>CM038142.1:228283501-229599653 GCA_021437245.1 Aegilops speltoides
ATGGCTTAGAATCGACTTCAAAGATGTTTTGAACATCATGGACCATGTGAGATGTTCCAGAGTTGAAGTTAATATTTCAAGCAAATACCCAAGTTGAGAGATATGAAGTCTCCAACAAGTTCTATAGCTAAAAGATGGAGGAGAATCACTCAACTAGTGAGCATGTGCTCAGATTGTCTGGTACTACAATCACTTGAATCAAGTGGGAGTTAATCTTCCAGATAAGATAGTGATTGATGTAATTTTCTAGACACCATCACCAAGTTAGTAGAACTTCGTGATGAACTATAATATGCAAGGGATGATGAAAACAATTCCCAAGCTCTTCGCAATGCAAAATTGGCGAAAGGTAGAAATCAAAGAAAACATCAAAGTGTTGATTGTGGATAAGATCACCGTTTCAAGAAAAGGGCAAAGGGAAGAAGGGGAACTTCAAGAAGAACGGCAAGCAAGTTGCTGCTCAAGTGAAGATGCCCAAGTCTGGACCTAAGCCTGAGACTAAGTGCTTCTACTTCAAAGGGAATGGTCACTGGAAGCAGAAATGCCCTGAATGTTTGGTGGATAAGAAGGATGGCAAAGTGAACAAGGGTATATTTGATATACAGGTTATTGATGTGTGCCTTACTAGTGTTTATAGTAGCTCCTCAGTATTTGATACTTGTTCGGTTGCTAAGATTAGTAACTCAAACAGGAGTTGCGTATCAAACAGAGACTAGTTGAAGGAGAAGTGACGATGAGTGTTGGAAGTAGTTCCAAGATTGATACGATCATCATCGCACACTCCCTATACTTTCGGGATTAGTGTTGAACCTAAATAAATGTTCTTTGGTGTTTTCGTTGAGCATGAATATGATTCGATCGTGTTTATTGCAATACGGTTAGTCATTTAAGTAAGAGAATAAACTGTTGTTCTGTTTACATGAATAAAACCTTATATGGTTACACACCCAATGAAAATGGTTCATTGGATCTCGATCGTAGTGATACACATATTCATAATATTGAAACCAAAAGATGCAAAGTTAATAATGATAGTGCAACTTATTTGTGGCAATCGCCGCTTGGGTCATACCGTGTAAAGCGATGAAGAAACTCCATAAAGATGGATTTTGAATCACTTGGTTATGAATCATTTGATGCTTGCGAACCGTGCCTTTTGGGCAAGATGGCTAAAACTCCGCTTTCGAACAATGGAACGAGCTACCGACTTATTGGAAATAATACATACCGATGTATGCGCACCAATGAGTATGAAGGCTCGTGGCAAGTATCGCTATTTTCTCGACCTTCACAAGATGATTTGAGCAGATATGGGTATATCTACTTGATGAAACATAAGTCTGAAATTGTTGAAAGGTTCAAAGAATTTTAGAGTGAAGTGGAAAAATCATCGTGACAAGAAAATAAGGTTTCTACGATCTGATCGCAAAGACAAATATTTGAGTTACGAGTTTGGTCTTCAATTAAAACAATGTGGAATAGTTTCACAAATTCATGCCACCGAACACCACATCATAATGGTGTGTCCGAACGTCATAACCGCATTTTATTGGATATAGTACAATCTATGATGTTTCTACCGATTTACCAATATCGCTTTTGGGATCATGCATTAGAGACAACTGCATTCACGCTTAAAAGGGCACCATCTAAACCGCTGAGACGACACCGTATGAACTATGGTTTAGCAAGAAACCTAAGTTGTCATTTCTTAAAGTTTGGAGTTGCGATGCTTATATGAAAAAGTTTTCAACCCGATAAGCTCGAACCCAAATCGGAGAAGTGCGCTTCATAGAATACCCAAAGGAAATTGTTGGGTGAACCTTCTATCACAGATCCAAGGCAAAACATTCGTTGTTAATAAATGGATCCTTTCTAGAGAAGGAGTTTCTCTCAAAGAAGTGAGTGGGAGGAAAGTAGAACTTGATGAGGTAATCAGTACTGCTCCCTTATTGAAAGTAGTTCATCACGTAAATCTGTTCTTGTGACTGCTATTCCAATTAGTGAGGAAGCTAATGATGATGATCATGTAACTTCGATCAAGTTACTACCGAATCTCGTAGGTAAACCAGAGTGAGATCCGCACTGAGTGGTACGGTAATCCTGTTCGGAAGTCATGTAACTAGACCATGATGAACCTACGAACTATGAGGAAGCGATGATGATCCCAGATTCTAAATGGCTTGAGGCCATGAAATCTGAGATGAGATCCATGTATGAGAACAAAGTGTGGACTTTGGTGGAGTTGCTCATGATCGGCAAGCCATAGAAAATAAATGGATCTTCAAGAGGAAGACGGACGCCATAGTAGTGTTACTATCTACAAAGCTAGACTTGTCGAAAAAGGTTTTGACAAAGTTCAAGATGTTGAATACAATGAGATTTTCTCACTCAGACGATGCTTAAAAGTCTGTCCGAATCATGTTAGCAATTGCCGATTTTATGAAATCGCAAATGGATAAACAAAACTGCATTCCTTAATGGAGTTATTAAAGAAGAGTTGTATGTGATGCAACCAAGAGGTTTTGTCGATCCTAAAGGTGTTAACAAAATGTGCATCTATGGACCGGTGCAAGCATCTCGAGTTGGAATATACGCTTTGATAAGTTGATCAAAGATATAGTTTATACAGACTTGCAAAGTGAAGCCCGATTTACTAGAAAGTGAGTGGGAGCACTACAACATTTCGATAAGTATATGTGAATGACATATTGTAGATCGGAAATAATGTAGAATTATTCTCGCAAAGCATAAAGGAGTGTTTAAAAGGAGTTTTTCAAAGAAAGACCTCGTGAAGCTGCTTATATTGAGCATCAAGATCTATAGAGATAGATCAAGACGCTTGATAAGTTTTTTCAATGAGTACATACCTTGACAAAATTTTGAAGTAGTTCAAAATGGAACAATCAAAGAAAGAGTTCTTGCCTGTGTTACAAGGTGTGAAATTGAGTAAGACTCAAAACCCGACCACGGCAGAAGATAGAAAGAGAATGGAAGTCATTCCCTATGCCTTGGCCATAGGTTCTATAAAGTATGCCATGTCAGTACCAAATCTATTGTATACCCTGCACCGAGTTTGGCAAGGAGTACAATAGTGATCTAGGAGTAGATCACTAGACAATGGTCAAAATTATCCTTAGTGGAATAAGGATATGTTTCTCGATTATGGAAGTGACAAAAGGTTCGTCGTAAGGGTTACGCCGATGCAAGTTTTCACACCGATCCGATGACTCTAAGTCTCGATCTAGATACATATTGAAAGTGGGAGCAATTAGCTAGAGTAGCTCCGCAAGAGCATTGTAGACATAGAATATTTGCAAAATACATACGGCTCAATGTGATGTACCTGCTGACTAAACTTCTCTCACGAGCAAAACATGATCATACCTTTGTACTCTTTGGGTGTCAATCACATAGTGATGTGAACTAGATTATTGACTCTAGTAAACCCTTTGGGTGTTAATCACATGATGATGTGAACTATCGATGTGAATCACATGGCGATGTGATCTAGATTATTGACTCTAGTGCAAGTGGGAGACTGAAGGAAATATGCCCTAGAGGCAATAATAAAGTTATTATTTATTTCCTTATTTCATGATAAATGTCTATTATTCATGCTAGAATTGTATTAACCGAAACATAATACATGTGTGAATATATAGACAAACAAAGGTGTCACTAGTATGCCTCTACTTGACTAGCTTGTTAATCAAAGATGGTTATGTTTCCTAACCATGAACAAAGAGTTGTTATTTGATAAACGGGATCACATCATTAGTTGAATGATCTGATTGACATGACCCATTCCGTTAGCTTAGCACCCAATCGTTTAGTATGTTGCTATTGCTTTCTTCATGACTTATACATGTTCCTATGACTATGAGATTATGCAACTCCCGTTTATCAGAGGAACACTTTGTGTGCTACCAAACGTCACAACGTAATTGGGTGATTATAAAGGTGCTCTACAGGTGTCTCCGAAGGTACTTGTTGGGTTGGCGTATTTCGAGATTAGGATTTGTCACTCCGAATGTCGGAGAGGTATCTCTAGGCCCTCTCGGTAATGCACATCACTTAAGCCTTGCAAGCATTGCAACTAATGAGTTAGTTGCGAGATGATGTATTACGGAACGAGTAAAGAGATTCTGCCGGTCACGAGATTGAACTAGGTATTGATACCGACGATCGAATCTCGGCAAGTAACATACCGATGAGAAAGGGAACAACGATGTTGTTATGCGGTCCGACCGATAAAGATCTTCAGAGAATATGTAGGAACCAAAATGGGCATCCAGTCCCGCTATTGGTTATTGACCGAGACATGTCTCGGTCATGTCTACATTGTTCTCGAACCGTAGGGTCCGCACGCTTAAGGTTTCGGCGATGCTTATATTATGAGTTTATGAGTTTTGATGTACCAAGGAGTTCTCGAGTCCCTGATGAGATCGGGAAATGACGAGGAGTCTCAAATGGTCGATACGTAAAGATCAATATATTGGACGACTATATTCGAGTTCGGAAAGGTTCCGAGTCATTCGGTATTTATCGAGTACCGGAGAGTTACGGAATTCGCCGGGAGAAGTATTGGCCTTATTGGGCCTCAAGGGAAAGAGAGAGGGCTGCCTAGGGCAGGCCGCGCCCCCCAAGGCCTAGTCCGAATTGACTAGGGAGGGGCCGCACCCTCCTTCCTTCCCTTCTCTCTTCCCCTTCCTAGTCTCCTACTCCTAATACATGGAAGGACTCCTAGTTGACTAGAAAGGGGAATCCTACTCCCGGGGAGTAGGACTCCCAGTGCCGCCATAGTAGAGGGCCGCCCTCCCTCCTCCACTCCTTTATATACGGGCAGGGGCACCCCATGGACACACAAGTTGATCATTGAGATCGCTCTCAGCCGTGTGCGTGCCCCCTCCACGATATTACACTCGGTCATATTGTAGCAGTGCTTAGGCGAAGCCTCGCGACAGAGAACATCAAGATCGCCACCACGCCGTCAGGCCGACGGAACTCCTCCCCGCCTCGCTGGATCGGAGATCGGGTGCGCCATCGAGCTGTACGCTGTCAAGAACTCGGAGGTGCCGGAGTAACGGTGCTTGGATCGGTTGGACCGGAGGACGACGACTACTTCCTCTATGTTGCGCCAACGCTCCGCTTGGGTTCACGAGGGTACGAGACAACACTCTCCCTCTCGCTGCTATACATCACCATGATCTTGCGTGTGCGTAGGAAATTTTTTGAAATTACTACGTTCCCCAACAAGAAGGAGGAGGTGTGGGTGAGCATCATCATCCCCCTCGCAATCCCTTTTATAGGAGGGTGAGGTGGGGGCTGTCTCTCCACTACCCCGGGGTGGCCGCCCCACTCCTCCAATCCAACCTATCTGCACCCATTACGCCTTCCAAATTCGTCGGCCGTCCCATTACGCCAATCCAGGGTGTTGTGTTTTCTGCCAAGGCACACGTTCCCGCGCCCCGTGCGTCCATCACCAACTCCACGTAGTGCATGCAGTGCGCGTGGCGGAAACTACAAGCATAGTGGGTGAGGTAAACTGGCTGTTACCCGTGGTTCACGCGCGGACGCCCTAGTTAACTTTCATGAACGTGGGCGCCTGCTAGCATACAGCATGAACGAACCCACAATGTTTTGGATGTTGGAGGTATGATGGAGGATCCGGGGGCTAACTTGACTCCAGGTGAATGAAGAAGGAAAGAAGATCTCAAATACGCAGACACCCGCCACGGTAAGGTCGGTATATGTGCCTATGCATTGTTTGAGGCCTGCCCCAACGATGCCCGGCGGCATGTATATGTGCCTGTACATTTATGTTTGCAGCCCGGACTCACGCATAGGCGATATATTGATCATACATCAAGTACCTACGCATGACACATAATAAGCCAGAGAAACCGCTCTTTGTGAGATCAAGGAGTGCATTAAGAAGATCAAGTCAACATAGAAGCCCTCAGGAAAGGCCTCCCTTGCCGGGCAGGTGAGCTCGACAGGATTGAAACCACGCCTCGGGGTCGAGACTAGTTTGCGCCGGCAAGGTTCCTGGGGCCGTCAAGGTCAGAGCACGCCAGGCTCTTTGCCCACAGACCTACTCTAAGATGCCACCGCTCCACCTCACCATTCACAAATCACTCATCGATGCGGTGTCAAGCTCTCAAGTGGCAGGGTGGATCCTGCCAGGCACGTGGCGGCATGCTGGAGAAGAGATTAGCTTTATTGACACCTGTCCAGATGGCGTGTGTCGGTGTCAAAACCAGCGGATCTCGGGTAGGGGGTCCCGAACTTTGCGTCTAGGCGGATGGTAACAGGAGACGAGGGACACAATGTTTTTACCCAGGTTCAGGCCCTCTCGATGGAGGTAATACCCTCACGTCCTGCTTGATTAATATTGATGATATGGGTAGCACAAGAGTAGATCTACCACGAGATCAAGGAGGCTAAACCCTAGAAGCTAGCCTATGGTATGATTGTTGAGATGTAATGTTGTCCCACGGACTAAGGCCCTCCGGTTTATATAGACACCGGAGAGGCTAGGGTTACACAGAGTCGGTTACAATGGTAGGAGATCTACACATCCAGACGCCAAGCTTGCCTTCCACGCCAAGGAATGTACCTTCCGACACGAGCCGAGTCTTCAATCTTCTATCTTCGTAGTCCGGGAGTCCGGCGGATATTGATAGTCCGGCTGTCCGACACCCCTAGTCCAGACTCCTCAAGAGCTCCTCGAACCAGTCTTCAATGACGATAAGTCCGGCGCGTATAATGTTCGCATTGCAAGGCGGGTTCCTCCTTGAATAATTCGAGAAAATAATGAACACCGTGATAGTGTCCGCTCGCAAAATAAATTCCACATTCCAAACGAGAGAGAAATAAAACACATATATCGATCCAATCTGCGACGATTATGCGGCGTGACATCACGCCGTCACCAAGCTCTTGTTTGAATTACCATACCACCTCAAAGACGCTTAGCGGCGTTTCTTGGCACGCCCCGTCAAGCAGTAGATCGTGTTCCCTTATTCCGGATTCTCATCAATACGTGACGTAGGTAACCCAACCGCGCCATTGATGGTGGCGCTTTGGGATAAGCGAAGTTTACCAGCCGGTGAGGGACGCGTAGTTTCGTCCGCCTATATATAAGGGATAAGGATTTACATTCTCACCCACGCCTTCTTCCTCCTTTGCTCATCCATCCTCGCTAACCCAAGCTCCAGCGCCTAAGCTCACAAGATCCCGCCGACCCTTCTCCGAATATGTCCGGAGGGGGAGGCAAATGGATGGCCTCCACCGCCAAGGAGGAGGACATCACCAAGCTGCGCGACACCGGATACCTTTCCGGCGACATCGCATCGGCTGCCCGACGCGGGGCAGCTCATTCCTACCCCGGGCCTCATGAGAGGGTTGTTTCCTTCCCCACTTCCTCCGCGGACTGGGCTTTCCGCCCATCCATTTGTCCGGGGCTCATGTTTTACTATGGCCTGATTTCCACGATCCGCGCCAACTTTGTCCTCAACATCTCGGCGTTTATCGTCGTGTGCGAGGCCTTTCTCTGATCCGCCCCACTTCGCCTGTGGCTCATGACCTTCAACGCCGTCAAGATTGTGAAGGGGACGCAAGCGAATGCGGAGGCGCCATGTTGGGCAGCCACCCAACGCCCCTTGGCTAGAAGGGACCTTCGTGGACTCCGCCAAGGGGTGGCAATCGGGTGGTTCTACATCACCGAGCCGCGCGAGCCTACATGGGCGGCGGCCCCGAATTTAGATCTCGAATCCCCACGCAGCTCACCTCCCGGAAAGAGAAGGGCTTGCAGTGGGGTGACCCGTGGAGGTGACGGACTTCGAGCCTGCATCAAGAAGCCGGTGAGCAATAGGCTCCGCTCGCCGACGTGGTCCAGTCATGCTCCTCCGGCGGATTCTCCCGTGCCAAGAACGGGCATTTCATCTATGGGAGTTTAATCCGGAACAGCACCAGATGTTAAGCGCGCTCTTCGACACAACGCACGGCGCGCTGGAGGGTGCTGTTCAAGGGCGCCAAGCCCCGCATCCGCGATCAAGATCATGGATTCAGCTCGTAGTCTCCGATCGACGAGGTAAGTGATTCACCCCATTACGGGACACTTATAGTAGCTAGATTGACTCTAGCGAGGTTTTTAATCTACCTCTTCCTTTGACAGGACTGGATGGAGAAGGCCCAGCTGCTCATCAGCCCGGCTCCCATGCCAGAAGAACCAGTGGATGCCCTCCTAGCAAGGCTGCTGGTTCCGGCACCGTACGTGGTTCCGGAGAAGAAGGCCAAGAAGGTGGCCACGAGGACTCGAAAGAGTTCCCGTAATCAGGCGTCTGACGACGACGAGGACTCCTCCTCCGAAGACTAGGAGGATGAGGAGTACTCTCTCCCGGAGGAGGGAGAGAGGAAGAGGAAGGCTTCCCCAATCGGGGCGGCCGAAGGGTCCAAGAGGGGGAGAACTATCCCCCCGGACAGTTTCGCCAACATCAACGTTGGCGAGGAAGAGTGGTCTCCAAGGGCCAGGCGTCCGGCAGGATCATAAGTATTCAGATCTTTTATATGCCGTACACTGTATGCCATGTAGTGTCCTTCTAACGCCGCATTCTCGCCTCGTAGTCCGCCGCTGACGATCTTCCCGACTCGATGAGCGGGTCTTTGGCGCCGCCGGATGTAAATTCCATCCCGATCGCTTCTACCACACGCGTCGACGAGGACGACGGGCGGAATCCCACAGGGGACCCGCCAGAGGAGGCTCGGAGGCGCCGCCAGCGACCTCCCGGATTTTGTGCCGACTCTACACCGGAACCCGTAGTGGTTCCAAGTCCGCAAGCGCCCTTCAAAGAAGGGCAGATCGCGACGCCGCGCGGCCTCCGCCCAACCGGAGGCGCCGGATAACCTGCCGGAGGCGCTTAAAGGCGCTTCCATCGAGGAAGAACACTGCACTCTCATGAGTGCGGTGATTGAGAAGGTCCAGCTCGCCAAAGGCGAGCTGACCGAAGCCTGCAACAGCCTTCTAACAGGCTTTGAGGTAAGAAGTTTAAAATTATGTAATGTAATACCGCATAGACAGTAGCCCCTGATGCTTAGTTCGGTGTTCGGAAAGAAAAGCCGGACTAAGGATCTTTAACAAGATATACGCAGGGTTTCTAAAAATATGTCAATATGGGTTTGCAGGCTGCGCTGTTGACCTCTGTCGCATTAACGGCGGAGGTCGATACGCTGAAAAAGGACCTTGAGCAGTCGGAGCAAGAGCTCGGCCATGCCAAGAGGCAGCTCAAGGAAAAAGAAGGTGAATGACACCACTTTAAATAAGTACCTTACAGAAAAGGGTTTTGGTTGCAAACAGGAATAAGGATAATATGTGTATTGCAGGGGCCACGAACGAGGTGGCAGCCCTGAAGGATGCCGTGTCCGTGGTCGAACGCAATGCGGCTGCGGAACGGGCTAAGCGAGAAAAGCAAGTGGCGCTAGTGGCGGAAGTTCGGCAAGAGCTCCAGGCTCTCATGAAAAAGCATGAGAGTTTGGAGCGTGACTCCAAGACTCGAGAGTCCGAGCTTGCCTCGCTCTCGAAGTGCCAAGTCCACTAAGGCCGAGGCCCGTAAGGCCCTTCAGAGGTAGAGGACATAAAGAAGATAGCAGCGGTAAGGCCTTTTTCATGCAGAGCAGCACGTTAATGTAAATTACCGGATACTTACCCGACCCGAGCTCTCTGTATGCTTGCAGATCTGCCGTAGTAGGCCCGATGCCGCCGCTTTCTATCGTGGCGAGGAGGGAGCTCGACGGAGAAGGTCTTCGGTCTCAAGATGTCGAGGCCGCCATCCGGTGCTTTCAAGCGACCACCAAGCAGCTGGTCGAACTCCACAAGGTAGCCGAGGAGGCCATGAAGGGCCTCATAGTCCGCTATGGCTCGACAGCCATGCCCGGCAGCTACTTTGGCCTAGTGCGCGGCGGCTGGTGGATGCGTGCCCCAGCTGGAGGTGATCAAGCGCTCCGCCAGATTGAAGGCGCTGCCGGGCCCTTGCCCGCATAAAGGTGCAATGGGGCAACCGACGCGAGAAGCTTTCACGGATCCGCCGCCATCGGGCAAGGAGCATCGCACGCCGGAGCGCTATTATAAAGTTGTCCCAAGGGAGCTCGCGATATTGTAGATGAGTGCTCCCGAGATGTAATTTTTGAGTAAACTCGCCAGTATTTATCCCGGCGCTGAAAACTTCGCTTATATGCGCCATGAGCAACGCTTATTGAATTTAAAATATTACCTTCAGGCGGCCGCTTGTAAAATCTCGAGAGATGGCAAGTCGTTAGCTTCAGCCCCAAGCTACAAGGGCTGGGGTGTTCGGTGATAAACTTGAGCACTCTTGTTCCCATTATTGGGTCCATCTAGGAGGCGCCAACACGACGTAACAAGGCGACCGGACTTATAATGCTTGAACACTCTCACTTAGCCATAGAATTCTATAATTTTAAATTTCGCAAAGCCCTCGGTATTCGAAGACCGAATCCGGCGCTATCCACGCCTTCGCTTGGACATCATCCTAACTTCGCCAAGCGGCATGAGTCTTTAGGGACCCAAATAACCTCTCTAACAGCGACCAGCCTCGCCTTATCATGCCGCCAGTTTTAGCTTTCCATCGAGGCGTTAACCTGCCTAACCGGGCGCAATCGCAGTGGTTCTCCCAAAGCTGCCTTAGCCGACGGAATGTAACGTAAGGTACCAAAACATGGGAGCCGGCAAACCCAACTATTGACCCAAGACATGATTCGAGCTGATTCATATAATGCTATAAGTTCGGGTGCCGACTTGTGAAAGTGTTCGGACTTAATTACACCATAATATGAGGAATGTAAGCCCTCGGCGATTCGGCCGCACTAAAGTATACGGGTGCAAGATGTCATATAATGAACATCTATAAAAGGTAACGCCATTGCAATAAAAATGTAATGTACTTGCAAAAAGGAAGTGCTGCGTTATTTATGAAAGAAGGTCGGCTAATAAAGCGGACTGATACAAATAGTGCGGTAAGCAAGGGATTTGGACTAAATTAACAAATCCCCCTCCAGGGATAAGCTGCAGACTTGGTGTATGTAATCGAATTTAATGCTCGTAATGGAGACCACCGATTGTTCGTCGCAGCCTTCTTTAGTCCCCGATCACAGCATCGTGAGTTCGGCAAGTTTGCCACCGAACAAGGCTTCGATTAACGAGTCCTGTATACATAAAAAGAAGAAAGGATAAAAAGTAAACCCAAGGGGGGCGCTCGCATGAGCCCCTGGTGTGGTCGAGCCGCACTCTTTGTCCCTTGTGATCAAGCCCCTCCCCTGCGCCCATGGTATCTCCAAAGCGTAATGATGTATGCGGAGTGTTATTCTTGCGATCGTGCGCGGGCGAGGGGTGGGGCCGCATTGCTACGCGTGCTGTGATCGCGCCAGGTGGTCTTGGTTGGCATTGCTCCGGGCGCGTTTTGCTGTATCCGGCTTTTTAATAGCCGGACTTGAGAATTGCCGGAGAAGGCTGCTCTGTACTTTTGCCGCGAGAGCCGCTGTATATTCCTCTGTTCGGAGGGAGCGTTCCGTATTTGCATTGACCGTGATGACTCCACGAGGGCCTGGCATTTTGAGCTTTAGGTATGCATAATGCGGTACCGCGTTGAATTTTGCAAACGCGGTTCGTCCGAGCAGAGCATGATAGCCATCGCGAACGAGACTATGTCAAGATTAACTCTTCGCTTCGAAGTTATCCGTGATCCAAGACCACTTCCAGCAGGACCGAGCCTGCATAGCTTGGCTTCCACTCGGATGACACCTTTAAAGGTTGTCTTTGTAGGTTTAATCCTTGATGGGTCTATGCCCATTTTGCGACTATATCCCGATAAAGCAGGTTCAGTTGCTACCGCCGCCCATCGTGACTCGTGTCGTGAAACCCATCGACGATTGGGTCTAAGACCACGCGCGAATCCGCCATGGCGATGCTGGTCGGGTGGTCACTTCGATCGAAAGTGATCGGACAAGAGGACCATGGGTTGAACTTTGGGGCGATCGCTCCATCGCATAGACGCCCCGTAGTGCACGCTTCCTCTCCTCTTGGGTATATGGGTCGCAGAGATCATATTCACCGTCCGCACTTGTGGGGGGAAACCCTTTTGTCCTCTATTGTTCGGCGGCCGGGTCTCTTCCTCGTCGTCGCTATTTAGCCCCTTGTCATTGTGTTCGGCAATTAACTTGTCGGCCTGCTTAAACACCCAACAATCTCTATTGGTGTGGGTAGTTGGCTTTTCGGGGGTGCCATGTATCTGGCATAGGCGTGAAGGAAATATGCCCTAGAGGCAATAATAAAGTTATTATTTATTTCCTCATATCATGATAAATGTTTATTATTCATGCTAGAATTGTATTAACCGGAAACATAATACATGTGTGAATATATAGACAAACAGAGTGTCACTAGTACGCCTCTACTTGACTAGCTTGTTAATCAATGATGGTTATGTTTCCTAACCATAGACAAAGGAGTTGTCATTTGATTAACAAGGTCACATCATTAGTTGAATGATCTGATTGACATGACCCATTCCATTAGCTTAGCACACGATCGTTTAGTATGTTCCTACTGCTTTTATCCATGACTTATACATGTTCCTATAACTATGAGATTATGCAACTCCCGCTTGCGGAGGAACACTTTGGTACTACCAAACGTCACAACGAATCGGGTGATTATAAAGGAGTACTACAGTGTCTCCAAAGGCGATGTTGGGTTGGCGATTTCGAGATTAGGATTTGTCACTCCAATTGTCGGAGAGGTATCTCTGGCCCTCTCGGTAATGCACATCACTTAAGCCTTGCAAGCATTACAACTAATGAGTTAGTTGCAAGATGATGTATTATGGAACGAGTAAAGAGACTTGCCGGTAACGAGATTGAACTAGGTATTGATACCGACGATCGAATCTCGCAAGTAACATACCGATGACAAAGGAACAAACGATGTTGTTATGCGGTCCGACCGATAAAGATCTTCATAGAATATGTAGGAGCCAATATGGGCATCCAGGTCCCGCTATTGGTTATTGATCGGAGACGGTCTCGGTCATGTCTACATTGTTCTCGAACCGTAGGGTCCGCACGCTTAAGGTTTCGGCGACGGTTATATTATGAGTTTGTGTATTTTGATGTACCGAAGGAGTTCGGAGTCCCGGATGTGATCAAGGACACGACGAGGAGTCTCGGAATGGTCGAGACGTAAAGATTGATATATTGGACAGCTATGTTAGGACATCGGAATGGTTCCGAGTGGTTTCGGATAATACCGGAGTGCCGGAGGGGTTACCGGAACCCCCCGGGGAAGTAATGGGCCTTAATGGGCCACAAGGGGAGAGAGAGGGCTGCGCCAGGAGGTGGCGCGCCCCCATGAGGAGTCCGACCAGGACAAGGAGGGGGCGCGCCCCTTTCCTCTCCCTCCTCCTCTCCTTCCTTCCCCTTCTCCTCCTAGTTGGACTAGGAAAGGGAGTCCTACTCCCACTAGGAGGAGGACTCCTTCCCTTGGTGCGCCTCTAGGGCCGGCCGCCCTCCCCTTGCTCCTTTATATACGGGGGGGGGGCACCCTAAGACACACAAGTTGATCCTTGAGATCGCTCTCAGCCGTGTGCGGTGCCCCTCCACCATATTCCACCTCGGTCATATCAGAAGCGGTGCTTAGGCGAAGCCTGCGCCGGTAGAACATCAAGATCGCCACCACGCCGTCGGCCGACGGAACTCTCTCCCCGGCTTTGCTGGATCGGAGCCCGAGGAGCGCCACCGAGCTGTACGTGTGTCAAGAACTCGGAGGCGCCGGAGTAACGGCGCTGGATCGGTTGATCGCGAGGAGAACGTGACGACTACTTCCTCTACGCCAGATCGCTTCCGCTTCGGGTCTACAAGGGTATGTAGACAACACTCTCCCTCTCGCTATGCATCACCATGATCTTGCATGTGCGTAGGAAATTTTTGAAATTACTACGCTCCCCAATAGTGGTATCGAGCCTATGTTTTATGCGTTGATGTTATATGCACGAGTAGAACACAAGTGAGTTGTGGACGATATAAGTCATACTGCCTACCAAAGATGTCATACTTTGGTTTAGCGGTATTGTGAGATGAAGCGCCCGACCGACATTACGCCAGACGCTTACGCGAGACTGGTTTCACCGCTACGAGCACTCGTGCTTAAAGTTGACCGGCGGGTGTCTGCTCTCTCACTTTAGATGAACTGAGTGTAGCTACGCCCGTCCTTGTGAAGGTTAAAACGAGTCTATTTGACAAACTATCGCTGTGGTTTTGATGCGAGGTAAGAACGGTTCTTGCTAAGCCCGTAGCAGCCACGTAAAATTTGCAACAACAAAGTAGAGGACGCCTAACTTGTCTTTGCAGGCATGTTGTGATGTGATATGGTCAAGACGTGATGCTATATTTTATTGTATGAGATGATCATGTTTTGTAACCGGTTATCGGCAATCGGCAGGAGCCATATGGTTGTCGCTTATTGTATGAAATGCAACGCTCTGTAATTGCTTTACTTTATCACTAAGCGGTAGCGATAGTCGAGAAGCAATAGATGGCGTAAACGACGACGATGCTACGATGGAGATCAAGGTGTCGCGCCGGTGACGATGGTGATCACGATGGTGCTTCGGAGATGGAGATCACAAGCACAAGATGATGATGGACATATCATATCACTTATATTGATTGCATGTGATGTTTATCCTTTATGCATCTTATCTTGCTTTGATTGATGGTAGCATTTTAAGATGATCTCTCACTAAAATTATCAAGTAGTGTTCTCCCTGAGTATGCACCATTGCCAAAGTTCGTCGTGCCGAGACACCACGTGATGATCGGGTGTGATAAGCTCTACGTCCATCTACAACGGGTGCAAGCCAGTTTTGCACACGCAGAATACTCAGGTTATACTTGACGAGCCTAGCATATGCAGATATGGTCTTGGAACACGGAGACTGAAAGGTCGAGCGTGAATCATATAGTAGATATGATCAACATAGTGATGTTCACCATTGAAAACTACTCCATCTCACGTGATGATCGGTTATGGTTTAGTTGATTTGGATCATGTGATCACTTAGATGACTAGAGAGATGTGTATCTAAGTGGGAGTTCTTAAGTAATATGATTAATTGAACTTAAATTTATCATGAACTTAGTACCTGATAGTATATTTCTTATCTATGTTTGTTTGTAGATAGATGGCTCGTGCTGTTTTTCCGTTGAATTTTAATGCGTTCCTTGAGAAAGCAAAGTTGAAAGATGATGGTAGCAATTACACGGATCGGGTCCGAACTCGAGGATTATCCTCATTGCTGCATAGAAGAGTTACGCCCCGAAGCACCACTGGGTGCCAGTGCCTGCTGCCGATGAACCGACGACGTTAAGAACGCCTCGCGAGCAAAGCTAATGACTACTCTATAGTTCAAGGTGCCATGCTTTACGGCTTAGAACCGGTCTTCAACGACGTTTTGAACGCTATGGAGCATATGAGATGTTCCAGAGTTGAAGTTAATATTCCAAAGTAATGCCCGGATTGAGAGATATGAAGTCTCCAATAAGTTCTATAGCTGCAAGATGGAAGAGAATGGGTCTGCTGGAGCACATACTCGTAATGTCCGGGTATTACAATCACTTGAGTCAACCGGGAGTTAATCTTC
Organism: Aegilops speltoides; assembly: GCA_021437245.1. Taxonomy (NCBI): domain Eukaryota; kingdom Viridiplantae; phylum Streptophyta; class Magnoliopsida; order Poales; family Poaceae; genus Aegilops; species Aegilops speltoides. Next base: position 228,299,215 of record CM038142.1, read on the forward strand.
CGGATGATTGTGTCATTGATGTAATTCTTCAATCACCGCCACCAAGCTACAAAGGCTTCGTGATGAACTATAATATGAAAGGGTTAGTAAAGACTATGCCCGAGCTCTTCGCAATGCTAAAGGCTGCAGAGGTAGAAATCAAGAAGGAGCATCAAGTGTTGATGGTCAATAAGACCACTAGTTTCAAGAAGAAAGGCAAAGGGAAGAAGAAGGAACTTCAAGAAGAACAGCAAGCAAGTTGTCGCTCAGAGAAGAAACCCAAGTCCGACCTAAACCTGAAATCGAGTGCTTCTACCGCAAGCGATCGGTCACCGAAGCGGAACTGCCCCAAGTATTTGGCGGATAAGAAGGATGGCAAGGTGAACAAAGGTATATGTGATATACATGTTATTGATGTGTACCTTACTAGAGCTCGCAGAGCACCTAGGTATTTGATACTGGTTCTGCTGCTAATATTTGCAACTCAAACAGGACTACGGATTGCTTAACACCGCAAAGGACGAGGTGACGATGCGCTGGGAAATGGTTCCAAAGTCGATGTGATCGCGGTCGGCACGCTACCTCTACATCTACCTTCGGGATTAGTTTTAGACCTAAATAATTGTTATTTGGTGCCAGCGTTGAGCATGAACATTATATCTGGATCTTGTTTGATGCGAGATGGTTATTCATTTAAATCAGAGAATAATGGTTGTTCTATTTATATGAGTAATATCTTTTATGGTCATGCACCCTTGAAGAGTGGTCTATTTTTAATGAATCTCGATAGTAGTGATACACATATTCATAATGTTGAAGCCAAAAGATGCGGAGTTGATAATGATAGTGCAACTTATTTGTGGCACTGCCGTTTAGGTCATATCGGTATAAAGCGCATGAAGAAACTCCATACCGATGGACTTTTGGAGTCACTTGATTATGAATCACTTAGCACTTATGTAACCGTGCCTCATGGGCAAGATGACTAAAACCCCGTTCCCCGGTACTATGGAGAGAGCAACAGATTTGTTGGAAATCATACATACAGATGTATGTGGTCCGATGAATGTTGAGGCTCGTGGCGGATATCGTTATTTTCTCACCTTCACAGATGATTTAACCAGATATGGGTATATCTACTTAATGAAACACAAGTTTGAAACATTTGAAAAGTTCAAAGAATTTCAGAGTGAAGTTGAAAATCATCGTAATAAGAAAATAAAGTTTCTACGATCCGATCGTGGAGGAGAATATTTGAGTTACGAGTTTGGTCTACATTTGAAACAATGCGAATAGTTTCAAACTCACGCCACCCGAACACCACAACGCAATGGTGTGTCCGAACGTCAGAATCGCACTTTACTAGATATGGTGCGATCTATGATGTCTCTTACAGATTTACCGCTATCGCTTTGGGGTTATGCTCTTGAGACGGCCGATTCACGCTGAATAGAACACCGCCAAAATCCGCTGAGACGACACCTTATGAACTATGGTTTAGCAAGAAACCAAAGTTGTCGCTTTCTTAAAGTTTGGGGATGCGATGCTTATGTGAAAAAGCTTCAACCCGATAAGCTCGAACCCAAATCGGAGAAATGTGTCTTCATAGGATACCCAAAGGAGACAGTTGGGTACACCTTCTATCACAGATCCGAAGGCAAGACATTTGTTGTTAAAATGGATCCTTTCTAGAGAAGGAGTTTCTCTCGAAAGAAGTGAGGGAGGAAAGTAGAACTTGATGAGGTAATCGTACCTTCTCCCTTATTGAAAGTAGTTTATCACGTAAACCGTTTCGCGACATCTACACCAAATAGTGAGGAAGTTGATGATGTTGATCATGAAACTTCGATCAAGTTACTATAGAACCTCGAGATCAACCAGAGTAAGATCCGCACTGAGTGGTACGGTAATCCTGTTCGAAGTCATGCTACTAGATCATGATGAACCTAGGAACTATGAAGAAGCGATGGTGAGCCCAGATTCCACAAAATGGCTTGAGGCCATGAAATCTGAGATGGGATCCATGTATCAAAACAAAGTGTGGACTTTGGTTGACTTGCCCGAGGGTCGGCAAGCAATAGAAAACAAATGGATCTTCAAGAAGAAGACCGACGCCGACGATAATGTTATCGTTTATTAAAGCTCGACTTGTCGCAAAGGGTTTTCGACAAGTTCAAGGGATTGACTACGATGAGACCTTCTCACCCGAAGCGATGCTTAAGTCCGTCCGAATCATGTTAGCAATTGCCGATTTTATGATTATGAAATTTGGCAAATGGATGTAAAACTGCATTCCTGAATGGATTTCGAAGAAGAGTTGTATATGATGCAACCGTAAGGTTTTATCGATCCAAAGGAGCTAACAAAGTGTGCAAGCTCCAATGATCCATTTATGGACTGGTGCAAGCATCTCGAGTTGGAATAAACACTTTGATAGTGTGATCAAAGATTTGGGTTTATATGCACTTTTGGAGAAGCCTCAGATTTACAAGAAAGTGAGTGGGAGCTCAGAGCATTTCGATATTATATGTAGATGACATATTACTAATCGGAAATGATATAGAATTTCTGGATAGCATAAAGGGTACTTGAATAAGAGTTTTTCAATGAAGGACCTCGTGAAGTTGCTTACATATTGGGCATCAAAATCTATAGAGATAGATCAAGACGCTTAATTGACTTTCACAAAGCACATACCTTGACAATGTTTTGAAGAAGTTCAAATGGATCAAGCAAAGAAAGGGTTCTTGCCTCGTGTTACAAGGTGTGAAGTTGAGTAAGACTCAATGCCCGACCACCGCAGAAGATAGATAGAAAATGAAAGATGTCCCTATGCTTCAGCCATAGGGTCTATCATGTATGCAATGCTGTGTACTGCACTGATGTGTGCCTTGCTATTAGCTTAGCAGGAGGTACCAAAGTAATCCAGGAGTGGATCACTGGACAGCGGTCAAGAACATCCTGAAGTACCTGAAAAGGACTAAGGATATGTTTCTCGTATATGGAGGTGACAAAGAGCTCATCTTAAATGGTTACATTGATGCAAGCTTTAACACTGATCCGGACGATTCTAAATCGCAAACCGGATACGTGTTTACATTAAACGGTGGAGCTGTCAGTTGGTGCTGTTCAAAACAAAGCGTCGTGGCGGGATCTACATGTGAAGCGGAATACATAGCTGATTCGGAAGCAGCCAATGAAGGAGTCTGGATGAAGGAGTTCATATCCGATCTAGGTGTCATACCTAGTGCATCGGGTCCAATGAAAATCTTCTCGTGACAATATCGAGCGATTGCCTTAGCGAAGGAATCCAGATTTCACAAGAGGACCAAGCACATCAAGAGACGCCTCAATTCCATCCGGATCTAGTCCGTGGGAGACATAGAGATTTACAAGATACATACGGATCTGAATGTTGCGCACCGCTGACTAAGCCTCTTCCACGAGCAAAACATGATCAACACCAAGACTCCATGGGTGTTAGAATCATTACTATGTAATCTAGATTATTGACTCTAGTGCAAGTGGGAGATCAAGGAAATATGCCCTAGAGGCAATAATAAAGTTATTATTTATTTCCTCATATCATGATAAATGTTTATTATTCATGCTAGAATTGTATTAACAGAAACATAATACATGTGTGAATATATAGACAAACAGAGTGTCACTAGTATGCCTCTATTTGACTAGCTTGTTAATCAAAGATGGTTATGTTTCCTAACCATAGACAAAGGAGTTGTCATTTGATTAACAAGGTCACATCATTAGTTGAATGATCTGATTGACATGACCCATTCCATTAGCTTAGCACACGATCGTTTAGTATGTTGCTACTGCTTTTATCCATGACTTATACATGTTCCTATAACTATGAGATTATGCAACTCCCGCTTGCCGGAGGAACACTTTGGTACTACCAAACGCCACAACGAATCGGGTGATTATAAAGGAGTACTACAGGTGTCTCCAAAGGCGATGTTGGGTTGGCGATTTCGAGATTAGGATTTGTCACTCCAATTGTCGGAGAGGTATCTCGGGCCCTCTCGGTAATGCACATCACTTAAGCCTTGCAAGCATTACAACTAATGAGTTAGTTGCAAGATGATGTATTACGAACGAGTAAAGAGACTTGCTGGTAACGAGATTGAACTAGGTATTGATACCGACGATCGAATCTCGGCAAGTAACATACCGATGACAAAGGGAACAAACGATGTTGTCATGCGGTCCGACCGATAAAGATCTTCGAGAATATGTAGGAGCCAATATGGGCATCCAGGTCCCGCTATTGGTTATTGATTGGAGACGGTCTCGGTCATGTCTACATTGTTCTCGAACCGTAGGGTCCGCACGCTTAAGGTTTCGGGACGGTTATATTATGAGTTTGTGTATTTTGATGTACCGAAGGAGTTCGAGTCCCGGATGTGATCACGGACACGACGAGGAGTCTCGGAATGGTCGAGACGTAAAGATTGATATATTGGACAGCTATGTTCGGACATCGGAATGGTTCCGAGTGGTTTCGGATAATACCATAGTGCCGGAGGGGTTACCGGAACCCCGGGAAGTAATGGGCCTTAATGGGCCATGAGGGGAGAGAGAGGGCTGCGCCAGAGGTGGCGCGCCCCCATGAGGAGTCCGACTGGACAAGGAGGGGGGCGCCCCCTTTCCCTCTCCTCTCCCTCTCCTTCCTTCCCCTTCCCTCCTAGTTCGATTAGGAAAGGGAGTCCTACTCCCACTAGGAGGAGGACTCCTCCCTTGGCGCGCCTCTCTAGGGCCAGCCGCCCTCCCCTTGCTCCTTTATATACGGGGCAGGGGGCACCCTAAGACACACAAGTTGATCCTTGAGATCGCATTTTAGCTGTGCGGTGCCCCCTCCACCATATTCCACCTTGGTCATATCAGAAGCGGTGCTTAGGCGAAGCCCCGCCGGTAGAACATCAAGATCGCCACCACGCCGTCGGCCGACGGAACTCTCTCCCGGAGCTTTGCTGGATCGGAGCCCGAGGAGCGTCACCGAGCTGTACGTGTGTCAAGAACTCGGAGGCGCCGGAGTAACGGCGCTGGGATCGGTTGGATCGCGAGGAGAACGTACGACTACTTCCTCTATGTTGTGATCGCTTCCGCTTCGGTCTACAAGGGTATGTAGACAACACTCTCCCCTCTCGTTGCTATGCATCACCATGATCTTGCGTGTGCGTAGGAAATTTTTTGAAATTACTACGTTCCCCAACAAGGCGGTCGAGTATTCGGTCCAGATTGGACGGACCCGGAGTGGTTCTTTTGAACGGCTTCTTCCGCTGACCGGGTTTAGAGCCTCGGAATCCGGCATTGACTGCCGTATCCTCCTTATCATCGCTGTTAATGCGGCGCATGTTTTTTACTCGACGTGACCTGCCGTTGTTGTCCTTAGTATCCGGACTGCCAGTGTTTTTACGAAGATTGTTGCTGCGGGCTAGCCAGCTGTCCTCTCCCGCACAAAAGCGGGTCATTAGAGATGTGAGGGCTGCCATGGATTTCGGCTTTTCCTGCCCCAGGTGCCGGGCTAGCCATTCGTCTCGGATGTTATGTTTGAAGGCTGCAAGGGCCTCTGCATCCGGACAGTCGACGATTTGGTTTTGCTTCGTCAAGAACCGTGTCCAGAATTGTCTGGCCGATTCGTCTGGCTGCTGAATGATGTGGCTTAAGTCATCGGCATCTGGTGGTCGCACATACGTGCCCTAGAAGTTATCAAGGAATGCGGCCTCCAGGTCTTCCCAACACCCAATCGACTCTGCGGGCAGGCTGTTAAGCCAGTGCCGAGCTGGTCCTTTAAGCTTGAGTGGGAGATATTTGATGGCATGAAGATCGTCTCCGCGGGCCATATGGATGTGGAGAAGATAGTCTTCAATCCACACCGCGGAGTCTGTTGTACCATCGTAAGATTCGATATTTACGGGTTTAAACCCTTCGGGGATCTGATGATCCATTACTTCATCGGTGAAGCATAACAGGTGTGCGGCGCCCCTGTATTGAGCAATATCGCGACGTAGCTCGAGGGAGCGCTGTCGCTATGTTCGCCCGGCCGGCGTTATGTCCGCGCGACGGTATTCGCTCGGGTCGAGGGCGCCCACGTGATCCATAGATGGATCTGGATTGTTTTGCTTTGTCCTCCAATATATCTCGCAAGTCCGGCGCGTTCCTCTTGGCTTCGCGCTTTTAGAGCGATGCAGGGTACGATTTGGTCGAGGGCCTCGACGCTCTCTCATCACGACCACGAGGTGGTCGGTCACCATATCGTCGCGCCGGTGATGAAGGTATGTATGCTTCCTCCTCTAATCGGGAGCACCTTGCGCCTTGGGTAACTTTTGAGGGGCGCTCGAGTTTATACTCTTGCCGCGAGGACCTCGGTCCATTGATCGCCCAGCAGATCCCGATCAGCTTGGAGCTGTTGCTGCTTTTCTTTAGGCTATTTGCCGTGGCTATGAGCCTGCGCTGAAACGCTCTTGCTCGACGGGATCCTCGGGTATGACGAATTCATCATCGCTGAGGCTTGCTTCGCCTTCGGAGGGAGGCATATAATTATCATCCTCAACCCTTCGCCTCGCCGCCTGTGGTGAGGGCTTGCTTCGGCCCTCCCGCGCTGAATCTTGCGGAGGGGATCGCCTTCGCACTCTCGAGTGTTATTGTCTCCGTGCGGAATCTCCATTCTTATTGTGGCGGATTTAGAGCGACGCCGCTGACGCCGGCGCTTGGGCTGTTTCTTTAGAGAATCTTCCTCCGCTGCTTTTTCGCCATCCCTTCCTTTGGGGTATCCACCATGTATACGCTATATGACGAGGTGGCCTTCCAGTGCCACGTAGGCGCTGGTTTGTTCGCCTCCGGCATCGCCGCCCATAGCGCCGATGTCGCCGGAGTCGTAGTCTAGCATGTCGGTTAGATCCTCGGCAAGTGGCTACAAAGTGGGTGGTGGGTGGGCTCAATTTCACCATCGTCCGAACTCCAACCGCCCCGACCATAGTCCGCCAGATTCTCCGATAGCGAGAGATGCTTCAGGAATTCAGATATCGCCCAAAAGGCGAAAAGCCGAAGATGTCCGTGGCGGTGAATTCCATAACCGCGCCAATCCGGATTAATCGGCAGGGCGCTGGAGGCCTCGAGTCCGCGAGGAGTCCGCGCCGATCACGAAGTTTCACAGGGACAGATTGGTATTCGCCCATCGCCGTGGATGTTGAAGCCCCGTATGGCGCGTCTATCCACCGCCCTCGATATGGGCAATCGGCCCGGGCAGTGGCCAAGCGGATCCGAAAAGCGCCACCAAAGCGCTGTCCGGCAGCGAGCTAAATCATGCCCATCATCACAAAGGCGGCGCTTGGTTGTGGCTCGAGTCCGTCAAGATCAAGTCTCCGCGACATCGGCCGTGATGTTTAAGCTTCCAAATCTGACCTGACGGCCAGGGGCGTAGCTTTCGATCTGCTCCAGACGGCCAAGAGAATTGGCCCGCAGTGCAAAGCCGCCGAATACAAAGATCTGTCCGGGGAGAAAAGCCTCACCCAAGACAGCGTGGTTGGTTGAAGATGCCATCAAGCCTATCAGGGACGACACAGAGGAACTCTCAATGAAAGCACCAATGTCGGTGTCAAACCGCGGATCTCGGTAGGGGTCCCGAACTGTGCGCCTAGGCGGATGGTAATAGGAGACGAGGGACACAATGTTTTTACCTGTGTTCGGCCCTCTCGATGGAGGTAATACCCTCGCCCTTCTTGATTAATATTGATGATATGGGTAGTACAAGAGTAGATCTACCACGAGATCAAGGAGGCTAAACCCTAGAAGCTAGCCTATGGTATGATTGTTGAGATGTAATGTTGTCCTCACGGACTAAGGCCCTCCGGTTTATATAGACACCGGAGAGGCTAGGGTTACACAGTAGTCGGTTACAATGGTAGGAGATCTACATATCCAGACGCCAAGCTTGCCTTCCACGCCAAGGAAAGTACCTTCCTGACACGAGCCGAGTCTTCAATCTTCTATCTTCGTAGTCTGGGAGTCCGGCGGATATTGATAGTCCGGCTGTCCGGACACCCCCTAGTCCAGGACTCCCTCAGCGTTTCACACTAATAAGGAGAAGATGGATAAGCGGCACGACAGGCTTGCCGGGATTCAACCTCAATGTGACACCTAGCTGGTGCATTTAATGCACTTTGTCCTACCTGCCAGAGTTAGGTATGATAGAATTGTTAGCTATCTAATCATACAAAAATGACTGTTTTGCCACTCTGGTCGCCCCTTAAGCTATAAAGGGAGGCCCGAGGCAACCTAGCGAAGGGTTCAAACATTTGATCCCTCAACACTTGTAGAAGCACAGCTGCTCTCCCCTTGTCACCCTTGCTGGGATAGAGCACTTTTCTCCTGCGTGTTCCGCCAATGCTATAAAGAGAGCCGTCCATCGTTGCGCTGTCTTGCTGCTTTTGCTCTTTGTGCAATGTGACCGTCCCACAAAGGGGAAGCCCTGCCCCATAGGTGATCGTGCTTTCACGTTGACAATGGACATCGTCCGTGAGGGCACAGATACATTGTTTCGTTGTTTGTTACATACATAGTCATGGTAGAACTCAAGTTGCTCGAGGTTTTTGAATTGACGGTATATCAGCCAGGCGCCCATCATGCAAGGTATGTCCAGCAGGTAGCATGCCTGGATGTGAATGCATTGGATGGAGCCCTGGTGGGAGGAGATGATGGCTCTAGGCAGTTCAGAATCATCATCGACGGAAAGCTGATGACAATCAAGATTAAGTGGTGTGGCGCGCCACTGAGTGCGCCACCGAGATGCGAGGACTTGTTTGCGGTAGCCATCCTAGGGAGATTATCTCCCCAAGGATGGCATCCGGGAGATCGCTGATGCGGTCCGCCGGAGATTCTACGGCTTCCTAAGATCCAGGGGGCCGTGGCCACTTCTTACCGCGTTACCGCTGGCCGGAGCCTCATCTGTGTACATACTAATCTAAAAAAATGTCAGAAACATACATGTATGACATTCAAAGTCAATCCTCAAGATCTATAAGGAAAAAAGGCACATACATATATGTAGGACATTCAAAATCAATTCTCAAGATCTGGCCACGAATTATTAGCATGCACGCTAACCCTAGTCGGATTACTAGCAAAAAATCATTTCCAGAGAACAAACAACTAATCACTAACCCTATACGGATACCATTCAAACAATCAATACACTACATGCACCTAACGGATCTTAATTACTCTAATTTCATGGACTGAGAGAACATAACCATATGACTTGTATTCCAAAAAATTAGAGGAGGTGGGGGAGTAAGAACACATGATATGTTTGCCACACAAATGGGTATAGATGACTAACTGGTTTTCTGTCGGAGTCGCAGTCATTGCCGGAGTTGCTGTTGACCTTCGGCTTCGGCTGGGGGAGGTGGGCACGACGGCGCCGACAAAGTCAAGGTTGTGCTGCTGCCCGTGCGAGACCTTGTCGGCGGCGACGACAACCTCGGTGCCCAGCTGCAAACGATGTATGGGTGCTTCACCAGCCCTAGCGTCGCCACTCCCTTCGATGGTGCACTTCGACGACATCCTCATACAGTCCAGAGTCGATACGTTGGTGACCACTATGGACCAGGGGTGTGGCCGCCTATTATGGCCAGTGGCTCGGGCACACCATTAATACGGACTAGTGGGAGCGAGGCAGGCGGCGATCAAAAGTTGTTTCGCCACCCGGTGAGCCTACGCGGCGGACTTCCTACCATCATTTCACACAGCTACTCGCGCGCCTCCTGGTGACACTGCGCAGCAAAAACGCCTCCCATCAATTCACACGCTTGCACGCACATCTCTCGGTCTGCCTATGCAGTGGACTGCTCGCATGCGTCCCGTCAACTCACGCCTGCTCGCACGGTACACGGGGTGCATGACGGCATATACATTTTTTTGTTTTATGATGATTCATCTTGCCGCTTTATTGCTTAACGTAAGCATGGCATGGTCTAACGCACATGATCCGAATAAATAATCCGTATGAGATATTGGTTGCTGGTTATTAAAAATCTCCCATTTTAAAGAAGATTATAGCAAAACTTGTCTCAAATTTGATGAAAAAATACAATATCACAGTCTACTAGTGTCCATATATGACACCACGATAACTTGCATGGATTTCAACTAAGATTTGGATTTACTAAATTTTAAGAATGAACATTCTCAATGTTTTGAAATCTCTTTCATGGGGAAACATCCACCCAAGGACACACATATGATTTTGCAATCCATCTTGGTGCACATGTAGGTCAAATTTGATTTTTGCACACTAAATCCCTAGGAAACCAATGAATGTATAAAATGGGTTGAATGATCTCTATTGTTTTTAAATTTTAACATGACACTCCTTTTGTGGGGACCCCGACTCATAAGTCGTGATGACCGAATGCACGTGTACAGTGATCCCAGAGATCAATGCTCATTGAACACACAGAAGCTGAATAACAAGAGTCTTACATCCATACATACCGTATTACACAAGTAGGACCATTATGGTCGAGTCTTGAGTATAACATCGCAGCGGAAATCTTCGTCAATAACTTGGACCCACGCCATCTGCCTTAACCCTACAGGCATTCTGACTGGGAAGCGTCCTAGCTCGCATGCTTGTCGCCGAAGTATTCTTCATCATATCCTGTTCTTTCAAGCCTGGCCAAGTAAATAGCCAGGGACAAGCCAGTGAGTATGTTTGAATGTACTCGCAAGCAACCCATGTTTTGGTTCAAGATACAACAATGCTTGACATAGGTAAGTTTTTGCAGAAAGCTAGTTTTGAGTGCAATGACATGTTCAACGACTTTGTAAGGCATGCATCAAGAGAATTCAAGTAACCATGAGGATAGGTTACAGGTATCAACATAAATAGAGTGGGCACCAACCCATCTAACATAAATAGAGCGGGCACCAACCCATCTCAATCATTTCAAGTCCCTTGACTTGACCCAAGTCATTTTTATCAACACACACACTTGGTTTGTAAACAAGTGGACGTAGCCCAAGAGCGGTTACCCAACTGTCCTTGACCGTGGACACAGCTACTCGAATAGTTTTACACTCTGCAGAGGTTGCGCACTGTACCCACAAGATCCGAGGAACTTCCGTGTCATCCACGACCCGCGGTACCTCAAGTACCCGGGGTAAGCACCCGATCACTACCTTTCCCTAGACGACACTAACATGGAGTCCACTCGATTGGTAGTAACCCCTGTGCCCAACATTTCACATCATAAAGTTGTGGAGCCTCGCTCCCATATTCATCATATACCACAAGCACGGGGTACCAACGGTGTGTTCGGTGCCCTGTGAAAACAGTCATGGCCGCCCTACCTGGCACGACCCCGTCCCGAGAGAGAGCACCAACTCTCCCCCGTCACTAGTAATGCGGGCTCCAAGCTAGTATCGGCCTAGGTAATCAATAATGCCCTTTCCCATATAAGGGTAGAGTGGTTGCGCATGTAAGGTTGGAATAACGGTCGCAACTTCGACCAATCCGTTTTCGAAAATAACACACACACTTGCCTCGGTACACCACTTCGTCATCAAGTGGTTACCCATTTCATCATCTCCCTCGGGCATAAGCGGCACCCGACGGGGTTGTCGAAAAAGTCTTTTGAAAATACTTTGCCTCCTTCACCATGCATATACCCGTCCCTTTTTGCGTAGCACTACCTTAGCATCATATCTACTCCCACCGGCATAACCCTCATAGGAAGGTAGGGTCATACACAATGCAAGTATCAACGAGGAAGTATGGTGGCAACCATCGAAGTGGTTATCACCCCATCATGATTCCGTTGAAACAACGATAAGGTACTATATGACATGCATAAAAAGGTTTCATAGACATGGTCAAAGGGCTGCTTGCCTGTTGTAACGAAGTCTTCGAGGTCTTCAAAGTCTTCTGGTCCAACTCCAAGTACTCCGTCTACTTCGTCAACTAACGTCGGAAACAATCATAATAAGCAACACAACAAGGCAAGAATAAATGTGCTCTAAAAATGTGAAGTTGACTTTTATTGGATACCTCTGGTCATATGAGGAATGACCAAAGTGATTTCATTAGAAGTGGATCAATGGATATTTCTAAACATTTCGATATGATGGAATCAAGGGGTTTATGGAATTGCAAGAAGTGAACAGAAGAATTATTTTGAAAAATGAGTAAAGGCACCCATTTAACAAAGGATGATTTTAGAAGCATCTAGGAATTGGTTTCACTAGATTTGGAGTTCAAATGAATTTCCTATGAATTTGCAAAGTTGACAAATATGAAGAAATGGCTCAATAATTTATGTGGTACAGAAAATATTAATAAAAATGTTCATAAACTAAGTTATGAACTTAGGAATACCTAGGAATTTGAATCATGGAATTTGGATCAATTTTGAGCCTTCTGTGATTTCCTAAAGTTTATGATGTATGGAAATATGGGATTTGATAAATGTTTGTGAAGAAAACTTAATGGAAAAATGTGCAAATTGCACCATGTGATAGATCAGGAATTTATGAACTCAGAGAAATTAGAATCATCAAATTTGGAGTTAATTTGAATTGTCTATGAATTTTTGTAGTTGATCGGTAAAAGAAAAAGGGAATAAGGCTTTAACCTTATCTCGCGCATGGGGCGGCAGATAGACCGTGGGCCGCCTAACGGCTCGGCGGCACGCGCCAGGCCACGCCGGAGGCGATTCATGTAGGGCGCCATCACATGGGAAGCGGCAGCGCAGAATCTGTCTTCACTTAAACCCCATGGACCGGGCGCCGACTTCGCCGACGCAGGTGGCCCGCCAAGACACCGCCATGGGTCGTCTTAAACCCCGAGAGGTGGCGCGCGCCGACGACTCCGGCGACGATTGCGGCGACCCGACCACCTCCTCGGCGCTGCCCACCGGAGTGCTCAGGGGACCTGGACGCATCCATCCGTGGGTGGCACCGTCGCCGAGGAGTGCCGGGTCTGGCAGGGCGTCAGCCGCGGCGGACGAGGATCACGACGATGGCGGCACCGGTGCTACGGGGCATGGGTGTAGGGGAAGAAGAGGGGGAGAGTTTCTTCGTGGCCAGGGGGTTTCTGAGTGGAGAAAGGAGGGGAGGAGGGGGCCTTGCTCGTGGTAATTTGAGCGGAGGCCGATGGCTCGGCTCCGGCGATGGGGAGGCGATGGAGCAGCTCCGGGGAGGAGAGAATGGTCCAGGAGATAGCTGGGGAGAATATAGGGTGGATGGAGACGAGGGGGAGGCCTGGGGAGATCCTCATATGGCGGGGCGTTGGTGCACCGTGGGCGCCGTCCACGACCACGTCCGAGGCGATGACAAAGGCCGAATTGGCACAGACGGCCGTGTCCGGGGTGTTCGTGGGCATGGACTAGGTCGAGTGGGAAGGGAAGAAGGAGGGGGCGAGCCTCGGGTCCCGAAGGCGCGCCAAGACCGGGCGGAGTTGGGCGGTGCTCGGGCACGCGTGAGCACGGGCAGGAGGGAGAGAGGAAGGAGGGGGACAGAGGCGTGGCGTGTCGCAGACACCGAGGCACCTCGTCGGGTGCGCTGGGGAGGCCTGAGGTGGCCGGAGGCGGTTGGAAGGGCGGCTACGGGGCTTCAGAAGCGCCTGCAGCGCTGAGCCTGCTCGCCATGGCATAAAATATATGTCATGGGCGTGTCCACTTTTGTCTAGGAGCGCTGGGGAGTGTAAACAAAGGGAGGTGTCCTTGGATGCCTGGAGAGCCAGAGGGAGAGGAGAGAGGTTGATGGAGAGAGAGAAAGAGGCTGTCCAGAGAGAGAAAGTGAGGGTTTCACCCCCAAATAATTGATTTGAACACTTTCCATTGTTACTGGAGGTATAAGGGGACTAGAATTAGCTATGACACAAAGTTGAGCCCATGGAGATTAGTGGAAGGGGTCAAAATGGTGCTTTTGGAAAAATGGCAGAAGGTGTTTGATGCAAGTTTGGGCAAGCAAATTAATTCCACTTGCCATGAGAATTAACAGGATGGAATGACACTTAGAAATAGGGTGTTCCACCAAATTTTAGCTCATTTGGACAAAGTAGCCAATGTAACTTTGGTAAACCCTAGAAATCAGCAGAAATGGCTTTACCAAGATTTAGTCATGCAAATCAATTCTCCTTGATGCATCACTTGGTGTGGTGGCCTCAATTGGTCATGTAATCATGCTCAAAAAAGTTGGGGTCAAGGAGAAAAAGTTGGCAGAACAAACTTGTTCAAATTTAATTCTGATCAGAGAGGGTTTTGGGGTACTTTGATCAATATAACTTGTTCTCCAACTTGTGCCACTTGGTCTAGATGAATAATTAGACCATTGGATAATGTTCACAAGGTTTGAGAACATTTGGACATGTTTGGCAATCTAAAGTTGCTCAAATTTCAAAATGGACAGAAATGGTTTTGAGAGGATTGATGATGTTATCTTGTTCTCCAAGACATGATACTTGGCAAGATCACCAAATATGTCATATGTGACATCATAGAATTTCCTTGGAATTTTTGGGAAATATTTCCTTTGTAAATATTTCAAAAGCTTGAAATATCCAGAAAGGGTTTTTGAGGTATTTGACCAATATTTTGAACATGACCATGTGTTGAAACTCTTATATATGGACAATATATGTCCACTGAGTTTCCCTAAATTTTCAAAAATATTTTTAAAGTATTAAAATAATTTTTCCCTATTAAAGACCATTTCTGGCCTTAAGAAAAAGCTTTTAAATAAAATAGTAAAATAACATTCAAAATTATATTTTTGTGGTTTCTGGGTATCCTATATCTAATAGGAGTCAAATATATTTTTGGAAAGATTTTTACTGCCCTTAATTAAGTACTGCAAAGGCAAACCTCAATTCAGGGGTTTTGGAAAACTAATTTTAGAAAATACTTCTTGGCCAAATTATTTTTGTAAGAAAATACTATATTGCTCTATACACATGGCATGATCATTGGGAAAAGGTTTTGGATCAAGGAGATGAAGTATAGGAGTTGGAGGATTTATTTGATTTTTAGAGCACTTGCAAACAACAGACAAACATTCAATCAAAGCAAAGACAAAACACTCAAAAGTTTTTGTCAAACCACATTTTAGCATGATTGTTGTTACATGAAAATCAGGGTGTGACACCTTTGGTCACATGTTCACTTCAGAAAAAAGTTAGACATGCCTTAGACTGGCGGTGGTGGTGTAGGATGTATGTGTGTGGGGGCGGGGGGCGGTCCGGCAGTACAATATGAGTCGTGAGCCTTTTTGTCTGTGTGTGTGTGTTCGGGTGGGGGGGGGGGGTCAGGCAGTACATTAGGAGTTGTGAGCCTCCTTGTGTGTGTGTGGGGGGGTCCGCAAGACATTACGAGTCATGAGCCTCCGTGTGGGATTATTGATCATTTTGTGAGTCATATATGCCACATCAAAGTCGTGAATTGGTTATTTAAAGCATTACACAACCCTTTCATACATACACGTTCGGGCCATATGCATGCATTGGTGGTCCTCTTAGACACTCCCTCGTGCGATTATCAGCGAGGTGCCCATTCGTTAGCCCGCAAAGGTTTTCAGTTTTAACCGACAACGAGAGGAATTTGACCAAAGGTGGATTCATCTTGGCATGTGTGGTACGGTGTGGATCATGGTGAGATTCCATATTAAAGTTCGGGCATGTGCGTACACATGAGTTCCTCCCACCGGCTCGAAGTGAGGGGGCTATGCATCGTGAACCTCTGTGTAGTGCGTTTCCGGTTTGCGAAACATGTGCCACATCAAAGTTGTGCATTGGGTATTCAAAGATCACACAACACATGGGCACATGCATGCGGTGGTTGTCCTATGGCACTCGCGTGTGACTCTCTTTGTGAGCCTGAGAGGTCGTCGTCGACCAGTTGAATGTACAACGAGAGAGAGGTTAATTTGACCAACAAGGATGGTTCTTTTTTTGTTTGTATTTTGTATATGCACGGTAGGAGTATGTAGGCCCTATCATAGCTGTTTTCCTCTCATTTATACATGATATTTGAACCATGCCATATTGCTAGAATATGAAAGCCATGGGCTTAATTTTTTTAACTTGGGGTATGATTATGACCACGGCATTGCAATTCTCTGACTATGATCTGTGTCACAATTACAATAATCTTAATTCCACACATACTCTGAACATGATTGCATATTTTTGTCACAACAGACACAGATGCGCCGGCCTTCATAATTCTAGGACCTGGAAATATACAAGTCATTGGGTGGTGGTTACTACTTCTTGAGCTTGCGTTGATTTTTCCCTTGAATTTCGGTGGACGCTTCTGGTCATTTGGAAATACTTCTGAATTTATAGGCCAAGAATTAAGGTTGGAGGAGCTCTGAGGGGCCAAAAAACCCTCAGGGCGCCCCCCCGGGGGCATGCCCCTGAGGCTTCTGGCTGCTTTGAGGATCCTTTGACTTCTTCTGCAAGTCCTACGTGTGTCTTCTGGTCTAAGAAAAATCATTGTAAAGTTTTATTCAATTTGCACTCTGTTTGATATTCCTTTTCTGTAAAACTCAAAAATAAGGAAAACACAGAAACTGGCACTAGGCTCTAGGTTAATAGGTTAGTCCCAAAAATAATATAAAATAGCATATTAATGCATATAAAACATCCAAAACAGATAATATAATAGCATGAAAAAATCAATAATTATAGATACGTTGGAGACATATCAAACATCCCCAAGCTTAATTCCTGCTCGTCCTTGAGTAGCTAAATGATAAAAACAGAATTTTTTATGTGGAATGCTACCCAACATATTTAGCAATGTTATCTCTTTTATTTGGCATGAATATTCAGATTCGTATGATTCAAGACAAAAGTTCATTGGCATAAAAACAATAATACTTCAAGCATACTTGAAAGCAGAATCACTAAGCTTCAATAATAACATGGCTAAAGAAAGTTATCCCTACAAAATCATACAGTCTTGTTATTCTCCCTCTTCTCAGCACAAAGTATAAATCATGCCCACCCCGGTGTTAGCCAAGCAATTGTTTCATACTTTTTAACGTGCTTCAGCTTTTCAACTCTTCACGCAATACATGAACGTGAGCCATGGATATATCACTATGGGTGGATTAGAAAGTGGTAGTAGACAAAATAAGGGAGAAAGTCTCACATCAACTAGGAAAATCAACAGACTATGGAGATGTCCATCAACTGATATCAACATTAGTTAGTAGGGATTGCCATGCAACGAATGCACTAAAGCTATAAGTGTATGAAATCTCAAAGGAAAACAAGTCGGTGTGCATCAACTTGCTTGCTCATGAAGACCTAGGGCATTTGAGGAAGCCCATCGTTGGAATATAGAAGCCAAGTTCAATAACAAAAAGTTCCCACTAGTAATATATGAAAGAGACAATATAGGAGACTATCTATCATGAAGAACATGGTGCTACTTTGAAGCACAAGTGTGGAGAAGGATAGTAACATTGTCCCTTCTCTCTTTTTCTCTCATTTTTTTAATTTTGGGCTCTTTGGACTCTCTCTCTTTTTATTTTTTTTATTTTGGGCTGTTTGGCTTCTTTTATTTCGGTTATTTGGCCTCTTTTATTTATAACCTCACATGGGACAATGTTCTAATAATGATGATCATCACACTTTTATTTACTTACAACTCAAGAGTTACAACTCGATACTAGAACAAAGATATGACTCTATATGAATGCTTCCGGCGGTGTACCGGGATGTGCAATGATCAAGAGTGACATGTATAAAAAATATGAATAGTGGCCCAACTACAAATACTATGCCAACTACATGATCATGCAAAGCAATATGACAATGTTGGTACGTGTCATAATAAACGGAGTGATGGAAGTTGCATGGCAATATATCTCGGAATGGCTGGAAATGCCATAATAGGTAGGTATGGTGGCTGTTTTGAGGACGGGTATAAGGTGGGTTTAATGCACCGGCGAAAGTTGCGCGGTACTAGAGTGGCTAGCAAAGGTGAAAGGGTGAGAGTGCGTATAATCCATGGACTCAACATTAGTCATAAAGAACTCACATACTTATTGCAAAAAATCTATTATGCCTAGAAGCAAAGTACTAGTATGCATGCTCCAAGGGGAGAGGTTGGTAGGAGTTAACAATCGCGCACTCCCGACTTTCACACATAGGAAGACAATCAAGAATAAATTGCGCTCCAACTTCATCTCATAACTAGAAGACCATACGTGCATGCTACGGGAATCAAAAACCTTAACGCAATTATTTCTTTGAATCCACGATTTACTACTAGCATGACCCTAATATCACCATCTTCATATCTCAAAACAAATGCAAGGAATCAAAATTTTCATATATTCAATGATCTTTATGAAAGTTTCTAACGCATCAGCCCCTATCATATTAGGACTTAATTCACAACCTAAGCAAATTACCATGATGTTTAGAGACTCTCAAAATAATATAGGTGAAGCATCAGAGTTCAACAATTTCTATAAAATAAAGCCACCGCCATGCTCTAAAAAGTTATAAGTGAAGCACTAGAGCAAAACCTGCCCAACTCAAAAGATATAAGTGAAGCACATATAGTATTCTAATAAATTCACGATTCATGCGTGTGCCTCTCAAAAGGTGTGTACAGCCAGGATGATGGTGGCAAACTAAAAATCAAAGACTCATATCATACAAGACGCTCCAAGCAAAACACCTATCATGTGGTGAATAAAAATATAGCCTCAAGTAAATTTACCGATGGATTGAAGACGAAAGAGGGGATGCCATCCGGGGCCTCCCCAAGCTTAGATGCTTGGTTGTCATTGAATATTACCTTGGGGTGCCTTGGGCATCCCCAAGCTTAGGCTCTTGCCACTCCTTATTCCATAGTCCATCAAGTCTTTACCCAAAACTTGAAAACTTCACAACACAAAACTCAACAGAAAACTCATGAGATCCGTTAGTATAAGAAAATAAATCACCACTTTTTGGTACTGTTTAAGTGCATTAATAGCAATGTCGAGTTCACTGTTGTAATCCTTTATTGACTCATAGTTTAAGACAGAGTTAAGGACTCACCAAATGTATTGTCTATAGTTATAGGCTAGAGCCAAGGACGTAGATGTGGATATGGTGGTAGTGTGCTTGTCATAGTATTTTAGAAAATCAACCTTGATAAATATGGTATGTTTCTAGTCTCACGTGACTTCACATACATATGGCCCGTGAGGGTCCCTCTTTCCCCATGAGCAAGCATATGACAGGGGCTGATGCGTTAGAAACTTGCATGGTGGGAGAAGGGGAGAGAGGGTGCCGCAGAGAGGTTGACGGGAAGATGAGAGTCGATTGCATCTAATTTCCTCTTACCTCATTTATACACGGAAGGGTACCTCGTTGTGCATGTTTCAACGAACTTAGTCAAGATATATTGTTGTGTTGCAATAGGTGTGTACGTGTGTGCGTCCATAGTGGTGAGTGTATGCGCGTATGTATGAGCGCTTGCGTCTGTACTATGTTAAAAAAGCGCAATTAACTTGTATTTTCTCATGAAAATTTACACACCATGAGAAATACGAAGGCGAACATCTCTAAAAAACTATATCGTCTTCAATCAGAGAACTCATCAAATGTTTTGATAATTTTTACTCTTTGAAATGGAAAGCCAATAAAACGAAATGTATGTCTAACTCGTGATGGTGATGTATGTAGTACTATTAGTGTGTTTGTTGCAATTTTCAGTTGTTTTTTCTAAA
Organism: Aegilops speltoides; assembly: GCA_021437245.1. Classification (NCBI taxonomy): domain Eukaryota; kingdom Viridiplantae; phylum Streptophyta; class Magnoliopsida; order Poales; family Poaceae; genus Aegilops; species Aegilops speltoides. Next base: position 228,318,952 of record CM038142.1, read on the forward strand.
TGAGCTTTCAAATTAGTTTCGTATCAAAGTTTATTCGAATTGCCCCTATAATGCACTTAAATATTTGCGTTTTGTTCGCCTATTACAACTTACTAAGACTACGTGGTTTAATTGCTTTAATAGATTTAGTTTCATTGGATTATGCCCTTGTAAACTAAAATGCCCGTATCTATTTATTTATCCCCGCAAAAATAATATCTATTTTTTTATTTATAATTTTTTTTGTGAAACGTATTAATTTCTGAACGCATAAAGTGTGCTTGAGCCTAATAGCCAGCCCAAACCGTGGCCAAGCATAACATCTAGCTAATTATTTTTGTATCTCTCTTTATTTCATGTATTGGTAATTGTGCCTAGCCTCCTACTATTATTTACTGTAACGTATATTGGACACAATCATACTCGGATCCTTTTTCTTTACTGGGTTCTTTTTTTTGGAGTAGACCGATTGGGTTCTGCGTGGGTTCCTTTTTTTGGGGGGACACTGATTGTCCTTTTTTTGGAGGATTACACCGATTGGGTTGTAATATTTTGAGACGCCAATGACTGCCACACGTGTGGTATATTCGACATGCGCCCATACACAGTGTGTGGTGTGAGCAGGAGGAAGCCCACATGGGCTGTGTGTGGGCGGATATTAGAATTGTCCACACGTGTGGGCGCGGCTACTTCGTGCCACGCGCCAACAAGTATTACTCATCTCCACCCCACGCGTGTGGCACGAAACAAAAATGCCCACACGTCCTGGCGCAACTACGTTAGGTACATCGTCGGATGACGATTTAGTTGCCATTCTGGTTGACAGATGTAGTTATCCGGGATGGCAAGTGTAGTTATAAAAGCATGGCAACTCTATCTGTTTTGGTTAACTATAGTTGTCATGTCTAATTTATAGTAGTTGCCGCGTGTAATCAAACCTTTGTTGCCGTGTGTGATTAACTACCTGCCACATATGGTCAAACAGTAGTTGCCATGTGTGTTTACCTAATTGCCACGTGTGGTCCAACCATAGTTGCCTTGTGTGATTAACTATTTGCCACATATGGTCAAACAGTAGTTGCCATGTGTGTTTACCTAGTTGCCATGTGTGGTCCAACCATAGTTGCCATGTGTGTTTATCTGGTTGCCACGTACGGGCAACTGCAGTTGCCGTCTAGAAAAAAATCACAGTTGCCATGTGTGTTTACCTAGTTGCCACGTTCGTCTAACTGCAGTTGCCATCCACAATGTAGGAGTGTCGTGTGGGCGAAAGGTAGTTCGCCCACAGATAATTCGCCCACACGCGCATGAACTTGGTGGCTGGCTGTGTGGGCAGAAACTAGTTGCCCACACAGCGCAGCTAGCAATTAGCGTGGTGCTAGTGTGTGGGCAAACTCTTCAACGCCCACACACCAGCCTCGTTCTACGTGGCACACAAAATCAACCTTTCCGTGCCAAGATTCGTGCAAAAAGCACTCGACGACGATCGAGGCCTGTGGGCGAGTTGGGTAACGCCCACATGTGTGGGCGTTAGTGTTTCCGATATTTTTTAGGGGATTGGGTTGTTAAAAAGAAGTACGTGTTGCCGGACAGGGACTCATATTCTTTATTTTTGGATGGCTTCTCTTTTTTCCTTAGCGATAGAGTTCTGATTGGTTTCTTCATAAGGCACCACGTGTTTTTTGCGGGGTCCTAAGCCAGTACATGTTATTCATGGTTAGCCCATGCACGTGTCATTTTTGTTGCATGGGTTCTTTTTTATATGACAATATATGTTACCATATATACGTGTACACATGATGATTCAATAGGCTGATACGTAAACAATATCGTGTTACGTCTTTTAAATCTCAACCATTATTATTCTAATTAAACAGTGCAAATAATATTAGCATATGTGGACGAATGTGCTCGCTTATTTGTCTTTTGTTTTAAGTATATAATAGGTTATTTTGCCAGGCGTAAAAGTGTCTGTTTTTTAGCAAAATCAAATCAACTACCACCGTAAGCCATCCCAAAGGTCTTACTTGGCTCAAACACTAATTAAAACATGAAAACACATCTAAACAGAGGCTAGATGATAAATTTATTTAAAAACAGGAAAGGAAAAATATTGGGTTGTCTCTCGAGAAGCGCTTTCTTTAAAGCCTTTTTAGCTAGACATTCAGATTTCAATGATGCTCACATGAAAGACAAGAATTAAAGCACAAACAGCATCATAAAACATGTGACAAACACATCTAAGTCTAACATACTTCCTATGCATAGGCGTTTTATAAGCAAACAAATTATCAAGACAAGCAATATCTAGCATATGAAAGGAAGAAGAAAGAAACAATAAAAATCTCCACATGACGATAGGTAATTTAGTAACATGAAGATTTCTACAACCATATATATTTTCCTCTCTCATAATAGTTACATGTAGGATCATATTCAAATTCAACAATATAGCTATCACATAAAATACTCTCTACATGTGTCGGAAAAACCGATCACCTATGGGGTCACAAGGATCCCTTCTACATTCGGCAGGGGATGTTAGTTGCACGAAGGGCAGGTCGAGTCGTTAGGACACAGAGAGTTTTTATCCAGGTTCGGTCCGCAAGGATGTGTAATACCCTAGTCCTGCTTTATCTGGTTTATGAGTGTTCTTGAGCTTCTGAACTAGCTGCGATGCGTGCTTTGTTCAAAAGTCCAAATCCTCTCTCAGTGTGCCTTTGGCCTCCTTTTATACACAAAGGGGTTGCATGAAAAACCACAATGGCACACAGGAGGTGGCAAGCTACAGCGATACAAGCTTATCGCTCGATCAACGTAGGACAAGCGCATTTAATGCGTTGCCCACGTGTCCTCTCGCTTTATTGGGGACAGCAACAGAGGCCATCCCATCCTTCGCCGCTTCCCCTCGCCCTGCCACGCATCTGGGCCGACGAGGCATGCGGCGCCACGCTGGCCAACCAGCTGCTGTGTTGGCAAAGTGGTAGGCTGCCACGAAGATCTGCATGCCGCCACGCAGGCGTCTGCTTTGTTGGCGTCCTTATCGCCGCGTTGGAGTGGTGGTGAGGTGGCAGAACCCTACCAGGCGCGGGCCCGACCGCGGCCCAGGGATCGTCCCCGGCAAGGCTTGTCGATGGCCTTGGAGTTGTCCCCGACAAGGGTCTTGCCGGGAGTCTTCTTCATTTGATCTCACGTGGACTCGTGGGCCGTCGACCTTCTTGTGGGGCCGCATGCTACCAGGCATGTGTTCTTCAAATCTTGATCTTGAACATTGTCGATGGTGTCAGAGCTCTCAACCCCAAGGGTGGTGGCCTTGTTGGTCCCTTCGCAAGCTGCCCCGGCAAGTGCTTGCCGGGAGGGGGCGCGCAGGTCGCCTCGGCAAGGCTTGTTGCCGGGCGTGGTCCTGGGTGCCTCTTGTGGCTCCCTACTCTCGGCAGCTGCCTTGATGTTTTTTGTACCTGTCTTGCCTTCTGTTGCCTTCCTCTGCCTCGCCAAGCCTTGCTGCACGGGGTGGCTACGACCGTCCGTGCACAAGTAAGGGGTACAGAAGCACCCATACTTATGTACACCGACAAGAGCCCCCGGGCCTGGGCCACACATAAGCGCAGAGTTTAGTTGGGCCAGGCCCAAAGCAGTGCACGGGCGGGCGTGGCAGAGGCGGATCGCCAAGATTTGTCAGGCAGTTGTGCTTCCCCACGACCCGCGTCGAGTGCGTGACGTGGGGGTCACGCTGGTGTGATCGTAGCATGCTTGCGTCACCCCATGGTGAATAGTAAAGAGGCGGCCCATTCCCGCCTTAAAAAAAAGTGGGTGAAATCATGGGGTCACTGCTCATTTACTCTCCTTTCCTTCCTCAATCTTGGAGCTGCCACTCCATGTTTCCTCCCATGCCTACCTTTTCCGCCACGTACGCCGCATACATGGCGCGGGGTAGGTGATGGATGCATGGGGTATGGGGAAACACGCTATGGCCGATATCCATGTGTCTTTGATTGGTGCATGGAGGGCGGTCAACGGCCTTGTTCGTTATCAGTGGCTTTAACAAGCGAGATTTGAAATGGTTTTTCAGAGGCGCCAGCCAGCCTTTTGTCTTCTTGGTTTGGCTATAAAAAGGGGTCAAGGAGGAGGAGAGGAGGCATCTTCTCGCGTCTTCTCGTTCCCCCGTCCTCCATCCATCTACATGCTGAGAGGGCGCACCCGTGGTCATCACTCTATGGAGGAGACTAGATCTTCTTCCCGCCAGAAAGCCGCGGCGGTCAAGGAAGAGCCAGATGCTCAAGGCGGAGGCGCCGGATGGGGTCGCGGTCGGCGAGGCGGTCGAGGCAGAGGTGGGCGTGGAAGGGGGCGTCCGTGGCGCCACGTTCTCCGCCTCTGTCTCCTCCTACCTCGTTGAGGGGGCCATGGTTCAGACACGGCGTTGGAGTTCATCTTGCAGTTGCGCGAGAGCCGCCTCCGCCTCCCCAAGGCATTCACAAGGGTGCTGGAGATCGACCGGCCACCGAAGCTGAGGCTCCACAGGGAGGGGTGTTGGAATGGCGACATGTGGGAGAGCACAAAGTTCCCCGTCCCTCATGTAATGCTCCTTCATCGGGTTTAGAAAACCTTCGCACACGCCCACTGCTTGATGAAGGGGCACGTTTGATAACCCACAAGTATAGGGGATCACAACAGTTTTCGAGGGTAGAGTATTCAACCCAAATTTATTTATTCGACACAAGGGGAGCCAAAGAATATTCTCAAGTATTAGCAGTTGAGTTGTCAATTCAACCACACCTGGATAACTTAGTATCTGCAACAAAGTATTTAGTATCAAAGTAGTATGATAGTAATGGTAACAGTGGGAAAAGTAAAGATAGCAGTTTTGTAATGATTGTAACAGTAGCAACAGAAAAGTAAATAAGCAAAGCACAATATGTGAAAAGCCCCTAGGCATTGGATCAGTGATGGATAATTATGTCGGATGCGATTCCTCATGTAATAGCTATAACATAGGGTGACACAGAACTAGCTCCAGTTCATCAATGTTATGTAGGCATGTATTCCGAATATAGTCATACATGCTTATGGAAAAGAACTTGCATGACATCTTTTGTCCTACCCTCCCATGGCAGCGGGGTCCTAGTGGAAACTAAGGAATATTAAGGCCTCCTTTTAATAGAGTACCGGACCAAAGCATTAGCACTTAGTGAATACATGAACTCGTAAAACTACGATCATCACCGAGAAGTATCCTGATTATTGTCACATCAGGGTTGTCGGATCATAACACATAATAGGTGACTCTAGACTTGCAAGATAGGATCAAGAACTCACATATATTCATGAAAACATAATAGGTTCAGATCTGAAATCATGTCACTCGGGCCCTAGTGACAAGCATTAAGCATGCAAAGTCATCGCAACATCAATCTCAGAACATAGTGGATACTACGGATCAAACTCTAACAAAACTAACTTAATTACATGATAAATCTCATCCAACCCATCACCGTCCAGCAAGCCTACGATGGAATTACTCACGCATGGCGGTGAGCATCATGAAATTGGTGATGGAGGATGGTTGATGATGATGACGAGGGCGACAACCCATCATGAAATTGACGAACAGACTCCAGATCAGCCCTCCCGAAAGAGATTAGGGCTTGGCGGCGGCTCTGTATCGTAAAATGCGATGAAACTATCTCTCTGATTTTTTTCTCCGCCAAACGGAATATATAGAGTTGGAGTTGAGGTCGGTGGAGCATCATGGGGCCCACAAGACAAGGGGGCGCCCCCCCCACCCTCGTGGACAGGGTGTGGGCCCCCTGGCCTTGATACTTCGCCAGTATTTTTTATATTTTCCAAAAGTTATCTCCGTGGATTTTCAGGTCATTCCGAGAATTTTTGTTTTCTGCACAATAAACAACACCATGGCAGTTCTGCTGAAAACAACGTCAGTCCGGGTTAGTTTCATTCAAATCATGCAAGTTAGAGTCCAAAACAAGGGCAAAAGTGTTTGGAAAAGTAGATACGTTGGAGACGTATCAACGTTCTCTACCTCAAACTAGTGGAGAGTGGCCTACTCTCCATCAAGGTCTTCGGGCACTCGGGACATAGGCTAGGGTGTTGTGCGGGGAGCTCGACCGATGACGATAGCTTCTCCTCGGGCAACGGTGGCGAGGAGGATGGCGACAATGATGACAGGATTAGCGGGCAGGAGGATAACGGGTCCGACTAGGTGTCGGACACACCGTCCCTGGGCGGCACCGGCAGGACCATCATCTGCACCTGGCTCCTCCCCGGCAAAGCAACTTGCCAGGGAGTAGTTCTTGGCGATGGCTTCCCAAGCCAGCTCCTTGAACTTCTCGGGGTTACCGCTTTGGTGGCTGGTGCTAGAGGGCCGGAGAAGATGAAGAAGGCGGGTGGCGGGCCGTCAAGTTGGAGTATGATGGCATCGACGCCTTCATCTCATATTGGTGAACCGTTGCCTCATCTTCCAGCTTCTTCCTCGGCATTGTCATCACCAGCCCTCTTCTGGACGGCCGCCGGGAGGTTCTGTTGGTGCCTTCTGCTGCTCGTACCTCGCCTAGGCGCTCTTTTTTCCCTCTTGCTATCCTAGTCTGCTTCCTGAGGAGAGGGACAAGAAAGGGATTATGGGCATCTTATCTTTTTTTGTTTAAATTTTAAGCCCGCGGGCACTTGTTGAATTTAATCTTTGCAATTCCTTGTTTATGTTTACATTCCATAAGAATTGTACTTGTAAAGAACGTATTAATGAAGAAAAGGATGCTTGCCAGGTTCTTTTGTGCATGAGCGAGGCTCACACTAAGGAACGAGTCCTTGTTATCTTAAAATAAAGATCGCCACCCGGCAACAGACCCTGCCGTTCTCCCGCTCCATAGCTCGTCCACACTCACGCACTTGGCGGGAGTAGGAGTGGAGTAGGATTAGGCCCTTCGTTTGTTTCCCTCCCGTCGCACTACAACCAAGTTCCGGCCAAAGAAGGGTTTCTGGGCACGGGAAAGAGGGAGCACGGCGGTATGGGAATGGACGAAGTTTTGTACATCCAAGTTTCATACAGAAGTACACAACATGGGACAAAAAGACTTATCTAAGTCTGTAGCCCCCGGAAACTCTCTGACTTGCCGCGGTTGGTCACTTGAGGTTGCTGCCCCCGGCAACCTTAGCTTGCCGGGGTCGGACGCTGATCTATCTCCTCTTCCCCGAAGGGTTTGGCAGAACCGCCGGGGCATCCTGCAAACCAAAAAGGATCGGAAGAGATAGAAAGACGTGCACTCGACCTCTATGCTTGGGGTTAGCCGTGGTTAAGCACTATCGACCCTAACAAAAAGAGAGAAAAACATGACCTAGCATGCATGATAAAACTTAGGGCACCGGCGCTTCATTTATTTATATATTGCTTAGGGTCTACACCTGGCTTGTACAAAGGGTGACATGCCTTGTCGGCAAGGCTTATAAAAAATATGGTCTACTCGGAGGGCCCGGCAACCACGCCTTATTGGTAAAACTTACGAAGATGTTTGTTGTTCTAGGAGTTGCTCACCGGAACGCCAGCTTCGGTCGCCGGGCAGACAGTGCCGGTCTTGGTGACTCATATTACCCGGCAAGGGCCTTCCCACTTCGACGTCAACTTTCTAGAATTCCCGGCCGACTGAACGCGCCGAAGATCATGGTCGCCTTCCTCAAACTTCAGGCATGAACTTTGTGGCTGTGGTAGCGGCGCAAAGTTTGATGGTAGCACGCAGCTCGCACAGCCGCCCGAAGACGATCTTCCTCAAGGAGCACTGCGTCATCTTGCCACAACCGCTCTTTCTCAAGCTCGTCACAAGCGAGCACTCGAGGTGACCCGTATGTGAGTTTCGTGGGGAGAACTACCTCCACCCCAGATAAGAGGGAGAGGGGTGTCTAGCCGGCAGCACGATTTGGCATCGTTCCGACCAACCAAAGAACCGCCGGTAGCTCATCAATCCAGTGCCTTCCGCACTCGCATAGCTTGTCCAAGGTTTTTGTCCTCGCCGCCGAGGTCTTGGACGTACTGCACGATGGTGCGACTTGAGAATTGCATGCCGTTATCAGTGGTGACCCTGTTTGGCACACCAAAATGGTAGGCCAGCCCCTTTAAGAACTTGACAGCTGATGACCTCATAAAAAGGGAGAATTACTCAAGGTTAAGGTAACTTAGCTTTTTGGTCGCTGTGTGGATCACCGTTGCAGCTATGGACGCCGCACTCGCCTTTCTTCTTCGGAGCCATGGCGGCGAGAGAGCTATTGTACTAACTACATACCTGATTCTCACAACTACAGCCCCCTACCTGGCGCGCCAAGCATGTCCGGAAAACCGATCACCTATGTGGTCACAAGGACTCCTTCTACGTTCGGCGGGGGATGTTAGTTGCACGAAGAGCAGGTTGAGTCGTTAGGACACAGAGAGTTTTTATCTAGGTTCGGGCCACGAGGATGCGTAATACCCTAGTCCTGCTTTATCTGGTTTATGAGTGTTCTTGACCTTTTGAACTAGCTGCGATGCATGCTTTTTTCAAAAGTTCGAATCCTCTCTCTCTATGCCTTCGGCCTCCTTTTATAAACAAAGGGGTTGCCACAGTGGCACACATGAGGTGGCAAGCTACAGCGATACAAGCTTATCGCTCGATCAACGTAGGACAAGCACATTTAATGGATTGCCCACGTGTCCTCTCGCTTTATTGGGGTTGGCAATAGAGGCCATCCCGTCCTTCGCCGCTTCCCCTCACCCTGCCACACTTTTGGGCCAAGGAGGCATGCAGCACCATGATGGCCAACCACCTCCTTGATATGTCTCCAACGTATCTATAATTTTTGATTGCTCCATGCTACTTTATCTACTGTTTTGGACTATATTGGGCTTTATTTTCCACTTTTATATTATTTTTGGGACTGTCCTATTAACGGGAGGCCCAACCCAGAATTGCTATTTTTTTTGCCTATTTCAGTGTTTCGAAGAAACGGAATATCAAACGGAGTCCAAACGGAATGAAACCTTCGGGAACGTGATTTTCTCACCGAACGTGATCCAGGAGATTTGGACCCTACTCCAAGATGTAACAGAGGCAGTCACGAGGGTGGGGGGAGTGCCCTCCCCCTGGGCGCGCCCCCTGCCTCGTGGCCTCCCTGTTGCTCCACCGATGTACTCCTTCCTCCTATATATACCTACGTACCCCCAAACAATCAGGACAGGAGCCAAAACTCTAATTCCATCGCTGCAACCATTTGTATCCACGAGATCCCATCTTGGGGCCTGTTCCGGAGCTCCGCCGGAGGGGGCATCCACCATGGAGGGCTTCTACATCAACACCATAGCCCCTCCGATGAAGTGTGAGTAGTTTACTTCAAACCTTCGGGTCCATAGCTAGTAGCTAGATGGCTTCTTCTCTCTTTTTGGATCTCAATACAATGTTCTCCCCCTCTCTCGTGGAGATCTATTCGATGTAATCTTCTTCTTTTTGCGGTGTGTTTGTTGAGACGGATGAATTGTGGGTTTATGATCCAGTATATCTATGAAAAATATTTGAATCTTCTATGAATTCTTTTATGTATGATTGAGTTATCTTTGCAAGTCTCTTCGAATTATCCTTTTGGTTTGGCCAACTAGATTGGTAGTTCTTGCAATGGGAGAAGTGTTTAGCTTTGGGTTCAATCTTGCAGTGTCCTTTCCCAGTGACAGAAGGGGTAGCAAGGCACGTATTGTATTGTTGCCATCGAGGATAACAAGATGGTGTTTTTATCATATTGCATGAATTTATCCTTCTACATCATGTCATCTTGCTTAAGGCGTTACTCTGTCTTTAACTTAATACTCTAGATGCATGTTGGATAGTGGTCGATGAGTGGAGTAATAGTAGTAGATGCAGAATCGTTTTGATCTACTTGTCTCGGACGTGATGCCTATATACATGATCATTCTCTAGATATAGTCATAACTATGCTCAATTCTGTCAATTGCTCAACAGTAATTTGTTCACCCACCGTAGAATACTTATGTTCTTGAGAGAAGCCACTAGTGAAACCTATGGCCCCCGGGTCTATTCTCATCATATCAATCTCTATCACTTTATTACTTGCTTTGTTTTTACGTTGCCTTTACTTTTTACTTTGCATCTATCTATCAAAAATACCAAAAATATAATTTATCATCTCTATCTGATCTCACTCTCGTAAGTGACCGTGAAGGGATTGACAACCCCTAATCGCGTTGGTTGCGAGTAGCCATCGTTTTGTGTAGGTACGAGGGACTTGTGCATGGTCTCCTACTGGATTGATACCTTGGTTCTCAAAAACTGAGGGAAATACTTACGCTACTTTGCTGCATCATCCTCTCCTCTTCGGGGAAATCCAACGCAGTGCTCAAGAGGTAGCAAGAAGAATTTCTGGCGCCGTTGCCGGGGAGGCTCATGCAAGCAAGTCAACAAAACCAAGTACCCGTCACAATCCCTATCTCTCGCATTACATTATTTGCCATTTGCCTCTCGTTTTCCTCTCCCCCACTTCACCCTTGCTGTTTTATTCGCCCTCTCTTTCCCAATCTCCTTCTCTTTTTCCGTTTGCCTTTTCTCGATGCCTTTCTGTTTGCTCGTTTGTTTGTTTGCTTGCTTGTCGTTATGTGTGAAATTGGGGAAATAATTGCCGACATGGGCGATAATAATATCATGGAAAATTCTGAAGCTCCTGCTGAAGAATCCCATACCTATCATACAAAAATATTTCGAATCGGTAGTGGTAATATTATAGGAAAAGGAGTTATTCAAGATTTCTTTACTTGTGCCGGTGCTTTGCCCTCTATGGGCAGTTCTATTCTTCATAGAACCAGTAGTCTTGCTGATGCCATTGCCATGCTTATCATTGAACTTGAAAGGCAATTTATGCATATGCACCCTTCTATACAAAGGATTTCCCTAGAATTTTCTAATATCGAACACTCCTATGTTAAGCGTGCCGCTACTATCTTTTTGGCTCATAAATTCAGATTTATAATAAAAGAGGCCAAAAGAAATCTTTGCGCATTATAGGGTGGACGCCGGCCGTCCTCCCAATGAATCTATCCTCTTTGACCAAGAAGAAATTATGCGTTTTCAATCTCTTGACTATGTTGCTTTCAATGAAAACCTTAGAAAAAAGGTGCCAACCAATATTTTAATTGATAGAATCTCTGAACTTAATGAGGATTTGGCTATTCAAAATAATGAGTTAGGGTACTCTCTTGAGTGTAGACTCAAAAGATTTTGTCAAAAGAACGCTTATAATGGTGAATTGGTTGTGCATTATGAAGGGCCGAAAGAGGAACCTATACCTCCTAAAATTGATCTTGGGGATTTTTGCCCTATTAAATTTTGCCCTTTTGATCACTTTTGCTTACCTCAAAGAAAACTTGCTGCCGAACATAGAGAATATGAAATGAGTTTCCCCGATCTATCTTATTACTACGGCACTACCTAGATATATCCTTGCTTTTATGCCTAGCTAGGGCATTAAACGATAGCGCTTGTTGGGAGGCAACCCAATTTTATTTTGTGTTTTTGTTTTTGCTTCTGTTTAGGAATAAATAATCCATCTAGCCTCTGATTGGATGTGGTTTTATGTTTTAATTAGTGTTTGTGCCAAGTAGAACCTATAGGATATCCTACGATGATAGTTGATTTGATTCTGCTGAAATACAGAAACTTTGCGCGCACGAATATAATTTTGCTAAATAACAGGAACGTGCTTTTGCGTTGATTCTTTTTGCTGCTGTTCAATAAAAAAAATTCCAGGACTTCCTATTTTGGTAGAATTTGTAGAGTTCCAGAAGTTTGCGTTAGTTACAGATTGCTACAGACTGTTCTGTTTTTGACAGATTCTGTTTTACGTGTGTAGTTTGCTTATTTTGATGAATCTATGGCTAGTAAAATAGTTTATAATCCATAGACAAGTTGGAATACAGTAGGTTTAACACCAATATAAATAAAGAATGAGTTCATTACAATACCTTAAGTAGTTCTTTGTTTTCTTTCTCTAACGGAGCTCACGAGATTTCTGTTGAGTTTTGTGTTGTGAAGTTTTCAAGTTTTGGGTGAATTCTTTTGATGGATTATGGAACAAGGAGTGGCAAGAGCCTAAGATTGGGGATGCCCATAATACCCCCAAGATAATCCAAGGATACCAAAAAGTCAAAGCTTGGGGATGCCCCGAAAGGCATCCCCTCTTTAGTCCACTTCCATCGGTAATTTACTTGGAGCTATATTTTTATTCACCACATGATATGTGTTTTGCTTGGAGCGTCTTGTATTATTTGCGTCTTTGCTTGTTAGTTTACCACAATAATCATTGCTGTACACACCTTTTGAGAGAGCCATACATGAATTGGAATTTGATAGAACACTCAATGTGCTTCACTTATATCTTTTGAGATTGATAGTTTTACTCTATGTGCTTCACTTATATCTTTTGAGCCTGGTAATTTTTGCTCTAGTGCTTCACCTAGATCTTTTAGAGGACGGTGGTGGCTTGGTTTTAAAGAAACTATTGATCTCTCATGCTTCACTTAGATTATTTTGAGAGTCGTTAATAGCATGGTAATTTGCTTAATGTTAATATACTTGGTATTCAAGATATGTGAAACTTTCTTTTGAGTGGATTGAATACTAAGATAAGTTTGATGCTTCATAATTGTTTTGAGATATGGAGGTGATAATATCAAAGTCATGCTATTTGAATAATTATGAATTTGAGAAATTCTTGTGTTGAAGTTTGCAAGTCCCGTAGCATGCACATATGGTTAAAGTTGTGTAACAAATTTGAAACATGTGGTCAGGGATGAGCGATGGTCTTTTCCTACCAATCTATCCCCCTAGGAGCATGTGCGTAGTACTTGATTTTTGATGACTTCTGAATTTTTGCAATAAGTATATGAGTTCTTTTGACTAATGTTGAGTCCATGGATTATACACACTCTCACCTTTTTGCCTTTGCTAGCCTCTTAGGTACCGTGCATTGCCCTTTCTCACCTTGAGAGTCGGTGCAAACTTCGCCGGTGCATCCAAACCCTGTGATACGATATGCTCTATCACACATAAACCTCCTTATATATTCCTCATAACAGCCACCATACCTACCTATCATGGCATTTCCATAGCCATTCCGAGATATATTGCCATGCAACTTCCATCATCATCATCATGACATACATTACTTTTGTCATATTGCCATTGCATGATCATGTAGTTGACATTGTATTTGTGGCAAAGCCACCATGCATTATTTTTCATACATGTCACTCTTTATTCATTTCACCATCCAGGTACACCGCCGGAGGCATTCATATAGAGTCATAACTTGTTCTAAGTTTCGAGTTGTAATCCTTATGTTGTAATCAATAAAAGTGTGATGATCATCATTGTAGAGCATTTCCCAAAAAAAAGGAAAAAAAAGAAAGGCCAAAAAAAGAAAGGACAAAAAAAAGACAAAATAATAAAAAAGGGGGGCAATGCTACTATCTCTTTTCCACACTTGTGCTTCAAAGTAGCATCTTGTTCTTCATGAAGTGAGTCTCATATATTGTGCTTCAAAGTAGCACCTTCTTCTTCATATAGTTAGTCTCATAAGTTGTCTTTTTATACTAGTGGGAATATGTCATTATAAAACTTGGCTTGTATGTTCCTACGATGGGCTTCCTCAAATGCCATAGGTCTTCGTGAGCAAGCGAGTTGGATGCACACCCACTAGTTTTCTTTTGTTGAGCATTCATAGCTCTAGTGCATCCGTTGCATGGCAATCCCTACTCCTCATGTTAAAATCAATTGATAGGCATCTCCATAGCCCGTTGATTATCCTCGTCAATATGAGACTTTCTCCTTTTTGTGTCTTCTCCACACAATCCCCATCATCATATTCTATTCCACCCATAGTGTTATATCCATGGCTCACGCTCATGTATTGCGTGAAACTTGAAATTTTTTGAGATTATTTATATATGAAACAATTGCTTGGCTTGTCATCGGGGGTATAGAAGTTGGGAATATCTTTGTGTGACGAAAATGAAGCATATCCTAACTATATGATTTTGTAGGGATGAACTTTCTTTTGCCATGTCATTTTGAGAAGACATGATTGCTTTGATTAGTATGCTTGAAGTATTATTATTTTTTGTGTCAATATGAACTTTTTTCTTGAATCTTTCGGATCTGAATATTCATGCCACAATTAAGAAGATTTACATTGAAATTATGCCAAAGTATCACTCCGCATCAATTGTTTTTTTATCATTTACCTACTCGAGGACGAGCAGGAATTAAGCTTGGGGATGCCTGATACGTCTCCAACGTATCTATAATTTTTGATTGCTCCATGCTACTTTATCTACTATTTTGGACTATATTTGGATTTATTTTCCACTTTTATATTATTTTTGGGACTAACCTATTAACCGGAGGCCCAACCCAGAATTGCTGTTTTTTTTGCCTATTTTAGTGTTTCGAAGAAACGGAATATCAAACGGAGTCCAAACGGAATGAAACCTTCGGGAACGTGATTTTCTCACCGAACGTGATCCAGGAGACTTGGACCCTACTCCAAGACATAACAGAGGCAGTCACAAGGGTGGGGGGCGTGCCCTCCCCCCTGGGTGCGCCCCCCTGCCTCGTGGCCTCCTTGTTGCTCCACCGACGTCCTCCTTCCTCCTATATATACCTACGTACCCCCAAACGATCAAGACAGGAGCCAAAAACCTAATTCCATCGCCGCAACCTTTTGTATCCACGAGATCCCATCTTGGGGCCTGTTCCGGAGCTCCGCCGGAGGGGGCATCCACCACGGAGGGCTTCTACATCAACACCATAGCCCCTCCGATGAAGTGTGAGTAGTTTACTTCAGACCTTCGGGTCCATAGCTAGTAGCTAGATGGCTTCTTCTCTCTTTTTGGATCTCAATACAATGTTCTCCCCTCTCTCGTGGAGATCTATTCGATGTAATCTTCTTCTTTTTATGTGTGTTTGTTGAGACCGATGAATTGTGGGTTTATGATCCAGTATTATCTATGAAAAATATTTGAATCTTCTCTGAATTCTTTTATGTATGATTGAGTTATCTTTGCATGTCTCTTCAAATTATCCTTTTGGTTTGGCCAACTAGATTGGTAGTTCTTGCAATGGGAGAAGTGTTTAGCTTTGGGTTCAATCTTGCGGTGTCCTTTCCCAGTGACAGAAGGGGCAGCAAGGCACGTATTGTATTGTTGCCATCGAGGATAACAAGATGGGGTTTTTATCATATTGCATGAATTTATCCCTCTACATCATGTCATCTTGCTTAAAGGTGTTACTCTGTCTTTAACTTAATACTCTAGATGCATGCTTGATAGCGGTCGATGAGTGGAATAATAGTAGTAGATGCAGAATCGTTTCGATCTACTTGTCTCGGACATGATGCCTATATACATGATCATTCTCTAGACATACTCATAACTATGCTCAGTTCTATCAATTGCTCAACAGTAATTTGTTCACCCACCGTAGAATACTTATGCTCTTGAGAGAAGCCACTAGTGAAACCTATGGCCCCTGGGTCTATTCTCATCATATCAATCTCTATCACTTTATTACTTGCTTTGTTTTTACTTTGCCTTTTACTTTTTACTTTGCATCTATCTATCAAAAATACCAAAAATATTATTTGTCATCTCTATCAGATCTCACTCTCGTAAGTGACCGTGAAGGGATTGACAACCCCTAATCGCGTTGGTTGCGAGTAGCTATCATTTTGTGTAGGTACGAGGGACTTGTGCGTGGTCTCCTACTGGATTGATACCTTGGTTCTCAAAAACTGAGGGAAATACTTACGCTACTTTCCTGCATCATCCTCTCCTCTTCGGGGAAATCCAACGCAGTGCTCAAGAGGTAGCACTGCTGTGTTGGCAAAGTGGTAGGCTGCCACGAAGATCTGCATGCCGCCATGCAGGCATCTGCTTTGTTGGCGTGCTTATTCCCGCGTTGGAGTGGTGGTGAGGTGGAGGAAACCTGTCAGGCGTGGGCCCGGCCGCGACCTAGCGATCTTCCCCGGCAAAGCCTTGGAGTTGTCCCTGGCAAGGATCTTGCCGAGGGTCTTCTTCATTTGATCCCACATGGACTCGTGGGCTGTCGACCTTCATGGGGGATGGGCACGCATGCTACTAGGCATGTGTTCTTCAAATCTTGATCTTGGACAATGTCGATGTTGTCAGAGCTCTCAACCCCAAGGGTGTTGGCCTTATTGGTCTCTTCGCAAGCTGCCCCGACAAGGGCTTGCCGGGAGGGGGTGCACAGGTCGCCTCGGCAAGGCTTGTTGCCGGGCATGGTCCTGCGTGCCTCGTGCTGCTTGCTACTCTGGGCAGCTGCCTTGATGTTCTTTGTACCTGTCTTGCCTTCTGTTACCTTCCTCTGCCTCGCCAAGCCTTGCTGCAAAGGGTGGTTGCCACCGTCCGTGCACAAGTAAGGGGTACAGAAGCACCCATTCTTTTGTACACCGACAACATGATCCACATGCATGCAAAGTTGACACTCTTCCAAAATAGTGGGATTATCATTAACTAAAGTCATGACCATTACAAACCCACTTTTATCAAATTTTTCATAAGATCGAATATTCTCCAATTATATGGGATCTAAAGTTGACACTCTTCCAAACCCACTTTAAATATTATTGCGAACATTATTATCAATCTTATATTCATCATGGGGCTTAAATAAATTTTCAAGATCATAAGAAGAATCACCCCAATCATGATCATTGCAACAAGTAGTGGACATAGCAAAACTAGCATCTCTAAGCTTAGGGTTTTGCATATCATTAACAGAATTGACATTAATAGAATCATTGCAATCATGCTTTTCATTCAATGAGCTATCGTGACGAATTTCAATCAAAACTTCATAAAGATAATCTAGTGTACCAAACTCACTAGCAATTGGTTCATCATAGTTGGATCTTTTAAAAAAATTATCAAGTGGATGAGGATCCATAAGCTATTTATTCTTGAATTTCAATAAACTCACAATTATACCAAGCGAACAAGCAATCAAACCAAGTAGGGCATAAATGCAAACCGAAAGATGGCAAATAAAAAGGCAAATCTTCTTGTATTTTTCTGAAAATGTTTTAGAAGGGGGGAGAGGAAAACAAGAGGAAAATGGCAAATAATGTAATGCAAGAGATGAGAGTTTATGATGGGTACTTGGTAGGCTTGATGTAGATCTCCCCGGCAACGGCACCAGAAATTCTTCCTGCTACTTCTTGAGCTTGCGTTGGTTTTTCCCTTGAAGAGGAAAGTGTGATGCAGCAAAGTAGAGATAGGTATTACCCTCAGTTAAGAACCAAGGTATCAATCCAGTAGGAGATAGAAGCAAGTCTCTAATATATGCACCTACACAAACAATCAAACACTTGAACCCAACGCGATAAAGAGGTTGTCAATCCCTTCACGATCACTTGCAAAGGTGGGATCTAATAGAGACAAAAGATTTCTAAAACATAAAACAAAATAAAAGTAAATAAAACTCAGCGAGGTATTTTTGGTTTTTTGGTTTATAGATCTAAAATATATGATGGAAAATAGACCCGCGGCCATAGGTTTCACTAGAGGCTTATCTCTTGAAAGAAAGTACTACGATGGGTGAACAAATTACTGTCGAGCAATTGATAGAAAAGCGCAAAGTTATGAAGATATCCATGGGAATGATTATGAATATAGGCATGACGTTCGTGTCAAGTAGACCAACTCCTTCCTGCATGTACTACTATTACTCCGCACATTGACCGACTCCTTCCTGCATCTAGAGAATTAAGTTCAAGAGAACAGAGTAACACTTTAAGTAAGATGACATGATGTAAAGGGATAAACTCAAGCAATATAATGAAAACCCCATCTTTTTACCCTTGATGGCAACAATACAATACATGGCTCGCTACCCCTACTGTCACTTGGTGAGGACACCACAAGATTGAACAAACAACTAACCACCTCTCCCATTGCAATAAATACAAATCTAGTTGGCCAAACCAAACCGATAATTCGAAGAGAAATACAAAGATATGAAATCATGCATATAAGAACCAGAGAAGATACAAATAATATTCATAGATAAACTGATCATAAATCCACAATTCATCGGATCATGACAAACACACGGCAAAAGAATGTTACATCGGAAAGAACTCCAAGAACATCAAGGAGAACATTGAATTAAAGATCAAAGAGAGAGAAGAAGCCATCTACCTACTAGCTATGGAGTACCTGAAAAGGCCTCCAAATGGGATCTCACAAGGTCAGAGACCTGCGGCAGCGGAAAAGTATTTTGGTGGACGCTTCTAGTCGTTTGCCAATATTTCTGAATTTATAGGCCAAGAATTAGGGTTGGAGAGCTCCGAGGGGCCCACAAGCCCTCATGCCCCCACTTTGGGTGCGCCCCTGAGGCTTGTGGCTGCCACAGGACTCCTCAGACTTCATCTCCAAGTCCTACGTGTGTCTTCTGGTCCTAGAAAAATCATCGTAAAGTTTTTTCCCGTTTGGACTCCATTTGATATTCCTTTTTTGTAAAACTCAAAGACAAGGAAAAAAATAGAAACTGGCACTTGGCTCTAGGTTAATAGGTTAGTCCCAAAAATAATATAAAATAGTATATTAATGCATATAAAACATGCAAAATAGATAATATAATAGCATGGAACAATCAAAAATTATACATACGTTGGAGACGTATCAGTGGTTTATCGCTCATTCAACTGACGGTGGACATTTGATGCTCATTCGCACATACCAAATTGGCTAAACCATTTCCTCAATCCATATGCAGTACAATGCCTGGGGCGTTCGTGAGTGTGATGGCTATGGCTGCTTTGTGTTCGAGAAAGATCCCGGCTCCGTTGGGCTAGGAGTATTCAACTGGAGGCGGGTTTATATCCTCGACAACCACTCCATGTTCCTCGGGCTCAATTATCAAATTATCCAACCAATCATCAATACTATCACCGGTGATGATTACCGTGCTATGCAACTTCAATTCGCCAGGGGGAACTATGTTTACACATCATACCATGGGTTTCATGAATCACCATGTCTAGAGATTCGTCGACACAGCTTTTTGCTAGATGATCTTCAGTGTGTGAAAGGCATCAAGCTTGGAAGCGATGAATGGCTTTTGCGAACCCGGCATGCGGCGATGTGATTCATGCCAATAGCAAATATGCACAATTTGATTCATAGTGATATCTAGACTAAGCCATGTATCATGCTGCTATAGCATGACCCTCTTTTGTTGGATATTATGTACTGTAGTTAATTTGAAGGATAGATACCTTTCTGGGATGAAATGTGTCCTAGCTCTATATAGGGTGGGTCTATTATTATAACACCCCTTAAGAGTCTTATTCTGATAACACCTGGCTTATTCTGCACATCCCCCACCACATAGCCGCCGCCCCTCCACTCCTGGCCTTCTACCGTGGCGGCGGCGCTCCCCTCCCCTCCTGTCCTTCTTCTACAGCAGCGGCCTGGGAGTGCTGCCACCCGTCCCCTTCCAACCTTCTTCCACCACAGCGGCCCAGGAGCGATGTCTCCCCTACCCTCCAGCTTTGTCCTGCGGCGGCTTGGGAGCCCTGCTGCCACTCCCCTCTCGACCTTCTTCCGCGGCGGCGGTCGGTAGCAACGCCGCCCCTCCCCTCGCGGCCTTCTTCCATCGCGGCAGCCTCGGAGCACTGCTGCCACACCCTTCTCGGCCTTCTTCGCACCAACAACCAAGCAGCGCCTCCCCTGCTCGCATATCGGCTTTCTTCCGCGGGAACAACTCAGTAGTGATACGTCTCCAATGTATCTATAATTTTTTATTGTTCCATGTTATTATATTATGTATTTTGGATGTTTTATATGCATTAATATGTTATTTTATATTTTTTGGGACTGACCTATTAACCTAGAGCCCAGTGCTAGATTTTGTTTTTTCCTTGTTTTTGAGCTTCGCAGAAAAGAAAAACTTCACAATGATTTTTCTTGAACCAGAAGATACCCATGAGACTTGGAGTTCAAGTCAGAAGAGCCACAAGGTGGCGACAAGGGTGGAGGGCACGCCTACCTACCTTGTGGGCCCCTCGTGACCCCCTGACCTAGTTCCGCCTCCTATATATTCACATATATTCACAAACCACCAGAAGCATCCACAAAAACATTTTTCCACTACTGCAACCTTTTGTTCCCGTGAGATCCCATCTTGGGGCCTTTTCCGGCATCCTGCTGGTGGGGGATTCAATCATGGAGGGCATCTACATCAACTCTATTGCCCTTCCGATGAAGCGTGAGTAGTCCACCACAGACCTATGGGTCCATAGCTAGTAGCTAAATGACTTCTTCTCTCTCTTTGATTCTCAATACCAAGTTCTCCTCGGTGTTGTTGGAGATCTATCCGATGTAATACTCTTTTGGGGTGTGTTTGTCAAGATCCAATGAATTCTGGATTTATGATCAACTTATGTATGAATATTATTTGCATCTCCTCTGAATTATTAAATGCACAA
The DNA here is from genome assembly GCA_021437245.1 of Aegilops speltoides. Taxonomy (NCBI): domain Eukaryota; kingdom Viridiplantae; phylum Streptophyta; class Magnoliopsida; order Poales; family Poaceae; genus Aegilops; species Aegilops speltoides. Next base: position 228,339,475 of record CM038142.1, read on the forward strand.
TTTGGTATCTTTGTATTTCTCTTCGAATTATCAGTTTGGTTTGGCAAAATAGATTGGTATTTCCTGCAATGGGAGAGGTGCTTAGCCTTGGGTTCAATCTTGCGTGATTTCAACCAGTGACAAAGTAGGGGTAGCGAGACACATATTGCATTGTTGCCATCAAGGATAAAAAGATGGGGTTTACATCATATTGGTTGAGTTTATTCCTCTACATCATGTCATCTCACTTAATGTGTTACTCTGTTCTTTATGAACTTAATACTCTAGATGCAGGCAGGAGCCGGTCGATGTTTGGAGTACTAGTAGTAGATGTAGGTAGGAGTCGGTCTACTTGACACGGACGTGATACCTATATTGCATAATCATTGCCTTGGATATCGTCAAAACTTTGCGCTTTTCTATCAATTGCTCAATATTAATTTGTTCACCCACCGTATTATTTGCCTTCATGAGGGAGCCTCTATTGAAACTTATGGCCCCCGGGTCTATTTTCCATCATATTAGTTTCCGGTCCACTATTTTCCATCATATTAGTTCCCGTGCTACTATTTTGCAATCTTTTATTTTCAGATCTATAAACAAAAAAACCCAAAAATATTTTAACTTTTGTTAGTTCTATTTATCTATCTCTATCAGATCCTACCTTTGCAAGTGACCGTGAAGGGATTGACAACCCCTTTGTCGCGTTAGGTGCAAGTGTTTGATTGTTTGTGCAGGTATTGGTGATTTGCGCGTTCTTCTTGTAGTGGATTGATACCTTGGTTCTCAAATTGAGGGTAATACTTATCTCTACTTTGCTGCATCACCCTTTCCTCTTCAAGGGAAAAACCAATGCACGCTAGAGAAGTATCAGGAAGAATTTCTGGTGACGTTGCCTAGCTGGGAGATCTACGCTAAGTCAATACATACCAAGTACCCATCATAAAACTCTCATGTCTTGCATTACATTATTCGTTATTTGCCTCTCGTTTTCCTCTCCCCTAAAACAATTTTCAAAAAGATTTGTCTTTTTCTTTCACCCTTCTTCTGTTCGTCTTCTCGTGTGCTTTTTGTTTGCTCGTGTGTTAGATAACTTGCTTTGTCACAATGAATTAAGAGAACACCAAACTGTGTGACTTTTCCAATACTAATAATAATGATTTTATTAGTACTCCGATTGCTCCCGCCACTAGTGTGGAATCTTATGAAATTACTGCCGCTTTGCTGAATCTTGATCAATTTTCCGGCCTTCATAGTGAAGATGTCGCATCCCATCTAAATAGTTTCATTGAAATGTGTGATATGCAAAAGAAGAAAGATGTGGATAATGATATTGTTAAATTGAAGCTATTTCCGTTTTCACTAAGAGATCGTGCTAAAACTTGGTTTTTTCAGCTTTGCCTCAAAATAGTATTGATTCATGGAATGTAACATCCCAAATTTCCAATTTGGAATGCTATACATTAGATAATCATTGCATATCATATTGTATTGCATTTTTGGTTGATCCTATAAATTCTAAGCAACTCAAGGACCCACGGAGAGAGTTGAGGATTTCGTTATTTTCATATTTGAGTTTTCTCAAATGTTGAAAAGAGGATCATTTGGTTTTAACTATTTTCTCTTCGAATATTTCTTTTATAGAAAATAAAAGAGATGGGATAAAATGACTTCTCCAAAATAAAGAAATATTGGAGGAAAAATATTAAAATCCAATAAGAATTTTATTCGGAGTTTTATTGCTATTTTATTTGAATTAGGAAAAACTGCGTTTTTCAAAATTGCATTAGAGGCCGAAATAAATGTTCACTTTGTCCGCTATATTTTTAGAGGACGGGGAAAATTTATTTCAGGATTTTTGGAGTCCGTTTAGTATTTTTTTTATTTGTTTTTCTGCGCTTCGGAATATTTTAAAAAAATCAAACCGACCTACCGAGCCATGTCCGCCCAGGACACCGACCCGGCCAGCCCTTTAAAGACCGAAGGCCAGAGCCGATGCCGCCAGCCCCGCTGAAACCCTAGCCCCGCCCTGGATCCGCCGCCGCCGCTGCCGCCACCCTCGCGTCAGCCGCCGCCGCCTGACCATGCCGCCGCCACCCGCCGCCGGAGCCGTCACCACCACCTCACCTCGCCGGAGTAACCGCCGCTGCCGCCGCCTGTCCCGAGTTAGCCGCCGTTTTTTAGAAAACCGACCGGTTTTATTTCGTAAGCCCTAGAACCGGTTTTTTCTGTTAGATCGATTTTTTTTGCTTTAGTTAAATAGCGGATGTTCGTACGTACGTTCGTTTTAACGAACGGAGTTCATCCGTTAGTCGCAGACAGCGAACATTCATTCGTTAGCCTATTCGTCATTTTTCTTTTTCCAGGGTTTTTCCGCGATTATTTTCGTTTGCGGTTTCTTCCCTAGTCTTCGTTTTAGTCTATCTTTTCGCTCATTTATCGGAATCAGGCGATTCAAGCGCCCAGAACTTTGTCTCGAAGACCTCTTTCTGTTTAACCAACTTGAACAAGATTTTGGTACCATAAAATTTGACTTTAGTCCAGATTAGTAAACGGATCTTGTTTATTTCGCAGTTTGAGTTTCGTTGCTTCGTTTAATTTGATTCTTTTTGCAAACCAGAGTCCTTCAGTTGAACTTTCTGGTTAGGTCTCTTATTTGAGTTTTACTCATGCTTCTAGTTGAGCGCTCATGTATGTTATTGTTTGTTTACGATAGAGTACCCGGAGTGCGAAGCGTGCTACTACGAGTCTATAGGTTTTTCGGATCATCAGCAAGCCAAGTAACACTTTGATCATACCTCTTTACTACCCAGTTTTTATGCATTAGATCAACCCTCAAACATTGCATGGTTAGGATCTGATTAACATGTGGGTTTTGGGAAGTACATGATGAGGTAGAACTTATTGCCCTGTTTATTATCAAACCTTTGGGAGTTACTTCTACGTTATGCTTATATTGCTATGCTATGCTCGTAGACGTGGTTTGGGGTGAGTGTATCCATGACAGATGTGAGTAATGTTAATTAATGGTTAACTTAAGGTGGCTACTTAAATACACATCTGGGTGTATTGCTTGAGGCACCCTGGAGTACCCAGTGGTTGTCAGGGCACCTAGAGAATCCAGTGTTGACCTAGGATATCCCGGAGTACCCGTGTGATTATCGTATGGTCCGCCACCCAGGCTCAAAGGGATCATAAGATTATTCATGATAGAAACTTCTGTGTGCAGCCACAAGCCAATATGGGCTCTGGCATAGTTGAGTAAGTTGCGTGAAGCTCTTGAAGAGGTAGACTAGCAAATGTAGTGTGTTGTAGGTGGTACTGTCTATCCACAGTAGAGAGTTAATGCTTCAGAAAGATTGTGTCTCGAATCTCTAACCATGGATGTGTTTGAGTCTTGTGGGGAAAAGTGCACAAACCTCTGCAGAGTGTAAAAACTAATCATGGTTAGCCGTGTCCCTGGTTATGGACATCTTTAGTATTTGGTTCTTGGATTATCATGTTGATCTCATCACTCTAAATTAATTTGTTGGGTTTAATGATGAAGCTTAATTGGGATTGAGTTGGAGGAACCTTCTCAATGTTTAACAACCACCATGATAGTTAAATAAAATTTATTCCTTTATGCAAACCTATAACCATAGAGCTTTCCACCACCCATATACGCATGTAGTGATAGCATTCATTTGGTTCATTACCCTATGTGTTACATTGCCAGCATATTCCATGTGCTGACCCATTTCGGACTGCAACCATTTCATGTTCTAGACTTTTCAGACGACGAGTAAGGTGCCATAGGTCATTGTCTTTCACTCAGCTATATCGTTGGAGTTGATGGACTCGCTTTATCTTCCAAGCCTTCCGTTGCTATCGTTTTTAGATGGCCTTAAGTCATATTATTGTAATAAGTTCTCTTTTGAGACATTCGATGTAATAAGTCTGTGATTGAAACTCTGTTATAAATCCTCAAGTACTGTGCGTGTCAGCATTACCGATCCAGGGATGACACTGATGCACAGGGACTAGACGGTTTGAAGTCTGGTCACTACAAGATGGTATCAGAGAACACGTTGACTGTAGGACACGACCACTAAGCTAAAACCATAGGTCATTCCTCTCTTCTCACTTCTGACTCCTCTCCCTTTTCTACTCTATAGGATGGCAGATGCAAGGAACAAGTTCACACAACCGGATGAAGATACACCTTTTGGATGACACTTGAAGGAAGTTACAAGGTACCTGAACATCGGAATACCAAGCTTCACCGGGACCTACATCGCCACTTTACCAGAAGAGGAGCGTTGGATGATTCGAGTTCATGTTCCAGGAAGGACATTCAAGCCAGTAACTGAGCCCATAGAGTTTTTCTTTGATGCACCTACCAGGAGTCTAGGAAAGAGCATGGCAGCCCACATCACCATGGGACGCATTGGAGAAGTTTACCACAAGGATCTCAAGGATACTATCTACTAGATTTGTGGGCGCCGAGATAAGCAATGGAAGATGATAAGCACCAGGAGGGATAGGTCCATTGCAACATTAATCCAGGAGTTAAATCAGCACATTCGACGCCAAGAGAACCAAATGTGCGCAGGCATGATAGATCTAAAGAAGGCAATGGCCAGGATCACAGAGCTGGAGGAAGAACTCGAGTCTACAGGCGATGGGTGTGAGGAGGAAATGACGATACTCATGGAGAAGAATGACGACCTAACAAGGAAGCTAGGAGTATTCATGGGAGACCCTGCGCCAGGAGGATAAGACGACGATTCCACTTGTCCGGAGAATGACATCATCATCGATGACACCGACTCAGACCTTGACAATAGTGATGATGATTATGTTGATGAAGCTGGAGCAGATATCATGGAGTTTTCCACCGAATAAAACTTCTAGTCGACCACCATATCAGTAGTAGTATTCCCCCATGTATATAGTATAGTCCGAGCACTTTTGTAATGATAGTTAGACCGCTTGTATGCCCTTGTTTGAATTGATTGAAGTGATATGATTGTGTTTGTCTCATGTGCATATGGGTAGTGTTTTCCCTCTAGACCTCATTCTATTATGTTTTCCCACCATTTCTAAACCCATCAGATGCCTCCGAGACGTAGCAATGGATTTGCTTTCCCACCGGAGCTCACTCAGTTGATCCAGCAGCAGAATACCCTAATGCAGCTACTAGTCCAGAATCAAAACCAGGGGAACAACAACAACAACAACAAATACCCGCCACCACCACCTGTTGATCACTTAGCCCGTTTTCTAAGGCTGAATCTGCTGGTGTTCTCCAATAGCACCGAGCCAATTGTTGCAGATGATTGGCTCTGCAGGAATGGAAGGGAGTTGACCACTACAGGATTCACAGATGCAGAGAGAATGTGTTTTGCCGCACATCATCTTGATGGACCCGCAGCATCATGGTGGGAGAATTTCACAGCCACTTGCCCCATCAACACTGTCACACAGGACCAGTTTCAGCAGGCTTTTCGCACTGCCCATGTTTCAGCAGGAGCTATAGCCATGAAGAAGTGCGAGTTTCACAATTTGCACTAAGGAAGACGCATGATGGGCCAGTATGTGGATGATTTTAGTAAGTTAGCACGTTATGCCCCGGATGACGTCGCTACAGATGCCGCTAAGCAGGAGAAGTTTCTGGAGGGACTGAATGATGAGCTGAGCATGCAGATGATGGTGGCAACCTTCAACAACTACCAAGAGTTGGTAGATAGAGCTCTCATGATTGAAGGGAAGCAACAGCATATTGATAACCACAAGAGGAAGTAAGGACAAGGGAAGTACAATTCAGGAGCACAACAGAGGCCCCGTTTTACCCCGAACTCGGGAGGACACCTTCACCATAACCATGGAGGCCCATGATTCACCATATTCGATTCACCCAGGAAACACCAAGATGTATCTGGATCTGAAGGACAGTTTCTGGTGGACCGGAATGAAGAAGGATATTGCAGAGTATGTAGCAGTTTGTGATGTATGTCAGAGAGTAAAGGCAGAGCATCAGAAGCTAGCAGGTTTGTTATAGCCACTGCCGATACCCGAATGGATGTGGGATAAGCTAGGCATGCATTTTATCATGGGATTGCCCAGGACCCGTTCAGGCTATGACTCGATATGGGTTGTAATCTATCGTTTGACAAAGGTAGCTCATTTCATAGCAGTGAAGACCACTTACACCAGTGCTAAGTTGGCAAAGATATACATGACCAGGATCATATGTCTGCATGGAGTTCCGAGGACCATTGTATCAGATAGAGGAACCCAGTTTACCTCAACGTTTTGGAATCAGTTGCATGAGACTTTGGGTACTAGGCTAGAGTTCAGTACAACGTTTCATCCACAGACAGATGGACAGACCGAGAGAGTCAATCAGATTCTGGAGGACATGTTGAGAGGTTGTGCACTAGATTATGGATCTAGCTGGGACGACAATTTTCCATATGTCGAGTTCTCTTACAATAACAGTTATCAAGCTAGTTTGAATATGGCCCCTTTCGAAGCTTTGTACGGAAGGAGGTGCAGGACACCGTTGTTGTGGGATGAAGTTGGAGACCGTCAGTTGTTTGGACCAGATTTGATTAAGGAGTCTGAAGAGAAGGTTAAGTTGATTCGCGATAAACTCAAGGTAGCCCAGTCTAGGCAGAAGAGCTATGCGGATTCTAAACAAAAGGAGACAGCTTACAAAGTCGGAGACAGGGTGTATCTTCGTGTGTCCCCACTTCAAGGAGTTAAGCATTTTGGAGTTAAGGGAAAGTTAGCACCACGTTTTATGGGACCCTACAAAGTTTTGGAGCGTATGGGAGAAGTTGCTTACAAGTTTGAATTGCTAGAAGGATTGTCTTTTAATTGCCAGAAGGATTGTCAGGAGTTCACGATGTGTTTCACGTTTCCCAGTTGAAGAAGTGCCACAAAGAGATGGCCGATATTCCTTTGAGGGATACAGTGTCACTGGAAGCGATTCAGTTGGATATCGATTTGACCTACGAGGAGAAACCGGTGAAGATTCTCGAGTTTGCCAGCCGAGTCACACGCAGCAAGGTTATCAAGTTCTGCAAAGTTTAGTGGATCCATGTCACATCCCTAGTTCTGGTATGACCTAGACTAGCTAGTCATTTGTGCATCATGTTTATATTCCATTTAAATTTGAAATGAGGATTGGTGAAACCCTCAGAATCATTTTTGAAATGACCCCAAATAAAAATTTCTCCAAAAGGGTCCAAGGAAATGCTCATGTTACCCTCTGAAAATGTTGGATGTAGATAAAAATCAAGCCAATATTTTTAGGAGCTCACAAGTATTTATTTTGGGCATTTGGAATTAATGCATTAATATTTGCTTTGGAAATATATTAGTTATATATATTAATATATGTCCAAAAATTATGCCACTTGTTGGGGAGCTCGGAATAATGCCACTAGCCCTGCAAAATTTGGCATAAGTAAATAAAATGATTTAGTATTTTAACTAAATCAAAACTAATGTCGAATAGAAAACAGAAAACAAAAGAAAGGGAAAAGCTTACAGGCCTCCTCCTGTCTTGCCCAAGATTGTGGGCTGGCCAGCCAGCCGGCCAGCCCAGCCCACCTCCTCCTCTGTCGTCTTCGCTTGACAGGGGAGGCGCGCGTGCCAACGCCAAGCTCCTCCGCCAAGCCACCTCCTCCCTCCCTGCCTGTCCTCCCCTCGTCGCTCTGGACGGCCCGGACGACGCCACGCACGCCCCCGCACCTCTCTCACTCTCTCTTGTTCCTCCCCCCTCCTCTGGTTTCCTCTCCCTCTCCTCACCGAGCGCACCGGAGGGCGCCGCTGCTCGCCGCCGTGGCCACCGGCCACCCCTCGCCCCTCCGTCGTGCCCAGAAGAACCGCAGCGCCGTCATCGTCCTCTCCGCAGAGCCACGCATCGCCGGAAGCAGTGGAGCCTCGCCATCGAGCTCGACCCCGCCGCCTCTGCACCGAGATCGCCGGCGACCGTACGCCGTCCCCGACGCCTCCCGAGCCGTCTGAGCCTCTCTGCGTGACGCTGTGAGCCTCCGCGCGAATCCCCTCTTCCCGCCTCGATTTCTTCTTTGTAGCCGCCGCCCCTTGAAGACCGAACCACGCCAGGCACGGGCTCGTCGCCGGCGAAGCCCCGGTGACCAAATGGCCCCGTGCGTGCGTCCGTTGCACTCGCAATGACCCATGGAGCAACTCTAGCACGACAACCAGTCCGTTTGCAAGCCGCAGACTAACCCCGCTCGAGCTCGAGCTGGCGCCGCCCGCCAGCTCTGCTCCGGCGAAGCCCGCCACCCAGCCCCTCCGTCGCCTCCGCTGGATGCGGACGGGCACCAGCTCCTCGGAGATGGTCTCCGCGGCCCCTTTGGTCGCCGAAGACGTGATTCCGAGACCCTCCGCCGCGTCTGGCCTCGTCGGCGTCGAGTCGCCGGCGGGTTTGACCCCGCTGACCAGGGGTTTGACCTCCCCTGGGTCGCTGACAAGTGGGGCCCGGCCCTGCTAACTTTAGTTAGGATTAGTTTAATAATTAATTAACTCCGTTAACTAACCGTGTCACTGACGTGTGGCCCCACACGTCAGGTTTGACCCAGGTTGACTGCTGACGCAGTGCTGACGTCATGCTGACGCAGTAAATCTATTTCCTGGATTTAAATTAATCAGGAAATTCCAGAAAATGATTTAAACTTCAAAAATTCATAGAAATTCAACCGTAGCTCAGATTTAAATAATTTATATATGAAAAATTATCAGAAAAATGCAATCTTTCCATCTGTACTAGTTTCATGCATGACAAACCAACTTATACATGCTGAATATGAGGAAACACATTATGGCATATTAAGAGACTTAATTTAGAGTTGCATTTGAGCTTTTGGTTCAAATGGATTTCAAACCAAATGTTTACTAGTTGCATTAGCTCAAACAACATCACATATTCATGCCATGTTCATGCATCATATTGTTGCATATGATTGTTTATTGATTGCCGACACCGTTCCTTCTCGATAGGTCCTGCTCCGGAGAGTGTTCCAGAGTACCTGTCTGAGGAGCAGTGCCACCCTGTTGATCTGCCAGGCAAGCAAACCCCCTTGTTCATTCCGATAAAATCCTACTCTCTCGCTCCTGCTCTCAGTTATTGCATTAGGACAACAACGATTCATCTGCTACATTGTGCTGCGGTAGTTGAACCCATTCCTCTGCATGACCTGTCATTGCCACAGTAAATAGTTGAAACCCACTAGCATGTGTAGGAGTTGATTGAGCCATGTTGTGTTCCTACCATGCTATGCCTGCTATTGCTTAGAGTTGTGTCAGTCCGGTTCATTGGGAATGAATTGGAGTGTTACGATATGTTACGATCTTTGAGAGTGAGCGTGTGAACACGATTTGGTAAAGGTAGCGGTGAGAGGCCATGTAGGAGTACATGGTGGGTTGTCTCACCGGAACCGTCCTAAGCAATCGAGTTCTATGTATGTTGTCCAATGACTCGATACTACCACACATTGGGTTCCGTAACTCGGCCCTCTCGACTTATTAACCAACTTGATCTCGACCGAGAGTCGCAACTAGTTTCGGTGTTTGTAGGTAGTGCTATTTTTCTACCAAGTGGCACCCGCAGGTGGGCTTGGGACAGACTAGGCACACGTGGCACGGTGTACCGAGTGGCACCGGATGGTGGGCTCGGGAACCCCGCACACATCGTTTGGGGCCGTGGCGACACCCGGCGGATCTCCTTGCGGATGAAACCGAATAGGCGATAAACCTGGCTAGAGTCTTGTCTCGTTAGTCGGTCGTGGCCGACTCCTCGCCAAAGCTTCCGCTTGAAGGTTGCCGAGATACACGACGTGTACATGGTGGTAAGTGGCGAGAGCGTGTGTGAAGAAGTACACCCCTGCAGGGTTAAGATGATCTATTCGAATAGCCGGGTCCGCGGATATGGACTTCTTGGATGCTTACATGGTACATAGATAACTTGAAGTGGATACAATAAAATGCTCAAGAAAAGTGTGAGTACTATGGATGGCCTTCTCATAGGGAGACGGGGATGAATCCATAGTAGTGTTTTGTGTGGTGATTAGTGGACTCGTGTGCGCCATATCACCTCAAAGAAGTTCTGGTAGTCGTAGAACAGGATAGCCACAGAGTCAAAGCTGGCTTGCTGCAACTAAACCCCACATTACCCTCTTGATACAAATGCATGTATGATAGGATCTGATGTAAGTCTTGCTGAGTACCTTTGTACTCATGGTGCTTTATTTATGTTTTTGCAGCGGAGACTTCGGTCTTACTAGTGTTCTCGTGGACTTCGACGAGTAGCTTGTACCTCAGCTACGATCCTGATCGGATGTTGTAGATAGTCAGGCTCTTCAGCCTTTTTCATTTGTAGATGTCTGTACCCAGACATGTAATGCTTCCGCTTGTTGCTTGTATGCTCTGTGTGATGGGTCTTGTGACCCCTGTTTGCAATAAATGCTATGATGGCTCTTCTGAGCCTTTATCTATATGAGTTGTTGAGTTATGCTGTGATGCCATGTTGTACAGCACATACTTGCATGTTATGCGTACGTGTGATGTGTATTGCTATGTGTGGGATCTGACTATCTAGTTGTTTATTCTTAGTAGCCTCTCTTACCGGGAAATGTCTCCTAGTGCCTCCACTGAGCCCTGGTAGCTTGCTACTGCTCCGGAGCACATAGGCTGGCCGGCATGTGTCCTTCTTCGTTCACGTATGCATCCCGGGAAATGTCACACGATGAATACCGAGTCTGTTAGCCGCTATAGCCCGTTCACGAGTCTGTTAGCCCAGTGCTACAGCCTGGATTCACTCGCCGATGACCGACACGTTCGATCTTTGGGTCATGGATGCTGTCCTGTAAGTTTGTGCCACTTTGGGTTTACGACTAGCCATGTCAGCCGGGCTCCTTATCATATGGATGCTAGCGACACTATCATATCGTGTGCCAAAAGCATAAACGGTCCCGGGCAAAGGTAAGACGACACCCGTGGGGATACCGTGCGTGAGGCCGCAAAGTGATATGAAGTGTTACATGCTAGATCGATGTGGCATTGAGTCGGGGTCCTGACAATCCACCATACCGAGGATGAAGCCACCTGGGAACGAGAGGAAGACCTACAGAAGGACCACCCGCACCTATTTTCTAGCCAACCCGAATCTCGAGGGCGAGATTCATCTTAAGCGGGGTAGGTTTGCAACATCCCAAATTTCAAATTTGGAATGTTATACAATAAATCAACATTGCATATCATATTTTATTGCATTTTTGGTTGATCCTAGAAATTCTAAGCAACTCAAGGACCCACGGAGCGTGCTACTACGAGTCTCTAGGTTTTGCGGATCATCAGCAAGGCAAGTAACACTTTGATCATACCTCTTTACTAACCAGTTTTTATCCATTAGATCAAACCCTCAAACATTGCATGGTTAGGATCTGATTAACATGTGGGTTTTGGGAAGTAGATGATGAGGTAGAACCTATTGCCCTGTTTATTATCATACCTTTGGGAGTTACTTCTACATTATGCTTATATTGCTATGTCGTGCTCGTAGACGTGGTTTGGCGTGAGTGTATCCATGACAGATGTGAGTAATGTTAATTAATGGTTAACTTAAGTTAGATACTTAAATACAAATCTGGGTGGATTGCTTGAGGCACCCTGGAGTACTCAGTGGTTGTTTGGGCACCTAGAGAAATCTTTTATCTCTATCAGATCCCACCTTTGCAAGTGACCGTGAAGGGATTGACAACCCCTTTATCGCGTTGGGTGCAAGTGTTTGATTGTTTGTGCAGGTATTGGTGATTTGCGCGTTCTTCTCCTACTGGATTGATACCTTGGTTCTCAAATTGAGGGAAATACTTATCTCTACTTTGCTGCATCACTCTTTCCTCTTCAAGGGAAAAACCAATGCGCGCTAGAGAAGTAGCAGGAAGAATTTCTGGTGCCGTTGCCTGGAAGATCTACACTAAGTCAAGACATACCAAGTACCCATCATAAAACTCTCATATCTTGCATTACATTATTCGTTATTTGCCTCTCATTTTTCTCTCACCCACTTCTAAAACGATTTTCGAAAAGATTTGCCTTTTTCTTTCGCCCTTCTTCTGTTCATCTTCTCGTTTGCTTTTTGTTTGCTCGTGTGTTACATAACTTGCTATGTCACAATGAATCAAGAGAATACCAAATTGTGTGACTTTTCCAATACTAATAATAATGATTTTATTAGTACTCCGATTGCTCTCGACACTAGTGTGGAATCTTATGAAATTACTGCTGCTTTGCTGAATCTTGTTATGAAAGATCAATTTTCTAGCCTTCCTAGTGAAGATGTCGCATCCCATCTAAATAGTTTCATTGAGTTGTGTGATATGCAAAATAAGAAAGACGTGGATAATGATATTTTTGAATTGAAGCTATTTCCGTTTTCACTAAGAGATCGTGCTAAAACTTGGTTTTCAGCTTTGCCTAAAAATAGTATTGATTCATGGAATGTAACATCCCAAATTTCCAATTTGGAATGTTATACATTAGATCATCATTGCATACCATATTGTAGTGCATTTTTTGGTGATCCTAGAAATTCTAAGCAACTCAAGGACCCACGGAGAGAGTTGGGGATTTCGTTATTTTCATATTTGAGCTTTCTCAAATTTTGAAAAGAGGATCACTTGGTTTTAATTATTTTCTCTTCGAATATTTCTTTTATAGAAAATAAAAGAGAGGGGATAAAATGACTTCTCCAAAATAAAGAAATATTGGAGGAAAAATATTAAAATCCAATAAGAATTTTAGTCGGAGTTTTATTGCTATTTTATTTGAAGTAGGAAAAACTGTGTTTTTCAAAATTGCATTACAGGCGCAAATAAATGTTCACTTTGCCAGCTATATTTTTAGAGGACGGGGAAAATTAATTTATTTTTGGTGTCCGTTTAGTATTTCTTTTATTTGTTTTCTGCGTGTCAGAATATTTAAAAAAAAATAAACCCGACCTACCGGGCCATGTCCGCCCAGGACACCGACCCGGCCGGCCCTTTAAAGGCCGAGGGCCCGAGCCGATGCCGCCAGCCCCGCCGAAACCCTAGCCCCGCCCCGGATCCGCCGCCCGCTGCTGCCGCCGCCAAGCCACCGCCGCCACCCGCCGCCGGAGCCGCCACCGCCGTCGGACCTCACCGGAATAACTGCCGCCGCACGTCCCGAGGTAGCCGTCGGTTTTTTTAGAAAACCGACCGGTTTTATTTCGTAAACCCTAGATCTGGTTTTTTCTGTTAGATTGGTTCATTTTTTCGGTTTATTTAAATAGCGGATGTTCGTCCGTACATTCGTTTTAACGAACGGAGTTCATCCATTAGTCGCTGACAGTGAACGTTCGTTCGTTAGCCGGTTCGTCAGTTTTTCTGCGATTATTTTCGATTGCGATTTCTGCCCTGATCTTTTCGCTCGTTTATTAGAATTAGGTGATTCAAGCGCCTAGATCTTTGTCTCGGAGCCCTTTTTCTGTTTAACCAACTTGAACAAGATTTTGGTATGGTAAAATTTGACTTTAGTCCAGATTAGTAAACGGATCTTGTTTCTTTTGCAGTTTGAGTTTCGTTGCTTCGTTTGATCTGATTCTTTTTGTTAGATCTCTTATTTGAGTTTTACCCATGCTTCTAGTCGAGTGCTTATGTATGTTATTGTTTGTTTATGATAGAGTACCCGGAGTGCGAAGCGTGCTACTACGAGTCTCTAGGTTTTTTGGATCATCAGCAAGGCAAGTAACACTTTGATCATACCTCTTTACTACCCAGTTTTTATGCATTAGATCAACCCTCAAACATTGCATGGTTAGGATCTGATTAACATGTGGGTTTTGGGATGTAGATGATGAGGTAGAACCTATTGCCCTGTTTATTATCAAACCTTTGGGAGTTACTTCTACATTATGCTTATATTGCTATGCTATGCTTGTAGACGTGGTTTGGGGTGAGTGTATCGATGACAGATGTGAGTAATGTTAATTAATGGTTAACTTAAGGTGGCTACTTAAATAAACATCTGGGTGGATTGCTTGAGGCACCCTTGAGTACCCAGTGGTTGTTAGGGCACCTGGAGAATCCAGTGTTGTCCTAGGATATCCCGGAGTACCCGTGTGATCATCCTACGGTCCGCCACCCAGGCTCAAAGGGATCATAAGATTATTCATGATAGAAACTTCCGTGTGCGGCCATAAGCCAATATGGGCTCTGGCATAGTTGAGTAAGTTGTGTGAAGCTCTTGAAGAGCTAGACTAGCAGATGTAGTGGGTTGTTGGTGGTAGTGTCTAGCCAGAGTAGAGAGTTAATGCTTCAGAAAGACTGTGTCTCGAATCTCCGACCATGGATGTGTTTGATTCTTGTGGGGAAAAGTGCGCAAACCTCTGCAAAGTGTACAAACTAATGATGGTTAGCCGTGTCCCCGGTGTCAGTGTCAAAACCGGCAGATCTCGGGTAGGCGGTCCCGATCTGTGCATCTAAGGCTAATGGTAACAGGAGGCAAGGGACACGACGTTTACCCAGGTTCGGGCCCTCTTGATGGAGTTAATGCCCTACTTCCTGCTTGATTGATCTTGATTATATGAGTATTACAAGAGTTGATCTACCACGAGATCTTAGAGGCTAAACCCTAGAAGCTAGCCTATGATGATTATGATTGTCCTTCTACGGACCAAACCCTCCAGTTTATATAGACACCGGAGGGGGCTAGGGTTTACACAGAGTCGGTTACAAAGAAGGAGATCTAATATCCGGATCGCCAAGCTTGTCTTCCATGCAAAGGAGACTCCCATCTGGACACAGGACGAAGTCTTGATTCTTGTATCTTCACGGTCCAACAGTTCGGCCAAAGTATATAGACCGGCTGTCCGTATACCCCCTAATCCAGGACTCCCTCAGAAGCCCCTGAACCAGGCTTCAATGACGATGAGTCTGGCGCGTAGATTGTCTTCGGCATTTCAAGGCGGGTTCCATCTCCGAATACTCCAAAGTAAACCCCGAACACTTAAATCGTGTCCGGCTTTGCAAGACGATTTCACATACCACCGTAGAGAGAACGATATTCCACAAATATAATCTGCTGACAACTTTAGATAAAGTGACACGACAAAATGGTTGAGTCATTATTGAACCGCCTTCCCACAGCCAGCAGCCGCACATATCGAGGCGGTTTCCTCGGCATGTCTTGTCGAAGTAGAGATCATGTCCCCTTATCACGGGATTCTCATCAATACTAGTACGGGTGACCCAACCGCGCCATCAATCGTGGCGCTTGGGAAATAAGAGATTTTCAATGGGCAAGTGGGGAGGCGCACCATTTTCGTCGCCTCTATAAAGGGATAAGGATTCCCAATTTTTACCCACGCCTTCTTCCTCTTCCGCTTATCCATTCTCGCACCCTCGAGCTCCAGTGCCCTAGTTCGCAACCTCTCCGCACAGGAAAACATGTTTGGAGCAGGAGGCAAGTGGGTGGCCTCCACCGTCAAGGAGGAGCATATTACGAAGCTCCGGGCGGCCGGATACTTGGCCGCAAATATCGCGCACCGGCTACAGGACGCGGGGCATATCATTCCGACTCCGGGACCCCAAGAGATGGTCATGTTCCTCGCCCACTTTATCTGTGGACTGGGATTTCCGCTTCATCCCTTTGTCTGTGGGCTCATGTTCTACTATGGGTTGTACTTCTATGATCTAGCCCCAAATTTCCTCCTCAACATCTCGGCGTTTATCGTCGTGTGCGAGGCCTTCCTACGAGTCAAGCCCCACTTCGGCTTGTGGCTACAAATCTTCTGTGTGAAGCTGAAGATCGTGAGCGGCCAGCAAGCGGAGTGCGGAGGCGCCATGGTGGGAAGGATGCCCAATGTTACCTGGCTTGACGGTTCCTTCGCGGAGACCGTGAAAGGGTGGCAATCGGGGTGGTTCTACATCGCCGAGCCACGCGACGCCAAATGGGCAGCGGCCCCTGAATTTCGATCCGGAATTCTGATGCGGCTCACTTCCTGGGAAAAGAAGGATCTGGCCTGGGGCGAACCTACTGAGCTGACAGGACTTCAGAACTGCATAAAAAATATGATGGACAAGAAGATCCAGCTTGTCAACATGGTCCAGGTCATGCTCTTCCGCCGAATCCTTCCGTGCCAAAGACGGGCATTCAATCTGTGGGAGTTCGATCCGGCCAAACACCAGACACTTCAAGAGCTTTACGGCACGATGCACAAGGACGCATGGAAGGTGATGTTCAAGGCCTCTAAAATACCTCCTCCCACATCCGAGGACCGCGGACTCCATGCCACGCGACTCCCCCATCCGGTGAGTTTTCCGACCATCACTAGATGTAGCTTTCTCAGCATACTCATGGGAGGATTTTAAGTCATCGTGTGTATTTAATCAAGATTACATGGTGACGGCGGAGCGGATCGACTGTCCGGCTCCACTGCTAGAAGGTCCAGCAACCGCTCTCCTGACGGAGATGCTAGTCCCGGCGCCTTACAAGGTGCCGGAAAAGAAGGCCGAAAAGAAGGCCCCGGGGCAAGGAAGGGTCTCCGACGTAAGGTCATATCGGAAGCCTCGTCCGAAGATGATGAGGCACGCTCCTCCCATGAAGGGGAGGAGGAAAAGGAAAGGGCCGCCCCATCCGGGGAGGCCGAAGGGCCTAAGAGGGCGGCCCAGGGGACCAGGAAGCGTCCCCGGCGCAAGGTCGTCATAGACTCATCGTCCGAGGACGATGAGGCAGATTCCTCCTGCGGAGGCGGGGGGAAACACGAGGAAATTCCGTCTCCCGCACTGGGGAGGAGAAGAAAAGGAAAGCCGCCCCGCAGGGGGAGGCTAGGACACCTTAGAAGGGAAAGGCGTCCCTTCCGGATCACTCCACCACGGCCGCCTACAGAGAGGAGGAGTGGCTGCCCAGGGGCAAGCCCCTAGTAAGATCGTAAGTATCTGCACTCTATTTTACTTTAGTGCGACTTAGCTTCATAGTTTGTTATAATGCCAAACACGTATATGTCGTCCGGCCTGGGCCCATCCCGAGGTATCCTCTTCGGATGGGTCTTTGAGCGATTCAGCGATGAATTCGCTCCCGACGGCCACCTCCCCTCGTCCTGCAGATGACACGGAGGTGTGGTCCCAAAGGGTACCGAAGCAGGGGAAGGCAGATCTAGAGACGTCCCAAGGCGAAATTCTAGACGCCGGGCACAAGGGGAGTAAGATCCCCGCAGATTATGCTGACGAGAGCTGCAGCAAGTCGGGCTCCCAGCCGGACACTGTGCCGGAATCTCCAAAGGTTCCGAATTCGGGTAGGCAGCCCCTCGCTAAGGAGGGCAAGCCGGCCATGCCGATGACTTCTGTTGCACCAGAGGCGTCGGATAGTCTGCTGGAAGTGCTTCGGGGCGCTTCCATGGATGAAGAGCACCGTACTCTTATGAGTGCGGTGATTCAGAAGGTTCGGTCCACAAAAGCGGATTGACCGAAGCCTGCACCAGCCTCCTGACAGGCTTTGAGGTAAGTAATCAAAAGTGTATGAAATTATCACCCGATAGACAGTAGCCCCTGATACTCTGTTCGGTGTTCGGAAAGAAAAGCGAAACGGAGGGTCAACTCTAAACCGCCGGAGTCTAATAGTAGGTGTCTATGTGAATAAGTAGGCAGTGATGCTTGCCGCTGCTGCAGGCCGAAGAGGAGCTCAGCCTCACAAAGAGGCAACTCGAAGAGAACAAAGGTGAGTGATACCCCGTTCACATATCATATAGAGGAGAAAAAATTGATAACACTAACAAAAAGCGTCATGGTT
Organism: Aegilops speltoides; assembly: GCA_021437245.1. NCBI lineage: Eukaryota > Viridiplantae > Streptophyta > Magnoliopsida > Poales > Poaceae > Aegilops > Aegilops speltoides. Next base: position 228,357,274 of record CM038142.1, read on the forward strand.
TGTTAATAGGGGCCATGACCGAAGTGGCGGCCCTGAAGAAAGCGCTATTTGAGGCCGAAGACAAGTGCGTTGCGGAGCACAATGAGCGTGAGAAGCAAGATGCTAGGGTGGGCGAGGTGCAGCAAGAGCTCCAGGAGCTTGGCAAGAAGTTCGAGTCCTTGGAGCCTGACTTCAAGACGAAAGAGTCTGAGCTTGCGAAGGCCCTTTTGAGCATGAAAGACGCCAAGTCCGAAGCCCAAAAGGCCCAGCAGGAAATCCAGGCGGCCAAGAAGATAGCGGCGGGTAAGGCATTCATTATGCAAAGCAAGCATGTGCTGGAGACGTTTCTTTTACTTACCCGAATTCAGAGCTCTCCAGGGGCATTCGCAGATCTGCCACACAGCGTATCGGATGCCACAGAGTTCTACCGTGCCAAAGAGGGGAGCTCGACGGAGAAGCTGTTCTGGTCCCAGTATGCTGGAGCCGAACACTCAATGCCTCTGAGTGACCAACTGAAGCAATTGGTTGAACTCCACAGGGCAACCGAAGTGGCCATGAAGGACTTCATAGTCCGAATGTGGCCTGGTGAGCCCCTGCCCGCCAGTTATTTTGGCCTTATAAAGTGGATGGTAAATGCATGTCCCTGGCTTGAAGTTATCAAGCGATCCGTTTGCATTGAGGGTGCCCGCCGGGCCTTTGCCCGTGCGAAGATGCATTGGGCCAAGCTGGATGCAGTGAAGCCGGTGAAGGAGGGACCGCCGGAGGGCAAGGCGCATCGCTATCCCGAGAAATATTATGATGGTGTGATGAAAGGCGCTCGTCTTGTGGCCGATTAATGTACCAAGGACACAATCTTTGAGTGAATGTACTCCTGTCATTTTTGTAATATGAAATCAAATTTGTTTGCGCTATATAGCGCTTTGTTGATTTAAAATATTACCTTCTATGCGACTGTTTATAAAATTCTGAAAGTAGGCCAGTCGTCGGCTTCTGCCCCCACGTAACTAGTACTGGGGTGTTCGTGGAAAACCCAAACACTCTTTATCCAAATTTTTGGCCCCTGAAGGAGGTGTTTGGCACAGCGAACAAGGCAATCAGACTATGCGGCTTTATAACTCTCACTTAGCCATAGAAGTCTACAATTTTAAATTTCGGCGAAGCCCCTAGAATTCGGAAAGCCGAATTGGGGCGCTATATACGCCAAAATCGGACGAGGCCAATTCCTCGCATAAAGCGGAAAAAATCTTTAAGGATTTTAAGACCTCTCTAACAGCAACCAGCTCTCGCCGCATCATGACAGTCAAATTTCGGCTTTCTCTAATGAGGTGCTCGTCCAGAAGAACCGGGACACAATCGTAGTAGTTCTTCCTGCGCTACCTTATCCGAGATAACGGAACGTGGTACCAAAACAAGGGAGCTGGGCAAACCCAACTATTGACCCAAGACATGATTCGGTGCTGATGCATATAATGCTATAAGTTCGGGGTGCCGTACTGTCGAAAGTGTTCGGATTTATCTTGCCGTATTAAGGGGCGCCATGAGGAGCCCCTGGCAAAATGATCGTACCAAAGTGTACGAATTCAATATTAAATAAGCATTTTTAGGAAAAATGTAAAGATAGGAATAATAAGCTGACGCTATATATTATCTCCTATTGATAAATAATACGTTCGAGCGTATCTTTACAATTAATGCGTTGAGCAGAAGTAAAGAGGACTATTTGACATGTCCTATCCAAGGGCAGGCCGCATGTAGGTATATAAAACAGGTATAACGATCATTAACAGATACCACCTGGGTATTCCCTTTGTGCGCAAATCCTTTTGCCTCCTTGGTTTTCCCTCTTGTGATAAGTCCGATGATCCAGCTCTCTGAAGAGGCTGCCCAAAAGCAGGGTCCTGAAAGATAAAGGGGGTTATTAAAGTATGTTGCGGCTGAACCGCACTGTTGACCGCATCACTATTGTGCCTCCGCCTATGCCCATGGTATTTTTAGTGCGTAATTGTGTACGCGCAGCACGAATGCTGCCTGAATGGGGCTGGGGCGATAGCCGGACTGCTAGTCGCGCTCTTGGCGTGCGTGGCGATCCTATTGCAGGGTACTCCAGACTCGTTTGACGGTGTTCGGGGTTGTTGTCGCCGGATTGGTGGTTTGCCGAAGAAGGCTGCTTTGTACTTCTGCCGCGAGGGCTGCAATATGCTCTTCTGTACGGAGAGAGCGGTCCGTGTTTCCGTTGACTGTTATGACCCCGTGAGGTCCTGGCATCTTGAGCTTGAGGTATGCATAGTGTGGTACCACATTAAATTGAGCGAATGCGGTTCGTCCAAGCAGTGCATGATAACCACTATGGAAAAGGGACGATATCGAAGATTAACTTCTCGCTTCGGAAGTTATCCAGAGATCCGAAGACCACTTCCAGTGTTATGGAGCCCATGCAACGGGCCTCTACTCCTGGAATTACACCTTTGAAGGTGGTTTTGGTGGGCATGATCCTTGAAGGGTCGATGCCCATTTTGCACACTGTGTCCTGATAAAGCAGGTTCAGGCTGCTGCCGCCGTCCATAAGGACTCGCGTGAGGTGGAATCCGTCGATGATTGGGTCTAGGACCAATGCGGCTGAACCGCCATCACGGATGCTGGTAGGATGATCCCTACGATCAAAAGTCATCGGACAGGCTGACCATGGGTTGAACTTTGGGGCGACTGGCTCCATCACATAAACGTCCTTTAGTGCTCGCTTTCATTCCCATTTGGGAATGTGGGTGGCGTAGATCATATTGACCGTTTTCACCTGGGGAGGAAATTTCTTCTGTCCCCCCGTGTTCGGACGCCGGGGCTCCTCGTCATCATCGCTGTGCAGCCCCTTGTCCTTGTTCTCGGCATTTATTTTACCGGCCTATTTGAACACCCAGCAGTCTCTGTTAGTGTGGTTTGCTGGCTTATCCGGGGTGCCGTGAATTTGGCATGAGCGATCAAGTATGCGGTCCAGACTGGACGATCCCTGATTGTTTCTTTTGAACGGCTTTTTCCGCTGACCGGATTTTGAGTCACTGAATCCGGCGTTGACTGTCGTGTCTTCAGTGTTGTCGCCATTGTTACGACGCTTATGTCTATTGTGCCGTGGCATGCCGTTATTGTCGCGGATATCTGAAGTGCCGAAGTTTATTGGCGTGATGCTACTGCGAGCCAACCAGCTGTCCTCGCCCGCGCAAAAGCTGGTCATGAGTGTCGTGAGGGCCGCCATTTACTTCGGTTTTTCCTGGCCGAGGTGTCGGGCGAGCCACTCGTCGCGGATATTATGCTTAAAGGCTGCCAGTGCTTCAGTGTCCGGACAGTCGACAATTTGGTTCTTTTTAGTTAGGAACCGAGTCCAGAATTTGCTCGCTGACTCTCCGGGCTGTTGGGTAATGTGCCTCAAGTCATCAGCATCTGGTGGTCGCACGTACGTGCCCTGGAAGTTGTCAAGGAATGCGTCCTCCAGGTTTTCCCAACTGCCGATGGAATTTGCCGGTAGGCTATTTAGCCAGTGCCGGGCCGGTCCTTTGAGCTTAAGGGGAAGATACTTGATGGCATGTAGATCGTCACCACAGGCCATGTGAATGTGGAGAAGGAAATCTTCGATCCATACTATGGGGTCTGTTGTGCCATCGTATGATTCGATGTTTACCGGTTTGAACCCTTCTAGGAATTCATGATCCATCACTTTGTCACTGAAGCAGAGGGGGTGTGCGGCGCCTCTATGCCGGGCTATGTGGCTACGCAGTTCGAATGAGTCTGGTTGGCTATGTTCGGCTCGGCCGGACTTGTTGATAGTGTATCCGGCGTGACGATCATCGTCACGTGTTGGGGCGCGCCCTCGTGATCCGTAGATCGATCTTGGCTGTCCTGCCTTGTTTTCCAGTATATCTCGCAGGTCCTGCCTATTGCCCAGGGCCGTAGTGTATTGGCGTGGGGGTGCGGGCTGGTATTCGGGCTAATACACCGTTTTATCCCGTCCACGAGGTGGCCAGTCAGCCTTGTCCTGTGCTGGTAGTATAGGCTCCTCCTCGACTTGAGGTAGCTACTTGTGCTTTGGATAACCTTTGGTGTGGCTCTCGAGTCCATATTCCTCGGCTGCCAGGACTTCAGTCCATCTATCTGTGAGCAGATCTTGATCAGCTTGGAGCTGTTGCTGCTTCTTTTTCAGGCTCCTCGCAGTGGCCATAAGCCGGCGCTTGAAGCACTCCTGTTCTACGGGGTCCTCAGGCACGCCGAATTCGTCGTCGTCGAGGCTAATCTCGTCTTCGGAGGGGGCATGTAGTTGTCCTCCGGGGTATCCGTTAAATCGCTTTGTTAAATGCAGGCTGACCTGCCCGTCTTCCTGTTCGGCCTGCTCGAAGGCAGGTTGACCGGGGTTGTATTCATCTTCGGCACCATCCGGATTGTTTTCGTCTCCTGTGTCGGTATTGCTGTGGCGGGGCTTGGGGCGGCGCCGATGACGCCCATGCTTTGCTTTCTTCCTTGAGGGGTTATCCTCCATTGCCTCGTCGCCATTGGTTTCTTTCGGAGTGTCCACCATATATATATATCATATGAGGATGTGGCTGTCCAGCGCCCCGTGGGCGGTGGTTCCTGTTCTTATCCTACATCATCGTCCACACCATCGATATCTTCAGAGTCAAAGTCAAGCACGTCGGTCAAATCATCGATCATGGCAATGAAGTGGGTGGTGGGTGGGCAACGAATTCCCTTGTCGCCTGCTTCCCACTCAAGCCGGACATAGTTCGGACAAGAGTCTCCTGACAAAGAGAGAGCCTTTAACGAGTTCAGCATGTCGCCAAAGGGCGAGTGCTGGAAGATATCCGCAGCGGTGAACTCCATTACTGGAGCCAACCAGATTCGACGGACTCGGGGATGTGCGGACTGGAACCTACAGCCGGACACTAGTCCGGGGGTCCGGTGTCACAGGCTTCCTTGGGGGTGGAGTCTGTCCTCGGCTCTACCGCCGATGAGTGTGCGGCCTCCGGGGCGGGGTCCATCCACCCATCCTCGGACGACGCGATCTATCCCGGATTTAGGTCCAGAGCTCCTGCAGGTGTGATATCCCAAGAATTGTCCGACAGCAGGTCTAAGCCGTGCTCGTCGTGACTGTTCGGCACTCCTGGCGTAGGCCCGAATCCGTCAAAGATCAAGTCTCCGTGGATATCGGCCGTGTAGTGCATGTTTCCGAACCTAACCTGATGGCCAGGGGCGTAGCTGTCGATCTACTCCAGATGGCCAAGCGAATTGTCCTGCAGTGCGAAGCCGCCGAACACGAAGATCTGTCCGAGGAGAAAAGTCTCGCCCTGGACCACGTTGTTGTTGATGATTGAAGGAGCCATCAAGCCTTGCAGCGACGACACAGAGGAACTCTCAATGAAAGCACCAATGTCGGTGTCAAAACCGGCGGATCTCGGGTAGGAGGTCCCGATCTGTGCGTCTAAGGCTAATGGTAAGAGGAGGCAAGGGACATGATGTTTTATCCAGGTTCGGGCCCTCTTGATGGAGGTAAAACCCTACTTCCTCCCTGATTGATCTTGATGATATGAGTATTACAAGAATTGATCAACCACGAGATCGTAGAGGCTAAACCCTAGAAGCTAGCCTATGATGATTATGATTGTTCTTCTACGGACCAAACCCTCCGGTTTATATAGACACCGGAGGGGGCTAGGGTTTACACAGAGTAGGTTATAAAGAAGGAGATCTAATATCCGGATCGCCAAGCTTGTCTTCCACGCAAAGGAGAGTCCCATCCGGACCCGGGAGGAAGTCTTGAGTCTTATATCTTCACGGTCCAACAGTACGGCCAAAGTATATAGTCCGGCTGTCCGGATACCCCCTAATCCAGGACTCCCTCACCCGGTTATGGACATCTTGAGTATCTGGTTCTTGGATTATCATGTTGATCTCATCACTCTAAATTAATTTCTTGGGTTTAATGATGATGCTTAATTGGGATTGAGTTGGAGGAACCATCTCAATGTTTAACGACCACCATGATAGTTAAATAAAATTTATTCCTTTGTTGTAGGAAAAAATTGGCTTTATGCAAAACTGTAACCATAGCGCTTTTGACCACCCATATATGCATGTAGTGATAGCATTCATTCGGTTCAGTACCCTATGTGTTACATTGCCAGCATATTCCATGTGCTGACCCGTTTCAGGCTGCAACATTTCATGTTGTAGACTTTTCAGACGACGAGTAAGGTGCCATAGGTCATTTTCTTTCACCCAGCTATGTCGTTGGAGTTGATGGACTCGTTTTATCTTCCAAGCCTTCCGTTGTTATTGTTTTTAGATGGCCTTAAGCCATAATATTGTAATAAGTTCTATTTTGAGACATTCGATGTAATAAGTGTGTGATTCAAACTCTATTTTAAATCCTCAAGTACTGTGCGTGTCAGCATTACCGATCCAGGGATGACACTTTTGCACAGAGACTAGACTGTTTGAGGTCTGGTCGCTACAAGATGGTATCAGAGAACATGTTGACTGTAGAACACGACCACTAAGCTAAAACCATAGGTCACTCCTCTCTTCTCACTTCTGACTCCGCTCCCTTTTCTACTCCATAGGATGGCAGATGCAAGGAACAAGTTCACACAACCGGATGAAGATACCGCTTTTGGATGACACTTGAAGGAAGTTACAAGGTACATGAACATCGGAATACCAAGCTTCACCGGGACCTACATCGCCACTTTACCAGAAGAGGAGTGTCGGATGATTCGAGTTCAAGTTCCAGGAAGGACGTTCATGCCAGTAATTGAGCCCATAGAGTATTCCTTTGATGCACCAACCTGGTGTCTAGGAAAGAGCATGGCAGCCCACATCACCATGGGACGCATTGGAGAAGTTTACCACAAGGATATCAAGGATACTATCTACTAGATTTGTGGGCACAGAGATGAGCAATGGGAGATGATCAGCACCAGGAGGGATAGGTCCATTGCAGCATTCATCCAGGAGTTAAATCAGCACATTCGACGCCAAGAGAACCAAATGTGCGCAGGCATGATAGATCTGAAGAAGGCAATGACCAGGATCACGAAGCTGGAGGAAGAACTCAAGTCTACACGCAATGGATATGAGGAGGAAATGACAATACTCGTGGAGAAGAATGACGACCTAACAAGGAAGCTAGGAGTATTCATGGGAGACCCCGCGCTAGGAGGAGAAGACGACGATTCCACTTGTCCGGAGAACTACATCATCATCGACGACATCGACTCAGACCCTGACGATAGTGATGATGATTATGTTGATGAAGCTGGAGCAGATATCATGGAGTCTTCTACCGATTAAAACTTCTAGTCGACCACCATATCAGTAGTAGTATTCCCCCATCTATATAGTATAGTCCGAGCACTTTTGTAACGATAGTTAGACCACTTGTATGCCCTTGTTTGAATTGATTGAAGTGGAATGATTGTGTTTGTATCATGTGCATATGGGTAGTGTTTTCCCTCTAGACCTCATTCTATTATGTTTTCTCACCTTTTCTAAACCCATCAGATGCCTCCGAGATGTGACAATGGATTTGCTTTCCCACCGGAGCTCACTCAGTTGATCCAGCAGCAGAATACCCTAATGCAGCTACTAGTCTAGAATCAGAACTAGGGGAACAACAACAAAAACAACCCACCACCACCACCACCACCTGTTGATCACTTAGCCCGTTTTCTAAGGCTGAATCCGCCGGTGTGCTCCAGTAGCACCAAGACGATTTTTGTAGATGATTGGCTCTGCAAGATTGGAAGGGAGTTGACCACTGCAGGATTCACTAATGCGGAGGGAATGCGTTTTGCCGCACATCATCTTGATGGACCCGCAGCATCATGGTGGTAGAATTTCATAGCCACTTACCCCATCGACACTGTCACACGGTACCAGTTTCAGCAGGCTTTTCGCACTACCCATGTTTCAGCAGGAGCTATGGCCATGAAGAAGCGTGAGTTTCGCAATTTGCGCCAAGGAGGACGCACAGCGGGCCAATATGTGGATGAATTTAGTAAGTTAGCACGTTATGCCCCGGATGACGTCGCTACAGATGCCGCTAAGCAGGAGAAGTTTCTGGAAGGGCTGAATGATGAGCTAAGCATGCAGTTGATGGTGGCAACCTTCAACAACTACCAGGAGTTGGTAGATAGACCTCTCATGATTGAAGGGAAGCAGCAACAGATTGATAACCACAAGAGGAACTAAGGACAAGGGAAATACATTTCAGGAGCACAACAGAGGCCATGTTTTACCCCGAACTCGGGAGGACACCTTCACCATAACCATGGAGGCCCATGATTCACCGTATTCGATTCACCCAGGAAGCACCAAGATGTATCTGGATCTGAAGGATAGTTTCTGGTGGACAGGAATGAAGAAGGATATTGTAGAGTATGCAGCAGTTTGTGATGTATGTCAGAGAGTAAAGGCAGAGCATCAGAAGTTAGCAGATTTGTTACAGCCATTGCCGATACCTGAATGGAAGTGGGATAAGCTAGGCATGGATTTTATCACGGGATTGCCCAGGATCCGTTCAGGCTATGACTCGATATGGGTTGTAGTCGATCGTTTGACGAAGATAGCTCATTTCATCCCAGTGAAGACCACTTACACGAGCGCTAAGTTGGCAAAGATATACATGACCAGGATCGTATGTATGCATGGAGTTTCGAGGACCATTGTATCAGATAGAGGAACCTATTTTACCTCAAAGTTTTGGAATCAGTTGCATGAGACTTTGGGTCCTAGGCTAGAGTTCAGTGCAGCTTTTCATCCACAGACGAATGGACATACCAAGAGAGTCAATCAGGTTCTGGAGGACATGTTGAGAGCTTGTATGCTAATTATGGATCTAGTTGGGACGAAAATTTGCCATATGCTGAGTTCTCTTACAATAACAGTTATCAAGGTAGTTTAAATATGGCCCCTTTCGAAGCTTTGTACGGAAGGAGGTGCAAGACACCGTTGTTGTGGGATGAAGTTGGAGACCGTCAGCTGTTTCGACCAGTTTTGATTAAGGAGTCTGAAGAGAAGGTTTAGTTAATTCACGATAGACTCAAGGTAGCCCAGTCTAGGCAGAAGAGCTATGCGGATTCTAAATGCAAGGAGAGATCTTATGAAGTCAGAGATAGAGTGTATCTTCGTGTGTCCCCACTTCGAGGAGTTAAGCGTTTTGGAGTTAAGGGAAAGTTAGCACCACGTTTTGTAGGACCCTACAAAGTTCTGGAGCGTATGGGAGAAGTTGCTTACAAGTTGGAATTGCCAGAAGGATTGTCAGGAGTTCACGATGTGTTTCAGGTTTCCCAGTTGAAGAAGTGCCACACAGAGATGGCCGATATTCCTCTGAGGGATACATTGCCACTGGAAGCGATTCAGTTGGATAGCGATTTGACCTACGAGGAGAAACCAGTGAAGATTCTCAAGTTTGCCAGCCGAGTCACATGCAGCAAGGTTATCAAGTTCTGCAAAGTTTAGTGGAGCCACCATACCGAGGATGAAGCCACCTAGAAACGAGAGGAAGACCTACAGAAGGACCACCCGCACCTATTTTCTAGCCAACCCGAATCTCGAGGGCGAGATTCATCTTAAGGAGGGTAGGTTTGTAACATCCCAAATTTCCAATTTGGAATTTTATACATTAGATCAACATTGCATATCATATTTTATTACATTTTTGGTTGATCCTAGAAATTCTAAGCAACTAAAGGACCCACGGAGAGAGTTGGGGATTTCGTTATTTTCATATTTGAGTTTTCTCAAATTTTGAAAAGAGGATCATTTGGTTTTAATTATTTTCTCTTCGAATATTTCTTTTATAGAAAATAAAAGAGAGGGTATAAGATGACTTCTCCAAAATAAAGAAATATTGGAGGAAAAATATTAAAATCCAATAAGAATTTTATTCGGAGTTTTATTGCTATTTTATTTGAATTAGGAAAAAATGTGTTTTTCAAAATTGCATTAGAGACCCAAATAAATGTTCACTTTGTCCGCTATATTTTTAGAGGACGGGGAAAATTTATTTCAGAATTTTTGGAGTCCGTTTAGTATTTCTTTTCTTTGTTTTTTTGCTCGTCGGAATATTTAAAAAAAAGTCAAACCGACCTATCGGGCTGTGTCCGCCCAGGACGCCGACCCGGCCGGCCCTTTAAAGGACGAGGGCTCGAGCCGACGCCGCCAGCCCCGCCAAAACCCTAGCCCCGCCCCGGATCCACCGCCGCCGCCCTCGCGTCGCGCGCCAAGCCCACACTGCCGCCTCGCCTCCCTGCCACGAGCCGCCCTTGAGCAGAGCCCGCCTGAACCTCGCCGGAGTAACCGCCCCTGCCGCCGCCCGTCCCGAGGTAGCCGTCGGTTTTTTTAGAAAACCGACCGGTTTTATTTCGTACACCCTAGATCCGGTTTTTTCTGTTAGGCTGGTTTGTTTTTTTTTGGTTTATTTAAATAGCGGACGTTCGTCCGTACGTTCGTTTTATCGAATGGATTTCATCCATTATTCGCAGACATCAAACATTCCTTCGTTAGCCTGTTTCGTCAGGTTTTCTTTTTCCAGGGTTTTTCTGCGATTATTTTCGATCGCGATTTCTGCCCTGCTCTTCGTTTTAGTTTATGTTTTCACTCTTTATTGGAATCAGGTGATTCAAGCGCCTAGATCTTCGTCTCAAAGCCCTCTTTTTGTTTAACCAACTTGAACAAGATTTTGGTATCGTAAAATTTGACTTTAGTCCAGATTAGTAAATGGATCTTGTTTCTTTCGCAGTTTGAGTTTCGTTGCTTCGTTTGATTTGATTCTTTTTGCAAACCGGAGTTCTTCAATTGAACTTTCTGGTTAGATCTCTTATTTGAGGTTTACCCGTGCTTCTAGTTGAGTGCTTATGTATGTTACTGTTTGTTTACGATAGAGTACCCGGAGTGCGACGCGTGCTACTACGAGTCTCTGGGTTTTGCGGATCATCAGCAAGGCAAGTAACACTTTGATCATACCTCTTTACTACCCAGTTTTTATGCATTAGATCAACCCTCAAACATTGCATGGTTAGGATCTGATTAACATGTGGGTTATGGGAAGTAGATGATGAAGTAGAACCTATTTCCCCGTTTATTATCAAACTTTTGGGAGTTACTTCTACGTTATGCTTATATTGCTATGCTATGCTCGTAGATGTGGTTTGGGGTGAGTGTATCCATGACAGATGTGAGTAATGTTAATTAATGGTTAACTTAAGGTGGCTACTTAAATACACATCTGGGTGGATTGCTTGAGGCACCCTGGAGTACCAAGTGGTTGTCAGGGCACCTAGAGAATCCAGTGTTGTCCTAGGATATCCTGCAGTACCCGTGTGATCATCCTACGGTCCACCACCCAAACTCAAAGGGATCATATGATTATTCATGCTAGAAACATCCGTGTGCAGCCAGAAGCCAATATGGGCTCTGGCATAGTCGAGAAATTGCGTGAAGCTCTTGAAGAGGTAGACTACCAGATGTAGTGGGTTGTAGGTGGTACTGTCTATCCAGAGTAGATAGTTAATGCTTCAGAAAGACTGTGTCTCGAATCTCCGAACATGGATGTGTTCGAGCCTTGTGGGGAGAAGTGCCCAAACTTCTGCAGAGTGTACAAACTAATTATGGTTAGCCGTGTCCCCGGTTATAGACATCTTGAGTATGTGGTTCTTGGATTATCATGTTGATCACATCACTCTAAATAGATTTGTTGGTTTTAATGATGATGCTTAATTAGGATTGAGTTGGAGGAACCTTCTCAATGTTTAACAACCACCATGATAGTTAAATAAATTTTGTTCCTTTGTTGTTGGGAAAAGTTGGCTTTATGCAAAACTGTAACCATAGAGCTTTCCACCAGCCATATATGCATGTAGTGATAGCATTCATTCTGTTCATTACCCTATGTGTTACATTGACAGCATATTCCATGTGCTGACCCGTTTCGGGCTGCAACGTTTCATGTTGCAGACTTTTTAGACGATGAGTAAGGTGCCATAGGTCGTTGTCTTTCACTGAGCTATGCCATTGGAGTTGATGGACTCACTTTATCTTCCAAGCCTTCCATTGTTATCGTTTTTAGATGGCCTTAAGCCATATTATTGTAATAAGTTCTCTTTCGAGACATTCGATGTAATAAGTGTGTGATAGAAACTCTGTTATAAATCCTCAAGTACTGTGCGTGTCAGCATTACCGATCCAGGGATGACACTGATGCACAGAGACTAGACTGTTTGAGGTCTGGTCGCTACATGGAATAAGTGTAAAGATGATTTTATTTCCAAGTATTTTCCTCCCACTAAGATCATCTCCCTTAGGAACGATATTATGAATTTTAAGCAAACTGATCATGAACAAGTTGCAGAATCTTGGGAGAGGATGAAATTGATGATACGAAATTGCCCCACTCATTGTTTAAATTTGTGGATGATCATACAATATTTTTATGCCGGATAGAATTTGCTTCTAGAAATCTTTTAGATTCAGCCGCAGAAGGTACTTTTATGGAAATTACTTTAGGATAAGCTACTAAACTCCTAGATAATATTATGGCTAATTATTCTCCATGGCACTGCTACATCTTGAGCTTGAGTTGGTTTTCCTTCAAGAGGAAAGGGTGATGCAGCAATAGTAGCATAAGTATTCCCCTTAGTTTTTGAGAACCAAGGTATCAATCCTGTAGGAGGCTCCTTAAAAGTCCAACGCACCTACACAAACAAACAAAGAACTCACAACCAACGCAATAAAGGGGTTGTGAATCCCTTCATGGCCACTTGAGAAAGTGAGATCTGATAGAGATAGTATGATAAGATAAATATATTTTTGGTATTTTATAATATAGATTGGAAAAGTAAAGATGCAAATAAAAGTAGATTGAAAGCTTATATGATAAAAGATAGACCCGGGGGCCATAGGTTTCACTAGTGGCTTCTCTCAAGATAGCATAAGTATTACGGTGGGTGAACAAATTACTGTCTAGCAATTGATAGAAAAGCGAATAATTATGAGATTATCTAGCATGATCATGTATATAGGGATCACGTCCGCGACAAGTAGACCAACTCCTGTCTGCATCTACTACTATTACTCCACACATCAACCGCTATCCAGCATGCATCTGGAGTATTAAGTTCATAAGAACAGATTAACGCATTAAGAAAGATGACATGATGTAGAGGGATAAACTCATGCAATATGATATAAACCCAACACTACAAAAGAGACACATCCGTGACATTTTGGGCCGAGCGAAAATTTTTCTGTCATACGTATGACACTTCTATGACGATAATTGTGACAAAACCCGGTATCATCATAGATGTGGTGGGCTCCTACTTCCATGACAAAAAATCATGACAGAAAATGGGCTTTTTGTCCTGGGCGGGCTGGAGACGCAGCTGCATGACATTCTTTGGGCCGTCCATGACGGAAAAAACCATGGTAGAAGCAAGGGGGAGGAAAATTTTGAGGAGTTGCCGGTTACGATGGGAGGTCGGGGGCCGAGCGATTCGCGTTTCTCTCGTATACGTGTGAGGTGTTGGCTCTAACTGAACCCGAGCGAGGCATTGGGCTCTAACTGAACCTGAGAGATTGCACTACAGGCTACGCGTTACTGAACCCGAGCGATCGATCGATGGCTGTTAACTGAACCCGATGGGCGATTCGCCGCTCTCGCTGCAAAGTGAAGCCGATCGATTGGATGAGCAATGGAGCGTTAAGGGGGGTTGGATGAGCAAGGGCGGTGGCGTTGCCTCTGGATGAACAGGACCCGTGGTGTGGAGGGCTGGATGAGCGATTACACGATGGAGGGGTGGCCATGGAGGGTGGTTGAGCAGGACCCGTGGTGTGGAGGGCTGGATGAGCGGTAGATGGTGGAGGGATGTCCTGGAGGGTGGTTGAGCGATGGCGGTGGAGTAAGCGGCGAGGAGGCTGAATGAACAGAGGACCCGTGGAGGCCGGAGGAGGTCGACGGTGGAGATGAACAATATCCCGTGGAGTCCCGTTTTGCGGTACGCCACACCCCTCCCGATGAACAGGACCCCCATTTCGACCGTAGCGCTCCAACACAAGTCCGTTTCGTCCGTTTTGCGGTACGCCACATCCCTCTCGATCAACATGACCCCCGTTTCGACCGTAGGAGGTTTGTTTCCTCCATTTTGTGATACGCCACACCTCTCCCGATAAACAGGACCCCATTCCGAACGTAGGAGGTCCGTTTCCTCCGTTGTGCGGTACGCCAGGCCTTATTTCCATCACCTGTTCCGTCCAAGCCCTCCCGATGAACACGACCACGCATTCCGTTCGACCCAGCCGGTTGGCTCCCCATGAACACGACGACGATGTTGTTTCTCCGTTCCGACCCAGCCATGTATGTGTTATCGCGGTAGGCGTTGAGACCCTGCCCGTATGTACGTACGTGGCCGTATTTTCTTTCTTGCACCCTCGCCGCTGTACGTACGTGTACATGCTACGTGCGCGCCTTTACTACGACACGTGCGCGCCTCTACATCGACCGATATGTACATACACATTCGCGACCAGAATGACAACGCTACGTACGCTTCGACTAGGTGGGTCCCGACTGTCAGGCACTTCGTTGCCTGCGAAGATGTAGCTGGTGGGTCCCAACAGTCAGGGGGCGAATCATTTTGTTTTTTTGCCCGGACGCACTTCCTTGCGTGCGAAGATGTAGCTGGTGGGTCCTAGCAGTCAGGGGGGCGAATCGTTTTTTTTGCCCGGATGCACTTCCTTGCGTGCGAAGATGTAGCTGGTGGGTCCCAACAGTCACGGGGGCGAATCATTTTTTTTGCCAGGACGCACTTCCTTGCGTGCGAAGGTCTAGCTGGTGCGTCCCAGCAGTCACGGGGGAAGCGGTTTTTTCACGAAATATGGTGGCCCGTCCGGTGGGTCCCCGCTTTCAGGTGGAGGAATAATTATTTTGCGCGTAATAAGGAGGCACTTCCTTGCTGCGGCCGTGGACCCAGCTGTCAGCCTCTCCACGTACAATCCACGTCCGATGGAAGCCGTTCCTTGACCATGTTGACCACGCCGCTCCGAAAGAACCGGGGCAGTGGACGACGGCGAGGCCTAGGAAGGGGACGACGCGGAGTCGGGGAAGTCGCGACAGTGGATGCCCACGCGTAGAGGAGTATGAGGGTTCGCTGGTTCGCTGCGGTGTGAGGGTGCCGTTGCCGCAGAATAACAGGGGGTGTGGGTGAGTAAAGGGATGGCCTGGCCAGCGGTGGGAGTAGTAGGGGGTGGTGAGGCCTCCGCCGCATCGCAGCCGGCCACGAGAGGCAGGAGCACGAGGCACGACCGGCGCTGGTTTGGGCGGCTGGAGCAAGAAGACCAGAGGTTGAAGAAGCACTATGGCCATTGGATGGACATTGTACGGTCATTGGAGCTAAAATCGTGTATATTGACTAAGTTGACAAAGCCCTCCGTCCCCGTCAACTTAGTAGGCCCACAAGTCAGCCTGCCACTATACTGGGTCGCAGCTAACAGGGGGAGTATTCATTTTTTTGTGCGTAATAAGGAGGCACTTCCTTGCATATGAAGATATAGCTGCAGGGTCCGAGCTGTCAGAGCCGGCGCTGGGGAGGAGGGAGCAGGCAGTCCCGCCGGCGCTTGTTTGAGCGGCTGGAGCAGGAATAGCAGAGACTGAAGAAGCACGACGGCCGTTGGATGGCCATCCAACAGTCACTTCTTGTGCGTCAACCTTTTTTTAGGAAAGCCTCAAATCTGTGGAAAATAGCATACAACCCATCTGCCATTATTTTAATAATTTACAACCCTTTTGCTAATTCTTAAGGTTTTTTTGGAGCACATATTCTTTTTGTTAGCACTACAGCCCATATTGTGGCCACGGTTAAAAAAATATACGAAATTTTGCATATTCCGGTGCGGTTCGAACTGTTTTTAGTCCCGAAATTTTGACTCACATTAAAACTGATTTTAAAAATAAATGTATATCAATATAAAATCCAACAAATTCTCCATGCAGAAAAATTAATGTAATTTAAAATCTTGAAATAAAAAAAAGATATTTGAGACTAATTGCCGGTTTGATTTGTTTTAAAAATGTACAACCCATTTCTCATTACTGATGGGCCATTTTCTCGGCTAGCCGAATGAAAGCTCTCCTCGTCTTGAAAGATTTGCAGCCCAAGAGGCCTGACAAAGCAACTTACTTTTCAAATCACAAAAAAACTGGGTTGTGGTCGTGGACCCAGTTGTCAGCCTCTCCACGTACAGTACTCTTCCAGTGGAAGTCGTTCCTTGACCACGTTGAACACGCCGCGCGGAGAGCATTACAGCGGTGGACGACGTCGAGGCCTAGGAAGGGGACGACGCGGAGCCGGGGAAGACGCGGCAGTGGAAGCCCGCGCGGAGAGGAGTACGAGGGTTCACTGGTTCGGCTGCGGTGTGAGGCTACCGTCGCCGCAGGGCCTGGCCAGCGGTGGGAATAGTAGGGGGTGGTGAGGCTTGCGCGGCAGCATAGCCGGCCACAGGAGGCAGGAGCATGAGGCACGACCGGCACTGGTTTGGGTGGCTGGAGCAAGAAGACCAGAGGTTGAAGAAGCACTCAGGCCGTTGGATGGACATTGTACGGTCACTGGAGCTAGAATCGTTCACATTGACTAAGTTGACAAAGCACTTCGTCCCCGTCAACTTAGTAGGCCCACAAGTCAGCCTCCCACCAAGGTGGGTCCCAGCTAGCAGGGGGAGTATTCATTTTTTGTGCGTAATAAGGAGGCACTTCCAGTGGGTCCGAGCTGACAGCGGGGGGAACGTTTTTTTCACGAAATACGGTGTTCGTCAGGTGGGTCCCAGCAGTCAGGGGGCAAACATTCTTTTCGCAAAATACGGTGGCCCGTCTAGTGGGTCCCTGCTGTCAGTTGGAGGAATCATTATTTTCTGCGTAATAAGGAGGCACTTACTTGCTGCGGCCGTGGACCCAGCTGAGACTCTCCACGTACAGTATACTTCCGATGGAAGTCGTTCCTTGACAACGTTGACCTCGCCGCGTTCCGTTGCATGCATGCATCCATGGGCGTGGTGCGTCCCCACTGTCAGCCTCTCACGTACAGTCATCTTTAGATGACTCTCGGTTGTTGACCACGTTGACCACACCGTGCCGAGCGCACCCAGACTGGAACGACCCGGAGATGGGGAAGACGGGGCAGTGCAGTCGCAGATGGAGAAGAGTGGGAAACTTCACTGGTTTGGGTGCACAGTAGCACAGCTGTGGTGCCGCCCACGGGAGACAGGAGCAAGAACATAGGTTGAAGAAGGAGCACGGCTGTTGGATTAACATCCAACGGTCCAGCTGCTAGAATCATTTTTTATTAAGTTGACAAAGCCGTGCGTACACGTCTGCTTAGTAGGCCCACAAGTCAGTCACCAAATCTGACGGGTCCCAGCTGTCAACGGGATGAATAATTTTGTTCGCAAAACAAGGAGGCACTTCCTTCCATGCGAAGATACAGCCGGTGGGTCCCAGCTGTCAGGTGGAGGAAACATTTTTTCAGCTTAATAAGGAGGAACTTTCCTTGCGTGCGACCATGGACCTCGTGGGTCCCAGCCATCAGGCTCTCCATGTACAGTCCTCTTCCGATGACTCTTGTTTGTTGACCACGCCGCACCGAACACAGCGAGGCGATGGACGACGGAGAGGCCCCGGACGGGAACGACTCGGAGATGGGAAAACGCGGCAGTGGAGTCGCAGATTGAGAGGAGGAGAAGGGTTATAACTGGTTCTGTTGTGGCGTGGGGCTGTAGTCTGTGGAGAATAACAGGAGGTGTCGAGGGGTGGAGGGGTAGCATGGCCGGCGGTGGGGTAGCGCTTCACAGCGATGCATGCTAAGCAGAGCCGCTAGCCGCCGGAGGCCGAACCAGGGGGTCCCGGCGATGCTGGAGGAAGAAGACGAGAGATTGTAGGTGCATGCTGGCCGTTGGATATAAATACAATGGCTGTGGATGACACAATCATTTGTTGACCATGTTGACAACGCCCTGCGTAGGCTTCGACCTATTGGCCCACATGTCAGCCTGCAAAAATGTGGCATATATTTAACCCATGTTTTCTAGAATGTACAGTCCATTTGCTGGGCTGGGTGAACAAATGATTTCGCGTCAATCAGGCCCATTTATATTTTCTATGAAATCCCAGCCCATTTGCACTTCCGTGAAATACACGTATTAGGAGGGCTCGTTATATATATAATGTTATGTTAGAAGGAGCAATTAATATCAAAGAATAAACCGGAGAGGCACATTATATATATATATATAATTAAGAAATTAGCGAGTAATTGCTCAAAATAAATTGGACACAGCATTACTTTTATAAGAGACCTGCGTTTTATACCCCACAGTAGGCATACTAACAAGTTCACACACAAATACAACAGAAAAGGTAAACATTCAAATTAAACTCAGGTTCACAGGACACGTTCATATTCATAGCCAACATTCACTATCAACAACTCAAAAGATTCATATATACACAAGCTCAGCATATCTATGCATCCAAATGATTGATAGATCACATGACAATATTCATACATAATTCACAAAAAGATTCAGATATACACATGTTCAGTATGTTTATGCATCCAAATGATTGAGATCAAAGCCAATATGATCCATGGACGAACTTTAATTACCTAGGGTACAGACTGGTAAATGGTGTTCAATCGGAGGTACTTCTTGCTAAAATTAGTTCTTGTACAAGTAAACTTTTGAGTACATAAGAGGCAGCACAGATAATCTGAACTTTGCTTGTAGGTTTATCCTCAAATAGTGTCCTCGTGCCGAGGGAGGTTTGAGCAACTTGGCCACTACTTTCATCCAACTAGTTTACTGGCTCATCTTGGTCCTGTATCTCGCCAAAATTCTACATTGCAGACGAGAAAGGAGGCGGTTGAGAAAATGAACCACCCAAATTTTTTGTGCAGTTCAACTAAAATGGAGCATCCTTGGCATGCAGACTGATTAAGTGCCAGATGAATATACGCATCAACCAACTTTTCTGGAATCTTTAGACTCCATGCCATATAGTTCGCTACCATATGTGTCGATAACCAAAAGGCACAAGTTGGGACCAAAGACTGTGCTGCGTTTTTCTAGGCTATGCACCAAGCAATATTTTTTGCGTTCAATCTCCTAATACTTGGAGTTTGACAATTGGTTGATGCCGGTTGATACTCGAATGAATATAGGCACTTCTTGTCAACATCGATGCTTATCTGAGTGAACTTTGGAGTACATAGCAGCAGCATAAGTACCTGTCCATCTGATCATTTTGTGCAGTTCTACTGAAATCACCCGATGTAATGATTTGCCTGCGAGTTCAGGCTCCAAATTACTCCTTTATGAAATCGGCAAACAGTAGCACAATACCAAATTATCAATACATATGACAGGCACAATAATCAGGATAAAGACCGGTACCAACCTGTGTGAGGTAGCATATCAATTACTATTTCCTTTGACCGAAGTCGAGATAAATAGCGGTGACAGAAAGGAAGAAAGCAAGTGGAGATTAGCGACTGACTGGAAAGGACGGAAGCTATCGAGGCAATGAAGCACCCAAAGTTTTTGTGCAGTTCCACCAAAATCAATCATCCCTGTTGGCACATATATTGAGAGAGTGAGATTACTATAATAGTGGGACTAGTTGATGAAACATACACTAACAAATAGAAGCACCCTCATTATCTTAATGGGTAAAGTTAGCAACATAGTAGTCTTGCTTAAAGAGATGTATTAGTTTATTTAATCAGTGTCAATTAGCTCAACTCAACACTCAAAGCATTGCCATTTATCATAGGTTGCAAAACTTAAAAGTGCAAAGATAAAGGAGTTTCTCATGACAGTAGCACGATACAAATAGAGATGACAGCAAACTAATATGGATGAAGGCCTTAGGCCTGTACCAACCTGAGAGAAAAAGCTTATTCATGAGTCCCATAAGAGATGATAAAGCACTCACTGGAATCACACAATAGTATATATTTTTGTGCACTTCAAATGTATGGTTGAAATCACTCTTGTTTACCGATCTTTGAGATTATATCGAAAGATTATCAAGAACTTCCAGAGAGTTAAAGCCTTTGGATAGGATACAGATTCATTGTATTGTCTTGTGTAGTTCCACTAAAATGTATGATTGGCACAACATGATCCCTGTTTGCACAAGTACGAACAAGGTGAAACCTTCATTAGCTTAGTGAGAAAGGATAGGAAGACATTAGCATATTACTCAAACAGTAGCATCAAATTCATGATGGACAATACGCAAAACATTGCCTCATTGAACCAATGGCAATAAATTGACATGCAAAACAATAGCACTATTATGTCATAACTGTAATAATATTCCCTCCCTGCTTCACCACATGATTCACCTCCATAGAAAAACATTCACACGTACATGATTCAGCATAGGGTCCTACTAAAGATTTGTTTAACTCCAACAGGAAAATTAGGCAGTAATAAATTAGTGGTACTTAAGTACTCCTAATTAATTAAGTGAGACAGCATAAGTGGAAGGGCTCCCTGGAGGATCGTCTCACATGTAAGGTAGTCGTTGCCGAAGCCCTTGAATAGCCTCGACTGAGGCCTGTGGCTTCAGCAAGATCGCCTTGGCACTGTTTATTCTTTTTCTTCTTCCTCTTCATGCTCTGTTTCTCTTTCTCCTCACCAGTTGGTGAAATATAGTACATGATTGGCCTTCTAACTCAGAATTGGTTTTGTCAGTGAGGGAGTACAAGTGTACTTGTAAAAAATAGCATTATTTTCTCATGGCAGTCGGAAAATAGAGATGAACACATGCATTAAATATCATTCTTACCTAAAGGAAGGTTATGGCGCCAATATGGATGATGAGGATTGGAACACAGATCTCCCTTTGTGCAGTTCCACCAAAATGAACCAACTGTTCCATTCTGACATTCCAGTTAAACAACACAAAAATCACTTCTTTTCAGAAGAGTTTTGTGCAGTGCACCAAAAGGTCACAACAACAATCAGGTGAATTGGATATCCCTGTTTGCACAAAAAGGCACAGAGGAAACAGTCAGAGTCTCAAACAATTACAGGCAAAAACATTTGGCTAAACTTGTCGAGTCTCAAACAATTACTGAGCAAAAAGCAGTGGCATGGCTTCATTTTTACGAGGACATTATATTAAGAACAACTAAGGCTGCATTCGGTTCACAGGTTTGGTGCAGGATTTTCGTAGGAACACTATTCCTACGGTATTCTTTCCCTTCCAACCGTTCAAACACGGGAAAGGTGAATAGTGTTTCATAAGAACGTTGTCTGGTAGTACTGATTCCATCGGATTAGAAACATCCACACGCTGCTCATTTTTTGGGCGGAAGCTTTGAGGCAGCGCCACGCCATGCATTAGGCAGTGGATGTCTTGTGTGTTTGCGAAATAAAAAATCAACCTATGTGTGGTACGTGAGGTGAGTACAAGAGTAGTCACTGTGCAGCTGAATAAATAAATAGCATCTCATACTGCCAAGCATGCTACTCTAAAAAAATCTGTACATTTTGTAGTCCATCTGAACACATTCTCTTGAGAGTTTCCTCCGGTTCGTTGTTCCATAGTTTTATACCTACATTCCTTTCCTATTCCTCTATTTTCATCAAGACATATGTTTTCTGCCCCTTTCCGATCGGAGCCTAAATATTTGCTATAAGGGCATGGGACAGTGGGTGCACCAGCAGTACAACACCATGTACGTAAACAGGGGCATAAAGTGGTGATTCATAGTTTGTTGCCCCGAGAAACAAACATCGAAGAAACATATCTGGGTTGGTCCCATATCTGGGTTGCCACCCACTCCTATATGTGGATAGCAAATCTAGTCCTAGTCATACCACTGTGTACAACATAACCCCTATATCTCCCTTTTCGACCAAGAGACCGGCTGGTTGACCAGTCTGTACTACTTTCATCCCCTTTCCTTCATGTTTGTACCAAGTCCAATGTACATACTAAATTCTCCCACCCCCACTTTATTTCAATGACAAGTATTTTCGGACGGAGGGAGTACAAGATTCGACTCCATGAAGTAGCTTTACCTCTGACAATAGAAGAAAAAAATAGGTGACGTTGGACCATCCGATCGAGAGGGGTTGAGAGGTAAAAAATGATGCACATGCAGTGACGTAGCGAGCTGGGGAAGTAGAGCTAAGGCGGTTTCGAACGAAGATATACCTGAAGGTCATCGGGATGTGGATAGGTGGGTGGCGGGAGGCGAATCCGCCACAGCAACAGCATTTAAGGATCGGAGGACCTCCAGCTGGCGCTTCGGCCGAGATATAACAGTCACGACCGGTAGTGGGTCTCCTCCCTCGCTGTCAACGACGGCCGAAATGCTGCCGCTCCTCCCCTTGACCGGCAGAGGGGGATACGTCCGGATTTGTAACCAGCGGTGAGGATATGAAGCCAGTGTTTTTTGAAGGGAGAAAGATAGTATTACTACCCCTATCTTGTTTAGATCTGGAGAAGATGAGAGTGTGTGAATAGAGCAACCCCAGCAAGCAAGCGCGGAGGCTCCGGCCTATATGTAAGTAGTGGGGTAGTTTTCCTTTTTCACTCCATCAAAACAATCGTTTAAAATTGTGTACTACTACATGCCAGGTCACGGTTTTCTTTAGTTGTTGATTGTTTTTTGAGATAGCTACCCGCTTGTTCCAAGTGGTGTTACGGTGTGCCAGGTCGCACTTTGTATCGTTCAAGTCTGGTCTACAAGTCCCTCCATTAAATGAACAACCACCCCATCGTAAAAATTGTGAACAAGCCCACAGCTAAAATTAGTGGAAACGTGGGTTGCCCCAACATGCATTATTATTTATATTTTTTACTCCCTCCATTCCTAAATACAAGTCTTTTTTATTAGCCACACCTAAGACAAGTATTATTTTTTATTAGCAGTGAACCCCACATGTCATAGACACAAAAATTGTGGCAAGATCCCCTTAGGCAAGCCAAAGTGTGTCTAACAATTTGAGCAACTCAGGTTAGACAAGTGTGGCAAGTGTGGGAAAAATAATGTGGCAACATAAGACAAACATAGTCACAATCCAAACAGCCCCGTAATTTTTTGTGACATGCATGAAAATTTGGTTAGTTAAATTTATAGTCAAAATTTCGCAAGGTGCATCAAATCAACACATGCAAGTATCAAAAGGAAAGTCACGGCATGCATGCATGCGTTGTACTCCCTCTGTTACCAAATATAAGTCTTTTTAGAGATTGCAACAAGTGACTACATACGAAGCAGAATATATCTACTCCTACATACGAAGTAGCCCATTTGAAATGTGTAAAAAGACTTTTATCGAGTGCAGTGCTTTGATGTGTCGCGTCAACTCCTACAAGACCGAGAAATTTGATTACTACGATGCCCTCTCCCTCGCGGACTGAGCTCCGTTGGCTTAACTGCACCTGCCTTTGGCTGCATGACAGGAGGGCCAACCACCTGTTGGGACCACCTGTCATAGGCGCATAAAGCGGGAGCGATAAGTAGAAGCTTGCTACACGCTATCCCTCCCGCACGAGGTGAAGCGGACATGCAGCGATGGAATCGATCTTCGAGAAGTAGGAGTAACATCATTGTTCGTCTTCTTGAAGAGGCGAAGAGCCAAGCGCAAACCGAACGTGGCAGTTGCGAACGCTCGCGTGGTGCAGTTCCTTGGAGTACTAGCCAGGATGTTGCATGAGACAAAATTGCTATTGTTTAACAATTAAACTCTGTTATCCATTGGTTGATACTCATTATGCATAGGTTCACGTGCTTAGCACCGTTTCCTCCTGGGGTCACCAATGTTTATTTGCTAATTAATAGCATTCCATGCAATGAACTAGCCATTGCAAGTCATTAGAAGGATGCACACCTCTCATCCCTTATTGGTTGATATGTCAAGAAACAAGAAACAAGGTAGAAGTTAATGCACCACGCCTAAGTGTTTTGGGACTATTTGGTTTTCGTAAGATGACTTACACACCTAGACGGAGGGAGTAATATAGACCTGTAAACCGGAAAGGAGTATTTGCCTTTCTAGAGATTTCAACAAGTGACTAGACTACACCGTGTGCAGTACCCCCTCCCTTCCGGTTTATAGGGCTTAAATCTCAAATCTCATGAACCAAGGCATTTTGCGATTGGAGGAATGTACTGTATCTCGCACTTTACAAAACTACCCTAATTAAACTCATGCATTAATTACGTAGTTCTCCCGTTTTCCTCTCCGCCTCGGTCACGGTGCACAATATTGAGCACTCCTATATGACTAGCCGCTCTATCTACATGCGGGACATTTCAAAGCATCCGGGCCCGCGTGCCATCCACCAAATCACAGCGAGGTGCTACAGTCGAGATTCACCTGTCACGCCGGTGTGGCCGTCATGACCCATCATATCACAAAACCCACATCTTTACCAGCAGTGATAAGGTGGCCTCCAAGTTGGATTGGACGAAGCAACCATCATTTCATTGGAACGCTCGTTCAAGCCCTTTCTTCCCTTTCTTGAAGAAAACCTGACTCCAGGCTACTCACTTCTGCCATTTTTCTTCTGTACCGACGAAGGAAAGGTGGGCAAATCAGTTATGCTGCTATATTTTAATTCCAATAATCTTCTTTTTGTGAAGCACCGATCGATTCTCACATCCTATTCTTTTCCCGTTTTCGTTGCGATTGTGGTTTCCTTTCGATTGCTTTTTGTTTGTCAGTTCATTGATGGATCTGTTGGGGAACATTGCAGAAAATTAAAATTTTTCCTACAATTTCACCAAGATCCATCTATGAGTTCATCTAAGCAACGAGTCAAGGGAGTGGGATTGCATCTACATACCACTTGTAGATCGCGTGCGGAAGCGTTCAAGGGAAGGGTGATGATGGAGTCGTACTCGCCGTGATTCAGATCACCGATGACCAAGTGCTGAATGGACAGCACCTCCGCGTTCAACACACGTACGGGACGGGAGACGTCTCCTCCTTCTTGATCCAGCAAGGGGAAGGAGAGGTTGATGATGATCCAGCAGCACGACGGCGTGGTGGTGGATGCAGCAGAACTCCGGCAGGGCTTCGCCAAGCTGCTGCGGGAGGAGGACGAGGTGTAGCAGGGGGAGGGAGGCGCCAATACACAGGGTGCGGCTGCCCTCCCCCTGCCCTCCTTTATATAGGCCTCTAGGGGGCACCGGCCCTGGGAGATGCCATCTCCCAAGGGGGGCGGCGGCCAGGGGGGTGGAGTGCCCCCCAAGGCAAGTGGGGCGCCCCCCACCCTAGGGTTTAAACCCTAGGCGCAGGGGGTGGGCCTAGGGGGGCGCACCAACCCACTATGGGCTGGTTCCCCTCCCCACTTCAGCCCTTGGGGCCCTCCGGGATGGGTGGCCCCACCCGGTGGACCCCCGGGACCCTTCCGGTGGTCCCGGTACAATACCAGGTGACCCCGAAACTTTCCCGATGGCCGAAACAACACTTCCTACATATAATTCTTTACCTCTGGACCATTCCAGAACTCCTCGTGACGTCCGGGATCTCATCCGGGACTCCGAACAACATTCGGTATGCTGCATACTCATATTCATACAACCCTAGCGTCATCGAACCTTAAGTGTGTAGATCCTACGGGTTCGGGAGACACGTAGACATGACCGAGACGACTCTCGGGCAATAACCAATAGCGGGATCTGGATACCCATGTTGCCTCCCACATGCTCCTCGATGATCTCATCGGATGAACCACGATGTCGAGGATTTAAACAACCCCGTATTCAATTCCCTTTGTCAATCGGTACGTTACTTTCCCGAGACTCGATCGTCGGTATCCCAATACCTTGTTCAGTCTCGTTACCGGCAAGTCACTTTACTCATACCATAATGCATGATTCCGTGACCAACCACTTGGTCAGTTTGAGCTCATTATGATGATGCATTACCGAGTGGGCCCAGAGATACCTCTCCGTCATACGGAGTGACAAATCCCAGTCTCGATCCGTGTCAACCCAATGACACTTTCGGAGATACCTGTAGTCACCTTTATAGTCACCCAGTTACGTTGTGACATTTGGTACACCCAAAGCACTCCTATGGCATCCGGGAGTTACACGATCTCATGGTCTAAGGAAAAGATACTTGACATTGGAAAAGCTCTAGCAAAATGAACTACACGATCTTGTGCTATGCTTAGGATTGGGTCTTGTCCATCACATCATTCTCCTAATGATGTGATCCTGTTATCAACGACATCCAATGTCCATAGCCAGGAAACCATGACTATCTGTTGATCAACGAGCTAGTCAACTAGAGGCTCACTAGGGACATATTGTGGTCTATGTATTCACACGTGTATTACGATTTCCGGATAATACAGTTATAGCATGAATAAAAGATAATTATCATGAACAAAGAAATATCATAATAATACTTTTATTATTGCCTCTAGGGCATATTTCCAATAGGATCCTGGAGCACTAGGCAAAGAGTTGCCGGCGGACAACCCACTGGAGACAGCGATCTCCAGGAAGCGAGCACCGACCAACGAGTTGACCATGTTGGCGGGCCAACCCATGGAGATGAAGAACTCCAAAAAACAAGCACTGGCCAAAGAGTTGAGGACGTTGGCGGATGAACTCCTCAAAGAAAGTTGGAAGAATAGCAAGGGCCCCACCATGCCTACCCCAGGAACTCTGATTGCCACCTATGTGAGGCTCAAGACCGAGTTTGAGGAGATAGTCGCCGTTGAGAAGCAGTATTCCCCTGGAAAAGGTGATGGCCCCATCGAGGACGAGGAGATGGCCCCCGGAGGGATGAGATCCCCCGGTGAGCTGCACAAGGTAAAAAAATAATGGCTTATTACCATAGTTGTGGTTTTTGATTATTTGCAATGTGCTTGCTAATATGTTAGGGTTGTGCAGGTGCCGGTGGTTGTCCTTGATGATTCCGATGTCGTGGCCCGTCCTGTTGGCATCGCCCCGGAGATTGATTTCGATGTCGCTGTCCATCCTGTGGACATCGCCTCAGAGATCGATTCCGATGTCGTGGTCAGTCCTGTGGACATTGCCCCAGAAATCGATTCCCATGCCGCTATCCGTGCTGTGGTCATTGCCTGAGAGATCGATGACAAGAAATAGTTGGTCGCGCTAATCCTTCAGGGTAGTTTGCATTGCCTTGTGTTTAATTACCAGAATGATGCATGTTATCAAACCATCTTGGGGCTAGTGCACTGTCTTGTGTGGGCGGATCTTGCTACTTTTGTTTGATAGTGAATCATGCGAACCCTCTCCGAGTTATGGAAACAGATGTATCCTCACCAGCTTTTGATGTAATATATGGAATGCTTAGATGTAAGTTTGAACTGTTTATCATATCAGGAGGGCTTGTTTGATGATTCTTGGTGTTAGTAGGCTAGCTACTGTGTGAGCTATAGTACTTGCGAAACACTCACCGAAGAGAAACGTTGGAGCTGATGAGCTCGTGGTATGCTTATACTTATCCCTCGTCGATCGAACAATAGCCCTAGCTCCTAAAATTGTAGGCTTAGTGTCACATCCCTGGTCCTGGTATGCAATAGGCTAGTCCTTCATGTGTGCATCATGTTTAACTTTTCAAATGAATTTGAAATGGGGATGTTCAAACCCTAGCACCAAATGGAATTCAAATAGGTTCAACCTAAAAATAATTTTAGTGAAACCAAATGGCTTTCAAAAATGTTCATCATTTCTGGAAAATGCTAGAACCATAACCAGAGGTGTTGCACGTTTTTCCATGACACATTTGGCCACTGAATTAAATCATATACTATTTGCAATTGGGCATTTTAATGCTATATAATATTTTAAATGCTCAATTAATTCTGCACTTAAGTGAGGGCTGTTGGGAATATTCCAAACAGAGCCCACAATTGTTTTCAGGATTTTTGAAAACGTTTTGGTATTTTAAATAAAGCCCAGAAGTTACATAAAAATAGAAAACAGAAACAGAAAAACAGAGAGAGAGAGAATTCACCTGGACCTACCTGGCAGCCCACCTGGCCGGCCCAGCTGGCGGCTTGGTCAACTGGCCCAGCCCACCACCGCAGCCCTCCGTCGTCTTCCTCCCCTCGCCCCGAAGCAGGTGCGTGCCCGCACGCGAGCGACCGTGGCCACGTCTTTCCGCCACCTCCTGCTTGCCTCCCTCGTCCTGACCTGCGCCACGGAGACGCCACGCACGCCTCTGGAACCCCCTCGCGCTCTCCCTCGCTCCTTCCCCTCCTCTGTTTCTCCCGTCGCCCTTGAAGCGCAGCATCCGCCACCGACGAGCATCGCCGTGTACACCGCCAGCCCACGCCGCGCGCTTCCCGGGCTCCGCCGACTCCCTCTTCCACCTCACGCAGCCACGCCCGGAGCAACTTCTACGCCGCCACCGCCGCCGTTTTCCCGTCGGCCACGAAGATCGTCGCCGCGATTCACCGCCTCCGAAGTTTCCCGAGCACGCCGAGGCCACCTCCGCAACCGCCGTGAGCTCCTCCGTCGGTTGCCCTCCTCCCCATGCCTCTCGATCACCGTAGCCGCCGTTTGACCATGGCGGCTTCGCCTCCGCCCGAGCTCGTCGCCGGCGCTATTCCGCGACCTTTGGTCACACCATCGTGTCCAACGGATTCGTGAGCACGCGTACGTCATGCGTATGCCGTTAGCTAGTCGATCTGCACGCTGTAGCAACGAAACCGCCGCCAACCGAACCACGGCAGCCGCAAACCTCGTCGCCGGCACCACTCCGGCCACTCCCCGGCCGCGCCACCACCCTGGTTGGATGCGGACGAGCGTCCGCATCCCGTAGATGTGCCCCGCGCGCCAAACGGTGCTCTGTGGGCGTTTTCCGAAGCGCGCCGCCGCGTCTGGCCTCGCCGGCGGCTAAACGCCGGCGTGCTGACCACTCTGACCGGCGGGGTTTGACCCGTTTGACCTGGGGTTTGACCCCCAGGGTCGCTGACGTGTGGGCCCAGGCCCTGTTTAATTACTGTTAGTTTAATTAGCGGTAATTAAACTTAGTTAGTTAGGTTAGTCTCTGACATGTGGGCCCAGGCCTTAACTAAATTAGATTAGGTTTAGTTTAATTCATTTATCCCTGTTAGTTAAGCTTGTCAGGTCACGTGTGGACCCCACACGTCAGGTTTGACCTGGACCGGTTCAGTTGACCTGCTGACATCACACTGACGTCAGGCTGACGCAATAACTAATTTCTGGATTTATTTTTATTCAGGAAATTCCAGGAAATTGCCTAAACTTCTAAAATTCATATAAATTCAACCGTAGCTCCAAATCAAACAAGTTATATATGAAAAATGATCAGAAAAATCTAATCTATCCATCTGCACTGGTTTCATGCATGTTTAAACAACTTAACCTTGCTGTTTAGTGCAAAACATGATAAGGCACTATTTAAATTCATAATTTGAATTTGGGGTTGAACCTTTGGCTCAATATGACCCAAATCCTTCTGGTTGTAGTTGTATTAGCCCAAAACACATTCATATTGCCATGTCATAGCATGCATCATATTGTGCATTGCATTGATCGTGTTTCTTCTCTGTTGCTGGTATTGTTCCCCCTCGATGAGCGTTGTACCGACGTTGAGATCGTTGACACTGATGAAGACTCAATGCTATCTTCAGAAGTGCCAGGCAAGCAAAACCCCCTTGTTCATTCCGATACAATCCCACTCTCTCTCCTGCTCTATTTTACTTGCATTAGGACAACAACGATTCATCTGTCACTTGCTGCGGTAGCTGAACCCCTTTATCCTTTGCATGACTGTCATTCCACAAGAAATAGATGAAACCCACTAGCATGAGTAGGTGTTGTTTGAGCCTGTTGTGCCTACTCATACATGCTTGTTTGTCATGCCCTCTTCGCTTAGAGTTGAGTCGGTCCGATCCATCGAGAATGAATCGAGGTGTGTGAACATGTCCTCTTGTGTGTGAGCTAAGTGTGTGAACACGATTTGGTAAAGGTAGCGGTGAGAGGCCATGTAGGAGTACATGGTGGGTTGTCTCATTGCAGCCGTCCTCGAGAACTGAGTTACGTGTTTGTGATCCATGATTCAGCTACTACCACGCATTGGGCCCAAACCAATGGACCCTCTCGACTTCTTATTCACCCTAGTCTTGGTCCGGAGTTGCAAGTAGTTTACGTGTTTGTAGCCTCTCGGAGGCCGTGGACAGCGCTGACCGTAGGGGTGGGCTGTGATCACGGTATGCGTGTACGGTGTACGGGATGCCCGTTTGGTATCTCGGGAACCTGTTCACATCGTTTGGGGCTGTGGCGAGACTTGGCCGAACTCCTCATAGATGGAACCCAAATAGGCGATAAACTGGACTAGGGACTTGGAGTGTTTAGGTAGGTCGTGGCCGACACCCACGTTGGGCTTCGCTTGAAGGTTGCCGAGTACATGTCGTGTAAACGGCGGTAAGTGGTGAGCGTGTGTGAAGAAGTACACCCTGCAGGTTAACATCATCTATTGAATAGCCGTGTCCATGAAAAGGACTTACGGGTTGCTTATATCAGTTCATAGACAAGTGAAAATGGATACTCTAAAATACGCAAGATAAGCGTGAGTGCTATGAATGGCGTTCTCGTAGGGAGGCGGAGCGGATCCATGGTGGTGTATTGATATGGTGAATATGTGGACTCGTGTGCCACCTCAAAAGAGTTACATTGCAATCGTAGTTTAGGATAGCCACCGAGTCAAAGCTGGCTTGTCACTGTTAAACTCCACCAACCCTTTGTTGATAATGATGCATATGTAGTTAGTTACGATGTAAGTCTTCTTTGGGTACATTTGTACTCACGTTTGCCTATTTTATGTTTTTGCAGAGAGACTTCAGTCTCGCTAGTAGTTCCACGTGGACTTCGACGTTTAGCTTGTTACCTCAGCTACGATCTTGTGCCCTCGGCAGGATCTGGTAGAGAGTCAGGCTTCTCAGCCTTCTTCATTTGTAGATGGCTGTACTCAGACATGTTAGCTTCCGTTTGGGCTTGACTTGTATGCTCTGAATGTTGGGTCATGAGACCCATGTCTGTAATATCTCGCTCCTCGGAGCCTAATGAATAAATACTTGAGTCGTAGAGTCATGTTGTGATGCCATGTTGTATTTGCACATATCGAGCATATTGTGTGTATGTTATTGAAATGCTTGGTATGTGTGGGATCGACTATCTAGTTGTTTATCTTTAGTAGCCTCTCTTACGGAAATGTCTCCTAGTGTTTCCACCGAGCCATGGTAGCTTGCTCTCTGCTCCGGAACACTTAGGCTGGCCGGCATGTGTCCTTCTTCGTTCTCGTATACATCCCTTCGGGAAATGTCACGCGTTGAGTACCGGAGTCTGTTAGCCCGCCATGCCCGGTTTACGAGTCTGCTAGCCCAGTGCTACAGCCCGTAACTTACTCGCCGATGACCGACACGTTCGATCTTTGGGTCATGGATGCTGTCCTGTAAGTCTGTGCCACTTTGGGTTTACGACTAGCCATGTCAGCCGGGCTCCTTTTCATATGGATGCTAGCGACACTATCATATACGTGTGCCAAAAGGCGCAAACGGTCCCGGGCTAAGGTAAGGCGACACCCGTTGGGATACCGTGCGTGAGGCCGCAAAGTGATATGATGTGTTACAGGCTAGATCAATGTGACATTGAGTCGGGGTCCTGACAGCTTTTGGTATCAGAGCTTGACTGCCTGTAGGATTACCAAGCCAAACTGGTCGAAGTTGTGTCTAGAAATGCTTTAGTTATATAAGGGAATTGATTGTGGGATGGAACGTAAGGCTCTTTTTACTCCTTATACCTCATGGCCTTCTGATCTGAGTCATCCTCTTCTCTTCTACGGGGATTAAGAACTAGGCCTTCTCATCTATCTATCAGGATGACGTGTTACTAAACCATAGACTTATAGAATTGTTAGTTTTAAATCTCAGTCCAGTTTTACTATTTCTGTATGTTCATAACTGTTGATCTCGAAACCTTGATATTGTGCTTCGGAGTGGCTATGCCACCATTTTTGTAGCATGTCTCCAATCTTTTTGAGCATTTACAGCCGTTATGCTGTCCGAGTCATCCCAGGTTCCTAAATAGTCCGAAGCATTTGCAAAATCCCTTCCTCCCGTTCCCAGTGTCCTTTATGGCCAGATTAACCACACTAATCGGTGAGTTGAGGTACTCTGTTGCCTTGACGTATATGTTGGAATTATTATTATGACCCTAGGTGTCTTAGGGGATCATCTAGTAATCTAGCCATGATTTGTATCCCAGTGTGATGACTCTGGCCTTCATTCTCGAAAGCATCCCGTGATGCCATTTAGTTAGTAGGTATTCTATTCCTGGGTTTTGAACCCAAGATTCACCCTACTTACCTCATGTTGATAGTGTTTGCTAGTTCCTTTAGGTTATTAGTAACCTTTGCGATAGTCCTCGAGCTTCGTGGTATATCATTCTTCCAAATACCATGAACTACTTATGGCAGCAGTTCCTCGTTGAACCAAAAGATCACAACAAAAGTGCTCTCGATGAATTATCGATTCTATGTTGTGACTCGCCGATTCCACCTTTCTCGCATGGGTTATCCGGAAGAAATTAGTTGAGCTTAACTCGACATACTAATCTATGCATCCACAACTTAGAAAATTATATGTTCCTTTGAGTTGTTCTTTTTAGTTGCATTCTGACCCTCGTCTATCAATTGATAGTCAAGAGTATGCGTGCATTCGTTCATCGGTGCCTATTATTCTTGTGGTCCGTCAAGCCATTCTATTCCGGAATGACTTGGAGAAACAAACTCCAGTACCTTGTCCATTTCTAGGATTGGGTCAAAGCAGTTGTACTCCGCAGATCAAATTGCTAACCTAGCTTTTGTTCTGTTCTGCCTGAAGTATCACCGTCTTTATGTCAGGATTTTCATGAGAATTACACACCATCCTATGAACTCTTGATACAGTGATACCTCTCGCCATCATTATTCATTCCTCGGTCCCGTGTTCTCACAACTGGAATGCCAACAAGTGAACCATGATGTGTGAAATCTATACTCCTAGCAACTCCGTTGCTTGGTAGTTAAAGGACAATAATTTCATTCTTAGCATGTTGGTTCCTGAATCATCATCCTAAGATTGACCGTGCTATCTAGTCCTTACTTCCGGTGCACTCTTCGATCAATGAGTTAGGATTGTGCCAATCCCTCGCTTTTATGATCATATCGTCTTGCCCTGAAAAGCAAGATTGTTCTCGAGCTTAGTAACTTATCGGTGGTTCGTGATTTTCCGAATATCTTCTCGGAGGTATCACCAGGTTGTCACCTGACCGCTATGTTGAGTTAAATGATCGAGTTGGTTTCATATAAACCACCCCCTTCTCCAAGAATCTGTGTTGCATATCCCTGAGCTAGTTGGTTAAGCTAAACAACAACTTGGAGAGTTGGAAGATAAAAGCTTGTCCGACTTAGCTCATTCCAAAGGGATGTTTTCGTGTGTGTGTTGATGAAAGATGGTATCTTCATCGACTGATCCTCGTGACCAGTTGTTGGAGCTATTGTCTTGCCAAAAACTTTGATTTGAGTGTGGGCTATTCTCAAATCAAATCGTAACCAACGATGTTAAGTAATGTTGTCTTACCCGTGGTTGTTTCCTCGGGCATACACCGTTATATCTTTTGGTGCGACCGATGCTATCGCCTTGTTCACATAATTGTGGGATTCCACTTATATGGAAACCTAGATGAGTTGTTGTTGAGCCCATCGGCAACATTTTATCTCCTCCATGATTCGTGTTGAACATTCAACTAGTATTGAAACTTATATAAGCATTATCTTCGTGTTTCATTCATGAAGAATATGCTTGGATGAAAAAGTGACTTTCTCGATTCACGTGCATTTGGTGCGAGTTACGCCGTGAGTTCGAGAAAGATTGTTTTAATGTTTTCCTTGAAATCATCCCAAGTCAGTCATGCATGTGCGAAGTATTCTATGATCGATAGACCGATCATCTTCATTCTATCGTATCCCTAGCACCCCAAGCCATTGGTTGATTTGTTCAAGGAGAAGGAGCTCCTTTTAAGAGTATACCCTATGCAAGGACTTGATATCCTCGATGATGGTTTCCCTCTGAACTTCGCTAGTGTTTTATTATAAGACTACTATGTGGTCATGCTTGTCTTGGACAGCGTGTTCACAGGTTTGTAGCAGAACCAGCTCATGTTTTGGAGCTTGCTATCGTAGTTCATTCCCGAGAATCTCGCAACATCATCTCGTCGGTTTGTGTTGCAAACTTTCATTTTACTTCCTAGACTCGATGAGTCTGGATTGTCCTGACACCAACCAGATCTGAATCTCAGGCAGATATGATGGTTGGAACATTTCCCAAGAATTATGTTATTGGTCTCCCTGTAACCCGGTTAAATGGATGTCGTGGCCAACACAACCAGCCGGAAGACCTGTTATTGTAGTATCTTGATTGAAGAAGTTGGCCACCTCCCCATAAGGACTTCGTAGGAATTATTCCCTATTGTGGGCCTTGTGATTTCTGTGCTCCCGACGTCCGACCTTTACTTGATGTTCTAGATGCCAGACCATTTCAAGGAATGGGATACGCTAGTACATCAAGGAGAACATTAGAAGCGGAGCGCTAAATGTCTCTCGGTCGATCATCCAGATTTTGTTTCCTTGGCCTCGCTAAGATGAAATCTGAGAAAGTGTTATCTTCCTTTGCATCTGCATCATCCATCACTAATCATCATGGTGGTATGTTGTGTTGTCAGCACCCTTGACACGGATGTTGGTAAAACCTTGATGAATATGGAAATGCTCAAGTTCTTGAGAGCACGCACAAGCACTATGTATTATCGCCGGCACTAACTGGGATTCCTCTTAGTTTCCTCGGTTATGCTATAACCACTCCAATAGTGGAATCACTCTCTACTGTTGAGCTTCTCCCCAATTACTAAAACCATCCTCTGTGTTTGTCTTCAACAAGGTAATCCACATCATCCATTCTGGTCCGAGAATGTCATTCTCTCGGACTCCTCCAAATGATCGACTGTGAATTGCCATAGGCTGATATAAAGAGTTTCAATGATCTTTGAATCAAATGTAATTCTTTTTGCCACTTAAGGGGATATTTCTACGAGTCACCTCTCCCAAGGTGCCCCGTTATGGATCATAGTAATTGTTCCCTCGCTACTCTGAAACCTCGTCAAATTGTGTCTTCTGTCCTTCCTGAAGCATGTCTTGCCTCTCAGCTCCAGAGATGTTTCTACGTCTCATTCTGTGAGTTGATTTTTGTGATCCTTGAGATGATCCTAAGTTGCCCGAACCTCAAGAAGATCGATTCCTCCAAGATCCTTCCCCTCTTCTCATCGTCATGTTGGATGAAGATCTCAAAAGCAAAGACGTCAAGATTAATTGAAACATCAGATCAAGATCCTCGAGTAGGACATCCGGATCGTGAAGATCGTGTTAGTTTGTACCCCTCGCCTTCTTACCTCACGTCTTGAATCTCGGTCGAGATTCTTGTTTAGTGGGGTGAGTTATCACATCCACGGTCCCGGTATGCGATGGGCTAGTCCTTCATGTGTGCATCATGTTTAACTTTTCAAATGAATTTGAAATGGGGATGTTCAAACCCTAGCACCAAATGGAATTCAAATAGGTTCAACCTAAAAATAATTTTAGTGAAACCAAATGGCTTTCAAAAATGTTCATCATTTCTGGAAAATGCTAGAACCATAACGAGAGGTGTTGCGTTTTCCATGACACATTTGGCCACCGAATTAAATCATATACTATTTGCAATTGGGCATTTTAATGCTATATAATATTTTAAATGCTCAATTAATTCTGCACTTAAGTGAGGGCTGTTGGGAATATTCCAAACAGAGCCCACAATTGTTTTCAGGATTTTTGAAAACGTTTTGGTATTTTAAATAAAGCCCAGAAGTTACATAAAATAGAAAATGTAAATGAAAAAACAGAGAGAGAGATTCACCGACCTACAGCAGCCCACTGCCGGCCCACCGGCGGCTTGGTCAACTAGCCCAGCCCACCACCGCAGCCCTCCGTCGTCTTCCTCCCTCGCCCAAGGCAGTGCGTGCCCGCCTTGAGCGATCATGACCACGCTCTTTCCGCCACCTCCTGCTTGCCTCCCTCGTCCTGACCTGCGCCACGGAGACGCCACGCACGCCTCTGGAACCCCCTCGCGCTCTCCCTCGCTCCTTCCCCCTCCTCTGTTTCTCCTACGCACGGCCGCCGAGCGCAGCCGTCGCCACCGACGAGCATCGCCGTGGCCCCGGCCAGCCCACGCCGCCGCGCCCGAGAGCTCCGCCTCGACTCCCTCTTCCACCTCACGCAGCCACGCCCGCGGAGCAACTTCTAACGCCGCCACCCGCCGTTTTCCCGTCGGCCACCGAAGATCGTCGCCGGCGATTCACCGCCTCCCGAGTTTCCCCGAGCACGCCGAGGCCACCTCCGCAACCGCTGTGAGCTCCTCCGTCGGTTGCCCCTCCTCCCCATGCCTCTCGATCACCGTAGCCGCCGTTTTGACCATGGCCGAAGCTCGCCTCCGCCCGAGCTCGTCGCCGGCGCTATTCCGGCGACCTTTTGGTCACACCATCGTGTCCAACGGATTCGTGAGCACGTACGTCATGCGCGTATGCCGTTAGCTAGTCGATCTGCACGCTGTAGCAACGAAACCGCCGCCAACCGAACCACGGCAGCCGCAAACCTCGTCGCCGGCGCCACTCCGGCCACTCCCCGGCCGCGCCACCA
Organism: Aegilops speltoides; assembly: GCA_021437245.1. NCBI lineage: Eukaryota > Viridiplantae > Streptophyta > Magnoliopsida > Poales > Poaceae > Aegilops > Aegilops speltoides. Next base: position 228,394,084 of record CM038142.1, read on the forward strand.
CCCTGGTTGGATGCGGACGAGCGTCCGCATCCCGTAGATGTGCCCCGCGCGCCAAACGGTGCTCTGTGGGCGTTTTCCGAAGCGCCGCCCGCGTCTGGCCTCGCCGGCGGCTAAACGCCGGCGTGCTGACCACTCTGACCGGTGGGGTTTGACCCGTTTGACCTGGGGTTTGACCCCCAAGGTCGCTGACGTGGGCCCAGGCCCTGTTTAATTACTGTTAGTTTAATTAGCGGTAATTAAACTTAGTTAGTTAGGTTAGTCTCTGACATGTGGGCCCAGGCCTTAACTAAATTAGATTAGGTTTAGTTTAATTCATTTATCCCTCTAAGTTAACTGTGTCACTGACGTGTGGACCCCACACGCCAGTTTGACTCGGACCGTTCATTGACCTCTTGACGTCACATCGACGCCAGTGACGCAATAACTAATTTCTGGATTTATTTTTATTCAGAAATTCGTGAAATTGCCTAAACTTCTAAAATTCATATAAATTCAACCGTAGCTCCAAATCAAACAAGTTATATATGAAAAATGATCAGAAAAATCTAATCTATCCATCTGCACTGGTTTCATGCATGTTTAAACAACTTAACCTTGCTGTTTAGTGCAAAACATGATAAGGCACTATTTAAATTCATAATTTGAATTTGGGGTTGAACCTTTGGCTCAATATGACCCAAATCCTTCTGGTTGTAGTTGTATTAGCCCAAAACACATTCATATTGCCATGTCATAGCATGCGTCATATTGTGCATTGCATTGATCGTGTTTCTTCTCTGTTGCGGTATTGTTCCCCTCGATAGACGTTGTACCGACGTTGAGATCGTTGACACCGATGAAGACTCAATGCTATCTTCGAAGTGCCGAACAAGCAAAACCCCTTGTTCATTCGATACAATCCCACTCTCTCGCTCCTGCTCTATTTTCTCGCATTAGGACAACAACGATTCATCATTACTTGCTGCGTAGCTGAACCCCTTTATCCTTTGCATGACTGTCATTCCACGGTAAATAGATGAAACCCACTAGCATGAGTAGGAGTTGTTTGAGCCTGTTGTGCCTACTCATACATGCTTGTTTGTCATGCCTGCTCTTGCTTAGAGTTGAGTCGGGTCCGATCCATCGAGAATGAATCGGAGGTGTGTGAACATGTCCTCACTGTGTGTGAGCTAAGTGTGTGAACACGATTTGGTAAAGGTAGCGGTGAGAGGCCATGTAGGAGTACATGGTGGGTTGTCTCATTGCAGCCGTCCTCGAGAACTGAGTTACGTGTTTGTGATCCATGATTCAGCTACTACCACGCATTGGGCCCGAAACCAATGGACCCTCTCGACTTCTTATTCACCCTAGTCTTGGTCCGGGGAGTTGCAAGTAGTTTCGGTGTTTGTAGCCTCATCGAGGCCGTGGGACAGCGCTGGACCGTAGGGGTGGGCTGTGATGCGGTAGGTACGTGTACGGTGTACGGGATGCCCGTTTGGTATCTCGGGAACCCTGTTCACATCGTTTGGGGCTGTGAGCGAGACTTCGGCCGGAACTCCTCATAGATGGAACCCAAATAGGCGATAAACCTGGACTAGGGACTTGGAGTGTTTAGGTAGGTCGTGGCCGACACCCACGTTGGGCTTCCGCTTGAAGGTTGCCGAGTACATGTCGTGTAAACGGCGGTAAGTGGTGAGAGCGTGTGTGAAGAAGTACACCCCTGCAGGGTTAACATCATCTATTCGAATAGCCGTGTCCGCGGAAAAGGACTTCTGGGTTGCTTATATCAGTTCATAGACAAGTGAAAATGGATACTCTAAAATACGCAAGATAAGCGTGAGTGCTATGAATGGCGTTCTCGTAGGGAGACGGGAGCGGATCCATGGTGGTGTATTGATATGGTGAATATGTGGACTCGTGTGCGCCACCTCAAAAGAGTTACATTGCAATCGTAGTTTAGGATAGCCACCGAGTCAAAGCTGGCTTGCTGCTGTTAAACTCCACCAACCCTTTGTTGATAATGATGCATATGTAGTTAGTTCTGATGTAAGTCTTGCTGGGTACATTTGTACTCACGTTTGCCTATTTTATGTTTTTGCAGAGAGACTTCAGTCTCGCTAGTAGTTCCACGTGGACTTCGACGTTTAGCTTGTTACCTCAGCTACGATCTTGTGCCCTCGGCAGGATCTGGTAGATAGTCAGGCTTCTCAGCCTTCTTCATTTGTAGATGGCTGTACTCAGACATGTTAGCTTCCGTTTGTGCTTGACTTGTATGCTCTGAATGTTGGTCATGAGACCCATGTTTGTAATATCTCGCTCCTCGGAGCCTAATGAATAAATACTTGAGTCGTAGAGTCATGTTGTGATGCCATGTTGTATTTGCACATATCGAGCATATTGTGTGTATGTTATTGAAATGCTTGGTATGTGTGGGATCTGACTATCTAGTTGTTTATCTTTAGTAGCCTCTCTTACCGGGAAATGTCTCCTAGTGTTTCCACCGAGCCATGGTAGCTTGCTCTTTGCTCCGGAACACTTAGGCTGGCCGGCATGTGTCCTTCTTTGTTCTGTGTCTTTCCTTCGGGAAATGTCACGCGTTAAGTACTGAGTCTGTTAGCCTGCTACAGCCCGGTTTACGAGTCTGCTAGCCCGATGCTACAGCCCGAACTTACTCGCTGATGACCGACACGTTCGATCTTTGGGTCATGGATGCTGTCCTGTAAGTCTGTGCCACTTTGGGTTTACGACTAGCCATGTCAGCCGGGCTCCTTTTCATATGGATGCTAGCGACACTATCATATACGTGTGCCAAAAGGCGCAAACGGTCCCGGGCTAAGGTAAGGCGACACCCGTTGGGATACCGTGCGTGAGGCCGCAAAGTGATATGATGTGTTACAGGCTAGATCAATGTGACATTGAGTCGGGGTCCTGACACTTAGCGATCGATCCGACAATAGTCGACATACATTCAGGCCTCATTTGGTTTACATGGTAGGAAAATCGTTGCAAAAGTACAGAGAACGTGCAACACAAAATCATAGCAGTGCAGAGACGTACTCCCTCTGTTCCAAAATAGATGAGCTAGGCGGGCTAGTTTGGCCTAGTGGGTTGCAGTGATATGACGTGGTACAGTGCCGTCCAGTCTTCACGTGTGGTAGCAGTATTGCGGGTACTGCAAGTTTTCTTGAAGAAGCGGAATTCAACGAAGTCATGATGGTTCCTTCGTCCAAGCAACTTCAAAGTGGGAAAGGTTGGGCCTGCAATACGACCGGGGAAGACCAGGATAATTTTGTGCATGGAAGGTGGACCGGGATGGTCGACATCCCACATGTCGGCGAAAGAAAGTATTCTTTCCGATATATAGAGGACGAGCAACGAGTATTCATTATTTATTTTTGATGAAAGCTATTGTCTCCACTGTTACTCCTTGACTTTGTCAATGCCTCTCTCTCCTCCACATAAGCGGGGACTACTTGCTATGCATGCAGCGGGCAGCTGGCATCTTGAGGGGCCAGGGCGGTGAGAGCGGGCTCCGGAAGCGGTTCGGACTCCAGCATTGCCCACCTCACATTATCACCATATATTTCTTGGAGTCCGTGCGCAGCGGGCGGGCGATCTCTTCTCTCTCCCCCATTTCTCTTTTCTCAGCCGACGCTCGCCAAGAGATTAGATTTCGGCTAACGACGGTTTATTCAATTACGGTCCCACATGTCAGTGAAATTGCAAGACAACGCGTGTTCCCTCTGGTGAGCGGCGTGCGAGCCGGACTATCGGGGTTGCGACGCATACGAGTCGTAAGTGTGCCGCCTTTTCCTTTAGAACTTGCGGAGCATAACATTTTTGCGCGATCGATCGATAGAAATCCAGAACAAAATGACAAGGGCGGTGCTTTCCCGCTCGTTAGGCGGGCTACTTCGAGTGATATGATCTGCTACAGTGCTGCCCACTTGCTCCATTTTTATGTAAGCAAGAGTTTACACTCTTACGCGGGAGGAGTGCGAAACACCACGGATCTGATTTTGATCGAGGGATAACTATTCCCTACCAAATAATGGAGGATTGTTAGCGATTATAGCATGATAGTTAGGGCATCTCCAGCGCTGGCCCACAAATTTACACCGGCATCTGTCCGAGGACACTGATGGATGCCAGCCGATGCTTCCCACATACCTTTCGACAACTATATGAACTAACCGGACGAAATTCGTGCAAACAAAGCAAATTTCAAATTAACCGGATGAAATTCATTACATTTCGAACACTCTTCCTACAAACTGGACGAAATTCAATACATATTTCGCACAAAACATACTAAACCTACTGTAAACCTAATCTAAACGATCGCCGGTGCCCGACCACCATGTCTGGCCATGAACCCGAGAAAGCCAGCCATTGCCTTTGCCTCCTCCTCATCTGCCTCGATAACCTCCTCCTTCGGCCGGAGCACAAGGTTCTGAAGATTTCCGCCTCCATGTCGCCGTCAAGCAGCTAATCGGCCGCCGATGTTTACCCCACCAAGATTCGCATCGACTGAGTGGAGTGGTGGCCTTCCCGGGACCAGAGCAGTGGGGACCTACCGTGTACTATTCTTCCTCGCTGCCGGCTGCGCCCGCGCACGCGCGCCGGCTTCGTGGTCGTGGCGGCGGAGGGCGGCCGGGCGGGTGCCGGCGATCTCCTTCGTTTGCTCCTGCGACAGTACATCGAAGAGAGCTTTGGAGCGCGACCGGAGCGGAGCTGCCGATGTCCCTCGTCTGCTCCTGCGACAGTACGTCCAAGAGAGCTTCGGAGCGCCAGGGGGCCATGGTTCAAGTGGTGCCGACAGAAGAAAGGGACCAGAGGAGAATAAGTGCGGGTCTTTGGCTATGGCTGGGAGCTGGGGCTCAAGTTAATATAGTGGGCGAATGGCAATGAGCTCCGACAGACGGATGGACAACTGGCACTGGAGTAGGTTCGTCGGGCGTGAATGCGAAAGATGCTTTAGTGACTTAACTGCAGATGCGTTTGGGTTACTGACATGTGGGCCCAACGGGAGTATGGCCCGCATGTCAGTGACACACCAATTGCACCTGCAGTTAAGTCCGGTGAGTGCAGCATTGACATTCTAGAGAGACGATGACCGTTTCAGGCGGGAAGCGCGCGCTAGCGATGGAAGGGGTTTTGGTGTGCAGTGGCACTAAGATCGGTCGCTCACGATAGTACATACTCCGTACCATACTACCATAGTACCCTCTCTAGCTTAGGCTGTTTTGTAGATTGTCGTTGTGATGGATGATATACATGAGCAAGGCGGTCCGAGTATGACCGCTGGTGTTGAGCCAGGTGAATACATGTTCGGCATTCGCGTAGGCCTCCATCAAACATCTAAACAATAATGTCAGGCACCGCCGGGCGTGCAGGTGATGGGCTCGCTGTTTGCGTTGCGCCATGAGCAGGACTTTGATTTAGAGGGCGACGTGCATGCATTAGCATGCTTTGACAGCGTGAGCGTGAGTGTCTGACGCGAAGTATTTCATTTTCATTTGGCTGACGAGGGTGCGTTGCAGCGACGAGTCCGTGGTTTGATTCCCCACATACGCATAATTTTGGTTGTTACAGTATTTCTTTCTCCATTCATAGGTAGGCCCGCATAGATAGATAAAGAACACGAGCTGATGAGGTGCATGTGGACTGTTTGACTGGTCAACCATACAAATACGGAGCTATACGCCTAGCCAGTGACCGTATAATCACCATATCTCGTATCCAATGATCAAAGTGAGCTATCAAGACAAGTTCGATGACCGCCAATGCATTTTACTCGGTAATACATGACCAGGATAGAAGGGGAATCCTAATTTGCTTCATCTTCTATCCTTGAGCTCTTGACAAACCAATGCACTATACGGTTGTCCGGCCACTCCACCCAGAGCTCTCACCAAGCGTCGTTCATGCCACCGCGCCGCACACTAACCGGTAAGGAAGCGATGGCATCCCGCCGCGCCGAGTTCCTCGCCGCCCACGATCGCACACAAAATGGTAGGGAAGCGATGGCATCCCGCCGTGCCGAGTTCATCGCCGCTCGCGACCTCACAACTATGTGGGAGGAATTTGAAGATGCCAAGGCCGAATGGGCGGTAGAGCAAGAGGCGGCCAAAGACGCACAGAGGGAGCGGAAAAGTCAGAAAGCACTCAAGAAAAGAGAGGCCCGCCACCACAAGAAAGAAAAGGACGCACGCGCTACTACGGAGAGGTCGGCGGAGATCCAAGCACGGTGGGGTGTCGCCTACAAAGCCGGGAAGGAGAACGACGGCGTCTGGCTAGCATGTGAGAAGTAGTAGTACTAGTAGTTAGTGTGTGTGTCTGTGTCTGAGTACGAGCATGTACCAGTACTACTAGTTACTACTGTAGTTTTTAGAGAAAATTACCAGTACATTAGCCTAGACTAAATGGAAAATTCCTATCCTAAGCATCAAATGGCATCTCTTTTCTATAGGAATTGAGATGCATGTCATCTCACTTCCTATGATTTTCATATTCCGCTGGTACAGTAGTTTTCTTCAAGAAGCAGAATTCAACGAAGTCATGATGGTTCCTTCATCCGAGCAACTTCAAAGTGGGAAGTGGGCCTGTGATTTGACAGCTCATTAGTCATTGTTACAGTGGCGCGACGACCTAGGTGACTCCCTTGGAGTTCTGCGTGCATGGCAACTGGACCAGGATGGTCGACGTCCCACATGTTGGCGAACGGAAGTATTCTTTCCGATATCGAGGAGCAAGGAAACCGCGTGGTATAGTATCATGATACGTCTCCAATGTATCTATAATTTTTGATTGTTCCATGCTATTATATTACCCCTTTTGGATGTTTATGGGCTTTATTTTACACATTTATATCATTTTTGGGACTAACCTACTAACCGGAAGCACAGCCCATATTGCTGTTTTTTTCCTATTTTAGTATTTCGAAGAAAAGGAATATCAAACGGAGTCCAAACGGAATGAAACTTCCGAGGGCCCCACAAGATAGGGGGCCGCACCTCCCCCCTGTAGGGCGCGCCCCCTGTCTCGTGGGCCCCTCGGGCGGCCACCGACGTACTTCTTCCTCCTATATATACCTACGTACCCCGAAAACATCCAGGAGCACCACGAAACACAATTTCCACCATCGTAACCTTCTGTATCCGCGAGATCCCATCTTGGAGCCTTCGCTGGCACTCTGCCGGATGGGGAATCAACCACGGAGGGCCTCTACATCAACATCCTTGCCCCTCTGATGAGTTGTGAGTAGTTTACCACAGACCTACGGGTCCATAGTTATTAGCTAGATGGATTCTTCTCTCTTTTTGGATCACAATACAATGTTCTCCCCCTATCTTGTGGAGATCTATTCGATGTAAACTCTTTTTGCGGTGTGTTTGTCGAGATCCGATGAATTGTGGGTTTATGATCAAGTTTATCTATGAATAATATTTGAATCTTCTCTGAATTCTTTTATGTATGATTGAGTTATCTTTGCAAGTCTCTTCGAATTATTAGCTTGGTTTGGCCTACTAGATTGGTCTTTCTTGCCATGGGAGAAGTGCGTAGCTTTGGGTTCAATCTTGCGGTGTCCTTACCCAGTGACAGAAAGGGTTGCAAGGCATGTATTGTATTGTTGCCATCGAGGATAACAAGATGGGATTTATATTATATTGCATGTGTTTATCCCTCTACATCATGTCATCTTGCTTAATGCATTACTCTGTTCTTATGAACTTAATACTCTAGATGCAGGAAGGAGTCGGCCGATGTGTGGAGTAATAGTAGTAGATGCAGGCAGGAGTCGGTCTACTTGTTATGGACGTGATGCCTATATACATGATCATGCCTAGATAATCTCATAACTATGCGCTTTTCTATCAATTGCTTGACAGTAATTTGTTCACCCACCATAATACTTATGCTATATTGAGAGAAGCCTCTAGTGAAACCTAAGGCCGCCTAGTCTATCTCTTATTATTTGCTTTCAATCTACTTTATTTGCATCTTTACTTTTTGCATCTATATCATAAAATACCAAAAAAATATTTATCTTATCATACTATCTTTATTAGATCTCACTTTCGCAAGTGGCCATGAAGGGACTAACAACCCCTTTATTGCGTTGGTTACGAGTTCTCAGTTTGTTTGTGTATGTGCGTGGGACTTTTCAGGAGCCTCCTACTGGATTGATACCTAGGTTCTCCAAACTGAGGGAAATACTTATGCTACACTTTGCTACATCACCCTCTCCTCTTCGAGGAAAACCAACGCAAGCTCAAGACGTAGCAAGAAGGATTTTTGGCGCCGTTGCCGGGGAGTTCTTCGCTCAAGTCCAGACATACCAAGTACCCATCACAAACCCATCTCCCTCGCATTTACATTATTTGCCATTTGCCTCTCGTTTTCCTGTCCCCCACTTCACCCTTGCCGTTTTATTCGCCCTCTCTTTCCCAATCTCCTCCTCTCTTTTTCGCTTGCCGTTTTTCTGTTTGCTTGTGTGTTGGATTACTTGTTGCCATGGCGTAAGATAATACCAAGTTGTGTGACTTCTCGAATACCAATAATAAAGATTTCCTTAGTACTCCGATTACTCCTCTTAATGATGTTGAGTCTTGTGAAATCAATACCGCTTTGCTAAATCCTGTTATGAAAGATCAATTGCCGGCCTTCCTAGTGAAGATGCCGCTACTCATCTAAAGAATTTTGTTGATTTGTGTGATATGCAAAAGAAGAAAGATACAGATAAAAATATTGTCAAATTGAAGTTATTTCCGTTTTCACTTAGAGATCGTGCTAAAGTTTGGTTTTCGTCTTTGCCTAAAAATAGTATTGATTCTTGGAACTAGTGCAAAGATGCTTCTATCTCCAAATATTTTCCTCCCGCTAAGATCATCACTCTTAGGAACGATATTATGAATTTTAAACAACTTGATCATGAGCATGTTTCCCAACCTTGGGAAACAATGAAATTGATGCTTTGCAATTGCCCTACTCATGCTTTGAATTTATGGATGATCATACAAAAATTTTATGCTGTTTTGAACTTTGCTTCTAGAAATCTCTTAGATTTGGCCGCGGGAGGCACGTTTATGGAAATTACGTTAGGAGATGCTATAAAATTTCTTGATAATATTATGGCTAATTATTCTCAATGGCACACCGAAAGATCTTCCAGTAAAAAAGTGCATGCTATAGAAGAAATCAATGTTTTGAGTGGAAAGATGGATGAACTTATGAAGATGTTTGCTACTAAAAATACTCCTCTTGATCCCAATGATATGCCTTTGTCTTCCTTGATTGAGAATAATAATGAATCTATGGATGTGAATTTTGTTGGTAGGAACAGTTTTGGAAACAATGCTTATAGAGGAATTTTAATGCTAGACCGTTCCCTAGTAATCCCTCTAATAATTATGGAAATTCCTACAATAATTCTTATCGTAATTTTAATAAAATTCCCTCTAATTTTGAGAATAATGTGAAAGAATTTATGATTCCATTAGAATTTTAATGCTTTGCTTGAAGAAAAATTGCTCAAAGTTGATGATTTGGCTAGGAACGTTGATAGGCTTTTGCTTGATGTTAATTCTCTTAAACTTGGATCTTCTTCTCCTAAGCATGATATCAATGAGTCTCTCAAAGTATTGAGAATTTCCATTGACGAGTGCAAGGAAAGAACCGCTAGATTGCGTGCTAAAAAAGAAAGCTTTATAAAAGCGTGTTCTTGTAGTTTCCGTGAAAATAATGATGAGGATCTTAAAGTTATTGATGCGTCTCCGTTTAGATCTATGTTTTGCAATATGAATTTTTGATGATTATGGGAGTGATGATGAATCAACTTTGCCTAGAAGGCGTCCCAAAAATTCGGAGTCTTTAGATCTTGATGCTAAATTTGGTAAAAGTGAGATTGGAGAATCTTCAACTTCTAATAATGTTGAACCCACTATCTCGGATTTCAAGGAATTTGATTTTGATAATTGTTCTTTAAAAGGTTGTATTTCCTTGTTGCAATCCGTTGTTAATTCTCCTCATGCTTATAGTCAAAACAAAGCTTTTACCAAACATATCGTTGATGCCTTGATGCAATCTTATGATGAAAAACTTAATTTGGAAGTTTCTATACCTAGAAAACTTAATGATGAGTGGGAACCTACTATAAAGATTAGAATTAAAGATTCTGAGTGTTTTGCTTTTGTGTGATTTGGGTGCTAGTGTCTCCACGATTCCGAAAACTTTATGTGATATTCTAGGTTTTCATGATCTTGATGATTGCTCTTTAAATTTGCACCTTGCGCATTCCACCTTTAAAAAGCCTATGGGAAGGATCAATGATGTTCTTATTGTTGCAAATAGAAATTTGGTGCCCGTAGATTTTATCGTTCTTGATATAGATTGCAATCTTTCTTGCCCTATTATTCTTGGCAGACCTTTCCTTAGAACGATTGGTGCGATTATTGATATGAAGGAAGGGAATATTAGATTCCAATTTCCCTTAAAGAAAGGCATGGAGCACTTTCCAAGAAAGAAAGTCAAATTACCGTATGAATCTATCATGCGTGCTACTTATGAATTTTGTGCCAAAGACGGCACTCGTTAGATCTATCTTTGTTTTTATGCCTAGCTAGGGGCGTTAAACAATAGCGCTAGTTGGGAGGCAACCCAATTTTTCTTTATGTTTTTTGTTTTTGCTCCTGTTTAGTAATAAATCTTGCATATACCTTCCTGTTAGATGTGTTTTTATCTTTTAATTACTGTTTATGCCAAGTAGAACCTATAGGATGACCTACGATGATAGTTGATTTGATTCTGCTGAAAAACAGAAACTTTGCCCGCAATAATATAATTTTGTTAAATCACAGGAACATGCTTTAGCGTTGATTCTTTTTGCTTCTGTTCAATAAACAAATTTTACAGGACTTCCTATTTTGGTAGGAATTTTAGAGTTCCAGAAGTTTTCGTTAGTTATAGATTACTACAGACTGTTCTGTTTTTGACAGATTCTGTTTTTCGTGTGTTGTTTCCTTATTTCAATGCATCTATGGCTAGTAATTCAGTCTATGAAACATAAAGAAGTTGTAATACAGTAGGTTTAACACCAAAATAAATAAAGAATGAGTTCATGGCAGTACCTTATGTGGTGGTTTTGCTTTCTTTCACTAACGGAGCTTATAAGATTTCCTGTTGAGTTTTGTGTTGTGAAGTTTTCATGTTTTGGGTAAAGCATTTATGGACTATGGAATAAGGAGTGGCAAGATCCTAAGCTTTGGGATGCCCATGGCACCCCAAGATATTCAAGAATAGCCAAAAGCCTAAGCTTGGGGATGCCCCGGGAAGGCATCCCCTCTTTCGTCTTCGTTCATTCGTAACTTTACTTGGAGCTATATTTTTATTCACCACATGATATGTGTTTTGCTTGGAGCATCGTGTATTATATTAGTATTTGATTTTTAGTTTACCACAATCATCCTTGCTGTACACACCTTTTAGGAGAAGCCTATTTGATTAGAATTTGCTAGAGTACTCTATGTGCTTCACTTATATCTTTTGAGCTTGATAGTTTTTGCTCTAGTGCTTCACTTATATCTTTTAGAGCACGGTGGTGTCTTAATTTTGAAGAAATTGCTAGTCTGTCATGCTTCACTTATATTATTTTGAGAGTCTTTTAGAACAGCATGGTATTTGCTATTATCATAAAGTTGGTCCTAGAATGATGAGCATCCAAGTTGGGTATAACGAAAACTATCATAGAAAGTGAATTGGATGCTATGATCAATTTGTTGCTTGATAATTGTTTTGAGATATGGAGGTAGTGATATTAAAGTCATGCTAGTTGGGTGATTGTGAATTTAAAGAATGCTTGTGTCAGGACCCCTACTCAATGTCACATCGATCTAGCCTGTAACATATCATATCACTTTGCGGCCTCACGCACGGTAACCCAACGGGTGTCGCCTTACCTTAGCCCGGGACCGTTTGCGCCTTTTGGCACACGTATATGATAGTGTTGCTAGCATCCATATGAAAAGGAGCCCGGGCTGACATGACTAGTCGTAAACCCAAAGTGGCACAGACTTACAGGGACAAGCATCCATGACCCAAAGATCGAGCGTGTCGGTCAACAGCAAGTAAGTTCCGGGCTGTGCTGGGCTAGCAGAGGACTCGATAACCGGCTGTAGCGGCTAACGGGACTCCGGTACTCAATGCGTGACATTTCCCGAAGGACAGACACGAGACGAAGAAGGACACATGCCGCCAGCCTAAGTGTTCCGGAGCAAGAGCAAGCTACCATGGCTCGGTGGAGACACTAGGAGACATTTCCGTAAGAGAGGCTACTAAAGATAAACAACTAGATAGTCAGATCCCACACATACCAAGCATTTCAATCATACACACAATATGCTCGATATGTGCAAATACAACAAGGCATCACAACATGACTCTACGACACAAGTACTTTATTTAAAGGCTCAGGGAGCCATACATATCATACACACAAGTACGGGTCACACGACCCACATACAAGTCATTCAAGCATACAAGCCACAGCGGAAGTGTTTTGTCTGAGTACAGACAACTAGTAAAATAAGAGAGGCTTGGGTAAGCCTAGCTATACTACATGGTCCTTCACTTGCTCAGGATCACCACCTGGGCCTTAGTCTACTCATCGATGTCAACGCTCACGAAGAACCCGTCGGAAGGGTTTGTGGCATCTTCTAAAAATGTAAATTATAGCAACATGAGTACAAAGGTACTCAAAGAAGACTTACATCGACCCTACATACATGCACATTATCAAGAAGGGTTGGTGGGGTTATTGCAGCAAGCCAGCTTTGACTCATGGCTAAGCTATCCCTGAGACACCAACTTGAAATAGTTTTGACTCGAGTCCACTACTCATCACTTCAAGACACCACCGAGGATCCAACCCCGTCCTCCTACGGAGGAGCCATCCTCGGCACTCACGCTATCTTGAGGCTTTTAGTGGTATCCATTTACTTGTCTATGAACCGTATAGGCAACCAAGTAGTCCTTTACATGACGCGCTATTCAATAGATGATGTTAACCCTGCAGGGGTGTACCTCTTCATACACGCTCTCACCACTTATCGCCGTTTACACGACATGTACTCGGCAACCTTCAAGCGGAAGCCCAACGTGGGTGTCGGCCACGACCTACCTAGACACCTAAGTCTCTAGTCCAGGTTTATCGCCTATTTGGGTTCCATCTATGAGGAGTTCCGGCCAAGTCTCGCTCACAGCCCCAAACGATGTGAACTGGGTTCTGAGATACCAAACGGGCATCCGGTACACCGTGCCACGTACCTACCGCATCACAGCCCACCCCTACGGTCAGCGCTGTCCACGGCCTCCAGTAGGCTACAAACACCAGAAACTACTTGCAACTCCTGGACAGAAGACTAGGGTGAATAAGAAGTCGAGAGGGTCCATTGGTTTCGGGCCCAATGCATGGTAGTAGCTGAATCTTAAATCACACATACAGATCTCAGTGCTTAAGGACGGCCTCAATGAAACAACCCACCATGTACTCCTACATGGCCTTTCATCGATACCTTTACCAAAACGTGTTCAACACCTTACTCTCTTACCGACTCGATCATTTCACTCTAGCCATCACCCAGATGAACCAGACCTGACACGACTCTAAGCATAGCAGGCATAGCAAGGTAGGATCAACACAATCATATGGCTCAATCAACTCCTACACATGCTAGTGGGTTTCATCTAATTCTTGTGGCAATGACAGTCATGCGGAGGAAATGGGTTCAACTACCGCAGCACACAGCAGTTTGAATCGCATTGTCTTAATGCAGTAAACGAGAGCAGGAGCAAGAACATGGGATTTTATCGATATGATCAAATGGTTGGTTGCTTGCCTGACGGGTCGTTGCACGGGTATTGCTCTTCGTCGGGGTTATCACGGTACTCCTCGAAGCGAGAACACGCCGCAGAACACCGATACACAAGCATTACCAAACAATATGCAACAATACGATGCATGCATGAGACATGGCATATATGAGTGTGTTGGGCTAATGCAACTAGGATCAGATGAGTTTGAAGCATTTTGAACCAAAGATGCAATTTCCAAACTCATATATGATCATTTAAAGTTCTTAAACTTGTTCTGCCATAAACAGCAGGTTAGCTTCTGTAAACATGCATGAAACCTGTACAGATGGAAAGATTGGATTTTTCTGATCATTTTCATATATAATTTGTTTCATTTGGAGTTCTGATTATTTTTATGAATTTTGAAGTTTGAAACATTTTCGGAATTTCTGTGTAAAAATAATTCCATAATTTAAATCTCACACAAGACCTTGTGTCATGATGACGTCGGTGGTCAACGGGCTGGTCAGGTCAAACCGACCAGTGGGTCCCGCATGTCGATGGGGTTAGTTTAGTTAGAATTTAATTAAAACTAAACTAGGTTAATTAGCGTGGTGGGCCCACATGTCATAGACCCGAAGGTCAACTGGGCCCACCCGTGGTCAAAGCCAGGGTCAAACCCACTGGCGTTTAGCCGCCGGCGAGCCCGACGCGGCGGCGAAAGTGTTTTTGGCCGTTCCGGCCACCAAAAGGGGCGCGGAGACCACCGGAGTGAAGCTGAGGACGAGCCGCAGCTCTTGGCGGAGTCCGTTGGGCTCGGGGTGGCCGGAGTTGGCGCCGGCGGCGACTTTGGCGGCCACCGGAGCTCGGGTGAAATCGAACTCGTGCTGGGGTGTGCGGTGAGGTGCGTGGAGTGTTCGGTTAGCTCCAACGCGACGTGGTGAACGCGTTGGACACGGTGAGAAGGCCGGAGGATGGCCGGGAGCACGTCGGCGATGAGGTCCGCGACGGCGCGTGCAGGTGAGCTTCGTGCGCTCGCTGTGGTGCACGAGAGCGAGAGAGAGAGGGTCGGGGAGGTAGCTAAGCTCACAGCGGTCGCGATGGAGCGGACGGCGTGGTCGGGGACGAGCTGCAGCGGCGACGGCGTTGAAGGGGATCTCCGGCGACGGCGGACTTGGGCGAGGCTGGTGCGGCGTCTTGAGCACGCGGCCTTCGAGGCTCGGCTAGCTCAAGTAGTGGACGGCGGAGCTCCCAGACACGGTGGCGCGGCGTGGGGTTGACGAGAACGCGCTACGACGGTGGTCTTGGCGGCGGTGGCGTCGGCCATGGCGTGGGGGAGCGAGGGAGACGAGCCGGAGAGGCGAGGGGTGTCTGGGGTGCGGAGAGAGAGGGGAACGATCCCGGCGTGGCAAGGCGAGGGAGCGGCGAGACGGCGAGCAGGTGCGTGGCACCCATGCGGTGCTCGCCGTCGAGCACCTCGCCTACCTGGTCGGCAAGCAGCTCATTGGCCTTGTCTTTGGCTGCGCCGCCAGTGGGATGGTTAGTGGGCGAGCGCCGGTAAGTACCTTCATTTTCTGTTTCTTTTCTATTTTTCTGCAACTTTGTTGAGTTATTTAAAATACCAAAAAGGTTTTAAAATTCACCAAACTGCTCATGGTCCATTGTTGGAATATTACCAACATGAAACATTTTAGTTTGGGAATATTTGGACATTTGAAATATTTTATAAATTTAAAATGCCCAAATTCAAATAGCTATGATTTAATTCAAAGACCTTGGGATGACCTAGGAAATTGTGCATCACTTTTGGCAAAGCTTCTGAACCAAGACAAAAATGATGGACATTTTATAAGGGCATTTCAGGTTCATCGAAAATATTTTTAGTAAACCCTAGTTGTTTCAGAGGGGGCTGGGAGTTCTGGCAATCCCATTTCAGGTTTCTGTTGAAAAAATAGAAATGATGCAACACTCTAATGCATGAACTAGCTAGGGTGTGACAACTCACCCCCACTCAAAAGAATCTCGTCCCGAGATTTAGGTTCCTCCGGAAAGAGGGCGGGGTACTCAAGTCGAAGACGATCCTCCCTTTCCCAAGTAGCTTCCTTCTCAGAATGGTGCGACCATTGAACCTTGAGAAACTTGATATTATGCCGTCGAGTGGTACGCTTGGCTTGATCGAGAATATGAACGGGATATTCTCGATATGTGAGATTATCTTGAAGATCAAGCATTTCGTGGTCCACTCCACGGATAGGATCCGAGAAGCAACGCTTGAGTTGGGAAATGTGGAAGACATCGTGGACTTTGGAGAGATGCGGATGTAGTTCCAATTGGTAGGCAACTTCTCCTTGTTTGGCAAGAATGCGAAAGGGTCCGATGTAGCGAGGAGCCAATTTGCCTTTGATACCGAAGGGATGGGTTCCCTTCAGAGGAGTAACCCGAAGGTAAGCCTTCTCGTCAACCTCGTAAGTCAAAGCCTTATGTTTTCGGTCATATTGACTCTTTTGACGAGATTGGGCTGTTTTCAACTTTTCACGAACGATGCGAACTTGCTCTTCTGCTTCCTGGATCATATCCGGGCCAAAGAATTGTCTTTCCCCGGTTTCTGACCAGTTAAGAGGTGTTCGACACCTTCGTCCATAGAGAACTTCAAAAGGTGCTTTGCCCAAGCTAGATTGATAGCTGTTGTTATAAGCAAACTCGGCAAATGGAAGGCATTTCTCCCAATCCATTCGAACGAGATAATGAAGCTCGAAGCATGTCTTCTAGGATTTGGTTGACACGTTCTACTTGACCACTTGATTGAGGGTGAAAAGCAGGTGCTAAAGGAAAGATGGGTTCCCATAGCGTTTTGGAAACTTTCCCAAAATCGAGAGGTGAAGAGACTTCCTCGATCCGAGTTTATTTCAATGGAACACCATGAAGTGACACTATTCGGAGATGTACAAGTCTGCTAGCTGACTAGCGGTTATACTCTCGCCAAGCGTAAGAAATGGGCTACTTTGGAGAGCGGTCGATAACGACAAAGATAGCATTATTCCCTTCTTGGTCCTGGGAAAACCAAAGATGAAATCCATACTGATTTTATCCCATTTCCATTCAGGAATAGCTAAGGGTTGAAGGGTGCCAGCAGGCCGTTGATGCTCTGCTTTTACACGACGACAAACGTCGCAGTTAGCAACAAATTGAGCAATGTCTCTCTTCATCCTAGTCCACCAGAACCTCTGGCGTAGGTCCTGATACATTTTAGTGCCACCGGGATGAATGGTGAGAGGAGATTCATGAGCTTCCTTAAGGATCAAACGCCGCAGGTTTCGTACCTTAGGAACCACTAGGCGGGTTCCGAAGTATACGACTCCTTGATCATCAATGGAGAAACAATCCGCAACTCCTTTCTTGATGTTTCTTTTGATGCGGGAAATTCCCGGATCTACCTTTTGGGCTTTGATGATCTGATCCGTAAGGGAAGGTTTCGCCACCAAGGTGGAAAGGAACCCTCGAGGAACAATGTGAAGGTTGAGCTTCCGAAATTCCTCGTGGAGAAGTGGTTGACTTTGTTGCAACATCAGGTTGTTGCAATAAGATTTACGGCTTAGCGCATCAGCCATGACGTTGGCTTTTCCTGGGGTATAAGTTATCCCTAAATCGAAATCTGAGATCAACTCAACCCAACGTCTTTGCCTGAGATTCAAATCTGGTTGGGTGAATATATATTTCAGACTTTGGTGATCGGTGTAGATTTTGCAACGATTACCAAGAAGGTAATGTCGCCAGGTTTTGAGTGCATATACTACAGCTGCAAGCTCTAGATCATGAGTAGGGTAGTTTTCCTCATGTGGGTGTAATTGCCGTGAACCATAAGCAATTACGTGTCGATCTTGCATGAGAATACAGCCTAGTCCTTGTCGCGAGGCGTCGCAATAGATAACAAAGTCCTTAGAAAATCTGGTGGTACCAAAGACGGAGCGAGAGGTTAAACGTCTTTTCGGTTCTCGAAACTGTGCTCACATTGTGGAGTCCACTCGAACTTTTTATCCTTCTTGAGGAGTTCGGTTAGAGGTTTAGCAACTTTGGAGAAGTTCTCGACAAAGCGGCAACAATAGCTCGCTAAGCCAAGGAAACTCGAACTTGCTTGACCGATTCGGTGGAGTCCAATTAAGGACGGCTTGAACTCGCTCGGGGTTTACAGCAATACCTTTACCGAAATTACATGTCCTAGATAGGTCACTCCGGCAGCCAAAATTCGCATTTAGAAAACTTGACATAAAGGCGATGCTCTCGAAGTTTCATCAAC
Source organism: Aegilops speltoides (assembly GCA_021437245.1). Classification (NCBI taxonomy): domain Eukaryota; kingdom Viridiplantae; phylum Streptophyta; class Magnoliopsida; order Poales; family Poaceae; genus Aegilops; species Aegilops speltoides. Next base: position 228,412,208 of record CM038142.1, read on the forward strand.
ACTAGCCTTAGATGTTCGGCATGTTCTTCCTCGTTCTTGGAATAGATGAGTATGTCATCGAGGTAAACCACGACGAATTTATCCAAATACTCCATGAAGATTGAGTTCATTAACCGGGAGAAAGTGGCTGGGGCGTTGGTTAGACCGAAGGACATGACGGTGTACTCGTATTGGCCGTAACGAGTGACAAAGGCCGTTTTGGGAATGTCCCCGTTTCGAATTTTGATTTGATGGTAGCCTAACCTCAAATCCATCTTAGAGAAGACTGAGGATCCTGCGAGCTGATCATACAGATCGTTGATCCTGGGGAGCGGATACTTGTTCTTAATTGTGACCAAGTTGACGGGTCGATAATCTACAACCATCCGTCCGTACCATCCTTCTTCTTGACGAAGAGGACGGGCAAGCCCAAGGAGATGAACTAGGACGAATGAAACCCTTTTTCAAGGCCTCATCGAGTTGTTTCTTAAGTTCGGCTAGTTCTAGGGGTGCCATCTTATAGGGTCTTCTAGAAATTGGGACAGTTCCTGGAATGAGGTCTATCACGAATTCAACATCTCTATCAGGTGGGACACCTGGCAATTCTTCTGGAAAGACATCCGGAAAGTCACGGACTACCGGGACATCTTCGAGGTCTGGCAATGGACTGGCATTAAGAGAATATAGTTGGCGCTTGGATATTCGGGTCAAGACATTGACTATCTTTCCCGAGGGGTGCGTGAGTTGAACAGTCCTAGAGAAACAATCAATCTTGGCATGATGGGCTGACATCCAGTCCATACCCAAGATGATATTTATATCCGAAGATTTGAGAGCTATTAACGATGCAAGGAAAACAAGTCATCGACCTGAATTTCATTTCCATGGCTTACTCTAGAAGTTTGCCATTTGGATCCCGGGTTTGAATTACCATGGAGGTGGCCATATCATTGAATGCGGTGTTGTGCAAGCGAGCATAGCTTTCGGATATGAATGAATGAGATGCTCCAATGTCGAAAAGAACGGATGCCGGTGGCAATTAACAAGAAGCGCATCGAGCACGGCGTTGGGATCCTCTTGGGCCTCTTCACCGAGACAAAATTAACATGGCCACGTGCGGTGGTGGCGGCAGGCATAGAACACCTTTCCTGCTGGCTTGCCACGGCCAACAGCTTTTGCAGGCTGGTTGGGGTTGGTCTGGGGACAATCGCGCATGTAGTGGCCTGATTCACCACATTTGAAGCACGTCACGGGGCTGGCGCGTAGAGGAGCATTGTTGGTAGGCCCACCATAGGGCCTAGCTGGTGCATACTGCTGAACTGGGCGAGGCGCCTGAAAGGATGGCCTCGGTGTGAATCTGGATGGCAGGGCAGTATTTGGCACCCACACACGGCGCTTCTGTGGTCCAGCACCGGATGAGGAACCCATATCACGGCCATGTTTGCGTGTTGCTTCGAAATCAGTCTGACCAGTTTCAGCGCTGATGGCTTTGTTAACAAGCTTCTGGAAAGAGGTGCACTCATGCAGGCGAAGATCTCGGCGAAGTTCGGGGCTAAGTCCCTTGCGGAACCTTGCCTGTTTCTTGGTGTCAGTGGAGACCTCTTCAGTTGCATAGCGTGCGAGGTTACCGAACTCTCTGCTGTAGGCGTCCACGGAGAGACGGCCTTGGGTGAAATTGCAGAACTCCTCACGCCTACGATCCATGAGACCCTCCGGAATGTGATGTTCACGGAAAGCCTCGCTGAATTCTGCCCAAGTAGTGACATGGCCAACTGGGCGCATAGCCATGTAGTTCTCCCACGAGATCAAGGGGCCTTCAAGATGATATGCAGCGAAGGTGACCTTGTCGACCTCGGCTACTAGTGCAGAACGCAGCTTGTGAGTAATGCTTTGGGTTACCATCGGCGTCGAGAGGCTCGACGGAGTGGTGGAAGGTAGGAGGGTGTAACTTGATGAAGTCACCGAGCGACACCAAGTTGTTTCTCGATGATGGGCTGTGTTACATTCGATACGCTCCAACAAGCGGTTGGTCTCCGTTTGTTTCTCTCGCCTCTAGCATAACTTCGCCGAGAAGGAGGGTGAGGCAGGTTAAGCTTCTCCGACTCTGCTGCCTTGACCTCTCTGCGGAGCAGGGTTATTGCGGGTGTTAACCATCCTAGGAAAACAAGACAAGGATTTATTCCAGGATGGCAAGATTCTGACATAGAAATGTAGGATGTAATGGATAACTTGGAATGCAAGATGATCATCCGTATGACATGGTAGATACAGAAACTGCTTCTTTATTCTATCGTCATACACACCATACAAGGTTTAGTACAAGACCAAACAGAGTACTACTACGGTGAAAGGAAGATTACATCTCATCGGAGGCACACCAAGCTCCTATACATTATTTTTGTTACACCTCCGGGATTAGTACACACTAAGTCATATTCCAGGAGTCACGCAGGACGGTGGAAATACAACTGTAACAATACTAGCGAGACTACTACTAACTCAGACGTCTCCGTAGTAGTTCTCATAGAAGTCCCCTCCGTAGCCTGGAAGTTCAACATGATCGTCCGGGAACAGACGGTCCTGGGGAGCCTGTGGACCATAAGGGCATGGGTGAGGTCTTGGACCTACGAACGGTGGCAAGCGTGGACCACGGGGTGGGGTGATGCCCCCCACATCACGCCAGTCCATCATGTCCGGCAGAGCAGCCCTGACAGGATACAAGTCTCTCATATCCATATAACCAGCTTGAACAGCCGGTGCAAAACGAGTCAAGGTGGCCCAGTGATCAGCACGGGCGTTGAAGAGCTCCATCCTCAAGGCCCGACTCTCTCGGTCCTTGTCCTCGAGCAGCTCGGCGGTAGTGCGAGTTAGGGAGTCCTCCTGACTGGAGTCAGCATAGATAGCTCGAAGATAACCAAACGCTCCAGGAAGTGAACTCGGCATATACCGGAAGTAGGTGTTGCGGAGCAGCCCAGTCCTGGCTCGTATAATGGTCATCATAGAATAAGCAGCATCTTGTACCGCCATATCAATAGTAACACCAAGCCCATAGGAGCTGTGAAGGGCCTCGGTGGAACCAGGATAAGAGGGAAACACCGACAAAGGTAAAGATATCGACTTTGATTAAAGTCTCGATCTCGCTCTTCAAGCTGTGTATTCGGGGTACCAACGGTATCCCGCTTCGATCATAACCCGAACTAGCATGGCTGTATGACCGGTCACACCAATGCATCTGGTCAAACGAACCACTTGATTTTGGTCACGAGTGGCCATCTGGAAGCATAACCACAATGCAAAGACATTAGTATTTCTAGCGGAATTTGGACAGCATAACGACTGTAAATGCTCAAAAGGATTTGAGACATTTCACAAGGAATTGCATAACCACTCAACAATTTCATATCAAGGTTCTGGGTCCAATTAGTAACATAACAGGATAGTAAAACTGAACCAGGCTTGTAACCATCAAACCTACAAGGTACTACTGATTAGTAACACGTGAGCCTAATAGAGAGAAGAGATCCTAATCCTTAACCCCCGATGGAAGAATGGACTGACTCAGATCAGAATGCCATGAGGTAAAGGAGTAAAAAGAGCCTTACGTACCATCCCACAATCAATTCCCCTACATATAACTAAAGCATTTCTAGACTCAACATCGACCAGTTTGGCTTGGAGAACCTACAGCGATCCGGCTCGATGCTAACGCTGTCAGACCCGACTCAATGTCACATCGATCTAGCACAGTAACATATCATATCACTTTGCGGCCTCACGCACGGTAACCCAACGGTGTCGCCTTACCTTAGCCCGGGACCGTTTAGCCTTTTGGCACACGTATATGATAGTGTCGCTAGCATCCATATGAAAAGGAGCCCGGCTGACATGACTAGTCGTAAACCCAAAGTGGCACAGACTTACAGGACAGCATCCATGACCCAAAGATCGAACGTGTTGGTCAACAGCAAGTAAGTTCGGGCTGTGGCTGGGCTAGCAGACTCGATAAACCGGCAGAAGCGGGCTAACAGACTCCGTACTCAATGCGTGACATTTCCCGAAGGGACGTAAGCAGAACGAAGAAGGACACATGCCGGCCAGCCTAAGTGTTCCGAGCAGTAGCAAGCTACCATGGCTCAAAGGAGACACTAGGAGACATTTCCGGTAAGAGAGGCTACTAAAGATAAACAACTAGATAGTCGATCCCACACATACCAAGCATTTCAATCATACACACAATATGCTCGATATGTGCAAATACAACAAGGCATCACAACATGACTCTCGACACAAGTACTTTATTTAAAGGCTCGAGGAGCCATACATATCATACACACAAGCACGGGTCACACGACCCACATACAAGTCATTCAAGCATACAAGCCACAATGAAGTGTTTTGTCCGAGTACGCATAACTAGTAAAATAAGAGAGGCTTGGGTAAGCCTAGCTATACTACATGGTCCTTCACTTGCTCAGATCACCACCGGGCCTTAGTCTACTCATCGATGTCAACGCTCACGAAGAACCCGTCGGAAGGGTTTGTGGCATCTTCTAAAAATGTAAATTATAGCAACATGAGTACAAAGGTACTCAAGAAGACTTACATCGACCCTACATACATGCACATTATCAAGAAGGGTTGGTGGGGTTATTGCAGCAATCCAGCTTTGACTCATGGCTAAGCTATCCTCGAGACACCAACTTGAAATAGTTTTGCTTTCGAGTCCACTACTCATCACTTCAATACACCACCGAGGATCCAACCCGTCCTCCTACGGAGGAGCCATCCTCGGCACTCACGCTTATCTTGAGGCTTTTAGTGGTATCCATTTACTTGTCTATGAACCGTATAGGCAACCAAGTAGTCCTTTACATGGACGCCGCTATTCAATAGATGATGTTAACCTGCAGGGTGTACCTCTTCATACACGCTCACCACTTATCGCCACACACGACATGTACTCGGCAACCTTCAAGCGGAAGCCCAACGTGGGTGTCGGCCATGACCTACCTAGACACCTAAGTCTCTAGTCCAGTTTATCGCCTATTTGGGTTCCATCTATGAGGAGTTCCGCCAAGTCTCGCTCACAGCCCCAAACGATGTGAACAGGGTTCCCGAGATACCAAACGGGCATCCGGTACACCGTGCCACGCACCTACCGCATCACAGCCCACCCCTACGGTCGGCCACGCTGTCCACGGCCTCCATGAGGCTACAAACACCGTAAACTACTTGCAACTCCCGGACGTAAGACTAGGGTGAATAAGAAGTCGAGAGGGTCCATTGGTTTCGGGCCCAATGCATGGTAGTAGCTGAATCTTAAATCACACATACAGATCTCAGTGCTTAAGGACGGCCTCAATGAAACAACCCACCATGTACTCCTACATGGCCTTTCATCGATACCTTTACCAAAACGTGTTCAACACCTTACTCTCGTACCGACTCGATCATTTCACTCTAGCCATCACCCAGATGAACCAGACCTAACACGACTCTAAGCATAGCAGGCATAGCAAGGTAGGATCAACACAATCATATGGCTCAATCAACTCCTACACATGCTAGTGGGTTTCATCTAGTTACTGTGGCAATGACAGGTCATGCAGAGGAAATGGGTTCAACTACCGCAGACACACAAGCAGTTTGAATCGCGTTGTCTTAATGCGAGAACGAGAGCAGGAGCAACAACATGGGATTTTATCGATATGATCAAATGGTTGGTTGCTTGCTTCGACGGTCGTCAGACGGTATTGCTCTTCGTCGGGGTTATCACGGTACTCCTCGGGCGTAACCCGCCGCAGAACACCGATACACAAGCATTACCAAACAATATGCAACAATATGATGCATGCATGAGACATGGCATATATGAGTGTGTTGGGCTAATGCAACTAGGATCAGATGAGTTTGAAGCATTTTGAACCAAAGATGCAATTTCCAAACTCATATATGATCATTTAAAGTGCTTAAACTTGTTCTGCCATAAACAGCAGGTTAGCTTCTGTAAACATGCATGAAACCTGTACAGATGGAAAGATTGGATTTTTCTGATCATTTTTCATATATAATTTGTTTCATTTGGAGTTACAGATTATTTTTTATGAATTTTTGAAGTTTGAAACATTTTCTGGAATTTCCTGTGTAAAAATAATTCCAGTAATTTAAATACTGCGTCAGCACTGTGTCATGATGACGTTAGTGGTCAATGGGCTGGTCAGGTCAAACTGACCAGTGGGTCCCGCATGTCAGTGGGGTTAGTTTAGTTAGAATTTAATTAAAACTAAACTAGGTTAATTAGCAGGGCTGGGCCCACATGTCATAGACCCAGGGGCGTCAACCTGGGCCCACCCGTGGTCAAAACCAGGTCAAACCCATCGGCGCTTAGCACGGGCCGGCGACGCCGGCGGCGGCGAAGTGTTTTTGCCGTTCCGCCACCAAAAGGGCGCGAGACCACCGAGTGAAGCCGAGGACGAGCCGCAGCTCTTGGCGGAGTCCGTTGGGCTCGGGTGGCGGAGTTGGCGCCGGCGGCGATTTTGGCGGCCACCGAGCTCGGTGAAATCGAACTTCGTCTTTGGGTGTGCGGTGAGGTGCGTGGAGTGTTCGGTTAGCTCCAACGCGACGTGGTGAACGCGTTGGACACGGTGAGAAGGCCGGAGGATGGCCGGGAGCACGTCGGCGACGAGGTCCGCGACGGCGCGTGCAGGTGAGCTTCGTGCGCTCGCTGTGGTGCACGGGAGCGAGAGAGAGAGGGTCGGGGAGGTAGCTAAGCTCACAGCGGTCGCGATGGAGCGGACGGCGTGGTCGGGGACGAGCTGCAGCGGCGACGGCGTTGAAGGGGATCTCCGGCGACGGCGGACTCGGGCGAGGCTGGTGCGGCGTCTTCGGGGCACGCGAGCGCTCGGGGCTCGGCTAGCTCGAAGTAGTGGACGGCGGCGGAGCTCCTGGACACGGTGGCGCGGCGTGGGGTTGACGGAGAACGCGGCTACGACGGTGGTGCGGCGGCGGTGGCGTCGGCCATGGCGTGGGGGAGCGAGGGAGACGAGCTGGAGAGGCGAGGGGGTGTCTGGGGGGTGCGGGAGAGAGAGGGGGAACGATCCCCGACGTGGCAAGGCGAGGGAAACGGCGAGACGGCGAGCAGGTGCGTGGCACCCATGCGGTGCTCGCCGTCGAGCACCCTGCCTGCCTGCCTGGTCGGCAAGCAGCTCGCTGGCGCGGTGCTGGGCTGGGCCGGCCAGGTGGGCTGGCTAGTGGGCCGAGGCGCCAGGTAAGTACCTTCTGTTTTCTGTTTTCTTTTTCTATTTTTCTGCAACTTTGTTGAGTTATTTAAAATACCAAAAAGGTTTTAAAATTCACCAAACTGCTCATGGTCCATTGTTGGAATATTACCAACATGAAACATTTTAGTTTGGGAATATTTGGACATTTGAAATATTTTATAAATTTAAAATGCCCAAATTCAAATAGCTATGATTTAATTCAAAGACCTTGGGATGACCTAGGAAATTGTGCATCACTTTTGGCAAAGCTTCTGAACCAAGACAAAAATGATGGACATTTTAGAAGGGCATTTCAGGTTCATCGAAAATATTTTTAGTAAACCCTAGTTGTTTCAGAGGGGGCTGGGAGTTCTGGCAATCCCATTTCAGGTTTCTGTTGAAAAAATAGACATGATGCAACACTCTAATGCATGAACTAGCTAGGGTGTGACAGCTTGTGTTGAAGTTTGTGATTCCCGTAACATGCACGTATGGTGAACCACTTTGTGATGAAGTTGGAGCACAATTTTATTTATTGATTGTCTTCCTTATGAGTGGAGGTCGGGGATGAGCGATGCTCTTTTCCTACCAATCTATCCCCCTAGGAGCATGCGTGTAGTGCTTTGGTTTTTGATGACTTCTAAATTTTTGCAACAAGTATGTGAGTTCTTTTGATTAATGTTGAGTCCATGGATTATACGCACTCCTTCACCCTTCCACCATTGCTATCCTCTCTTGTACCATGCAACTTTTGCCGGTTCCATACACCCACCATACTCCTTCCTCAAAACAGCCACCATACCTACCTATTATGGCATTTCCATAGCCATTCCGAGATATATTGCCATGCTACTTTCCACCGTTCTGTTTATATGACACGCATCACTTTTGTCATATTGCTATTTGCATGATCATGTAGTTGACATTGTATTTGTGGCAAGGCCACCTTCATAATTTTCATACATGTCGCTCTTGATTCATTGCATATCCTGGTACACCACCGGAGGCATTCATATAGAGTCATATCTTGTTCTAGCTTTGAGTTGTAAATCCATAAAAGTGTGATGATCTTCATTATTAGAGCATTGTCCTAGTGAGGAAAGGATGATGAAGACTATGATTCCCCCACAAGTCGGCATGAGACTTCGGACTTTACAAAAAGAAAAGAAAAAAAGAAAGAAAAAAAAGAAAAAAAGAAAGAAAAAAAAGAAACAAAGAGAAAGGCCAAAAAGAAAAGAAAAGAAAGGCCAAAGAAAAAATAAAATGAGAGAAAAAGAGAGAAGGGAGAATGCTACTATCTCTTTTTCCACACTTGTGCTTCAAAATAGCACCATGATCTTCATGATAGAGAGTCTCATATGTTATCACTTTCATATACTAGTGGGAATTTTACATTATAGAACTTGGCTTGTATATTCCAATGATAGGCTTCCTCAAAGTTCCCTAGGTCTTCGTGAGCAAGCAAGTTGGATGCACCCACTTAGTTTCTTTTGTTGAGCTTTCATATATTTATAGCTCTAGTGCATCCGTTGCATGGCAATCCCTACTCACTCACATTGATATCTATTAATGGGCATCTCCATAGCCCGTTGATACGCCTAGTTGATGTGAGACTATCTTCTCCTTTTTGTCTTCTCCACAACCACCATTCTATTGCACATATAGTGCTATGTCCATGGCTCACGCTCATGTATTACGTGAAAGTTGAAAAAGTTTGAGATTATTAAAGTATGAAACAATTGCTTGGCTTGTCATCGGGGTTGTGCATGATTAAATACATTGTGTGATGAAGATAGAGCATAGCCAGACTATATGATTTTGTAGGGATAACTTTCTTTAGCCATGTTATTTTGAGAAGACATGATTACTTTGATTAGTATGCTTGAAGTATTACTATTTCTTATGTCAATATCAACTTTTATTTTGTATTCATTTGGATCTGAACATTCATGCCACAATAAGGAAAATTACATTATGAATTATGCTAGGTAGCATTCCACATCAAAAATTTCTTTTTTATCATTTACCTACTCGAGGACGAGTAGGAATTAAGCTTGGGGATACTTGATACGTCTCCAACGTATCTATAATTTTTGATTGTTCCATGCTATTATATTACCCCTTTTGGATGTTTATGGGCTTTATTTTACACATTTATATCATTTTTGGGACTAACCTACTAACTGGAGGCCCAACCAATATTGCTGTTATTTTTTGCCTATTTCAGTATTTCGAAGAAAAGGAATATCAAACGGAGTCCAAATGGAATGAAACCTATGGGAGCGTGATTTTTGGAACGAACATGATCCGGAGAGCTTGGAGTGCAAGTCAAGAAGCTTCCGAGGGCCCCACAAGATAGGGGGCCGCGCCCCCCCTATAGGGCACGCCCCTTGTCTCATGGGCCCCTCGGGCGGCCACCGACGTACTTCTTCCTCCTATATATACCTACGTACCCCGAAAACATCCAGGAGCACCACGAAAGACAATTTCCACCGCCGTAACCTTCTGTATCCGTGAGATCCCATCTTGGAGCCTTCATCGGCACTCTGCCAGAGGGGGAATCAACCACGGAGGGCCTCTACATCAACATCCTTGCCCCTCCGATGAGTTGTGAGTAGTTTACTACAGACCAACGGGTCCATAGTTATTAGCTAGATGGCTTCTTCTCTCTTTTTGGATCTCAATACAATGTTCTCCCCCTCTCTTGTGGAGATCTATTCGATGTAAACTCTTTTTGCGGTGTGTTTGTCGAGATTCGATGAATTGTGGGTTTATGATCAAGTTGATCTATGAATATTACTTGAATCTTATCTGAATTCTTTTATGTATGATTGAGTTATCTTTGCAAGTCTCTTCGAATTATCAGTTTGGTTTGGCCTACTAGATTGGTCTTTCTTGCCATGGGAGAAGTGCTTAGCTTTAGGTTCAATCTTGCGGTGTCCTTACCCAGTGACAAAAAGGGTTGCAAGGCACGTATTGTATTCTTGCCATCGAGGATAACAAGATAGGGTTTATATCATATTGCATGTGTTTATCCCTCTACATCATGTCATCTTGCTTAATGTGTTACTATGTCCTTATGAACTTAATACTCTAGATGCAGGCAGGATTTGGTCGACGTGTGGAGTAATAGTAGTAGATGCAGGCAGGAGTCGGTCTACTTGTTATGGACATGATGCCTATATACATGATCATGGCTAGATAATCTCATAACTATGCGCTTTTCTATCAATTGCTTGACAGTAATTTGTTCACCCACCGTAATACTTATGCTATCTTGAGAGAAGCCTCTAGTGAAAACTATGGCCCCCGGGTCTATCTCTTATCATATTTGCTTTCAATCTACTTCATTTGCATCTTTACTTTTTGCATCTATATCATATAATACCAGAAATATATTTATCTTATCATACTATCTTTATTAGATCTCACTTTCGCAAGTGGCCGTGAAGGGACAACCCCTTTATTGCGTTGGTTGCGAGTTCTCAGTTTGTTTGTGTAGGTGCGTGGGACTTTTTAGAAGCCTCCTACTGGATTGATACCTTGGTTCTGAAAACTGAGGGAAACACTACTAGGGAAAAGGCTAGCAGCAGCGCGGGTGGCCGCGATACTAATAAGGCGCTACAGCTAACTCATAGCAGTAGCGCGGCCCCAACCAGCGCTACTACTATTGAACGATATCAGCAGCCCTCTTTAGGTACGCGCTACTACTAGCTAGCTGTAGCGATTTCCTCATCCAACGCTACTGCTATCTCTTTCATCATTTTCCATTTCAACTCTCCCTTCAGATGCTAGAAACTAGGTACTATCTTTCATCAAATTCATAAACCATTACTAGGTACGGTAGTACTCCCTTCGTTCCAAATTACTCGTCGTGGTTTTAGTTCAAACCACGACGAGTAATTTGGAACGAAGGGAGTACTAAGATAACAATTTCATGCACAGCCAACATGCATCCTCAAGCAGTACATGCATGGTCATATCAACGGCCATCATCATATGTAGTTTTAGATGATATCGACGACGATCATCATATGTAGTTCTAGATGATATAGCCACACACACATATGTAGTTCTAGATGATATAGCCACACACACATGTAGTTCTAGATGATATCAAAGACAATCATCATCCTCAAGCCTGGGCGGTTGGTGTTCCTGATAGTAATTAGGATAGCCTGTCCAACACGAAGATTCTTGCCATCGAGGAATTTCTTCCACCCAACCGAGCTTAAGTGTGTGCGACCGTGCGTGTCCCACGGTAAAGTACAGGTTGTGACGGAGCCCCTTGCAAGAAGGCGTAGTCCAGCTGAGCCTTCTTCATCGTGCTCGATACCATAACTCACAGATATGCTCTTTGCCAATTTCTGAATAAGAAAAACATATCAATTAATAAGCATGTGATCGAACTCTACACTAAAACATATATATCATCGACTAGATTCCACACAACATATACAATATCATTGGACTGTAGACTAAGTAATTCACACTATTAATTTGCATTTGTAAGTATAACATACCATATCATGTCGATCAACCATGGTATTTGTCAAGCGGGTCACGAATGGCACCCGACAAAGTCAAGACGTGGCGGAATTATGTCCCACAGGTTGGACACCTCCTCCTCACTCAGCCTTGTTCTTTGAGCTACGATGGCTTCATGAAGTGGGTCCTCATCATCTTCATCATCTTCATCATCTTCGCTATCTTCATCATCTTCCACCAGGTTGAGATAAATGACAGCTAGCTTGGGTCTTTCTACTCGAAGTTGAAGCTGATCAACTCACCGCTAGTAAGATGCATGCGAGCTGACGGCAACGGGCCCATCCATCTCCTCCAATCATGCGACATATTGTGTCCTTTCTCGACCTCCATAGTGTACGGCCCCGTGAGCCTCAAATGTCACAATGTCTCCTGTCGACTTGTTGAATTTCAACCTCACATTGCATGGGACGATCTGTAAACTAAGCAAAATGACACAATGCAGTAATGCCAACACTAAATATAAAATAGTTATTACATTTCATCTAATTTCTTCTTGCCGCATGACGAAAACTCGGCCGAAGTAGATGCCAACAGCTTGCCGGTTGCAAGGTTGTCAAGCGCATCTTGACTTGCACAGATTGACATAGTGGTGGTGGTGGCGCCATTCTTCCTAAAGCAATATGAGCAAAGGATTACTAAATCAACTAAATAAAAATGTTCTAAGTCAACTAAATCAACTAGCCTACTAAATCAACTAAATCAAAATGTTCTAGGTCAACTAAATCAACTAGCCTACTAAGTCAACTAAAGCAATACGTTCTAAGTCAACTAAATCAACTAAATCAAAATGTTCTAAGTCAACTAAATTAACTAAATGAATTAGCCTACTAAATCAACTAAATCTAAATATTCTAAGTCAACTAAATAAACTAACCTACTAAGTCAACTAAATCAAAATATTCTAAGGCAACTAAATCAACTAGCCTACTAAATCAACTAAATCAAAATGTTCTACTAAGTCAACTAAATTATATCAACTAAATCAAAATGTTGCATATGAGCAGGAGGGAGAAGGAGGGCGACTCGAGGAGGGAGAAGAGAGTAGGATGGAGGAGGAAGGCGGAGCGCGGAGGGGCCGGCCGGCGCGGCCAGTTGAGGGAGAACGGAGGAGGAAGGCGGAGCGAGGAGGGGCCGGCCAGCGGCGAGTGGAGAGGGAGGACGGAGGAGGAGGCCGGTACCGAGTCCAGCAAGGAGGAGGAGGTGACGGTGCGCGACACAGACGGAGGAGCGGCGACGGGCCTTGGGCGCAGACGCTGGAGGAGAGGGCGACGGCCGGGAGCGCGCGCAGAGTAGAATTTGTGGCTGTGTGTGTGAGTGATCCGAAGGAGGAGATCGAGGAGATGGATGGCTTAGCAGTGGCGCTCTTGACAAAATGCGCCATCGCTAAGCTATCTAGCAGCAGCTTTTCAAGATAAAGCGCTGCTATATGTCAAGATGCAAAATACACATTGATCATCAACGATCTTTTGTGTACAATCTGATTCGACAATATGAGTCCTCACCGGTTTAGGAACAGGTGAAGACTCATATTGCAGCCACAAATTCTACACATAGAGTTCAATGAAGATCAAGTGCTTGTCAAAATATGGGAAGTAACATATTTAAGGTGGTATAAACTCTCTTCACGGAGCGAGGTGGGACTAAATTTTTGGAGGAAACTTAGCAGTAGCGCTTGTCTGGGAAAGGTGCTGCTACTATGCTAAGTAGCAGTAGCGCTCGTCGTGCTAACGCGTTGCTGCTATAACTAGCCTCGCCGCGGCCTCATAGGAATTATAGCAGCAGCGCGTCTTTGGGTGGACGCGCTACTGCTATATTTGTATCAAGCAGCGAAGTTTGCGGACCGCCATCGCTAGTTAGCAGCAGCGAGTTATTTTGAGGGGCGCTGCTGATAAGATTCTGTGTATAGGCTTTTCCCTAGTAGTGAAATACTTACGCTACACTTTGCTGCATCACCCTCTCCTCTTCGAGGAAAACCAACGCAAGCTTAAGACGTAGCATATCACTGCTGATTGGTTCGCAAAAAAATAGTATCACTGTCGATTTATAATTATTTTTTATTTCTGATGAATGCTAGCATTTCAACTCTTACGACGAAGGGTGCCAAACATGGCACGTGCTGGATGTCCCACACGTCAGCGAAAGGAGTGGGACATGAACAGTGTGGTAGAGCCCAGCGTAAAAAACAGCATGGTAGAGCGTCTCCACTTCTTCCACTTCTGGGTCGGAGACCACACGTAATAGTACTTAGTGGTACGAACGATACAAAGTGCGACCTAGAGAGAAAGACAAGTCTAGTTGGAAGGTCTCGGGGCATACACGTAAACAAATATAAAAGTTAATATGTGCCTCCAACTAATATAGTAGTAGTAGAGTACTTAGGCACCTACTCCATAACATCACCGTGCATTGCACGTACAACATTTAGTGGTAGTACGTAGTAAGAGACAAATGCCGCCCAAGAGTTCTCTTCTCGACCTACTTTTGGGTGTTTGGTAGAGTGCATGGAGGGTGCATGAGTCCACACTGGTTTAGCACAAGTACACTAGAAGCATGCATGAAGAGAGCATGCATGAAGTGGGGTGTTGAGATGAGCATGCATGAAGAGGGGACAACTATGCTGAGACGAGAACGCAACCAAACACACCCTATATGCCACGCTTGTTCATACCATTTGTGCCTTTCTACTTCACTTACTGCGCTATATTACCCAGGTTTGTACGTCCACTCCTGGGTACATGTCCGTCTTGTAGTTCCAGTCCCACGTGTTCTTCATATAGATGGAACGATCCTTGCATAACACGTGCACCTTGGTGCTAGATGTCTCGCGTGTTGGCAAAAGGATGAACAAAGCTCACGTAAAAAATAGAGTGGAAGAACATAGATTCCGTACAACCGAGAAGGAGCAAGGAACCTCGTGGTGGAGCGTCCGCACTCATAATATTTAATATTATTCAGCGATATAAAATTAACCAATCATATGCACAGTGGACTGGAAGAGTACGAAACACGACAGCCCAGTGTAGTTACATCATACTAGTACATGGCTAACCCATGCTATCACCATATTTCTTGGCTTCCGTGCGACACCTATCTCTAGTAATCCAGCAGCATGTATCGCTTCTCCCTCCTTGTCTCTATCAAAGTGCGGCGGGCTGGCGCTTCTGCCATCTATTGAGGTCGGTTAACTATCACATGTTAGCGACATGCCAAGAGCATTCTAAAAAAATTCCTTTCACGTTCTGTTTTCAAAAAGAAAAAAAATCCTTTCACATACGAATTTGCCTGTATGCTTTGAGCAACTTGCATGTCCTATACTGCTCCTGTTTGATACTCTAACTTAGCTAGAGGTTAGACTAACTCATGACTAACCTTGAACTAACTATAGCCAAAGAGGTGTTTGGGCGACAGGTTTAGATTGACAATAAATGCACTTCATGGAGAGAGAAAAGTGATTGTTCAGTGGTCCCAATGATAACTATCTCCAGTTAGTACCTCTTAGGTGGGATAGTTTGTTTGGTGGGTTCGGTGCAACTTGCTCCAATTTAAACCCTCATGATTGGATACTTTAGGGATATTTGAGCCCCAACTAGCTCAAACTAACTCTAACCCATGGATCCAAACAGGGCCTTTGGCCAGTATCGACGCGGAGCAGTCGCGTGCACCAGGAAGCGGCGCGCTCTCGGCCGTCACGCCACTTCTAAGCCAGCGCCAGTGAGAGGTCGCCTCCGCTCTAGCCGGGCATTAATGCGCATCGACGCCTCGGTGACGCCGACCATTTCACGGGGAAGCGCTACCGCAAGGGAGTATAGGATTTGAACCGTTTCAGGTGTAGTTCTGGTAGTTTGCAAAACTACTCTATTATTGCACTCAGTTTCCTAAGAAATTGTGGTAAAAAACGTTACTCCACAGCCCACTTCCCTTCTCCTTCCTCTTCCACCGCCCGCGCACGTCCGCGGGAAGTGACCGGTCAACCCTTATATAGGAGTGCTAGCACAAAAATATGCATGCATGACCACTAAAATTTCCATATTAAAGCGCCGCTCGGGCGGGAGTATGGCGTATGTTGTTACCTTCGGCCGACCCATGGCTACCGGGCGATGGCGACCAGAGAAGAGGCGGCGGGGGGGAATGAATGCAGCTACTGTTTGGGTTCGCCTTCCGGCTTAACTAAATGCGCATCATCATGTGTACCCGCGGGTGCACAAATTGTAACATACTCGTGTCTGCTTAAGTGGGCGTCACGTAACTACTGTGTGTGTGTGAGAGAGAGATTTTGAGACACAGAGTGCGTGTATGCAACTACTCTGCGGACATGTACTCAACCTTTTGCATCGGGATATAAGTATAATGGTATTTACTTTAGCTAGTGATTTACGTGGCCATGTTAACGTGGTTGTGTCAAAAAATGTCACTTCCTTCTCGTGATTTGCGTTATATAATTACAAGCAAGATTCTCGTGCATTGCACGGAACATCAATATGCATTTTTTTACAAAACACATGTTGTGATTGACCCATGCAGGATTAATCCCATGTGTAAAAACTAATGATATCTCGAGAATTTTATTGGAAAACTGGTATCTCGAGAATGTCATCGAAAAAATGAAAGATGAGAGATAAGGCGAGGAGGAGTGGAGCGTGGTGGTGACTGGTGGTCGGAATGGCGGAGGCATGGGGATGGACGGTGCCGGCAAGCTGCAGCGGCCACCATGCATGCTAGATTGTTCCAGAGACTTATTCCTTCTTTAATTGATGAGCAATGAGGTTGCGGGTGTCGGCGTTCTGGGAACGGGGGTCCCCAGACTTGCCTGCCTACAGCCTGCGGCGTGGCTCAAAGGGGGCCCAGCACGGCCCATCTTCATCAACACAAGCTCAAGACCCTCGCGAGGGGCCAAGCCTTGCATGGCGGATGACAAGGAGCTTCCTCAGGCACGGCCTCATCAGGCTGGCTAACGAGGAGACGGAGAGTTCAAGGTGGGGTACCTCGCGAGGTGCCCATGACGCAAGCCATGACGACCAAGGGCGCCAGTCGGGCGCCAGTCGGGCGCCAGCCCGCGCAGTGTCCTCCTTTCCTCTTTGGTGCAAAGGGAGCAAGCGCGGGCGAGAGCATCAAGCAAAGGCATCAATTTTGGTGCAACAAGACCAAGACCAGCCCAACGGCAGGAAGGACGTCATTGTGGAGCCCAACCAGGCGTCACCACTAGAGCCTTTGACAGGCGAGGACCAACTTTAGTCAGGATAAGTGTACCAGATGTTCCCCTTCAAAATGGCCAATTGTTGGCGCCCTTCCTGCTCAATATTTGGGAAGAGGCCCAGGGCCTTTGCCTATAAATAGGACTAGCCACCCCTAGGGTAGAGGCACCTAAATCCAGGGAGGGAGATAGAGTGAGAAGGGCGGATGAACTCCTCCTAGCAGTTCATCGTCCCAGCCAAGAACAGACCCTCGCGAGGCTATTCTTCCTTGTATTGTTCATCAAAAGCCCAAGAGGCAATCTACCACACCACACACTGGAGTAGGGTATTACACCACAATGGTGGCCTGAACCAGTATAAACTCTGTGTCTCTTGTGTTGTTCCTTCCGTAGTTCAGATCTTAGCGAGGCGGTGAGGATCAGGTAGGTAGAGGGCGAAATCTCCGCGCGCACCCCAGTGTTTGAACCTCAAGGGTCTGCCGGAACCCAAAATCCGACATTTGGCGCGCCAGGTAGGGGTGCGTTGGGATCCACCTTCTGCCACTTCGCGTCCCGTCACATCGTCATCACCATGTCCGGCGACCAGGCGGGCAACCCTGATACCTAGGCGGCTTGGCCCGCCCGCGCAGAGCCGCTCGCTCCGGGCGACCCCATGCCCCAGGCAGCTCACGGTCCGCAGGGCGCTATGGGCCGTGGGCGACGCGGACAGGCTCCGACAGCTCTCACACCACGGCAGGCGCGGTCGGCAGCAAGGGCCTCCAACCACATCGCAGCCACGACGCCGTACACCCGCCGGGAGCAGGCGAACTCAAGGGCCGCGCTCACAGTGGCCCGAGAGCTGCTGCAGTACAGGCTGATGGAAGGTGGCCGCGATGTGCTACTAGAGCGGGTGGCAGAGCTCCTGGGATTTGCCGCCTTGGGGGCTCACCCCTTCTGCACCCAGCTCCCACCTCAGGTCCAGGGAGGCCTGCGCGGGGGCTCCACGCGCGCCCACGGGCTCCAAGGCTACTCCAACACCAGCAAAGATGTCAGCACCGGGCCAGCGGCAGTGCTGACTTCGCCCCCGGCCAACGAAGAAGGACTCGCCGTGACGCACGGCCCTAGTGGGCCGCCGCGCTACCACCCCTAGGTGGGCGCATCAAGCAGAGCTGCATGGCACGCGGAGCATTATGGCGCGGCCTTCGGAATGACGGCCCTAGAAGAATACGTGCCCCACATGATGGACCAAGGGCACCTGCATGAGGGCGAACAAAGCTCGCTCCTTAGCCCAAGCTGGGGGGACGAGGTGCTAGAAGCTGAGCTCTTCCAGGATCCCCGGGACGGCCCCACCGGCCACGCAGGAAGCGACGATTATCGGGCACCGCTAATTCCTCAGGAGCAGGCATGCACTAATCATGGATCGCAAGAGGTGCAGGTCGCCGCAGCGAGCAACTGCCCCGCTCCCGCAGTCTCCTACCCCTCTGGAGGAGGGCGCCGGGGGCTGCAGGAGAGGGGCCGGGATCCAGCATCACCACCGCGGCGTTCGGAGCAAGGTATTCTCAGGAGGTAGGACCTCTGCTGGGGAGGTGCCTCAGGGCCTGCCGCTGGCGGAGGAACCGTGGTCGTCGGGGGAACCGCTGGCGACCGCTCTACCCCATTGGTGGCGTCCTGCTTTCCAGTCGTCGTTGATGGCACTAGAGTGTGGCGTAAGGCGGGGCCCTCGTCTGGCGATATGAAGCAAGGCCGGTACTGTGAAGAAGGCCCAGTGCTGTGAAGCTCGCCGCCTGCGTGACACTCTCACGTAATAATGAGTGGGGCTGTACACGCCTGGAGTCTCGGGGTGCCGCCTCAGCCCCGGGCTCCTCCCACGCCCAGTGGCAGCACTTAGCTCCGCGCTGGTGAGAAGACGTCCAAGACTAGACTAGGTGCCGGACGTGACCTTTTTTCTGCTTTCATTGCTTTTCCCTTGGTTGTCGCGTTCCCCCGCTGGATTTAAGTTGGACTTGAATTTGAGATTTGCGTGTGTTTGGGGAAGGGGTGCTTAGTCTCGTTCGAGCAATCTCTCGCATTTCGGTTACCACTTCGCCTCAGTTGCCTCCCCTCGTGAGCCCCTCGCGAGCCGGGTCTGGCCTAGCTTGCGTGCAGCCCAGACTGCCGACGTCGTATCCTCTTAGGTGGTTTTTTATTGCAGATCCTACGGATTCGATCAGGAGACACTCGAGACGCCACAGCCTCCCACAAGCTATCTCAGGGCCCGCATGGGACAAAGGTAAACTAGCCAGCCGGCTCGTCGCCTAGCCAACCACTTGGCGCGGGCGTATGGGTGATGTAGCATCCACTAGTACGGTGAACATGAGTTTTACATGGGGGGCACCCCCTCCCAAAATGCTCTTACAATCATCAGGTCAAAACCTGAGTTCTATTCATGCAGGGTAAGGAGACAGGAACGATACACGGTCAGTCGGATAAATCCCCCAATGCATCCTCAGCAGCACCGCCCGAACTGTTGCTGGCGTCGCTGGCCTCGCCATCGCCCTCTGCGTTGCCATCAGCGGCGTCAGGACCGTTCACCACGTCGCCCTCGTCGGCGGCCACAATTGCGTCATCGTTATCTGAAGCGAAGGCCCTGATGAGAGCGTCCATGTTGTCTTCCACCAGTCGCGCGTGTCGCCCGACGGCACGGGGATGAAGGCGATGGCGGCGTCGAAGTCGAAGTGGGGATCCATGTTTTGGAGATGGCTGAAGACGCGAGAAAAGGCGCGCCCGAGCAGGGCGCGGCTCCTCTCCTCCACCAACCTGTCGGCTCTGACCAACCGCGCCTCCAGCTGCGTCACCACGTTGGTGAAGAACTGAAGGTTGCCGGCGTAGTTAACTGCGTGCGGCTCGCCAACAGCCGCCTCGCAGATGTTACCCAAGGCTGTGTTGGCTCTCTCCCGAAGCGTGGTGAGCATGGGGCCGTGCTCATGCTCTAGGAGCCGCCGCTGACGTATCTCGTCCGCGTTCTGGCGCGCGATGGCCTCAGCCTCGTCCACCCGTTGGCGAAGGAGAAGCACCGCGGCATGGGAGGTAGTTGACTCCCCCTGCGCCACCTCAAGTGCGCCCCCGCAGCATCGACCGCCGCCGCTTCCTCCAGCTTGACCCTCAAGACAGCGGTCCTACCTTCAGCCTCGGTCCGGATCAACCCCAGCCTCTCCTCGAACTCGCGCTCGAGGTTCAAGCGCGCCATCGCCACCCAACGTCCGACCTCCTCCAGGACACGGGCTTCCCGCGCAGCGACATCATCCTCAACCTGCGTCACTAAGCGCTCCCTTGTCTCCAGGCATTCATACTCGTGTGCGCGTTCAGCGGCTTCCAGCATCAGCGCCTCCTCACGCTTCTGGAGCTCCACTGGGTCGCCTGAAGCCACCTTCATCAACGCGAGGGCCGCCTCGTGCAGCTCCACCTGCTCCTCCAGTGAGCGGCACCGGGCCAGGAGTTCCTGTCCCGCTCCTCCGTCGCTTCTCACCGCCGGTCAGCTTCCCGGGCCTCCTCGACGGCCTGGGAATGGACCGCCCAAGAGGCCGCCAGCGACGCCTTGGCCTCCCCATCGTCAAGATCGCGCTGATAGCGCGTGCGGGCGACAACCGCCTCCATCTCGCGCCTCTCTGCAACTAGGCGCAGGCCCTCGGCCTTAAAGGCGCGTGTCCTCATCAATGAGCTCTTCACCAAGCAGGCTCACCGCGTCAGCCGCCCTCCGAAGAAACCCTTGGCGAAGAGCGCGACGCTCCCGGGCGCGCTTGAGTACGTCTTCCACACCATCATCCGCCCCAAGCGAGCGCCGGGGGACATGAATCAGCGCTCCCCCTCCGGGCAGGGGGCTGGTGGCTGGCGCCCTCGCGGCGACCGGGCACGCCTCGCCAGAAGCCCGGCCTGGAGCCAGTCCATCACCAAACGAAGAGCGCAGGGAGTATCCCAGCCAATCACGGTCCACGACTAGACGAGAAGTCCACGGCAGGCTCGCTATGCCACGAGAAGGCTCGCGAAAGAAGGTCGCGAGGCGCGCAGGGTCGCGATGCCCCACAGGATGGTTCGTCTCTCCAACCGGCCTCACCGCAAGGGCTCTGCTGCTCGGAGTGCTCGAAAATGGTGGAGAGGGCGGAGACAAGGGGGATGGATCCTTAGTCATCTCCGTGAGCTCGGTGGGAAGGGCCCTACGGAGCAAAGGATCAGGAAAAGCAACGGAAGGATCAGGAGCTGGGAAGGGAGAAGGCTTACTCATCGGTGGCGAAGTACTTCCTACGCTTCAGCATGCGACAAGGGTAATCGTGACCCAGGGCCTCCCTTCTCTTCCGGAGGGCCTCGAAGTCCATTCGAAAGCGACCCAAGAGTCGAGCGCACGGGTCAGCCTGCGGCGAGGAAGAAGCGTCGAGGCGACCCGCGTTTGGAGCGTCTGCCTGATGCGTGCTACCGGTCGCCTCACCAAGAAGAGCAGCTGGGGCCCCAAGGGCCTCAGCCGCAGGCGCTGCGGGCAGCCGCTTGCCGCCCTCAGCCACAGCAGCACAGCCCTTAGGGGCGGCTCTCTCATGAGCGCCGCCCAGCGCTGTCACCTCAGCGGGGGCCCCCTCGGCCTCTGGCGGCTCATGCCTCCCTGCTCTGCCACTTGACGAAGAGTCGCCTTGGCCGACTGCAAGGGCGGCCACCACCATTGGGTTCTCGCGAGGCCCCTGGAGGCCAGTAGGGTGCAGCCCCCATTCGTCGAAGATGGGCATCTGATTCACAAAGTCGCTTCTATTCGGGCAGAGGTACATCAAGGCCCCCTTGCCGGATGCTGCTGGGGGTGGGGTCCCCAGTCAAGACCAAGAGCACCTTCCTCAGCGCTCAGCGCCAGTCCTCTTCCCGAGCCTCATACGATCCTCACGCCCACTGAAGGCCCACATCCGGTGAGAATGGTGTTGGAGAGGGGCAACACGGCGTAGCAGGAACTCCTTCACCACCTTGGGCGCCGTCACGCCAAGCAGCCTCAAGAATGCGAAGCGACGCCAGACGAAGACGAGTCGGGAACTCGTGAGCGTCTCCTGGCCCCAGCCTGAGTTGGGGACAGCAGGCGAAGATGGCTCCGACAGCAGGGGGCTGGGCACCCCTACGTCCACATACAGCCACCGCTCGCGAAACCCAGGTGCGGGCGGAGGAAGACTGAAGTCGATCCCTGAGGCCGCTGTCTCAGGTGCAGCAATGAAGCTCACGCACCCCGAGCATTGGGTGGGGTCGACAAGGCGCAGAGAGAAGAAGTGGCACAGCAAGGCAACCAAGGGAAGGATGCCCATCATTGCCTCACAAACGAAGGCGAAGACCGCAAGAAGAGTGATGGACCCAGATGCATCATGTGGATCTAATAGTGGGAGAGCACGGCGTTGAAGAAATCAGAAAAGGGGGAACCAGTCCCGCCCACAGGGCGTCGGCGAAATACCAGACCTCAGTGACTATCCTGTCGATGGAGAAGCGAGACGCAGGCCAGGCCGTCGTCCTTCTGCATTCGTTGAAGATGGTGGCCAGAGCCGAGATGACCTTGCCCAAGACCTCTCGATTGGTTATGATCGACCGATCGAGGGCTGGGGCCGCCAGCGACAGCAAGCGAGGCGGAGGCATGGGTTTCTTCCCTCTTCCCTTCTTCGTCAGAGCCATGGCGACAGAAGGGGGGGAGGTTCAAGATTGGATTGGGAGCGGAAGCTGGAGTTCGAGAGGAAGAAGGGTGGAGGACGCTCGGGCGACGAAAAGGGGAGCGGCTGTGTGCGACTACGAGTCCGCCTTGCATGGCACAAAATAAGGAGGCGTGGGGGAACAGTGCCGCCCACGTCCAATCAACCGCCACGCGGCGCCCAAGGCCACAGGATGTTAGGGCCCGTGGCGCTTCGCACTTTCCCTTTCGCCTCTATGCTCGGCCAAGTCCGGGCGCGCCTTGGGCCCGAGGGCTATTGTCGGCGTTCTGGGAACGCGGGTGCCCAGACTTGCCTGCCTGCGGCCTGCGGCGTGGCTCAAAGGGGTCCCAGCACGGCCCATCTTCATCAACACAAGCTCAAGACCCTCACGAGGGGCCAAGCCTCGCGGGGCGGATGACAAGGAGCTTCTCGCACGGCCTCATCAGCCGGGCTCACGAGGAGGTGGAGAGTTCAAGGCGGGTACCTCACAAGGTGCCCATGACGCAAGCCATGACGACGGCGGGCGCTTAGTCGGGCGCCACCATGCAGTGTCCTCCTTTCCTCTTTGGTGTAAAGGAGCAAGTGCAAAGAGAGCATCAAGCAAAGGCATCCATTTCGTGCAACAAGACCAAGACCAGCCCAATGGCAGGAAGGAAGTCATTGTGGAGCCCAAGCAGCATCACCACCAGAGCCTTTGACAAAGCGAGGACCAACATTAGTCGTGATAAGTGTACCAGATGTTCCCTTCAAATGGCTAATTGTTGGCGCCTTTCCCGCCAATATTTGGGAAGAGGCCCAGGGCCTTTGCCTATAAATAGGACTAGCCACCCCCAGGGTAGAGGCACCTAAATCCAGGGAGGGAGAGAGAGTGAGAAGGGCAACTGAACTCCTCCTAGCAGTTCATCGTCCCAGCCAAGAACAGACCCTCGCGAGGCTGTTCTTCCTTGTATTGTTCATCAACAGCCCAAGAGGCAATCCACCACACCACACACTGGAGTAGGGTATTACACCACAATGGTGGCCTGAACCAGTATAATCTCCGTTTCTCTTGTGTTGTTCCTTCTGTAGTTCAGATCTTAGCGAGGCAGCGAGGATCAGGTAGGTAGAGGGCGAAATCTCCGCCGCACCCCAGTGTTGGAACCTCAAGGGTCTGCCGGAACCCGAAATCCGACAGCGGGAGATAATGATGTGGAGAAAGGTGCGGGTATCTTTTGTAAAATTATTATAGTTTGCTTTCTATCCGTCAGATATAGATCATATGGTCTGTATTACAAGATGGCAGGCACACCATCATTGCCAACTCGTTTTCTTATAAGGGTACAGATGATAAGTTTGCTGACTACTAAAGTAAAGTGGAATTTGCCATGTTATGCAAGTAAATAAAGGTGATTGTTTATAATACGGGTAAGGTTGGATGAAGGGTGGTAGGAACAAATGCTCCGCCTAGATCATGTGTGTGTGAGATGGAGTCTTAGTGTGTGTGTGTGTGTGTGGTGTGTGTGTGTGTGAGAGAGAGAGAGAGAGAGAGAGAGAGAGGAGAGAGAGATGGAGTCTTAGTTTGTGTGTGTGTGTGAGAAAGAGATGGAGTCTAAGTGTGTGTGGGGGGGGTGCGTGCGTGTGTGTGTGTGTTTGCGTGTGTGCGTTTGTCTGTGTGTGTGTGTGAGAGAGAGTGAGAGAGATGGAGTCTTATTTTGTGTGGGGGGGTGTGTGCGTGCGTGCGTGCGTGCGTGTGTATGTGTGTGTGTGTGTGTCGCGGGGTCCTCTGTGGCGGATGTAATTTAGTGTGCATGGCTTCATCATAGAGAGGTGATGTGTGTGGCAGAGGCCACCAACGATGGGGTGCGAGAGAGAAAATGGCCGTAGAGAGGGAAGAGAAGGTGCGTGCGTGTGAGAGGAGTCGACATCGAGAGAACGTGTTGGTTCGAGAGACACCGAGGAAGACTACTATATATCGATGGTGCATGTAGGCAGGAATTAAACAAAGGGATTGTCTTATTCTTATTGGTTTCAGGGATATAGGGGAAGTGTGAGAGGCGCGCGGGGGGGGGGGTAGCTAGAAGGAGATTGTTAAGTGCAAGTGTGTGATTTACCCATCCAGGTGGAAGTTATGTGCACAAAAGAGGAGAACGATTCGATGTGGCATTAGGATTAAGGGTAATTAACTACGTATGGAGACATAGAGACCTTGAACGTGCATGTGTGAGAGGTATACAAGTATACGTGGGATGTGTATGTGTGCACGCGCACATGATTGAGATAAAAGAAAGAAGACATAAGTCATAAGATCAACGACATGGGAGAGACGGATCGATATGACAATATGCATGCATGTGAGAATGCTGGGAAGAAGGCCCAACAATTGAGCATGTGTTTTTGTCTTTAAGAGATTGTGGCATGGGCTGGAGCATGCATCTATGGCGTGCAGAGGGGGTGAGGCGCAACGATTGTGCAAAAGAGATTAACCTATAAATGCATATGTATGGAGAG
The DNA here is from genome assembly GCA_021437245.1 of Aegilops speltoides. Lineage (NCBI taxonomy): Eukaryota > Viridiplantae > Streptophyta > Magnoliopsida > Poales > Poaceae > Aegilops > Aegilops speltoides. The sequence goes on from CM038142.1 coordinate 228,437,326, forward strand.
ACATATATAGTGTGGGTGATAGGAAGCAAGACTCCGTGCGAGAAAGAAATGTTGACGGAGAAACTACAGATAGATACAGAGATGTAGATGCTAGCTAGAGGGACATCCGTTAGTTTGGGTGTTGGAGTGTAACGCCCTCAATGCGGCTATATCTCCCACGTGTCGAAGCACGACTTAGAGGCATAACCGCATTGAAAGCAATGTCGCAAGTGAGGTAATCTTCACACAACCCATGTAATACATAAGGGAAAGAGATACATAGTTGGCTTACAATCGCCACTTCACACAATTACATGAATAAAACATTACATCATCCAGATACAATCAAGGTCCGACTACGGAACCAAAATAAAAGAAGAACCCCAAATGCGACAAAGGTCCCCTGGCCGACCCCAACCGGCTCCACTCTTGATCAACTAGAACGAAACAACACAAAGGGCAAGATCTTCATCGAGCTCGCCCTGAGCTTGGGTGCGCCACCTGCTCGGTAACATAGGCACCGCAAACTGGTTTTGAAGTATCCGTGAGCCACGGGATTCAAAGAATCTCGCACCATGAGATCAAGACTATTTAAGCTTATGGGTAAGGTAAAGGCATGAGGTGGAGCTGCAGCAAGCGACTAGCATATATGGTGGCTAACATACGCAAATGAGAGCGAGAAGAGAAGGCAAAGCACGGTCGATAAAAGTATGATCAAGAAGTGATCCTATAGCAACCTACGCCAAGCATAACTCCAACACCAGTTCACTTCCCTGACCACCGAAAGAGACCATCACGGTTACACACACGGTTGATGTATTTTAATTAAGGTCAACTTCAGGTCTTCTACAACCGACATTAACAAATTCCCATCTGCCACATAACCGCGGCACGGCTCTCGAAAGTTTAAATCCTGCAGGGTGTCCCAACTTAGCCCATGACAAGCTCTCACGGTCAACGGAGGAATAGACCTCCACCCGAGACACTCCGATCGACTCGGTATCCCGGTACAACAAGACATTTCGACAGGTAAAACTAAACCAGCAACACCGCCTAATGTGCCGACAAATCCCGATAGGAGCTGCACATATCTCTTTCTCGTGGCACACTCAGATGAGTCTAGCTACGAGTAAAACCAACCCTCAAGTTTCCCGAGGTGGCCCTCAGTAGTTTCTCGATTGACCAACACTCAGAGGAGCACCGCCCGGGGTTAAAATAAAGATGACCCTTGAGTCTGCAGAACCCAAGGGAAGGTGGTAGGTTGTTAGCGCAAATGGTAAAACCAATGTTGGGCACTGCTGGAGGAGCTTTACTTAAGGCGAACTGTCAAGGGGTTCCCATTATAGCCCAACCGTGTAAGGAACGCAAAATCCGGGAACATAACACCGATATGACAGAAACTAGGGCAGCAAGAGTGGAACAAAACACCAGGCATAAGGCCGAGCCTTCCACCCTTTACCAAGTATAGAGATGCATTAATTAAATAAGATATATTGTGATATCCCAACAAGTAAACATGTTCCCACAAGGAACAACATCTCCATGTTCCAACAAGGAACAAACTTCATCTTCACCTGCAACTAACAACGCTATAAGAGGGGCTGAGCAAAGCGGTAACATAGCCAAACAACGGTTTGCTAGGACATGGTGGTTAGAGGTTTGACATGGCAATTTGGGAGGCTGACAAGCAAATGGTAGGCATCGTAGCATTGGCATAGCAAAAGAGCGAGCAAAACTAGCATAGCAAAGATAGTAGTGATTTCGAGGGTATGATCATCTTGCCTGAGATCCCGCTAGGAAGAAGAACGAGTCCATGAAGAAGACAAACGGACGAAGTCGAACGGATCCTCACAACTCCGGAACGAAACCGAAGCTAACGAGAGAAGCAACCCGGAAAGAAGCAAACAACACGGTAAACAACCATCACATAATCATGGCATGATGCACAACCAAGTATGATGCATGTCCGGCTTAATGAGGCATGGCATGGCAAAGTGCAACAAACAATACTACAAGTTAAGTGGAGCTCAATATGCAACGAGTTGCATATTGACGGAACACCACATCAATTATTTAGATCTCTCTCGGTTATGAACAAGACAAGATTAAATGTTGGTTAACATGGCAAGAGGTGAAGCATAATTAAACTACACCATCTAAACAATTTAAATGGGGCCGGATATAAAAACAACAAATCCGGTAAATCTCCATATGCATTTAGCAATTTAATGCAACAACAAGTTTAAACATTTTAATTGTTATTATCATGATGCGGATGACATATGCAAGATTTATGCAAGTTTTATGAAAATATTGACATGAGCATGATAAGGAGCATTTGGTCACCATGGCGGAACGAAAAGGGTGCCACGGCGGCGAAACAAAAATGGTGCCACGGCAACATATCCGAAAATGATGCCACGGCAACATATCCGAAAATGATGCCACGGCAACATATCGGTTCCGGTAGCTCACGGAGATACCGGTGCAAAAGGAGGCGTGAACAAGTCATGCAAGATGGTGGGGTGCTCCCGACTTCCGGGTTCCCACGGGATAGTGGCATGGCTTACGGCGATCGTGCAAGGAACAATTCGGGCACGGTGCAAAACTCGAGCATCTCATACATGCAAGGGCATCTCATCGCGGTCGTCTCGGGTTATACCTTCGAAGCGTGCGTTCTAGGAGCGGTTCGAGTCGTCGAGGGAAGTAGTGGTTCACGTGATGGTAGTGGTACACGGTCGTTGTCGAAGTAGTTGTACACATTGTCTTGTCGAATCCACCCTCTTCGGGGAGACGGTAGTGGTTCACGGACGTCGTGGAACTAGTCGTGCTCGGCGTAGATGTTCGGGTCCGGCGAGGAACTTGATGACCACGGGGTCGACGGTAGAGGAGGTAGTGGTACTATTCGTGGATCGTCTTGGTACTTGGGGTCTTCGGACTTGGTGTAGATGTACATGGCAAACGTAGTGGTACTAAGCGCCGGTCGTCGGAGGGACTTGCCGAAATCCACAGAGCCGGTGTGCTTGTTCAGGCGTCGGTCTTGCTGGAGGGGTACTTGGTGAATCCGCATAGTCGCACACGGGTCATAGTGGTACTTGGCAAAATCCACGGGTGGTCTTGGCGCAGCTAACAACAACAGACAGAAAGCAAGGCATGGCCGAAGGTGAGGTTGCAATGCCTTGGGAATGAACTCCAGCGACGGAGCGGTGGGGACGCTGGGTGAAGAGGATGGCTGCGGGCGCCATGGTGGGCTCATGTGGAGGCAGGGAAGGAGAAGCAGGGCGCGGCGAGCTGCGGGTGGCCGGCGAGGAGGTGGAGGCGCGAGGCGGCGGGGTCGCGCTCGAGCAGATCGGGGCCCGGCGCGAAGATGGGGTCATCGGAGCGGCGCAGCAGCTCGGGGCCGATCCTGGCATTGGAGGCCGGGACATGGCGACAGCAGGGTGTCGCAGAGGAGCAGGAGAAAGGGAGGCGTCGCATGGAGGGCGTTGGGGCGGCGCTCGCCAGGGCGGCGATGGCGAGGAAGGGAAGAAGGTGCGGCGGCGGCCATGGCCTCGGCGAGGGGGTCAGGCGCTGCGCGGCAAGGGACAAGAGGAGGCGATGGGGATCGGGCACTGGGAGCTCGATGCGGTGTGTGAGTGCGGCGGCGGGCAGAGGGACGAGAGGGAGATGAGATCGAGCGAGGGGGGTCGAGGCTGCGCGTGGGGATCGGGCACGGGGTAGCGGCGCTGGAGGAGGACGAGGGAGAGATGGAGACCGATGGGAGTCGGGCTAGGGTTAGGTGCTGGGGCCGGCTGGGCCTAAAGAGGCCGGTGGAGGAGCCTTGGCCCATGCGGGCTTAGGGATGGATGGGCCGGCGCGGGAGGTTGGAAGGCCCAGGCTGTTGGGTGCAGGCTCTCTCTCTCCCTTCCTCTCATATTTTTCTTAACAGAAAAGAAATAGAGAGAAGGAAAGAAAGAAAGGGTTAGGGAAAGAATATGTGCAAGGGGTTAATTTCCCTGGACTCACAAAAATATGCTCGTTCCAAGAAAAATAGAAAGACCATGATTGAAAGATAAGAATTCAAACTCATTTGAATTTCATTCAAATGGGTTTGAACTAGGACTTGATAACAGGAAGGTCCAAAAATGTTCGGATTTTTAGTGGAGCTCCGGAAAATGACGAAATAATTTATGGGCAAGTTGGAGACCAAACATGAAGCAGAAAAGGAACGAAATTATTTTGCAAGTGTGTTTTGGTTAATTCCAAATAAATGGAATAATTTTATTATAGCTCCCTAATAATATTGAGAGGCTTTAATATGTTATAAAGAGAAATCACGAGTGAATTCCCTCGATTTAAATGGACCAAAGATCCATGCCATTTATTTAGTTGAGGTTTAAAATTAATGAAATGATGGCATGATGACATGATGCAACGCAAATGATGCAAAGATGAAAGCAACAAACAAAACAAATCACATGACGAAACTCGGAGTAGCTGGAAGTCTTCTGAAGCGTCGGTCTCGGGGCGTTACAACACTCCACCACTATGAGAGGATCTCGTCCCGAGATCTAGGATGACACCAGAGGAAAACGGAAGAGGAAGAGAAGAGGTAAACTAAGTTGCTTCTTTAACGAACGAGTGAAACCATGAACCTTGAGAGGTTGAGCAATTTAAAAGAAAGAGTACAACAGAGATTAACGAGATTGCAAACAATCCGTTAGAAAAGAGGAACAAGGAGTATTACGAGAACTTGACGGTTGCAAAGACACAAATAAAGAGTTTAATGGACAAGATAGAATTCGAAACCACTCCGGTTAAAACAAGATGGGAGAGGAAGAAGATTGAAGTAATTTGGGCAGCACTCCGACTGAAAGAAGAAGGAAAAACTTGAAAAGAACTTGAATGGAGGACACGACACGCCGGTTAAATGGATATGCATGAAGAACATGATCCTCGCAATTCGAGATGATGAGAGAAAAGAGCAACATCACAATGCCTCCTAAGAAATGAAAGAATGGAATGGAATGAACGGAGGGAAACAATATCTTGAAAGAGCACGCTTACAAGAAATGCTAGAACGGAGTTGTTGGAAAACCAACAACGAAAGGAATAAACTTGTGGTGGGCTTAAGGAAACATCTCAAAATTATGAGGTGACAAACGGCCACTAACAAAAATAATTGATTGCTTGAGATTAACGAAGAGATGAAAACTTGTTCCATCAAGATGGAAAAGAGATAAATTGGGTCATTAATAAGCACCAAAATAGCAACATTCCTTAGGGAAGGCTTTAGGTGAAATCTGACACAAGATAACTCCAACGAAGAAGTTGATTGGTCGAAAAGATCTCTTGAATGAAGAGAAAATGATGGATTTAAAATACCTCATTCCTGACAACATATGAATCATGAAACATGAATGGAAATTGTCAAGAGTGACATAACACCATCTCAAAAGATAAGATAGAAGGAATTGCACTATGGAATGCAAGACGGAGAATACTTGAGCTTCTCAAAACAAAACAAGTGTTGGGCACCCTGTTTAATTTTGAGTATAGCTTGGCGGATCATAACTTCGAGCGAAATCTTGAAGAACAATTGAAGAATGAAAAGAATCCTTGACGAACCACCATTTAGAGCCTCCATGAAGAACTCCGGTAATAGAAGGATGATGAAAAGAAAGAGAAGTTGAAAACACAAGGTGAAGCCTTACAATGACTTAGATGGATCTCCGTGATAATTAGAGCTTGGAACTCCGGGAAAAGAAAAGATGAAACAACTGAAACCGAGAATTTATTCATCAAGAACAAACTCCGAAAGAAGGAATTAATCACTTGGATGAAACAAGAACAAGAATTATGTTATGTGTATCCTTCACCAATTTAAATTGATGACAAGCAACGGATTTGGCATACTACTTATTCTCGTAGAAAGGATTAAGAGAGATATGGCGTAAACTTGAGAAGGTATTGATGGAACCACCGGTGGGATTGGAACAACAAATGAATTGATATGATGAACAAGGAAGAGAGATCTTGAAAGACCCACCGTAAGAATTGAAAATTGAACGTAGCAAATGCACAAATCACCGGGAAGAATTGCAAAATGAATGAAGATACTTGAGGGTATTTAGATACAAATGAACGAATAGATCATGAGCTGATTAGAGAATACTTGAATGACTCACCGGTATGATTTGGAGAACGAGAGCTGAAAGCTTGAATGAATAATACTGAGACGATGGGCTTCAAAGAATGAAACTGAAAAGACTCCTAAAATGCTCCGGATGGGTGAAAAAGATTCTCACAATCGAAAACAATTATGAGAGGATGGCAACAAGCTAGCACCAAGAATCTTGAAGAGAATAGAGCAAGATTAAAGAGAAACTCTTCTTCGGTCTTCAAATGATGAGAATGACAACAAGAAACACCACCAAGAATTATTGAGGCACACCGGAAGAATCAAAAGCGAAGAGGTTGAGCCAACTATGAAAAGAATTTGAAAGATCTTGGAGAAAAGCATTTGACTGATGATAACTTATTCTTACATCAAACTTGGAGAAGAATTTAGGATAGCTCTGGGAAAATAGAAGAGTCAGGTAAGATCCTGGGAAAAGACCTGTGGGTTAGGGCCCACTCAAAAGAACACCGTTGAAAGATTTAAAAGAGATGTTGCACCGGTTGAATTAAATGACTTGAATGAGATACCAATCTCGAAAGAGCTTGAACGAATGCAGAGTGGAAACACGAATCTTCGAGATATCTTGAGCACTCCGGAATAACAAATAGCGAGAAGTAGAATGATAATGAGGTGCACCGGTATGAGAAGACATTGAAATGAGGAAAAAGGTATGATAAATATCGAAAGCTTGAATAGGATCCACCGGAGAAGAAACAACAATGAAGGATGATGAACTTGAAGCTGTTGAGCATCTTCATGGGAAATCAACGGATCAGAACATTGATTGAAAAGAATGAAGAGACTTCACATGAATAAATGGATACTTGATTAAGAAATCTGTGTTCTTGAGGAAAAAGGGTGGGAGGGTGGGGAAAAACAAGGACAACTTGGGATGAACGAAACAAACACCGTTGAGAAAACTTAGAATTGATCTTGCGGATGGGAAAAATGATGGGATCCACTTGAAGAGAAGCACGCCGGTTGGAAAAGAATTAACATGACGACCTCGATGATCAAGAAGGATTAGTACTCCCATAGAAATATGAGAACACCATTTAGGAAAGGTATGGATTCAACACTTGACATTGAAGCAACTCGAATACCACAAATAAAACAAAACAAAGGATTTGGCTTGCAGAATAAGCCGGAACAAATACATATGATAGAGATTTACCCAATCCCATATCATGCATCCGCTTGAAAGATATTCTAGGAGCTACTTGAATTCCCACCTATAAAACTCCCAAACTTTCTCGGTTATGCAATCTGTGTTGGGGATACAGGAAGCAATATATCTCACCCAAACTAACAATACCTACATCCAAGCTGTATCCATCCGTCAACACATAACCAAGAAACCTTCGAAATCGCTCTACCTCAACCTTCAAAAGCATCCATTATACGAAGTCATGGCAATACTCCAAGACTCACCTCAAGATCGGGTTATCGGGTTATCTCACCAACAACTGCATAAAAGAGATTTTCGATGTCGGCGATTAAACTCGGTATTCCAGAATCTGCAACGATAAAATTATGACGACAACACCTCGTAGCTCAACTCCCGGACACCTCCACTAAAAACCCCTGCCGACGGAGGCACCAAGACAATGTTGTCATCATAAAACCATCGAACGATTCCAAGATACCCGCGTGATCCTAAAAAAGTTAGTGAAATTTGAGAAGAGAAGAGTCAAAACTCTACGTCAGATACCTCACCAGAGCGATTTAAGGACCGAGGAGTAAAAAGAATTCCTAACTCTCCGATACATATAATCCTAAATGACTCAAAACATTTTTCTAGACACAACTCGCCGCTAAAAACGATCAAGCAAAGGGGCTCCTAAGGTCGGGAAGGCTCGATTACCAACTTGTAACGCCTCGATGCGGCTATATCTCCCACGTGTCGAAGCACGACTTAGAGGCATAACCGCATTGAAAGCAATGTCGCAAGTGAGGTAATCTTCACACAACCCATGTAATACATAAGGAAAGAGATACATAGTTGGCTTACAATCGCCACTTCACACAATTACATGAATAAAACATTACATCATCCAGATACAATCAAGGTCCGACTACGGAACCAAAATAAAAGAAGAACCCCAAATGCGATAAAGGTCCCCGATCGACCCCAACTGGGCTCCACTATCGATCAACTAGAACAAAACAACACAAAGGGCAAGATCTTCATCGAGCTCCTCCTTGAGCTTGGTTCGCCACCGCCGGTAACATAGGCACCGCAAACTGGTTTTGAAGTATCCGTGAGCCACGGGACTCAAAGAATCTCGCACCATGAGATCAAGACTATTTAAGCTTATGGGTAAGGTAAAGGCATGAGGTGGATCTGCGGCAAGCGACTAGCATATAGGGTGGCTAACATACGCAAATGAGAGCGAGAAGAGAAGGCAAAGCACGGTCGATAAAAGTATGATCAAGAAGTGATCCTATAGCAACCTACGTCAAGCATAACTCCAACACCGTGTTCACTTCCCGGACTTCGCCGGAAAGAGACCATCACGGTTACACACACGGTTGATGTATTTTAATTAAGGTCAACTTCAGGTCTTCTACAACCGGACATTAACAAATTCCCATCTGCCACATAACCATGGGCACGGCTCTCAAAAGTTTAAATCCCTGCAGGGGTGTCCCAACTTAGCCCATGACAAGCTCTCACGGTCAACGGAGGAATAGACCTCCACCCGAGACACTCCGATCAGACTCGGTATCCCGGTACAACAAGACATTTCGACAGGGTAAAACTAAACCAGCAACACCGCCCGAATGTGCCGACAAATCCCGATAGGAGCTACACATATCTCTTTCTCAGGGCACACTCAGATGAGTCTAGCTACGAGTAAAACCAACCCTCAAGTTTCCCCGAGGTGGCCTGCAGTAGCTTCAGTTCGACCAACACTCGAGAGGAGCACCGCCCGGGGTTAAAATAAAGATGACCCTTGAGTCTGCAAAACCCAAGGGGAAGGTGGTAGGTTGTTAGCGCAAATGGTAAAACCAATGTTGGGCATTGCTGGAGGAGCTTTACTTAAGGCAAACTGTCAAGGGGTTCCCATTATAGCCCAACCGTGTAAGGAACGCAAAATCCGGGAACATAACACCGATATGACGGAAACTAGGGCGGCAAGAGTGGAACAAAACACCAGGCATAAGGCCGAGCCTTCCACCCTTTACCAAGTATATAGATGCATTAATTAAATAAGATATATTGTGATATCCCAACAAGTAAACATGTTCCCACAAGGAACAACATCTCCATGTTCCAACAAGGAACAAACTTCATCTTCACCTCCAACTAACAATGCTATAAGAGGGGCTGAGCAAAGCGGTAACATAGCCAAACAACGGTTTGCTAGGACATGGTGGTTAGAGGTTTGACATGGCAATTTGGGACGCTGACAAGCAAATGGTAGGCATCATAGCATTGGCGCAAAAGAGCGAGCAAAACTAGCATAGCAAAGATAGTAGTGATTTCGAGGGTATGATCATCTTGCCTGAGATCCCGCTAGGAAGAAGAACGAGTCCATGAAGAAGACAAACGGACGAAGTCGAACGGATCCTCACAACTCCGGAGCGAAACCGAAGCTAACGAGAGAAGCAACCCGGAAAGAAGCAAACAACACGGTAAACAACCATCACATAATCATGGCATGATGCACAACCAAGTATGATGCATGTCCGGCTTAATGAGGCATGGCATGGCAAAGTGCAACAAACAATACTACAAGTTAAGTGGAGCTCAATATGCAACGAGTTGCATATTGACGGAACACCACATCAATTATCTGGATCTCTCTCGGTTATGAACAAGACAAGATTAAATGTTGGTTAACATGGCAAGAGGTGAAGCATAATTAAACTACACCATCTAAACAATTTAAATGGGGCCGGATATAAAAACAACAAATCCGGTAAATCTCCATATGCATTTAGCAATTTAATGCAACAACAAGTTTAAACATTTTAATTGTTATTATCATGATGCGGATGACATATGCAAGATTTATGCAAGTTTTATGAAAATATTGACATGAGCATGATAAGGAGCATTTGGTCACCATGGCGGAACGAAAAGGGTGCCACGGCGGCGAAACAAAAATGGTGCCACGGCAACATATACGAAAATGATGCCACGACAACATATCCAAAAATGATGCCACGGCAACATATCGATTCCGGTAGCTCACGGAGATACCGGTGCAAAAGGAGGCGTGAACAAGTCATGCAAGATAGTGGGGTGCTCCCGGCTTCCGGGTTCCCACGGGATAGTGGCATGGCTTACGGCAATCGTGCAAGGAACAATTCAGGCACGGTGCAAAACTCGAGCATCTCATACATGCAAGGGCATCTCATCGCGGTCGTCTCGGGTTATACCTTCGAAGCGTGCGTTCTCGGAGCGGTTCGAGTCGTCGAGGGAAGTAGTGGTTCACGTGATGGTAGTGGTACACGGTCGTTGTGGAAGTAGTTGTACACATTGTCTTGTCGAATCCACCCTCTTCGGGGTGACGGTAGTGGTTCACGGACGTCATGGAAGTAGTCGTGCTCGGCGTAGATGTTCGGGTCCGGCGAGGAACTTATGACCACGGGGTCGACGGTAGAGGAGGTAGTGGTACTATTCGTGGATCGTCGTGGTACTTGGGGTCTTCGGACTTGGTGTAGATGTACATGGCAAACGTAGTGGTACTAAGCGCCGGCCGTCGGAGGGACTTGCCGAAATCCACAGAGCCGGTGTGCTTGTTCAGGCGTCGGTCTTGCTGGAGGGGTACTTGGTGAATCCGCATAGTCGCACACGGGTCATAGTGGTACTTGGCAAAATCCACGGGGGTGGTCTTGGCGTGCAGCGAACAACAGCACAGGAAAGCAAGGCATGGCCGAAGGTGAGGTTGCAGCGGCCTTGGGCATGAACTCCAGCGACGGGAGCCGGTGGGGACGCGGGGTGAAGAGGATGGCTGCGGGCGCCATGGTGGGCTCGCGGTGGAGGCAGGGAAGGAGAAGCAGGGCGCGGCGAGCTGCGGGTGGCCGGCGAGGAGGTGGAGGCGCGAGGCGGCGGGGTCGCGCTCGAGCAGATCGGGGCCCGGCACGAACATGGGGTCGTCGGAGCGGCGCAGCAGCTCGTTGCCGATCCTGGCGTTGGAGGCCGGGACTTGGCGACCGCAGGGTGTCGCAGAGGAGCAGGAGAAAGGGAGGCGTCGCATGGAGGGTGTTGGGGCGGCGCTCGCCAGGGCGGCGATGGCGAGGAAGGGAAGAAGGTGCGGCGGCGGCCATGGCCTCGGCGAGGGGGTCAGGCGCTGCGCGGCAAGGGACAAGAGGAGGCGATGGGGATCGGGCACTGGGAGCTCGATGCGGTGTGTGAGTGCGGCGGCGGGCAGAGGGACGAGAGGGAGACGAGATCGAGCAAGGGGGGTCGAGGCTGCGCGTGGGGATCGGGCACGGTGTAGCGGCGCTGGAGGAGGACGAGGGAGAGATGGAGACCGATGGGAGTCGGGCTAGGGTTAGGTGTCTTTGGGGCGGCTGGGCCTAAAGAGGCCGGTGGAGGAGCCTTGGCCCATGCGGCTTAGGGATGGATGGGCCACAGGGAGGTTGGAAGGCCCAGCTGTTGGTGCAGTTTCTCTCTCCTTCCTCTCATATTTTCTTAATGAAAAAAGAAATAGAGAGAAGGAAAGAAAGAAAGGGTTAGGGAAAGAATATGTGCAAGGGGTTAATTTCCCTGGACTCACAAAAATATGCTCGTTCCAAGAAAAATAGAAAGGCCATGATTGAAAGATAAGAATTCAAACTCATTTGAATTTAATTAAAATGGGTTTGAACTAGGACTTGATAAAAGGAAGGTCCAAAAATGTTCGGATTTTTAGTGGAGCTCCGGAAAATGACGAAATAATTTATGGGCAAGTTGGAGACCAAACTTGAAGCAGAAAAGGAACGAAATTATTTTGCAAGTGTGTTTTGGTTAATTCCAAATAAATGGAATAATTTTATTATATGTCAGGACCCCGACTCAATGTCACATCGATCTAGCCTGTAACACATCATATCACTTTGCGGCCTCATGCACGGTATCCCAACGGGTGCCACCTTACCTTGGCCCGGGACCGTTTGCGCCTTTTGGCACACGTATATGATAGTGTCGCTAGCATCCATATGAAAAGGAGCCCGGCTGACATGACTAGTCGTAAACCCAAAGTGGCACAGACTTACAGGACAGCATCCATGACCCAAAGATCGAACGTGTCGGTCAACAACAAGTAAGTTCCGGCTGTAGCGCTGGGCTAGCAGACTCGATAAACCGGGCAGTAAGCGGCTAACAGACTCGGTACTCAATGCGTGACATTTCAAGGGGACGTACACAGAACGAAGAAGGACACATGCCGCCAGCCTAAGTGTTCCGGAGCAGTAGCAAGCTACCATGGCTCAAAGGAGACACTAGGAGACATTTCCCGGTAAGAGAGGCTACTAAAGATAAACAACTAGATAGTCAGATCCCACACATACCAAGCATTTCAATCATACACACAATATGCTCGATATGTGCAAATACATCAAGGCATCACAACATGACTCTACGACACAAGTACTTTATTTAAAGGCTCAGAGAGCCATTCATAACATACACACAAGTACGGGTCACACGACCCACATACAAGTCATACAAGCATACAAGCCAACAATGAAGTGTTTTGTCCGAGTACGCATAACTAGTAAAATAAAAGAGGCCTGGGTAAGCCTAGCTATACTACATGGTCTTTCTCTTGCACAGGATCACCACCTGGGCCTTAGTCTACTCGTCGATGTCAACGTCTACGAAGAACCCGTCGGAAGGGTTTGTGGCATCTTCTGAAAAATGTAAATTAAAGCAACATGAGTACAAAGGTACTCAGCAAGACTTACATCAGACCCTACATACATGCACATTATCAAGAAGGGTTGGTGGGGTTATTGCAGCAAGCCAGCTTTGACTCATGGCTAAGCTATCCTACGAGACACCAACTTGAAATAGTTTTTGCGCACTCGAGTCCACTACTCATCACTTCAATACACCACCGAGGATCCAACCCCGTCTTCCTACGGAGAAGCCATCCTCAAGACTCACGCTTATCTTGAGGCTTTTAGTAGTATCCATTTACTTGTCTATGAACCGTATAGGCAACCAAGTAGTCCTTTATCATGACGCCGCTATTCAATAGATGATGTTAACCTGCAGGGTGTACTTCTTCATACATGTTTCCACCACTTAGCGTCTCAGACACCGACATGTGCTCGGCAGACTTCAGCGAAAAGCCGACGTGGGTGTAGACCACGACCTACCTAGACACTCAAGTCTCTAGTCCAGGTTTATCGCCTATTTGGGTTCCATCTATGAGGAGTTCGGCCAAGTCTCGCCACAGCCCCAAACGATGTGAACAAGGTTCCCGGATACCAAACGGGCATCCGGTACACCCGCCACGCACCTACCGCATCACAGCCCACCCCTACGGTCAGCGCTGTCCCACGGCCTCCAAGAGGCTACAAACACCGAAACTACTTGCAACTCCCGGACGGAGGACTAGCGTGAATAAGAAGTCGAGCGGGTCATATTTCAGGCCCAATGTATGGTAGTAGCTGTTTCTTAAATCACACATACAGATCTCAGTGCTTAAGGACGGCCTCAATGAAACAACCCACCATGTACTCCTACATGGCCTCTCATCGATAACTTTACCAAATCGTGTTCAACATCTTACTCTCATACCGACTCGATCATTTCACTCTAGCCATCATCCCGATGAACCAGACCTGACACGACTCTAAGCATAGCAGGCATAGCAAGGTAGGAACAACACAACCATATGGCTCAATCAACTCCTACACATGCTAGTGGGTTTCATCTAGTTACTGTGGCAATGACAGGTCATGCAGAGGAAATGGTTCAACTACCGCAGCACACAGCAGTTTGAATCGCGTTGTCTTAATGCAAGAACGAGGGCAGGAGCAAGAACATGGGATTTTATCGATATGATCAAATGGTTGGTTGCTTGTTCGATGGGTCGTTACACGGGTATTGTTCTTCGTCGGGTTATCACGGTACTCCTCGGGGCCGTAACCCGCCGCAGAACACCGATACGCAAGCATTACCAAACAAGATGCAACAATATGATGCATGCAATGAGACATGGCAAATGAGTGCTTTGGGCTAATGCAACTAAGACCAAATGAGTTTGAAGCATTTTGAACTATGGATGCAATTTCCAAACCCATTATGATCATTTAAAGTGCTTAAACTTGTTCTGCCATAAACAGCAAGTTAGCTTCTGTAAACATGCATGAAACCTGTACAGATGGAAAGATTGGATTTTTCTGATCATTTTTCATATATAATTTGTCTCATTTGGAGCTATGGTTGATTTTATATGAATTTTTGAAGTTTGAAACATTTTCCGAATTTTCGTAAAAATAATTCCAAGAATTAAAATATCATACAAGACTGGCCATGATGACGTCGGGGGTCAACGGGCTGGTCAGTCAAACTGACCAGTGGGTCCCGATGTCGATGGGGTTAGTTTAATTAGTATTTAATTAAAACTAAACTAGGTTAATTAGCGTGGCTGGGCCCACATGTCATAGACCCGTGGGGTCAACCCGGCCCACCTGTGGTCAAAACCGGGTCAAACCCACGGCGTTTAGCCGCGGCGAGCGCGACGCGGGCGGCGATAGTGTTTTAGCCGTTCCGCCACCAAATGGGGCGCGAGACCACCGGAGTGAGGTGAGGACGAACCGCAGCTCTTGGCGGAGTCCGCGGGCTCGGGGTGGCGGAGTTGGCGGCGGCGACTTTTTATGCCACCGAGCTCGGGTGAAAACGAACTCGTGCTGGGGTGTGCGGTGGGGTGCGTGGAGTGCTTGGTTAGCACCAGCGCGATGTGGTGAACGCGTTGGACACGGTGGGAAGGCCGGAGTGTGGCCGGGAGCACGTCGGCGACGAGGTCCGCGGCGGTGCGTGCGTGCGATCCTCGTGCGCTCGCTGTGGTGCACGGGAGCGAGAGAGAGAGGGTCGGGGAGGTAGCTAAGCTCACAGCGGACGCGACGGTGCAGACGGCGTGGTCGGGGACGAGCTGCAGCGGCGACGGCGTTGAAGGGGATCTCCGGCGGCGGACTCGGGCGAGGCTGGTGCGGCGGCGGCTGGCACGCGAGCGCTCGGGGCTCGGCTAGCTCGAAGTAGCGGACAGCGGCGGAGCTCCTGGACACGGTGGCGCGGCGTGGGGTTGACGGAGAACGCGGCTATGACGGTGGTGCGGCGACGGTGGCGTCGGCCATGGCGTGGGGGAGCGAGGGAGATGAACCGGAGAGGAACGGGCGTCTGGGGTGCGGAGAGCGAGGGGATCGATCCCCGACGTGGCAAGGCGAGGGAAGCGGCGAGACGGCGAGCAGGTGCGTGGCACCCATGCGGTGCTCGCCGTCGAGCACTCCGCTGCCGCTGCCGGGTAAGCAGCTTCGCCGGGCGCGGTCTTGGGCTGGGCGGCCAGTGGGCTGGCCAAGGCCGAGGCGCCAGTGAGCTTTTTTTTTCTCTTTTTCTTTTTTCTATTTTCTTGCAACTTTGTTGAGTTATTTAAAATACCGTAAAGGTTCTAAAATTCACCAAACTACTCCTGGTCCATTGTTGGAATATTTCCAACATGAAACATTTTAGTTTGGAGATATTTGGACATTTGAAATATTTTATAAATTTTAAATGCCCAAATTCAAATAGCTATGATTTAATTCAAAGACCACAGGATGACCTAGGAAATTGTGCATCACTTTTGGCAAAGCTTCGACCAAGACAAAATGATGGACATTTTAGAAGGGCATTTCAGGTTCATCGAAAATATTTTTAGTAAACCCTAGTTGTTTCAGAGGGGGCTGGGGGTTCTGGCAATCCCATTTCAGCTTTCTGTTGAAAAAAATAGACATGATGCAACACTCTAATGCATGAACTAGCTAGGGTGTGACATTATAGCTCCCTAATAATATTGAGAGGCTTTAATATGTTATAAAGAGAAATCACGAGTGAATTCCCTCGATTTAAATGGACCAAAGATCCATGCCATTTTTTTAGTTGAGGTTTAAAATTAATGAAATGATGGCATGATGACATGATGCAACGCAAATGATGCAAAGATGAAAGCAACAAACAAAACAAATCACATGACGAAACTCGGAGTAGCTGGAAGTCTTCTGAAGCGTCGGTCTCGGGGCGTTACATGGATATGACCATCGGGTGGTTCAAAGGGTGAAGTTATATATGTGTGTGAGAGGGCACTTGACTGCATGTAGATACAAACATATGTAGTGTGCGTGATATGAATCAAGATTGAGGGCGAGAAACAAGGTTGATGGAGAAACATATAAATAGAAAGATAAAGATGCTAGCTAGTGTGCGTTAGAGATAGGAGTCGAGTGGATCAGAAGGGTGGGTTATGTGTGTGGGTGTGAGAGAGATAGAGAGAGGGTGCATGTGAGTCACATACAAACAGATATCAGAGAGAAATGAGATCCAGAGAGACGGAGTTTTGTGTCTGCGAGAGAGAAAGATATTTCACAACGAGAGTGATAGCAAGAGAGAAATATGAGGGAACGCAAGATATCTCTAGGGAGAGAGGGTGTGTGTGAGCGATATACAAGAGAACAATGGAGAAATATGAGACCCTAGGAGACAGAGTTTGTATTTGTCTGTGAGAAAGATATATTGAAGAGGAAGAGTCGTAGGTTCTCATATCTAAGGAGCGAAAGACATCTCTATATGAGGGGTGTGCGAGTGGCACACATGGGAATAGTAGAGAGAAATGAGACCCCGGGAGACAAAGTTTTGTGTTTGTGTGAGAGAAAGAGATTCCACATGGAGAATCATAGTTAGAGACACATAGTAGGGAGCGAGATAGAGTGATGAAGGTCGAGGGAGAGAGTACTGTCAGTGCGTTACGAAGATAAAAGATCATTGTCGACATACAGGTAGCACGAGAGATACCTGTGAGACGATGAACGCGTATAGGTCCAGAGATATAGTCCCATATAAGCATGAGTGATAGCTATATGAGACGAATATCTCGATTAAAGGGGATTCAAATATTTAAACTGGAGATCACGACATCGATAATATCATAACACAAATTGGTGTATCAAACAAGCATATTCATTTGAATTTGGGCACACGTGTAATGTTATATAGTTTATCAATATTGGTGATCCATAGATTCTTCAATTACAAACAATGCATGGTTTATATGCAATTAATGTATAAATGGGATTACACTATATGTTGCGTGTGTGAAACACATTATACATGTTTGAGAAGTTAAAAAAACCGCATCAAACACGCATTAGTTGGGGACAGTTAGCGAGGAATGCATACATTGGATTTCAACATAAAGTGGTTTCAAATATTTGAAAATCCAAATTGATGGATACAACCTTATGAATCTAAGATCATGCCATTTGTAAACCATATTTATGTATAAATGGTGTTGTGCTTTTGAAAGTATATATAAAAAATGATGTATATAGAATGTCATTCCAATTGAAAATGGATCCCGCCCGAGAAATATATAATACAAACGGGATTCGAATTGAGTTGGCACGGTAAACGTGTAGTCTACAAAATTTGAACGAAGCGGGGAAAGTCGCAGTAACCGCTCGAAACCAAAATCTGCGAGATGGAAATCACTACTACCTATCCCTGCCACGCAAAGCCTATCTGCTAGATTTCTATAGGTTTTGATAGGGGTAGGTTTGTAATTTCACCCAAACGTGACGTAACGGCCTCTCACCCAGATTCATACACGGTGGGCGCCAAAACACAGTGTGCCCTCGGCCGAAATCGACTCCCTCCTCGATTCATATTCATACACTGTGGGCGCCAAAGACAAACTCTCGTTGGCAAATATTCGGTGTATGCGAGATTACCGTCCTATCCCCGACCGACTAATGTTGCTGCGATGTAGTAGAAATTTGGAACAGGGGCTAAGTTTGTAATTTCCTCGCATTTGAGACAAGTGCGTCCTGAATACATGGTTCCCCCCTTCCTCTCTACCTCCCTTTTCCCCATTCATACTCTATGGGCGCCAAAACACCCTCTCCACCCCACCCTCCTCCGTCCGCCGCCGTCCGCCACCCCATCCACTGCCGTCCTCCTCCACCATGCCGGAGATGATACCCTGACGCCACTGTCCATTACAAGAGATCGACCTCTCTCATCCACTCCTTCGTACCGGGATCCTTGCATCCCATCCTCTCGCTTCATCCCTGCCGTCGTCCACCTTGCCGGCGCCGCTCCTACGACCATCTCGTCCACCGCGCCCCACTGCCACCGTCTACCCTCCTAGGTCTGCGTCCACGCTGCTGACAGTCATCACTACCGCAGCACCGTCACATTCTCAGCAGATGCGTACACGGCGCTGCACTAGAGGCGGTACTCTTTCGTATCCGCTCAACTTATTTATCGCAGCAAGAAAATAGATTGCCACTGCTTTACTCTGATTTCTTGTCTTGGTTATGGTTGCCTTTGTCCGGTTTGCACCTTCAGATCCGCCATGGCACGCTCAATGCTATACTCCCAATGCTTATGGTTTTCCCTTTATATTCCACACTAGTTAAATCACAGAGACTAAATTTCAAAATTGGGTCACGATTTTTCAGAGTCACGGAGTTCGCGGTGCGATCCAAGGCTCGGTGGTTGTGTGGCCTCACGAATGAAGAAAACTCGAAGCGGGTGGGGGGTGGGGTGACGGAGGAACACAGGCGGTGGGGGCCGGTGGTCCGACCGGCGGCCCGTGCGGTGTTCTGTATGGGAAGAATCAGAGACAAGGAAGGAGAAGGGTTAGGAGACGTAGGATCTTCGAGAGACAGCTGGGAGTTGCATTCTTAATGCGCTCTAGTTCATCATGTGTGGGCACTGCGCAACCAACATTTTATTATCCAAAATCTGCTTGCTCTTCTTTACCATGTTCGATAGAGCTGGCCTATACGTGATCGATAGGCTTTCATTTACTAGCGGCAATACAACACCATATTTTCAAGCCAGTTCCACTTTCCCGATTTATATATCGTGGTTATGGTGTACCCCTGTTATGTACATTATGATCTGCCAAGTTGCTGTGTGCTCTTGTTATCATGGTTTGGCAATAAACTCTCTATACAGTATATTATGAACCTATCATCTGCCAGCTATCCTTACTTCTGGAGCCTATTTTTTTGTGTACTTGTGCCATATTATATAAATGCACGCAACATATTACAGCACACATGAGCTCTCTCATCAGAATCTAGTGATAGCACATAAGTGTTTACAGGGGCGCCCCTAAATTAGAATATCATCTGCATTACAAAGATAATCCCACAACTATTTATGTTTTCATGGTTCTCAGATATTATATGCAATTACAGTGAATATCAGAATCCGCGCATTAGAAGAATATTGTGGAACACTGCAATGACTTACAAAATTGGCACCAAGGCATTGAGTGCCATTCTGGAAGCAATGAAACACGTATGCTCCCCACCAGTTGATTCTTGTTCAGAATATCATCCTAATGACTATTCTAACCTCGAGGAGTCAAAGGCAGATGGCCTGTCCTGTTCACCCATCAAGGTGCATGTTCTAATTTGGCAAGTTTTTATTGATTGCGCGTATCTTGCATATGTTGTCTTGCATTTCTTCTACTTTGTTGCACCGCCATCTGCTTAGTTTACTCATCATATAACTCGGGATGCCATGCCCATCCATTATCAATACATATTCCATCTGTCACCATACCATGTTTTTTCACTCAAATATTGTTCTTGTGGATCAGACATCAAAAAGGAAGAGGGTGATTGCCGAACCTGAAGGAGCACCAGCAAAGTCCTTGAAAAACGTGGTGGTGCCGGAGAAATCAGACAACGCCCCACTTATAATGGTTGTACAACCAGTGACACAAAACAAATGACTGACTCTAGCATACTGTACCCATACTTCACTGGCCACACCACTAGCCCCACCACAGAGGACCTGCACTCCAGCAAAAGGTATGCCGATTTCATTTGCCATAGCACTAGTCGTACCACAGAAAAATCCCACTCCAGCAAAAAGTACAACAAGTCCATCGGCCGAAGACCTATCCCAACTGCAGAGACGGCCAATTCCTGCAGATTGGAACCCCATTCCATTTATTCCCAGTTTAAAAGACAATGCTTTCAATGTTGTTAGGGACTACGTGCATATATTCCCATCATGGGAAGATTATAGTGAACACAAACACCATTTTCACATCTTCCTGTCCAACTTACGTGTAAGTGCTATTATTCATGGTATTATTTTCCTGTTTTCTGCTGATCGAACACATCAATGATTTACATTACATTGTTGTAACTAGGCGAGGGTCAATCTGGATAGTCATGACGAGCAAAGCTTGCTTGTGCTTTTCAAGAAAGCATTGCAGCAGTATCGGTGTTACCTGAGGAAATCACACTTCGATGGCAAGTCTATAAACGAATTTGCGGTGAAGTCTCCTGTGCTAAATTTAGAAGACATTGAATGAAAAAACCTTGTTATGCACTGGTCTCATTCCCAGGATGAGGTACTGTCTATGAAATCACATGACAATTTGAACTTCTACTTTTCAGCATGTGCCTTACGGATCTTTTTTGCAGGAAATCTGCTTAAAGAAGAATTCTGGTTTGAAAAGAACGACAGGATATTGCAAATATGCTGTCCGCTGCTTTGCTCTTATTAGTACCTGTTGTCCTGTATCACTGTACTTGCATACATACCTGGTTCATTATGTGATAGCAGTATGCACGATAGCTTGCTTATCAATTGTTCGCTCCAAATTATCTGATCTGTATGAATGGTTACGTTAGTGTAGAATATATCCAATGGCAATGAATTTTTTTAGCTCTGCATTGTTCATGTAAGTACATGTTGTCCTTTACCAATGTACTTATATTGACAGGTAGTTGTTCATGTACCATCACTCTGCAACTTATTTTCCTTTGCCCTCCATTTTCTACACATCACATCTATATTTACTCTTACCATAAGGTTGGTACTGAAGAAGTTTAGCTGTACATTGCTCTTGGCTATGCCTTTTGCCTGTACCGCTGCACATACATTTATAGCTACTTGGTTATGTAGTATCACTCTTCATCTTATCTTAAATATTCTCCATTTTTTTGTATATTATCACATCTATATTTACTCTTAACAAAATGTAGAATAAAGGCAATGCTTATGAAGAAGATTCTGTGCTAAACTTCTTGAATTGCCCCCCCCCCATCAGCATGGACAAGGGCAGCCTGTCTTTACCAGTAATGTTAGTTTGTCCTTCTCAAGCCTTCAAACTTTGTTGTGTATATTTGGTTAGGCATGACTGCAACAGCTGTTTATTTTTGGTGTTTGCATCAAATTGCATGTTTAAAGTTTATTATGTAGTCCATAAACAAAAGTTTGTCCTTCTCAATTTAAGTTTTCAGTTGTACAACCAAGTTCCTTCTTCATACCATGTAAATTAAACTATACAGAGCAAGTGATCTTCTTTTGCACTGCATGTATGCTTCTATTCTTCATCCGTAATCCAGTGGTGTGGTGCACCTACCCACTACAGCACAATGTCATATTCTGCGATGTCTTAACTATGCACAATTTCATATCATTCTACTATTATTTAAACCGTCTCTTTATTTGCCAATCTGAAATGGGATAAATTGACAGCACACTAACCATTGATACTTATGAGTTCTTGATCTGTAATCCAGTGGTGTCATGAAGCTGCCAACTCCTTCACAATGTCATTTCCTGCCATGTCTTGACCTGAACAATACCATATTGTGTTAATGCAATTTTAAACCGTGTCACTTTATTCGTCAGTAAGAAATGTGATGAATTGTCAGCATTGATACTTTTATGTGCAAAACTTGTCATCTGTCTGCTTGTTTATCTTTCAGAGTGAGGAAGATATAAGTGTTGAACAAGCGCAGCTCATCATCTTGCTTTCACCGCTTGCTGCTGCAGCTCCCAATAGGCTAACCTTTCTTGAACTCTATTGAAGTTCTGTCAGTTTTGTATATTATTTTGCCGGCGTGTTTATTTGCACTGGTGGCGATCTTTGATGCCTATTGTATGTAATCTGCTGTCTGCTTGTGCTTTATTATCATAGTGGCGAACTTTGATGCCCTGTGGATGTAATATGTCGTAATTTCTTTATTGTATAGTCTAGTTTTTTTCTTATTCACGATGCTACAGTTGTTTTACTATATATATATCCTGTCTTCACAGTAAACCGGCCAAACCGTAAAATTATTGTACATAATCGGGCCGTCATGCAATCACGATGTATGATCCGCGTCATGGGCCCCGTCAAACTGGCCCACTAGTAGATTTGGGCCTTTAATAGGCCGAGTAACCCCCGGCCCTCTTTTCGCAAGAAAACTCAATGGGCTTTTAGGAGGCTGAGAAGTAGGTTGGGCCTGAAACGTGTCGAATAGCTCACGGGCCGACAGCAGCCCGAAATGGACCCCGGCCCATGATTGTGCGAATCAATTCACGGGCTTTTAACAGGCCAAAGTTGTCTCGGTCCCTGTTTGGCCCAATCAGATATCGGTTGCGAGCAGGCCGGATGCAAACTGGGCCATTGTTAGGCCCAACTATATGACGGGCTTTTAATAGGCCAAATTAATATAGGGACGAAATGTTAAATGGGTCCTTAACATGCCGAAACTAATATCAGGCCGAATTACTAAATGGGCCTTTAGCGAGTGGGCCCAAAAGCATAGCGTCTAGTTAACAGGCCGAATCTGATATGGGCCATAATTGAGCCCAAAGCCTCTTAAAGGGCCAGACCTGATCTGGGCCGTGATTTGGCCTAGAAAGTGGGAGGCTTTTAATGGGCCAGATCTTATATTGGCCATTATTAGGCCTGGAACATGGCAGGCCATTAATGGACCGGATCAAATATGGGCCGGCATTTGGCCCAAAACATGGCAGCCAGTTAATGGGCCGGCCTACTAGGGTCCTCAAAATCTTGTGGGCCTAAAGCTGGGCCGGCCCATTAATGTCGGTGAAATCTCATGGGCCTTTAGCTAGGCCGGCCCATTATGATCCGCAAGAATTTTGTGGGCTTTTACCTGGGCCGGCCCGTTATGGCACACAAAAATCTTGTGGGCCTTTACCTTGGCCGGCCTATTATGGCCCGCGACATCTTGTGGGCCTTTAGCTGGGCCAACCCATTACGGTCCGCAAAATCTCGTGGGCCTTTAGCTGGGCTGGACCATTATGGCCGCAAAATCTTGTGGGCCTTTAGTTGGGCCGACCCATTTAAACTTGATGGGCTGTGCCGCGTGTCGACGTATCATAGGTGCCTTCTGTCCAATGAGTGGATGACATCTGTCCCAATGGTGAGCCGACACGTGTTTCCTCCAGCCAATGATGATTTTACACGTGGAAAATCCCCATTGGTTGGGCTGTTAACGGGTTATCGGATCCAAAACCCGACCGATAGCTTAACGGCGTTCTGTTACGGTGGATACCACGTGTCGGTCACCCTTGACGAAAGCACTTCTGTCGTCATGGAAGTGGACACTTCCGTGATGATAATTTTGGTAATGTCATGGAACACTTCTACGACAGCACAGGTATGACTATCTTGATTCTGTCATAAAATCGTCATGGATGTACATGCATGACAAAAAACGCGACCTACTGTGACAAACACGTATCATCACAGAAGTGTATTTTTATTGTAGTGCATCTTTTTATCCTCAATGGCAACAATACAATACGTGCCTTGCAACCCCTATTGTCACTGGGTAAGGACACCGCAAGATTGAACCCAAAGCTAAGCACTTCTCCCATGGCAAGAAAGATCAATCTAGTAGGCCAAACCAAACTGATAATTCGAAGAGACTTACAAAGATAACTCAATCATACATAAAAGAATTAAGAAAAGATTCAAATATTTATCATAGATAAACTTGATCATAAACCCACAATTCATTGGATCTCGACAAACACACCGCAAAAAGAGTTACATCGAATAAATCTCAACAAGAGAGGGGGAGAACATGGTATTGAGATCCAAAAAGAGAGAAGAAGCCATCTAGCTAATAACTATGGACCCGAAGGTCTGCGGTAAACTACTCACAACTCATCGGAGGGGCTATGGTGTTGATGTAGAAGCCCTCCAAGGTCGATTCCCCCTCTGGCAGAGCGCCAGCGAAGGCTCCAAGATGGGATCTCGCGGATACAGAAGGTTATATATAGGAGGAATAAGTAGGTCGGTGGTGGAAATTGTTTTTCGTTGGCTCCCTGGATATTTTCGGGGTACGAGGGTATATATAGGAGGAATAAGTAGGTCGGTGGCCGCTCGAGGGGCCCACGAGATAGGGGGCACGCCCTGTAGGGGTGGGCGCGCCCCCACCCTCGTGGCCGCCTCGACTGCTTCTTGGCTTGCACTCCAAGTCCTCTGGATCACGTTCGTTCCAAAAATAACGGTCCCAAAGGTTTCACTCCGTTTGGACTCCGTTTGATATTCCTTTTTTCGAAATACTGAAATAGGCAAAAAAAACAGCAATATGGGCTAGGCCTCCGGTTAGTAGGTTAGTCCCAAAAATGATATAAATGTGTAAAATAAAGCTCATAAACATCCAAAAGGGGTAATATAATAGCATGGAACAATCAAAAATTATAGATACGTTGGAGATGTATCAAGCATCCCCAAGCTTAATTCCTTCTCGTCCTTGAGTAGGTAAATGATAAGAACAGAATTTTTGATGTGGAATGCTACCTAGCATAATTTTCAATGTAATTTTCTTTATTGTGGCATGAATGTTCAGATCCAAATGATTCAAAATAAAAGTTCATATTGACAAAAGAAATAGTAATACTTCAAGCATACTAATCAAAGCAATCATGTCTTCTCAAAATAACATGGCTAAAGAAAGTTCATCCCTACAAAATCATATAGTTAGGCTATGCTTCATTTTCGTCACACAAAAATGTTCCCAAATTCTACACCCCCGATGACGAGCCAAGCAATTGTTTCGTACTTAAATAATCTCAAACTTTTTCAACTTTCACGTAGTACATGAGCGTCAGCCATGGATATAGCACTATGGGTGGAATAGAATATGATGATGGGGATTGTGTGGAGAAGACAAAAAAGGAGAAAGTCTCGCATTGACGAGGATAATCAACGAGCTATGGAGATGCCCATCAATTGATGTCAACATGAGGAGTAGGGATTGCCATGCAACGGATGCACTAGAGCTATAAATGAATGAAATCTCAACAAAAGAAAACTAGTGGGTGTGCATCCAACTTTCTTGCTCACGAAGACCTAGGGCATTTGAGGAAGCCCATCGTAGGAATATACAAGCCAAGTTCTATAATGAAAAATTCCCACTAGTATATGAAAGTGACAACATATGAGACTCACTATATAAAAACCATGGTGCTACTTTGAAGCACAATATATGAGACTTGCTATATGAAGAACATGGTGCTACTTTGAAGCACAAGTGTGGAAAAAGAGATAGTAACATTGCCCCTTTTTATTTATTTTCTTTTTTTAGATCTTTTTTATTTTTTTTCTTTGGCCTTTCTTTTTTTTGGCCTTTCTTTTTTTTTCTTTTTGGGGACAATGCTCTAATAATGATGATCATCACACTTTTATTAATTACAACACATGAATTACAACTCAAAACTTAGAACAAGATATGACTCTATATGAATGCCTTCGGCGGTGTACCGGGATGGTGCAATGAATCAAGAGTGACATGTATTAAAAATTATGCATGGTGGCGTTGCCACAAATATGATGTCAACTACATGATCATGCAATGGAAATACGACAAAAGAAATGCGTGTCATGATGATAAACGGAACGGTGGAAAGTTGCATGGCAATATATATCGGAATGGCTATGGAAATGCCATAATAGGTAGGTATGGTGGCTGTTTTGAGGAAGATATAAGGAGGTTTATGTGTGATAGAGCGTATCATATCACGGGGTTTGGATGCACCGGCGAAGTTTGCACCAACTCTCAAGGTGAGAAAGGGCAATGCACGGTACCGAAGAGGCTAGCAGTGATGGAAAGGTAAAAGTGTGTATAGTCCATAAACTCAAAATTAGTCAAAAGAACTCATATACTTATTGCAAAAATTTAGAAGTCATCAAAAACCAAGCACTACGCGCACGCTCCTAGAGGGATAGATTGGTAGGAAAAGACCATCGCTCGTCCCCGACCGCCACTCATAAGGATGCACAATCCAAGTACACTTCATGTTTCAAAATTTGTTACACAACTTTAACCATACTTGCATGCTACGGGACTTGCTAACTTCAACACAAGAATTCTTTAAATTCATAATCTCCCAACTAGTATGACTCTAATATCACTACCTCTATATCTCAAAACAATTATCAAGTATCAAATTGATCATAGAATCCAATTCACTTCCTATGATAGTTTTTATTATACCCAACTTGGATGCCTACCATTCTAGGACCAATTTTATAACCATAGCAAATACCATGCTGTTCTAAAAGACTCTCAAAATAATATAAGTGAAGCATGAGAGACTAGCAATTTCTACAAAATTAAGCCACCGCCATGCTCTAAAAGATATAAGTGAAGCACTAGAACAAAAACTATCTAGCTCAAAAGATATAAGTGAAGCACATAGAGTATTCTAATAAATTTCAATCAAGTAGGCTTCTCCCAAAAGGTGTGTACAGCAAGGATGATCGTGGCAAACTAAAATGCAAATACTAATATTATACACGACGCTCCAAGCAAAACACATATCATGTGGCGAATAAAAATATAGCTCCAAGTAAAGTTGCCAATGAACGAAGACGAAAGAGGGGATGCCTTCCCGGTGCATCCCCAAGCTTAGGCTTTTGGATACTCTTGAATATCTTGGGGTGCCATGGGCATCCCCAAGCTTAGTATTTTGCCACTCCTTATTCCATAGTCCATCAAATCTTTACCCAAAACTTGAAAACTTCACAACACAAAACTCAACAGGAAATCTTATAAGCTCCATTAGTGAAAGAAAGCAAAACCACCACACTACTGTAATGAACTCATTCTTTATTTATATTGGTTTTAAACCTACTGTATTTCAAGTTCTCTATGGTTCATATCACTTAATACTAGCCATAGATGCATCAAAATAAGCAAACAACACACGAAAAACAGAATCTATCAAAAACATAACAGTCTGTAGCAATCTGTAACTAACGCAAACTTTTGGAACTCTAAACATTCTACCAAAATAGGAAGTCCTGGAAAAAATTTCTATTGATCTACAGAAAAAATAATCAACTCAAAAGCAAGTTTCTGTGATTTAACAAAACTAATTTCGTGCGCGCAAAGTTTCTGTTTTTCAGCAGAATCAAATTAACTATCACCGTAGGTTATCCTATAGGTTCTACTTGGCACAAACACTAATTAAAACATAAAAACACATCTAAACAGAACGTAGATACAAAATTTATTACTAAATAGAAACAAAAACAAAAAACACAAATAAAATTGGGTTTCCTTCCAACTAGCGCTATCGTTTAACGCCCCTAGCTAGGTATTGATAATTTTAATGATGCTCACATGAAAGACAGGAATTGAAGCACAAGGAGAGCATCATGAAACACGTGAAAAACACATCTAAGTATAACATACTTCCTATGCATAGGCATATTATGAGCAAACAAATTTGCAAGGCAAGCAAAAATTAGCATATGCAAGGAAGAAGAAAGAGACGAAAGCAATCTCAACGTGACAAGAGGTAATTTTGTAACATGAAAATTTCTACAACCATATTTTCCTCTATCATAATAATTACATGTGGGATCATAAGCAAATTCAATAAAATAGCTAACACATAAAGTATTTGCAACACGATCCACATGCATGAATAGTTGACACTCTTCCAAAATAGTGGGATTAACATTAACTAAAGTCATGACCTCTCCAAACCCACTTTTATCAAAAATACCATAAGATTGAACATTCTCCAAATATGTGGCATCTAAAGTTGACACTCTTCCAAACCCACTTTCAATAATATTGCAAACACTATTATCAATCTCATATTCATCATGGGGGTTAAATAAATTTTCAAGATCAAAAGAAGAATCACCCCAATCAGGATCATTGCAACAAGTAGTAGTCATAGCAAAACTAGCATCCCCAAGCTTAGGGTCTTGCATATTATTAGCACAATTGACATCAATAGTAAAATCATTGCAATCATGCTTATTATTGAAATATCTATCGTGAATCACTTCATAAATTTCTTCATTACAATTTTCAGATTCACGAATTTCAAGCAAAACCTCATAAAGATAATCAAGTGCACACAACTCACTAGCAATTGGTTCAAAATAATTGGATCTCTTAAAAAGATTAGCAAGTGGGTGAGAACCCATAAACTTCTAGCAAGCAAAGATGCAAGCAAAAGGAAGGCACATGGAGACACAAGATCGAACGGAGGAGGGGCGAATAAAACGGCAAGGGTGAAGTGGGGGAGAGGAAAACGAGAGGAAAATGGCAAATAATGTAAATGCGAGGGAGATGAGTTTGTGATGGGTACTTGGTATGTCTTGACTTGAGCGAAGACGTCCCCGGCAACGGCGCCATAAATCCTTCTTGCTACGTCTTGAACTTGCGTTGGTTTTCCTTGAAGAGGGAAGGGTGATGCAGCAATAGTCCTGTTCAAGAATTCATCCGATTAACCAGTTAACTTGCCGATTAATCCCTACTCGTAGGGTCGCCGAGTAGCCTATAAACCGATAAATCGTCCGATTAATTGATTAAATGGCCGATTAACTTGCCGATTAGCCGATTAATCCCCTACTCACCAGCCAACCGAGCAGCTACCAGTTAACGATTTCCTCAACAATGAGCAATAGTAGCGTAAGCATTTCCCTCGGGTTTTGAGAACCAAGGTATCAATCCAGTAGGAGGCTCCTCAAAAGTCCCACGCACCTACAAAAACAAACAAAGAACTCACAACCAACACAACAAAGGGGTTGTCAATCCCTTCACGACCACTTGCGAAAGTGAGATCTGATAGAGATAGTATGGTAAGATAAATATATTTTGGTATTTTATAATATAGATTGGAAAAGTAAAGACGCAAATAATAGTAGATTGAAAGCTTATATGATAAAAGATAGACCCGGTGGCCATAGGTTTCACTAGTGGCTTCTCTCAAGATAGCATAAGTATTACGATGGGTGAACAAATTACTATCAAGCAATTGATAGAAAAGCGAATAATTATGAGATTATCTAGTCATGATCATGCATATAGGCATCACGTCCACGACAAGTAGACCGACTCCTGTTTGCATCTAGAACTATTATTCCACACATCGACCGCTATCCAGCATGCATATAGAGTATTAAGTTCATAAGAACAGAGTAACGCATTTAGAAAGATGACATGATGTAGAGGGATAAACTCATGCAGTATGATATAAACCCCATCTTTTTATCCTCGATGGCAAAAATACAATACGTGCCTTGCAACCCCAATTGTCACTGGGTAAGGACACCGCAAGATTGAACCCAAAGCGAAACACTTCTCCCATGGCTAGAGAGATCAATCTAAAGGCCAAAACAAACTTATAATTCGAAGAGACTTGCAAAGATAACTCAATCATACATAAAAGAATTCAGAAAAGATTCAAATATTTCTCATAGGTAAACTTGATCATAAACCCACAATTCATCGGATCTCGACAAACACACCGCAAAAAGAGTTACATCGAATAGATCTCCACAAGAGAGGGGGAGAACATGGTATTTAGATTCAAAAAGAGAGAAGAAGCCATCTAGCTAATAACTATGGACCCAAAGGTTTGTGGTAAACTACTCACAACTCATCGGAGGGGCTATGGTGTTGATGTAGAAGCCCTCTATGGTCGATTCCCCCTCCGGCGGAGCGCCGTCGATGGCTCCAAGATGGGATCTCATGGATACAGAAGGTTACGGTGGTGGAAATTGTTTTTCATTGGCTCCCTAGATGTTTTCGGGGTACGTGGGTATATATAGGAGAAAGGAGTAGGTCGGTGGCCGCCCGAGGGGCCCACGAGACAGGGGGCGCCCTGTAGGGGTGGGCGCACCCCCCACCATCGTCGCCGCCTCGACTGCTTCTTGGCTTGCACTCCAAGTCCTCTAGATCACGTTCGTTCCAAAAATCACGCTCCCGAAGGTTTCATTCCATTTGGACTCCGTTTGATATTCCTTTTCTTCGAAATACTGAAATAGGCAAAATAACAGCAATACGGGCTAGGCCTCCGGTTGGTAGGTTAGTCCCAAAAATGATATAAATGTGTAAGATAAAGTCCATGAACATCCAAAATGGGTAATATAATAGCATGGAACAATAAAAAATTATATATACATTGGAGACGTATCAGGCACACCGAAAGATCTTCTACTAGTAAAAAAGTGCATGCGATTGAAGAAATTAACATTTTGAGTGGAAAGATGGATGAACTTATGAAATTATTTGCTAGCAAGAGTGATCCTATTGATCGTAATTATATGCCTAAGTCTACTTTGATTGAGAATAATAATGAATGTATGGATGTGAATTTTGCTGGTAGGAACAATTTCGGTAACAACGCATATAGAGGCAATTTTAGTCCTAGGCCGTTTCCTGGTAATTCCTCTAATAATTATGGTAATTCCTACAACAATTCTTATGGAAATATAATAAGATGTCCTCTGATTTTGAGAATAGTGTTAAAGAATTTATAATTCTGCAAAAGAGTTTCAATGCTTTGGTTGAAGAAAATTGCCTAAGATTGATGATTTGGTTAGGAACGTGGATATAATTTCTCTTGAGATTGATCGTTTGAAAATTAGATCTATTCCAACCAAGAATGATATCAATGAGTCTTTAAAATCTATGAGATTTTCCATTGATGGGTGTAAAGAAAGAACCGCAAAGATGCGTGTTAAACGAGATTGGTTTGTAGAAGCGTGTTCTTCTAGTTTTTGTGAAAATAATGATGAAGATCATAAAGTGATTGATGTGACTCCTATTGAATCTTTGTTTTCCAATATAAATCTTGATAAAGATGGGACTGGAGATGACTCAACTTTAGTTAAAAGGCTTCCCAATGGTTCTGAGTTTGTAGATTTTGATGCAAAAATTGATAAAAGTGGGATTGGAGAGGTCAAAACTGTAAGTAGCAATGAACCCCTCTTTTGGATTTCAAGGAATTTAATTATGATAATTGTTCTTTGATAGATAGCATTTCCTTGTTTCAATCCATGTTGAATTCTCCTCATGCTTATAATCAAAATAAAGCTTTTACTAAACATATTGTTGATGCTATGATGAAATCCATTAAAGAAAAGCTTGAATTGGAACTTTCTATCCCTAGAAAACCTTATGATGAGTGGGAACCTACTATTAAGATTAAGATTAAAGATTATGAGTGCCATGCTTTGTGTGATTTGGGTGCTAGAGTTTCCACAATTCCAAAAACTTTATGTGATGTGTTAGGTTTCCGTGAATTTGATGATTGTTCTTTAAATTTGCATCTTGCAGATTCCACTATTAAGAAACCTATGGGAAGGATTAATGATGTTCTTATTGTTGCAAATAGGAATTATGTGTCGGCGTTATGGTTATGGGGTATCCATACTTGCCTGCCCTTGGCCCACCGCGTGGCTCCATCGACGGCCTGGTATGGCCCAGGTTCGACATCAACATCTCAAGACCCTCGCGAGGGGCCAAGCCTCGCGAGGCGGACGACGCGAGGACCCTGAGGGGATCAGCCTCTTCACGCTGGCTCCCGAGGGGCGGAGAGTTCTATGCAAGGTGCACCTCACGAGGCTTAGCTGACGTGAGCCATGACGACCAAGGCTAGGCGGGCACCAGGTGGGCGCTAGCGGGAGTCCCGAGGAATCAGCCAAAGGTTTCCATTCTCGTGCAACAAGACCAAGACCACCAGGATGGTAGGACGGAGGTCATCACCGAGCCCATCGTGGTGACACGACCAGGGGCTTTTCGCAGGCGAAGACCACTTTTGTCAGGATAAGCTGTACTACTTGTCCCCTTTGAAATCCGGTCGTTGTGGGATCCCTTCCCGCCAACATTTGGGAAGAGGACCTAGGCCACTATAAATAGGACTTAGCCACCACCACAGAGGGGATCAGATACATTCTCACCCGACCAACTCACCAGCTCTCTTGAGCTCAAGAACACCTCAACTCCCGAGGCCCGTTCATCCACTGTACTAGTTCATCCTTAGCCCTTCGAGGCAATCCACCAAAATGCTCGAGTAGGTATTACACCGCAAGGTGGCCCGAACCAGGATAAAATGTTGTGTCTCTTTGTCTCTTCAAGCTCGACGCGCTAGGCTTAGGAGGATCTCGAGTAGGTAGGCTAGGTAGGTTGAGATCTCCCCACCCACCCCAGAGTTCTAACCTTTCAATGGATTGCGAAACCCCTAATCCGACATTATGTGCATGTAGATTTCATTTTTCTTGATATAGATTGCAATCCTACATGTCCTATATTATTCTTTGGTAGACCTTTGTTAGAAAGATTAGTGCAATTATTGATATGAAAGAAGGAAACATTAGATTTAAATTTCCATTAAGGAAGGGCATGTAACACTTTTTTAGAAAGAAAATTAAGTTGCCATATGAATCTATTATGAGAGCTACTTATGGATTGCATACCAAAGATGACAATACCTAGATCTATGTTTTATGCCTAGCTAAGGGCGTTAAGCAATAGCGCTTGTTGGGAGGCAACCCAATTTTATTTTTGTTCTTGCTTTTTTAGTTCTTTTTCCAATAAATAATTAATTTAGTGTCACGCCCAATATGCGACCCTATCCAAAAGGAACTCGAAAGTCCCACCAAGGATAGACCCGCATATTGGAAAGCTTTTGCAAGGTGGATATCATTACATCAACATTACATAATAGATGGGGATACATACAAAAGACATACAATGCCACACGAATACAATATCATCATACAAGAGATCAACATCCGACTACGGATGATACATAAACAGAAACTCAAACAATATCCACCCTGCTAGCCCAGGCTGCCGACCTGGAACC
Organism: Aegilops speltoides; assembly: GCA_021437245.1. Taxonomy (NCBI): domain Eukaryota; kingdom Viridiplantae; phylum Streptophyta; class Magnoliopsida; order Poales; family Poaceae; genus Aegilops; species Aegilops speltoides. The sequence continues at coordinate 228,470,562 of CM038142.1, forward strand.
TATCCCCTGATCGAAGAAGCAGAAGAACTCAAAGCAAGCAAGCATCGCTCTCGCGTCATGATCATCGCATAACCTGTACCTGCAACTGATGTTGTAGTAATCTGTGAACCACGAGGACTCAGCAATCCCATTACCATGGGTATCAAGACTAGCAAAGCTTAAAGGGTAAGGAAAGGATAAGTGGTGAGGTTGCAGCAACGACTAAGCATATATGGTGGCTAACATACGCAAACAAGAGCGAGAAGAGAGCAAGCGGAACGGTCGTGAAGCTAGCAATGATCAAGAGGTGATCCTGAACACCTACTTACGTCAAACATAACACAGAAACCGTGTTCACTTCCAGGATTCCGCCGAGAAGAGACCATCACGGCTACACACGCGGTTGATGCGTTTTAATTTGGATCTGGTGTCAAGTTATCTACAACCGGACATTAACAAATTCCCATCTGCCACATAACCGCGGGCACGGCTCTCGAAAGTTTATACCCTGCAGGGGTGTCCCAACTTAGCCCATGACAAGCTCTCGCGATCAACGAAGGAATAGACCTTCTCCCAGGAAGACCCGATCAGTCTCGGAATCCTGGTTTACAAGACATTTCGACAATGGTAAAACAAGACCAGCAAAGCCGCCCGATGCGCCGACAATCCCGATAGGAGCTGCACATATCTCGTTCTCAGGGCAACACCGGATAAGTCAAGCTACGAGTAAAACCAGACTTCGAGTTTCCCCGAGGTGGCCCTGCTTGCTGCTCAGTTCGGACCAACACTTAGACAAGCACTGGCCCGGGGGGGGGGCTATAATAAAGATGACCCTTGGGTTAATTACTCCCAAAGGAAAGGTAGGTGGTGGTGAGGCAAATGGTAAAACCAAGGTTGGGCCTTGCTGGACAAGTTTTATTCAAAGCGAACTGTCAGGGGGGTCCCATAAATCACCCGACCGCGTTAGGAACGCAAAATCCGGGAACATAACACCGGTATGACGGAAACTAGGGCGGCAAGAGTGGAAGAAAACACCAGGCATAAGGCCGAGCCTTCCACCCTTTACCAAGTATATAAATGCATTAATAATATAAGAGATATTGTGATATCCCAACATAACCCTGTCCACCATGGAGAAATCTTCAACATCACCTGCAACTAGCAACGCTATAAGAGGGGCTGAGCAAAGCGGTAACATAGCCAATCAATGGTTTGCCAGGAATGGTGTCAAAGGTTAGAGGTTCATGGCAATTTGGGAGGCTTGAAGAACAAATGATAGGTAACGTAGCATAGCGATAGAATGAAGCAACTAGCATGGCAATGATAGTAGTGAGATCCAGGGTAGCGGTCATCTTGCCTGAAATCCCGCTAGGAAGGAGAAGGAGTCCATGAAGAAGATGAAGCCACGAAGACGAACCAAGCGTAGACGAACGAATCCTCACGATCGCAATGAAACGGAAACTATCGAGAAGAAGCACACAACATAGTAAACACACCACACATAGACAAGACATGATGCACAACAAGCATGATGCATGAAAAGGCTACATGAAGCTACTCATGGCAAGAGATGATGCAAACAAGAACACACATCAAGGCAAGTTTAAATGAGGCCGGGAACAACATATAACAATTCCGGTAAGTCCTCATATGCATATTTCGAAATTGGTCCAGATCTGAATAAACCTTATGTTCAAGTTGTTAAACAGCAAGTTAAGATGCACCAAGATGATCTACACGAAATTCTAGTCAAGTTACATATAAAGTTCATTAGATTCGGAGCTACGGACTAGAAGATATGAGCAAAACAAGTTAAACATGGCATTGATGCCAAATGCACCCAAACATCAAGCAAACACACCAAAACAAGGATGCAACATGCTAATATGAAGCTACATGCAAAATCAAGCAAGTTTCATATAGAGCACACTCAAAACGGAGCAACGGTTCAACACACACACACTATACAAGTCATAACAATATGTCCATAACAGCAACTAGGCATATTGCAAGCATCAAAACAATATGATGCAGCACCCCAACATAATAAAAAAGGCATAGGCATGAAGTACAGGTAAAGCACAACAAAACATGAACACTGAGCTATCTCCAGAAAAGACTAGAACATGCTCAAAAGGACATGGGAAGATTGCAAATAATAACAGTTTCAGGCTTGGCAGAAATAACATCAGGTTGCAATGTTTAGAGCTATCAAACAACATGTTACAGGAACTTAACATGGCAAACAAAGGCATGGCATGATACTACTAAATGCATAGAACAAGAGTCCCTTACTGACCATGAGCCAAAAAGGCATAGAAAATATGATGACACCCATGTAAACATGGCAAGTTATATGACAGATTCATACATGGCAGAAACAACAATAAGTAGACATGTTGGTGAGCTTGAAACACTCACCACATAGCAATACATGGCATGGAAAGGCAACCAACAGCAATAAGACATGTTTGTGAAGCTAAGCATGGCAAGATCAAGTTCATAGGGTGCATGGATCACTAGCCAACAATCATGGAAACATTGAACTTAATGTAAACAGGCTGATAGCAACATTATCAAGCAACTTTGGAGCAAGATATGAACAATCTACAGCAAGCTATAAATGCAACCAGGGGCATGAATGGATAGAGCAAGACATGTATAACAAAACATCCTTAGTGAACATCTCCAGAATAAAGCACGAAATGACTTGTAGAAGCATGTTAACATAGCAACAAAATATAACAGAATCTGTCAGGAAAACAACAACAGCAACTACCCTATTAGCAAGCTTGATGCACTCACTACACAAGTCACAAAAAAACATGGGTTGCACCTATGTAAAGATGGCATGGCATTGATCAAAACAAATGTAGATCTCATACTCATATGATGCACACATAAAACATGGCAAAAATGACAAATGAGCAAGTTATAACAGTTTCAGCAGATTAACAACAACATGCACTCTTCCAACAGCATTTCGGGCATCAAGATGAACTCAAATGATCATGATGCAATGGATTGAAATGAAGTACTCCTCGAGGCGAACAATTTGACGTATTACACGCACGAAATGGAGCAGTATGCACAGAGTTACGATGCGATGAACAGGCCATGATAATGTCAAAATATTCAGGACTTAGCAGTTTTTCAGGGAAAAAATATATGAGCGCTGGATAGCTAAAGTGTGCACAGGCGAAGGACAGGGGCTGCTCACCCATTGGGCTCATCCCAGAAGGAAGGAGAGGGGGCCGGATGGGCCTGGAGGCCAGCTTGCTGGGCCTTGGGGAGGCCAGCGGCCCATGCGCGGAAGTACGGTTGTGCGTGCGCCCGCACGCACGGGCAAGGTGGCCGCGCCGATGGGGATCTCCAGCAAGACGGCGAGGGGCGGCGCCGGGCGAGTCGGGCAAGATTCGGGAACGGGTTGCGGTTCCCCAGATCCGGTGGTCCTCGACCGGATCAGGTGAAGGGGAGGCCGGGGCGGCGATCTACACGGCGGCGAGGCTCGGCTCCGGCGGCGGCGCTTGGCATCCCGGGCGGCGGCGGTGCCCTGCGAGGGAGAGAGAGAAGTTGAGAGGGCGAGGAGGAAGAAGGACAGGAAGGAGAGGGGCGGCGAGGCCTGGCCTGGGATCGTCGACGGCGGGGCTCCGGTCGCCGGACGGTGCACGGCGACGGGAAGATCGGGCTCTGCCCGATCCACGCGAGGCAGAGCAGGCGGTGGCGAGGCGCGGGGTTGGCGGGGCCAGTTCGGCCCGGCGGCGGGCATGGATGGGCCTCATGGGCGGCGGCCGGAGGCGCGGGGAAGGCACGTGGGGGCGCGGGAGTGGATGTGGAGGGCGGCGCATGCGGCGGCTAGCCACTGGGGGCTTGCCAAGTGGCAAGAGGAGGCTGGGGGCGCCGGATTTGGAGGGGGAAGGCGGCAGCGCGGTTCCCGAGGTGGGAGGAGGTGGCTGCGGGTTTGGTGGCGCGGATTCTGAGGAGGGGAAGGCTACAGGTAGGTGGAGGGGGGTTAGGCTACCCAAAATGGACAAGGGGTGTCCATATATAGCAAAAAAATGCTAGGGTTTGGGGGTTAGGAGGGCTTTTCGGGCCGTACGATCGCGATCGGACGGATGCGCTCGGAGGGGGAGGTTAGTGGGCTGTGGAGAGACCATGGGCTGCGGGAGAGAAAAGAGAGAGAGAGAGAGAGAGAGGCCCGGCAGCAGTTTCCGGATACCGAAAACGTCCGACGTATAGACCGGCTATATTGCGGTTGTAGGCTCAACGATTGGGCTATCAAATGGACTCCGAATGCGATGAAACTTGGCAGGCGGTCTGTCTACACTATAATAGGATCGCACGACAAGTTGCAACCCATTCCGAGAACATTTTTATGCCACTTATAAAATAATATTTCGGAGGTGCCGCGGGCGCGTGCGAGTGTGTCTGGGCTCGGAACGGACAACGGAGAGAACCGGGAGAACCCGAACAGATGCAAGTTTTTTAAAAACATGCAGATGAAATGCATATGATGACATGGAAATATGCAACACACAAGCAAATGACATGGCAACGACGGCGAATAACTGGCAAACACCTGGCGCATCGAATCCGGGGCGTTACAACACTCCTCCACTAACAAGAGATCTCGTCCCGAGATCTTAGGACCAAGATGGAAGGAAAAAGGGATGAGGTGAAACAAGAACTCAAGAGGGGAAGCAAAGAATCAAGAGCACTCGAGAAGAAGAGATGAACGATGAGAATGACGAGAACCAAAAGCTCAAGAATTCAGATAGACTATGGAACAACTCCTGTTAGAACGAGTTAGAAACGAATAAGACTGAAAGGATTTAGGCAGCACTCCGGCTGAAACATGGAGGGATTAGAACACACGCTTGATAGGATGGAATGGTACTTGATGAACTCTTGAAGAATGAATTAAATCATGAAGAACCACCATGAAAAACTCCAGTAACAAAAGAATGACTAGATAAAATGAAGGATGAAAGAATAAGGTTAAAGCCTTGCGGTGATTTAGATGGAGGTTACGACGAAATGGCAGAGGAAATTGAACTCCGAAAAGAAAAGATGAAAACACTTGGAACTAGAATTTATTCCTCAGGAATAAACTCCGAAGGAAAGGATTAATCACTTGGATGATATAAGAATAAGATTTATTGTATGCTTATCCTTCATCAACTTAAATTGATGACAAGCAATGGATTTTGCATACTACTTATTCTTCTTGAAAAGGATTGAGAAGTGACATATCGCAAACTTGAGAAGGTCTTCATGAACCACCGGTATGATTCGAAAGAACGAATGGATTGATATGATAATGAAGGAAAAGAATCTAGAATGAACCACCATAAGAATTCGGAAATGACTGATGAAAGAGAATGAACCAGTGGGAAGAATTAGAAAAGCACAAAGATACTTGAGGAATAAAAAGACAAAATAATGGCGGGATCGCGAACTGGTTGAAGAATACTTGAGCGAAGCACCGGGACAATATAGAGACGACCGAAGCTGAAAACTTAGAACGAAGAAATCTTCTAAACAGATGGCCTCCGGATGATCGAGAGAGAAAGCAACTCCTAAAATGCTCTGGATGGATGAAAAGATTTTGCATGACTTGAAACAATTTGATAGGATAACATCGAGCTAGCACCATGAATCTCCGGGAAAACGGACAAGATTTAGAGGAAAAGCTCTTCTTCGGTCTTCAAACGACAACGAGAAACACTACCAAAATTACTGAGGTACTCTGGGAGGAAGAAAAAACGAAGAGGGGTTGAGCCAACAATGAAAATGATTTTGAAAGCGATCTTGGAGAAGGCATGTGACTGATGGAATCCATTCTTACGTCACACTTTGAAAAGAATTTGAGAATAACTCCGGGGGAATCAGAAGAGTCAGGTAAGATCCTGGGAAAAGACCTGTGGGTTAGGGCCCACTAAAGGAAAACACCGTTGGAAAGTGATGTTGCACAGATAGATGATGCACCAGAACAATTGAAATATTCGAATGAGGTAGCAACCTCGAATTAATTGGAACACAGGCGAATCTCCTGAGATGTCTTTAGCACTCTGGAACGATTAAATGGCGAGAGGCGAACGAGTAAGTTGAACACTTGATCCAAGGAAAAGAATGTGATCAACCCAGAAAACTTGAATCGAATCCACCGGAAAAAGAAAGAGATGCAGAATGACGAACGAGAAGAGAATTCACCGATTGAAATAATTGAGGGAAGACTGAAGAGGCTCCGCACGAATGAAATAGATGGTCGAGAGAGAGTCAAACTCCGGGAAGAAGAGGGTGGGAGGGCGGGAAAAACAAAGGCAACTTGGAAGGGGAAACCGACGAATATCTTGAAGAGAAAACACCGATTAAAATAATTGAGGAAAAAAACAAAGACTTCGCACGAGTAGGATGGATACTCGATTACGGACTCCGGATTCGAGAAGAAAAGGGGTGGGCGGGTGGGAAAAGAAAACAACTGAGGATTGAACTTGGCAAAGATGAAGAGGCTTGAGTCAACTTGATGAGAAATGCACCGGATAAAAGAGGATGGACAACTCACGAAACTAACCACGTGATCCTAAAGAAAAATTTGAAGGGGAAGAGGAGTAATTCAAAACACCTACGTCAAGATTCCTCACCAGAGCGACGAAGGGGCTGAGGAGTAAAAAGAATTCCTACTCTCCGATATAACTAGACTCCAAAAATAGTTTTCTTCTAGACTCAACATAGGCCAAACTACACGATCAATCAAGGAGGCTCCTAAGGTCGGTCGAGGCTCTGATACCAACTTATCACGCCCAATATGCGACCCTATCCAAAAGGAACTCGAAAGTCCCACCAAGGATAGACCTGCATATTGGAACACTTTTGCAAGGTGGATATCATTACATCAACATTACATAATAGATGGGGATAGATACAAAAGACACACAATGCCACACGAATACAATATCATCATACAAGAGATCAACATCCGACTACGGATGATTCATAAACAGAAACTCAAACAATATCCACCCTGCTAGCCCAGGCTGCCGACCTAGAACCTATCCCCTGATCGAAGAAGCAGAAGAACTCAAAGCAAGCAAGCATCGCTCTCGCGTCATGATCATCGCATAACCTGTACCTGCAACTGATGTTGTAGTAATCTGTGAGCCACGAGGACTCAGCAATCCCATTACCATGGGTATCAAGACTAGCAAAGCTTAAAGGGTAAGGAAAGGATAAGTGGTGAGGTTGCAGCAGCGACTAAGCATATATGGTGGCTAACATACGCAAACAAGAGCGAGAAGAGAGCAAGCGGAACGGTCGTGAAGCTAGCAATGATCAAGAGGTGATCCTGAACACCTACTTACGTCAAACATAACACAGAAACCGCGTTCACTTCTCGGCTCCGCCGAGAAGAGACCATCACGGCTACACACGCGGTTGATGCGTTTTAATTCGGATCTGGTGTCAAGTTATCTACAACCGGACATTAACAAATTCCCATCTGCCACATAACCGCGGCACGGCTCTCGAAAGTTTATACCTGCGCAGGGTGTCCCAACTTAGCCCATGACAAGCTCTCGCGATCAACGAAGAATAGACCTTCTCCTAGGAAGACCCGATCGATCTCGGAATCCCGGTTTACAAGACATTTCGACAATGGTAGAAGAAGACCAGCAAAGCCGCCCGATGCGCCGACAATCCCGATAGGAGCTGCACATATCTCGTTCTCAGGGCAACACCGGATAAGTCAAGCTACGAGTAAAACCAGACTTCGAAGTTTCCCGAGGTGGCCCTCAAGAAGTTGCTCGATTCGGACCAACACTTAGAAAAGCACCGCCGGGGGGCTATAATAAAGATGACCCTTGGGTTAATTACTCCCAAGGAAAGGTGGTGGTGAGGCAAATGGTAAAACCAAGGTTGGGCCTTCTTTGGACAAGTTTTATTCAAAGCGAACCGTCGGGGGTCCCATAAATCACCCGACCGCGTTAGGAACGCAAAATCCGGGAACATAACACCGGTATGACGGAAACTAGGGCGGCAAGAGTGGAACAAAACACCAGGCATAAGGCCGAGCCTTCCACCCTTTACCAAGTATATAGATGCATTAATAATATAAGAGATATTGTGATATCCCGACATAACCCTGTCCACCATGGAGAAATCTTCAACTTCACCTGCAACTAGCAACGCTATAAGAGGGGCTAAGCAAAGCGGTAACATAGCCAATCAATGGTTTGCTAGGAATGGTGTCAAAGGTTAGAGGTTCATGGCAATTTGGGAGGCTTGAAGAGCAAATGATAGGTAACATAGCATAGCGATAGAACGAAGCAACTAGCATGGCAATGATAGTAGTGAGATCCAGGGTAGCGGTCATCTTGCCTGAAATCCCGCTAGGAAGAAGGAGTCCATGAAGAAGATGAAGCCACGAAGACGAACCAAGCGTAGACGAACGAATCCTCACGATCGCAACGAAACGGAAACTATCGAGAAGAAGCACACAACATAGTAAACACACCACACATAGACAAGACATGATGCACAACAAGCATGATGCATGAAAAGGCTACATGAAGCTACTCATGGCAAGAGATGATGCAAACAAGAACACATATCAAGGCAAGTTTAAATGAGGCCGGGAACAACATATAACAATTCCAGGAAGTCCTCATATGCATATTTCGAAATTGGTCCAGATCTGAATAAACCTTATGTTCAAGTTGTCAAACAGCAAGTTAAGATGCACCAAGATGATCTACACGAAATTCTAGTCAAGTTACATATAAAGTTCATTAGATTCGGAGCTACGGACTAGAAGATATGAGCAAAACAAGTTAAACATGGCATTGACGCCAAATGCACCCAAACATCAATCAAACACACCAAAACAAGGATGCAACATGCTAATATGAAGCTACATGCAAAATCAAGCAAGTTTCATATAGAGCACACTCAAAACGGAGCAACGGTTCAACACACAAACACTATACAAGTCATAACAATCTGTCCATAACAGCAACTAGGCATATTGCAAGCATCAAAACAATATGATACAGCACCCCAACATAATAACAAAAGGCATGGGCATGAATTACAGGTAAAGCACAACAAAACATGAACACTGAGCTATCTCCAGAAAAGAATAGAACATGCTCAAAAGGACATGGGAAGATTGCAAATAATAACAGTTTCAGGCTTGGTAGAAATAACATCAGGTTGCAATGTTTAGAGCTATCAAACAACATGTTACATGAACTTAACATGGCAAACAAAGGCATGGCATGATACTACTAAATGCATAGAACAAGAGTCCCTTAATGACCATGAGCCAAAAAGGCATAGAAAATATGATGGCACCCATGTAAACATGGCAAGTTATATGACAGATTCATACATGGCAGAAACAACAATAAGTAGACATGTTGGTGAGCTTGAACCACTCACCACAGAGCAATACATGGCATGGAAAGGCAACCAACAGCAAGAAGACATGTTTGTGAAGCTAAGCATGGCAAGATCAAGTTCATAGGGTGCATGGATCACTAGCCAACAATCATGGAAACATTGAACTTAATGTAAACAGGTTGATAGCAACATTATCAAGCAACTTTGGAGCAAGATATGAACAATCTACAGCAAGCTATAAATGCAACCTGGGGCATGAATGGATAGAGCAAGACATGTATAACAAAACATCCTTAGTGAACATCTCCAGAATAAAGCACGAAATGACTTGTAGAAGCATGTTAACATAGCAACAAAATATAACAGAATCTGTCAGGAAAACAATAACAGCAACTACTCTACTTAGCAAGCTTGATGCACTCACTACACAAGTCACAAAAATACATGGGTTGCACCTATGTAAAGATGGCATGGCATAGATCAAAACACATGTAGATCTCATACTCATATGATGCACACATAAAACATGGCAAAAATGACAAATGAGCAAGTTATAATAGTTTCAACAGATTAACAACAACATGCACTCTTCCAACAGCATTTCGGGCATCAAGATGAACTCAAATGAAATGGAATGAAATGAAGTACTCGTCGAGGCGAACAATTTGACATATTACATGCACGAAACGGAGCAGTATGCACAGAGTTACGATGCGATGAACAGGGCATGATAATGTCAAAATATTCGGGACTTAGCAGTTTTTCAGGGAAAAAATATGTGAGTGCTGGATAGCTAAAGTGTGCACAGGCGAAGGACAGGGGCTGCTCACCCATTGGGCTTGGCCCAGAAGGAAGGAGAGGGGGCCGGCTGGGCCTGGAGGCCAGCTTGCTGGGCCTTGGGGAGGCCAGCTGCCCATGCGCGGAAGTACGGTTGTGCGTGCGCCCGCACGCACGAGCAAGGTGGCCGCGCCGATGGGGATCTCCGGCGAGACGGTGAGGGGAGGCGCTTGGCGAGTCCGGCAAGATTCGGGAATGGGTCGCGGTTCCCCAGATCTGGTGGTCCTCGACCGGATCAGGTGAAGGGGAGGCCGGGGAGGCGATCTACACGGCGGCGAGGCTCGGCTCCGGCGGCGGAGCTTGGCATCCCGGGCGGCGGCGGTGCCCTGCGAGGGAGAGAGAGAAGTTGAGAGGGAGAGGAGGAAGAAGGACACGAAGGAGAGGGGCGGCGAGGCCTGGCCTGGGATCGTCGACGGCGGGGCTCTGGTCGCCGGACGGCGCACGGCGATGGGAAGATCGGGCTCTGCCAGATCCACGCGAGGGAGGAGCAGGGCGGTGGTGAGGCGCGTGGGTAGGCGGGGCCCGGTTCGGCCCGGCGGCGGGCCGCAGATGGGCCTCGCGGGCCGCGACGGCTGGAGGCGCGGGGAAGGCACGTGGGGGCGCGGGAGTGGATGTGGAGGGCGGCGCATTCGGCGGCTGGCCACTAGGGGCTTGCCAAATGGCGAGAGCAGGCTGGGGGCGCCGAATTTGGAGGGGGAAGGCGGCGGCGCGGTTCCCGAGGTGGGAGGAGGTGGCTGCGGGTTGGGTGGCGTGGATTCTGAGGAGGGGAAGGCTAGAGGCAGGTGGAGGGGGGTTAGGCTGCCCAAAATGGACAAGGGGTGTCCATATATAGCAAAAAAATGCTAGGGTTTGGGGGTTAGGAGGGGTTTTCGGGCCGTACGATCGCGATCGGACGGATGCGCTCGGAGGGGGAGGTTAGTGGGCTGTGGAGAGACCATGGGCTGCGGGAGAGAAAAGAGAGAGAGAGAGGCTCGGCAGCAGTTTCCGGATACCGAAAACGTCCGACGTATAGACCGGCTATATTGCGGTTGTAGGCTCAACGGTTGGGCTATCAAATGGACTCCGAATGCGATGAATCTTGGCAGGCGATCTGTCTACACTATAATAGGACCGCACGACAAGTTACAACCCATTCCGAGAACATTTTTATGCCACTTATAAAATAATATTTCGGAGGTGCCGCGGGCGCGTGCGAGTGTGTCTGGGCTCGGAACGGATAACGGAGAGAACCGGGAGAACCCGAACATGTAGATGAAATGTAGATGATGACATGGCAATATGCAACACACGAGCAAAGGACATGGCAACGACGGTGAATAACTGGCAAACACCTGGCGCATCGAATCCGGGGCGTTACATTTAGCCTTTGGTTGGATGTGTTTTGTGTTTTAATTAGTGTTTGTGCCAAGTAAGACCTTTGGGATGGCTTATGGTGATTGTTGATTTGATGCTGAAAAAAAGAAACTTTTGTGCCCAGCAAAATAATTTTTATAATTCACAGAAGCGTGCTTTTGATCTAAAGTTTTTACAGAAGATTGATAAACAAATTGCACAGGTTTTCATAACTTTTCAGAATTTTTGGATTTACAGAAGTATTCGAAGTTCTCTTATTGCTACAGACTATTCTATTTTTGACAGATTCTGTATTTCATGTGTTGTTTGCTTATTTTGATTAACCTATGGGTAGTATCGGGGGGTATAAACCATGGAGAAATTGGAATACAGTAGATATTATACCAATATAAATAAATAATGAGTTCACAATAGTAACATAAAGTGGTGATTTATTTTCTTATACTAACCGATCCCATGAGATTTTCTGTTGAGTTTTGTGTTGTGAAGTTTTCAAGTTTTGCGTAAGGATTTGATGGACTATGGAATAAGGAGTGGCAAGAGCCTAAGCTTGGGGATGCCCAAGACACCTCAAGGTACTATTCAAGGACAACCAAGAGCCTAAGCTTGGGGATGCCCCGGAAGGCATCCCCTCTTTCGTCTTCGTCCATCGGTAACTTTGCCTGAGGCTATATTTTTATTCACAACATGATATGTGTTTTGCTTGGAGCATCTTGTATAATGTGAGTCTTTCTTTTTAGTTTGCCACAATCATCCTTGATGTACACACCTTTTCAGAGGGTGTGAATCGTGATTTATTAGAATACTCTATGTGCTTCACTTATATATTTTGAGCTAGGCAATTTTGCTCTAGTGCTTCACTTATATATTTTTAGAGCACGGTGGTGGCTTTATTTTATAGAAATTGTTGAACTCTCATGCTTCACTTATATTATTTCGAGAGTCTCTCTAAACAGCATGTTAACTTGCTTAGGTTATGAATTTAGTCCTAATATGATAGGCATCCAAGAGGGATATAATAAAAACTTTCATATAAAGTGCATTGAATACTAAGAGAAGTTTGATTCCTTATGATTGTTTTTAGATATGAGTATGGTGATATTAGAGTCATGCTAGTGAGTAATTGTGGATTGGTAAGAATACTTGTGTTAAAGTTTGTGATTCCTGTAGCATGCATGTATGGTGAACCGTTATGTAATGAAGTCGGAGCATGGTTTATTTATTGATTGTCATCCTTTGTGTGGAGGTCGGGATCGCGCGATGGTTAACTCCTACCAACCCTTCCCCTAGGATCATGCGCCTAGTACGTTATTTTGATAACTAATAGATTTTTGCAATAAGTATGTGAGTTCTTTATGACTAATGTTGAGTCAATGGATTATACGCACTCTCACCCTTCCACCATTGCTAGCGTCTCTAGTACCGCACAACTTTTGCCGGTGCCATACACCCACCATATACCTTCCACAAAATAGCCACCATGCCTACCTATTATGGAATTTCCGTAGCCATTCCAAGATATATTGCCATGCAACTTCCACCATTTCATTTATTGTGACACGCTTCATCATTTTCATATTGCTTTGCTGATCATGTAGTTGAAATAGTATTTGTGGCATAGCCACCGTTCAAAATTCTTTCATACATGTCACACTTGAGTCGTTGCACATCCCGGTACACCGCCGGAGGAATTCATATAGAGTCATATTTTGTTCTAGTATCGAGTTGTAATTTTGAGTTGTAAGTACATAAAAGTGTGATGATATTAATTATTAGAGCATTGTCCCATGTGAGGAAATCAAAATAAATGAGGCCAAGAAGCCAAATAAAAAAAGAGGCCAAAGAAGCCATTCAAAAAAAAGAGAAAAGAGAGAAGGGGCAATGTTACTATCCTTTTTTCCACACTTGTGCTTCAAAGTAGCACCATGATCTTCATGATAGAGAGTCTCCTATTTTGTCACTTCATATACTAGTGGGAATGTTTCATTACAGAAATTCTCTTGTATATTCCAACGATGGGCTTCCTCAAATGCCCTAGGTCTTCATGAGCAAGCAAGTTGGATGCACACCCACTTAGTTTCTTGTTGAGCTTTCATAAACTTATAGCTCTAATGCATCCGTTGCATGGCAGTCCCTACTCAATCACATTGATATCTATTGATGGCATCTCCATAGCTGTTGATACGCCTAGTTGGTGTCAGACTATGTCCTTCTTTTTGTCTTCTCCACAACCACCATATTCTATTCCACCTATAGTGATATGTCCATGGCTCATGCTCATGTATTGCGTGAAAGTTTTAAAGGTTTGAGAATGCTAAAGTATGAAACAATTGCTTATCTGAAACCGGGGTTGTGCATGATTTGAAGTGTGATGAAGATGGAGCATAGCGAGACTATATGATTTTGACGGGATAGTTTCCTTTACCCATAGTATTTTGAGAAGACATGATTGATTTATTAGTATGCTTGAAGTACTATTGTTTTATATCAATATTAAACTTTTGTTTTGAATCTTATGGATCTGAACATTCATGCCACAATGAAGAAAATTACATGCATAAATATTTTAGGTAGAAATCCACATCAAAAATTCTGTTTTTATCATTTACCTACTCGAGGACGAGCAGAAATTAAGCTGGGGATGCTTGATACATCTCCAACGTATCTATAATTTTTGATTGTTCCATTCTATTATATTATCTTTTTTGGATGTTTTATATGCATTAATACACTATTTTATATTATGTTTTGCACTGACCTATTAACCTAGAGCCCTGTGCCAGTTTTAGTTTTTTCCTTGTTTTTGAGCTTCGCAGAAAAGGAATACTAAACAGAGTCCAAACGCAATAAAACGACACAATGATTTTTCTTGGACCATAAGACACCCAGGAGACTTGGAGTTCAAGCTAGAAGAGCCACGAGGTGGCAACAAGGGTATAGGCCGCGCCCAGGGGGGTAGAGCACGCCCCCTCCCTTGTGGGCCCATCGTGGCCCCCCTAACCTAGTTCTGCCTCCTATATATTCACACATATTCCCAAACCACCAGAAGCATCCACAAAAATACTTTTCCACCACCGCAACCTTCTGTTCCTGTGAGATCCCATCTTGGGGCTCCGGCATCCCCACGGAGGGGGATTCGATCACGAGGGCATCTACATCAACTCTATTGCCCTTCTGATGAAGCGTGAGTAGTCCACCACAGACCTACGAGTCCATAGCTAGTATCTAGATGGATTCTTCTCTCTCTTTGATTCTCAATACTATGTTCTACTCGATGTTCTTGGAGATCTATCTGATGTAATACTCTTTTGTGGCGGGTTTGTCTAGATCCGATGAATTGTTGATTTATGATCACCTTATCTATGAATATTATTTTAATCTCCTTTGAATTCTTATATGCATGATTTCGTATCTTTGTATTTCTCTTCGAATTATTGGTTTGGTTTTGCCAACTAGATTGGTATTTCTTGCAATGGGAGAGGTGCTTAGCTTTGGGTTCAATCTGACGTGATTTCACCCATTGACAAAGTAGGGGTCACGAGACACGTATTGCATTGTTGCCATCAAGGATAAGATGTTGTTCACATCATATTGCTTGAGTTTATTCCACTATATCATGTCATCTTACTTAATGCGTTACTCTGTTCTTTATGCATTTAATACTCTAGATGCAGGCAGCAGTCGATCGATGTGTGGAGTACTAGTAGTAGATGCGGACAGGAGTCGGTCTACTTGACACAGACGTGATGCCTATATTGCATAATCATTTCCTTGGATATCGTCATAACTTTGCGGTTTTCTATCAATTGATCGACAGTAATTTGTTCACCGACCATATTATTTGCCTTGATGAGAGAAGCCTCTAGTGAAAACTATGGCCCCGGGTCTATTGTCCATCATATTAGTTTCTGATCTACTATTTTCCATCATATTAGTTGTCGATCTACTATTTTGCAATATTTTATTTTCAGATCTATAAACCAAAAAACCCAAAAATATTTTATCTTTTGTTAGTTCTATTTATCTATCTCTATCAGATCTCACTTTTTCAAGTGACCATGAAGGGATTGACAACCCCTTTATCGCTTTGGGTGCAAGTGTTTGATTGTTTGTGCATGTATTGGTGATTTGCATGTTCTTCTCCTACTGTATGGATACCTTGGTTCTCAAACTGGGGGAAATACTTATCTCTACTTTGCTGCATCACCCTTTCCTCTTCAAGGGAAAAACCGATGCAAGCTCAAGAAGTAGCAGTAGCACCGCTGCCGATCTCCTCCGGTCCTTCTTCCATGACATCGAGCAGTGTGTCTTCAATTACCTGTTCTTCATCAAATGTAAATTTGTACTGCCTCTACATAACACCAATTCGAGGAAGGAGGATTGTGCACAAGGTTCCTTCATCCACAACAACTTTTTCGATTAAGGCTGCAACGACCTTCAGAGCAAATCCTCCATCTCCACTCACATTAAGCAACGTCTAGAATGCTCATGAACTTCTGAAGGGCAAGTGGACTACACAGGTCAACACAAAAGTGGTGTAGACGGACGAGAAGGGAACTTCCTCCTGCAAATGCAAGAAAGCACTGCAACACAAGGTAAGAAGTAAACTTTCTCAACTCTCCTAGATTACTTATTCCACACAATGCAGTACACGCAGTCTAGTACGTTTGCAACAATGCAGTGCAATTACTTTAGTTTGCCTTGAAAAAAATGCAGTGCAGTTGCTCGGTTATACAGTATGATTGCTCGGTTATGCAGTACGATTATAGAGATTCACTACGGACAACGATGTAGTGCAGTTACTTCAGTTCACCCTGTGGGATTATGCAGTCAGCGTGCACTAGTTCGCAGTACCCTTTCAAACACATTGCAGTTCATATGATTCATTTCATTTTACCTGACAATACAGCTCGGCCATTTTGTGAAGCAAATGACATTCAATAGATACAAAATGCCACATATAATTGAAAACCCAGGGACCATCAACTCTTGGAAGAGTCAAGCTTCTTCCAGAAGAGAAACTGGCTGGGTTACCCCTTAGATTCCTCGAGGATTATTCACGACAACAAACAGGGTGCAATACTCTTAGGAAGAAGATTTTTTGCAGGAAGAAGAGGTAGTCGAGGATGGCGACGATGTCACCTTCTTGTGGGAGGGCACTCACCGACAGGATGATGAATATGATGACGATGAAGATGAGCCAATAACAGTTCTCAACCCTGAGTACAAGCACGAGTTCACTACATTTGGAAAGCATGTCCGAACTGACAACAATGATGCTATTGACAATAATGTTGCAGAAGATGATGATTATGATGATGTGCCGCCACTCCAACAATTTCAAACCATCCAGTGAGACATCACCATAACACTAGGTTACCACTGCATCCACCTGCTGCACCACAAAACAAAGCTCAGAGTCCACCTGCTGCAGCATAAAACAGAGCTCCGAGTAGACCTGTTGCATCAAGTTCAACACTGCAACCACCAAGGGTGCTTGGTCAGAAGTCAACGGCAGGTACAAATCCTCCTCACTATTGCCGCCACGAGATCCTCAACTACACAGATCTGCTCCAGAGGGTTTTAGTCCATAGGACGAACAACCATTACAACAATCATACCATAGGCTAGCTTCTAGGGTTTAGCCTCCTTGATCTCGTGGTAGATCGACTCTTGTACTACCCATATCATCAATATCAATCAAGCAGGAGTAGGGTTTTACCTCCACCGAGAGGGCCCGAACCTGGGTAAAAACATCGTGTCCCTTGTCTCCTGTTACCATCCGCCTAGACGCACAGTTCGGGACCCCCTACCCGAGATCCGCCGGTTTTGACACCGACAGCCATTCTTGGGGCCACTATGGTTGTGCCAACTCCCTCCTCCATGGGTATGCTGAAAAGGTCCTCCCGAATTCGGGGTAAAACGAGGCTTCTGCTAAGCTCCGGAATTGTACTTCCCTTGTCCATACTTCCTCTTGCGGCTGTCAATTTGTTGTTGCTTCCCTTCAATCATGAGAGCTCTATCTACCAACTCCTGGTAGTTGTTGAAAGTTGCCACCATCAACTGCAAGCTCAGCTCATCATTCCGTCCTTCCAGAAACTTCTCCTGCTTAGATGCATCCGTAGCAACGTCATCTGGGGCACAACGTGCTAACTTACTGAAGTCATCCACATACTGGCCAACAGTTCGTCCTCCTTGGCGCAAGTTGGGAATCTCACACTTCTTCATGGCCATAGCTCCTGCTGAAACATGGGCAGTATGGAAAGTTTGCTGAAACTGATCCCATGTGACAGTCTCGATTGGATAAGTGGCTGTGAAATTCTCCCACCACGATGCTGCGGGTCCATCAAGCTGATGTGCGGAAAAATGCACCTTCTCCACATCTGTGCATCCTGCAGTGGTCAACTCCCTTCCCATATTGCAGAGCCAATCATCTGCAACTATCGGCTCGGTGCTACTGGAGAACACCGGCGGATTCAGCCTCAAGAAACGGGCTAAATGATCAACAGGTGGTGGTGGTGGTGGTGGGTTGTTGTTGTTTGGGTTGTTGTTGTTGTTGTTGTTGTTGTTGTTGTTGTTGTTGTTCCCCTGATTCTGATTCTGGACTAACATCTACATCAATGCATTCTGCTGCTGGATCAACTGAGTGAGCTCCGGTGGGAAAGCAAATCCATTGTCACGTCTCGGAGGCATCTGAGGGTTTAGAAAATATGAGAATACAGAATAGAGTGAGCTCTAGAGAGAAAAACACTACCCATATGCACATGAGACAAACACAATCAATATCACTTCAATCAATTCAAACAAGGGCATACAATGGTCTAACTATCGTTACAAAAGTGCTCGGACTATATTATATACATGGGGGAATACTACTGCTATTATGGTGGTTGACTAGAAAAATTGATCGGTCGAAGACTCCACGATATCTGCTCTAGCTTCATCAGCAAAGTCATCATCGCTATCGTCTGGGTCCGAATCGGTGTCGTCGATGATGATGTAGTTCTCCGGGCAAGTGCAGTCATCGTCTTCTCCTCCAGTCGCGGGGAATCCCATAAATACTTTTAGCTTCTTTTTGAGATCATCATTCTTCTCTACGAGTGTTGTCATTTCTTCCTCATATCCATCGCATGTAGACTTGAGTTCTTCCTCCAGCTCCGTGATCTTGGTCATAGCCTTCTTCAGATCTATCATGCCTGCGCACATCCGGTTCTCCTGGCGACGAATGTGCTGGTTTAACTCCTAGATAAAAGCTGCAATTGATCTATCGTTCCTGGTGCTGATCATCTCCCATTTCTCATCTCAGCGCCCACAAATCTGGTAAATAGTATCCTTGAGATCCTTGTGATAAACTTCTCCAATGCGTCCCATGGTGATGTGGGCTGCCATGCTCTTTCCTAGACTCCAGGTTGGTGCATCAAAGGAAAACTCTATGGGCTCAGTGACTGGCATGAACGTCCTTCCTGGAACTTGAACTTGAATAATCCAACGCTCCTCTTCGGGTAAAGTGGTGATGTAGGTCTCGGTGAAGCTTGGTACTCCGATGTTCAGGTATCTAGTGACTTCCTTCAAGTGGCGTCCAAAGGGTGTATCTTCATCCGGTTGCGTGAACTTGTTCCTTACATCCGCCATCCTAAAAGAGTAGAAAAGATGAGGCGTCAGAAATGAGAAGAGAGTAGTGGTCTAGGGATTTAGTTTAGTGGTCGTGTCCTAAAGTCAGCGTGTGCTCTGATACCATCTTGTAGCGACCAAACCTCAAACAGTCTAATCTCTGTGCATTAGTGTCATCCCTGGATCGGTAATGCTGACACGCACAGTACTTGAAGGATTTGTAACAGAGTAGCAATCACACACTTATTACATTGAATGTCTCAAAAGAGAACTTATTACAATAAATATGGCTTAAGGCCATCTAATAATGATAACAGCGGAAGGCTTTGAAGATAAGCGAGTCCATCAACTCCAACGGCATCACTGAGTATAACTTCACGATCTAAGGCACCTTACTCGTCGTCTAAAAAGTCTGCAACATGAACGTTGCAGCCCGAAACGGGTCAGCACATGGAATATGTCGGCAATGTAACACATAGAGAGTAATGAACATAATAATGCTATACTACATGCATATATGGCTGGTGGAAAGCTTTATGGTTAAGGTTTTGCATAAAGCCAATTTTTTCCTACAACAAAGGAATAAATTTTATTTAACTATCATGGTGTTTGTTAAACATTGAGAAGGTTCCTCCAACTCAATCCCAATTAAGCATCATCATTAACCCAACAAAATTAAATTAAGTAACATGACGAGATTCACATGATAACGTAGGTACTAGATACTCAAAACATTCATAACCGGTGACACGGCTAACCATGATTAGTTTATACACTCTGCAGGGGTTTGCGCACTTTTCCCCACAAGACTCGATCTCCTCCGTTTGATTTCTCGCACTACATGGTGTTTGAGAAATGGATGACCGAGACACAGTCTTTCAGAAGCATTAACTCTTTACTCTGGGTAGACAGTACCAACCTACATCCCCAACATCTGCTAGTCTACCACTGAAAGAGGTCACGCAACATACTCAACTATGCTAGAGCCCATAGTAGCTTGCGGCTGCACACGGAAGTTTCTAGCATGAATAATCTCATGATCCCTTTGAGCCTGGGTGGCGGTCCATAGGAGAATCACACGGTACCCCGGGATTTCCAAAAATACAGGCAACATTGGGTTCCCCAGGTGCCTCAGTCCACCCAGATGTGATTTTAAGTTGCCACCTTAAGCAAACCATTAATTAACAATCTCACATCTGTCATGGATATACTCGCCCAATCCACGTCTACTAGCATAGCATAGCAATATAAGCAAACGTAGAAGTAACTCCCAAAGGTTTGATAACAAAACAGGTAATAGGTTCTACCTCATCTACTTCCCAAAACCCACATAGTAATCAGATCCTAACCATGCAATTGTTTGAGGATTGATCTGATGCAATAAAACTGGGTAGTAAAGAGGTATGATCAAAGTGTTACTTGCCTTGCTGATGATCCGAGAAACCTAGAGACTCGTAGCAAGCGGCGCACTCCGGGTACTCTATCGCAAACAAACAAGCATACAATAAGCACTCACCTAATGCATAGGTAAAACTCAAATAAGAGACCTAACCAGAAAGTTCAACTTAAGAACTCCGGTTTGCAAAAAGATTTGAATCAAACGAAGCAACGAAAATCAAACGGCGAAAGACACAAGCTTCGTTTACTAATCTGGACCTAAGTCAAATTTTACAGTAGCGAAAACTTGTTTGAGTTGGTTAAACGAAATGAGGGTTTTGAGACGAAACTCTAGACGCTTGAATCGCCTGATTCCGATAAATGAGCTAAAAGTTATACTAGAACGAAAATCGGATCAGAAATCGTGATAGGAAACAATGGCGAAAAATCCAAGAAAAAGAAAAACGGACGAACAGGCTAACAAACGATGTTCGCTGTCTGCGGCTAAACGATGAAAACCATTCATTAAAAGGAACGTACGGACGAACGTCCGCAAAATAAACAAAATCGAAAATATACCGAACCGGATCTAAAAAAACGGATCTAAGGTTTCAAAAAAAAGATCGGTTTTCTCGTGAAAACCGAGGCGGCGGCGGCTACCTCCGGCGGATCCGGCGAGACGGCGACGGCGGTGGTGTGGCTCCACTGCGGCGGCGCTGGGCGGCGGGTGGCGGCGGCTCGGCGATCTTGCGGCGGGCGGCGCGTGGCGGCGTCGGCGGGCGGCTAGCGGCGGTGGCGGCGGGCTGGTGCGGGCGACGGCTAGGGTTAGGGCTTGGTGGGGCGAGGCGGGCTGGGGTGGGCCGGCGGGGTCAGGCGGATTATAATGCCAGGCGGCGGACGAGTCCAGGTCGCCCACGGCGGCCCGAGTCCGTTCGGTTTTTTTTAATATTCGGACGTGCAGAAAAAGAAAGAAAAGAAATACTAAAAGGACTCCAAAAATCCCGAAATAAATTTTCCTTGTCCTCTAAAAATAAGCCGGACAAGGTGAAAATTTATTTGGGCCTAAAATGCAATTTTGAAAAACGCGCATTTTTCCTAATTCAAATAAAATAGCGACAAAACTCCGAAATAAAATCTTATTTGATTTTAATATTAAATCCTCAATATTTCTTTATTTTGGGAAAGTCATTTTATTCCCTCTCTCTTATGTTTATAATTGAAACATTTGAAGATAAAATAATTAAAATCAAATGATCCTATTTTCAAAATTTGAGAAAACTCGAATATGGAAATAACGAAATCCCCAACTCTCTCCGTGGGTCCTTGAGTTGCGTAGAATTTCTAGGATCAAGCCAAAATGCAATAAAATATGATATGCAATTATGATCTAATGTAGAACATTCCAAATTGAAAATTTGGGATGTTACAAACCTACCCCCTTATGATGAATCTCGCCCTCGAGATTCGGGTTGGCTAGAAAATAGGTGAGGGTGGTCCTTCAGTAGATCTTCTTCTCGCTCCCAGGTGGCTTCATCCTCGGTATGGTGGCTCCACTGAACTTTGGAAAACTTGATAACCTTGTTGCACGTGACTCGGCTGGCGAATTCGAGAATCTTAACTGGTTTCTCCTCGTAGGTCAAATCACTGTCCAACTGAATCGCTTCCAGTGGTACCGTATCTCTCAGCAGTATATCAGCCATCTCTGCGTGGCACTTCTTCAACTAGGAAACGTGAAACACATCGTGAACTCCTAACAATCCTTCGGCAACTCCAACTTGTAAGCAACTTCTCCCATACGCTCCAAAATTTTGTATGGTCCCACAAATTGTGGCACTAACTTTCCCTTAACTACAAAACCCTTAACTCCTCGAATTGGGGACACACGAAGATAAACTCTATCTCCAACTTTGTAAGATGTCTCCTTGCATTTAGAATCTTCATAGCTCTTCTGCCTGGATTGGCTACCTTGAACCTATCGCGAATCAACTTAACCTTCACTTCAGACTCTTTAATCAAATCTAGTCCAAACAACTGACGGTCTCCAACTTCATCCCACAACAACGGTGTCATGCACCTCCTTCAGTACAAAGCTTCGAAAGGGGCCATCTTCAAACTGGATTGATAACTGTTGTTGTAAGAGAACTCTACATATGGCAAATTGTTGTCCCAACTCGATCCATAATCTAGCGCACAAGCTCTCAGCATGTCCTCCAGAATCTGATTGACTCTCTCGGTCTGTCCATCTGTCTGTGGATGAAAATTGGTACTGAACTCTAGGCTGGTACCCAAAGTTTCGTGCAACCGATTCCAGAACTTTGAGGCAAACTGGGTTCCTCTATCTGATACAATGGTCCTTGGAACTCCATGCAGACATACCATCCTGGTCATGTATATCTATGCCAACTTAGCACTAGTGCAAGTGGTCTTCACTAGGATGAAATGAGCTACCTTCGTCAAACGATCGACTACAACCCATATCGAGTCATAGCCTGAATGAGTCCTGGGCAATCCTGTGATAAAATCCATGCCTAGCTTATCCCACTTCCATGCGGGTATCGGCAATGGCTGTAGCAATCCTGCTGGCTTCTGATGCTCTGCCTTCACTCTCTGACATACATCACAAACTGCTACATACTCCGCAATATCCTTCTTCATTCCGGTCCACCAGAAGTGTCCTGCAAATCCAAATACATCTTGGTATTTCCTGGGTGAATCGAATATGGTGAATCATGGGCCTCTTGCAGAATCAACTTCCTGATCTCTGGGTCATTAGGCACTATTCACCTTTCCTTTGCTCATATTCACTATTATGTCGGCGATCTCTTTGTCAGTCTTCTGAGCTTCTCTGATCTTATCCGTCAAAGTAGACTGAATCTCCAATGCTAGTGCATAACCTCTCGGAACTATCTTCAAACATAGCTCGCGAAGATCCTTGGCTAGCTCCTTTGGTAGCTCTCCGGTCATGAATGTGTTGACATGGCTCTTGCAGCTCAATGCATCGGCTACTATGTTAGCCTTTCAGGTGTGATGATGCAATCTCATATCGTAATCCTTAATGAGCTCCAACCATCTTTTGTGTGAAAATGTACTTTAAACTCTTGTGATCCGTGTACACCTCATAATGGTTTCCAATGAGAAAATAGCTCCATGTCTTCAATGCATGCACTACGGCTGCTAACTCCAAATCATGTGTAGCATAATTCAACTCATGGGGCTTAAGATGTCGTGAGGCATACGAAGCAACTCTTCCCTCCTGCATAAGCACTGCTCCAAGTCCTCGACGAAAACGTCACAATATACTTCATAATCCTTGTGCTGATCTAGCAGTATCAACACTAGTGATGTAACCAAACGTTTCTACAACTCCTGAAAACTGGCCTCACATTCCTCAGTCCATTTGAATTTGGTGTCCTTCTTTAACAATTCTTGCAATCTTCAAGAAATTCTCAATGAATGTCAGGACCCCAACTCAATGCCACACCGATCTAGCATGTAACACCTCATATCACTTTGCGGCGTCACGCACGGTATTCCCACGGGTGTCGCCTTACTAGGCCTGGGACCGTTTGCGCCTTTTGGCACACGTATATGATAGTGTCGCTAGCATCCATATGACAAGGAGCCCGGGCTGACATGGCTAGTCGTGAACCCAAAGCGGCACTAACTTACAGGGACAGGCATACATGACCCAGCAATGAACGTGTCGATCATTAGCGAGTGAATCCGGGCTGTAGCAGCTGGGCTAGCAGGACTGCGGTAAACCGGGCTGTAGCAGGCTAACAGGACTCCGGTAGACACCGCGTGACATTTCCCTAAAGGGACAGACACAGGAACGAAGAAGGACACATGCCGGCCAACCTAAGTGTTCTGGAGCACTAGCAAGCTACCATGGCTCAGTGGAAACACTAGGAGACATTTCCCGGTAAGAGAGGCTACCAAGGATAAACAACTAGATAGTCAGATCCCACACATACCAAGCATTTCAATAACATTCACACAATATGCTCGATATGTGCGAATACAACATGGCATCACAACATGACTCTACAACTCAAGTATTTTATTCAATAGGCTCCAAGGAGCGAGATATTACAATCATGGATATCATGACCCAACATTCAGATCATATAAGTCAAGCACAAGCGGAAGCTTAACATGTCTGAGTACAGACATCTACAAAGGAAAAGGGCTGAGAAGCCTGACTATCTACCCGGTCCTGCCGAGGGCACAAGATCATAGCTGAGGTAACAAGCTAAATGTTGAAGTCCATACGGAACTACTAGCGAGACTGAAGTCTCTGCAAAAACATAAATTAAGCAAATGTGAGTACAAATGTACCCAGCAAGACTTACATCAGAACTATCTACATATGCATCGGTATAAATAAAGGGAGTGGTGGAGTTTAACTGCAGCAAGCCAGCTTTGACTCGGTGGCTATCCTGAACTATGACTGCAATGTAGCTCTTTTGAGGTGGCACACACGAGTCCACATATTCACCAATCAATACACCACTATGGATCCGCTCCCGTCTCCCTACGAGAACGCCATCCATAGCACTCACGCTTATCTTGCGCATTTTAGAGTATACTCTTTGCTGCGGACATGGCTATTCGAATAGATGTTGTTAACCCTGCAGGGGTGTACTTCTTCACACACACTCTCACCACTGATCGCCGTTTACACGACATGTACTCGGCAACCTTCAAGCAGTAGCCCAGTGAGGGTGTCGGCCATGACCTGACTAACCACACAAGTCTCTCGTCCAGGTTTATCGCCTATTCGGGTTCCATCCGCAAGGAGATCCGACCGGGTGTCGCCATCGCCCCAAACGATGTGAGCAGGGTTCCCAAGCCCACCATCCGGTGCCACTTGGTACACTGTACATCGTGTTTAGTCTATCCCAAGCTCACCTGTACCAGGTGTCACTTGGTAGACTACTAACACTACCTACAAACACCAGAAACTAGTTGCAACTCCTGGATAGAGATCGAGTTGATTAATAAGTCGAGAGAGCTTGGAGTGCCCGGAGCCCAATGTGTGGTAGTAACTGTTCATGAATCACAAACACAGAACTCAGTTCCTGAGGACGGCTTCAATGAGACAACCCACCATATACTCCTACATGGCCTCTCACCGCTACCTTTACCAAATCGTGTTCACACACTTAGCTCACACTAAGTAGGACATGTTCACCACTTTCCAATTCATTCCCGATGAATCAGACCTGACTCAACTCTAAGCAGTAGCAGGCATGACAAACAAGCATGAATGAGTAGGCACATCAGGGCTCAAACAACTCCTACTCATGCTAGTGGGTTTCATCTATTTATTGTGGCAATGACAGGTCATGCAAAGGAAAGGGGTTCAACTACCGCAGCATGTAACACATGTATCGTGGTTGTCCTAATGTAGTAAAAGAGAGCAGAAGCGAGAGAGTGGGATTGTATCGGAATGAACAAGGGGGTTTTGCTTGCCTGACACTTCTGAAGATAATATAGTTTCTTCATCGGTGTCATCGAACTCTTCGTCGAAACCACGTCTATCGAGATGGGACAAATACCTGCAAATAAGGAAGAACATAATCAATGCAATGCACAATATGATGCATGATCATGACATGGAAATATGATGTGGTTTGAGCTAGTGCAAATAGCAGCTGGTTAAATGGAGTTGGTTTGAACCCAAGGTTCAAATTCAAACTCCACATGTGTTATTTAAATGCTATTCATTTTATTTGTCCTAAATAGTAGCCATAAGTTGTTCTAACATGCATGAAAATGGTACAGATGGATAGATTGGATTTTTCTGATAATTTTTCATATATAAATTATTTCATTTGGAGTTACGGTTTGATTTTTATGATTTTTAGAAGTTTGGGGTATTTTCTGAAATTTATAAAACATTTCTGATTTATTTTAATTCCAGAAAACTTTACTGCATCAGCATGATGTCGGTGTGACGTCACAAGTCAACTGGGGCGGGTCCAGGTCAAACCTGACACGTGGGGCCTGCATGTCAGTGTCACATCTACTAACTAAATTAGTTAACACTAATTAAATGCTAATGCTAAACAAACAGGGGCATGGGCCCACCTGTCATAGGCTCAGGCCAGTCAAACCCCGGTCAACCGGGGTCAACCCACCGGAGTTGACCCGCGGCTCGTCGCCAGCGAAGCCAGAGACGTTCGGGTTTGCATCTCCGGCGACCAAAGGGGGGATAAGGGCATCTACGCGAGCCGACTCGCCGCATCCATCTGCAAGCGGCGGGGCTGAGGTGGCCCGAGCTCGCCGGAGGCAAGCTCGCGGCGGTGGCCGGAGTTAGGGCCAGCACGAGCGCAGGGCTGCAGCTCGATTTAGAGCGAACGAAGAGCACGGGCAGAGGCTACGAGGCAGCAGGAACTCGACTAGGTGCTCATACGCGGCGTTGGCCCACCGTAACGACGACGGCGACATTTGCGGCGGCGGCAAGTTTCGGCGGAGGTGGGGAACGGAGCTAAAGTATGAGCGTGAGTAGGGGAGGAGGGGGATCGGTCCGTGAGCTCACAACGGTTGCAGCACGCGTCTCAGTGAGCTCCGGGAAGGTCGGACGACGTCGGGGCATTGCCAGCAATCTCGGAGACCGGAGTTGAAGACAACGGTGGAGGCGGCGTTCCCGGGTACCCGGTGTTGCGTGACTCGGTGGAGAGGACGAGGGAGTCTTCGCGGATCACAGGGGCGTGTCTAGGGGCATAGGGGAGGCCGGTGGCTTTGCGAGCTGTGGACGGCGGCGACGGGGCTGCTTGGGAGCAAGAGGGAGAGAGAGCAGAGAAGGGGAGAAGCACGGGAGAGAAAGAGAGCGGTCCAGGGGGTGCGTGGCATCCTCAGGGCGACGGGGAGACAGGCAGAGAGGCAGGAGGTGGCCTGGGCGTGTGCCCACGCGCTCCGGCCACGTGTCTGCATCCTACTGTCCGAGGAGGAAGACGACAGGGATGGCTGCGATGGTGGGCTGGGCTGCTACAGTAGAAGGCCAGGTAAGTGGGCTCAGGTAAGTTTCTGTCTTTCTATTTATTTCTGTTTTCTGTTCTGTTTGCAATTTGTTTGAATTTGGTTTTCAAAACCAAACTATTTTATATCCTCCTGGAAATCCCTATGTGGTCTGTTAGGATATATTTAGAGCCACCCATAGGTTTCCAGAATTATTGGACCTATAATTCGTTTATAGAAGAATTAAATCCAATTCAAATATTTATTAATTTAAATCGAAATGGCCAAAATAATTCCTAAAAAATGTTCCATACTTTTGGTTTGGATCAAAACCCTTCCCAAAATTATCAAACACCATTGAAGACCATTTTGGAAACTTTGGATGCATTTTCCAGGGTTATTTGCCCTTCTTTTATTTAAATGTTTTGAGGCTTTCAAATTTCCTCAGTTCAACTTTCAGAGATTAGACATGATGCATGGATGCAAAGCCACTAATTACAAGCATTATTCTAGGGCTGTGACAATGAGCCTCCGGTAGTATCCTGCGAGTCCAAGGAAACTCCGGATCTCTCCAAATGTTGTTGGGGCTTCCCAATTTGTCACAGTGACAACTCTGGTGGGGTCAACTGCTATTCCTTCTCCAGAAATAACAGGTCCGAGGAATCCAACTTCCTTCAACCAAAACCCGCACTTGCTGAACTTGGCATATAACTAATGTTCTCTGAGCTTCCCAAGTACCAAACGCAAATGCTCCTTATGCTCCTCTTCATTCTTCGAGTAGACCAGAATATCATCAATCAACACCACGACAAACTTATCCAGAAACTCCATAAATACCTTGTTCATCATGTTCATGAAATAGGCAGGTGCGTTAGTCAGACCAAATGACATAAAGGTATACTCATACAGCCCATACCTGGTGGTAAAAGTTGTCTTAGGTATATCCTGCTCTCGAATCTTCAGCTGGTGGTATCCTGATCGCAGATCGATCTTGGAAAATACCTTAGCTCACAAATCATTGATCATCGGTAGTGGGTACTTGTTCTTGATTGTCACTTCATTCAATCCTCGATAATCAACAACCACCCTCAATGATCTGTCCTTCTTCTCCACTAGAAGTACTGGTGATCCCCAAGGTGATGAACTTGGGCGAATATAGCCTTTATCCAGTAACTCCTTAATCTGCTTCTTAATTTCCTCCAAATCTTTTGCGGGCATCCTATACGGTCTCTTAGATATTGGCCCTGTGCCTGGCAAAAGCTCAATCAAAAACTCAATATCTCTATCCGGTGGCATGCCTGGCAACTCTTCTGGAAATACGTCAGGAAAATCCTTCACCACTGGTACTTCCTCCTGTACAACTCTTGATAAGGAATTTACTTGAGTCCTCTTCGGCACATGCCAGAATACATACTTGATCCTTCTTCCTTCTTGGGTGGTAAGCAAAATCGACTTACTGGCGCATTAAATGTTCCCTCCATACTTCGATAACCAATCCATGCCTAATATCACATCCAGTCCTTGCGACTCCAATACTATTAGGTCTGAGGGGAACACATAGTTACCAATCCTTAATGGTAACCGATCACACCATAGACTAGCCATATACTCTGCTCCTGGCGAGGTTACTAACATGAGTGACCTAAGGGCTTGGGTTGGCAGTTTATACTTATCCACAAATCCCATTGATATGTATGAATGAGATGCACCAGTGTCAAAAAGAACGATTGCAGTAAATGACTTAACCAAAAACTTACCTATTACTGCATCTGGCTGGGCTTCAACCTCCTCCACGCTAACGTGGTTCACCTGTCCCTTGTTGAAAGGATTAGGCTTCTTCCCAGAGCTTCCATTGCCATTTCCATTCTTCGCTTCAGGACACTTAGTGGCATAATGTCCAGTGTTCTGGCATTTGAAACAGGTAATGTGGCTTAGATCCCTCTTGGCTGGTGTTGATGGGTTGGCACGATTCTGTCCGTTGCTTCCTCCATTCCCAATACCATTCTTGGGGCCACTATGGTTGTGCGAACTCCCTCGTCCATGGGTATGCTGAAAAGGTCCTCCTGAATTTGGGGTAAAACGAGGCTTCTGCTGAGCTCCGGAATTGTACTTCCCTTTTCCATACTTCCTCTTGCGGCTGTCAATCCGCTGCTGCTTCCCTTCAATCATGAGAGCTCTATCTACCAAGTCCTGGTAGTTGTTGAAAGTTGCCACCATCAACTGCATGCTCAGCTCATCATACAGTCCTTCAAAAAACTTATCCTGCTTAGCTGCATCCGTAGCAACGTCATCTGGGGCATAACGTTCTAGCTTACTTAAGTCATCCACATACTAGCCAACAGTTCGTCCTCCTTGGCGCAAGTTGCGAATCTCATGCTTCTTCATCGCCATAGCTCCTGCTGAAACATGGGCAGTACGGAAAGCTTGCTGAAACTGATCCCATGTGACATTGTCGATAGGATAAGTGGTTGTGAAATTCTCCCACCATGATGTTGCGGGTCCATCAAGCCGATGTGCGGCAAAACGCACCTTCTCCGCATCTGTGCATCCTGCAGTGGTCAACTCCCTTCCCATCTTGCGGAGCCAATAATCTGCAACTATTGGCTCGGTGCTACTAGAGAAAACCGGCGGATTCAGCCTCAAGAAACGGGCTAAATGATCAACAGGTGGTGGTGGTGGTGGTGGTGGGTTGGTGTTGTTGTTGTTGTTGTTCCCCTGATTCTGATTCTGGACTAACATATGCATCAATGCATTCTGCTGCTGGATCAACTGAGTGAGTTCCGGTGGGAAAGCAAACCCATTGTCACATCTCGGAGGCATCTGAGGGTTTAGAAAAGATGAGAATTCAGAATAGAGTGAGGTATAGAGAGAAAAACACTACCCATATGCACATGAGACAAACACAATCAATATCACTTCAATCAATTCAAACAAGGGCATACAACGGTCTAACTATCGTTACAAAAGTGCTCGGACTATACTATATACATGGGGGAATACTACTGCTGTTATGGTGGTCGACTAGAAAAATTGATCGATCGAAGACTCCATGATATCTGCTCCAGCTTCATCAATAAAGTCATCATTGCTATCGTGTGGGTCCGACTCGGTGTCGTCGATGATGATGTAGTTCTCCGGGCAAGTGCAGTCATCGTCTTCTCCTCCAGTCGCGGGGACTCCCATAAATACTTTTAGCTTCTTATTCAGATCATCATTCTTCTCTACGAGTGTCGTCATTTCTTCCTCATATCCATCGCGTGTAGACTTGAGTTCTTCCTCCAGCTCCGTGATCTTGGTCATAGCCTTCTTCAGATCTATCATGCCTACGCACATCTGGTTCTCCTGGCAACGAATGTGCTGGTTTAACTCCTGCATAAAAGCTGCAATTGATCTATCCTTCCTGGTGTTGATCATCTCCCATTGCTCATCTCGGCGCCCACAAATCTGGGAAATAGTATCCTTGAGATCCTTGTGGTAAACTTCTCCAATGCGTCCCATGGTGATGTGGGTTGCCATGCTCTTTCCTAGACTCCAGGTTGGTGCATCAAAGGAAAACTCTATGGGCTCAGTGACTAGCATGAACGTCCTTCCTGGAACTTGAACTTGAATCATCCAACGCTCCTCTTCGGGTAAAGTGGCGATGTAGGTCCCGGTGAAGCTTGGTACTCCGATGTTCAGGTATCTAGTGACTTCCTTCAAGTGGCATCCAAAGGGTGTATCTTCATCTGGTTGCGTGAACTTGTTACTTGCATCCGCCATCCTAAAAGAGTAGAAAAGATGAGGAGTCAGAAATGAGAAGAGAGTAGTGGTCTGGGGCTTTAGGTTAGTGGTCGTGTCCTACAGTCAGCGTGTGCTCAGATACTATCTTGTAGCGACCAGACCTCAAACAGTCTGATCTCTGTGCATCAGTGTCATCCCTGGATCGGTAATGATGACACGCACAGTACTGGAAGGATTTATAACAGAGTAGCAATCACACACTTATTACATAGAATGTCTCAAAAGAGAACTTACTACAATAAATATGGCTTAATGCCATCTAATAACGATAAAAGCGGAAGGCTTGGAAGATAAGCAAGTCCATCAACTCCAACGGCATCACTGAGTATAAGATCACAACCTAAGGCACCTTACTCGTCGTCTGAAAAGTCTACAACATGAACGTTGCAGCCCGAAACGGGTCAGCACATGGAATATGCTGGCAATATAACACATAGAGAATAATGAACAGAATAATGCTATACTACATGCATATATGGCTGGTGGAAAGCTCTATGGTTACAGTTTTGCATAAAGCCAATATTTCCCTACAACAAAGGAATAAATTTTATTTAACTATCATGGTGGTTATTAAACATTGAGAAGGTTCCTCCAACTCAATCCCAATTAAGCATCATCATTAACCGAACAAAATTAAATTAAGTAATATGACGAGATTCACATGATAACTCAGGTACTAGATACTCAAAACGTCCATAACCGGGGACACGGCTAACCATGATTAGTTTATACACTCTGCATAGGTTTGCGCACTTTTCCCCGCAAGACTCGATCTCCTCTGTTTGATTTCTCGCACTACATGGTGTTTGAGAAACGGATGACCGAGACATAGTCTTTCACAAGCATTAACTCTTTATTCTGGGTAGACAGTACCAACCTACATCCCCTACATCTGCTAGTCTACCACTGAAAGAGGTCGCGCAACATACTCAACTATGCTAGATCCCATAGTAGCTTGCGGCTGCACACGAAAGTTTCTAGCATGAATAATCTCATGATCCCTTTGAGCCTGGGTGGCGGTCCATAGGAGAATCACACGGTGCCCCGGGATTTCCAAAAATACAAGCAACACTGGGTTCCCCAGGCGCGTCAATCCACCCAGATGTGAATTTAAGTTGCCACCTTAAGTAAACCATTAATTAACAATCTCACATCTGTCATGGATACACTCACCAAATCCACGTCTACTAGCATAGCATAGCAGTATAAGCAAACGTAGAGGTAACTCCCAAAGGTTTGATAATAAAACAGGTAATAGGTTCTACCTCATCTACTTCCCAAAACCCACATATTAATCAGATCCTAACCATGCAATTGTTTGAGGATTGATCTAATGCAATAAAACCGGGTAGTAAAGTGGTATGATCAAAGTGTTACTTCCCTTGCTGATGATCCGAGAAACCTAGAGACTCGTAGTAGCAAGCGGCGCACTCCGGGTACTCTATCGCAAACAAACAAGCATACAATAAGCACTCATCTAATGCATAGGTAAAACTCAAATAAGAGATCTAACCAAAAAGTTCAGCTAAAGAACTCCAGTTTGCAAAAAGAATCGAATCAAACGAAGCAACGAAAATCAAATGGCGAGAGAAACAAGCTTTGTTTACTGATTTGGACCTATGTCAAATTTTACAGTAGCAAAAACTTGTTTCAGTGGGTTAAACTGAAAGAGGGTTTCGAGACGAAACTCTAGGCACTTGAATCGCCTGATTCTGATA
The DNA here is from genome assembly GCA_021437245.1 of Aegilops speltoides. Classification (NCBI taxonomy): domain Eukaryota; kingdom Viridiplantae; phylum Streptophyta; class Magnoliopsida; order Poales; family Poaceae; genus Aegilops; species Aegilops speltoides. The sequence goes on from CM038142.1 coordinate 228,503,579, forward strand.
AACGAGCGAAAAGTTATACTAGAACGAAAATCGGATCAGAAATCGCGATCGGAAATAATCACGGAAAATCCAAGAAAAAGAAAAACGGACGAGCAGGCTAACGAACGAACGTTCGCTATCTGCGGCTAAACGACAAAAACCGTTCGTTAATGTTGATGGTATAATTTGGCTGCTTAGTATGTGAAGCCAAATTAAATCAATGATTTATCAAGCTGATCGGTTAATGCATTGTTGAAGTATTGCCACTGGAAATTTCATGGAAGGTGAAGATACAAGTCTTAAGAAGCATATGCTATACTGGACCATGGGCGTGATGCATGCAAGTGATATATATCTACGTATATGAAGAAGTATGCTTAGTCCTGATGGCCATTATCCAGTTTGATTTGCGACGTTGCCGGAATATTTAATATTTTCTTGGTGGGCTCAAGGTATTTATACATGTGTTTAGCCACTATATTTAGTGTGATGGCGACGTGGCCGAAATACTTTATTTGTATATGCAAGACTGCATGTACGTGGATATGGCCTAGATTTGTCACGTACTTAGATTGGCAAGTATATTTTTGTACGCATGTTACATGGTAACCGAATCAAGTCCTGTTCGGTTTTAGTTTTGGAGTTGTATTCATGTATGGCAAGGCATGCCACGGAACCAAGTTCTGCCTTGTATACGCAAAGTCCAGCGTGCCTTATTTATAAGGCCACGGCCGATTGGAAAAGCCCCAGGCAATCGATCTATCAATACAAACTCTATTTTCACGTACGTCTTTTATCTTTGTCGTTACTTCCTGCCGAGCCCTAGCAGCCCTAGGGTTTGGCGATCTTTGCCGTTTTACGCTGGAAAGCGGCCGGTTCTCCTCCACGAAAGCGAGGAAATCTTTGTTGCTTTGCCCGTAAAGCAATCGTTTGTCGTCACGAAAGCACGGCAATTATCTTGGTGTTGCGCGGCGGTTTCTCGTGCCAACACAATTGGCGACTCCACTGGGGACGAGAAGAAGAAGAGCTACACGATGAGTACCGAGTCCAAGAACGGGAGCGACATCGACCCGGAGAACATCATCGCCGTCACACTCGACGATCTGTCGGAAGATGTTCGGCGCGAGCTTGAAGAGGAGCTTGAGAAAGAAAAGGTTGAGAGGTTGAAGCTCAAGTTGGCTGGATACGCGAAGACGAGGAACGGCGTCGTCAAAAAGGTAGTTCCAAGCCCTTCCGATGCTCAGGTAAAAAACTCAACTGAAGAAATTGCTCATCTAATTGATGTGTCTGTAGCTACTTTAAGGAGCAGTTTAATAAAGATCTTGAAAGATGTCTACCTGGTCATGTACGCTCATTAGTGCTGCAAGTCAATGATGAGTATTCTGGAAAAAGACCGATGCCACCAGACAGTAGCAGATTTAACAATTTTCCAAGTAATATACATACGCCTAGTGCATCGGCTAATGCTATGCAGCCTCACGCCCTTTAAACAATAATCTGGATAGCCGGAACTATGTTGGTAGTTCGCTAATAATTTAGTTCCTAGTACTATCGCTCCTATTGTTTCGACTTCGTTCCACAAAATCACAATAACAATAGCGAAGTTTTGGTTTTAATTCTAATTTGCAGCAGCCTAGTTATCAAAAAGTAGCATATAGTACGCCACCATCGCCTTTGTCGGTGCCGGGGGTTCCGTATGGGCGGTACGATTCATATTTTAGTGGGTCTCCGTTGCAAACTTCGCATGCTCCAATTTCTTTGCCGGAATTTCCACCACGTGCTGGTATTTCATCCGCTCCACAAGTCAGTGCATATCAAAGGGTAGAGCACGTGCATATCAAAGGATCAGCTTGCTAATATACTTAGAGAATTTGGTTTAGAACCTAAGGGTAGAGCACGTGCATATCAAAAACCATACCCTGATTATTTTGACTCAACACCATATCCTCGTGGTTTTAGAATTCCAGATTTTGTTAAATTTACGGGGGAAGATGGTAGATCTACTTTTGAGCACGTGGGACAATTTTTAGCACAATGCAGCGAGGTCGGCACATCGGATGTTTTTAGATTAAAATTATTTCCTTTATCTCTATCTGGTACTGCATTTACTTGGTTTACATCGCTTGCTCCTAATTCTATTTCAACATGGGCACAATTGGAGCAAAAATTTCATGAGTATTTTTATAGCGGTGAAACAGAACTTCGGCTTTCAGATTTAACTATGGTAAGGCAGAAATATAATGAGCATGTCCATGATTATATTAGGAGGTTTAGGGATGTCAAAAACCGGTGTTTCAGCTTGACCATAGCCGAAAAGGACTTAGCCGATCTTGCCTTTTCGGGTTTACTCGCTCATATTAAGGATAAACTAGAAGGGCAAGAATTTTTAGATGTTAACCAAGTTTTGCAGAAGGCTTTGGCGCAAGAAAACCGGGCTAAGGAAATTAAACAATATAGCCGGTTTAAAGATAACAGAAATAAAGAGAAAGATAATCATGTGGTTAATGCCTTAGATTATGATAGTGATTCGGCTAGTGAGGATGATGTTAATATATGTGTAGCCGAATGGGTTCAAGCGCCAAAGTCAAAACCTTTTGCATGTTCTGCTTTGAAACCTACACCTGCTAGAAGAGATGAAATCAAATACACTTTTGATGTTAGCAAGTGTGATAGAATTTTTGATATGTTATTGCAGAATAAATTAATTAGAGTAAGAGAGGGTCATGTAATTCCACCTCCAGAAGAATTGGGTAGAAGAGCTTATTGTAAGTGGCACAATTCTTTTTCTCATGCTACTAATGATTGTAACGTGTTTCGTCGACAGGTGCAATCGGCCATCAATGAAGGACGATTGACGTTTATAGAAGGTCCTAAGATGAAGCTCGACAGCGACCCTTTTCCTGTCAATATGGTCGAGCTTGAGAGTAAAAAAATGCTTATTCGGTCGGATCAGACCGAATCCGCAAGAGAGAAAAATGTTGTTGATAACAGTGCTCCTCCAAGGATGGTCAAACCAAAAAATCCAGAAATAGGAGTGTGGAAAGTCAACGGAGGAAGGAGACAAGCTCCAAGGCCAAAACCGACAGTTAGCATGTTGTTGGAAAAATATACCTCACACAAGACCAACAATGTGTTTAATCGGCTTGGAGGTAATAAGCGTCCTAGATCTCCTTCTGGCACTCGCAGTCATGAGCAATGGCAAGGAAGTGCATATGACCAACAGCCGTATTTTGCAATGGAGCCGACATATTGGGGTTGTGCACCTCCTATATATCCGCAGTGTCCTCCATGGGGGTTTAATCCTTGGGTGCCATATCCTATAGGGCCAAGCAGGTTATTTTCAGCCAGATGGATCCCGCCGAGGCCTATGTTCGCACCAAACGCATATGAGAAAAGGGCTCGTTTCAATGAGGAGGCTAGATCACATAACGCCATCGAGATTCGAGGAGGTCGATCACTGATACGCAGCATCTGAGCGCAACAACTATAAGGGCAACTATAAGCGCGTATGGATGCGGTGAAGTGTGCTTTGAAACTAAAGCAGCAAAAAGTTCAGATGATTTGATGTTGATCATGGTCTGAAAATAGCGGAACACCAAATCGATGAAGGTGTTGTCAATTGTACGTAAACAAGCAAAGTGTCTCAAAAGAAGCTCTCGCATGCAGAGGAGAAAAGTAATAATGTGAAGTTACGGCAAGCTGGCGGTCGATCAATTTCAAAAGCAAATTAATTCGGACATAACCGCATGCACGGCCGGATGCTATATCCTCACGCACTATTCGAAGCCTAAATCGGTTAACACACAAGCTGATTTGATCATAAACAATTGTTGCGCAGAACGCCCAAGAGTTTGCCTCCGAGGGTTTCATGTCTAATACTAGTACATCTACACGTTGGGACTCGGTCAATGTATGCGGCAGGGGACTTAGTTCCAAAGATCAGATATGATCAGCAGAGAAGTTTTTGGCCGAGATGAAATGTTTGCCGAAAAATAGAAGTACGTCAAGATAGGCCAAGGACCCGGGGCAGCTAAATTAAGTCTGTCGCGCCAGAACTAAACCAGCACCGCAGATGGTGCCCGAATGGACTTACCCACACTCGTAAACGACGGTACAATGATGCGGACATTGGAAATAAAGGAAGAGATAGCTGAGAAGAAGCGCGATAGATGGTTCAATCAGATAAACCAATGATGCCTACAAAGACTTGGAAGGAGAAGCGATCGAAAGCGAGGAAAATAAAAATGCAGATGACATTATTATTGCAGAAAATTCAGAGAATAATAAAGATGCACCAACCGATATGGATGTCAATATGGTGTTCGCATTGCTCGCTGAATTTCGGCTACCGAGGCGTAAATTGCTGAACTTGTTCTTGGCCCAAAGAATGCTAAATTTGAGAAACCGAGAAGCATGGGCAGCACCTAAAGCCATTATTTATCGAGGGCACATTGATGGTAAGCCTATTGGTCGCATGCTCGTTGATGGCGGTGCAGGTGTTAATATTATGCCCTTTTCGGTATTTTCTAAACTGAACCGAAAAGAGAGCGAGTTAATGGAGACCAACATGGGACTTAGTGGGTTCTCAGGAGAATTGTCCGAGGCTAAGGGTGTTATTTCTATGGAGCTCACAGTGGGAAGCAAAACATTGCCGACTGCATTTTTTGTTGTCGATGTCAAAGGCCGATATAATATTCTTTTGGGACGCGACTGGATTCATGCAAATTGTTGCATCCCTTCTACTCTTCACCAATGCTTAATTCAGTGGGTTAATGATGATGTCGAGGTGATTGAGGCAGACAATTCTTCTTCCATTCCTTTGACTGAGGCGCCGGTTGATTGGCAACATGGTGACATGTGATGTTTGACCGGTAGGGATTTATCGGATTATGATTATATCAGTATCGGTAGAGATGGTTTTGTACCTATAAATGCACAGGTGGCCGATATAGCTCGCTTAATGATTTATCTATATAAATGATGAATAAAGATGATAGTATTGAGTGGCTACAAAGACGCACGGAGGAGTATCGTTCCGGAAAGAGCGATATGCATGAAACAATTGAAGATTTTGATGACATGGAAAAGCTTGGACAAGGATTCTCATCGGCTGATCCACTTGAAGAAATTGATATTGGTGATGGAAGTATCCCGAGGCCTAAATTTATCAAAGCTAGCTTGAAAGCCGATCAGAAAAGTAAGGTATGTTTATTACTTAAAGAATTCGTTGATTGCTTTGCTTGGAATTATACTGAGATGCCCGGTTTGAGTAGAGATTTAGTAGAACATAGATTACCTATTAAATCCGGTTTTAGGCCGCATAAACAACCTCGTAGAAGTTTCAATCCTAATTTGTATGACCGCATCAAAGAAGAGGTTGATCGGTTGTTAAAAGCTAAGTTTATTCGGCCATGTAGATATGCGGATTGGGTTTCTAATATTGTGCCCGTGGAAAAGAAAAATACTGGTAATATTAGAATCTGTGTTGATTTTAGAGATTTGAATAAAGCTACTCCAAAAGATGAATATCCTATGCCTATGGCCGACATGCTTATTAATGATGCATCGGGACATAAAGTAATTAGCTTTTTAGACGGTAATGCAGGTTATAATCAAATATTTATGGCCGAACAAGATATGTCTAAGACTGCTTTTCGTTGCCCAGGTTTTGTTGGTTTATTTGAGTGGGTCGTTATGACGTTTGGGTTGAAAAATGCCGGCGCTACATACCAACGAGCTATGAACTTAATTTTTCATGATCTTCTAGGCATTGTACTAGAAATATATATTGATGACATAGTTGTTAAATCGGATGGGTTTGATCATCATTTAGCCGATTTAAGATTAGCTTTTGAAAGGATCCGCCGGTATGGATTAAAAATGAACCCACTCAAATGTGCTTTTGGCGTGTCGGCTGGTAAGTTTTTAGGATTCATAATTCATTAAAATGGCATAGAGATTGACCCTAAGAAAGTGGAGGCAATTAGAAATTTGGAGGAACCCGCGTGTAAAAGGGATGTGCAAAAGTTGCTAGGAAAAATTAATTACTTGAGACGATTCATATCTAACCTTGCAGGGAAAATTGAATCGTTTGTTCCTCTACTTCGGCTAAAGAATGAAGCCGAATTTACTTGGGGGGCAGAGCAACGATATGCTTTCAATAATATAAAGCAATGCTTGTCAAATCCTCCAATATTGCGAGCGCCCATGTCCGGTGCGCCGTTCAGACTGTACATTGCTGCAGAAGATAGGGTGATCGGTGCGGTGTTGGTGCAAGAGGTTAGCGGCAAAGAATACATCATTGCATACTTAAGTCATCGTTTGCTCGACGCCGAAAGTCGGTACGTGTTTATTGAAAAATTATGCTTATCTTTATACTATGCATGTACCAAGTTTCGGCCTTATCTTCTTTCTAGTACGTGTGTAGTAGCTTGCCAGGCCGACGTCGTTAAGTATATGTTGCAACGACCGATTCTTAGTGGTAGGATTGGAAAGTGGGCTTACGCACTAATAGAATATGATTTGACATATGAATCGTTGCGTGCTATGAAGGGTCAAGTTATTGCCGATTTCATTGTTGATCATAGGATTAAAGACGATGAAAACATTAATTATGTTAGTGTATGCCCATGGAAGCTTTATTTTGATGGATCGGTTTGTAGGGAAGGGCAAGGCGTCGGTAATGTTTTAATTTCGCCTAATAATGTCTTTTACGATACATCGGTCCGTTTGGAATATCCTTGCACTAATAACCAAGCTAAGTATGAAGCTTTACTGTTTGGTTTACAAACTTTAGTTGATATGGGTGTAAAGGATGTAGATGCTTTTGGGGATTCGCTCTGGTAGTACAACAAATTAAGGGCTTAATTTCAGTGTTTTGATGGATTATTAAATAGTTATTTGGACCGATGTTTAGACATAATTAAGTCTCTAGATACGTTCACCATCCATCATATACCTAGAGAAGAGAATTCTACAGCTAATTGTTTAGCACAGCAAGCATCCGGTTATTACATTAGTAAAGGAATGTTTTTTATAATAGACAAGCCGATGCATGTTGAGTCTATAACGATGGATACTTTGCCACGGGGTGCACTTGGGCCTAGTACAGTTGAGCCACTAGCTGTACAATGTACTTTGATTCGGTGCATAGGTCACAAACGACCGAATTAGCAAATAAATTAGAATTAGGTGATTGGAGAGTTCCTCTAGTTAATCATTTAAAGGATCCAAGTCAAACAAGAGATAGGAAAATTCGGCGGCAAGCTCTAAAATATACTTTGTTTAATGACGAGTTGTATCGCCGAACAATAGATGGGTTATTCTTAAAATGCTTGGATTCTCGATCACCTAGAATAGCTATGGGTGAAGTGCATGAAGGAATATGTGGAACACATCATTGGCTCACAAAATGCGATGGTTATTAAAAAGAGCAGGGTTTTATTGGCCGACTTTGCTAGAGGATTGTTTTCGGTACTATAAAGGTTGTGAGGCATGTCAAAATTTGGGAATATACAGATTAGCACCATGAGCTATGTTGAATCCTATAATTAGGCGTGGCCATTTAGAGGATGGGGCTTAGATTTTATTGGTGAGATACATTCTTCGTCTTCTAAAAACATCGCCGTCCTAGTTGCCACAGATTATTTTACTAAATGGATCAAGCAGTTCCTTTGAAAAATATGACTCACAAAGAGGTTATTAGTTTTGTCTTAGAGCATATTATTCAGAGATTCGGTATTCCTCAAACTTTAACTCTCGATCAAGGTGCTTCTTTTATGTCTCATCAATTTAGTGAATTTGCGAATCTTTAGGAATTAAATTGTTGAATTAAATAGCCTTACTATGCTCAAGCTAACGGACAGGCGAATCTAGCAATAAAACTTTAATTAAGCTTATCAAAAGAAAATTGAGGAGCATCCAAAAGATGGCATGAGGTACTTTCGGAAGCTTTGTGGGCTCATCGGATATCTAAACATGGAGCAACTCAAGTGGCACCGCATTTACTTGGTATATGGTCAAGAGGCGGTGTTACTGTAGAGATTAATTTACAAGTTTAGAGTGGCGGACAAAATGATTTGTCGGCTGTAGATTATAATGATTTAATGATGGATAAGATAGATGACATTTCGTAAGAGAGATTAAGAGCTTTATGAGAGATTGAGAAGGAAAACTAAGAGTAGCCAAAGCTTATAATAAAAGGGTGAGGGAGAAATCGTTTCAAATAGGAGATTTAGTGTGGAAAACGATTTTACCTATTGGAACTAAAGATAGGAAATTCGGCAAGTGGTCGCCGAGTTGGGAAGGCCCATATAAAGTTACGGAGATTGTTCCTTGTCGGGGGAAACTGCCCGCCACGAACACCTATGGGACCGGAGCCCCTTGTCTGTGCGGTACGAGGGCGGAGGGAGCACGAAGAGCAGATCGTAGCAAGCACGCGGGCAGTTTTTACCCAGGTTCGGGCCGCGGTGAACGCGTAAAACCCTACTCCTGCTTGATTGTATTGAGCTCGGGAGCTTGAAGAGCTACATGACGCCTACACCGAGCGCGAGAGTTGTCAAGGTTTGAACCAAACCCCCCCCCACGTGCATGGGCCTCCTTTATAGTGCAAGGGTCACCGGCAGTGTGTCAACGTAGGAGAAAAGGGTAAAACGTAAAAGAGGTGGTAGATGGAATAGTGCAGAACAGTGGAGCTACAAAGTCGTGAACAAGGGTCGCTACCTACTTTGACAATGGGGACAAGGGCATTTAATGCCCGTCGCCGTCGACCCCAAAAGCTCCGCCCTTGTGTCTCCGTCGCCACGGCGATGGATCCACCACGTGGAGTGCCACCGTGTCCCCAGTGCACAGACCATCCGCCACGCGTCCCTGGAAAGGCCCTGGCGACGCGTGGGCTGATGAGCTGGAGCGCGGCACACTGGCAGAATTCTCCCGGCAAGCACCTTGCGGGTCTTGACCTTGCCGGACCCGGAGCTTGCCGGCTCAGAACTTGTCGCTCTCCGGGCCCTCGCCGGGACGCATATAGCGCCGAGGCGTGTCTTCTATGATGTAATCTTCTAGCCTTCCTGGCGAGCTCCTCTTGCCGTGGCCTTGCGTGAGTGAAGTAACCTTGAGTGCTGAACGGCCTTCCCGAAGCTCCGCTTGCCGGGTCTCGATCTTCCGCCTTGTATACTTCGTCTTTGAATGGTTTAACATGGAGCAGAAGGTCTTGGCGAGCACGTGGTAAACCCCGCCGCTGAAGTCAGAATCATTGCATGCACAAGTTGGGGTACTGAGGTACCCCTACCTTAGTACACCGACATTCCTGGAAATTCATATTTTGTACAATCTTTGCATGGAGAGAAGTTGTCCAAAGCTCTTAATGGAAAATATTTGAAGAAGTATTATCCTAGCATGTGGCAGGAGGCCTGAACATGTTGTGGCCGATATGTTATTTCAAGTATCGCCCTGAGCAAACTTGGCCGATATATATTATTTGAAATATCGCCCTAAGAAAATTTGGCCTATGTGTCGTTGGACATCGCCCTAAGTAATGATGTGATCAATGATCGACTTTATCCTACGGCAATTCCTATATATTTTTGGTCAATGCAATTGTACCAAAAACAGGGGGGCATGTGTTGATGGTATAATTTGGCTGCTTAGTATGTGATGAGCCAAATTAAATCAATGATTTATCAAGCTGATCGGTTAATGCATTGTTGAAGTATTGCCACTGGAAATTTCATGAAAGGTGAAGATACAAGTCTTAAGAAGCATATGCTATACTGGACCATGGGCGTGATGCATGCAAGTGATATATATCTACGTATATGAAGAAGTATGCTTAGTCCTGATGGCCATTATCCGCTTTGATTTGCGACGTTGCGGAATATTTAATATTTTCTTGGTGGGCTCAAGGTATTTATACATGTGTTTAGCCACTATATTTAGTGTGATGGCGGCGTGGCGAATACTTTATTTGTATATGCAAGACCGCATGTACGTGGATATGGCCTAGATTTGTCACGTACTTAGATTGGCAAGTATATTTTTGTACGCATGTTACATGGTAACCGAATCAAGTCCTGTTCGGTTTTAGTTTTGGAGTTGTATTCATGTACGGCAAGGCATGCCACGGAACCAAGTTCTGCCTTGTATACGCAAAGTCCAGCGTGCCTTATTTATAAGGCCACGGCCGATTGGAAAAGCCCCAGGCAATCGATCTATCAATACAAACTCTATTTTCACGTACGTCTTTTATCTTTGTCGTTACTTCCTGCCGAGCCCTAGCAGCCCTAGGGTTTGGCGATCTTTGCCGTTTTGCGCTGGAAAGCGGCCGGTTCTCCTCCACGAAAGCGAGGAAATCTTTGTTGCTTTGCCCGTAAAGCAATCGTTCGTCGTCACGAAAGCACGGCAATTATCTTGGTGTTGCGCGGCGGTTTCCCGTGCCAACAGTTAAAACGAACTTACGGACGAACGTCCGCAAAATAAACTAAACGGAAAATAAACCGAACCTGATCTAAAAAACAGATCTAAGGTTTCGAAAAAAAACAGATCAGTTTTCTCGTGAAAACCGAGGCGGCGGCGGCTACCTCCGGCTGATTCGGCGAGACGGCGACGGCGGTGGTGCGGCTCCGGTGCGGCGGCATGGGGCAGCGGGTGGCGGCGGCGGCAATGATGGCGGTGGTGGGGTGGCGCAGGCTACTCTGGCGGGCGGCGGCGGCGGCGGCGGGCCGAGACGCGTGGATAGGGTTAGGGTTTGGCGAGGTGAGGCGGGCTGGGGTGGCAGGCGGGGTCGGGCGGCTTATAAAGCCGGGCGGCGGACGAGTCCGGGTCGCCCACGGCGGCCCGAGTCGGTTCGGTTTTTTTTTAATATTCGGACATGCAGAAAAAGAAAGAAAAGAAATACTAAACGGACTCCAAAAATCCCGAAATAAATTTTCTCCGTCCTCGAAAAATAATCCGGACAAGGTGAACATTTATTTGGGCCTAAAATGCAATTTTGAGAAATGTGCATTTTTCCTAATTCAAATAAAATAGCGACAAAACTCCGAAATAAAATCTTGTTTGATTTTAATATTAAATCCTCAATATTTCTTTATTTGGGGAAAGTCATTTTATTCCCTCTCTCTTATTTTTATAATTGAAATATTTGAAGATAAAATAATTAAAATCAAATTATCCTATTTTCAAAATTTGAGAAAACTCAAATATGGAAATAACGAAATCCCCAACTCTCTCTGTGGGTCCTTGGTTTGCGTATAATTTCTAGGATCAAGCCAAAATGCAATAAAATATGATATGAAATGATGATCTAATGTAACATTACAAATTGAAAATTTGGGATGTTACTTCTAGTCACTTGTTGAAATCTCTAGAAAGGCAAATACTCCTTTCCGGTTTACAGGGCTATACTACTCCCTCTGTCTAGGTGTGTAAGTCATCTTACAAAAACCAAATAATCCAAAAACACTTAGGCGCGATGCATTAACTTCTACCTTGTTTCTTGTTTCTTGACATATCAACCAATAAGAGATGAGAGGTGTGCATGCTTTTAATGACTTGAGACTACCAAACACGACATGGAGTGGCTAGTTCATTGCATGCAATGCTATTAATTAGCAAATAAACATTGGTGACCCCAGGAGGAAATGGTGCTAATCGTGTCGACCTATGCAGAATGACTATCAACCAATGGATGATAGAGTTTAATTGTTAAACAATTCAATGAGGGAAGCTTCGCTACAAATTCAATGACTTACTCACCTAGACGGTGGGAGTAGAAAGTACTAGTACTACTACAATAGTGGTCTCAAATAGAAATTTTGTCTCATGCAAGAGCATGGCTACTATATGCGTGCTCCAAGGCACCACACCACGCGAGCGTTTGCTACTGCCACGTTCGGGTTGCGCTTGGCTCTTCTCCTCTTCGAGAAGACGAACAATGATGTTACTCCTACTTCTATAGTATTGAATCCACTAATGCATGCCCGTCCACCTCGTGTGGGATGGATCGCATGTAGCGAAAGCTTCTACTAGTCCTGCCAGCCACTACGCTCATGCGCGAGGGAGGGACGCAGCTTCATTGACTTACTGCTCCTGCCTTTGCGTCTATCATAGGTGGGCCCAATAGGTGGTTGGCCCTCTTGTCATGCAGCCAAAGGCTGGTGCAGTTAAGGCACCAGAGCTCAGTCCGCAAGGGAGAGGGCATAGTAGTAATCAAACTTCTCGGTCGTGTACGAGTTGACGCGGCACATCAAAGCACTGCACGCGATATAAGTCTTTTTACACATTTCAAATGGACTACAACATACGGATGCATGTAGACATATTCTGCTTCGTATGTAGTCACTTATTTCAATCTCTAAAAAGACTTATATTTCGAAACGGAGGGATTACAACGCATGCATGCATGCCGTGACTTTCCTTTTGATACTTGCATGTGTGGATTTGATGCACCTTGCCAAATTTTGACTATAAATTTAACTAACCAAATTTTCATGCATGTCACAAAAAATTACGGGGCTATTTGGATTATGACTATGTTTGTCTTATGTTGCCACATTATTTTTCCCACACTTGCCTAACTTGAGTTGCTCAAATTGTTAGACACACTTTGGCTTGCCTAAGGGAATCTTGCCACAATTTTTGTGTCTATGACATGTGGGGTTCACTGCTAATAAAAATATATTGTCTTAGGAGTGGCTAATAAAAAGACTTATATTTAGGAATGGAGGGAGTATAAAATATAAATAATAATGCATGTTGGGGCAACCCACGTTTCCGCTAATTTTAGCCATGGGCTTGTTCACAATTTTTACGAGGGGGTGGTTGTTCATTTAATGGAGGGACTTGTACTAGACTTGAACGATACAAAGTGCGACGTGGCACACCGTAACACCACTTGGAACAAGCGGGTAGCTATCTCAAAAAACAATCAACAACTAAAAAACCACGACCTGGCATGTCATACACAATTTTAAACGATTGTTTTGACGGAATGAAAAAGGAAAACTACCCCACTACGTATATATAGGCCGGAGCCTCCGCGCTTGCTTGCTAGGGTTGCTCTATTCACACACTCTCATCCTCTCCAGATCTAAACAAGATTGGGGTAGTAACACTATCTTTCTCCCTTCAAAAACACTGTCTTTCTATGCTCACCGCTGGTTACAGATCCGGACGTATCCCCCTCCGCCGGTGAAGGGGAGGAGGGGCAGCGTTTAGGCTGTCGTCAACAGGGAGGGAGGAGACCCACTGCCGGCCGCACCATTATCTCTGGCCGAGCACCGGCGCGGGAGGTCCTCCGATCCCTTCGTCATTGCCTGTGGGCGGATCCGACCTCACGCCACCCACCTATCCACATCCCGACGACCTTCAGGTATATCTTCGTTCGAAACCGCCTTAGCTCTACTTCCCCAGCTCGCTACGTCGCCGCATGTGCATCATTTTCTACCTCTCAGCCCCTCTCGATTGGATGGTCCAACGTCACCTATTTTTTTTCTAGTGTTAGAGGTAAAGCTACTTCATGGAGTCGAATCTTGTACTCCCTCCGTCCGGAAATACTTGTCATTAAAATGGATGTATCTAGATGTATTTTAGTTCTAGACACATCCATTTTGATGACAAGTAATCTTGACGAGGGGAGTACTTGGTTCAAACAAGAAATAAAGTGGGGGTGGGGGAATTTAGTATGTACATCGGACTTGGTACAAACAGGAAGGAAAGGGGGTGAAAGTACTACAGACTGGTCATCCAACCGGTCTCTTGGTCGAAAAGGGAAATATAGGGGTAACATTGTACACAGTGGTATGACCAGGACTAGATTTGCTATCCACACATAGGAGTAGGTGGCTAGAGTGAACAAAAATGGGACCAACCCAGATATGTTTCTTGGATGTTTGTTTCTCGGGACAACAAACTATGAATCATCACTTTATGCCCATGTTTACGTACATGGTGTTGGACTGCTGGTGCACCCATTGTCCCATGCCCTTATACCAAATATTTAGCTGTTCTTAATCTAATGTCCCTGGTAAAAATGAAGCCATGCCACTGTTATAAGCCATGACAAGTTTAGCCAAATGTTTTTGCATGTAATTGTTTGAGACTCTGACTGTTTCCTCTATAACTTTTTGTGCAAATAGGGATATCCAATTCACCTGGTTGCTGTTGTGACCTTTTGGTGCACTGCACAAAACTCTTCTTAAAAGAAGTGACTTTAGTGATGTTTAACTGGAATGTCAGAATGGAACAGTTGGTTCATTTTAGTGGAACTGCACAAAGGGAGATCTGTGTTCCAATCCTCATCATCCATATTGGCGCCATACCCTTCCTTTAGGTAAGCATGATATTTAATGCATGTGTTCATCTCCATTTTCCGACTGCCATGAGAAAATAATGCTATTTTTTACTAGTACACTTGTACTCCCTCACTAACAAAACCAATTCTGAAATAGAAGGCCAATCATGTACTTGGTTTCACCAACTGGTGAGGATAAAGAGAAACAGAGCATGAAGAGGAAGAAGAAGAATAATAAACAGTGCCAATGTGATCTTGCTGAAGCCAGAGGCCTCAATCGAGGCCATTCAAGGGCTCTGGCAACGACTAAATTACATGTGAGACGATCCTCCAGGGAGCCCTTCCACTTCTGCTGTCTCACTTAATTAATTAGGAGTACTTCAGTACCACTAATTTATTGCTGCCTAATTTTCCTGTCGGAGTTAAACAAATCTTTAGTAGGACCCTATGTTGAATCATGTACGTGTGTATGTTTGTCTATGGAGGTGAATCATGTGGTCGAGCAGGGAGGGAGTATTATTAGTGTCATGACATAATAGTCCTATTGTTTTGCATGTCAATTTATTTCCATTGGTTCAATGAGGCAATGTTTTGCATATTTTCCATCATGGATTTGATGCTACTGTTAGAGTAATATGCTAATCTCTTCCTATCCTTTCTCACTAAGCTGATGAAGGTTTCACCTTGTTCCTACTTGTGCAAACAGGGATCATGTTGTGCCAATCATACATTTTAGTGGAACTACACAAGACAATACAATGAACTGTATCCCAGCCAGTGCTTTAACTCTGCTGAAGTTCTTGATAATCTTTCGATATAATCTCAGCACTTGTCAACAAGAGTGATTTCAACCATACATTTGAAGTGCACAAAAATATATATTATTGAGTGATTCCAGTGAGTTCTTTATCATCTCTTATGGGACTACATGAATAAGCTTTTTTTCTCAGGTTGGTACGGGACTAAGGCCTTCATCCATATTAGTTTGTCGTCATCTCTATTTGTATCGTGCTACTGTCATGAGAAACTCCTTTATCTTTGCACGTTAAAGTTTTGCAACCTATGATAAATGGCAATGCTTTGAGTTGAGCTAATTGGCAAAAAATTTTAAACCTTTTTAAGGGAAAATTTATTCCAAAAAGGTTTGTTTGGGAAATTTTTTTTTTTCATTTTTTTTTTGAAAATTTTTTTTACCCAATATTTTCAATTTTATTAATTTTTATGAAATTTTTTTTGAATAAAAAAGGTTTTGATTTTTTTAAAACAAAATTTCCCTTTTTTTTTGGTTTAAATTGAAAACCTTTATAAAATTAAAAAAAAATTTTTAAAAGGGAAAGATATTTTGAATTTAAATTAGGGGGGGGCTTTAAAAATTTCTTTTTTTTTAATAGTAAGGGCCATTTAGATTTATTTTTTTTGTTTTTTTTGAATTTTTTTCAGGTTTTAAAAGAATTCTTTATTTTATATTTTAAAAAAATTTGGGGAATTGAACCTTCACTTTTCCAAAATAAATTTTAAAATTTAAAATAAACAAAATTAGGTTTTCTTACCCTGGGAACCCGCCAAGTTTTTTTAGAGGGCCCAAGCTTTTTTTATTGTTTATTTGGGTTTAAAAAAAATTTTTGGGAAATTTAATTTTAAACATCTTTTTTTTTTTTTATTTTTTTTTAAAAAAAAAAATTTTAAAGTTTCCAAAAATTCCTTGTTATTTGGGAAAAATTACCCGGGATTGTTTCCCGGGTAAAACTGGGACCCAAAATTTAAAAAAGGGGGGAGACTTTTTTGGTTTTAAAATTGGGAATTTTCAAATTAAAATTTTTAAAAAGAAAGGTAAGGGTTTTCCCAATCCTTTGGGGAAAAAAACTTTGACTGCCCCAAAAATTCCCGGGGGAAATATCCTCTTCAAAATTTCCCTAACCCAAAGGGGGAAGCCCCAATATTTACCAAAGATTTTTAAATTTCCCTTTTTCTTTCAAATTTTATTTATTTTGATTTTTTGGGTTGGAAAATTTTTATAATTTTTTTAAAAAAACTTTTGTAAAAAGTTTTTAAAAATAAAGGGCCCTTTTTTTTTCCCATTAAAATCCCCTTGTTTTTGGGGGCAATTTTAAGTATTTTTTTTGGGTTTGGTAAACCCTTTTTTTAAAAAATTTTTTGGGGTGAAAATTTTATTTTCCAAAATTGGATTCTATTTTTGATAAGTGAATTGTTGTAGCAAATAAATAACTATTAGGTGAAATTTATCTAAAGGGTTGAATTAGGTTTTGATTTGTTTTAATTGTTATTTAAAATACTATTGAATAATGAGTGACGTAGAAAATTTAGGTTGTCTGACATGATCTGACTTTTAGAGTTATTTATGCTTTAGCATATAGTGTTTGAGTAGCTGTTATTTTGAATTGTTATTGAGTCTCATTTTAATTTGATTATTATTGACTTACGAGATGTTAGTTGTTGAATCTCAAGTATCTTAATTAAAATACAGATTTTTATATGTTGCAAAATTTCTGGTATTTGAAAATTGATATAGCTTATTACTCTATGATATATCCACTTGTATGCACCATCCATCTCGAGTGTAAAGCTACAATTTTCGACATTCAATATTACTTCATTAGAGACACTTCGCATGTATTAAAGATTATGGAGTTGCTGAAGAACGGACCAATACTTAGGACTCTTGTCGCCACGTCATGCATAAACGCATAACTTATCAGCGAGAATTAGTTACTCAACTAAACTGTGGCTTCCTTGGAAACTCTCCAAGTTGTGATCTTATCAGTACGGAACTTTCTACAGAATAGTTTTTTCGACTGTTGTGATGTTACTTTGTTTATTTTAGTCCTGAGTTTTATGAGTAACTTTGATTATGTCAGTTGGGATCTTTATTACATGGGTTTCATTTCTGACTACTTGTGTATGTTACTTAGTAATGGTTGTCTTATTTAATTAGTTGGAAATGTTTGACTATGATGTGAAAAGTAATGGAGAGATTTCTAAGTACATTAGGTCCAATAACTTGATGGTGGCATTTCATTCGTGAACTTGCATGGAACTTAGGTTTAATATATTGGTGGGACAAGTTTTGATGTGTCTATGATAATGCATCTACTTAATACTGTCTAGTACTTTAGGTTGTTATTTGAAGGCTTAAAATCGCTTTGCTTTACGCATATTTTGATTGATAGATTGATAATTAAATATATATTGTTTGATTAAACTTCTTTTCCATGCTTTAAGTTGATTCAGTTGACTTGTTAGATTTATTTGATAGATTATGCACATAGTATATTATGATTAAATTTCATAATGAGTTATTGATAATCTTTCAAGTTATTATTCGTTAGTCGATTTTATCACATTCTTCTATGTTGATTACAATACTTTTTGATAATGTGACCTTGTATTTTGCATTTAGATGGATCATTATCAATTTTTAAACCTTTGTATCGTTGAGAGAATTTCATCGTCCACACTGACTTGGTGCATAAGCTTGAATTACATTTTGATTAGCAACAATCTAAACGAACGTGGAAGTGATATTCATAAATTTACTTCAACTTAATGGTTTGTCCACTTTGCTTTTACACAATGAGTATACTTAGCTCATTGCTGTCTACTTGGCTCATTATGATTTCAATAATTGCTGATACTCAAGTATAATGGAAGGTTACAAGTTGTACATTATTTTATAAATTTATGAGTCTATATAGATATTTTCGATTTTGACCATTCATTCATGGAACGAGTTGGATTGCAAGAATATTTAGGTATAATCGTTATGTACTTACCCAGATGGATTCAAGTTAGCTAAGGTAATTCATACTTGAACAACATGTATACTTCTCAAATCTTAACATTTAGATCCTTAAATACTAGAATTCTAATAATTAGTTGCATGCACTTTAATATCTCGCACTAATGTTGCAGAAAGAGCTATTCTCAAGTTGGCAAGTAATTTGCTAGGTCTCAGTTCAGGAATAAATGATTCATGGTCAGTCAAACGTTGATGCACTTCCTTCGCAGCAACCTTTCAACTGCAGGCTTCGATTCTTTTTCTTAGAGTTATACTATTCATAGTAAACATCTGCATTAGCTTGGCAACGGGTCAAGAATAATGTATAGTTAGCACATTTGTAATCACAAGTTTTATGACACGATCAGCTGTCTGAATAAATCGACATAGAATGTTCGAAGAAGGCATTTATGAGTCCATTGAGTTTGTTGCTAAACCTAAGGATGAACTGCCCCTGGCTACTAATATCTTCAAGGTCATTCTTTCATGTTATCAGTTGACAGATTGTTGGGGTTCCTTATTATATCATGGATGTATACGAAATTTTATACATTGACATTCCTCTATAATCACCTTATTTCTCAATTTACTTATTTAATACTATGAGTGAAATTAATTTATTTTGTGTTTGCATAGTAAAGTATATTAACGATAATGTTGGCTTTTCATGATCTTTTGGTTACTATTGACAGTCGAATTGCTGATTATAGGCAATGTTTTGAGGTAATATCAAGCTCAAAATGTTAAGTGTCCGATCTAACTGTACTCAAGATCCACCATCTTCTTCTACATCAACTAACTTGGGCTCACAAAGCTTCGTCCCAACCCGATGAGTAGGGTCACCACAAGGCTACCAACTGTTTCCTTAATATCTCAGATGGCTTACATGATGACAATTTTACCATGACCTTTATCATGTATTTCATCTTGGACTCTTCTCTCTTCAAGCAATACCCTGATTTTGGGATTATTAGCTTTTCCGTTTTGTGAGTCGAGATTTGTTATGATGTCCTTAGTCTTGAGGCTTCAGTCCTAATACTTTTATTATGTGTTGTAAACTTTGCATTGAATGATTCAATTTGGTTTGGTATAGTTTGTATTTGGAAGAATTGAGCTCTTGTCAGGATACCTTATCGTACTTCATATCGGACTGCTTAGGTACTAGTCATTGTGATTTATTGTTAGAGTAATGTTGTTTTCTTATTTTGATGCTCTTTGCTCCTAATGATTAATATGTCTGATTTATCTTATTTTATTGAGATCCTAGATGTTATCTCGTTTTTTATGAGTTACGAGACTCTTGTACTTTCTTATGTCTTTATCTATACTGATATCACATCTTGGCTGGTGCAATGACTGGACATATTGTAAGGGTTTATGACTTGTCTTGAGATTGTACTGTGATCCTATGCATGGCACTTGAATCAATTTCTTACGATTATGACTTGGTTCAAATCATAATATTTGAGTTCAACTGTATGCGTTAACAACTTGATACTCATCTAAGTATAATGACGTTTGCTTTCATCTTATAAATAGTTCTTTTCTACGTATTAGGGCATTGACTTAGTACATTTCCTGCATTCCTGATAGCATTGATCTACTTTATGTGATCTTGTTTGATGCCACTCCTTGCCTCTTATAACCTCCATACTGCAATTTCTTATGATTGTTGCTTGGTGGATTTTGCAAGGTTGAGATACCTACCCTTCCCGATTACCTAGTTCCAATGGATGTCATTTATCAAGATTTCACAACGTCCATAATCTTCCTATGCATTGCTGCGCTTTCATTCTCCCTTTCTGACTTTTTCTCTTTCGCATTCTTTGAGCCTGACGTATTTCATTGATTCATTGTGTATGACTACACATGATCTCTAATGATTGCGAGGCTTGTATGATTCAATTGCATGTAATTTGTCTAAAGTATCGATTCAATATTGGCTTCCATTAAATGCGCTAATTGCATTTTGTTATTGAATGAAAAGTCAAGTATGTTTTAGCTCTGTATTTCGGCTATCCGCTTATGAAGATAGTATGAAATCTGCTAATGACAATGGAATATTAATCAATTAACGTTGATTCTCAGAATGTTACAATTTCTTGAAGTAATGTTATGACACCTTTGAAATTGCATAATGGCAATTTAGGTGATCAAGATTTGCAATCTTGGGGCTCATGAAATTAATTTATGATCATCTGTTAGCTTTTAAGGTGAATTTGCTTTCAGCTTATATGCTTGGAAATATACTTTTCATGGAAATTTTAGGAAATTATGAAATAGTACTTATCCTAAAATTTTGGATTAAGATGGTAACATTTGCAACTACAACAGGCATATACTCACAAATACCGTTAGGTATGGCAGTTGATTTATCAGCCATTTGCAAGGATATTTCAGTAGGTGTGAGTTTATTTGAATTAAGTCTTCTATATAAAGAGAATGGCATAACACTAACACCGGCTCCCAAATCACATAAAGCGGTTTGGACATAATTTCTTTTAATGGAGCATGGAATAGTAGGTATTCTTGGATATCCTAGTTAGGTACTCCATCCTTAAAAGAATAATTTGCAAACATGGTGGAAATTTCAGCTTCATGTATCTTTCTTTTATTAGTGAAAATATCTTTCAAAAACTTAGCATATGGGGCCATCTTCAAAATACCAGTCAAACGAGTACGCAAAAAGAGTGGCCTAAGCATCTCAGCAAAGCATTCAAATTCTTCCTGATCCTTGCGTAGATGGCTTAGTAGGAAAAGGCATGGGTTTTTGAACCCATGGTTCTCTTTCTTTACCTTGTTTTCTAGCAATGAAATCTCTTTTATCATATCGTTTATTCTTTGGAGGTGGGTTATCAAGATCAGCACCAGGTTCTATTTCCACATCATTATCAGGTTCTTTGTCTGGTTGAGCATCAACATGAACATCATCATTATCATTATTACTATCACTAGTTAAATGTTCACCACCAGATTGTGTCTCAGCATCAGAAATAGAAGCATCATTACTATTATCAGTAGGTTTTCTACCTCAGGTTCACTAGAAGCATGCATAATTCTATCATTGTTATTTTTATTTTTATTTTTATTTTTCTTCTTAGATGAACTAGGTGCATCAATATTAATTTTTCGAGAATCTTTCTCAATTATTTTAGGATGACCTTCAGGATAAAGTGGCTCCTGAGTCATTTTACCTCCTCTAGTCATTACTCTAACAGCATGATCATTCATATTATTATTCATCTCATTGAGAAAATCATTTTGAGACTTAGCAACTTGTTCTAACTGAGTTTGGACCATGAATACATGTTTACCTAGACCTTTAACACCATTAGCAATTCTGAACATTAAGTCACTCAAACGACCAATCATGAAAGCATTACGTTTTAATTGCTTGGTAACATACATATTAAAGTGTCCGTACTTAACAATGTAATTGTCAAATTCATCTAGGCATTGACTAGCAGATTTATTATAAGGAATATCACCTTCATCAAATCTTACAAGAGAATTCCCTCCACTATGTGTGTCGGGGTGTTGAGCCCATGTATTTCTTCAATAGGTGGTAAATTCTTAACATCTTCAGCTTTAATACCCTTTTATTTCATAAATTTATTTGCCTCTTGCATATCTTCAAGACTGAGAAATAGAATACCCCAATTCTTTGGAGTTGGTTTAGATGGTGGTTCAGGAAGTGTGCAATCATTATCATTCCTCAATATATTATTCAATAGTTCTTCAGCCTGTTCAACAGTTTGTTCCCTGAAAACACAACCAGCACAACTATCTAGGTAGTCCATAGAAGCATCGGTTAGTCCATTATAAAAGATATCAAGCATTTCATTTTTGTTAAGAGGATGATCAGGCAAAGAATTAAGTAATTGGAGAAGCCTCCCTCAAGCTTGAGGGAGATTCTCTTCTTCAATTTGCACAAAGTTAAATATTTCCTATAAGGCACCTTGTTTCTTATGAGGGGGAAAATATTTTTTAGAGAAGTAATATATCATATCCTGGGGACTACGCACACAACCAGGAGCAAGAGTATTAAACCATATCTTAGCATCACCCTTTAATGAGAAAGGAAACAACTTAAGGATATAGTAATAGCGAATTTTTTCCTCAAGAGCAAATATGGTGGCTATATCATTCAATTTAATAAGATGTGCCACAACAGTTTCAGATTCATAACCATGAAAAGGATCGGATTCAACCAAAGTAATTAACTTAGGATCGACAGAGAATTCATAATCCTTATCAATAACAAAGATGGGTGAAGTAGCAAACATAGGATCATATTTCATTCTTGCATTCAGAGATTTTTCTTTCAACTTACGTAGTAGTTTCTTAACATCCTCTCCATGATTACAAGCAAGAAATTCTCTAGTTATCTCCTCACACACAACATAGCCCTCGGGTATCTTAGGCATTTCAATTCTAGGAGAACTAGGTCTAATAGGTGTATAATGAATTTCATCAGTTTTAGCATTCTCAATTTCTTTAGCTTTAGCAAGTTGTTCATCAAGAAATTCACCTAGTGGCACAGTTTCATTAAGCAGAGTGCTAGAATCATCAATAGCATCATTCATAGTAGAAGTAGCATCATTAATAACTTGCGACATATCAGAATTAATAGCAGGTGGTGGTGTCGCAAGCCTAATCAAAATAGAAGGTGAATCAAGTGCAGAGCTAGATGGCAGTTCCTTACCTCCCCTTGTCTTAGAGGGTACGATCTTGGTTCTATCATCTTTCAGATTCTTCATAGTGATCAACAGATGTAAATCCCAAGTGACTCAGTAAAATAGAGCTATGCTCCACGGCAATAGAGCCATAAAAAGGTCTTGATAACCCACAAGTATAGGGGATCGCAACTGTTTTTTAGGGTAGAGTATTCAACCCAAATTTATTGATTTGACGCAAGGGGAGCCAAAAAATTCACGAGTATTAGTAGTTGAGTTGTCAATTCAACCACACCTAGAGAACTAAATATCTGCAGTAGAGTGATCAGTATCACAGTAGTATGATAGTTTGATAGCAGTGGTAGCAATAGCAATAGTAACGGTAACACTAACAGTAGCAGTTTAGGAGTGATTGTAACAACAGCAACAACAAAAGTAACTTAGCAAAGATCAATATGCGAAAAGCGTAGGCATTGGATCAGTGATGGATAATTGTATTGATGACATTCATCACGTAACAGTCACAACCTAGAGCAACATGGAACTAGCTCCAATTCATCAATGTAATGTAGGCATGTATTCCATATATAGTCATACATGCTTATGATAAGAACTTGCATGACATCTTTTGTCATACCCTCCCGTGGTAGTGGGGCCCATAAGGAAACTAAGGATATTAAGTCCTCCTATTAATAGATAACCGGAACAAAGAATTAACACATAGTGAATACATGAACTCCTCAAACTACGGTAATCACCGGAAAGAACCCAATTATTGTCACCTTGGGGTATGCGGATCATAACACGTAATAGGTGCGTATAACTTACAGGATAGGATCGAGAACTCAAATATATTCATCAAAACATAAAGTGTTCAGATCTGAAATCATGGCACTTGGGCCCTAGTGACAAGCATTAAGCATAGCAAAGTCATAGCAACATCAATCTTAGAACATAGTGGATACTAGGAATCAAGCCCTAAACCCCATCACCGTCCATAAAGCCTACGAAGGAATTACTGACTCCCGGTAGTGAGCATTATGAAATTGATGATGAAGGGTTGGTGATGATGATGGCGACGAATCCCCCTCTCCGGAGCCCAGAACAAACTCCAGATCTGACCTCCTGATGAAGAACAGGAGGTGGTGGCGGCTCCGTATCATAAAACACGTTGAACTTCTTCTCTTATTTTTCTCTGGGGAATAGGAATTTATAGGCTTGAGATTAGGGTCAGTGGAGCCACATGGGCCCCACAAGGTACAAGGGAGCGCTGATGTCTACTATGCAACCTTCTTCTTGTAGACTCATGTTGGGCCTCCAAGCGCAGAGTTTTGTAGGACAGTAGCAATTTTCCCTCAAGTGGATGACCTAAGGTTTATCAATCCGTGGGAGGCGTAGGATGAAGGTGGTCTCTCTCAAATAACCCTGCAACCAAATAACAAAGAGTCTCTTGTGTCCCCAACACACCCAATACAATGGTAAATTGTATAGGTGCACTAGTTCGACGAAGAGATGGTGATACAAGCGTAATATGAATGATAGATATAGGTTTTTGTAATCTGAAAATATAAAAACAGCAAGGTAGCAAGTAACAAAAGTGAGCGAAAACGGTATTGCAATGCTTGGAAACAAGGACTAGGGTTCATACTTTCACTAGTGCAAGTTCTCTCAACAATGATAACATAATTGGATCATATAACAATCCCTCAACGTGCAACAAAGAGTCACCCCAAAGTCATTAATAGTGGAGAACAAACGAAGATATTATTGTAGGGTACTAAACCACCTCAAAGTTATTCTTTCTTATCGATCTATTGGGCTATTCCTATAGGTGTCACAAACAGCCCTAGAGTTCGTACTAAAATAACACCTTAAGACACACATCAACCAAAACCCTAATGTCACTTAGATACTCCAATGTCACCACAAGTATTCACAGGTTTGATTATATGATATGCATCACACAATCTCAGATTCATCTATTCAAACCAACACAAAGAACTACAAAGAGTGCCCCAAAGTTTATATCAGAGAGTCAAGATGAAAACATGTGCCAACCCCTATGCATAAGTTCACAAGGTCACATAACCCGCAAGTTGATCACCAAAACATACATCAAGTGGATCACGTGAATATCCCATTGTCAGCACACATAAGCACATGCAAGACATACATCAAGTGTTCTCAAATCCTTAAAGACTCAATCCGATAAGATAACTTCAAAGGGAAAACTCAATCCATTAAAATAAGGTAGAGGGGAGAAACATCACATGATCCAACTATAATAGCAAAGCTCGCGGTACATCAAGATCGTGCCAAATCAAGAACATGAGAAAGAGAGAGAGACAGAGAGAAGAGAGAGAGAGAGAGAGAGAGAGAGAGAGAGAGAGAGAGAGAGATCAAACACATAGCTACTGGTACACACCCTCGACCCCGAGGTTGAACTACTCCCTCCTCGCCAGGGAGAGCATCGGGATGATGAAGATGGCCACCCATGATGATTCCCCCTACGGAAGGGTGCCGGAATAGGGTCCTGGTCGGTTTTTGGTGGCTATAGAGGCTTCCGACTGTAGAACTCCCAATCTAGGTTTATATCTGGGGGTTCTATACTTATAGGAATTTTTGGCGTCGGTTTCACGTCAGGGGGGTCCACGAGTCAACGACAAGATAGGAGCACCCTCCCGGGGCTAGGGCGCGCCCTCCTGTCTTGTGGTTGGCTCGGGACTCTTCTGGCCCAACTCTTTTGCTTCAGGGGCTTCTTCTGGTCAATAAAAAATCACCATAAATTTTTAGGTCATTTGGACTCCGTTTGGTATTCCTTTTCTGTAAAACTCAAAAACAAGGAAAAACAGAAAGTGGCACTGGGCTCTAGGTTAATAGGTTAGTCCCAAAAATAGTATAGAATAGCATATAAATGCATATAAAACATCCTAGATAGATAATATAGTAGCATGGAACAATAAAAAATTATAGATACGTTGGAGACGTATCAAGCATCCCCAAGCTTAATTCCTGCTCACGATAATTTAGAATGAAATCTTCGGCAGCATGATTTTTTGGAATAATATGATCCTGGAGACTTGGAGTTCACATCAGAAGATACTCGAGGCAGCCACGAGATAGGAGGGCCCCCCCCTGTAGGGTGTGCCCCCCTGTCTCGTGGGCCCCTCGAGCACCTCCCGACCAACTTCCTTCGCCTATATAAGCCTACGTAACCTAAAACCATCAAATACGAACATAGATCGGGAGTTCCGCCGCCGCAAGCCTCTGTAGCCACCAAAAACCTCTCAGGAGCCCGTTCCGGCACCCTGCCGGAGGGGGAACCCATCACCGGTGGCCATCTTCATCATCCCGGCGCTATCCATGACGAGGAGGGAGTAGTTCACCCTCGGGGCTAAGGGTATGTACCAGTAGCTATGTGTTTGATCTCTCTCTCTCTCTCGTGTTCTCTCTATGGCACGATCTTGATGTATCGCGAGCTTTGCTATTATAGTTGGATCTTATGATGTTTCTCCCCCTCTTTTCTCTTGTGATGAATTGAGTTTCCCTCTTGAAGTTATCTTATCGATTGAGTCTTTACTTTGAGAACACTTGATGTATGTCTTGCCGTGTTTATCTGTGGTGACAATGGGATATCACGTGCCACTTGATGTATGTTTTGGTGACCAACTTGCGGGTTCCGCCCATGAACCTATGCATAGGGGTTGGCACACGTTTTCTTGACTCTCCGGTAGAAACTTTGGGGCACTCTTTGAAGTACTTTGTGTTGGTTGGATGAATCTGAGATTGTGTGATGCATATCGTATAATCATGGCCACGGATACTTGAGGTGACAATGGAGTATCTAGGTGACATTAGGGTTTTGGTTGATTTGTGTCTTAAGGTGTTATTCTAGTACGAACTCTTGAATAGATCGATCCGAAAGAATAACTTTGAGGTGGATCCGTACCCTACATAATCTCTTCGTTTGTTCTCCGCTATTAGTGGCTTTGGAGTGACTCTTTGTTGCATGTTGAGGGATTGTTATATGATCTATCTATGTTATTATTGTTGAGAGAACTTTCACTAGTGAAAGTATGAACCCTAGGCCTTGTTTCCTATCATTGCAATACCGTTTACGCTCACTTTTATTGCTTGCTACCTTGTTGTTTTTATAATTTCATATTACAAATACTTTTATCTACCATCCATATTGCACTTGTATCACCATCTCTTCGCCGAACTAGTGCACCTATACAATTTGTCATTGTATTGGGTGTGTTGGGGACACAAGAGACTCTTAGTTATTTGGTTGCAGGGTTGTTTGAGAGAGACCATCTTCATCCTACGCCTCCCACGGATTGGTAATCCTTAGGTCATCCACTTGAGGGAAATTTGCTACTGTCCTACAAACATGTGCACTTGCAGGCCCAACAACGTCTACAAGAAGAAGCTTGTGTAGTAGACATCAAGCTCTTTTCTGGCGCCGTTGCCGGGGAGGCTAGGTAAGCGGCACTCACTCACACCCCGTCAACTAAGCTCTTTTCTTGCGCCGTTGCCGGGGAGGTGAGTGCTTGAAGGTATATCTTTAGATCTTGCAATCAAATCTTTTTGTTTCTTGTTTTACCACTAGTTTAGTTTATAAAATAAAAATACAGAAAAAATGAAATTGAGTTTGTCTCAAACACTTCATCTTTTTAATATCTTTCGTGAGTATGATGAAATGGAAAATTGTGCTCAAGTGCTAGAAGAAGAAGTCTATAAAATGTTTGGTACTAAATCTTTGTATGATGAGCATGATTGCAATGTTGTTAGTATGAATTCCTTGAATATCCATGATACTAATGATATGCAAAGCCACAAGCTTGGGGAAGCTATGTTTGATGAATATGATATATTTTGTCCCCCAAGCTTTGATGAGCAAATTTATTTTGATGATAGCATGCCTCCTATTTATGATGATTATATTGAGGAAAGTGGGTTTGTAAGAGTGTCAACTTTAGAAATTAGTGATCCCACTATTTTGGAGGATGTTGAATCTTATTGTGATGAACATGAAAGTGGATTTGGAAAAGTGTCAACTTTATTTAGTGATGATTCCACTATTTCGGAAGAGGTTCCAATTGATTATGAGAACAAAGTTGCTATCTATGATGATTATTGTGATGACTTGTATGCTATTAAGAATAATGATAACCATGAATCTTGTCATCATGATTTTAGTTTTCAATTGGATTATGCCTCACATGATAATTATTTTGTTGAGTTTGCTCCCACTACTATTCATGAGAAGAATTTTGCTTATGTGGAGAGTAGTATTTCTATGCTTGTAGATCATGAAAAGAATGCTTTAGGTGCTGGTTATATTGTTGAATTCATTCATGATGCTACTGAAAATTATTATGAGGGAGGAATATATGCTTGTAGGAATTGCAATAATGTCAAGTTTCCTCTCTATGTGTTGAAAATCTTGAAGCTATGCTTGTTTTACCTTCCTATGCTAGTTGATTATTGTTCCCACAAGTTGTTTGCTCACAAAATCCCTATGCATAGGAAGTGGGTTATACTTAAATGTGCTAGTCATATGCTTCATTATGCTCCCGTTATGTTTCAATTCTTATCCTTTATGTGAGCATCATTGTCATCATCATGCCTAGCTAGAAAGGCATTAAAGAAAAGCGCTTGTTGGGAGACAACCCAATATTTAACATTACTGTTTTTGTGTGTCCACATGATTATGCTACTGTAGTAATCATGTTTTATAGGTTTTGTATCAATAAAGTGCCAAGTAAGACCTTTAGGATAGCTTACGGTGATAGTTGTGTTGATCCTGCTGAAAATCAGAAACTTTTGAACCCAGTAAATTAGTTTTGTTAATTCACAGGAACATGATTATGATCTGATTCTTTTTGCTCTGGATTAGTATACAAATTGCTTAGGTCTTCCTAATTTTGTAGGATATTTGGAGTTAAAGAAGTATACGTTTGATATATATTACTACAGACTGTTCTGTTTTTGACAGATTCTGTTTTCTATGTGTTGTTTGCTTATTTTGGATGAATCTATGAGTAGTATCGAAGGGTATGAATCATATATAAGTTGGAGTAAAGTAGATATTACACCAATATGAATTTAGAATGAGTTCATTACAGTACCTAAGTGGTGGTTTTATTTTCTTATACTAACAGAGCTTACGAGTTTTCTATTGAGTTTTGTGTTGTGAAGTTTTCAAGTTTTGGATAAAGATTCGACGGACTATGGAATAAGGAGTGGCAAGAGCCTAAGATTGGGGATGCCCAAGGAACCCCAAGGTAATATTCAAGGACAACCAAGAGCCTAAGCTTGGGGATGCCCCGGATGGCATCCCCTGTTTCGTCTTCATTCAACGGTAACTTTACTTGGAGCTATATTTTTATTCACCCCATGATATGTGTTTTGCCTGGAGCATCATTTTATTTTGTTAGTATTTGCTTGGTGTTATTTAGAATAATGTTTTGCATCTTTAGTTTCAATAAAAATGTCAAGGATAGCCTTTGCCATGCTTATTTTGCTAGTATACATGTTGCTGTTTGAAAACAGAAAGTTTACCCCTGTTGCAGAAATTCCATATAAAAGTCAGAGCATGATATAATGATGAAACCTTTTGCATAATGAGATATGATAAATTTACTACACAGGGAATTTTATTTCATAATTGTTGGAGTTAGGGAAGTATTGATACTCTTGCATTCTTTACAGACTGTACTGTTTTGGCAGATTGCTGCTATGATTGCATTGTTTGCATATGTTTGCTTGTTTAATGATTCTATTTGAGGATAGGAGTATTAAATATGCAGAGGCATTTAGTATGCAATGTTGAATAATAATTTTAGTGATTTGTTACTGTAGAAAATGATAAGCTTTTGCATTGGTTTATACTAACCTATCTCACGAGTTCTTGTTGAGTTTGTTGTGGATGAAGCTTTTGAGAAATAGAGAAACCATGATATGAGAGGAATTAAGGAGACACAAAAGTTCAAGCTTGGGGATTCCCAAGGCACCCCAAGATAATATTTCAAGAAGTTTCAAGCATCTAAGCTTGGGGATGCCCCGGTAGGCATCCCACCTTTCTTCTTCAACCACTATCGGTTAGTATCTGTTGAGCCTAAGTTTTTGCTTCTTCACATGAGTTGTGCTATCCCTGCAATGTCATTTTATTTTATTTTGCTTTATATTTGAATACAATACCAAGATCTGAAATTCTTAAATGAGAGAGAGTCTTCACATAGTTGCATAATTATTTTTCTACTCATTGATCTTCACTTATATCTTTTTGGAGTAGTTTGTCATTTACTCGTGTGCTTCACTTATATCCTATGAGTAAATGGTTGAATGAGTTGAATGTAATAAATCTGAAATTATATATGCCTCATTTGCTTATCCCATGGGGAGCAATGACTTCACGTCCAAGAAGTAGAGGTTGTAAATTCATTGAAGGTGAACAAGCATTGTATTGGTCATTTGGACAATTCATGAAAGAATATTGAAGGAAGAGAGATTTCATATATAAATATACTATCGTAGACATCTTTTATAATTGGGAGCACTCATTAAGTATGACATGCTAAAGAGTTGATGTTGGACAAGGAAGACAACGTAATGGTTTATGTTTTCTGACATCTCAGTTAAAGTATATTGTCATGGATCATTCAAACATGTTGAGCTTGCCTTTCCCCCTCATGCTAGCCAAAATTCCTTGCACAAAGTAGAGATACTACTTGTGCTTCCAAATATCCTTAAACCCAGTTTTGTCGTGAGAGTCCACTATACCTACCTATGGATTGAGTAAGATCCTTCAAGTAAGTTGTCATCGGTGCAAGCAATAAAAATTGCTCTCTAAATATGTATGATCTTTTGGTGTGAAGAAAATAGCTTTATACGATCTCTTGTTATGGAAGCAATAAAAGCGACGGACTGCATAATAAAGTTCCATATACAAGTGGCAATATAAAGTGACGTTCATTCGCATTAAGATTTTTTGCATCCAACCCTAAAAGCGCATGACAACCTCTGCTTCCCTCTGCGAAGGGCCTATCTTTTACTTTATGTATTTTACTTTATTCAAGAGTCAAGGTGATCTTCACCTTTCCCTTTTTCATTTTATCCTTTGACAAGCACTTTGTGTTGGGGTGATCCTGATATATATATATCCAATTGGATGTAAGTTAGCATGAACTATTTTTGTTGACATCACCCAAAGGTGAATACATTGGGAGGCAACACTATAAGCCCCTATCTTTCTCAGTGTCCGATTGAAACTTCATAACCATTAGTATTGCGTGAGTGTTAGCAATTGTAGAAGACTATATGATAGTTGAGTATGTGGAGTTTGTTATTCCTAAAAGTAAGATGAATTGCAATTGTTTGAATGACTGAGAATGAAGTTTGCTAGTTTTCAAGAAAGTTTATGGTCTATGCTTTGACATGTGAATTGCTTGTTACTTTATCGTGAGAAGTTTTATGAGATGAACTACTATTATGACATATTATCATGCTAGAAAAGGTGATTGGAATTATGATTGATCAAACTTGTGCACCTTCTAGCATTCACACTTCATAAATTCTTACTTTTATCATTTACCTACTCGAGGACGAGTAGGAATTAAGCTTGGGGGTGCTGATACGTCTCCAACGTATCTATAATTTATGAAGCATTCAAGCTATTTTATTATCTGTTTTGAATGATTACGGGCTTTATTATACACTTTTGTATTACTTTTGGGACTAACCTACTAACCGGAGGCCCAGCCTGTATTGCTGTTTTATTGCCTGTTTCAGTATTTCGAAGAAAAGGAATATCAAACGGAGTCCAAAAAGAATGAAACCTTCGGCAGCGTGATTTTCTGGAAGAATATGATCCTGGAGACTTGGAGTTCACGTCAGAAGATACTCGAGGCAGCCACGAGATAGGAGGGCACCCCCCTGTAGGGCGATCCCCCCTGTCTTGTGGGCCCCTCGAGCACCTCCCGACCGACTTCTTTCACCTATATAAGCCTACGTACCCTAAAACCATCGAATACGAAGATAGATCGGGAGTTCCGCCGCCGCAAGCCTCTGTAGCCACCAAAAACCTCTTGGGAGCCCGTTCCGGCACCCTGCCGGAGGGGGAACCCATCACCGGTGGCCATCTTCATCATCCCGGCGCTATCCATGACGAGGAGGGAGTAGTTCACCCTCGGGGCTGATGGTATGTACCAGTAGCTATGTGTTTGATCTCTCTCTCTCTCTCTCGTGTTCTCTCTATGGCATGATCTTTATGTATCGCGATCTTTGCTATTATAGTTGGATCTTATGATGTTTCTCCCCCTCTACTCTCTTGTGATGAATTGATTTTCCCTCTTGAAGTTATCTTGTCGGATTGAGTCTTTACTTTGAGAACACTTGATGTATGTCTTGCCGTGTTTATCTATGGTGACAATGGGATATCACGTGCCACTTGATGTATGTTTTGGTGACCAACTTGCGGGTTCCGCCCATGAACCTATGCATAGGGGTTGGCACACATTTTCTTGACTTTCCGGTAGAAACTTTGGGGCACTCTTTGAAGTACTTTGTGTTGGTTGGATGAATCTGAGATTGTGTGATGCATATCGTATAATCATGCCCACGGATACTTGAGGTGACAATGGAGTATCTAGGTGACATTAGGGTTTTGGTTGATTTGTGTCTTAAGGTGTTATTCTAGTACGAACTCTTGAATAGATCGATCCGAAAGAATAACTTTGAGGTTGTTTCGTACCCTACCACAATCTCTTCGTTTGTTCTCCGCTATTAGTGGCTTTGGAGTGACTCTTTGTTGCATGTTGAGGGATTGTTATATGATCTATCTATGTTATTATTGTTGAGAGAACTTGCACTAGTGAAAGTATGAACCCTAGGCCTTGTTTCCTACCATTGCAATACCGTTTACGCTCACTTTTATCGCTTGCTACCTTTTTGTTTTTATAATTTCAGATTACAAATACTTTTATCTACCATTCATATCGCACTTGTATCACCATCTCTTCGCCGAACTAGTGCACCTATACAATTTTCCATTGTATTGGGTGTGTTGGGGACACAAGAGACTCTTTGTTATTTGGTTGCAGGGTTGTTTGAGAGAGACCATATTCATCCTACGCCTCCCACGGATTGATAAACCTTAGGTCATCCACTTGAGGGAAATTTGCTACTGTCCTACAAACCTGTGCACTTGCAGGCCCAACAACGTCTACAACAAGAAGGTTGTGTAGTAGACATCAGTCACAGCTTAGCTACACAGCTTAAGCCGGCCCTTGGGGGCTACATTTGTGGATTTTAGCACTACAATTTGAAGTCTCAGCTTAGCTATGCAGCTTAAGCCGGCCCTTGGGGGCTACATGTGTGCATTTTAGCACTACAATTTGAAGTCCCTGCTTAACCTTCCAGTTTAAGCCGACCCTTGGGGGCTACATGTTATGATTCAGCAGTTACAAATTGCCATGGTATAGCTACAAAGATCAAAAAGGTTATCTAAGTCTACAACATATTCAATTCTTTCATGGGCAGTAGACTTGGCGGCTGACAGTTATATATATGAGAAGAGTTTTTCAGTGTTTACCTTAAAGCGCTCCTTCATCAGATTGACTAAGTCGGCTTCGAAGTCACGGCTAGTATGAAGAAGGTTTAGATAACCCGCATGAATTTCATGAGCGTTGAACTGGGCATAACTCTCCAAATCCAATTTCCACTTCTCCTTTTCAGCAGCTGAAAATTCTTCTCTAACGGAATCTTTGGCCAACACTGTGGAATTCCCCAGTTCATTGTAGCTGGTGCCAGTAACCACGACATCTCCAGCCTCTTCAGCAGGCTTGGCAGGGCTTGGCGGGTTAGTGCCGGATTAGTCAATGTTCATGGGGTCCACAAGGGTCTCCGGAATTACTGGTGGCGGCTCATCAGCAAGGTTTTCAAGATTCTAAACTGAGGCTTCGGAATCTGGCAGTTGTTTTTCTGGCTCGTGCACCTTGGGGTCCTCAACTGGCTTATTTGTCTTCGCTTTCTTGCTTGGCTTGGCTATTCCGCTGGCAAAGGAAAAATGAAGAGATGAGTATATATGCCTATAAAGTTAAAACAATCAGGGCAAGAATTGTTACCCAGGGGCAATCTTGAAAGTCGGAATATGAGTCCCCGTTGAGTCGCCAGAAGAGGAATTTGAAGTTCCCTGATAGTTTAAGTTGGAAGGATTAAGTGGTTGGCGAGCAAGACCCGCTTTTGGATAAAAAGATTTTGAACATGGAGGCACCTCTTTCCGGCGCTTGCACGAGGCTGGAGTGTTGGGTAAACCGGAGGAGAGCTCCCCGCCTCCGCTATTTCGGGTCGTGCGGCAGACTTCATACTGCTACTTCTTCGAAATAAAGTTGGGATCCAAGTAAGCTAAAGGGTGAGAAAACCTTACTTTCCAGCTTACTTGGTGATACGTCTCCAATGTATCTATAACTTTTTTACTATTCCATGCTATTATATTACCCGTTTTGGATGTTTATGGGCTTTACTTTACACTTTTATATCATTTTTGGGACTAACCTACTTACCGGAGGCCCAGCCCAAATTTCTGTTTTTTTGCCTATTTCAGTGTTTCGAAGAAAAGGAATATCAAACGGAGTCCAAACGGAATGAAACCTTCAGGAGCGATCTTTTCAGAACAAATGCAATCCAGGAGACTTGGAGTGGACGTCAAGCAGCAAACGAGGCGGCCACGAGGGTGCCCGACGCGCCCTAAGGGGGTGGGCGCGCCCCTACCCTCGTGGGCCCCTCGTGGCTCAACCGACCTACTTCTTCCTCCTATATATATCCACGTACCCTGAAAACATCCAGGAGCACCACAAAAAACTATTTCCACCGCTGCAACCTTCTGTATCCGCGAGATCCCATCTTGGAGCCTTCGTCGGTGCTCCGCCGAAGGGGGAATCGACCACGGAGGGCCTCTACATCATCTCCAAGGCCTCTCGGATGAGTTGTGAGTAGTTTACCACAGACCTTCGGGTCCATAATTATTATCTAGATGGCTTCTTCTCTCTCTTTGAATCTCAATACAAAGTTCTCCTCAATCTTCTTGGAGATCTATTTGATGTAACTCTTTTTGCGGTGTGTTTGTCGAGATCTGATGAATTGTGGGTTTATGATCATGTTTATCTATGAGAAGTAATTGAATCTCCTCTGAATTCTTTTATGTGTGATTGGTTATCTTTGCAAGTCTCTTCGAATTATCAGTTTGGTTTGGCCTACTAGATTGATCTTTCTTGCAATGGGAGAAGTGCTTAGCTTTGGGTTCAATCTTGCGGTGTCCTTTCCCAGTGACAGCAGGGGCAGCAGGGCACGTATTGTATTGTTTCCATTGAGGATAAAAAGATGGGGTTTATATCATATTTCTTGAGTTTATCCCTCTACATAATGTCATCTTTCTTACTGTGTTACTCTATTCTTATGAACTTAATACTCTAGATGCAGGCAGGAGTCAGTCGATGTGTGGAGTAATAGTAGTAGATGAAGAATCGTTTCGATCTACTTGTTGCGGACGTGATGCCTATATACATGATCATGCCTAGATAATCTCATAACTATGCACTTTTCTATCAATTGCTCGACGATAGTTTGTTCACCCACCGTAATACTTATGCTATCTTGAGAGAAGCCACTAATGAAACCTATGGCCCCCGTGTCTATCTTTTGTCATATAAGTTTTCCATCTAGTTTTATTTGCATCTTTTGCTTTCCAATCTATATCATAAAAATACCAAAAATATTTATCTTATCTTATTATCTCTATTAGATCTCATTTTTGCAAGTTACCGTGAAGGGATTGACAACCCCTTTATCGCGTTGGTTGCGAGGTTCTTGTTTGTTTGTGTAGGTGCGATGGGACTTTTGAGGAGCCTCCTACTGGATTGATACCTTGATTCTCAACAACTGAGGGAAATACTTACGCTACTTTGTTGCATCACCCTTTCCTCTTCAAGGGAAAACCAACGCATTACTCAAGAGGTAGCAAGAAGGATTTCTCGCGTCATTGCCGTGGAGGTCTTCGCTCAAGTCAAGACATACCAAGTACCCATCACAAACTCATTTCCCTCGCATTACATTATTTGCCATTTGCCTCTCGTTTTCCTCTCCCCCACTTCACCCTTGCCGTTTTATTCGCCCTCTCTTTTCCGTTTGCCTCTCTCTTTTGCTTGCCTTTTGTGTGCTTGTGTGTTGGATTGCTTGTCACAATGGCTCAAGATAATACCAAATTGTGTGACTTTTCCAATACTTATAATAATGATTTCCTTAGCACTCCGATTGCTCCTCTTAATGATGCTGAATCTTGTGAAATCAATGCTGCTTTGTTGAATCTTGTTATGAAAGATCAATACTCCGGCCTTCCTAGTGAAGATGACGCTACTCATCTAAACAACTTTGTTGATTTGTGTGATATGCAAAAGAAGAAAGATACGGATAATGATATTGTTAAATCGAAGTTATTTCCGTTTTCACTTAGAGATCGTGCTAAAACTTGGTTTTCGTCTTTGCCTAAAAATAGTATTGATTCATGGAATAAGTGCAAAGATGCTTTTACTCTAAGTATTTTCCTCCCGCTAAGATCATCTCTCTTAGAAACAATATTATGAATTTTAAACAACTTGATCATGAGCATGTTGCCCAATCTTGGGAAAGAATGAAATTAATGATTCGCAATTGCCCTACACATGGTTTAAATTTATGGATGATCATACAAAATTCTATGCCGAATTGAATTTTGCTTCTAGAAATCTTTTAGATTCGGCCGCGGGAGGCACTTTTATGGAAATTAGTTTAGGAGAAGCTACTAAACTCCTTGATAACATTATGGTTCATTATTCTCAATGGCACACCGAAAGATCTACTAGTAAAAAAGTTCATGCGATAGAAGAGATTAATGTTTTGAGTGGAAAGATGGATGAACTTATGAAATTGTTTGCTACCAAGAGTGCTCCCATTAATCCTAATGATATGTCTTTATCTACTTTGATTGAGAATAATAATGAATCTATGGATGTGAATTTTGTTGGTAGGAATAATTTTGGTAACAACGCGTATAGAGGAAACTTTAATTCTAGGCCGTTCCCTAGTAATTCCTCTAATAATTATGGTATTTCCTACAACAAATATTATGGAAATTTTAATAAGATGCCCTCTGATTTTGAGAATAGTGTTAAAGAATTTATGATCTCTCAAAAGAATTTTAATGCTTTGCTTGAAGAAAAATTGCTTAAAGTTGATGAATTGGCTAGGAACGTTGATAGACTTTCGCTTGATGTTGATTCTTTGAAACTTAGATCTATTCCACCTAAGCATGATATCAATGAGTCTATCAAAGCCATGAGAATTTCCATTGATGAGTGCAAGGAAAGAACCGCTAGGATGCGTGCTAAGAAAGATTGCTTTATAAAAGCGTGTTCTTCTAGTTTCCATGCAAAATAATGATGAAGATCTAAAAGTTATTGATGTGACCCTATTAAATCTTTGTTTTGCAATATGAATCTTGATAATGATGGGACTGGAGATGAGTCAACTTTAGTTAAAAGGTGTCCCAATGATTCATAGTATTTAGATCTTGATGCTAAATTTGGTAAAACTGGGATTGGAGAGGTCAAAACTTTACATAGCATTGAACCCACTATTATGGATTTCAAGGAATTTAATTATGATAATTGTTCTTTAATAGATTGTATTTCCTTGTTGCAATCCATGTTGAATTCTCGTCATGCTTATAGTCAAAATAAAGCTTTTACCAAACATATTGTTGATGCCTTGATGCAATCTTATGAGGAAAAACTTGAATTGGAAGTTTCTATACCTAGAAAACTTTATGATGAGTGGGAACCTACTATAAAAATTAAAATTAAAGATCATGAATGCTATGCTTTGTGTGATTTGGGTTCTAGTGTTTCCACGATTCCGAAAACTTTATGCAATGTGCTAGGTTTCCATGATTTTGATGATTGCTCTTTAAACTTGCACCTTGCGGATTCCACCATTAAGAAACCTATGGGAAAGATCAATGATGTTCTTACTGTTGCAAATAGAAATTATGTGCTTGTAGATTTTATCGTTCTTGATATAGATTGCAATCTTTCATGTCCTATTATTCTTGGGAGACCTTTCCTTAGAACGATTGGTGCAATTATTGATATGAAGGAAGGGAATATTAGATTCCAATTTCCACTAAGGAAAGGCATGGAACACTTCCCAAGAAAGAAAGTCAAATTACCTTATGAATCTATCATGCGAGCCACTTATGAGTTGAATGCCAAAGATGGCAATACTTAGATCTATACTCGCTTTTATGCCTAGCTAGGGGCGTTAAACGATAGCGCTTGTTGGGAGGCAACCCAATTTTATTTTTGTTCCTTGCTTTTTGCTTCTGCTTAGTAATAAATAATTCATCTAGCTTCTGTTTAGATGTGGTTTTATGTTTTAATTAGTGTTTGTGCCAAGTAGAACCTACAGGATAACCTACGAGAATTTTATGTTTTAATTAGTGTCTGTTTAGATGTGGTTTTATGTTTTAATTAGATGTGGTGATAGTTAATTTGATTCTTCTGAAAAACAGA
Source organism: Aegilops speltoides (assembly GCA_021437245.1). Taxonomy (NCBI): domain Eukaryota; kingdom Viridiplantae; phylum Streptophyta; class Magnoliopsida; order Poales; family Poaceae; genus Aegilops; species Aegilops speltoides. The sequence goes on from CM038142.1 coordinate 228,541,922, forward strand.
AACTTTTGCGCGCACGAGAAAATTTTTCATAAATCACAGAAACGTGATTTTGCGTTGATTCTTTTTGCAGTAGATCAATAGACAAATTTCCCAGGACTTCCTATTTTGGTAGTATGTTTAGAGTTCCAGAAGTATTCGAAAGTTACAGATTGCTACAGACTGTTCTGTTTTTGATAGATTCTGTTTTTCGTGTGTTGTTTGCTTATTTTCATGCATCTATGGCTAGTATCGGGGGGTATGAACCATAGAGAAGTTGGAATACAGTAGGTTTAACACCAATATAAATAAATAATGTGTTAATTACAGTACCTTATGTGGTGGTTTTTCTTTCTTGCACTAACGGAGCTTATGAGATTTCCTGTTGAGTTTTGTGTTGTGAAGTTTTCAAGTTTTGGGTAATGATTTGATGGACTATGGAATAAGGAGTGGCAAGAGCCTAAGCTTGGGGATGCCCATGGCAACCCAAGATAATACAAGGACAACCAAAAGCCTAAGCTTTGGGATGCCCCGGAAGGCATCCCCTCTTTCGTCTTCCTCTATCGGTAACTTTACTTGGAGCTATATTTTTGTTCGCCACATGATATGTGTTTTGCTTGGAGCGTCTCGTATGATATTAGTCTTTGATTTTTAGATTACCACAATCATCCTTGCTGCACACACCTTTTGGGAGAAACCCACATGATTTGGAATTTATTAAAATACTCTATGTGCTTCACTTATATCTTTTGAGCTAGATAATTTTCCTCTAGTGCTTCACTTATATCTTTTAGAGCACGGCGGTGGTTTAATTTTGTAGAAATCGTTGATCTCTCATGCTTCACTTATATTATTTTGAGAGTCTTTTAGAACAGCATGGTATTTGCTATGGTTATAAAATTGGTCCTAGAATGATGGGCATCCAAGTTGGGCATAATAAAAACTATTATAGGAAGTTAATTGGATGCTATGATCTATTTGTTGCTTGATAATTGTTTTGAGATAGAGAGGTGGTGATATTAGAGTCATGCTAGTTGGGTAATTGTGAATTTAAAGAATACTTGTGTTGAAGTTGGCAAGTCCCGTAGCATGCACGTATGGTAAAAGTTGTGTAACAAATTTGTTGCATGGGATGCTCTTTTGATTGCCTTCCTTATGAGTGGAGGTTGGGATCGCGCGATGGTTAACTCCTACCAACCCTTCCCCTAGGAGCATGCGTAGTAGTACTTTGCTTCGAGGGCTAATAAAACTTTTGCAATAAGTATATGAGTTCTTTATGACTAATGTGAGTCCATGGATTATACGCACTCTTACCCTTCCATCATTGCTAGCCTCTTCGGTACCGTGCATTGCCCTTTCTCACCTTGAGAGTTGGTGCAAACTTCGCCGGTGCATCCAAACCCCGTGATACTATATGCTCTATCACACATAAACCTCCTTATATCTTCCGCAAAACAGCCACCATACCTACCTATTATGGCATTTCCATAGCCATTCCGAGATATATTGCCATGCAACTTTCCACCGTTCCGTTTATCATGACATGCATCATCATTGTCATATTGCCTTGCATGATCATGTAGTTGACATCGTATTTGTGGCAAATCCACCTTCATAATTTTTCATACATGTCACTCTTTGCCCATCCCGGTACACCGCCGGAGGCATTCATATAGAGTCATATCTTGTTCTAGTTTTGATGTTGTAATTCATGAGTTGTAAATAAATAGAAGTGTGATGATCATCATTATTAGAGCATTGTCCCTTATAAAAAAAGATAAAAAAGAAAGGCCAAATAAAAAAAGGCCCAAAAAAGGAAATAAAAAGGGGGACAATGTTACTATCCTTTTCCACACTTGTGCTTCAAAGTAGCACCATGTTCTTCATATAGAGAGTCTCATTTGTTGTCACTTTCATATACTAGTGGGAATTTTTCATTATAGAACTTGGCTTATATATTCCAACGATGGGCTTCCTCAAAATGCCCTAGGTCTTCGTGAGCAAGCAAGTTGGATGCACACCCACTAGTTTCTTTTGTTGAGCTTTCATACATTTATAGCTCTAGTGCATCCGTTGCATGGCAATCCCTACTCCTCATGTTGACATCAATTGATGGGCATCTCCATAGCCCGTTGATTAGCCTCGTCAATGTGAGACTTTCTCTCTTTTTTTTCTCCACACAACCTCCATCATCATATTGTATGCCACCCATAGTGCTATATCCATGGCTCACGCTCATGTATTGCGTGAGATTTGAAAAAAGCTGAAGCGCGTTAAAAAGTATGAACCAATTGCTTGGCGGAAACCGTGGTTGTTCTTGATGGGAGTATTTTGTGTAATGAAAATGAAACATAGCCTAACTATATGATTTTGTAGGGATGAACCTTCTAAAGCCATGTTATTTTGAGAAGACATGATTGCGTTGTTAGTATGCTTGAAGTTTACTATTTCTTATGTCAATATGAACTTTTATTTTGAATCATTTGGATCTGAACATTCATGCCACAATAAAGAAAATTACATTGAGAAATATGCTAGGTAGCATTCCACATCAAAAATTCTGTTTTTATCATTTACTTACTCGAGGACGAGTGGGAATTAAGCTTAGGGATGCTTGATACGTCTCCAATGTATCTATAATTTTTGATTGTTCCATGATATTATATTACCCGTTTTGGATGTTTATGGGCTTTACTTTACACTTTTATATCATTTTTGGGACTAACCTACTAACCGGAGGCCTAGCCCAAATTGCTGTTTTTTTGCCTATTTCAGTGTTTCAAAGAAAAGGAATATCAAACGGAGTCCAAACGGAATGAAACCTTCGGGAGCGATCTTTTTGGAACAAACGCAATCCAGGAGACTTGGAGTGCACGTCAAGCAGCAAACGAGGCGACCACGAGGGTGCCCGGTGCACCCTAAGGGTTGGGCGCACCCCCCACCCTCGTGAGCCCCTCGTGGCTCAACCGACCTACTTCTTCCTCCTATATATATCCATGTACCCTGAAAACATCCAGGAGCCCCACGACAACTATTTCCACCGCCGCAACCTTCTGTATCTGTGAGATCCATCTTGGAGCCTTCACATGCGCTCTACGGGAGGGAGAATCGACCATGGAGGGCCTCTACGTCATCTCCAAAGCCTCTCGGATGAGTTGTGAGTAGTTTACCACAGACCTTCGGGTCCATAGTTATTATCTAGATGGCTTCTTCTCTCTCTTTGAATCTCAATACAAACTTCTCCTCGATCTTCTTGGAGATCTATTCGATGTAAATCTTTTTGCGGTGTGTTTGTCGAGATCCGATGAATTATGGGTTTATGATCAAGTTTATCTATGAGAAGTAATTGAATCTCCTATGAATTCTCTTATGTGTGATTGGTTATCTTTGCAAGTCTCTTCGAATTATTAACTTGGTTTGGCCTACTAGATTGATCTTTCTTGCAATGGGAGAAGTGCTTAGCTTTGCATTCAATCTTGCGGTGTCCTTTCCCAGTGACAGGAGGGGCAGCAAGGCACGTATTGTATTGCTGCCATCGAGGATAAAAAGATGGGGTTTATATCATATTGCTTGAGTTTATCCCTCTACATCATGTCATCTTTCTTAATGCGTTACTCTGTTCTTATGAACTTAATACTCTAGATGCAGGCAGGAGTCGGTCGATGTGTGGAGTAATAGGAGTAGATGCAGAATCGTTTCGATCTACTTGTTGCGGACGTGATGCCTATATACATGATCATGCCTAGATAATCTCATAACTATGCACTTTTTCATCAATTGCTCGACAGTAATTTGTTCACCCACCGTAATACTTATGGTATCTTGAGAGAAGCCACTAGTGAGACCTATGGCCCCCGGGTCTATCTTTTATCATATAAGTTTTCCATTTACTTTTATTTGCATCTTTTGCTTTCCAATCTATATCATAAAAATACCAAAAATATTTATCTTATCTTATTATCTCCATCAGATCTCACTTTCGCAAGTTACCGTGAAGGGATTGACAACCCCTTTATCGCGTTGGTTGTGAGGTTCTTGTTTGTTTGTGTAGGTGCGTGGGTCTTTTGAGGACCCTCCTACTAGATTCATACCTTGGTTCTCAACAACTGAGGGAAATACTTACGCTACTTTGTTGCATCACCCTTTCCTCTTCAAGGGAAAACCAACGCAGTGCTCAAGAGGTAGCACTTGGCAAACTGTCTGTCTTGGCAAAGGATCTGAGTCGGAGGAAAGGATAGTTACCTCGACACCGTCTGCGTTGCTGGCTTCCGCTTCATCCTGATGGTAATCAGTGTCAATAAGATAATTAAAAAATGAGCCAACGGAGTCAAGTTCTACCTCCGACTCTTCTTCATTCAAAGCAAACAGCTCTGAGTTGTTGGTTTTCTTCTTGGCAGGCTTCTTGACAGCCTTGTTCTTTGTCTTGACATTTTTTGTCGGCTTGTCTTGGAGTTTCTTGTTCCAGAAAGAGGAATTGGCCTAGAAAGATCAAGCGATAATGAGAAGACAATTTCAATAATGAATAAGTGGGAAGTTGTTTTATAAAGTACTTACAGATGGAGCATTGTTAAGGGTACAGAAAGGAGCCAAGCCGGTCTTGCTACAAGTCTCTAAGCTCTCGTTGAGCAGAGTCTTGGTCATCATATTAATTGTGTCATCATCCATCTCTATTTGGCAGTGGCGTTGGGGATCTTTGACGTTATCAGTATACTCGCACATTAAGCCGGGTCGGCGGCTTAAGGGTAAGATCCTCTGTACGACCCAGCATCGAACTAGATCGATTCCAGTCAAACCATTGGCCATGAAGGCCCTAATCTTTGAGAAAATGGGCATATATTTGGCCCGTGATTCTGTGCTAATCCGCTCTGGGAGATGGTGTCTATTGCTTAGCCGGTTTTCGCAGAAACCTGGTAGAGGATTTTCATCCACTAGAGATGTGCCTTGGCAGTGAAACCACGTCTGGTTCCTGTCCTTAGGATGACTGGGAAGTGCAACAGCAGGAAAAGTGGCTTCTTTCTGCCTCTGAATTGAAATACCACCTAGTTCTAGGATGGGACCGTCTGTAAACTCTGTCTGCCGGTTCAAGTAATAGAATTCCCTGAACAGTTCTGTAGTGGGCTCTTGTTGAAGGTACACTTCGCAAAAAATTTGAAAGTTGCAGATGTTTGAAATAGGATGTCTTGAGGATGGAGTTTGAAGAAACGCAGCACATCATGAAAGAATTTTGAGCCAGGTGGAGTGAATCCGCGGAGCATATGATCAGTAAAAACTATGACCTCGCCTTCCTTTGGGGCGGGAATTGCCTCATCTCCTGGAGCCCTCCAATGGATAACCTCTTTTGATGCTAAGACGCCCACTTTGATATGATCATTGAGAGCTTCCTCTGTAACAGTGGAGGTGTCCCAGTTGCATGAAGTAATGGTCTTTGTCATTTTCGCTGATGAAAAGCCTAGAAAGAAAGTGATTTGAGGGCAGGTGGGCAAAGCAAGGTTGGCTGGTATACAAAGATTATGTGTTATAAAAATTGGCATGATTAAACCGGCAAGGAATAGCCGGGTTAAATCAAAAACATTGCATTGGCGGTTTAAAAGGATTCAAAGTTAAGCTGGCAGATATTTGGCGGATTACAGCTTGTCGTTTAAACCGCCATGAGGAGCTCATGACTATCGGTCTGGAGTAGAGCTGAAATTTTACTAAGTACTGGAAAAACAGGATTCTCATATCAGTTTTATTATTTTGGATCTACAGCAGTTCAAAAAGAAAAATAAATTTTAAACCAAAGGTCGCAGCAGTGGAAGAACTCATGTGCTCAGATGGGATCTTATGCAGAAAAGGTATCTTCTGCGATTGGAAAAGGACGCTAAACTACTGCCGCATGACTTTAGTATCATGTTCAGATCAAACCACGCAATTTAGAGAGGAAAATTAGGAACAATGAAGAACACCAATGAACGGTGGAAACCCTAATGTAGATCTGTTATGAGGAAAGGTGAATACTTACTGACGCGGATGAACAACGAAGGTGTGCCGCAGTTTTCTGGTCCGTTCAGGTCGATGCAGCGGGCGGAGTTGAGGACGTTGGAGGAAGACGCGGCGGCGGAGCTCGGGTTTGCAGAGCCATCGCAAGAAGGAAGATGAAGATGAGGGGGCAAGGTAAAAGTGAAAAGAAGGCCCCCCTACCCCTATTTATAAGGAAGTGGATAGATGGCATGCGCGGGAATCGAGGAGGTCGAAAAATGATTATGTGGTTATGTGGACGCTTCGATTTTTGAGAAGTCTATGAAGATAAAGATCTATTGGGATGTCCTAGTCCTTGTGCGGAATTAATGCACGTGATGTCATGGCGGGTTACCATGGTTTTGCGATGTGACGTCATGGTGGTTTATAGCGAATTGGTAAGGAATTGATAATGGAAGATTCTGCTAAAGTCAAGTGTTGAAGATTGATGTGAACAAGTTCAAATCAACCTGGGGCCTAATGTTGGGGATATAACTCCTAGGTATGACCAACCCAGGAGGGGCCGGGTCATGCCATGGGCGACTTAACCATGAAGATGCCAGTTCATGGATCGAGATGATTGAAGTCCCAAGGCCCGGAGGCGACTCAAGGCCCAGAGGGATGAGCCGCCTTATGTTTAAGTTGTTCTGTAACGAGTAAGCTTAGTTAGAAACCGAGTTGGTCACATTTGTGTGAGCAGGCCGGGATTCTGTAAGCAGCCGGGCATCAACCTATATATAAAGGGGTGACCTGGCGGCGGGTTAACTCAAGAAACAATTGATCGTGCACTAGATCAAGCATATTCGCTCCCTGGTAATCGAAACCCAAGCAATACAACCGAAAGTAGGAGTAGGCTTTTACCTCATTGAGAGGGGCCGAACCTAGGTAAACTCTCTGTGTCCTTTATCCCGTTCAACCCCTTTAAGCTAACCTAGCTGCGATGGCTCCACACCTAAGTCCTTCTGCTAGGGCATCTGTCGTGTTAAGTCCACAACACCATGCAACGGATCCACTAGAGCTATAAGTTTATGAAAGCTCAAAAAGAAACTAGGTGGGTGTGCATCCAACTCGCTTGCTCATGAAGACCTAGGGCAATTTGAGGAAGCACATCATTGGAATATACAAGCCAAGTTTTATAATGAAAAATTCCCACTAGTATATGAAAGTGACAACATAGGAGACTCTCTATCATGAAGATCATGGTGCTACTTTGAAGCACCAGTGTCGTAAAAGGATAGTAGCATTGCCCCTTTTCTCTTTGTGTCTCATTTTTTTCCATTTTTTCTTCTTTTTTGGGCCTTCTCTTTTTTTGCCTCTTTTTATTTTACTTTTTTATTTTTATTTTTCGTCCGGAGTCTCATCCCGACTTGTGGGGGAATCATAGTCTCCATCATCCTTTCCTCACTGGGACAATGCTCTAATAATTAAGATCATCACACTTTTATTTACTTACAACTCAAGAATTACAACTCGATACTTAGAACAAAATATGACTCTATATGAATGCCTCCAGCGGTGTACCGGGATGTGCAATGAATCAAGAGTGACATGTATGAAAGAATTATGAACATTGGCTTTGCCACAAATACGATGTCAACTACATGATCATGCAAAGCAATATGACAATGATGAAGCATGTCATAATAAACGGAATGGTGGAAAGTTGCATGGCAATATATCACAGAATGGCTATGAAATGCGATAATAGGTAGGTATGGTGGCTGTTTTGAGGAAGGTATATTGTGGGTGTATGGTACCGGTGAAAGTTGTGCGGTACTAGAGAGGAAAGCAATGGTGGAAGGGTGAGAGTGTGTATAATCCATGGACTCAACACTAGTCATAAAGAACTCACATACTTATTGCAAAAAACTATTAGTTATTGAAATGAAGTACTACGCACATGCTCCTAGGGGGATAGATTGGTAGGAAAAGACCATCGCTCGTCCCTGACCGCCACTCATAAGGAAGGCAATCAATAAATAAATCATGCTCCAACTTCATCACATAACAGTTCACCATACGTGCATGCTACGGGAATCACAAAATTTAACACAAGTATCTCTCAAATTCACAAATACTCTACTAGCATGACTCTAATATCACCATCTTCATATCTCAAAACAATCATAAAGAATCAAACTTCTCATAGTATTCAATGCACTTCATATGAAAGTTTTTATTATATCCCTCTTGGATGCCCATCATATTAGGACTAGTTTCATAACCTAAGCAAATCACCATGTTGTTTAAGACTCTCAAAATCACCATGCACTTTTGAGGAAGCCCATCATTGGAATATACAAGCCAAGTTCTATAATGAAAATTCCCACTAGTATATGGAAGTGACAACATAGGAGACTCTCTATCATGAAGATCATGGTGCTACTTTGAAGCACAAGTGTGGTAAAAGGATAGTAGCATTGCCCCTTCTCTCTTTTTTCGATCATTTTTTTGTTTTTTGTTTTTTTTGGGGGGGGAGGGGCTTCTCTTCTTTTGGCCTCTTTTTTTCTTTTCTCTTTTTTTTATTTTTTGTCCAGAGTCTCATCCCGACTTGTGGGGGAATCATAGTCTCCATCATCCTTTCTCACTGGGACAATGCTCTAATAATGATGATCATCGCACTTTTATTTACTTACAACTCAAGAATTACAAGTCGATACTTAGAACAAAATATGACTCTATATGAATGCCTCCAGTGGTGTACCGGGATGTGCAATGAATCAAGAGTGACAAGTATGAAAGAATTATGAACATTGGCTTTGCCACAAATACGATGTCAACTACATGATCATGCAAAGCAATATGACAATGATGAAGCATGTCATAATAAACGGAACGGTGGAAAGTTGCATGGCAATATATCTTGAAATGGCTATGGAAATGCCATAATAGGTAGGTATGGTGGCTTCTTTGAGGAAGGTATATGTTGTGTGCATGGTACCGGCGAAAGTTGAGCGGTACTAGAGAGGCTAGTAATGGTGGAAGGGTGAGAGTGCATATAATTCATAGACTCAACATTAGTCATAAAGAACTCACATACTTATTGCAAAAAATATTAGTTATTGAAATGAAGTACTACGTGCATGCTCCTAGGGGGGTAGATTGGTAGGAAAAGACCATCGCTCGTCCCCGACCGCCACTCATAAGGAAGACAATCAATAAATAAATCATGCTCCGACTTCATCACATAATGGTTCATACGTGCATGCTAAGAGAATCACAAACTTCAACACAAGTATTTCTACAATCCACAATTACTCACTAGAATGACTCTAATATCACCATCCTCATATCTCAAAACAATCATAAGGCACCAAACTCCTCATAGTATTCAATGCACTTTATATGAAAGTTTTTATTATATCCCTCTTGGATGCCCATCATATTAGGACTAAATTCATAACCAAAGCAAATTACCATGATGTTTAAGACTCTCAAAATAATATAAGTGAAGCCTGAGAGTTCATCAATTTCTTCAAAATAAAACCACTATCATGCTCTAAAAATATATAAGTGAAGCACTAGAGCAAACGACAAACTACTCCAAAAGATATAAGTGAAAGCAATGAGTAGTCGAATAATTGTGCAACTATGTGAAGACTCTATAACAATTAAGAATTTCAGATCTTGGGATATTATTCAAACAGCAAGCAAAACAAAATAAAACAAAATGACGCTCCAAGAAAAACACATATCATGTGGCGAATAAAAATATAGCCTCAAGTAAAGTTACCGATGAACGAAGACGAAAGAGCGGATGCCATCCGGGGCATCCCCAAGCTTAGGCTCTTGGTTGTCCTTGAATATTACCTTGGGGTGACTTGGGCATCCCCAAGCTTAGTCTCTTTCCACTCTTTATTCCATAGTCCATCGAATCTTTACCCAAAACTTGAAAATTTCACAACACAAAACTCAACAGATAACTTGTAAGCTTTGTTAGTATAAGAAAATAAATCACCACTTAGGTACTATTATGAACTCATTCTAAATTCATATTGGTGTTATTTCTACTATATTCCAACTTCTCCATGGTTCATACCCTTCGATACTACTAATAGATTCATCAAAATAAGCAAACAACACAATGAAAACAGAATCTGTCAAAAACAGAACAGTCTGTACTAATCTGGGGACTTTCCATAGTTTGTAACTCCAAAAATTCTGGAAACTTAGGACAGTCTAGGCTATTTGTATATCAATCATGTGTCAAAAATTCAGATCAAAACCACGTTCCAGTGAATTTTAAAAATTCCTGGACTCAGAGCAAAAGTTTATGTTTTTGCACAGAATCAAGTCAACTATCATCCACACTATCCCAAAGGCTTTACTTGGCAGTTTGTTGAAAAAAAGCTATAAAACATGATTGCTATAGTAGCTTAATCATGTGAAGACACAAAAACAGTAGGGGTAAATATCGGGTTGTCTCCCAACAAGCGCTTTTCTTTAATGCCTTTCTAGCTAGGCATTATGATTTCAATGATGCTCGCATAAAAGTAAAGAATTGAAACACAAAGAGAGCATCATGAAGCATATAACTAGCACATTTAAGTCTAACCCACTTCCTATGCATAGGGATTTTGTGAGCAAACAATTTATGGGGGCAAGAATCAACTAGCATAGGAAGGCAAAACAAGCATAACTTCAAGATTTTCAACACATAGAGAGGAAACTTGATATTATTGCAATATGTAAAAGCATATGTTCCCCTCTCATAATAATTTTCAGTAGCATCATGAATTTGTTCAACAATATAACCATCACATAAAGCATTATTTTCATGATCCACAAGCATAGAATTTTTATTACTCTCCACATAAGCAAAATTCTTCTCATGAATAGTAGTGGGAGCAAACTCAACAAAATAACTATCATGTGAGGGATTATCCAATTGAAAATTAAAATAAATATGACAAGTTTCATGGTTATATTTATCCTTTATAGCATACATGTCATCACAATAATCATCATAGATAGCAACTTTGTTCTCATAATCAATTGGAACCAATGTTTTAAATAGGGGGGCTATGGCATATAGCGGCAACCCTTAAAACAGCTTTAGCAACAAATTTACATGAAATCATTTAGCGGCAACATGCTCAAATAGCTATAGCAGAGCTATAGCTAGGCTATAGCTGGCTATTTAAAACTATGATTGGAACCTCTTCCGAAATAGTGGATTCATCACTAAATAAAGTCATGAATGTCGATGTCAAAACCGGCAGATCTCGGGTAGGGGGGCAAGCTATGTGCCTGAGGATTGATGGTGACAATGATCAAAAGGACAGAGTGTCTACCCAGGTTTGGACCCTCTTAATGGAGGTAAAACCCTACTCCTGCTTGATTATATTTGATGAGTATAGGGGCTACAAGAGTTGATCTACCTCGAAATCGTAATGGCTAAACCCTAGCTTGGCTAGCCTATCAATGTTATGATCTTGCCTTCGGTCTAAACCCTCCGGTTTATATAGATACTGGAGAGGCTTAGGGTTGTACAAAGTCGGTTTAACAGAAAGGAAATAATATATCCGGACACCTAGACTTGCCATCCACGTATACGGGAGTCCCTACTGGACACGAGTGGTGGTCTTCTTCCATGTATCTTGATGGCCCATTAGCCCGGCCCACATTCAATAAACCGGATGCCCGAGGACCCCTTAGTCCAGGACTCCCTTAGTAGCCCCTGAACCAGTCTTCAATGACGATGTGTTCGGTGCGCAGATTATCTTTGGCATTGCGAGGCAGGTTCCCTGAACAATATACGTCAGCTTTCCTCCATAAAAGTACTATATTCGGCTTTGCATAATTAACACAACCCTTAGCCACGAAGGCAGGGTATATAAAAGATAGGAACAATGTCTTCACCGTCAACTTTTTCCGACGAAGCGTCAGACCTGACCCTTCAGCATTTCGAACCATTTTCACACCCTGCGTTCCATGTTTCGAGGCCAAGCCCCCTTGGCCCGTCTTGTCAAAACAGAGATTGTGCCCACTTATTACGGGATTTCCCATCAATAAGATTTGGGTAATCCAACTGTTTACGGTGCACGCTTACATTGGGAACAGGCGAGTTTCAAGGCATAAGTGGAGGGACGGTTGGCACATTTACTGCGTATAAGAGGGCAATGGATTTCTCCTCTCTTCCCGATGCCTTCCAATCTCCCAAGCTCTCAGCGCTCGAAAGAAAGTTTTCGTCTTCCTCACCACCACCACCTCCTCTGAACATGGCCGGATATGGTTCCAAGGGCAAGTGGGAGGCCTCCTCTGTCATGGAGAAGGAGATGAAGGATCTCCGGAGTGCGGGATACCTAGCCGCAACCATCACGCACAGGCTCCCCACAAAGGGTCAGATCATCCCCACTCTGGAGCCTAGTGAAAGGATCGCCTTCCTGCCCCATTTCCTTAGAGGGTTAGGTTTTCCACAACACCCCTTTGTCCGGGGACTTGTGTTCTATTACGGGCTAGATTTCCATGATCTAGCCCCGAACTCTTTCCTCCACATCTCGGCGTTTATCATTGTGTGTGAGGCTTTACTCCGCATCCCCCCACACTTCGGCCTATGGCTGAAGATATTCAATGTGAAGCCAAAGGTGGTCGACAGGCAGCACACGGACTGTGGCGGGGCCATGATAAGCAAGCTTCCCAACGCCACATGGCCCAAGGGGGCCTTTGTTGAGACCGTCAAGGTCTGGCAACAAGAATGGTTCTACATCACCGAGCCGCGCAGCAACAACTGGGCAGTGATTCCGGAGTTCGGATCCGGACCCCCCATGAGGCTCACGTCGTGGAACACCAAGGGCCTCGACTGGGAGTCCCAGACGGAGGTGCAGATGCTGCAAACGCGCATCACCAACGTGCTGGGCAAGAACGTCGGTCTCACTAATGTGGTGCAGATCATGCTCTTCCGCCGCATTCTCCCCTGCCAGCGCCGGACTTCCCCCATGTGGGAGTTTAATCCGGAGGAGCCGCGGACCCTGCAGCACTTCCTCGGCACGACGCACGCCGGAATATGGAAGTTGCTTTTGAAGGCGTAGAAGAGCTGGCCCATGGAGACCAAAGACGTCGGTCTTGACGCCGAGAATCCGGCCACTCCGATAAGTGTTAAATCTCCAAAGATATGTTCGGTCTATATATTCGATCAATAGGAATCTTATCAGCCTACCTTTTTACAGGGCTGGACAAAGAAGGCAGAGCGGATCAAGAGTGTGGTTCCGTTGCCCGAAGACCCATTCACCCCTCAGCTAGAGGAGATGTTGGTCCCAGCGACCTAGCAAGCGCCAGAGAAGAAAAGCAAGAAGAAGGGCAAGGGGCCCAAGGGTGGGACCCACTGCAAAGGTCCTTCGGACGTTGTGTCCGGAGAGACCGAGGCCGTCTCCCCTCACGAGGAAGACAAGGACAAAGAGGAGGAGGAGGAGGAGGAAGTGGAGAGTGATTCCCCTCGCATCACCAGAAGGAAGAAGAGGGCGGCCTTCGAGAATCCGGAGGGGGCGACGCTGAAAAAGAAGATCACTTTTTCGGTCAATTCGGACTCGGAGTTCGTACACATCCCTAGGAGAGCCCCCAGGGTTAAGCCCCTCGCCGAATCATAAGCATCAAAAACCTTACTTGTTAAGCTTCTGCTTACCCGCCTCTGTATAAATTGTATCTTTGCTTGTATTTCATCCCTCCGCGCGATATCCCGAACCCCTCGTCTTCGTCGGGGAATTCTCTGGCGCCTGAAGAGGCGGAGAGTGATGGACCATTGCGAGCCCTTTCCCCCCTACCATGGAGGGTACCGAGGTGTCGTCCCAAAGGACCTCTCCTAGCCGAGGAGGGGCGGACGAGGCCATCCAGAAGGCGCCTGAGGGTAACACCTCGGATACCGCAGAGCGGGGCACGGCGACCCCCATGACCACCGAGGGTGGGGGGCCTCAACAGTTCAGGCCCTCGCCGAACACCGTCCTGGAGACCACTACGGCTCCGGGTTCGGACCAACACCCCCCTTCGATAGAGGGGGGAGGAGGAGCGGCTCCATTGGCGGCCTCTGTTAATCCGGAGGCCGCTAATACTCTGGAGGAACCACTGCAACGTGCTTCCATCGTGGAGGAGCATTGCACCCTGATGGGCGCGGTTATGGACAAGGTTCAGTCCGCGAACAGCGGACTGAACGAAGCTTTCAATAGCCTACTGATGGGCTTTGAGGTATGCGATGTAATTCTCTTACAAGTTTTTTATGCAAGATTGAACCCATGTCTAGACAGTAGCCCCTGAGACTGTCCGGATTAGAACAATCCGGACAGAGTATCAAAACAAGTTGATAATGTATCATTATCTTGTTGGACAGGCATCTATGCTGGCGGCTACTGCCCAAGCCGCAGAGGTTTCCGAGATCAATCAGAAGCTTCGGCTAGCCGATGAGGAGCTCGACCGTGTCAACAAGTGGTTTGACGAAACACAAGGTATGCGGCACTTGTAAATACCCGAAGTAACATGTGCGCTAATTCTTGAAATTTACTAAGTTTTATAACTATACTCGTAGTTGGTGTAGCCGAGGTCGAGTCCCTCGAGAGTGCCCTCGCCCGAGCCAAAAAAGAGGCGGAGGTGAACAGGGCAGCCGCTAACAAAGTGGCCAAGGAGTTGGAGGCGGAGCAAACAACCCGCCAAAGACATGAGGCACGGGTTGGCAAGGTCAAACAAGAGCTCAAGGACGCCATAGCTAAGTGCGAGTCCTTGGAGCAGAAGACTTCGGAGCAAGCCTCCGAACTCGCCAATGCTCTCGAGAGTGAAGGAGGCCCGGGTTGAAGCCCAGGGCGCTTGCCAGCAGATCCAGGAGGCAAGACAAATAGCGGCTGGTAAGGCCTTTCTTCTGAAGAGTAAATTTACAAGTAGGAGATACATCTTGCTGACCCGAGTTTGGAGTTCTCCAGGCACTTTTGCAGATCTGTCGAGGAGTGTTGCTGACGCTGCAGAGTCCTTCCGAGCCGAAGAGGGGAGCTCGACATAGAAGCTGTTCTGGTCGCTGTACCTTGCGCCAGATCATCCGACGCCCCTCAGCGATCAGCTGAAGCAGCTGACCGAGCTGCACAGGGTGGCCGTACTGGACATGAAGGATGTAATAGTCCGTCTTTGGCCAGCCGAGCCCATACCCAGCAGCCACTTTAGACTCGTGAAGCAGCTGGTCGACGCGCGTCCTAGGATCGACGCCATCATGTGGTCGGCCTGCATAGAAGGTGCCTGGATGGCCTTTGCCCGAGTCAAGGTGCAATGGGTGAATATGAACGCCACCGAAATTGCCACCGCAGGGCCTCCGGAAGGCGAGGATCACCGGCGGCTAGAGAAGTACTTCAACGAGGTCCTCGAGGGAGCACACATTGTAGAGGGTCAGTGCTCAAAGGATATCATATTTGAGTAGTGAAGTCCGGTTTGTAAGAACCATGTAATGAACTCATAATGTGAAGTATTTATGCTTGCGCTTTATGATTTTGTTAGTTTTTCCTTGTGTTTGGTCGTTTATTTTATAAGTCTAAAAGTTTACCAGTCGTCGGCTTCTACCCCCATGTAAATATTACAGGGGTGTGATGAGGACATCAATACCATTATTACACCCACAGCCCCTGCTGCTGTACATACTGGACCAATTACTAGAGCTCGCGCACGCCAATTAAATTACCAGGTACTTTCGTTTCTTGGTAATGATTCTAATGTTCATGAGAATATGATGCTGCCTAAATTGGATACATTTGTTTTGCTTACAAATGAAGGGCCTAGCTTGGAGAAGGATGAACATTGGAGCAAGAACAAGCATGGAGATGATGGCATGCGCAAGGGGAACAAGAACGGAGTTACAAGTGATGATTTCAGGATGTTGAAGCCACCATAATGAGTGGATGAAGCCTTGGACGAAATATACAAGATGCTACTTCATAACTTTCGTCCAGAGGCTATTCTAGGAGCTGCGTCACCTTATTATTGGGCCAAGCCCATGTATTTTCGAAATACTTGAGTATAGGCTGTTTTTAGAGTCCGTATGTGTGGGGAAACAAGAGATAGGGTTGGTTTCGGACCCCTTCCCAAGGGCCACGAAATTCTCTTCCTCCATATATAAAGCCCTTAGGGCATTGTTTAGACTTTGGCTGATATTTTGATTTGGTTTTATGCTATAGAATTTGATCGATTAGTGTAATTATTTCAAATCTAGCTAAATACTGATGGTGAGTAGTGTTTCATATTCTATGTAATTAGTATGTTGTTTGCTAAGTATTGAGTTCGGAGTTTAAGATTGTAACTATTTTATGATTAATTAAGAGTGTTGATTGTTCATTACGGTTTTAATAGATGGTTGTTATTCTTATCTGAAACATTGGAGTATATGTGCAAAGTTAGACTTATGTGTTTATACAACATATCTGCCTAAGCTTTGACTCGTGATTTCTTTTCAATCTTCCAGTATTTGTAATATTCGTGACTATGTGTGTTTCAAGGGTTATTTGAGCAATGTCAACCTGTAGTTGAATACCTAGTTTGTATACAGCACTTCAGTATTTGAATAGGACCTGACAGTTATACACTATTTTTTTGGTCATATATTATCTATTTTTAGATATAGATGGTTTTGTCATGCTTTAGGGCTTTGAGAATTACTATGATTTGGAATTTTAGATCTTAGTTAATTTTGATGCATTGAATAGATGCCTAGTTGACTTTTAATGTTAGGGATGTGCTTTCAACCTCGATCTTTGACAGATTCTAGCAATCCTTTATATTTAGAGCTTTAATTGTGGTTTCCTTTTAATTACTTACTTAGCTTATTCTTTTGGCTTTAACAGAATGAGTATGGTAATTGTGATAATGGCCAGTGATATTATCTTGATATATTAGTAATTATACAGCTATCATACTACTTTATTGCTCACTAGTTGAGATAGATTGAGCAATTGAGCATTCTTTATTGCTCTTATATGATTTGATACTTATGTTTGACTTGCAACCTCCTATATTCATTATACTTGTTACAGGTTATATCTTCTTGTAGATTTGGTTTTCATGACTTATGGTTGGATCTATGGTTCTTAATTGCTAGGCTAGTATGTGTTCTGAGGCTCAACTTGTTCATAAGTAGAGCATTCTTAGTACATTGGATCTATTTGCTCTTACATAACCTAATTTTCTAAGAACCTGCATGCTTCATGCTCATCGAGAATAGTTGGTCATCTGCTCGCATTGATGCAAACATATTTAATTGGCCTATCAACATACTGATATCTCATATGTCATCCTTGTTATTTCACATTCTTGCATGCCTCGTATTGCTGCATTTCTTGTTCTACTTCATCAGTTTGCATGTTGACATGTAGTCTGAATGATAGGCGAATGATACAATTTAAATGCCTTGAAGAAGTTAATCTTGGATAATTGTTAGGAATAAATGAAAAGTTGGCATACTTACATGTACATTGTATTATAAACATGATTCTTTGAGTCTTGATTTACCTAAATTCTTAGGAACTTGTTACATCTTTCACACTGGTTCAATCACATGGCACATAACAATATTTTGTATTATATAGTCATTCAATCAAATCTTGCTTAATTCTCGTGCATTCATGCCTCAATCTGTGCAGCTGATTTCATCCATTAGATTCCTTTTTGTTCAACACTTTATCCATCTCAGATATCGGATGCACGCATATGCATTGCTTTATTGCCTATGATTACCAAGTTGAGGGAACCGGTTTTCTAATGACTACTTTATGTTTTAAACATAGCAACTTGCACATGGATGCTCAAGGATTTTTGAGAACTGCTGTAAGATTTTAGTATGCTGAGTAATCAGATATAGACATATGATTGATTTTGGATGCTCATTGAGCCTCAAAGAAACATAGAAAAGAAGGACCCATAGTAATCCTCTAAGGACATGTTATTTGAGAGGATTATGTCATTTATTACTAATTAATTGTTCTATACTTTCATAGTTGATCTTTATTGTTTTGCATTTATTATTGGCATAATTACTTGAAAGACTAGGATTCATCATAAATTCTAGTGTTATTTTCAAAAATTTGCAAAGGATTACGTTAATCTGAGGCTAACTATTTTATTCTAATAAGCTTTGTTACGGTTCTCACGGTTTACTTGACTATGCACGTATGCGATAATAAACCGGTTCTCCTCATATGTTACTCATTGTATCTCAATCTTATCAAAAGTTCGACAATTGGAAGGATAATCATCGAGTCAAGTGCAACCTTGGATCTTGGAAAATGCCAGAACCTGCATGCCAACCTACATTGAGCATAGGTGATTACAGGCCCGTACATCAGGGTTTCTGAGTAGCTCTCATTCTGACTTGCTCGAACGCCCTGATTTCTGAATATCTTGTCAAATGAACAGTAAAGTGGATCGACAACCCTTATTTTTGTAGGATATTGGCTCTTGAATGCTCGTATGATTATCTTGGAAATGATGAGCTAGCTTTGTTTACTAGTCTATGATTTTGAAGATATGACTTTCAGTCATTTATATGCAGTGACAGGACATTATGCATGCTCTGTTTCTTGAGGATATGTGAATAAATGTTGCTAATCAAGTTTGTCATTTCTATGCAATCTATGTTAATGAGTCAAGCTATGTTGGGAGTATTGAACCTGATCCTTGAGTCTCCTATGTGATTTACTTGAATATCCATGAATACTATGGCGCCTTATAGATGTAGGTTTATTCAGTATACTTTGGAACATTGTCGGGTAGCCACGTATGCTACAAGGCTCTATCTTTGCATCTTATAAATAATGGTATATCCATCTCATTCGAGTAATCTACCAATTATCTTTATACATCGATTCAGACTGGAGGTACGTCAGTGTCTGGATCGATTGTATAGATCGATGCTGAGACCTCTGTCTACTTGGATCACTATATCCAAACATCACGCCTGAGATCCCTTGCATAAACCTACTTTCATCAATAGTCACGACAGTCACCTGAAGACGGTAAAGGATGACCACCAGTTCCTGTCCCTTGTCTATGATCATATAAGATTTATTCACTGGTTATCACTTTCTTCTAATCACCTATTATTTTCATTTGATCTTTCATCAGTTCTCTTGGTTTGGACATTTCAAATTGTCATTTTTGTTATTAGATGGGTTAGGACCTAAAGATAATTATAACAGAGACAATATATGTGGATTCTGTCTTCAGGGATTGATTATGAACAATGAGCTTTGATCAGCCCAACTATGATTGCTTGAAAGTCAATTACAGATGAAGTCATCATGATATCTTTGCATTGCTGATTAGTTTAGATAGTTATGCTTTGCGGCAAGGTAATCTGGCAAAGTATAACTATGGTTAAATTGGCTGACTATCTGAAATCGGCAAATTTAAAGCTTATTGCTAATCGTAGAGGTTCTATTCCTTGGTTTAGGCTGAAGACTGTCATCGTAATGAGTTCTGAATCATGTAAAAGACAGGTTCCATATAATGCTATATCAACAATTCAAAAATATTATCTCTTATAATATTACAGATATCAGTCTTGGATGAAACTTCATGCACAGTCTAGATCAACAGTTTGGATATAGAAGTTAATTGAGTCACATCGCATTATTGCAAGTGACTTGATTGTTATAATAAGCTTGAATGATTTGGATAAGCAACTAATGATTGCACAGATGACATAGACTTCCGGCAGACAGTGAGACATTGAGGGTACTGGCAATGCTATTTGGTCTTGAAGCCCGATGTGAAGCCTTTGACCTATTTTATTAGTCTATGAGTGGCTGGTCGAAATATTTTGTCTTCCTTTAGAGTCATGAAGTAGAATGGAAGCTATTTTCGATACAAATATGTATACAAGTTTACAGGTGATTACGTCGTTAAGAATTAGGTGTCAGGCGGATTAAGATGATTCAAATTGCTTAATGCCTAGAAGTACAGGCTAAGTTGAAAGTTGATCTAAGTAGATGCTGAACGAGGATCATGATAATCATGAATTTGAAACAATTAATAGAGGGATAACAGGTGCCTTTGTAGAACTATGTTCGTCAGGAGGACTGGAAGGTCTAGTAGCAGGATCAATAAGGTACCTGCGTTCAAACATGATTGACAGATAGTATGATATAGATCAAAGAATCGTACCCAGCAAGGTAAAGTAAGAGCACGTATAAGCATAGGAACAAAATGATCTAGGGTCATTTCACCTTCAGCTTTTCTTTTAAAAACAAAGCCAGGGCGGTTTAAAAATGAAGGGGCAAGTAAAAGCTAATTTTGAAAAGGGTGTCATAGGAGCCTGCTAGGGATTGGGCCTAATTTAGAACAAGATAATGGAAACAATTTCAATAATGAAAATGACAGGTTTAAGAAATAAATGGAGCTCCAAAGGGTATGTCTAATTAGGATTTATAAGTTCCTTCGTTTAGGATTCCATACTTCTTTTACTCACCATTTAAGGTTAACCATTTGACTAAGCTCATCTGCATTACCTAAATGCCTGTTAAGAATGAATTTTCTAATCACCAAAAACGAATGCTTTAATGCAGTCAAACCGGTGGCAGGTGGCTATAAAGGGAAAAATGGGAACCGGTTTGCCCATCGGCCAATCCAGCATGGAAGATGCAATAGGCAAGGAAGTGGAAATTGAAGGCAATCCTACCGGTTATTGCTAAGATTGTCCTGCCTGGGGTTAAGTAGTTTTGGAAGGTGAACAGAAGAAAAAGGTTCCATGGTATAAGTTCATGGAGGGTCCAAATCGGTGTAAGATCCAATTGAACATTGTAAGGATATGGAAATTGAGGAATAATTGTGGAAAAGTAACAAGTGTTAATAATGTTATATATATGAGTTAAAACCCAAGCTGCAGACAGATTAACAGATATTACCACCAAGGATTAAATAGCCACATTGACAACTTCAGTCGCATTTTGGCATTTTCCTTTTCAGCTTTTCATTAACTTTTTAATTTATGCACATTTTGGGAAGCACCTTGATTACACCGAAATCCTCAAATAATGGATCGCCATAAAACTTAATGCCATTGATTAAGCAAGCCTTGGAAAAAATACATTTAAAAGTGGCTTTTTGGTTTGGAGGGACTGTTAAAATTTTTCTTTTCCCAAACCTTTTCAAGCTACCAGAATCATCATCATCCCTTTAAATTATAAAACGTTGTTAGTTTCAGCAATTACACATGCTAAATCAAACTGAGTAGGGTTTATGAAAGGTCAAGAGTAGACTGGTAAAGTTAACCTTGAGAACTTGAAAAGGGTTTATACCAAATTTCATGTAATTTATCAAAATTTTATTGAAAAATTACCAATGTATAGAGGAAAAAGGAGCTTACATAAATAAGGAGCAATTAAGTTAATAAAGATCTCATTGAAAATTTATTTTCCATAAACTCCTCGGGATTTCCTTTAAATTTTAAAGCATTTATTTCATGCTCTTATCCTCTTTATTTAAAACAATCAAATATCAACCCATTATGAATCAATCCCACTTCCTAGAAACTGAAATCCTTAATTAACACTTTTAAAATAATATTCACTCGATGACAACATTTAGGACAATTGAAACAAGCTTCATTAAATTCAAGTTAAGTTGAAGTCATAAAAATAAAGACTTTGACCAAATAAGTAGAGGACGCCTAACTTGTTTTTGCAGGGCATGTTGTGATGTGATATGGTCAAGACGTGATGCTATATTTTATTGTATGAGATGATCATGTTTTGTAACCGGTTATCGGCAATCGGCTGGAGCCATATGGTTGTCGCTTTATTGTATGCAATGCATCGCTTCGTAATGCTTTACTTTATCACTAAGCGGTAGCGATAGTCGAGAAGCATAAGTTTGGCGAGACGACAACGATGCTACGATGGAGATCAAGGTGTCGCCCGGTGACGTTGGTGATCATGGTGGTGCCGCAAGATGGAGATCATGAAGCACAAGATGATGATGACCATATCATATCACTTATATTTATTTGCATGTGATGTTTATCCTTTATGCATCTTATCTTGCTTTGATTGACGGTAGCATTATAAGATGATCTCTCACTAAATTATCAAGAAGTGTTCTCCCAGTATGCACCGCTGCCAAAGTTCGTCGTGCCTGCACACCACGTGATGATCGGGTGTGATAAGCTCTCGTCCATCTACAACGGGTGCAAGCCAGTTTTGCACACGCAGAATACTCGGGTTATACTTGACGAGCCTAGCATATGCAGATATGGCCTCGAACACGGAGACCGAAAGGTCGAAAGCGTGAATCATATAGTAGATATGATCAACATAAGATGTTCACCATTGAAAACTACTCCATTTCACGTGATGATCGGTTATGGTTTAGTTGATTTGGATCACGTGATCACTTAAGATGACTAGAGGATGTCTATCTAAGTGGGAGTTCTTAAGTAATATGATTAATTGAACTTAAATTTATCATGAACTTAGTACCGATAGTATCTTGCTTGTTTATGTTTGATTGTAGATAGATGGCTCGTGTTGTTGTTCCGTTGAATTTTAATGCGTTCCTTGAGAAAGCAAAGTTGAAAGATGATGGTAGCAATTACACGGATCGGGTCCGTAACGAGGATCATCCTCATTGCTGCACGTAAGAGTTACGCCCCGGATGCACCGCTAGGTGCCGTGCTCTTCTTTGGAGCAACACCGATGTTGTGAACGTCTGGCGAGCAAAGCTGATGACTACTCTATAGTTCAAGGTGCCATGCTTTACGGCTTAGAACCGGACTTCAACGACGTTTTGAACGCCATGGAGCATATGAGATGTTCCAGAGTTGAAGTTGATATTCCAAAGTAATGCCCGGATTGAGAGATATGAAGTCTCCAATAAGTTCTATAGCTGCAAGATGGAGGAGAATAGTTCATTAGTGAGCACATACTCGTAATGTCCGGGTACTACAATCACTTGACGCAATTGGAAGTTAATCTTCCGGATGATTGTGTCATTGATGTAATTCTCCAATCACCGCCACCAAGCTACAAAGGCTTCGTGATGAACTATAATATGCAAGGGTTAGTAAAGACTATACCTGAGCTCTTCGCAATGCTAAAGGCTGCGGAGGTAGAAATCAAGAAGGAGCATCAAGTGTTGATGGTCAATAAGACCACTAGTTTCAAGAAGAAAGGCAAAGGGAAGAAGAAGGAACTTCAAGAAGAACAGCAAGCAAGTTGTTGCTCAGAAAAGAAACCCAAGTCTGGCCCTAAACCTGAAATCGAGTGCTTCTACCGCAAGCGATCGTCATCGAAGCGGAACTGCCCCAAGTATTTGGCGGATAAAAGGATGGCAAGGTGAACAAAGGTATATGTGATATACATGTTATTGATGTGTACCTTACTAGAGCTCGTAGTAGCACTGGTATTTGATACTGGTTCTATTGCTAATATTTGCAACTCAAAGCAGGGACTACTGATTGCTTAACTCGCAAAGGACGAGGTGACGATGCGCGTGGGAAATGGTTCCAAAGTCGATGTGATCGCGGTCGGCACGCTACCTCTACATCTACCTTCGGGATTAGTTTTAGACCTAAATAATTGTTATTTGGTGCTGCGTTGAGCATGAACATTATATCTGGATCTTGTTTGATGCGAGAAGGTTATTCATTTAAATCGAGAATAATGGTTGTTCTATTTATATGAGTAATATCTTTTATGGTCATGCACCCTTGAGGAGTGGTCTATTTTGATGAATCTCGATAGTAGTGATACACATATTCATAATGTTGAAACCAAAAGATGCAGAGTTGATAATGATAGTGCAACTTATTTGTGGCAATCGCCGCTTAGGTCATATCGGTGTAAAGCGCATGAAGAAACTCCATACCGATGGACTTTTGGAGTCACTTGATTATGAATCACTTGGCACTTATGAACCGTGCCTCATGGGCAAGATGACTAGAACCCGCTTCTCGGTACTATGGAGAGAGCAACAGATTTGTTGGAAATCATACATCTGTATGTATGTGGTCCGATGAATGTTGAGGCTCGTGGCGGATATCGTTATTTTCTCACCTTCACAGATGACTTAAGCAGATATGGGTATATCTACTTAATGAAACATAAGTCCAAACATTTGAAAAGTTCAAAGAATTTCAGAGTGAAGTTGAAAATCATCGTAATAAGAAAATTAAATTTCTACGATCCGATCGTGGAGGTGAATATTTGAGTTACGAGTTTGGTCTACATTTGAAACAATGCGAATAGTTTCGAACTTACGCCACCCGAACACCACAACAGAATGGTGTGTCCGAACGTCGAATCGTATTTTACTAGATATGGTACGATCTATGATGTCTCTTACAGATTTACCGCTATCGCTTTGGGGTTATGCTCTAGATACGGCCGCATTCACACTGAATAGAACACCGTCGAAATCCGCTGAGACGACACCTTATGAACTATGGTTTGGCAAGAAACCAAAGTTGTCGCTTCTAAAAGTTTGGGGATGCGATGCTTATGTGAAAAGCTTCAACCCGATAAGCTCGAACCCAAATCGAGAAATGTGTCTTCATAGGATACCCAAAGGAGACAGTTGGGTACACCTTCTATCACAGATCCGAAGGCAAGACATTCGTTGTTAAGAATGGATCCTTTCTAGAGAAGGAGTTTCTCTCGAAAGAAGTGAGTGGGAGGAAAGTAGAACTTGATGAGGTAATAGTACCTTCTCCCTTACTTGAAAGTAGTTCGTCGCAGAAACCGGTTTCTGAGACATCTACACCAAGTAGTGAGGAAGTTGATGATGTTGATCATGAAACTTCAGATCAAGTTATCGCAGAACCGCGTAGATCAACCAGAGTAAGATCCGCACTGAGTGGTACGGTAATCCTGTTCTGGAAGTCATGCTACTAGATCATGATGATCCTACAAACTATGAAGAAGCGATGGTGAGCCCAGATTCCGCAAAATGGCTTGAAGCCATGAAATCTGAGATGGGATCCATGTATGAAAACAAAGTATGGACTTTGGTTGACTTGCCCGAGGGTAGGCAAGCAATAGAAAACAAGTGGATCTTCAAGAAGAAGACCGACGCCGACGGTAATATTATCGTTTATAAAGCTCGACTTGTCGCAAAGGGTTTTCGACAAGTTCAAGGGATTGACTACGATGAGACCTTCTCACCAGTAGCGATGCTTAAGTCTGTCCGAATCATGTTAGCAATTGCCGATTTTATGATTATGAAATTTGGCAAATGGATGTAAAGACGCATTCTGAATGGATTTACGAAGAAGAGTTGTATATGATGCAACCGAAGGTTTTATCGATCCAAAGGAGCTAACAAAGTGTGCAAGCTCCAGCGATCCATCTATGGACTGGTGCAAGCATCTCGAGTTGGAATAAACGCTTTGATAGTGTGATCAAAGCATTTGGGTTTGTACTGCACTTTTGGAGAAGCTCAGATTTACAAGAAAGTGAGTGGGAGCTCAGAGCATTTCGATATTATATGTAGATGACATATTGCTGATCGGAAATGATATAGAATTTCTGGATAGCATAAAGGGATACTTGAATAAGAGTTTTTCAATGAAAGACCTCGGTGAAGCTGCTTACATATTGGGCATTAAGATCTATAGAGATAGATCAAGACGCTTGATTGGACTTTCACAAAGCACATACCTTGACAAAATTTTGAAGAAGTTCAAAATGGATCAAGCAAAGAAAGGGTTCTTGCCTGTGTTACAAGGTGTGAAGTTGAGTAAGACTCAATGCCCGACCACTGCAGAAGATAGAGAGAAATGAAAGATGTTCCTATGCTTCAGCCATAGGCTCTATCATGTATGCAATGCTTTGTGTACTGACTGATGTGTGCCTTGCTATAAGTTTAGCAGGAGGTACCAAAGTAATCCAGAGTGGATCATCGGACAGCGTCAAGAACATCCCGAAATACCGAAAAGGACTAAGGATATGTTTCTCGATATGGAGGTGACAAAGAGCTCATCGTAAACGGTTACGTTGATGCAAGCTTTGACACTGATCCGGACGATTCTAAATCGCAGACCGGATACGTATTTACACTAAACGGAGGAGCTGTCAGTTGGTGCAGTTCTAAACAAAGCGTCGAAGCGGGATCTACATGTGAAGCGGAGTACATAGCAACTTCGGAAGCAGCTAATGAAGGAGTCTCGATGAAGGAGTTCATATCCGATCTAGGTGTCATACCTAGTGCATCGGGTCCAATGAAAATCTTCTGTGACAATACTTGAGCAATTGCCTTAGCAAAGGAATCCAGATTTCACAAGATGACCAAGCACATCAAGAGACGCTTCAATTCCATCCGGACTTAGTCCGTGGGAGACATAGAGATTTGCAAGATACATACGGATCTGAATGTCGCACTGACCGTTGACTAAGCCTCTTCCACGAGCAAAACATGATCAGCACCAAGACTCCATGGGTGTTAGAATCATTACTATGTAATCTAGATTATTGACTCTAGTGCAAGTGGGAGATCAAGGAAATATGCCCTAGAGGCAATAATAAAGTTATTATTTATTTCCTTATTTCATGATAAATGTTTATCATTCATGCTAGAATTGTATTAACCGGAAACATGATACATGTGTGAATGCATAGACAAACAAGATGTCACTAGTATGCCTCTACTAGACTAGCTTGTTAATCAAAGATGGTTATGTTTCCTGACCATGAACAAAGAGTTGTTATTTGATTAACAAGGTCACATCATTAGTAGAATGATCTGATTGACATGACCCATTCCATTAGCTTAGCACACGATCATTTAGTATGTTGCTACTACTTCTATCCATAACTTATACATGTTCCTGTAACTATGAGATTATGCAACTCCCGTTTACCGGAGGAACACTTTGGGTGCTACCAAACGTCACAACGTAACTGGGTGATTATAAAGGAGTACTACAGTGTCTCCAAAGGCGATGTTGGGTTGGCGTATTTGAGATTAGGTTTTGTCACTCCGATTGTCGGAGAGGTATCTCTGGGCCCTCTCGGTAATACACATCACTGAAGCCTTGCAAGCACTACAACTAATGAGTTAGTTGTGAGATGATGTATTACGGAACGAGTAAAGAGACTTGCCGGTAACGAGATTGAACTAGGTATTGGATACCGACGATCGAATCTCGCAAGTAACATACCGATGACAAAGGAACAACGATGTTGTTATGCGGTCTCGACCGACAAAGATCTTCATAGAATATGTAGGAGCCAATATGGGTATCAGTGTCCCGCTATTGGTTATTGACCGAGAATAGTTCTAGGTCATGTCTACATTGTTCTCGAACCGTAGGGTCCGCACGCTTAAGGTTTCGATGATGCTTATTATGAGTTTATGTATTTTGATGTACCAAGAAGTTCGAGTCCCGGATGTGATCACGGACATGACGAGGAGTCTCAAATGGTCGAGACATAAAGATTGATATATTGGAAGCCTATGTTTGGAGTTCGGAATGGTTCCGGTGAAAACAGGAATTTACTGAGTACCGGAGGTTACTGGAACCCCGGGGTAAATGGGCCTCGGTGGGCCTCGAGGGAGAAGAGGAGGGCCGGCCAGGGGTGGTCACGCCTCTCCCCCCAGTCCGAATAGGACAAGGAGGGGGCGCCCTTTCCTCTTCCCCTCCCCCAATCCTATTCCAACTAGGAAGGGGAGTCCTACTCGGTGGGAGTAGGACTCCTCGGCCGCCTCCTCTAGGCCGGCCGGCCTCCCCCTCCCTCCTTTATATACGGGGCAGGGGGCACCCTAGAACACACAAGTTTGATCTACGGATCGCTCCTTAGCCGTGTCGGTGCCCCCTCCACCATATTCCACCTCGGTCCTACCGTCAGCGAAGCTTAGGCGAAGCCTGCGCCGGTGAAACATCAAGATCGTCACCACGCCGTCGTCGACGGAACTCTCCCTCGACACTCGGCTGGATCGAGTACGAGGGACGCCATCGAGCTGTACGTGTGTCAAGAACTCGGGGCGCCGAGTAACGGCGCCGATCGGTCGGATCGCGAGGAGAACGTCGACTACTTCCTCTACGCCAGATCGCTTCGCCCGGTCTACAAGGGTATGTAGACAATACTCTCCCCTCTCGTTGCTATGCATCACCATGATCTTGCGTGTGCGTAGGAAAATTTTTGAAATTACTACGTTCCCCAACACTAAGTACTAGCCCCTTGTTGCATGAACGGCGATCCGGAGTACGGCGCCTTTCCAACGCAGCTGGTCAAAGCCCAGCCCCTCGCATAACAAAGCATCAATCGCGAACGATTTGTAGTATAACACTAAATCGCTGAATCGCGGACCCGCTCTCGCATATCATGATAGTCAGTTTTCGACTTTCTCTACTGAGGTACTTAACTGGACGAACCAGATATGCAATTGCAGTAGTTCTCCCTTTACTACCTTAGCCAAACTTGCGGAACGTAAGGTGGCAAACACAGGAGCCGGGCAACCCAACTATAGAACAAAGACATGATTCGGAGCCGATGCATATAGTGCAATATCCGGGACGCCGAAGAGTTCCCTGGAGGTGTTCGGACTTTGAGAATTTGCGGGGCCGAATACAGCCTCGAGCATGAAAGCCGTGCGTATGTCAATCGAAAGCAAGGAGGGAATATAGATGACGAGATAATATAAGAACCCAACACAAAGGTGGTGATTCGTCTGTTTCCTTTATATCCTTATCAATACCGCGTGCTTCGACAAACAATGCCATTAATATTAAGGTCATGTTACATGCCTAAAAAATTACATAAGGGAAAGTCTAACATAGGGCCTAAAGGTAATGGTTCAAAGACTCCAGTGATGCCCTGCCGCACGTCTGCGCCATTTGTCCTTATTAACAAATCCTTTGATAGGAATATTTGATGGTTGACCGTAAAGATGGGAAACACTAGCCTTGAAAGGATCCCCGATGCAACCATACACCAAAATAGGGCTCTTAATGAACCTGTAGTGAAAAAAGATGTATGCCGTCCAAATAGGGTTAAGCCATGCTATGGACTTTTTCCGCAGTGTGCCTCAAATGCTGCCCAAGGTATTTTGAGTGCGTAGTTATGCATGTGCGGTACGTAAGTTGCAACCTTATGGGGCAGTCGCCGGAGGTCGAACTGCTAATCGAGGTCCGGATCCGTTGAGTTATCGCAGTGATGCGCGGACCGGACTCGTTTAGAGATGTTGTTGCCTTTAATGTCCAGCGAATTATTCGGCTTGATAAGACCGCCATACACCTCGGCTGCAAGGGTCGCAGTGTGTTCTTCAGTACGGAGGGAGCTCTCTATATTTCCATCGACTGTAATAACGCCCTGAGGTCCGGGCATTTTTAGCTTCAAGTAAGCATAATGTGGGACTGCATTAAAGTGGGCGAAAGCAGTTTGTCTGAGCAGTGCGTGATAACCACTACGGAAAGGGACGATGTTGAAGATTAGTTCCTCACTGCGGAAGTTGTTTGGGCAGCCGAATACTACCTCTAGCGTTAGTGAGCACGTACAACGGGCCTCCACGCCGGGTATCACACCTTTAAAGGTCGTGTTGCTAGGCTTGATTCTTGATGGGTCAATGCCCATCTTACGAATAGTGTCTTGATAAATCAAGTTGAGACTGCTTCCCCCGTCCATAAGGACTCTAGTGAGATGATATCCGTCGATAATTGGATCTAGTACCAGGGCAGCCAAACCCCCGTGACGGGTACTAGTTGGGTGATCCCTGCGATCAAAAGTGATCACACAGGCTGACCATGGGTTGAACTTTGGGGCGACGGGCTCTACGGCGTAGACGTCCCTTAGCACGCGCTTGCGCTCCCGTTTGGGAATGTGAGTGACATAGATCACGTTCATTGTTTTTACCTCGGGGGGAAACTGCTTTTGGCCCCCGGTGTTCGGCTGACGGGGCTCATCACTGTCCTCACCTGGAGGTCCTTTTCCCTTATGTTCTGTATTTATCTTACCGGCCTGTTTGAAGACCCAACAGTTCTTGTTGGTGTGGTTAGCAGGCTTATCGGGTGTGCCATGAATCTGACAGGGCCTCTCAAGGATTTTGTCCAAACTGGATGGACTGTCCATGTTGCCTTTGAAAGATTTCTTCCGCTGACCAGATTTAGAATGACTGAATCTGGCATTGACGGTTGTATCATCTGCATCGTCATTGTTGCTCTAATATTTGTTTTTATTGCAGCGTGGTTTACCATTTCCATTCCTGGCCTCAGAAGTGTCGGGGTCGCTCGAGCTGTTGCTTCTACAAGCCAACCAGCTATCTTCACCCACACAGAAACGGGTCATAAGTGCAGTTAAGGCTGCCATGGTCTTCGGCTTCTCCTGCCCGAGGTGTCGGGTGAGTCATTCGTCTCGGACGCTGTGTTTGAAGGTTGCCAAGGCTTCGCGCACGGACAGTCCACGATTTGGTTATTTTAATTAGGAACCGATTGCAAAGCTTGCGAGCCGATTCGCCTGGTTGCTGGATTATGTGACTCAAGTCATCCGCATCCGGTGGCCGGACATAAGTGCCCTAAAAGTTGGCCCGAAAAGCATCTTCCAAATCTTCCCAGGTTCCGATGGAGTTCTCTGGGAGGCTGTGCAGCCAGTGCCGGTGCTGGTCCTTTCAGCTTTAGAGGAAGATATTTAATGGCATGGAGGTCATCTCTACGAGCCATATGAATGTGGAGAAGAAAATCTTCAATCCAGACGGCCGGATTCGTCGTTCCATCGTACTGCTCGATGTTCACGGGTTTAAACCCTTCCAGAAACTGGTGTTGCATTACCTCATCGGTAAAGCACATAGGGTGTGCGGCACCCCTGTATCGTGCGACATCACGGCGGAGATCGGATGACATCTGAGTTCGTTGATGATCCCGAATATTGTAATGTTCATCACGCCGGACTTCCTAGCCATTATCTCGTGCCGGGGCACGGCCTCTCGATCCATAGATCAATCTGGTCTGACCGGCTTTAGTCCAGGTCCCGTTGCAAGTCATATATGTAGCTCGCCGATGTTGTCTCCTTGCCTCTTCGACGAGGTGGTGTGGGCTGGTGTTCGGCTTGATATGACACTTTATCCCGTCCATGTGGTAGTCAGTCTGGTTGGTCTGCCTGATTATATTTTGACGGTATTGGCTCAAGGGTTTCGTCATTAAATTGCGGCAGCAGCTTGCGTTTGGGATAACTTTTGGTAGGTTGCCCGTGGTCGTACTCCTCGGCGGCCAGGACCTTGGTCCACCTTTCATTGAGCGTATCATGTTCAGCTTTGAGTTGCTATTGTTTCTTTTTCAGGCTCCGCGCTATGGCGATGAGCTGTCGCTTGAAGCATTCTTGCTCGAGGGTTTCCTCTGGGACGATAGTCTTCGTCACCGAGGCTAACATCCTCTTCGAAGACTTGCATATAATTGTTGTCTTCTGTATCTTCATGATCAGCGTGTTCGAGGCTATACTGACCCTCCCCCCTCTCGTCCCATTCGGATGTGGGCTCAACGGGGTGTTCGGGATCTTTGGCACTATCCAGGGTCTCATTGTCTCCGATGCCGGTATTACTAACCTTCGCCTGACGCGATCATGAGCGGCGACACTGACGTCGGCGCTTTGGTGGTTTATCGACGGGCTTGTCCTCATCGGGATTCTAATTATCCTTGTCATCCTTTTTATCAGGAGTGCCACCATGTATACGTCATAGCTTGAAGTGGCCGTCCAGCGCCCTGTGGTGGGTAGGACTTGGCCTGATTCGGCGTTGGCGTCGGTGTCCATACCGTCGATGTCTTTGAACGCGTAGTCCAGCATATCGGTTAGATCTTCGACAGTGGCTATTAAGTGGGTGGTGGGCGGGTCATAAAATTCCCTGCTCCTAGCCCCCAGCCCATGCTGGGTGCAGTTCGGAGGCAAGGCTTTCCGCAATGGTGAGAGATTGCATTAAGCCCAATGCTTCGTCTAAGGGCAAAAGCTAGGTGTGAGTCCGCGGATCTACCGGGCTGGGTTCGGCGATAGACACCTGATCGGGCCCGATCAACACAAACTTCAAAAGTTCGGAGTTGTCGTCCAGAGGCAAGTCCAAGATCGTGTCAGGGTCTCCGGTCGGAAGTTCCATGATAGAAAAGAGTTCGACGGGGGTAATCCTCCCGTCTTCGGACGATACTACCCGCTCTGGATCTAAGGCTGAGGCGGGTGTGAGTGTCGACCCCTGAACAGGATCTAAGAGAGGATCTGAAGAGTTTCCTTCAGGGAGGTAAGGGGCAGCAACCGAGGCCACGAACCCCTCGAAGACGAGATCTCCTCGGATATCGGCGATGTAATTCAGGTTTCCAAACCTGATCTGGTGGCCGGGGGCGTAACTGTCGACCTGCTCGAGATGGTCGATTGAGTTGGCACGAAGCACGAAGCCAACAAACACAAAGACCTGTCTGGGGAGAAAGGTTTCCCTAGACGCAGCATCATTGTTGATGAAGAGGCACCCCATCGATCCTTCTGTTGACGATACAGCGGAGCTCTCAATGAAAGCACCAATGTCGGTGTCAAAACCGGTGGATCTCGGGTGGGGGGGCCAAGCTGTATGTTTGAGGATCGATGGTAACAATGATCAAAAGGACACAGTGTTTACCCAGGTTCTGGCTCTCTTAATGGAGGTAAAACCCTACTCCTGCTTGATTATATTCGATGAGTATAGGGGTTACAAGAGTTGATCTACCTCGAGATCGTAATGGCTAAACCCTAGCTTGGCTAGCCTATCATGTTATGATCCTGCCTTCGGTCTAAACCATAGGGTTGTACAAAGTAGGTTTAACAAAAAGGAAATAATATATCCGGACACCTAAACTTGCCATCCACGTATACGGGAGTCCCTACCAGACACAAGTGGTGGTCTTCTTCCATGTATCTTGACGGCCCATTAGTCCGGCCCACATTCAATAGACCGAACGCCCGAGGACCCCTTAGTCCAGGACTCCCTCAATGACCTCTCCAAATCCACTTTCATAATTATCACAATAAGATTCAACACCCTCCAAAATAGTGGGATCATTACTTCCTAAAGTTGACACTCTTCCAAACCCACTTTCATCAATATAATCATCATAGATAGGAGGCATGCTTTCATCATAATAAATTTGCTCATCAGAACTTGGGGGACAAAAAATATAATCTTCATCAAACATAGCATCCCCAAGCTTGTGGCTTTGCATATCATTAGCATCATGGATATTCAAGGAATTCATACTAACAACATTGCAATCATGCTCATCGTACAAAGATTTTATGCCAAACATTTTATAGATTTCTTCTTCTAACACTTGAGCACAATTTTCCTTTCCATCATTTTCACGAAAGATATTAAAAAGATGAAGCATATGAGGCACCCTCAATTCTATTTTTTTAGTTTTATTTTATAGACTAAAATAGTGACAAAACAAGAAACTAAAAGATTCAATAGCAAGATCTAAAGATATACCTTCAAGCACTCACCTCCCCGGCAATGGCGCCAGAAAAGAGCTTGTTGTCTACTATGCAACTTTCTTCTTGTAGACTCGTGTCGGGCCTCCAAGCGTAGAGTTTTGTAGGACAGTAGCAATTTTCCCTCAAGTGGATGACCTAAGGTTTATCAATCCGTGGGAGGTGTAGGATGAAGGTGGTCTCTCTCAAACAACCCTGCAACCAAATAACAAAGAGTCTCTTGTGTCCCCAACACACCCAATACAATGGTAAATTGTATAGGTCCACTAGTTCGGCAAAGAGATGGTGATACAAGCGTAATATGGATGATAGATGTAGGTTTTTGTAATCTGAAAATATAAAAACAGCAAGGTAGCAAGTAACAAAAGTGAGTGACAACGGTATTGCAATGCTTGGAAACAAGGCCTAGGGTTCATACTTTCACTAGTGCAAGTTCTCTCAACAATGATAACATAATTGGATCATATAACAATCCCTCAACATGCAACAAAGAGTCAGTCCAAAGTCACTACTAGTGGAGAACAAATGAAGAGGTTATTGTAGGGTACGAAACCACCTCAAAGTTATTCTTTCTGATTGATCTATTGGGTTATTCCTGTAAGTGTCACAAACAACCCTAGAGTTCGTATAAAATAATACCTTAAGACACATCAACCAAAACCCTAATGTAACCTAGATACTCCAATGTCACCACAAGTATACGCAGGTTTGATTATACGATATGCATCACATAATCTCATATTCATCTATTCAAACCAACACAAAGAACTTCAAAGAGTGCCCAAAGTTTTTACCGGAGAGTCAAGACGAAAACGTGTGCCAACCCCTATGCATAAGTTCACAAGGTCACATAACCCACAAGTTGATCACCAAAACATACATCAAGTGGATCACGTGAATATCCCATTGTCACCACAGATAAGCACATGCAAGACATACATCAAGTGTTCTCAAATCCTTAAAGACTCAATCCGATAAGATAACTTCAAAGGGAAAACTCAATCCATTACAAGAAGGTAGAGGGGGAGAAACATCATAAGATCCAACTATAATAGCAAAGCTTGCGGTACATCAAGATCGTGCCATATCAAGAAAACAAGAGAGAGAGAGAGAGAGAGAGAGAGATCAAACACATATCTACTGGTACATACCCTCGGCCCCGAGGGTGAACTACTCCCTCCTCGTCATGGAGAGCGACGGGATGATGAATATGGCCACCGGTGATAGTTCCCCCCTCCGGCAGGGTGCCGGAACAGGGTCCCGATTGGTTTTTGGTGGCTACAGAGTCTTGCGGCGGCGGAACTCCCAATCTAGGTTTATTACTAGGGGTTTCTATATTTATAGGAATTTTTTGCGTCGGTTTCACGTCAGGGGGGTCCACGAGTCAACGATAAGACAGGAGCACCCTCCCGGGGGGTAGGGCGCGCCCTCCTATCTTGTGGTTGGCTCGGGACTCTTCTGGCCCAACTCTTTTGCTTCGGGGGCTTGTTCTGGTCCATAACAAATCACCATAAATTTTCAAGTCATTTGGACTCCGTTTGGTATTCATTTTCTGTAAAACTCAAAAACAAGGAAAAAACAGAAACTGACATTTGGCTCTAGGTTAATAGGTTAGTCCCAGAAATAATATAAAATAGCATATAAATGCATATAAAACATCCAAGATAAATAATATAATAGCATGGAACAATCAAAAATTATAGATACGTTGGAGACGTATCACGTGCCAAGGGGGGTGGCCTGTTGGGGAACGTAGTAATTTCAAAAAATTTCCTACGCACACGCAAGATCATGGTGATACATAGCAACGAGAGGAGAGTGTTGTCTACGCACTCGTGGACCGAAGCGAAGCGATCACAACGTAGAGGAAGTAGTCGACGTTCTCCTCGCGATCCAACCGATCCTAGCACCGTTACTCGGCGCCCGAGTTCTTGACACACGTGCGGCTCGATGGCGCCCTCGGGCTCCAATCCAAGAGAGCTTCGGGAGGGAGAGTTCCGTCGACAAGACGACGGCGTGGTGGCGATCTTGATGTTCTACCGACGCAGGCTTCGCCTAAGCACCGCTTCGATATGACCGAGGTGGATTATGGTGGAGGGGGCACCGCACACGGCTAAGGAACGATCTCAAGGATCAACTTGTGTGTTCTAGGGTGCCCCCTGCCTCAGATATAAAGGATCAAAGGGGTGCGGCCGGCCCTAGGAGGAGGCGCGCAGAGTCCTACTCCCACCGAGTAGGACTCCCCTCCTAGTTGGATTAGGACTTGGGGAGGGAAAGAGGAAGGCGCCGCCTCCTCCTGTCCTATTCGGACTAGGGGAGGCGCAGCCTGCCCTGGCCGCCCTTCCTCTTCTCCCTCATGGCCCACTAAGGCCCATTAACCCCGGAGGGTTCCGTAACCCGGTGTTCCGAAAATCCGATTTCACCCGAACCATTCGAACTCCAAACATAGGCTTCCAATATATCAATCTTTATGTCTCGACCATTTCGAGACTCCTCATCATGTCCGTGATCACATCCGGGACCCGAACTTCTTCGGTACATCAAAATACACAAACTCATAATATAACCGCCATCGAAACCTTAAGCGTGGGACCCTACGGTTCGAGAACAATGTAGACATGACCGAGACACGCCTCCGTCAATAACCAATAGCGGACCTGGATGCCCATATTGGCTCCTACATATTCTACGAAGATCTTTATCGGTCAGACCGCATAACAACATACGTTGTTCCTTTGTCATCGGTATGTTACTTGCCCGAGATTCGATCGTCGGTATCCAATACCTAGTTCAATCTCGCTACGCAAGTCTCTTTACTCATTCCGTAATATATCATCTCGCAACTAACTCATTAGTTACAATGCTTGCAAGGCTTAAGTGATGTGCATTACCGAGAGGGCCCAGAGATACCTCTCCGACATTCGGAGTGATAAATCCTAATCTCGAAATCGCCAACCCAACATCCGCCTTTGGAGACACCTGTAGTACTCCTTTATAATCACCCGATTCGTTGTGACATTTGGTAGTACCCAAAGTGTTCCTCCGCAAACGGAGTTGCATAATCTCATAGTTATAGGAACATGTATAAGTCATGAAGGAAGCAATAGCAACATACTAAACGATCGTGTGCTAAGCTAACGGAATGGGTCATGTCAATCGATCATTCAACTAATGATGTGACCTTGTTAATCAAATAACAACTCCTTGTTCATGGTTAGGAAACATAACCATCTTTGATTAACAAGCTAGTCAAGTAGAGGCATACTAGTGACACTCTGTTTGTCTATATATTCACACATGTATTATGTTTCCGGTTAATACAATTCTAGCATGAATAATAAACATTTATCATGATATGAGGAAATATATAATAACTTTATTATTGCCTCTAGGGCATATTTCCTTCAGTCTCCCACTTGCACTAGAGTCAATAATCTAGATCACATCACCATGTGATTAACATCGATAGTTCACATTATCATGCGATTAACACCCATAGTTCACATCGCCATGTGACCAATACCCAAATGGTTTACTAGATTCAGTAATCTAGTTCACATCGCTATGTGATTAAACACCCAAAGAGTACTAAGGTGTGATCATGTTTTGCTTGTGAGAGAGTCTTAGTCAACGGGTCTTTCACATTCAGATCCGTTACGTATTTTGCAATTCTTCTATGTCTACAATGCTCGCATTTAAACTACTCTAGCTAATTGCTCCCACTTTCAATATGTATCTAGATCGACTTAGAGTCATCGGATCGTGTCAAAACTTGCATCGTCGTAACCCTTTACGACGAACCTTTTTCACTTCCATAATCGAGAAACATATCCTTATTCCACTAAGGATAATTTTGACCGCTCCAGATGATCTACTCCTAGATCACTATTGTACTCCTTGCCAAACTCGGTCTGCAGGGTATACAATAGATCTGGTACACAAGATGGCATACTTTATAGAACCTATGGTCAAGGCATAGGGAATGACTTTCATTCTCTTTCTATCTTCTCGTCGTGGTCGGGTTTTGAGTCTTACTCAATTTCACACCTTGTAACACAGCAAGAACTCTTTCTTTGACTGCTCCATTTTGAACTACTTCAAAATCTTGTCAAGGTATGTACTCATTGAAAAAAACTTATCAAGCATCTTGATCTATCTTTATAGATCTTGATGCTCAATATGTAAGCAGCTTCACCGAGGTCTTTCTTTGAAAAACTTCTTTCAAACACTCCTTTATGCTTTGCAAAATAATTCTACATTATTTCCGATCTACAATATGTCATTCACATATACTTATCAGAAATGTTGTAGTGTTCCCACTCACTTTCTAGTAAATACAAGGCTTCACCATAAGTCTCATATAAAACTATATGCTTTGATCAACTCATCAAAGCGTATATTCCAACTCGAGATGCTTGCACCAGTCCATAGATGGATCGCTGGAGCTTGCACACTTTGTTAGCTCCTTTGGATCGAAAAAAACCTTCGGTTGCATCATATACAACTCTTCTTCCGTAAAACCATTCAGAATGCAGTTTTTACATCCATTTGCCTAATTTCATAAATTGTGGCAATTGCTAACATGATTCGGACAGACTTAAGCATCGCTACGTTGAGAAAATCTCATTGTAGTCAACATCTTGAACTTTGTCGAAAACCTTTTGCAACAAGTCGAGCTTTGTAGATAGTAACACTACTATCAACGTCCGCCTTCCTCTTGAAGATCCATTTATTTTCTATGGTTTGCCGATCATCGGGCAAATCCATCAAAGTCCATACTTTGTTCTCATACATGGATCATATCTCGATTTCATGGCCTCAAACCATTTTGCGGAATCTGGGCTCATCATCGCTTCCTCATAGTTCGTAGGTTTGTCATGGTCAAGTAACACGACCTTGTAGCAGGATTACCGTACCACTCAGTGCGGATCTCACTGCTTTTACCTACGAGGTTCGGTAGTAACTTGATCTCAAGTTTTATGATCATCATCATTAACTTCCTCACTAATTGGTGTAGGTGTCACAGAACCAATTTCTGTGATGAACTACTTTCCAATAAGGGAGCTAGTACTGTTACCTCATCAAGTTCTACTTTCCTCCCACTCACTTCTTTCGAGAGAAACTCCTTCTCTAGAAAGGATCCATTCTTAGCAACAAATGTTTTGCCTTCGGATCTGTGATAGAAGGTGTACCCAACAATTTCCTTTGGGTATTCTATGAAGACGTACTTCTCCAATTTGGGTTTGAGCTTATCAGGATGAAACTTTTTCACATAAGCATCGCAGCCCCAAACTTTAAGAAACGACAACTTTGGTTTCTTGCTAAACCACAGTTCATATAGTGTCGTCTCAACGGATTTAGATGGTGCCCTATTTAACGTGAATGCAGCTGTCTCTAATGCATGATCCCAAAACGATATTGGTAAACCGGTAAGAAACATCATAGATTGTACTATATCCAATAAAGTACGGTTATGACGTTCGGACACACCATTAAGATGTGGTGTTCCAGGTGGCATGAGTTTGTGAAACTATTCCACATTGTTTTAATTGAAGATCAAACTCGTAACTCAAATATTTGTCTCCACGATCAGATCGTAGAAACCTTATTTTCTTGTCATGATGATTTTTCCACTTCACTCTGAAATTCTTTGAACCTTTCAACTATTTCAGACTTATGTTTCATCAAGTAGATATACCCATATCTGCTCAAATCATCTGTGAAGGTCAGAAAATAACGATACCCGCCATGAGCCTTAACACTCATTGGATCGCATACATCAAGATGTATTATTTCCAATAAGTCAATTGCTCGCTCCTTTGTTCGGAGAACGGAGTCTTAGTCATCTTGCCCATGAGGCATGGTTCGCAAGCATCAAGTGATTCATAATCAAGTGATTCCAAAATCCCACCAGCATGGAGTTTCTTCATGCGCTTTACACCAATATGACCTAAACGGCAGTGCCACAAATAAGCTGCACTATCATTATTAACTTTGCATCTATGTGTATCACTACGATCGAGATCCAATAAACCATTTTCATTGGGTGTGTAACCATATAAGGTTTTATTCATGTAAACAGAACAACAGTTTATTCTCTTACTTAAATGAATAACCGTATTGCAATAAACACGATCAAATCATATTCATGCTCAACGCAAACACCAAATAACATTTATTTAGGTTCAACACTAATCCCGAAAGTATAGGGGGTGTGCGATGATGATCATATCAATCTTGAAACTACTTTCAACACACATCATCACTTCACCCTTAACTAGTTTCGCTTATTCTACGCAACTCCGTTTCGAGTTACTACTCTTAGCAACCGAACCAGTACCAAATACCAAGGGGTTGCTATAAACACTAGTAAAGCACACATCAAATACCAGATATCAAATATACCCTTTTTCACTTTTGCCATCCTTCTTATCCACCAAATATTTAGGGTAGTGGTGCTTCCAAGAACAGTCCCTTTGCGATAGAAGCACTTAGTCTCGTGCTTAGGTCCGACTTGGGCTTCTTCACTTGAGCAACAACTTGCTTGCCGTTCTTCTTGAAGTTCCTTCTATCCCTTTGCCCTTTTCTTGAAACTAGTGATCTTGTTTAACCATCAACACTTGATGTTCTTTCTTGATTTCTACCTTCATCGATTTCATCATCATGAAAAACTCGAATCATTTTCATCATCCCTTGCATACTATAGTTCATCATGAAGTTCTACTAACTTGGTGATGGTGACTAGAGAATTCATCAATCACTATCTTATCGGAAGATTAACTCCCACTTGATTCAAGCGATTGTAGTATCCGCACAATCGAGCACATGCTCACTAGTTGAGCGATTCTCCTCCATCTTTTAGCTATAGAACTTGTTGGAGACTTCATATCTCTCAACTCAGGTATTTGCTTGAAATATTAACTTCAATTCCTGGAACATCTCATATGGTCCATGATGTTTAAAACATCTTTGAAGTCCCGATTCTAAGCCATAAAGCATGGTGCACAAAACTATCAAGTAGTCATCATATTGAGCTAGCCAAATGTTTCATAACGTCTGCATCTGCTCCTGCAATAGGTCTGTCACCTAGCGGTGCATCAAGGACATAATTCTTCTTCAAGAAGAATGAGGATAAACCTCGATCACGATCCAATCCG
Source organism: Aegilops speltoides (assembly GCA_021437245.1). Classification (NCBI taxonomy): domain Eukaryota; kingdom Viridiplantae; phylum Streptophyta; class Magnoliopsida; order Poales; family Poaceae; genus Aegilops; species Aegilops speltoides. The sequence goes on from CM038142.1 coordinate 228,582,432, forward strand.
CATCATTGCTACTAACATTTTTCAACATAATTTTCTCTAGGAACATATCAAAAACAAACATATGAAAGCAACAACGCGAGCTATTGATCTACAACATAATTTGCAAAATACTACCAGGACTAAGTTCATGATAAATTTAAGTTCAATTAATCATATTACTTAAGAACTCCCACTTAGACAGACATCTCTCTAGTCATCTAAGTGATCACGCGATCCAAATCAACTAAACCATAACCGATCATCACGTGAGATGGAGTAGTTTTCAATGGTGAACATCTTATGTTGATCATATCTACTATATGATTCACGCCGACCTTTCGGTCTCCGTGTTCCGAGGCCATATCTGCATATGCTAGGCTCGTCAAGTATAACCTGAGTATTCTGCGTGTGCAAAACTGGCTTGCGCCGTTGTAGATGGACGTGAGCTTATCACACCGATCATCACGTGGTGTCTGGGCACGACGAACTTTGGCAACGGTGCATACTCAGGGAGAACACTACTTGATAATTTTTCGTGAGAGATCATCTTAAAATGCTACCGCCAATCAAAGCAAGATAAGATGCATAAAAGATAAACATCACATGCAATCAATATAAGTGATATGATATGGCCATCATCATCTTGTGCTTGTGATCTCCATCTCCGAAGCACCGTCGAGATCACCATCGTCACCGCGCGACACCTTGATCTCCATCGTAGCATCATTGTCGTTACGCCATCTATTGCTTCTCGACTATCGCTACCGCTTAGTGATAAAGTAAAGCAATTACAGTATGCGTTTGCATTTCATACAATAAAGCGACAACCATATGGCTCCAGCCGATTGCCGATAACTTCGTTACAAAACATGATCATCTCATACAATAAAATATAGCATCGCGTCTTGACCATATCACATCACAACATGCCTGCAAAAACAAGTTAGACGTCCTCTACTTTGTTGTTGCAAATTTTATGTGGCTGCTACGGGCTTTAGCAAGAACCGTTCTTACCTCGCATCAAAACCACAACGATAGTTTGTCAAATAGACTCCGTTTAACCTTCACAAGGACCGGCGTAGCCTCACTCGTTCAACTAAAGTGAGAGAGACAGACACCCGCCATCACCTTTAAGCAACGAGTGCTCGTGGCGGTGAAACCAGTCTCGCGTAAGCGTCTGGCGTAATGTCGGTCCGGCCGCTTCATCTCACAATACCGCTGAACCAAAGTATGACATGCTTGGTAGGCGGTATGACTTATATCGCCCACAACTCACTTGTGTTCTACTCGTGCATATAACATCAACGCATAAAACCTGGCTCGGATGCCATTTGTTGGGGAACGAGTAATTTCAAAAAATTCCTACGCACACGCAAGATCATGGTGATGCATAGCAACGAGAGGGAGAGTGTTGTCTCGTACCCTCGTGACCCGAAGCGAAGCGATCACAACGTAGAGGAAGTAGTCGACGTTCTCCTCGCGATCCAACCGATCCCAAGACCAGTTACTCCGGCGCCTCGAGTTCTTGACACACGTGCGGCTCGATGACGCTCCTCGGGCTCCAATCCAAGAGAGCCGGGGGAGAGAGTTCCGTCGACGACGGCGTGGTGGCGATCTTGATGTTCTACCGACGCAGGCTTCGCCTAAGCACCGCTTCGATATGAAAAGGAGCAAAGGGGGTGCGGCCGCCCTAGGTGGAGGCGCCGGAGGAGTCCTACTCCCACCGGGTGTAGGACTCCCCCTTCCTAGTTGGATTAGGACTTGGGGAGGAAAGAGGGAAGGGCGCCGCCCCCCCCTTCCTTGTCCTATTCGGACTAGGGGAGGCCTGCCTGCCCCTGGCCGGCCCTTCCTCTTCTCCCTCATGGCCCACTAAGGCCCATTAACCCCGGAGGGTTCCGTAACCCCTGTGTTCTAAGAAAATCCGATTTCACCCTAACCATTCGAACTCCAAACATAGGCTTCCAATATATCAACCTTTATGTCTCGACCATTTCGAGACTCCTCGTCATGTCCGTGATCACATCCGGACCCGAACTTCTTCGGTACATCAAAATACACAAACTCATAATATAACCGCCATCGAAACCTTAAGCGTGCGGACCCTACGGTTCGAGAACAATGTAGACATGACCGAGACACGTCTCCGGTCAATAACCAATAGCGGGACCTGGATGCCCATATTGGCTCCTACATATTCTACGAAGATCTTTATCGGTCAAGACCGCATAACAACATACGTTGTTCCTTTGTCATCGGTATGTTACTTGCCCGAGATTCGATCGTCGGTATCCAATACCTAGTTCAATCTCGTTACCGGCAAGTCTCTTTACTCGTTCCGTAATACATCATCTCGCAACTAACTCATTAGTTACAATGCTTGCAAGGCTTAAGTGATGTGCATTACCGAGAGGGCCCAGAGATACCTCTCCGACATTCGGAGTGACAAATCCTAATCTCGAAATCGCCAACCCAACATCCGCCTTTGGAGACACCTGTAGTACTCCTTTATAATCACCCGATTCGTTGTGACGTTTGGTAGTACCCAAAGTGTTCCTCCGGCAAACGGGAGTTGCATAATCTCATAGTTATAGGAACATGTATAAGTCATGAAGGAAGCAATAGCAACATACTAAACGATCGTGTGCTAAGCTAACGGAATGGGTCATGTCAATCAGATCATTCAACTAATGATGTGACCTTGTTAATCAAATAACAACTCCTTGTTCATGGTTAGGAAACATAACCATCTTTGATTAACAAGCTAGTCAAGTAGAGGCATACTAGTGACACTCTGTTTATCTATATATTCACACATGTATTATGTTTCCGGTTAATACAATTCTAGCATGAATAATAAACATTTATCATGATATGAGGAAATATATAATAACTTTATTATTGCCTCTAGGGCATATTTCCTTCATGGCCGTGCCCAAGTGCCTTGTGGGCCACTAGTGGGTCCAATAGGTTAGTCCGTGCCCAAGTGCCTTGTGGGCCACTAGTGGGTCCCCTCCTATGGATCCTCGCTCCAATAATTTTTATATATTCCATAAAAAATCTCCAAAAAGTTTCGTCCAATCACGAGAACTTCTATTTCTGCACAAAAACAACACCATGGTAGTTCTGCTGAAACAGCGTCAGTGCGGATTAGTTTCATTCAAATCATGCAAATACGAGTCCAAAACAAGAGCATAAGTTTTTGGAAAAGTAGATACGACGGAGACATATCACCTGTCAAGATGCGTGGCATGATAATAAGAAGTAGGTAGGATCATGCATCGACGATGGGACGTGCATTCGTTCCTAGTCTTGCCTTAGAAGGGCACCTACCCTCGCATTTAATGTGGTAGGTATAGTACCAGTAATTTTGATATCCCCAGTGTCGTATGTAGCAAATGTGGTAACTCCTTGGCATATAAAAGGAGGATCAAACACATATCTACTGGTACATACCCTCGGCCCCGAGGGTGAACTACTCCCTCCTCGTCATGGAGAGCGACGGGATGATGAATATGGCCACTGGTGATAGTTCCCCCCTCCGGAAGGGTGCCGGAATAGGGTCCCAATTGGTTTTTGGTGGCTACAGAGGCTTGCGGCGGCGGAACTCCCAATCTAGGTTTATTACTAGGGGTTTCTATATTTATTGGAATTTTTTGCGTCGGTTTCACGTCAGGGGGGTCCACTAGTCAACGACAAGACAGGAGCACCCTCCCGGGGGGTAGGGCGCGCCCTCCTATCTTGTGGTTGGCTCGGGAATCTTCTGGCCCAACTCTTTTGCTTCGGGGGCTTCTTCTTGTCCATAAAAAATCACCGTAAATTTTCAAGTCATTTGGACTCCGTTTGGTATTCATTTTCTGTAAAACTCAAAAACAAGGAAAAAACAGAAACTGACATTGGGCTCTAGGTTAATAGGTTAGTCCCAAAAATAATATAAAATAGCATATAAATGCATATAAAACATCCAAGATAAATAATATAATAACATGGAACAATCAAAAATTATAGATACGTTGGAGACGTATCACGTGCCAAGGGGGTGGCCGCGCCCAAGTGCCTTGTGGGCCACTAGTGGGTCCCCTCCTGTGGATCTTCGCTCCAATAATTTTTATATATTCCATAAAAAATCTCCAAAAAGTTTCGTCCAATCACGAGAACTTCTATTTCTGCACAAAAACAACACTATGGTAGTTCTGCTGAAACAGCGCCAGTGCGGATTAGTTTCATTCAAATCATGCAAATACGAGTCCAAAACAAGAGCATAAGTTTTTGGAAAAGTAGATACGACGGAGACGTACCACCTCTCATGATGCGTGGCATGATAATAAGAAGTAGGTAGGATCATGCATCGACGATGGGACGTGCATTCGTTCCTAGTCTTGCCTTAGAAGGACACCTACCCTCGCATTTAATGTGGTAGGTATAGTACCAGTAATTTTGATATCCCCAGTGTCGTATGTAGCAAATGTGGTAACCCCTTGGCATATAAAAGGAGGATCAAACACATATCTACTGGTACATACCCTCGGCCCCGAGGGTGAACTACTCCCTCCTCGTCATGGAGAGCGATGGGATGATGAATATGGCCACTGGTGATAGTTCCCCCCTCCGGCAGGGTGTCGGAATAGGGTCCCGATTGGTTTTTGGTGGCTACAGAGGCTTGCGGCGGCGGAACTCCCAATCTAGGTTTATTACTAGGGGTTTCTATATTTATAGGAATTTTTTGCGTCGGTTTCACGTCACGGGGGTCCACTAGTCAACGACAAGACAGGAGCACCCTCCCGGGGGGTAGGGCGCGCCCTCCTATCTTGTAGTTGGCTCGGGAATCTTCTGGCCCAACTCTTTTGCTTTGGGGGCTTCTTCTGGTCCATAAAAAATCACCGTAAATTTTCAAGTCATTTGGACTCCGTTTGGTATTCATTTTCTGTAAAACTCAAAAACAAGGAAAAAACAGAAACTGACATTGGGCTCTAGGTTAAAAGGTTAGTCCCAAAAATAATATAAAATAGCATATAAATGCATATAAAACATCCAAGATAAATAATATAATAGCATGGAACAATCAAAAATTATAGATACGTTGGAGACGTATCACGTGCCAAGGGGGGTGGCCGTGCCCAAGTGCCTTGTGGGCCACTAGTGTGTCCCCTCCTGTGGATCTTTGCTCCAATAATTTTTATATATTCCATAAAAAATCTCCAAAAAGTTTCGTCCAATCACGAGAACTTCTATTTCTGCACAAAAACAACACCATGATAGTTCTGCTGAAACAGCATCAGTGCGGATTAGTTTCATTCAAATCATGCAAATACGAGTCCAAAACAAGAGCATAAGTTTTTTGGAAAAGTAGATACGACGGAGATGTATCACCTCTCATGATGCATGGCATGATAATAAGAAGTAGGTAGGATCATGCATCGACGATGGGACGTGCATTCGTTCCTAGTCTTGCCTTAGAAGGACAACTACCCTCGCATTTAATGTGGTAGGTATAGTACCAGTAATTTTGATATCCCCAGTGTCGTATGTAGCAAATGTGGTAACCCCTTGGCATATAAAAGGAGGACCAAGCTACGGCATTGAGGGGGGACAGAGAGGTAAAAGAGGGACTCCTCCTAAGAGGAAAACCCTAGGTCAAAAATAAGATAGACTTTGAGAAGATCTGCCAGCTCCCTTCCCGGGACTTGCAGCACTACCCACATTGTACTTATCCACCATTGTATTCATCCACCACTCAAACCACCAAAGCAAGGAGTAGGGTATTATATGCAATGCGACCCTAACCTGGGTAAAACCTCCTCGTCTCTAGATTCCTCACCAGCCAGAGGTCATAGCAGCATCTGTGTTCGCCGCACCGCCTACCGAACCAAAAAAGGGAGCAGTCTCCTGCTCCCTGGTGTCGCAAGTGCTCACAAGCACGCACCCGATAGTCGCTTGATCGACCTCTTCCTCGTCGTCGTCATCGTCACCATCATCACTATCGCGCTCCTGAGTGGAGGCCGTTGTTTCATCATCATCATCCTCGGGAGAGTTAGCAACATCACCGTCATCGGAGGCCTCGGTCCCGGATCTTCTTCCTCATCCGAGGCCTCCTTAGGCGTTTTCTTCGCCTTTTGGAGGGTGCGCCCCTGACCTTCTCAGACCAAAAAAGGGCGCCTCCATAAATGAAGACATGGCCGCGTCCACCACTTCCCCGGCAATGGGGGCTTTGAGTGGTATGCCTCGAAGGCCACAAACTTGTGCACAATAAGAACGAATGGTACGCAGAGGATAAAGCCCCGAGCTCCAAATAAGGAAGAACCCAAAGTTTTTGACACTTACTTGGCTCCATGGGTGGTCCGCACTGAAGGCCTCAATGGCGTGACCTTGGACTCCTTGATCGCTTTTGGCTCGATCAAGGAGCTAAGATGGCGATCAACTTCTTCCGGCCCAGCTCGTCTCGGGAAACCCGCGACAGGTCTGCTGCTCCTGTGTACATGTACATCGGGGACGGCCAAGCTTGTAGAGGGAGGGCGTGGCGGTTCACCCATGTCCTGATAACGTGGCCTCCCTTCAGCCCGACCTCCTTCAAATGGGTTGTGGCGTTAGCCAAAGCCTTGGCCTCCAGTGACAGCTGGTTCAGCGGAGCCCGGGACCCAACTTCTGCGGGTGTTCGTTCATGAAGACGGGCAGGTTGTCTCCAAACCCAAAAACATAGAACCAAGGCTTATGACATTCCTAACAAATTTTGGGAGGTCCGTGGCAAAGAGCTTGGTGTTGGGGCGGAGCTGCAAGATAGCTCCCCCGAGGTCGCACACGACATCCTCGTCCGTCTGAACGTAAACTCGAAAGAAGTACCAGAACAGCTCAAAGTGAGGAGCCATTCCGAGGAAACATTCACAGAAAGTAATGAAATTGGCTGTGTGGAGGACTCCGTTAGGCGGAATATGATGCAGTTGGTAGCCACAGAAGCGGAGCAGCCCATGCACGAACCTGTGGAGCCGAGCCCCCTCCCAAAATACTCCAGGTGAATCATGCTCACTAGCATGGGACGTCAGTGGGGCCTCGCCTTCCGAAAGGCGGCGCTCCAGACCCGCTGGTCCTCTTACGTTTCTTGTTAACCCCGGCAGCGGGCAGGTCCTGCTGGGGTCGCAAGCTCTTCCCTCGCTCTGTTCGTGGCCATAACAGCAAGGACTGCGCGGGCAAACTACGAAGGACTGGCAGCGAACGAGGAGCAAAAGCTAATAGCAAATTTCTTTCCTTTGGCTTCTCTCATGAATCTCAAACGTGTCAACATTGATGAAACAGGCTCTATATGTAGTAACTGGTTTCTGCGAAACGAATTTACGTACGATGGGCTTCGAAAGAATGAAGACTGATTTAGATCCATCCTCTGAAAGCGCAGAAAGTATGCTTTTGAGCTGTTTCTCCACCCACCTCTGAACTTTTTCTCCACCCACCTCTGAACTGTTTCAATTACTGATGTGATCAGATTCCTACAAATATTCATGTAAAATACTGTACATCCTAACAGGACATTATCCTTAATATCCATATGTTCCAATAAACTAGTAGCCATCTTAATCTATATCACCCAAGTCAAATGATTTGATTACACCACAATATCTCCATACTACAACACCAACACAGTAACATCATGTCAACACGCCATACATGCTTTTTTGTGAGGCTTCTGCCCTACAAGGTACTACGGTCAGGTCCTACTGTACATCAGCTGGGAAGCTAAAGTCATCCAAAACCTAGAGTAGACTAACAATTTCCCACCAATGGGAAGAACATATATTCTAGCCTTGTAGCTTGATACATGTACATCTTCTGGTGAAACTACATCCTGAAATCCATGACGCAGACGGTATTGTTGGAGAAGCAAGCTGCTATCTTGCTGCCTTCTTTGTTCCAGCACACTTCGAAAATGCCACCGCTCCCTCTGAAGGTCTTCAGGATCCTGCCTTCTTTGACGGACCATATATGTAGGCTTTGATCCAGCGACCCACTAGCCAGGTACTCGCCATCAGGGCTAAAGGCCACAGAATAAACTGGCTGCCTGTAATCATTCGTAAATTGACGAGAGCTTAGCATTCTATGTGTGACACAGTAAGTCGCGATAATTTTCTTCCCTTAGTATCAGTACCTATGGCCAGCCAAGCTGTACAGAAGGTGTCCTTGCTCAACTTCCCATAGCTTGATAGATGAATCAAACGATGCGCTGCATATAAAACAAAATAGTCCATCATTGCTGATAAACACAAGCAACCTGCTGGGGTAGCAAAATCGTCCTCAGAAGCAAGGAACCTAATGCAGATACCGACTATCTTGTACACAACGGATAAACAAAGCTATCAAACAGAGACTGAACCCACTGAATGGTGAACTAGGAGTTTGTACCGAAATAAACATTGACCAAGAACTTACCTACAACACGAGTTGACGCTGAAATAATATCATCTTGGACTATAAACATGTTCCGTACAAATCATGATTTGGCATGAGCTAATTTGTTACTGCTGGCTATCCAATTACAAGATGATATGTTCTCGCTGAAGCGAGGCCTAGTGTGCCATATCATACAAAGGAAGCATTAATACTGGATTACAGTAGACGCTGAGAACGACTAATCACCCAATACACTACCCATCGATAATTTCCAAAATTGTAGTGGATATCATTGCAGGTAGGAGAGACCGAACTTACTGAACAACCACTTTGCAGTGTACTGCAAATATCAAGTTTCCTAGGATATACTACCTCTGTTCCAAAATACATGATGTCCCAGAAAATGTTCAGTCAAACTTTACAATCTTTGACCACTGATTAACAGACTAAATGAATTTGTTAGACAGAAATTGTAACGCAAGATTTTTCGTTAAAAATATTTTTACAATGTCGGACCCTTCCCCGGACCCTGCGCAAGCGGGAGCTACATGCACCGGGCTGCCCTTTTCTTTTAATTTTATTATTACTAATTCATGCAGGATTAACTGCTCAAGGTTACTCACTGAAGGCTGCACATAATTCCAACGTCAGGAATACATGTTAGAACAGGTCGGTCAGTTGACCCAACAGTCAACTGTCAGAAATGAAAATACAAAGGCATTATTTGTCTTCAAAGGCTCTGGAGCTAATGCCCAAATTATACCTTGCCAAAAGCAGCTGTTGATTGGGATTATTTGTTCCTGGACCTGTGGGGCTCCATCTAATAGTGTATATTTCCTGCAAAAAGACAGTTGAGCAGATAAGAGAGAAAGTTAGAAAACTCAAGGGATCAAGCAAGAATAACGATTATTTGACAAACCTTGGTATGCTCTTTAAAATCATATACACATTTGTCCTGCTTCACACTCCATATCTGACAAAGGAAAAAGGAAAAGGAACGCTTCATTACGAAAAAAAGACAAAGCACCTGCGCATGGTCAGCTTCTGTGAAGTGTGAACAAATATAGCAACTTGAGCCACACAAAAAGCATGTCCACATGAGTGGCTACTGTGAATCCATATGGTTACATAAACCACCTATAATTACAATGAGAAATGTATATTGAATTGCAGCGAGGCATCTGGTGCAAAAGCACAACTCAATGCATAATGCGAACTTCCGATCCGGGCATTATTTTCTTTTCTGTTATGTGAATGTCATCTGCCATCCTGGCGCCTGTCATTTATGACTCTATGGCCCTATAAGACTAGCCACAGTGGGAGTAACTTCAGCAGTAACATCGAGTCCAACTCAGCAAATTTGCTTATGTGGCAATGAGTTAATGAGGAGAGAGGTAGTTATAGTAACTTAGCTAGTTACTGTAACATCACATGTCCCAATACAATATGAGTCTATAACCTAATAAATGAAGCTTTGCATGTTACCACACTTATGTTACTACCCACTATGAAGGTAGTAACATAGTCTAGGGACATGTGTATGTTATAGTGTATGTTACTCACCATTGTGGCTAGTCTAATTTTGAACTTTCAGACTTAAATTATGTTTCTCATTTATTGCCTGTTATTGTGGAGCGATTAGAACTTGATTTTTTAAAACAGTAAGCAGATAGAATCATTTGAGACATCAGCAACAGAAAATAAGAATTATTTAGGTTAACTAACAAAATATTCTGTACTGGTAAACCAGGTTGTGTTTTTTCATTACACACGTTGTACAACTGGTGCCATGTATATACTGAGAAAATGCTTAGCTTTACTCGGCAAAAACCATATAATCACAACAGGTCATCAAATTACAACTTTAGAGAGTGAAATACACCTACAACCATTAAACTAGTGGTATAATTTGGTCTCTTAACTCGGAAAATGCTCACCTGGGTCAACAAACTTATTTATGCGCTGCGCTGCACATACGGTCCTACTCCCTCCATATCTTCGTATATTAGTTTTATCTAAAGTCAAAACTTCATAAAGTTTGACCAATTTTATGTTTAAAAATGTCAACATAAGTTTTTTGAGAAAGTGGGAGTAAAAAAAGAGGGCTCTGTATCCCCCGCTGACATGGCATGTATCTGAGAGATCAAAATACGCACCAAACCCCCTCCATCTTCACCATCAGTATCACTAAGTTCTGGTTCACCCGAAAAGACCCATCTGTCTCCACCAAACTTAAAGCCTCTCCCACGAAATACTTGCCAATTCGTCACATATGCGTGCTCGTGCTTTCGCCTCCGCATCCGAGGCTCCGAGCAAACACCGCATCATCCATAGCTTGCGAGCGCACACGCGTGAAGACTGGTGCGTCATGCTGTCAGGTATGCTGATGTTAAATCCTAGCATCAATTCCAATTTTTAAATTTGATCATTTAACTATAATATGGAGATGATCACTACCTCCCATGTTGCTGTTCACGGGTCACAACTGTGGCATGGGTCTTCTTCAATGCTTTGATTTCAGCGTTTTGTTTCAAAACCTACTGATGGCAGCATCAATTTCGAGGTTCCTTGCATTGGCATTGTTGAAAGTGCCATATATCCCCCCTGTGGGTTTTGGTGATTGATGAAAAGACATTCAATTAAGTATATTTCAGGTTTGGTCCATTTGGTAAGTGGATTGTAGCCCAAGGCTCTTAGTTAGGTTGCAATTTCCTAGGATTTTGGTGGATCGAAGATTCCACATTGAATCCAAGGACAACCGTGCTATCAAGAGGGTCAAATGCAAAAGATCTAGGGATGAACACCTTATATAATAAGTACAGGCGCTCCCTAAGATTTCAACTTCAAATTCTTTAATCCATCTCATTTCACTCTCTCCCAATAGCTCCAGACCAGTCGGACAGTGGAACCTAGCCAGGTGAGTTGTGAGAGTTCTGCTGAGCAAACTGGCAATTTTCCAAAGTTCCATCCAGAACAAAGCTTTTCTGTGTTTTATAACTACCTCTGTTAGCTCCAGTACCTCCGAGCTATTTCTTATTTGGCACTCTTGAGCGGTTATAGTTTGCTCCAACCAGTTGTGCCAGTATAGGTTTTGCGCTCCTGAGCTATAGTGAGCTGGGAGTTAACCATTTCTGCCAAGCTCATTTTCATAGTGTACTCTGCTAGTCCCGGTACCTCTAAGAAATCTTTGCCTGGTACTACCGAGCACACTCCTTCAACGCAGAGATGAGCCATCTTTTGTCTGGCACCTCTGAGCTTTGTTCCTCCTGTAGCTCCGGGTATTTGGAAATCAAAGATGCTTCTGGACAGTCCGGTACCTCCAGGTACTTTGGACAATTCCAGGGCTCTAGATTTAAACACTGAACTTGTCCTGGTATGTGCTTCTCCTATTCAAACGATCAGATTTTCACCTTTTTTATAAATTGACCCTCACATACCTTATGTGGGGGAGGAGGCTTTATGGATGAAGTTGTGGAGGCACCCCCCCCCCCCTCTCCCATTGAGAAAGCCCTTTGCTTTGCACTTCACCTCTCATGCTGTAATGTAAACCTATCTTTGATTCTTGAGAGATACTCCCTCCGTCCGGAAATACTTGTCATCAAAATGGATGAAAATGAATGTATCTAGAACTACAAATACATCTATATCAATGACAAGTATTTCCGGACGGAGGGAGTAGATCTATGGGTTGTTGAGCTTTGATTGAAGATCTTGTTGGGGAGTTCATTCAAGTGGCCTTGCTTTGTGAAAGTGCATCTCCAAGATACCCTACTGGTTTCGGTGATTTATGGCAACCATTTGAGAGGACCAATGATTTCAATGAGTGTATTTCAGGGACTCATTGGCTATAAGTGAAATATCATTGGCTATAAGGACTAATTTTCTTAAACGAGTCCTTGCCTATAAGTGGAATATCAATGGTGACCCTACCTCAAGCTTGTGCCTTGTAGTATGTACTTTCTAGGCTTTTGGTGTGATTCACACTGAGTGTAGGACAACCATACTATGAAGAGGGGCACAAGCAAAGTACTTTGGTTTGAAATCCAAGAACAGATCCTAGACCAAAGTCTTCACCAAGTAGGCGATCTGTTCTTGGATTTTGGTAGGACTATTCACACACCACCACCACCCCACCCCTCCCTCCCCCTCTCCACCCCATCTAGAACTTAGACGGTTAGACCCAAATCCCAACACTTGTTACTCCTGGAGGGTGTGCGCCTCCTAGATGGTTAGAGTCTCACTTGAGAACCTTCATGTGTGGAAGAGTCAGGAAGTTTGTAAAGGCCTAGAGAGCGTCTCTTTGTGTGAAGATCTACCACGAGTGAGGCTCCCTTTGTGGTTGCCATGGTGGAATAGGTGGACTAGGCCCTTGGTGGCATAGCGAGCCAAGACCTTTGTGGTTGTAGGATTTTGTATACAAACCTCCGCCAACGAGTAAGATTACACCAACAATCCAAACCTCGGGTAAAATCACCTATGTGTGATCTCTTCCCCTTACTACTTTACTTATTGCAAACTTTGCTTCCACTCTTAATTTCATAGACTTGCATGCAACTAGGGGTACTTAGTTTAAATCCTTCCCACTAGAAAGAATTAATTTTTGACATCTTTTATTCAACCCCCCCCCCCCCCAAAAAAAAAAAAACAAGTAATCATGCAGAAAGCGCGAAGATGCGCAGCTCACGTTCTCCAGAAGCTCATGGCTCATAACCCCACGGACAAACGACCTTGTGGCCAACACCAATGTCTCCACGCTGCTCTCCGCCACCATTCTTCTCCGGCTGCCTAGTAACACAGTCGCGTTAGTACCGCCACCACATCCTCCAGTTTCGAGAGTCTAAGCTGTCACACTCGTTGTCACAACATGCAAGGTGTGACAACCTCGTTGTCATAGGCTCACTGTCAGAATCCCTCCATTTTCGAGAGCTTTGAGTTTTCGCGCACCTTGCCTATCCAAACCCGCTAGAGCTGTCGTCAGGATACTTTGTTGTCATCGTGATCAACAGCAAGATTGCGGACGTGACTGAGGACATGGCAAAGGGGGCGTACAAGAAGACAAGTCCTTGCTTTGACGAACCCTCATCTCTCGTTGCAAGCACGTTTCCACATGCCAGGCTCTTGCAACGTCTGTCACGGCCAGGCAAACCTGCATCACCATTCAAACCCTCGCAACTAGCTCTTCTCTGTGCGCAAACCGCCGCCCACGAACATCACCTCCACGAGGGGGCAAGCATGAAGGCCTGTAAAGGTAAGCTCGTCGTCCTTTGCATCAGTTACTCCTCAGCTTCCTAAAACTGATGGAAGACTTGAGGCTTTTTTGCAGTTTCCAATCCCCTACTTACACCCCAACGAGTAAACTGGTGGACCGGAGCTATCAGATATGTATTTAGGGCTGTGCACCGTATAGACAAGTTTGTTAACTTAAATGAGTATTTTCAGAGTTAAAGCACAAAATTGCACTGCCCCAAATAGTTTAATGGCTGTAGGTGTTTGTTTCACTCAAATAGACAGTAGAGATACTTATACATCTAGGAAAAAATTGGAAATGCAAGATAACATATAGTAATACATTACTCAATAGCAAGACAATGAAAAAATAACCAAAACAAAACAGCTAACAGGGAGCCTGAATTATTAGTTCGTGATGTATTGTACACAATGGTGCAAGAACTAGAAAAACTATTAACTACTATACAGAAAGCAAGATGATACCTTTGCAGTCCAATCATCAGAACAAGAAGCCAACAAAGAACCAGTTGGATCCCACTTGATAGCATTAACTTCACTCTGGACAGTGTATTTATAGTCAGGTGGCTACTACGCCAATACTTTTTAAGTAAAAAAAATATTAATTATATTTTCATGGACAAGAAATGGTACTGTAACTTTATTTTAGCACAAACATCATGAAGCTATATAACTAATAGCTGCTCAGTGATTATACTCAGTAATTCCCGGTAGCATCTAAAATTATGTAGCCAAGCAATTTATGTATGGACAAATGAAGATAGTCATCTAAAATGAAACCAAGCAACGTGAGATGCTAGATGCCTTTGAAGAAGCCACTGAAGAGTATCAGAATCAACTCCACCTGTACAAGCAATGGACTAATGATGATGCTCGAGCCTCTTCTATCTTGGTGAAGAGCATGGTTGTTGATCTCACCATGGATGTGGTGGCCCTTACCACTGCATATCAGATGTGGGAGCACCTTCGCTGCCGCTATGAATCTACAGGGGATGCCATGTATCTCTCTGTTATTCGTCAAAGAGCAACAACTACAACAGGGAGATGCTACTGTGGATGACTTCTACAAGGAGATGTCGGCGGTGTGGCGCCAATTGGACTCTCTGGGAGCTGATGTTTGTCGCAGATGCCATTGTTGTGTGCAGCAACAAGCTAAGCTGAAGGTTCGTCGCCTCTACGACTTCCTCACTCGCCCGCCGGCGTATCTGGCAGTCGTCGCTTTCGATTATCGCACGCCATCCTCGGCTCTTTACTCTGGAGGCCCTTGCTGAGGTGCGATATGAGGAGCTGCGTCTATGGAGCACGGGTTTCTTGCCATCCTCTTCAGCAGTCCTGGCTGCCTGCGTTCCACCACCGCTGCCTCGTGTGCCCTCTTCTACACCGGTGGCAGTAGACTCGACTCGTGCTTTTTGCAACTACTGCAAGCAGGATGGTCACATGATCATGGAGTGCATCAAGAGGAGGCAGGGTCGCCATGGTGGCCATCCTCAAAAGGACTCAGGAGGCTCATCTAATTCTCGTGAGGACCCCCCTTGAAAAGGTTCACCAGGAGATGCCCACCTTGCTGCGCCACCTTGCTGCTTCTGCACCATCCTCAGGTTCTGTTGGTTCTGCTGGTCAGACGTCTGGTCCACCACCACACTCTTTGTCAGGTACAGCTTCGCCCTGGATTCTTGATTCTGGGGCCTCCTTCCACATGACACCACACATTGATCATCTTTGTGCTATCACCTCCGTGCCTTCTCCACTTACGATTCAGACCGCAAATGGCACTTCTCTTCCTGTTGCCGCAAGAGGGATTCCACGTCTTCTTTTCATGTCCCTGCCGTTTCTCATGTTCCTAAACTGACTATGCAACTTCTATCTGCTGGTCAACTTACTGACTTGGGTTGTCGTGTTCTTCTGGATTCTGACTCTTGTTGTGTTCAGGATCGTCGTACGGGGACTCTGGTTGGGATCGGTCCTCGGCGCCATGACTCCCAGCGTCTTTGGGAGCTCGATTGGCTGCGCCTTCCTTCCGCTACGTCCTCTAGCCAGTCGGACATCACCACCCCTTTTGCTTCAGCTGCCACCTCCACCACATCCTTCGCTCAGTGGCATCATCGACTGGGTCACATTTGTGGCTCCCGCTTGTCTTCGTTGGTTAGGAGTGGTGTTCTAGGGTCTGTCTCTGGTGATAGTTCCCTGAATTGTATGGGTTGTAAGCTTGGCAAGCAGATACAGCTCCCCTATCCCTCTAGTAGTTCTGTTTCTCAACGACCTTTTGAACTTGTTCACTCTGATGTATGGGGTCCTGCCCCCTTTGTTTCGAAAGGAGGTCACAAATATTATATAATTTTCATTAATGACTTCTCTCACCGCACTTGGATCTACTTTATGTCATCTCGTAGTCAAGTGCTTCAGATTTACAAGTCTTTTGCTACCATGGTTCACACTCACTATGATTCCTCTGTTCGAGTTTTTTGTGCTGATTCGGCTGGCGAGTACCTATCTCATGCACTTCGTGGTTTCCTTTGCTGAACAGGGTACGCTTCCTCAGTATTCTTGTCCTCGTGCCCATGCTCAAAATAAGACGCAAACATCGTCACATCCTTGAGACTGCTCGGGCTCTTCTTTTATCTTCTGTTGTCCCCCCGCTCTTTTGGGTTGAGGCTGTCTCTACCGCTGTTTACCTCATTAATATTCAGCCTTCTGTTGCTCTTCAGGGGGGAATACCAGTTGATCATCTAGGTGATGGTCCAGCTGATTATAGTGGTCTACGCCTGTTTGGTTGTGCCTGTTTTGTTCTTCTCCACCCTCATGAACACACCAAATTGATTGCTCAATCTGTTGAATGTGTTTTCCTTGGCTACAGCTTGGAGCACAAGGGTTACCGTTGCTGGAACCCTATAGCTAGGAGACTGAGAATCTCCAAAGATATCACTTTTGATGAGACTCGCTTCTTCTACCCTCATCATTCTTCTACTGCCACCACCGAGTCGTTAGTCAGGCCTCTCTCTTTTTTGACTCTACCTGATTCTCCACCTTCACAGTCACCTGTTAGGTCCACTCCTAGCCCTTCACCTATGTCTGCTCATAAGGTTCAGCTTACACAGGATGAGGTTTCTGTTCCCAGCTCTCCTACCCGTCGTGCTCAGCACCCTTCTCCCTCTAATGCGCCACCTTCCACTTCCATCTCTCAATTAGATGTCAAGAATGCCTTCTTGAATGGTGAGCTGCGGGAAGTGGTCTATATGCAGCCGCCTCCTGGCTATACTGTCTGCCTCACTGATCAGCGTACGGTTGACACTCCTATGGAGCTTGGTCTCCATCTTTGTCCTCGTGAGGGTGAACCCCTTGCAGATCCCACACGCTATCGCCATCTTGTCGGGAGCCTTGTCTATCTAGGCATCACTCGTCCTGACATTTATTATGCTGTGAACATTCTGAGTCAGTTTGTCTCTACTCCCACTCACCTTCACTACAGTCATCTTCTTCGGGTTCTTCGTTACCTTCGTGGTACTGTGACTCGTCGCTTATTCTTCCCTCGCTCCAGCTCTCTTCAGCTTCAGGCCTACTGTGATGCGACCTGGGCCAGCGATCCCACCGATCGCCGCTCTCTATCTGCCTACTGTGTTTTTCTTGGCTCCTCTCTGATTGCCTGGAAGACCAAGAAGCAGACTGTTGTATCCCGCTCCAGTGTTGAGGCTGCGCTGCGAGCTATGGCGTTCGTGACTGCAGAGATTACTTGGCTACGGTGGCTTCTACAGGATTTTTGGTGTTTCCGCTGCACCGACCCCTTTGCTCTCCGACAGCACTGGGGCGCTCAGCATTGCCTGTGATCCTGTTAAGCATGAGCTCACCGAGCACATCGGTGCTGATGCCTTCTACATGCGCTCCCAGGTGCAAGAGAAGATTGTGGCCCTTCAGTATGTGTCCTCAGAGCTTCAGCTTGCTGATTTTCTCACAAAAGCTCAGACACGGTCACAACACAACTTTTTCCTGCCCAAACTCAGTGTCCAAGATCCCCCTTGAGTTTGAGGGGGGGTGTTAGAACAGGGTGTTGTGCTGTGTGTAGCTATCATATTGTATAGGGGCTTCTTTGTATATTTCCTTACATGTATATGTGCTGGCCTGTTGGCCCCGTGAATGGATAAGCTCATTTCATAACAAGAACTTGGTGGAGTCGGTCTGCACCGACTGGTGAGTCTACCTTGGTGCCACAGCCATCCCACGTTGATACCATCCTCCTACTTGTCGGGCGAGGTGTGGGATTTGAGCAATACTGCACTCCACGACACGGTCATATAAACACCTACTCCGGGGTTCAGAATGCCTACGCACAGCTTGTCATGGAGCTTTGGGTTCAGCTGGATGGTAGGTGCCAAAGATGCAGGAAAAGATTTATCTCTGTTCTTTATCACCTGACTGACCATATTGTTTGAGAACCAAGACGATGTGATGTTATCGAGTATCGGCTATATTTCAAGTTTGTACTAGAAATGAAAAGCTTTTTAATAGTTTGAATGAGCCTTCATAAAGTACCCTGTGATATGTTGGAAAATAACTAAAGGTCTTGAACTTTCTTTCATTCTCGGGATGTTCTATTCAGACATGTTAAAGATCAAATTATGAAATCTGCTAAAGCAATTTGCATGACAATGGCGGAGCGGAGTGGTGATACAATGGCAGAGCCGAGAGGTGGGCAGGTAGGGATGAAGGGAGGGGGATGACAATTTCTTTGTCTTCTTCTGTTATAAGGGTAGATAAGGAGAAGTTACGAGGAGAAAGAGGATCAAAAGGGTGCATAGCATTAGCAGGAGAGGGTGGAAGCGGGAGAAAGATACCGACGTTTGTTGTGAGCCAAAGGTGATGCCTTTGATCAATGCCTCTATACGCTCATTCATTGTGTTCTGTAGCAACACACAGGCACTTTGCTAGCACATTACAAAATAGCATGTCATGTTTAAGAAAACTTACTTGATGGCCACTGAATGTTTTAACTGGGCGTGGATCCCCAATCTTGCAAACATAGATCATGTTATCAGTTGAGCATGTTGCAAAAGAGTTGTTGTTTCGCCAATCAACATCTAGTGTTGGAGCTACATGAAGAACGAGGACAAGTTAGTTTCTGTGCTACACATTTTGTCATGTCAAAGACAACTGGACCATGCAAACTATACCTGAATGAAATTCAAATTGCTGCTTGCACTCCCATGTCTTTGTATCCCAGACAATAGCAGTTTTGTCTACGCTGCCACTTAGAAGAAAATCACCTTTCCTATTCCATTTCAAAGAAAATATAGGTCCCTTGTGTTTGAATAAAGTTTGCTTTAACTCTCCTGAAATATTCGTTCAGATAGATAAGAACGAAAGAATGCACAAAATCAGCACGAGGCACACTATGACCATGCTTTAAGGCCCATCCAAGTTATGACAACTCTTGTTCGGGTAAGATGAAATTATTGACCAAGCCCATATTAGGGAAAATAATTTATTATCGATGTCTATTAAACAGAGTTTAAGGCAAAGGATAACACACACACTGCACGCACACCCACACACACAAGATAGTGACTTCTTACCGTCCCTACTCCATATTCTTGCCTGGCCATCATAGGAGCCCGTGGCCAATAGTGTTCCTTCCCCCTGGCATGGATGACAAGCCAAATTTTACAAGATAACATGACTTGTTAATGAACCTAGAGGTGAAAAGGTGGCATTGGATAATGAAAAAATGAACAAGTTGGCCAAAATATATGTGGCTGCCAATACAACATTGTACTCTAGATTAATTTTGACCAAAAAACAATTCGCGAATAAGGAATTATGAATAGAAAAGTATACAGCATCAAGGAACCTACATTCCAGTCAAGTGTGGTGACATCCTTGCTCTTCTCGTTGGTCCTACCCTTAAAATGTTTCAAAACATGAACACTTGCAGGAGAGGATTGAATGGAACCACATGGACCATCAGCAATTGTCCAAATTCTAGCAGTCGAGTCTCCTGACCTAGCAAGAACAAAATAGCAGTATAACTCAACGAGGATGCATACAATAAACAACTTTGTAACTACAAGAAGGCAAATATAGACTAGAGTTTCACAAATAAGATGAGGGATGGGATAGAATGAGTATATGAAAGGAAAATGCAAATTATCAGGTTTGAATTTGAAAAGCCAGATATTACAAGGAAAGGAGATCTCCATTCCTTCGATCTTGACAGGTCATGCTACAATCAGGAACTCAGCATGCATCTCAAAAAGACTTGGGCAAAAAGAATAATCAAAACAACAGACACTACAATTTTAACATATAAATTACTTGTCAAATTTGATGCCATGATAAAACTGAGCGCGTGAGGGGATACAACTACAAATCAATACAAGAACACAACTATCTATACGATAGAGCAGATGACCCACCCAGAAGCTAGAAGAGAACCAGCTGGACTCCATGCACAGGCAAAAACCTAAAGCAAACGAATTCAAGAGAAACAGGAAGTTATAAGAGGGTTGATGAATCTATTTGACAGTGAAAAACATCTAAGCACTAGGAGAACCTACTAACCTCTGAACTGTGTCCTTCCAAAACGGTTACATCCGCACTAAAAATTTCATGAGTTGTACTTACATCCATTGGTTTAGGACCTGAGGTAACTATATATCAGTAGACAATACAATAGTAAGATGAATAAGGCCCTGGTCCTCCACACAACTAAATTTGAAACATATTGAGACATGATATAACGGGAAGCTCTCTGAAACGCTAATACAGGAACTGAGATACCAAGAAAAAGTAAATTCACAGGTGGCTACTGCCTGCTTTAATCATAAGTCAGAAACTGTTACTCCTAGAGCTACATTAGTATCATCTTATTTTAATAAGATGGATGATATGTCCAAGAAAGAGGGGACATTGTCCTAAATCAGCTCCAACGTCCATGCAACGGCGATAATAGAGTTATTGTATGGATACATATCAGGAACTACCAATAGAATCATGGTGGCATAGATCAGAAAGCCTATTTTGGATCACGAAGTTGAGTCAGTGTCATTTGTGTGGGTACCAGTATTTGCAGAATATATCAGCTATTTCAGCCGCTACATTTGACATTTAGTAGAATATAGACATACATATATGCGGATTTTTACCACCCGCTTGCTATTACCACCACCCCCCCCCCCCCCCGACTATACCACCCCATGCTATCTCTGTTGAATGCATGCCTCATGATCTGTGCGCACACACTCCTATCGTCTGCCCTCTATTGGGATTCAATTAATGAACCATGGTAATGCTCACACTAATATGGATCCAGCTGAGCAGGGGTATCAAAACGTCACATCATGAATAGTTAATCTTCTAATTTAACCTTAGTTGGATGAAAATGCTATAGCTTCCTAACTATTTATAATACCAAAAAGACATTGGTTGGTGAGTAAAATGGAGATTCCCTAAAAACAAAATGCCCCATGAACGCAAAAAAAAAAAGGATGCATACACAGTATCAACTTTTAATTTTGTTACTACTCATCATGGGCATCAGGAAGGGTAGCCTTGGCTAAAGCTGCTGCCTTGTGACCATGAGGTCAAGGTCACGGGTTCAAGTCCTGGAAACAGCCTCTTACAGAAATGTAGGGAAAGGGTGCATACAATAAACCCAAAGTGGTCGGACCCTTCCCTGGACCCTGCGCAAGCGGGAGCTACATGCAATGGACTGCCCTTTTTTTCATCATGGGCATCAGGCATGATTAGTCAGCTTTCAGTGTAGTATGCAGTACTAATCATGGGCATCAGGCATGATTAGTCAGGTTTAAGTGTAGTATGCAGTACAAAGTCATCAGGTGATAATGGACTAGTCTCAGTGACAAATGAAAGACTAATCAATGGCAAACCTAAAGAAGCCATGACTGTAGAATAGCTATTCTACAACCCTAGTAAAATGGTGTACAAAATGTAGTGACTTTTGATTAATCTTTTTACTATCCAGGCCACTGTTTTACTACACTAATGCAAAACTACTACATTCCGTACACTATTTTACTGGGGGTGTACAATACCCCATTCTACACTCACGCTTACCATAGCATTCCTACATATATATTTTGCATGCTGAGTTACTGTTTTACAATATTTTGCATGTTGTGTCACAATGTTTCGTTGTTTACACCAAGAACTAACTTATTGCATCACGTGAAAACTTGCTAGCCCTATCATATAAACAGTGCTCACCAAATTTAGAAAACAACAGCATAAATCAATTATAGTTATGAGCATTATACATGGGCCAGAAATAATCCAGCATATACTCATTTGAGTTTTACTTAGCTAAAATATATTGCAAAAAGGAGTGGCAGAACGGGAACGGAACAGCTAAAAATAAATTACCTCCACTGGCAAGGGGATCCTCTTCGTGCTTAACCTTATCAATATGCTCTGTGTGTTGTTTTTCCCTTTCCTTCTCTTTCTCTTGCACCTTGTCTCTTTCAGTTCTATCTTTTTCCATCTCTTGGTCTTTTTCTTTGTCATGGCGCTCTCTCTCCCGTTCACCACCAAGACGATGTTCATGCTCCTCGATGCACTCTTTCGCTTTCCCCTTGTCCTTGTCAGAATCAATTTGAAGCCTCTCCCTTTTTCTCTTCTTCACAATCTGTTGCAACTCTTCAACATCTTTTGTGATGATTTCAAGAGGTTCCAGAAGAGCAAAATCCTTCTCAACTTCTTGATCATTCTGAAACAAGAGAAGTGCATGATGTATCATACATCAGCGACACTAGAAGTATGAGATAAACATACTTACTTCATCAGTATTTGCTTCTAATTCTATGTACTGGAGGCCTTTCTGCACGATAGTGATAAGAGCGCCAGGAGGGACAATATTTCCATCTATCCCACCTTTATGTATCCCTGCTTCATACCCTAAAGTAAATGCGGCATGAACAAAACCTGGAAAGTTAGTTGGAAGAGACACAGTTAGGCCCCGTTTGGAATGCAGGAATTCAAAAACAGGAACAGGAAAAAAAAATACAAGAATAGGGAAGGAATCCAGATTCAAAACAGAGGATTGCAAAAACACAGGAAAATATCACAAGGCAGGAAAGTGAAACAAAGGATTTGTGTACATGAAGTACTTGCATAATTGTAAACGCCACATTAAGAAACTATTTAGGGAAAATAATTAAATCTTAAGCTCATACTTCAGTGAACTAACGAATGATGCTCCTTGGCTCCCTGTGTATATATACACCAAACAACAATCGCCGGCATGCTTTAAGAAAAGAAAACATGTTATTTCTCCACCACACGATACATCATTCTTATCCTCATCCTCAGTTCATCAAGCTTTTTATCTTCACCGTGGCTGAACAGAACACCACCCCCCCCCCACCCCCCCACCCCACCCCCTCCTCCCTCTTCACAATGGCGCCAGCACACAAACCTCTGCTAGTACCATGTTCAGCTTGTTGCCACAATACCATTTTCATAATTGACGGAGCCCCTCCATGCATACCTGGCCTACGACTCCTGGAGCTTTCTTGCACACCATGACTGCATTCCCCTGTCTCTTCGAAGGGCTCCATGGCGCCAAGTGAGCCACTGCTACAGAGGCTGCAGTGCCTCGGTCTTAAGCGAAGAGCCAAAAAAGAAATGGGAGTGGATGTTTGCAATTTTTAAGAATTTCTTAGTAAGTATGGGAAACGCATCCCTATCCTGTAGAATTCCTATGGCCGTTCCCATGATCCAAACGGCACAAAGGGAAAATTCTCCATGTGAACAGTATTCCTTTGCTTTTTCTGTCGTTTTCCCGTGAACCAAACATGGCCTTTTCAATGAGAACAGAAAACCATGCGTTCAACCATATAGTAACTACATATGCCAGCAATTCTAGAAGGGTACAAAAAAATATCCTAAAGAATAACACTCCCTTCGTTCCATAACTATTGTCGTGGTTTTAGTTCAAATTATGGAACAGAGGGAGTAACAAACAGCTGCACAGTAGAGCATGACAAGGCTGGACAAAGTTCAGAAATACAATGTCAAAAGAAAAAGTTCAGAAATACAATCTCGGAAGAAAAATGTTCAGAAATCCCAGAGCATTAAAAATCCCCACAATGCACCAATGAGTAATAGGTGCTTAAAGAAATCAACAGAACCCAAATAAGAAACAACCGATAGCACTATCTCGATGGTTTTGTCTTCTGAGGGATTGTATGAATTTCTGCATTTGAGGTCAGTAAAACCAATACTGCCGCAGAGGTGGAGGAATTAGCACCAAAAGCACAATTAATTTCCTGAAACTGAGCGATTAAGTTCCACTATGAGCAAAGTTATCTAAAACCCCAATCTGAAAAGGAATGAAACCTAAAAGGTAATTAATAAGAGAAACAGCATCGCAAAACCTGAAACCAAAATCCCAATCTAAAAGTCGCAAAACGCGAGCTCTAGACGCATCATATGCAGCATTCAGCATTACCAGATCCCTATTCTCCTATGTAACACGCAAATCCACCAAAATCTCGCCATCTGCAGCACAAAGGCCCCTAACCCCTAAATCCGCGCAAAGCCTGCCAGATTCTCTCGACCTAATAACCAAATAAAAACGTGGCATAAAGGAATGGGTCTAGGTGCGGACCGGACTCCTGTAGGTAGCGGAAGACGAGGAAGTTGAGCTCCGCCGAGGTTATCGCTCCCATCGTCGGCCAACGCGAGAGCGCCGCAGGAGGTAGCGGGCGCGCAGCGCGCGGTGATGCGGTCGGGAATCGGGAAGAAGGAAGATGTGAGAGAGAGAGACGGAGAGGGGACGAGGCAAGGATTGAGGATCGATGGGCGAAACCGGGGATGAAACGGAGCGGGATGCAAATATGAAATTACTCTTCTGGCTCTAGGGCTTGCTCGGGAGTGCTCCACAGACGCGAACTCCGCAGCTCCTCAGGCCTCAGCCAACTCACCCCGGGCATAAAAACCGAAGACCGAAGACCGAACCCGAAAAGACCGAGACCGAACCCGAAAAGACCGAACTAGCAAAGACCGAATAAAAACGGTCTGCAAAAATAGAAGACCGAACTAGGTATGGTCTGTTCGGTCTTGTTGTTTTGAGGACCGAATAGCCTGTATAGATCGAATTACTAAAAGCCCATCCTAAGGCCGGTCTAGCCAGCCCAATGGTCTAACACAACTACACGAGTACAGACCTCACGTCCTTAGTCCTCACTTCACGATTCACAGGAACCAGTCGGCACCCTGACTCACTCCCGTTCCTCTTTTTCTCTCCCACTACGAACCCTAGCCGCCGCGCGCCGCCCACCGCTATGGCCCGACGCCCATGACGATCGACGATCATGCAGACCGAGGCGCCCAGACGCTGTGGATCGATGAAGAGCAATACCACAAGAATAAATACGACCGGTGAAGACCGGCGCCCGGCAGCGATCCGGTGAAGACCGGCGCCCGCGTCGACAACCTCGACCCGTCGGTCGCTCCACTTCCCGCATGACGGGCCGTCCGCCACGGTGCTCCACCTCCCGACGGCACTGCTCAGCAGTGCGATCCCCGACCACCACTCGTCCTCTTCCACACCGTTATTGCTCGCCGATCGCTACCATCTTCGGTTCTCCACATCACGGTGATGGTTACTTACTTCATCTCTATGTACATATATGATATATGATTCCCATGAAATCAGCGCTCCTGCGAGTGTTTTGTAGGCAATACATGCCTTGCTTTCTGTCAAATGTCAGCACTTGGAGACAACAAATAGAACTCTGTACTGTACTACACTTAACTAGAGTAGTGTCAAATGTTAGCACAAGATTATTTATGTAGTCATTTGGGTTGTTTTTGCAACCATAGTAATTTGTTTTCTATTAATTTCCGCACTTCAACTTCTATCCATGCAGTCTTGTAAAAGCAACACTTTAAAATGGAACATTCAAAGTGCGGATTTGGGCAAGATAACTGAGAAGAATCACACACTTTAGCAGCTTCAATACTTTAGTACTACCAGTAGTAGAGAATTTATATCTATAATCCTCTTTGTTATTGCAAGATAAATCCTGGGTACATAATTCCTATGTACGTAGTAAAGCATTTGTGCTTGTTTCCTAAAACTAGATATATATATATACATGGTATATATCATTTTGGTAGCTGATACGAGATACACAAAGATGGGTTATATGCACCTTATGTTCTTATTTGCTCTTGTCAATGTTGTTTGATAGACCAATGTTCTCTTTTGTGTAGATGTTTCCTATACCGGAATCTAAATATGACGAGGAGTTGAATGAGAAAGATGCAAAAGGTGCCAATCTAGAAGCTGCTCAAGATGACAAGCCAAAAGAACATAAGAAAATGACGTCGTGAATCTTGTTGTTGGACCATGAATTGCGAATCTTCTTACTTTGTGTCATATGAATCTTGTTACTTGCTGTCAAGTATAAACATGTATTGGTATTTTGTTGCCAAATATAAACATGTATTGGTACTAGAAGTAACTCGTTGTATCAATTAATTTGGTCTGTTTGGTCTGGACCAAAGACCGAATAGTAAAGACCGAAGACCAAATAGTGAAGAACCGAAAAGACCGAAATTATTTCGGTCTTCAATTCTGGAAGACCGAATTCTTGGAAGACCGAAAAAACCGAACCGAACAAACCGAAAAGACCGAACGCCCAGGGCTACAGCCAACAGTCCAACACCATTACCCCGTGATATTTCGCCGATATCCGCCGCACATGTGGCATCTAGAGGGTATGTAACGCATGTCACGTGTGGTATCGACACAGGCCCTCCCGTACGAGCACGTACGGGCACATCCCGTCACAGTCCGCACGTCCGGTGTGCGGCACGATCGCCCACACGTCCAGGCGAGCAACCCCGCGGCCCGCACGACCAAATCCATCTCGGCCGTCGTCCTTCCCCGCCGTGAGCCAGAGTAGCCACCGTTGGTCATCACCAACTTCCGGATCGGCAAATCTTCCCCTACCTCCATCCTCTTCCTTCTCTACTTGCCATGGCAACAAATCAGATCACTAGCGCTCCACCCCCCCCCACTCCCATCGACGGAAAACACGGCAACGAACTCACTCAAAAGGTGAGAAAATATCGTGCATCTACTCGTTCTCCTATCTCCCCCAACGTTTTCACTTCGAGATTGCCCACGTAGATGGTGACTGGATCCACGAGGTAATGGCAAATAGACCACAGACGTACTAGATTTGTGCCACATGGATCTACAAATCACATGAATCCGGTAGTTCACGTGCATTCTCCTCTCCCCTCCAAAATACACAAAGTTGCCATCTTGTAACCTAGATCTGATCTTTCATAAATACAGGCGATCAGAAGTTCAAGCTAAGCTTTTAGGTTGGGGTTGTTACCAGAAGGTGCTCGAAAGTATGTTAAGGATTCAGTAAGAGTTAGACAAAAAACGATGGGAGGGGAATGTTGAAAACGGTGGGGAAGCAGGGCAGAACAGAGAATTTTGGCCGGTACATATGAAGGGGAAAAATAGTTGCCACCTAACTTTGCTAGTAGTTGCCAGCATGTTATGTAGTTAGTTGCCGCCAGTTCTACACGGTATTTGTCATCCAGATTGTAGAAAGAGAATGAATATGCATGCCCTCTCAGCAGAGATGCACGGCTACGATGTTTTCTACTTGCCATGATGTAAAAGGTGTTTATGTCAGTCATGTGATAAGATTGTCGTGCTCCCTTTTTTGTGGAAACAGCAAAATGGAATTGGACTAATGATGCATTCTCATTCATGCAGTGATTAGAAATTGTTCTACATGAGTCTGTGAAAAACAGTGGGAGAAACAGAAAAAAATGAATCATGAAGATGGGACTGATCCTTGGTTTTTCGGACAGCCACAAGCGCCCCCTTGGGATGCAATAGAGTACAATCAACTCATTTCAGTAGGACCATTGCTGCCACTACTAGATCAGTATGCGGGCATAGGTGCGAAGCGTGATGAAAAAAGTGACAGCTGACATGTTTGTGGACTTGAAAATGGCATTCTACTTATGTACTACATTGACATTGTTTGCAGGTTCTTATGACACAACCACATAGGCAGGAATACCATGGCAAGTTGCGAGACAGGGGGCTATCGGTAATAGATATGCGAGAGACCAACTTCAAGTAGCAAATGTGGCAAATCAAGGTAATGCAAGCATGTTGATGTGGCAAAAAAATGCAAGGATGGCAGACTTACGAGTATTTTGAAAAACACAGGACCATCATGCAGCACGTGGCAACAGGTGGCAACCAGATACCTGACATCAACATCTTACGCAAGTGAGACGTAAGAAAAAATGATCTTGCGGACAATCTATCGGAAAAGGAAACTAGAGAAAGACTAGGCATTTACATGGTGTGAAAAAATAAAAAATAGATGACATTGGCGTTTCTCGCTAATAGAAGAAAATGATGAAAAGTGCAGTTGTCATGCCTGTTCAACTGTGTTTGCCATCAGTGGGCTACTTCATGTGCCAAATTAAAGGTATAATTGTCATGTGCCATACGTGATTTCACGCAAATTGCCATGACTGAACAACTACGGTTGTCAGGACTGCTAAACTACATGCGCCATGTTTTAACAAATATAGTTGTCATGTTTTAATAACTACAGTTGCCATGACTGAACAACTAAAGATGCCATGTTTTAACAGTTGTAGTTGCCATGTTTAACAACTACAGTTGCCATGCCTGACAAACTGCAGTTGTTAGCTGTGGTTGCCATGATTGGACAACTTCAGTTGCCATGACCGAGCAACTGCAGTTGCCATGAATGCTCAACTACATATGCCATGTTTTAACAATTGCAGTCGCCATGCCTGACCAACTGCAGTTAGTCGATGCTTGTCAACTGTAGTTGCCTTGCATGGTGGACTGTGTTTTGCCATGATTTCAAAACTAAACATCCACATTATGTGTGAATGAAAAAAATGAGATTTAACATGTTTTCATACAAAATAAAAAAAATTATGGCATCCCATCTTATGATATACGTTGACATGATCGCAGGTTCTTATGGTACAACCACACCACCAGAAGTCTCATGGCAAGCTGCACCATTGCAGACCATCAATAATGCAGATGCAGCACACCAACTTGAAGTGGCACACCAACTTCAAGTAGCACATGTGGCAAATCAAGGTAAAATTGTGAACCAGGAAAAAATACATTTGCTTGAAAAAGCACTGGGAAAGTGCACTTGTCACGGGTAGTGGTGGCAGCCCCACTTGCCACCTAGTGAATACGTCCATTAGTCATATATGATCATCTGGATTTGTCGATTATGGTCTGTGTGTATTTGCCATATATGATTATCTAAAGTTACCTTGTGATGTCATACTTAGCATGCATTTGATGGTAAGATGTTGATTGCCATGACTTGGTAACTGCAGATGCCATATTAGGTCAACTGTAGCTACCATGGCTGAAGAACTGCAGTTGCCATACATTGCCAAATGCAGATGCTCAAGACTTGCATATATGCATGATGTTGTACCAAAAAAATATGGGTTACAGTTGCCATGATTCCAAAAGTGTGCATATTCCAACACTTTATACATGTAACTTATACACCTGGTTATGTACCTGTGCAAAAAGGGGAACAATAACAAATTGCAGATGCCTCAATTCAATGCGTCATCAATGCATGGGCACCTATGAAAAAATGCCTTGTAGAATAAGTTGCATTTGCCATGAACAATCAGATGCAGTTGCCATATTTCATTTCATTGAAGATGTCATTCAAGCAATACTGCTTACACACGTACCTGATTTTGCAGGAGCTTCGACTACAATCAACAGCGGTGCATGAACATCTACTACGGGTACCTCAGAGCACACGAAAGGGGCGTTCCACGAGCCAGTCATTGATACTGCCACAAACAATGCAGAATCAGTGTAAGAACTGGCAATCGTTGCAGCAATGACGACAAGCACGCCTGTGCACATCGGCACAAGCAACACTCAAACAGATGAAACCGCCGCCAATACTAAAGTGAATGATGAAACTGATGACGAAACGCAAGGGGAAGAAGAAGATGGACGATCAGAAATCATGCCACCTCAACCACCTTATGTTGGACAGAGATTTGGTTCATTTAAAGATGTCAATCTATACTATCAGAGATATGCGTTGTTCCACGGATTTGCGGTGTACACATAATACCATAGGAAAAAAAAACTAACGAGTACAACATAGGTGAGCTAAGGTGCTACAAGGCACGAAAGAACAAGAAGGGTAAAGGTGTTGTGTCTGTCGTGCCGGAATGAAAGAGATGCATCGTTCTCAAGACGGGATGCCCTGTCAGGATGAAGCTGAACACAGATGGAGCCTGGTGGATGGCCACCGAATATGTCGAAGAACACAACCATGATATGATAAAGAAGTTTGACCTAGTAAGATTTCTGAGCACCCACAGAGGATTCAGTCCTCACGAGAAGAAGTTCGTAAAGTTGCTACATGATTGTAACATCGGTACATCAAGAATGGTCCAGATACTGTCCCTGATCCACAACAAAGATGGAAGTCTAAGTAGCATGCCCTACATACCAGCATACCTCACAAACCTAAAGGCAAAGTACCATAGAGAGAGCAAGTTGGCTGACATAGAAGACACGATCGCCTACTTCGAAGAGAAAGCAAAGGTGGATCCTGATTTCTTCTACAGGATAAGGTTGGACGATGAGGACCGTGTCAGAAACATGTATTGGGTGGATGGTGCGAAAGGAAGAGCCTACAAACATTTACGTGATTGCATTTCTTTCGACGCGACATATCTCACGAATATGTACAAGATGCCATGTGCTCCATTCATAGGAATAAATAACCACAATCAGTCCTTGCAGTTCGGTTTCGGTCTCATGTGGAACGAAGATACTGATGGTTACACTTGGTTGTTCAAAACCTTCTTAGAGTGCATGGGTGGACTTGCTCCAATGAACATAATAACAGACCAGGAATTTAGCATGCATGCAGGAATAGAGGAGGTCTTTCCGTTGGCAGTACACAGGCACTGCAGGTGGCACATTATTAAGAAGGTTGAAGAGATGCTGGGAACATTCTTTGCTGACCATCCGGAGCTACACAAGGCATTCGAGTTGTGTGTGGACCACAGCTTGACAGTGGAAGAGTTTGAACGGAGCTGGACGACTATGATTGAAAAATACTAAGTCCAAGACAGCTAGACACTTAATAACATGTGGGAGAAGCGGATGTACTGGGTGCCAGCCTTCTTCATGCATTGCTTCTATCCATTTCTGCAGACTACGTAATGCAGCGAGGGTTTCAATGCTGTTTTGAAGCGTACGTGAGCCCTGGCAACTCATTGCTGCAGTTTGCCAAGCAATATTCAGCTTTGCAACAGAAAATATTGGGATCTGAGCTACAGTAAGAAGCAAACACCACACTCAAGCAGCCTAGGTTGCTAACATATTTACCGATGGAGAGGCAGATGAGCAAGATATACACCAACAAGATATTTAACAAGTGAATGATCGCACAATCTTATTTGCCATGTATGACACGGTACATTCAAATATTGAAAATTGCTAAAAGAAAAAAATGTTGTTTGATAAAACAAATAACAAACTCTGCATGCTTGTTCAAAAAAGGAAGCAAAACAAAAAATATCAAAAAATATGTTTGCCATGCGTACTGGTTTGAAGCTGCCATTTGTAGTGAACACATGAATGCAAAATATGGAAAGATGGAATAAAAAACTGAGTAGTTGGAAAACAAATATAGTTGCCATGTGTTGTGAAAGAAAGTGTAGTTTCCATTTTGAATGGGGTGTGGTTGCCATGTGGGATGTGCCATGCATAGTGCAATTCTATTTCACACGTAAGTTGACCTGATTTACCATGAGAACATTATGATGCAGTTGCCCTACCAGAAAGACAGTAGTTGCCATATAGAATACAATGTAGTTGCCATCTTTTGACATACTGGTCATTTCAAAAATAGCACAGGATTGCACTCTACATCATAAACAACAGTTGCCACGTGAAATAAACTACAATTGCCATGTTAAATAAACTACAATTGCCAAGTCAAATGAACTACAATTGCCAAGTGAAATAAACTACAGTTGCCATGTGGAAACAATCAACAAAAGAAACGTGGAAAAAAATGCTTTCATTGCCATCGTTGATTTTAATGCGCCTGCTATGTTGTGCCCTACCTCAACAAAAGTTGTTAAAAAAGAATATGAGAACTTAACGAGCACAAAACATGCAGATTCCAGGAAGAAATAAAGTTGTCCAGCATGTACGCAGCTTACCAGATTGACGAATGTACATTCAAGGTGTGTACTCTCAGGGGCATGTCCGATTTCGAACATGAAGACCCATACAAGGGGAGAAACTACTTTGTGAAGGCCTTGGTAAATGAAGGTGAATACTATTGCGAGTGCTACAAATATGAACGAGACGGGATTGTGTGCTGCCACATACTCAAAATAATGGAGATGCATGTGGTCATGCGTTTGCCCCGCCATTTCATACGACGACGATGGACTTGGGATGTTGACGATGCGTTGGGGCCACAAACATCAAATGCAGTTTTGGCTGGCATGATGACAGACCGGAGGCAACTATGGACTCCGTGAGGCACGTCATATTGACCAAGAACTATGTTGCATGCAAGAGCGATGAGACATCAAGGGTGGCAGAAAAGCATAGGAAGGCCCTGAAAAGAGAGCTTGGTGAGAACAAGAAGAGGAAGTGTAAGTGCATCTAGTGCCCCTTAGCGATTTTAGTGTATTGAAGACTTATAGGTTAAGGGACTAATGTGTTTGTGAGTGTACATAGGCTCTTTAAGTCGATGAGGAGTTTGATATTTACGATGAAAGTCAACCCCTAAAAATGTATGTCTTCAGTTGAAGACATTGGTTTTCTTGAAGACATTGAAACTGAGGAAATTGGTGTGACCTTGAAGACTTGGATATTCATGCGAGGACTATGAAGCATGAAGACTTTTGTTTTCGTAGTTTCATTCTCTCTTTCTTGAGTCATAGGAAACAACATACTATTAAAGGGGGTCAAGGTAAAACTAAGGAAACACTTTCCAAGTGATTCTCATCTCAAAGCCTACACCTACCCAATCCTTTCGAGTGAAGCCATTGGAAATCTCATACAGTTTAGTCAATTTCTTCAATGACAGAGACGAAGATCTTCTGTTCTCTGAAGAATTTGTCCTGACTGAGGAGTTAGGAATTCGCCAATGCGGATTGCCTACAAGTGAGGAACATGATAGCCCTGAGGAATTTGAGAGCTTATATTTTTGACTATTGCTGTGCCACACGCTAGCTGTCCAAAATATCCTACCCACCTAATGGTCATATCATTGAAGGGCATTTATGTATTATCATGTCGGGCTGCTCCCTAGGCTATAAATAGCCGCCCCCTACAACCACTAGCTGGTTGGCTGCTCCAAGAGAAACTAACACTTGTCATTGAGAGCATCCCATCCTCCGAGGACTTTGAGCGAAAATCATCAAGTGAGGAAAACCCAAAACCCAAACATCTACAACCCAAAGTGATTGAGCATCACTGAAGAGATTTTTCTTGTGTGGAACCGACGCTTGTTATCTTTGAGGACTGTGCATACTCCAAACGGTTAGGTGTCATGGTCTAGAGCGTCCAAGAGGAATTGTGGACCGCCAAGTGACCAAGTCTGTGAAGGTTTGGAAGTCACCTGAAGACTTACCACGAGTGATTGGGCGAGGTCTGTGTGACTTTAGCTCAAGAAGAATACGGTGAGGACTATGTGTCCTCATGTTTAAATACCCAGCCACTCCAACCATACGTACAACTGTCACATCAGTTGGAAATGGTCTACCAAATCATCGTCTTCATATGGATCAAATGCTGATGGGACCTACTGGAAACCTGTGAAGTATCCCAACCTCATGGGTTGCTGGGAAAGGACCTCCTATAGATCCATCCACTTTATCTAGCTTTACTTGTGAATCTTCATGTTCCTCTGATGAGTCATTTGACTCCAACTATAAACTGTTCAAAAATCAGAATGGTGAAGTATTTGCTCGATATGTTGGAACTAACTGCAGGAATGGTCCCCCTATGAAGAAAATCTGGGTTCCCAAAAGGTGCCTTGAAAGCCTTTAGGTGAATGTCCTCATGACACCACATGTGAAGAATAGGAACCCTAGATCAAATTCTTCATATGGATGAAAATCTTCTTATGAATCCAAGTCCTCTTGTGGACCAAATTCCTCATATGGATCAAATTCCTCACGTGGATCCAAATCCTCATATGAACATCATCGTGCTAACACTTCTGTTTCACAGGAAAAATCTAAGGCAATGAATAAGTGCATTACTCTTCAAATCATTATGTTCATAATTCCTCGAAGAATTTCTCTACTTATTCATATGCTTACTCTAACCCCTCTTATGTGAAACGAAGTGCACTAGCTTCAATGCCACCTTTCTCTTACAGAGCTCGCGGAATGATGAACTCTTTGCCACCCCTCCAGATGTGGGTGGTGAAGAAAAAGAACTAAGCTCTTGTGTACGGTCAGGTCTCCAGACAAACTTAAACGTCTGAAGAATTTGCTGGAGACCTAAATATGCTTGAAAGGATGCAAGCTAATCACGAAGAAATGAATTACTCATTTCTCATGTCCTCATACTACTATCTGTGTTGTCCTGCTTGATGAATTTCAGTCTGATGAATTTGATATCATATTCTTCACTAATGAAGTATATGGGTTCGTAAGATGCACTGATTCATCTGCAGAATGAAAAACCCAGAGCTACTGAGTGGGTCCTCGATAGTGGATGTACAAATCACATGACTGGTGATAGGAATCTATTGATGGACACTACCTTATCTCCATCGCATCTGAAGCATATCACCTATGCTGACAAAGCCAAAAGCAAGGTATTGGGTCTAGGTAGGGTCGCAATCTCAAAGGATAGACACATGGACAAAGTCATGCTTGTCGAGTCCTTAGGATTTAACCTCATGTCTGCCTCAAGGCTTTGTGATCTTGATATGGTTTTCATCTTTGGCAAATATCGTTGTATTGTGCTAATGGAATCTAACAATTCCAAAGTCTTCAAAGGCTTTAGGAGAGGAGACTTGTATATTGTTGATTTCTTTGCAGGACCACAGCCTGCCACATGTCTACTTACAAAAGCTTCAGAAGGCTGGTTATGGCATCGACGACTAGGTCATGCTCGCATGAGGAACTTGCATACACTCGCGAAGAAGAAGCATGTCATTGGCATCGAGGGTGACAAATTCCTCAAAGATCATCTTTGTGGGGCTTGTGAGGCTGGAAAGATGACCAGAGCCAAGCACCCCTCGAAGACTATCATGACCACCTCTCATCCGTTTGAATTACTTCACATGGATCTCTTCAGCCCTACTCATTATGACACACTAACAAATGCATCATATCTATATGGCTTTGTTATTGTTGATGATTATTCTCATTACACATGGGTGCATATATATCATCACTTACAAAACTGAAGTGCAGGAAGTCTTCTAACGATTTTCCTCAAGGGCATCTACAAACTTCGGTGTGAAGATCAAGCATATTCGGAGTAATAATGGGACCGAGTTCAAGAATACTAGTCTTGATGATTATCTTGATGAAACTTGGTATTACTCATGAATTATCTGCCCCCTTACACTCCTCAGCAGAAAGGCATCGTGGAGCGCAGGAATATGACTCTTGTTGAGATGGCTCACACTATGCTTAATGAATACAAGACACCTCATTTCTGGCCTGGCTCTATTGATACTGCGTGCCACATCATCAATAGGGGATATCTTCACAAATTCTTCAAAAAGACCTCATATGAACTTCTCACTGACAGGAAACTCAATGTAAGTTATTTCAAAGTCTTCGGTGCTAAATGTTGGATTAGAGATCCTCGTCACAATTCTAAATTTGCACCGAAAGCACATGAAGGTTTTATGCTTGATTACGGAAAGGACTCGCACACCTATAGAGTCTTCAACACCTATCACCACAAAGGTTGTTGAAACTGTAGATGTGTGGTTTGATGAAACTAACGGCTCGCAAAGAGAGCACCTACCTCCCATGCTAGATGAAATGTCTCCTAAGGAATCCATCAAGTTCAAGGCTGCTGAGGATGTCATACCCACTGAAGAATCTGTTGAAGAAGTCATTCCAGATCGTGAAGAAAATCTTGCTGGTGCACCTAAAGAAAATGGCTCTGAAGAAAATGCTGAGCCTAATCCAAGTCGTCAACCTCCTCATGCTCGCGTTGCAAATGAAGTGCAGATTGAGAGAATCATCGACGACATCAACGCACCAGGTCCTCTCACACGCTCAAAAACTTCACATTTGTCTAACTTTTGTGGGCACTTTGCTTTTGTCTCTATCATAGAGCCCACCAAAGTTGATGAGGCATTTCTGGAGCCTGAGTGGATTCAAGCTATGCAAGAGGAATTACATCAATTCGAGCTCAACAATGTTTGGGAACTTTCCAAGCAACCAGATCCACACAAGCACGATATCATCGGTACTAAATGGATCTATCGCAACAAGCAAGATGAAAATGGCCTTGTGGTGGGGAATAAGGCTCGTCTTGTAGCTCAGGGCTACACAGAAGTGAAGGAATTGACTTCAGTGAAACTTTTGCACTTCTTGCTAGACTTGAGGCTATTCGCATATTGCTTGCTTATGCTAATCATTATAATATCATCTTATATCAAATGGATGTGAAAAGTGCATTCCTCATTGGTAAGCTTGAGGAAGAAGTATATGTTGCTCAACCACCAGGTTTTGAAGATTCAAATCTTCCTGGCCATGTCTTCAGACTCAATAAGGCCCTCTATGGCCTCAAGCAGGGCCCTCGGCATGGTATGATACTTTGAAGGAATTCCTCATGAAGAAAGGCTTCAAACCCGGTTCACTTGACCCAACTCTTTTCACCAAAACATATGACGATGAATTATTCGTGTGCCAAATATATGTTGATGATATTATCTTTGGTTGTACTAACCAACATTATAGTGACGAATTTGCCTATATGATGAGTGAAGAATATCAAATGTCTATGATGGGAGAACTGAAATTCTTCTTAGGTCTTTAAATTCGTCAACAAAGCAACAACATCTTCATATATCAAGAGAAATACCTCAAGGATGTGTTGAGGAAATTCGGCATGCAAGATTGCAAATGTGTCAAAATCCCTATGCCCACAAATGGCCATCTATGCACCAATGAAAATGGTAAAGACTTCGGTCAAAAGGTATACCGCTCCATGATTGGCTCTTTATTGTATCTATGTGCATATAGGCCAGATATTATGCTTAGTGTTTGCATGTGTGCCCGACTTTAAGCTACACTGAAGGAATCACACCACAAGGCTGTGAAACATATTCTTCGATATCTAGCTCACACTCCATCACTTGGATTATGGTATCCCAAGGGCCCGGCTTTTGATCTCATTGGATATCCTGACTCTGACCATGCTGGTGATCGGGTGGATCGCAAGTCAACCTCAGGCACATGTCATTTCCTCGGACGATCCTTGGTATGTTGGTCCTCGAAGAAGCGAATGCGATCACTCTCTCTCATTGAGCCGAGTACATTGTCTGCCGGTTCTTGTTGTGCTCAATTGCTATGGATGAAGCAAACCCTCAAGGACTATGGCATCAATGTGAAGAATGTGCCACTTACTACGACAACGAGAGTGCCATCAAGATTGCTCACAACCCGCCAAAGACTCAAGACAAAGCACATCCAGATTCGTCATCATTTTCTTCGTGATCATGTGTTGAAGGGCGACATCTCCATCGACCATGTGAAGACTAAAGATCAGCTGGCAGATATCTTCACAAAGCCTTGGATGAGAAGAGATTTAGCAAGTTTCGGTGTGAGCTAAATATCTTAGAATCTTCGAATGTCCTTTGAAAGGACACACATCCTAACACTTATGCAAAATTGATGACTTAGATGTGCAACACACAAAGTAACGTTTTTTTCTTCAATCAATGAAGACTAACCCTCTAAGTGTGAAGAAATTAATGAAGAATTTGATTCTCAGAACCCTACGACAATTGTACGCATGTCTGAAATCATCATTCTTATATGGTGGGTCACGCCACCAACCAAAGTTGAAAATCTTCAAATTTGAGTTTTTCTTCATTTTTTGTAAAATCTTCATTTTTCAAATTCTTCAACTTTGCATAATCTACAATCTTTCTGACTGGTGTTCTTCGCTGCCTATATATATTTGAGTTTTCATGTCCTCAATAGTACTCACTTGTTGCTAATTCTTCAAGTTGACTTTTTCATCTAAGTGAATGTGATCGGATCCATTCCCCCTCTATGCTAAACTCAACCCAGTCTGTTCACAAATTCTTCATGTGCGTTCTATTTGAAACCCGTTCAAAATCTTCACTGTGTTCTTGTCAGCTGAAGAATTTGCGAATGAAACTTCAAAGTATTCATATCTAATTTTTCGGCTTTTGCCGCTCAAATCGTTCCGCATCCCATGACAGGATTAAAATATTCACCCACGATCTAACATGATCTCCACCTCTTAGTACATGGGTGACACATGTTGCTAGGATGGCAAGGGTCAGGGGCATGTTCGTCCAATTTCCTCGGACGAGCGATTTTTCACCTCGGCTATAAATACCCGTTGCCCTCCTCAGACCTCATTTACTCCGCTCGATCTCGCCCCCCTCGCTTGAGCTCTCAGACATAGCATCGCCGCAACACTCCATCATCGCTGGTGAGGAAGATCTTCACTGCCTCGACCTCGTCGTCGTACTCGCGCCGAATGTGGAAATCTTCACTCCGCCGCCGCCGTAGCTGTCTTCCACCACCAAGTTAGGGCGTGGGAGATCTGAACTGACGAACTTATCCACTTCCACCCCCAGTTCATCATGTTCTTCGTCAAGGGTAAATAAAATCTATTTTTACTGCCCTTGTTGATTCCGATGATTTCCACAAAATCTTCAAAAGGCGTTTATTCTTCAACTTCCCTATCCTTAAACACCCAGCTGCATCTGTTCCTTGATTTGTTTCTCTAAGCTGTGTTTTTCTTCAGGTTTCCTCAATTGTGTGGATTTTTCAGTCTATACAACTCTAGAACCTAAGTTAAGAATGCTTAATGAAATTCTTCAAGACACCCATGGTCAAATTCCCCAAACTTGATTCTTTTGAAAAAATTCTGAGAATGCATATGACCTCTCCAAATTCTTCGTACCTATACTCCGTTCACAGGTACACATGTCCGCTGCTAAATCACTAGGTTCTCGTCAACTTAACTCATTTGCAGCGTTCCTCGAAGACAAATTGCATACCTCCTCAGAAACTTTGATTGTTCAAAATCCTCAAGTGAAGAAAATGGCAGATGGTAAACGTCCTCAGAAAGGAGGAAGAGGCCTGAAACAAATACTGCGTTTGAAATCCCTGAAGACATCTATGATAAATACTGCACTCATTATGAAGCCACTCATGGCAAGGAGAACAAAAATCAGTGCAAAGTGTGCATTCAACGGATTGAGAGGAGATGGGCAAGAGAATGGAGGGAATATTGATATGTTACTCCAAAGTACATGAAGAAATTCATGGTTAACCCTCTATGTCCAAGACCTCCATTGGCTCCAGGCCAAGAAGCTGATCCGTCAAGCATCAGGTGAGGTGAGGAATTTCCCAGAGAATGGGCCAAGCGACAAGCCAAATTGGCCAAAGTTGCAAAAGAAGCAGTGAAGAAATTCAATGAAGATTCTGCTTCTACTGAGGCCTCAGCTAGCAAGCCCAAGTAGGCCATACCAAAGAAATCAGCTATGAAGCCGAGTTCCTCAATAGCAATGCCCTCACGGCCAATGCCAAAGCCAGCACGACAAATTCCTCAGGTAACTACTTCAAAGGCAGCTCCAATCCCCTCTGTTGCCTCAAAATCCTCAACTGCCGCTGCGAAGTCCTCTGCACCTATGCATCTTGCCACGTGCCAATGGACTACTGGAATCTCTATTGCTTCAGGAGCATCTGCTATTTCCTCAGCTCCACCACCGTCCTCAACTTGTCCAACCTTGCTGAAGAGAAAGGCCACTGTCGGACATGGATCGAGGCCAAGTCCTCACAAGAAGCAAGTTGCCTTCCAAGTTTCGTGTGATGACGATGAAGCTGATGATGAAGAACTTGTTGAGATCATTAGAGATAGGCAAAAAAGGGCCGCTAGAGCCCAAGGCAGTGTTGTGCCTCTCTTACTAGATCCAAAGAAGATCCTTGATTTCATTGACCTATGGCACAAGGACCCTAATACTCCTTTGCCTGAATTAAACCTCACTCCTGGCCAAAGTCATATGTTGACGGCCTTCATAAATGAAGAAACATGGAAGTTTGAAAAGGCCAGACAAGTAAAGAAAGCTCAGTGCAAGAAGGAGCGTTTTCTGAAGAAGAATGTTGCAAACATGTCTCCTGAAGAACTTGTGAATCTGCAAAAGGAGATCAAAGATCTCAGTGATGAATTTGACACATATCGTTGAATGAAATATGCCCTAGAGGCAATAATAAAGTTATTAAATATTTCCTTATATCATGATAAATGTTTATTATTCATGCCAGAATTGTATTAACCAGAAACTTAGTACATGTGTGAATACATAGACAAATAGAGTGTCACTAGTATGCCTCTACTTGACTAGCTCGTTAATTAAAGATGGTTAAGTTTCCTAGCCATAGACATGAGTTTTCATTTGATTAACGAGATCACATCATTAGAGAATGATGTGATTGACTTGACCCATTCTGTTAGCTTAGCACTTGATCGTTTAGTATGTTGTTATTGCTTTCTTCATGACTTATACATGTTCCTATGACTATGAGATTATGCAACTCCCGAATACCGGAGGAACACTTTGTGTGCTATCAAACGTCACAACGTAACTGGGTGATTATAAAGATGCTCTATAGGTGTCTCCGATGGTGTTTGTTGAGTTGGCATAGATCGAGATTAGGATTTGTCACTCCGATTGTCGGAGAGGTATCTTTGGGCCCTCTCGGTAATGCACATCACTATAAGCCTTGCAAGCAATGTGACCAATGAGTTAGTTGCGGGATGATGCATTATGAAATGAGTAAAGAGACTTGCTGGTAACGAGATTGAAGTAGGTATTGAGATACCGAAGATCGAATCTCGGGCAAGTAACATACCGATGACAAAGGGAACAACGTATGTTGTTATGCAATTTGACCGATAAAGATATTCGTAGAATATGTGGGAGCCAATATGAGCATCCAGGTTCCGCTATTTTTTATTGGCCGGAGACATGTCCCGGTCATGTCTACATAGTTCTCGAACCCGTAGGGTCCGCACGCTTAATGTTCAGTGACGATCGATATTATGAGTTTATGTGTTTTGATGTACCAAAGGTAGTTCGGAGTCCCGGATGTGATCACAGACATGATGAGGACTCTCAAAATGGTCGAGACATAAAGATCAATATATTGGACGACTATATTTGGACGTCGAAATAGTTCCAGGTGAGTTCGGGCATATACCGGAGTACCGGGAGGTTACCAGAACCCCTCGGGAGGTATATGGGCCTTATTGGGCCATAGTGGGAGAGAGGAGAAGGGAGCAAAGGAGGTGGCGCCCCCCAAGCCCAATGAATTGGGAAGGGGGCCGCCCCCCTTTCCTTCCTCCTTCCTCCTGCTTCCTTCTCTCCTAATCCAACTAGGGAAGGGAGGGGGAATCCTACTCCCGGTGGGAGTAGGACTCCCCTTGAGGCGCTCCTAGGAGGCCGGCCTCCTCCCCCTCCTCCACTCCTTTATATACGGGGGAGGGGGGCACCCCGTAGACACACAAGTTGATCATTGATCTCTTAACCGTGTGCGGTGCCCCCCTCCACCATAATCCACCTCGGTCATATTGTTGTGGTAGCATCATCATCACCGTCATCACGCCTCGTCTGATGAAACTCTCCCTCAACACTTTGCTGGATCGAAGTTCATGGGACGTCACCGAGCTGAACATGTGCAGATTGCGGAGGTGCCGTATGTTCGGTACTAGGATCGGTCGATCGTGAGGACATACGACTACATCAACCGCGTTGTCATAATGCTTCCGCTTTCAGTCTACAAGGGTACGTGGATAACAC
This sequence comes from Aegilops speltoides, assembly GCA_021437245.1. NCBI lineage: Eukaryota > Viridiplantae > Streptophyta > Magnoliopsida > Poales > Poaceae > Aegilops > Aegilops speltoides. The sequence goes on from CM038142.1 coordinate 228,624,149, forward strand.
TCTCCCCTCTCATTGCTATGCATCACCATGATCTTGCGTGTACGTAGGAATTTTTTGAAATTACTACGTTCCCCAACAGTGGCATCAGAGCCAGGTTTATGCGTAGATGTTATATGCATGAGTAGAACACAAGTGAGTTGTGGGCGATAATAGTCATACTGCTTACCAGCATGTCATACTTTGATTCGACGGTATTGTTGGATGAAGCGGCCCGGACCGACATTACGCGTATGCTTACGCGAGACTGGTTCTACCGACGTGCTTCGCACACAGGTGGTTGGCGGGTGTCAGTTTCTCCAACTTTAGTTGAATCGAGTGTGTCTACGCCCGGTCCTTGTTGATGGTTAAAACAACACATACTTGACGAAAAATTGTTGTGGTTTTGATGCGTAGGTAAGAACGGTTCTTACTAAGCCCGTAGCAGCCATGTAAAACTTGCAACAACAAAGTAGAGGACGTCTAAGTTGTTTTTGCAGGGCATGTTGTGATGTGGTATGGTTAAGACATGATGCTAAATTTTGTTGTATGAGATGATCATGTTTTGTAACAAAGTTATCGGCAACTGGCAGGAGCCATATGGTTGTCGCTTTATTGTATGCAATGCAATCGCCCTATAATTGTTTTTACTTTATCACTAAGCGGTAGCGATAGTCGTAGAAACAATAGTTGGCGAGACAACAATGATGCTACGATGGAGAACAAGGTGTCGCGCTGGTGACGATGGTGATCATAACAGTGCTTTGGGGATGGAGATCAAAGGCACAAGATGATGATGGCCATATCATATCACTTATATCGATTGCATGTGATGTTTATCTTTTATGCATCTTATTTTGCTTAGTTCGACGGTAGCATTATAAGATGATCTCTCACTAAATTTCAAGGTATAAGTGTTCTCCCTGAGTATGCACCGTTGCGGAAGTTCGTCGTGCCGAGACACCACATGATGATCGGGTGTGATAAGCTCTACGTTCACATACAATGGGTGCAAGCCAGTTTTGCACACGCAGAATACTCGGGTTAAACTTGACGAGCCTAGCATATGCAGATATGGCCTCGGAACACTAAGACCGAAAGGTTGAGCGTGAATCATATAGTAGATATGATCAACATAGTGATGTTCACCATTGAAAACTACTCCATCTCACGTGATGATTGGACATGGTTTAGTTGATTTGGATCACGTGATCACTTAGATGATTAGAGGGATGTCTATCTAAGTGGGAGTTCTTAAGTAATATGATTAATTGAACTTTAATTTATCATGAACCTAGTACCTGATAGTTTTTTGCATGTCTATGTTATTGTAGATAGATGGCCCGTGCTGTTGTTCCGTTGAATTTTAATGCGTTCCTAGAGAAAGCTAAGTTGAAAGATGATGGTAGCAATTACACGGACTGGGCCTGTAACTTGAGGATTATCCTCATTGCTGCACAGAAGAATTACGTCCTGGAAGCACCGCTAGGTGCAAGAGTCGCTGCAGGAGCAGCATCGGACTTTGTGAACGTTTGGCAGAGCAAAGCTGATGACTACTCGATAGTTCAGTGTGCCATGCTTTACGGCTTAGAACCGGGACTTCAACGATGTTTTGAACGTCATGGAGCATATGAGATGTTCCAGGAGTTGAAGTTAATATTTCAAGCAAATGCCCGGATTGAGAGATATGAAGTCTCCAATAAGTTCTATAGCTGCAAGATGGAGGAGAATAGTTCTATCAGTGAACATATACTCAAAATGTCTGGGTATAACAATCACTTAATTCAACCGGAGTTAATCTTCACGATGATAGTGTCATTGATGAAATTCTTCAATCATCGCCACCAAGCTACAAGAGCTTCGTGATGAACTATAATATGCAAGGGATGAACAGACAATTCCCCGAGCTCTTCGCAATGCTAAAGGTGCTGAGGTAGAAATCAAGAAGGAGCATCAAGTGTTAATGGTCAACAAGACCACCGCCAAGAAAAGGGTAAAGGGAAGAAGGGAACTTCAAGAAGAATGTCAAGCAAGTTGCTTCTCAAGTGAAGAAACCCAAGTCCGGACCTAAGCACGAGATCGAGTGCTTTACTACAAAGGGACTGGTCATTTGGAAGCGAACCGCCCCAAGTATTTCATGGATAAGAAGGATGGCAAGGTGAACAAAGGTATATGTGATATACATGTTATTGATGTGTACCTTACTAATGCTCGCAGTAGTACCTTGGTATTTGATACTGGTTCTGTTGCTAATATTTGCAACTCGAAATAGGGACTACAGATTAAGCGAAGATTGGCTAAGGACGAGGTGACATGCACGTGGGAAATGGTTCCAAAGTCGATGTGATCACGGTCGGCATGCTACCTCTACATCTACCTTCGGGATTAGTTTTAGACCTGAATAATTATTATTTGGTGCCAGCGTTGAGCATGAACATTATATCTGGATCTTGTTTGATGTGAGACGGTTATTCATTTAAATATGAGAATAATGGTTGTTCTATTTATATGAGTAATATCTTTTCTGGTCATGCACCCTTGAAGAGTGGTCTATTTTTATTGAATCTCGATAGTAGTGACACACATATTCATAATATTGAAGCCAAAAGATGCAGAGTTGATAATGATAGTGCAACTTATTTGCGGCACTGCCGTTTGGGTCATATTGGTGTAAAGCGCATGAAGAAACTCCATTCTGATGGACTTTTGGAATCACTTGATTATGAATCACTTGGTACTTGCGAACCATGCCTCATGGGCAAGATGACTAAAACTCCGTTCTTCGGAACAATGGAGCGAGCAACAGATTTATTGGAAATCATACATATTGATGTATGTGGTCCGATGAATATTGAGGCTAGCGGCGGGTATCGTTATTTTCTCACCTTCACAGATGATTTGAGCAGATCTGGGTATATCTACTTGATGAAACATAAGTCTGAAACATTTGAAAAGTTCAAAGAATTTCAGAGTGAAGTGGAAAATCATCGTAACAAGAAAATAAAGTTTGTACAATCTTATCGTGGAGGAGAATTACGAGTTTGGTCTTCATTTGAAACAATGCGGAATAGTTTCGCAACTCACGCCACCCGGAACACCACATCTTAATGGTGTGTCCGAACGTCGTAACCGCACTTTATTAGATATGGTGCGATCTATGATGTCTCTTACTGATTTGCCGCTATCGTTTTGGAGTTATGCTTTAGAGACAACTGCATTCACGTTAAATAGGGCACCATCTAAATCCGTTGAGACGACGTTGTATGAACTGTGGTTTGGCAAGAAACCAAAGTTGTCGTTTCTGAAAGTTTGGGGCTGCGATGCTTATGTGAAAAAGCTTCAACCTGATAAGCTCAAACCCAAATCGGAGAAATGTGTCTTCATAGAATACCCAAAGGAAATTGTTGGGTACACCTTGTATCACATATCCGAAGGCAAGATATTCGTTGATAGGAATGGATCCTTTCTAGAGAAGGAGTTTCTCTCGAAAGAAGTGAGTGGGAGGAAAGTAGAACTTGATGAGGTAACTGTACCTGCTCCCTTATTGTAAAGTAGTTCATCACAGAAATCAGTTCTTGTGATCCCTACACCAATTAGTGAGGAAGCTGATGATAATGATCATGAAACTTCAGACCAAGTGTAATAGCCTGGCTTATTAGGGATGATAGACTACTCATATCAATAAGGAATTCTTCTTTCCGGATCCCATTCTACGTAACTCCAAAGTTAAGCGTGCTCGGCTTGGAGTAGTTTCAGATGGGTGACCGACCGAAGTTGCTCCTGCGCGCACGAGTGAGGACAAAGTCCGCAGAAAAGACTAGTATTGATCTGTGGGGCGGTCTAGATCCGCCAGAGTAACGACCACCGCGGGTGTGTCCGGCGTTACAAGTTGGTATCGAGCCGACCCTCGCGTTACACGGATGGTTGCGACACGGTCTTGGTCATGTTATTCATGATGTTTGTGACCCGTCAGGTGGCACACGACATGGCACATGTAACGGACCGATGCATGACGGTTGTGCCAAGAGGGAACGTTCGTGGGCCCGACGAGGACGCCGGTTCCTCCGAGTGGGGGTGTATGTAATAGCCGGCTTATTAGGGATGATAGACTACTCATATCAATAAGGAATTCTTCTTTCCCGGATCCCATTCGACGTAACTCCAAAGTTAAGCGTGCTCACTTGGAGTAGTTTCAGATGGGTGACCGACCGAAGTTGCTCCCGGGTGCGCACGAGTGAGGATAAAGTGCGCAGAAAAGACTAGTATTGATCTGTGGGGCCAGTCTAGATCCCGCCAGGAGTAACGACCACCGGCGGGTGTGTCCGGGGCGTTACACCAAGTTACTACCGAGCCTCGTAGGTCAACCAGAATAAGATCTGCACCAGAGTGGTATGGTAATCCTATTCTGGAGGTCATGTTACTTGACCATGATGAACCTACGAACTATGAGGAAGCGATGACGAGCCTAGATTCCGCGAAATGGCTTGAGGCCATGAAATCTAAGATGGGATCCATGTATGAGAACAAAGTGTGGACTTTGGTTGACTTTCCCGATGATCAGCAAGCTATAGAGAATAAATGGATCTTCAAGAAGAAGACTGACGCCGACGGTAATGTTATTGTCTACAAAGCTCGACTTGTTGCGAAAGGTTTTCGACAAGTTCAAGGAGTTGACTACGATGAGACCTTCACACCAGTAGCGATGCTTAATTCTATCCGTATCATGTTAGCAATTGCTGCATTTTATGATTATGCAATTTGGCAAATGGATGTAAAGACTGCATTCCTGAATGGATTTCTGGAAGAAGAGTTGTATATGATGCAACCAGAAGGTTTTGTCAATCCTAAAGGTGCTAACAAAATGTGCAAGCTCCAGCGATCCATCTATGGACTGGTGCAAGCATCTCAGAGTTGGAATATACGCTTTGATGAGTTGATCAAAGCATATGGTATTATACAGACTTGTGGTGAAGCCTGTCTTTACAAGTAAGTGAGTGGGAGCACTACAACCTTTCTGATAAGTATATGCGAGTGACATATTGTTGATCAGAAATGATGTAGAATTTTCTGGAAAGCATAAAGGAGTATTTGAAAGGAGTTTTTCAAAAGAAAGACCTCGAAGAAGCTGCTTACATATTGGGCATCAAGATCTATTGAGATAGATCAAGACGCTTGATAAGTTTTTTCAATGAGTACATACCTTTACAAGATTTTAAAGTAGTTTAAAATAGAACAGTCAAAGAAGGAGTTCTTGCCTGTATTGCAAGGTGTAAAGTTGAGTAAGACTCAAAACCCGACCACGGCAGAAAATGGAAAAAGAATGAAAGTCATTCCCTATGCCTCAGTCATAGGTTCGATAAAATATGCTATGCTGTGTACCAGACCTATTGTGTACCTCACCAAGAGTTTGGCAAGAGGGTACAATAGCGATCTAGGAGTAGATCACTGGACAACGGTCAAAATTATCCTTAGTGGAATAAGGAAATATTTCTCAGTTATGGAGGTGACAAAGAGTTCGTCGTAAAAAGTTATGTCAATGCAAGCTTTGACACCGATCTGGATGACTCTAAGTCTTGATCTATATACATATTGAAAGTGGGAGCTATTAGCTAGAGTAGCTCTGTGTAGAGCACTGTAGACATAGAAATTTGCAAAATACACATACGGATCTGCATGTGGCAGACCCGTGGACTAAACTTCTCTCACGAGCAAAACATGATCACACCTTAGTACTCTTTGGGTGTTAATCACATAGCGATGTGAACTAGATTATTGACTCTAGTAAACCTTTTGGGTGTTGGTCACATGACGATGTGAGCTATGGGTGTTAATCACATACAGATGTGAATATTTGTGTTAAATCACATGGTGATGTGAACTAGATTATTGACTCTAGTGCAAGTGGGAGACTGAAGGAAATATGCCCTAGAGGCAATAATAAATTTATTAAATATTTACTTATACCATGATAAATGTTTATTATTCATGCTAGAATTGTATTAACCGGAAACTTAGTACATGTGTGAATACATAGACAAACAGAGTGACACTAGTATGCCTCTACTTGACTAGCTCGTTAATTAAAGATGGTTAAGCTTCCTAGCCATAGACATGAGTTGTAATTTTATTAACGGGATCACATCATTAGAGAATGATGTGATTGACTTGACCCATTCCGTTAGCTTAGCACTTGATCGTTTAGTATGTTGCTATTGCTTTCTTCATGACTTATACATGTTCCTATGACTATGAGATTATGCAACTCCTGAATACCGGAGGAACACTTTGTGTGCTATCAAACGTCACAACGTAACTGGGTGATTATAAAGATGCTCTACAGGTGTCTCCGATGGTGTTTGTTGAGTTGGCATAGATCGAGATTAGGATTTGTCACTCTGATTGTTGGAGAGGTATCTCTGGGCCCTCTCGGTAGTGCACATCACTATAAGCGTTGCAAGCAATGTGACTAATGAGTTAGTTGCGGGATATTGCATTACAGAATGAGTAAAGAGACTTGCCGGTAACGAGATTGAACTAGGTATTGAGATACTGACGATCGAATCTCGGGCAAGTAACATACCGATGACAAAGGGAACAACGTATATTGTTATGCGGTTTGACTGATAAAGATCTTCGTAGAATATGTGGGAGCTAATATGAGCATCCAGGTTCCGCTATTGGTTATTGGCCGGAGACATGTCTTGGTCATGTCTACATAGTTCTCGAACCCGTAGGGTCCGCACGCTTAACGTTCGGTGACGATTGGTATTATGAGTTTATGTGTTTTGATGTACCGAAGGTAGTTCGGAGTCCAGGATATGATCACGGACATGATGAGGAGTCTCGAAATGGTCGAGACATAAAGATCGATATATTGGACGACTATATTTGGACGTCGGAATAGTTCCAGGTGAGTTCGGGCATATACTAGAGTATCGGGAGGTTACCGGACCCCCCCGGAAGGTATATGGGCCTTATTGGGCCATAGTGGGAGAGAGAAGGGAGAAAAGGAGGGGGCGCCCCCAAGCCCAATCCGAGTTGGGAAGGGGCCCGGCCCCCCCTTTCCTTCCTCCTTCCTCCTCCTTCGTTCTCTCCTAATCCAACTAGGGAAGGGGGGGGAATCCTACTCCCGGTGGGAGTAGGACTCCCCTTGGGGCGCGCATAGGAGGCCGGCCTCCTCCCCCTCCTCCACTCCTTTATATACGGGGGAGGGGGCACCCCATAGACACACAAGTTGATCATTGATCTCTTAACCGTGTGCGGTGCCCCCCTCCACCATAATCCACCTCGGTCATATCTTTGCGGTGCTTAGGCGAAGCCCTGCGTCGGTAGCATCATCATCACCGTCATCATGCCATCGTGCTGACGAAACTCTCCCTCGACACTTTGCTGGATCGGAGTTCATGGGACGTCACCGAGCTGAACATGTGCAGATCACGGAGGTGCCGTATGTTTGGTACTAGGATCGGTCGATCGTGAAGACATACGACTACATCAACCGCGTCATAATGCTTCCGCTTTTGGTCTACGAGGGAACGTGGACAACACTTTCCCCTCTTGTTGCTATGCATCACCATGATCTTACATGTGCGTAGGAATTTTTTGAGATTACTATGTTCCCCAACAATAGTGCAGATTGGCTAGGTGCCAAAGTCAGATTTGTCAAATTGGCAAAGGGATTGAAACCAAATGTTGCAGCCACACTGCAACAAGAAATTCCTCAGGCTGAAGCATTTGCTCAGCCTACTGAAGAGAATGCTAGCACAACTGATGAAAATCAGACTGTTGAAGAAGCTAAAAGTACCTGGGCTGCTAAAGAAATTCTAGCTCCTGAAGAAACTGCTAGGGCAACCTCCAATGTTGCGCCTCAAGAATAACCCAGGCTAGCTGAAGAATCTGCTGCTACGCCTGGAGAATTTGAACCTGCCAGGGCAACTACATCAGTTGTGCCTGAAGAAACTGAACCAATTTCATCTGCTCCTCCTGCAAAGTCATCTTAGATGAAAAATATCAATGTTCCTTCTGCATCAGAAGAGAAGAAGACTAAGGCTGCAGAGAAGGCAGTTGTCGGTGTCAAAACCGGCGAATCTCAGGTAGGGGGTCCCGAACTATACGTCTAAGGCTAATGGTAACAGGAGGCGGGGGACACAATGTTTACCCAGGTTCGGGCCCTCTCTATGGAGGTAATACCCTACTTCCTACTTGATTGATCTTGATGAATATGAGTATTACAAGAGTTGATCTACCACGAAGATCATAATGGCTAAACCCTAGAAGTCTAGCCTATGAGATTATGATGATTGTGGCTAAACCCTAGAAGTCTAAACCCTTCGGTTTATATAGACACCGGGAGGGGCTAGGGTTGTACAAAGTCGGTTACAGAGAAAGGAATTTACATATCTGAATCGCCAAGCTTTCCTTCCACGCAAAGAAGAGTCCCATCCGGACACGGGATGAAGTCTTCTATCTTGTATCTTCATAGTCCAACAGTCCGGCTAAAGTATATAGTCCGGCTGTCCGAGGACCCCTTAGTCCAGACTCCCTCAGTAGCCCCTGAACCAGGCTTCAATGACGATGAGTCCGGCGTGCAGATTGTCTTCGGCATTGCAAGGCAGGTTCCTTCTCCGAATACTTCAAAGTATTTTCCGAACACAAGAATCGTGTCCGGCTCTGCAAAACAAATTCCATACGTTCCCGCAGAGAATATAATATATCATGAGTCCAATCCGCTGACAATCTTGGTGACATGACATAATGTCATCACCCAGCCATTTATTCTGAATCGTTTCTTAACCTGCCACTCCATCCCTTCGTTCGAGGGGTCATGTTTTATTACGTGCTGGATTTCCACGATCTAGCCCCGGACTCCTTCCTCCACATCTCGGCGTTCATCACCACATGCGAGGCCTTCCTCCGTATTTCCCCACACTTCGGCTTATGGCTTAAGACCTTTAACGTGAAACCGAAGGTAATCGACGGGAAACAAGCGGAGCGCAGAGGTGCTTCTAAGCAAGCTTATCAACTCCACTTGGCCAAAGGGCTCCTTCACCGAATCTTCTGACTTATGGCAATGGGAGTGGTTTTACATCACCGAACCCCGCGGTACCAGGCGGGTAGCTGCTCCTGCGTTTCGGTCTAGCCCTCCTCCACAGCTCACATCATGGATTAACAAGGGGTTGAACTGGGGATCTATAGATGAAGTGCGGACAATACAATGCCGCATCTGGAGCCTCATCGAGAAGGACGCCGGTCTCATCGATGTAATCCAAGTAATGTTAGTCCGCCGGATCCTACCCTGTCAGCGACCCCCTCTCCGCATGTGGGAATTTAATCTAAAAGGTCCACGGACTCTTCAGCACCTCTCTGGCACGATGCTTAGAGAGATGTGGAAATTGTCCTTCGGCGCACGAAAACAGTGGCCGGATACTACAGAATACATCGGTCTTGACTGCAACCATCCGGATACTCCGGTAAGTACTCGACCCCCGAACACGATTTAGTCAAATTATCCATGACAATGTACTGATAAAACTCTATCCAGCCAGGGCTGGCTAAAAAAGGCGGAGAGGGTTAGGTGTTCGGCTCCACTTCCTGAAGATACTGCCGATCCGTTATTAACAAGGATGCTGGCTCCGGCGCCGTATCAAGTGCCGGCGGGGGAAAATAAAGAGGAGGACAAAGAGGCCCAAGGCAGCTTCCACTCTGGAGGTTCACCGGGCAATTGGTCCGGGGAGATTAAAACTCCCGCTTCCAAGGGTGAAAGGGAAGGGTGAACTGACATCCCTTCACCCCATGGGAAGAAAAGGGCCGCTTCCGAAGACTCGGAAAGAGAAGCTTGTAAGCGGGGAAAGTATCCCAGTCAGGGGGTGATATTGACATGCAATCACCCCGTAAAGATAGGCCCTCAGCCGCATCATAAGCGAATCCGGGTGTTTTAAACATGTCCCGTTCTTTCCTGGCTATAAGGGTAATATTTTAAACTCATGTTTGCAGTCCAGAATGCAACCCTCCTCAACAGTCCTCCTCTTCGAGGGATCTACTTCCAGAGATGATGGAGAGCGAGACGCCTCCACAGATCTCCCTGCCAGATAAGGCAGACGACACCGACGTGTCGTCCCGGAGGATCCTTCCCGATCTGCAAGTGGCGCAAGTGGCGCAAGGGACAGTGAGGACCGGGGCCAAAGGTAATACTTCGGCCTCCCAGGGTCCGAGGTGTGCGGCCCCTACAGGGAACAACAAAAGTCCCGAACTATCAAATGTCCAAGGGATGCTGGATGCATTGATGGACATTTTGCAACATGCCTCCGTCTTAGAGGAACATCGTACCTTGATGGGTACGGTGTTGGAAAGAGTTCGGTCCGCGAAAAGCGGATTGAATGAAGCCTTTTCTAGCTTACTAAGAGGCTTCGAGGTATGTAGTGTAACTTCAATTATATTGTAAGCGTGAATTGCACATGTGTATAGATAGTAGCCCATGAGACTCTGGTTGACATCCAAAGGAATGCGATCAGAGGATCAAAAATATATGCCCAGGAAATGATATGACTAATTGAAACACAGGTTGTTACATCCATGGGGACTGCCCAAGCTATCGAAGTAGCACATTTGAAGCAGAAAGTTGATGTGGCGGATGATGACATCACATTTATGAACAGGCGGCTCGACGAGGCGCAAGGTATGTCTTCGGGGCACTCAGTACATGCTAGTATTGTGAAATGAGCGTGATACTGAAAATTTCTATATGCATAACTGCAGATAGTGCCGCCGCAGTGGAGACCCTTCGGGCGGAACTTGCCCGGGCCAAGGAGCAAGCGAGAGTGAGTAATGCGGCTACCGAAAAGGCAGTCGCTGAATTAAAAGTCGAGCAGACTGCTCGGCGTCAGTGCGAGGAGAGGATATCTACCATGGCACTTGAGATGAAGAATGCTGCTAGCCGATGCCAAGTTCTTGAGAAAGAGAACAAAGCCAAAGTGGCCGATCTTGAGAAGGCCTTGAAAGAGGCAAAGGAAGCCCGGTCTGAGTCTAGAGCAGCTCAGGAGGAGATCTGGCAAGCTGGGGAGATCGCGGTTGGTAAGCCCTTTTTATTGCAAACTAAGTTTGGCGATCCGAAGTATGCGCTGCTTAATCAACGATGGAGTTCTCCGGGCCCCTTTATGGACCTGCCGAAGAGTGCTGCAGATGCGAATCAGTTTTTCCACGCGCAAGAAGGGCATGCAATGGAAAAGCTATTTTGGTCGCAATTTGATACGCCGAAGCGTCCACTGTTGAACGAACAGATGGCCCAATGGGCCGAGCTCCACAAGATGTCCGGCACTGCCATGAAGGACGTCATAGCCCGACTGTGGCCAACTGAACCCATTCCGAATAGTTATTTTGGTTTGGTGCGGCAGCTTGTTAATGCGGTGCCGCGTATCGACGCTGTGAAGCGGTCAACGTGTATAGAAGGTGCACGGATGGCCCTTGCCTGTGTCAAGATATACTGGGCGAAGATGATGGCCACCGATATTGCAGCACAGAGTCCACCCGAAGGCAAGGACCTTAACATGCTAGAACATTACTTTGAAGATGTCCTAGAGGTGCCCGCTTAATAGAGGGTCAATGCTCGAAAAATATTATGTTCGAGTAAAGTGTATCAAAATTGTAATAACAATATGATGATATATTTAAGGCTGTGTTTTTATACTTTTTGCCTGAAAAGTTTTGGTGCCTCCTTGTCACGCCCAATATGCGATACTATCCTAAAGAGACTCGAAGGTCCCACCAAGGATAGAACCGCATATTGAAACACTTTTGCAAGGTGGATATCATTACATAAACATTACATAATAGATGGGGATACATACATAAGGCATACAATGCCACACGAATACAACATCATCTTACATAAGAGCACCATCCGACTACGGATGAAACACAAACAAAAACTCAAACGACATCCACCTCGCTAGCCCAGTCCGCCGACCGAACCTATCCCCGATCGAAGAAGCGTAAGAAGAACTCCAAACAAGCAAACATCGCCAAGGCCATGATCATCGCATAACCTGTACCTGCAACTGTTGTTGTAGTAATCTGTGAGCCACGAGGACTCAGCAATACCATTACCATGGGTATCAAGACTAGCAAAGCTTAATGGGAAAGGAAGGTGTAAAGTGGTGAGGTTGCAGCAGACTAAGCATATATAGTGGCTAACATACGCAAATAAGAGCGAGAAGAGAGCAAATGGAACGGTCGTGGAGCTAGCAATGATCAAGAGGTGATCCTGAACTCCTACTTATGTCAAACATAACCCAAAAACCGTGTTCACTTCCTGGACTCCGCCGAAAAAAGAGACCATCACGGCTACACACGCGGTTGATGCATTTTAATTAAGTCAAGTGTCAAGTTATCTACAACCGGACATTAACAAATTGCCATCTGCCACATAACCGCGCACGGCTTTGAAAGATAATACCTGCAGGGTGTCCCAACTTATCCCATGATAAGCTCTCGCGATCAACGAAGGATATACCTTCTCCCAGAAGACCCGATCCGCCTCGAATCCCGGTTTACAAGACATTTCGACAATGGTAAAACAAGACCAGCAAAGCCGCCTGATGTGCCGACAAATCCCGATAGGAGCTGCACATATCTCGCTCTCGTGGCGCACTAGATGAGCAAGACGTCTGTTGGCATAGACCCTAGTTTCCTGGGGCGCTGGACATTGCTCAAAGTTGGACCAACACTGAGGAGCACCGGCCTCGGGGTAAAATAAAGATGACCCTCGGCTCCTAAACCCAAGGGAAAAGGGCTAGGTGAGGCAAATGGTAAAACCAAGGTTGGGCCTTGCCGAGGAGTTTTATTCAAAGCAAACCGTCAAGGGGTCCCATAAATCACCCGACCGCAGAAGGAACGCAAAATCCGGGAACATAACACCGGTATGACGGAAATTAGGGCGGCAAGAGTGGAACAAAACACCAGGCATAAGGCCGAGCCTTCCACCCTTTACCAAGTATATAGATGCATTAATTAAATAAGAGATATTGTGATATCCCAACATAACCCTGTCCACCATGGAGCAATCTTCAACTTCACCTGCAACTAACAACGCTATAAGAGGGGCTGAGCAAAGCGGTAACATAGCCAAGCAACGGTTTGCTAGGAAGGGTGAAAAGGTTAGAGGCTGACATGGCAATTTGGGGAGGCTTGAAGAACAAGTGATAGGTAGCGCAGCATAGCAATAGAACGAAGCAACTAGCAAAGCAATGATAATAGTGAGATCCAGGGTAGCGATCATCTTGCCTGAAATCCCGCAAGGAAGAAGAACGAGTCCATGAAGAAGACGGACGGGAGTAGTCGAACGAATCCTCACAATCGCCACATTACCGAAACTAAGAAGCAACACCGGAAAGAAACAAACAACATGGTAAACAACCATCACATAAGCATGGCATGATGCACAATCAAGTATGATGCATGTCCGGTTTAAATAGGCATGGCATGGCAAAGTGCAACAAACAATACTACAAGTTAAGTGGAGCTCAATATGCAACGAGTTGCATATTGACGAAACACCACATTCGAATGTTTAGTTCTCTCTCGTTTATTTACCCAACAATATTAAATGTTGATTAACATGGCAAGGGGTGTAACAAAAGTAAACTAACTATTTAGGCAAGCTTAGATGAGGCCGAACAACGAACAACAATTCCGGAAAATCCCCATATGTCATTTAGCAATTTAACGCAAACAACATTTTCAACATTTTAATTGTTGTTATCACGATGCGGATGACATATGCAAGTTTTATGCAATTTTATGAAAATGTTGACATGAGCATGTTATGAAGCATTTGTCACCATGGCGGAACGAAAAGGGTGCCACGGCGGCGAAACGAAAATGGTGCCACGGCAACATTCGGGTGATCCGATAACTCAAGGAGATACCGGTGCAAAAGGAAGTGTGACGTGAGACAGTCATGCAAGATGGTGGGGTGCTCCCGGTTACCGGGTTCCCACGGCACGGCGGCATGGCAAACGAGGAGGAATGTGCAAAGATCTCTCGAACACGATGCAAACACGAGCATCTCATACAACACATGCATTCGTACCCGGGCGGTCGTCTCGTCGTTATACCTTTGAAGCATGCGTTTTGGGGCGGTTCAAAATCATCGAGGGAAGTAGTCGTTCATGGGTCATAGGGGAAGTAGTCGTACATGTTTCGTAGTTGTACATGTCGGCGGTAGTGGAAGTAGTGGTACACGGCGACGGTAGTTGTACACGCTACGGAAGTGGTTCACGACCATGGTAGTCGAACTTGGTGATCCGAAGGGGTACTTGGCGGATGATGACCGTAGTGGTACTTGGCGTCCAGTGCAGCAACCTCGCGATGCACCGTTGCTGTGGTGGTCTTGGAGGTTCATGACCGAGGCATGGAGAAGGAGTTGCAGGCGGGAGTGATTAGAGATGGCGGATGCAGGGGGCTCAGGGCGAGAGGAGCAGATAGAGGCTCGGGCTCCTCAAGCCATGGGGATGGCCCGAAACAGGCTGCTACAGGAGGCCGAGGGGAGCGGCAGGGTCTTGGATGGCAACGCGGGACCTGACGGCAGCTTGGTGCGGGCGCCGGGGCCGCCGGAGTTGGCCGAGCTCGGGGACGAGCTCCTGGCTAGCAAGGGGAGCGAGGAGCGCGGGGCGGCAGCCAACAGCGGCTCCGGTGGCCGGTGGACGGAGCTCCAGGAGAGGTGGAGAAGTGGTCGCGCAGGCGAGGTGACATGGCGAGGCAATGACACAGAAGATGGCGCGACGGGCGACGAGGAGGAGGCAGAGGGGACGGGACGAGGGTGCGGCTGCTGATGGAAGGGGGCGCGATGGCGGCGAGGAGGCCGACAGGGCTCCGGCCTGGCTCTCTTCTCCGGCGAGGGCGGAGCGCGGGTCTCGCACTGGAGGCGCGCGGATGCGGGAGCGAGGGGACGTCGAGGGCTACGCGTGGGTGGCGGCGGAGGGGATCGAGGAGAAGGAGACGAGGGTCCAGAGGTGGAATCTATCGGGCTAGGGTTAGAGCTGGTGGGGGCGCCGACTGGGCTTTGGGCTTAGGGGCCGGCTGGGCTGCAGGCTCTCTTCTCTCTCTCACTCTAAAGAAAATAAAAAAAACAGAGACAAGAAAGAAAAGGAAGAGAGGTTAGGGAAGAAGTTGACACTGGATAATTTTCCTGCCCACAAGAATGTGCTTGTTCCGAGAAAATAGAAAAGGCTATGATTGAAAGATTTAAATTCAAACTCATTTGATTTAAATTCAAATGATTTGAATAGGAAGTGAGGGTTGGGAAGGTCCAAAAATGTTCGGATTTTTGGTGGAGCTCCGGAATATGATGAAAGAATATATGGCAAGGTTGGAGACCAAGAATTAAGATAACAAAGGCATTGGGATATTTTGCAAGTGTGTTATGGTGAATTCCAAATTAATGAAATATTTAAATATAGCTCCCTAATATTGGGAGGATATGTTATAAAGAGAAGTCACCCTTCCCTCGATTTAAATAGATCAACGATCTATGCAATTTATTTAGTTGAGGTTTTAAAAATTAAATGACATGCTAGCATGATGACATGATGCAATGCAAAAATAAATAGAGAAAGCACAAATAAAAAAACACATGGAGGTCACAAAAATATGGAAGTCTTCTGAAGCGTCGGTCTCGGGGCGTTACAACACTCCACCACTACGAGAGGATCTCGTCCCGAGATCTAGGATGGCACCAGAGAGAAACGGAAGAGGAAGAGAAGAGGTAAATCTAAGTTGCTTCTTTGACAAACGAGTGAAACCAATGAACCTTGAGAGGTTGAGCAAAATGAAAGGAAGAAAACAACGAAGATGAGCAAAGTTGAAAACACTCCGTTAGAAAAGAGGAACAAGGGATACGACGAGTACCAAGAGGTTTAGTGATAAGATAGATATTGAAACCCCTCCGGTTACAACTAGATAGAGAAGGAATAAGATTGATATAATTTGGGCAGCCCTCCGACTAATAGAAGAAGGAAAACTTGATAAGATGAAAAGAACTTGAAGAGAATACACAACACTCAGGTTGGAAATGGAAGGAATAGAATTTGAACTTGGCAAAATGAAAGCACTTGGATGAGACTCTGGTTAAAAAAGGAATGATAGACACAACAGTTCGGTTAAATGGATAAGCAATAAAAGAACATGATCCTCATAATTTGAGATGATGAGTGAAAAGAGCAACATCACAATGCCTCCGAGACGAAGGAATAGAAGATAGATCGCCGGAATAAGAGAACGGAGAAGGAAATGATAACTTCTACCACAATTGAATTTGGGAAGCATCCTTCCAAGAAGGTTAGAACGGAGTTGTTGGAAAACCAACAACGAAAAGAATAAGCTTGTAGTGGGCTTATGGAAACATCTCAACACTTGAGGTTAAATTCTGCCACTAACAAAAAACAATTGCTTGCTTGAGAGCAACACGGGGATGAAAACTTGATTCGCCAAGAGAATAGTAGAAAAACTTGGATCATTGATAAGCACCACGATAGCAACATTCCTTAGGGAAGGCTTTAGGTAAAATCTATACCAAGATAATTCCAACGAAGAGATTGATGGATTTAAAATACCTCATTCTTGACAACATGTGAATCACGAAACATGAATAGAAATTTTCAAGAATGATATAACACCATCTCAAAAGATAAGGTAGGAGAATTGCACTTCGAATGCAAGATGAAGAATGCTTGAACTCCTCAAAACAAAACATGTTTTGGGCACCATGTTTATTTTTTAGTATAGCTTGGCGGGTCATAACTTCGAGAGAAATCTTGAAGAACAATTGAAGAATGAAAAGAATCCTTGACAAACCACCATGTAGAGCCTCCATGAAGAACTCCGGTAATAAAAAGATGATAAAAAGAAAGAGAATTAGAAAATACAAGGTGAAGCCTTGCGATGATTTAGAAGGAGCTTCGCGTCGAGATAATTGAGAGAGCTTGGAACGCCGAAAAGAAAGATGAAGCCTCTCGAACCGAGAATGTGATATGATGACCAACTCCGGAAAGAAAGATGAATCACTTGTAATCAAGAATTTATTCATCATGAATAATCTCCATAAAAAGAATTGAGTCACCTCGAGGAAATAAGAATAAGATTTATTGTATGCTTATCCTTCATCAAATTTAATTGATGACAAGCAATGGATTTGGCATACTACTTATTCCCATTAAAAAGGATTAAGAGAGATATAGCGTAAACTTGAGAAAAGTCTTCAACGATCCACCAGTAGGATTTGAAAACAACGAATGAATTGATAAGATAATGAAGGAAGTGAAATCTTGAATGAACCACCGTAAGAATTGAAAATGAACGTAGCAAAGGCACAATTCACCGGAAAGAATGAAGATACTTGAGGGGATTTAGATACAAGTGAACGAAGAGATCATGAGCTTATTAGAGAATACTTGAATGATGCACCGGTAGAATATGGAGAAGGAGAGCTAAAAGCCGAGAATGAATAAACCCGAAATGATGGCCTTCGTAGGAATAAAATGGAAAGAACTCACGAAATGCCCCGGATGGTAAGAAAAGAATTCTCACAATCAAAACAATTATGAGGATAGCATGAAGCTAGAACCATGAATCTTCAAGAGAATGGACCAAGATTTAGAGGAAACACTTCTTCGGTCTTCACATGTTGAGAATGATGACGAGAACCACCAAAATTGTCAAGGCACTTTGGAACAAAGAAGAATAGAAATGATGAAGCAACGATGAAAATATTTTGAAAACGATCTTGGAGAAGGGATATGACTGATGAAAATTCATTCTTATGTCACACTCTGAAAAGAATTTGGGAATAGCTCCGGGGAACTTAGAAGAGTCAGGTAAGATCCTGGGAAAAAACCTGTGGGTTAGGGCCCACTCAAAAGAAAACATTGTTGAACAATTTGCTTGAAATAGAGATTGCACCGGTAGAATTAAATAGCTTGAATGAGAGAAAAACCTCAAAGTATCTTGAACGGATTGAGAATGGAAACACAAGTCTTGTGAGATATCTTCAGCACTCCAGAACAAATGAACAGGAAGAAGTGAATGATGAAGAGGTGCATCGGCATGAGAAAGCATTAGAAACGAGGAAAGGAATATGATGAATATCAAAAGCTTGAATTGGATCCACCGGAGAAGAAACAACAATGAAGGATGATGAACTTGAAACTGGTGAGCATCTTCATGGGAAATCACCGGATAAGAACATTGAAAGAAAAGAATGAAGAGACTTCCCACAAATAAAAGGATACATGATTAAGAAATCTGAGTCCTTGAAGAAAAAGGGGGGGAGGCGGGAAAACAAAGGCAACTTGGGGACGGATGAAACAAACACCGGTGAGAAAACTTAGAGTTGATCTTGCGGATGTTGAAAATGATCGGATCCACTTGAAGAGAAGCACGCCGGTTGAAAAAGAATTAACATGACAACCTCAATGATCAAAAAGGTTTAGTATTCACATAGCAATATGAGAACACTGTTTAGGAAAGGTACGGATTCAACATTTGACTTCGAAGCAACTCGAATACCACAAATAAAACAAAACAAAGGATTTGGCTTGCAGAATAAGCCGGAACAAACATATGATAGAGATTTACCCAATCCCATATCATGCATCTGTCGGAAAGATATTCTAGGAGCTACTTGAATTCCCACCTATAAACTCCCGAAACTTTCTGGTTATGCAATCTGGTGTTGGGGATACAGGGGAAGCAATATATGTCACCCAAACTAACAACCCTACATCCAAATTGTATCCATCCACAACACATAACCAAAAACTCCGAAATCGTGTACCTCAACCTTCAAAAGCATCCATTATACAAGCTATGGCAATACTCCCAACTCCCCAAGATCGGGTGACGCCGAGGTTATCTCACCAACAACTGCATAAAAGAGATTTTCGATGTCGGCAAAACTCAGGTATTCCAGAACTGCAACGATAAAATTATGACGACAACACCTCAGAGCTCAACTCCCCGGGACACTGCCACAATCCCTAAATGTCAGGAGGCACCAAGAACAATGTTCTCGTCACAAAACCATCAGAACGATTACAAGATACCCGCATGATCCTAAAAAAAATTTAGTGAAATTTGAGGAGAGGAAAGATAAAACATCTACGTCAGGAGTCCTCACTAGAGCGACGAAGGGGCTGAGGAGTAAAAAGAATCCTACTCTCCGATACATATAATCCTAAGACTCAAAATAGTTTTCTTCTAGACTTAACAACGGCCAACAATCAAGGGGGCTCCTATGGTCGGTCGAGGCTCTGATACCAACTTGTCACGCCCAATATGCGATACTATCCTAAAGAGACTCGAAGGTCCCACCAAGGATAGAACCGCATATTGAAATGCTTTTGCAAGGTGGATATCATTACATCAACATTACATAATATATGGGGATACATACATAAGGCATACAATGCCACACGAATACAACATCATCTTACATAAGAGTGTAACGCCCCGGATTCGATGCGCCAGTTGTCTGCCAGTTATTCGCCGTCCTTGCCATGTCATTTGCTTGCGTGTTGCACTGTGCCATGTCATCATATGCATTTCACATCATGTCATCATGTGCATTGCATTTGCATATGTGTTCGTCTCATGCATCCGAGCATTTTCCCCGTTGTCCGTTTTGCGATCCGGCACTCTTATGTCCTCCGGCGTCCCCTTCTTCTCTCCTGTTGTGAGCGGGTATTAAACTTTCTCGGAATGGCCCGAGGTTTGCCAAGCGGCCTTGGTATAGCACCGGTAGACCGCCTGTCAAGTTTCGTGCCATTTGGAGGTCGTTTGATACTCCAACGGTTAACCGGGTAACCGTAAAAGCCCTCTTTTGTTTCAGCCCAACACCCCTTCCAAAGTGGCCCAAAACCCATCCAACTCCCCTCCATTCTCTCGGTCGTTCGATCACGATCGCGTGGCCGAAAACCGCACCTCATTTCGACTCTCCTAGCTCCCTCTACCTATAAATATGTGTCTCCCGTCCAAATTCGCGGATGTTTTCCCCCGAAACCCTAGCCTCCACCTACCTCCGCCGCCGGACATGTCCGGACCGGGACGGACACGTCCGCCGCCGCCGCCCCAGCCAATCGGGAGCCGCCGTGTGTCCTCCCGCCCGCCCGTCTGCGCCGCTGCCCGGCCAGGGCCCGAAGTCAGGCCCCTGCCACCGCCTCCTCCTGCTGCTCAGCGCCGCCTGCCGCCGCCGGTGGCGGGCCTCGCCGCTTTTCGCCGCGCCTCCGCCCGCTCCGCGCGCCGCCTGCCCGATCCGGCCGAGCCACTGCCCCAGCCCCTCCGCTTCGCCGCGCCCAGGCGCCAAGCCCTCACGGTGACGAGCTCCGCCGCCGCCAGCCGCCTCCGCCGCCATGCGCCCGGCCACCGCGCCCGGCCCCTCGCTGCCGCGCCCCGCCGCCTCCTCCCCGCGCCGTCCACTCCGGTCCGGATCCGGTGGGATCGGGCCGGATCTCGCTCCGTCCGGCTGTCCCCGGCCACCTCCCGCGTTCTTCGGCGAGATCCCGCGTTCTCGGGCGAGCCTCCCCGGTGAATCTCGGTTCCCGTGCATCCTCAGGTTGACCCGAAATATCCACTAAGTCCCGTATAGTTTTCATATTATCATGCCATCTTCATTGCATCACATCTCTGCATCCGTAGTCTGCTTTAGCGCGTATAATATGTCAAATTGTTCGTCTCGACGAGTAGATCATTTCATTCCATTGCATCATTTTCATTTGAGCTCATCTTGATGCCCGAAATGCTGTTGGAAGAATGCATGTTGATGTTAATCTGCTGAAACTATTATAACTTGCGCTTTTATCATTTTTGCCATGATTGATGTGTGCATCCTTTGAGGTTGATGTCTTCATGAATGTTGATCTATGCCATTCCATCTTTCCAGGGGTGCCAACCATGTATTTTTGTGAGTTGTGTGCTGAGTGCATCAAGCTTGTTAAGAGACCATCACGGCTACACACACGGTTGATGCATTTTAATTAAGTCAAGTGTCAAGTTATCTACAACCGGACATTAACAAATTCCCATCTGCCACATAACCGCGGGCACGGCTTTCGAAAGATAATACCCTGTAGGGGTGTCCCAACTTAACCCATGATAAGCTCTCGCGATCAACGAAGGATATACCTTCTCCCAGGAAGACCCGATCAGTCTCGGAATCCCGGTTTACAAGACATTTCGACAATGGTAAAACAAGACCAGCAAAGCCGCCCGATGTGCCGACAAATCCCGGTAGGAGCTGCACATATCTCGTTCTCAGGGCACACCGGATGAGCAAGACGTCGGGTTGGCATAGACCCTAGTTGCCCAGGGGGCGCCGGACATCGCTCAGGTTGGACCAACACTGAGGAGCACCGGCCGGGGGCTAAATAAAGATGACCCTCGCTCCTAAACCCAAGGGAAAAAGGGCTAGGTGAGGCAAATGGTAAAACCAAGGTTGGGCCTTGCTTTGGAGGAGTTTTATTCAAAGCAAACTGTCAAGGGGTCCCATAAATCACCCGACCACGTAAGGAACGCAAAAATCCGGGAACATAACACCGTATGACGGAAATTAGGGCGCAAGGGTGGAACAAAACACTGCATAAGGCCGAGCCTTCCACCCTTTACCAAGTATATAGATGCATTAATTAAATAAGAGATATTGTGATATCCCAACATAACCCTGTCCACCATGGAGCATTCTTCAACTTCACCTGCAACTAACAACGCTATAAGAGGGGCTGAGCAAAGCGGTAACATAGCCAAGCAACGGTTTGCTAGGAAGGGTGAAAAGGTTAGAGGCTGACATGGCAATTTGGGGAGGCTTGAAGAACAATTGATAGGTAGCGCAGCATAGCAATAGAACGAAGCAACTAGCATAGCAATGATAGTAGTGAGATCCAGGGTAGCGATTATCTTGCCTGAAATCCCGCAAGGAAGAAGAACGAGTCCATGAAGAAGACAGACGGGAGTAGTCGAACGAATCCTCACAATCGCAACATTACCGGAACTAAGAAGCAACACCGGAAAGAAACAAACAACATGGTAAACAACCATCACATAAGCATGGCATGATGCACAATCAAGTATGATGCATGTCCTGTTTAAATAGGCATGGCATGGCAAAGTGCAACAAACAATACTACAAGTTAAGTGGAGCTCAATATGCAACGAGTTGCATATTGATGAAACACCACATTCAAATGTTTAGTTCTCTCTCGTTTATTTACCCAACAATATTAAATGTTGATTAACATGGCAAGGGGTGTAACAAAAGTAAAGTAACTATTTAGGCAAGTTTAAATGAGGCCGAACAACAAACAACAATTCCGGAAAATCCCCATATGTCATTTAGCAATTTAACGCGAACAACATTTTCAACATTTTAATTGTTGTTATCATGATGCGGATGATATATGCAAGTTTTATGCAATTTTATGAAAATTTTGACATGAGCATGTTATGAAGCATTTGTCACCATGGCGGAACGAAAAGGGTGCCACGGCGCGAAACAAAAATGGTGCCACGGCAACATTCGGGTGATCCGATAACTCAAGGAGATACCGGTGCAAAAGGAAGTGTGACGTGAGCGAGTCATGCGAGATGGTGGGGTGCTCCCGGTTACCGGGTTCCCACGGCACGGCGGCATGGCAAACGAGGAGGAACGTGCAAAGACCTCTCGAATACGATGCAAACACGAGCATCTCACACAACACATGCATTCGTACCCGGGTGGTCGTCTCGTCGTTATACCTTTGAAGTGTGCGTTTCAGGACGGTTCAAAATCATCGAGGGAAGTAGTCGTTCATGGGTCGTAGGGGAAGTAGTCGTACACGTTTCGTAGTTGTACATGTCGGCGGTAGTGGAAGTAGTGGTACACGGCGATGGTAGTTGTACACATTACGGAAGCGGTTCACGACCATGGTAGTCGAACTTGGTGATCCGAAGGGGTACTTGGCGGATGATGACCGTAGTGGTACTTGGCGTCCAGTGCAGCAACCTCGCGATGCACCGTTGCTGTGGTGGTCTTGGAGGTTCGTGACCGAGGCATGGAGAAGGAGTTGCAAGCGGGACTGATTAGTGATGCGGATGCAGGGGGCTCAGGGCGAGAGGAGCAGATAGAGGCTCGGGCTCCTCAAGCCATGGGGATGGCCCGAAACAGGCTGCTACAGGAGGCCGAGGGGAGCGGCGGGGTCTTGGATGGCAACGCGGGACCTGACGACAGCTTGGTGCGGGCGCCGGGGCCACCGGAGTTGGCCGAGCTCGGGGACGAGCTCCTAGCTAGCAAGGGGAGCGAGGAGCGCGGGGCGGCAGCCAGCAGTGGCCCCGGTGGCCGGCGGACGGAGCTCCAGGAGAGGTGGAGAAGTGGTGGTGCGGGCAAGGTGACATGGCGAGGCGATGACGCAGAAGATGGCGCGACGGGCGACGAGGAGGAGGCAGAGGGGACGGGACGAGGGCACGGCTGCTGATGGAAGGGGGCGCGACGGTGGCGAGGAGGCCGATGGGGCTCCGGCCTGGCTCTCTTCTCCGGTGAGGGCGGAGCGCGGGTCTCGCACTGGAGGCGCGCGGATGCGGGAGCGAGGGGACGTCGAGGGCTGCGCGTGGGTGGCGGCGGAGGGGATCAAGGAGAAGGAGACGAGGGTCCAGAGGTGGAATCGAGGCTAGGGTTAGAGCTGGTGGGGGCGCCGACTGGGCTTTGGGCTTAGGGGCCGGCTGGGCTGCAGGCTCTCTTCTCTCTCTCACTCTAAAGAAAATAAAAAAAACAGAGATAAGAAAGAAAAGAAAGAGAGGTTAGGGGAAGAAGTTGGACACGCGGATAATTTTCCCGGACCCACAAGAATGTGCTTGTTCCGAGAAAATAGAAAAGGCTATGATTGAAAGATTTAAATTCAAACTCATTTGATTTAAATTCAAATGATTTGAATAGGAAGTGAGGGTTGGGAAGGTCCAAAAATGTTCGGATTTTTGGTGGAGCTCCGGAATATGATGAAAGAATATATGGCAAGGTTGGAGACCAAGAATTAAGATAACAAAGGCATTGGGATATTTTGCAAGTGTGTTATGGTGAATTCCAAATTAATGAAATATTTAAATATAGCTCCCTAATATTGGGAGGATATGTTATAAAGAGAAGTCACCCTTCCCTCGATTTAAATAGATCAACGATCTATGCAATTTATTTAGTTGAGGTTTTAAAAATTAAGTGACATGCTAGCATGATGACATGATGCAATGCAAAAATAAATAGAGCAAGCACAAATAAAAAAACACATGGAGGTCACAAAAATATGGAAGTCTTCTGAAGCGTCGGTCTCGGGGTGTTACACTCCTGTGCGGCCGTCTTTTTTATATACAATCTGAAAGTTTGCAGCCGTCGGCTTCAGCCCCCTCGCGTATACTGCGGGGGTGTTCGGAAAAGCACTTGATCACTCTTGACCCAACGTCTTGGTCGTTAAGGAGGTGTTAGTCTGCGCTAACTAGGCAATCGACTATAGAGCTTTAACACTTTCACTTAGCCGAGGAGTTTGACGGGGGGCTACTATATAGCCCCGGTATGTCCACGGTTATCCGAATACGGTGCATGTACATACGTGACCAGAAGGACAGTCCTTCATTTAACACGGAGGGAATCGCGAAGATTCCGATGAGTCATCGAGTGGTTGACCAGCTCTCACCGCATCATGACAGTCAGTTTTCGGCTTTCTCTACTGAGGTGCTCATCCGGGCTAGCCGGGACACAATCACAGTAGTTCTCCCTTTACTACCCTAGCCGATATAGCGGAACGTAAGGTAGTAAGCACAAGAGCCAGGCAACCCAACTATTGACCAAAGACATGATTCAGAGCTGATGCATATAAGGCCAAACTCGCGACGCCGAACACTTCCTATAGGTGTTCGGACTTTGCAATATACACCGGGCTGAATACATCCCCTGGTGATAAACCCCTGGTATCAAAGCACATGTGGCAATCTGACGTGGGGAAAGAGCGCAGGTGGTGAGAGCATAAATCTCAAAACACAATACGAACCGGGCTGCTTCTATAACATCCACTTTAGTACGGCGAGCCGTATGTTTACAGATAATGCCGGTATCTTTCTTGGACATTTTACATGCCAGGAAAGTATAAAACAACAAGAGATAAAAAAGGTTTACCCAGGGTCTTAATCTCCAAATAAACCTTAATGCGGGGCCCTGCTGCACGTCTGCGCCTTTGTCTCCGTTGTGAAGTGTCCTTGAAAGGTATAGTATGATGGCCATCTATAAAGAAAAAGGAAAAAAAGAAAAAAGGAGACCAGGTAAGAGAATTTGGTGTGGCCGTGAGTAAAGCTAGTTCGTTTTAATGAACCATGAAGGATAACTTCCAGGGTCCGAATAGGGTCAAGCCGAACTATGGACCTTTTGTGTGTAGAGTGCCCCCGAAGCTGCCCAAGGAATTTTGTGTATATCTCCTTATGAGGCGGCCGATGGGGGCGTAGATGCTAATCGAGCTCAGCTTTATTTGCGTTGCCGCACTGAGGTGTGTGCTGGACACATTTAGCCATGTCTGCGGTCTTAACGACTGATGAGCTGTTCGGCTTGAATAGGCCGTTTTGTGCTTCGACTGCTAGAGCCACCGTGTATTCCTCTGTGCAAAGAGAGCGCTCCATATTTCCACTGACCATAATGACGCCACGGGGTCCAGGCATTTTGAGTTTTAGATAACCATAATGCGAGACTGCATTAAAACGGGCGAAGGCCATTCTTCCGAGTAGTGCATGATAGCCGCTTCGGAACAGAGCAATGTCGAAGATTAGTTCTTTGCTTAGAAAGTTGTCCGAAGAGCCGAATACAACATCCAATGTTAAAGAGCCCATGCAGCGGGCTTCCACGCCCGGTATAACTCCTTTAAAGGTAGTGCTGCTTGGCTTGATTCTTGATGGTTCTATCCCCATCTTGCGGATAGTGTCCTGATATATCAGATTGAGACTGCTGCCGCCATCTATGAGGACTCGAGTGAGGTGGTATCCGTCGATTATTGGGTCGAGCACTAGGGTGGCCGAACCCCCATGACGGATACTAGTCGGATGATCCCTGCGATCAAAGGTGATCGGACAGGCCGACCATGGGTTGAACTTGGGGGCGACGGGCTCAACGGCGTAGACATCTCGGAGTGCATGCTTGCGCTCCCACTTTGGGATATGAGTGACATAGATCATGTTCACTGTTTTGATCTCTAGTGGAAATTTCTTCTGTCCCCCCGTGTTCGGCTGGCGAGGTTCGTCCTCGTCTTTGCTCTGAGTTCCCTTCCCTTTGTGTTCGGCGTTAAGTTTGCCGGCTTGCTTGAAGACCCAACATTCTTTGTTGGTATGATTAGCTGGTTTATCAGGAGTGCCGTGGATCTGGCAGGGCATGTCTAGGATTTTGTCCAGATTGGATGGACTGTCCTTGTTTCCTTTAAATGGCTTCTTCCGTTGACCGGGTTTGGAGCCCCTGAATGCGGTGCTTACCGCTGTATTGTATGGGCTTTCTTCATTGTTCCAATGTTTGTTTTTGTTGCATCGTGGTTTTCCATTGCCGTCCCTGACCTCAGAGGTGCCGGGGTCACTGGTGCAGCTACGGGCTAACCAGCTGTGTTCGCCCGCGCAAAAGCGGGTCATGAGTGTAGTTAAGGCGGCCATTGTCCTTGGCTTTTCCTGGCCGAGGTGTATGGCCAGCCACTTGTCCTGGACACTGTGTTTGAAAGCCGCTAAGGCTCCAGCATCCGAACATTCGACAATTTGGTTCTTCTTAGTGAGAAACCCATTCCATCATATTGACTTAGGTCGTCTGCATCCGGAGGCCGGACATAAGTCCCTTGGAAATTGGCCCGGAAAGCATCCTCTAGTTCTTCCCAACTCCCGATGGAGTTTTCGGGGAGGCTTTTGAGCCAGTGCCGAGTTGGTCCTTTTAGCTTGAAGGGTAAATATTTAATGGCGTGGAGATCATCTCCGCGAGCCATGTGGATGTGAAGAATGAAGTCTTCTATCCAGACCGCGGGGTCCATCGTTCCATCATATGCCTCGATGTTTACAGGTTTGAACCCTTCGGAAAATCGTGTTCCAAAGACTCATCGGTGAAGCATGGGTGTGCAGCACCCCAGATCCGGGTTGTGTCGTGGATTGGGTCTGACGGTTGTAATGTTCGGTATTGGTTCCAAGCTGGTAAATGGCCAGCATGTTTTGTTTGATAATAGTGATCTTGTGTAGGAGCACGTTCCTTGGATCCATTGATGGACCTGGTTTTGCCAGCTTTTTTGTCCAGGTCCTCACGTAGATCGTGTTTCTGGTCCTGGGCCGCAACCTTCCTTCATTTGCGGGAAGGGGGAACGGGCTTGTGTACGGCATTGCTAGCCTCTCTGTCGCGACTGCGAGGTGGTCGGCCGGCCAGTCGGCCGTATTGTTTTTCGGCGGTATAGGCGCGATAGCCTCGTCGTCGAATTCGGGCAGCAACTTACATTTAGGATAGCTCTTTGTTTGGCGATTACCGCCGTATTTTTCCTCAGTGTCTAGCACTTCATTCCATCTGTCATTAAGCATATCCTGTGCGGCTTTAAGCCGCTACTTCTGCTTCTTCAGGCTCCTTGCAGTGGCGATAAGCCTTTGGTGGAGGCGTTCTTGTTCTAATGGTTCTTCTGGGATGACGAACTCATCATCGCCCAGGCTAGTCTCCTCTTCAGATACATGTTGGTAATTGCTATCTTTGGTGTCACTGTGGTTGGATAACATCTCCGGACTGTGTTCGCCGTCCTCTTGCATGCCCTGCTCCAACGCTGGGCCTACGGGGTCCTTTGCTTGGTTCAGATTGCCATCATCGTTCGTGAAAATGTTGTTGTTTTTCCTTTCGCCGGATCGAGGTCGTCGCTTGGGACGCCGATGTTTAGGAGGTTCATCGACAGGTATGTTTTTATCGCCGTCGGCCTCATTCTCCATTGGTGTGTCCACCATGTATATATTGTATGACGATGTAGGTGTCCACTGCCCTAAAGGTGGTGGTTTTTGTGCCTGCTCTTCTCCGGCATCGTCGTCCATACCGTCGATGTCTTCGGAGCCGTAATCGAGCGTGTCAGTTAAGTCCTCGACAGTGGCAATGAAGTGGGTGGTGGGTGGGAAATGAAGTTCTTTGTCGTCCGCTTCCCATTCGAGTCGGACATAGTTCGGCCGAGAAATCCCTGACAAGGAGAGGGACTTCAATGAGTTTAACACGTTGCCGAGAGGCGAGTGCCGAAAGATGTCCGCGGAGCTGAACTCCAAGACCGGCGCCCAATCAGGTTCGATGGACGCGGATGCACGCGGTCCGTAATCCATGGCCGGAGATGAGTCCAGGGATCCGGTGACACAAACCCAGCTCGATGCTGGGTCTGTGCGCGGCTCAAGCGCCGCCGAGTCTGCGGCCTCCGTGGTGGGGTTGAGCCTCCCGTCTTCGGACAATGCAGTCCGCTCTGGCTCTAGGGCCAGGGCGGCCATAGGTGCTATCTCCTCCGTGTGGCCCGATGATAGATCAAGGTCATGTTCATCGTGGTGGTCGGCGACAGCCGTCGTGGGCTCAAATCTGTCAAAGATCAATTCTCCGCGGATATTGGCCACAAAATTTAGGCTTCCAAATCTGACTTGATGGCCAGGGACCAACTATCGATCTGCTCTAGATGACCAAGCAAGTTGGCGCGCAGTGCGAAGCCGCCAAATACTAAGATCTGTCCGGGGAGGAAGATCTCCCCCTGGACTGCTTTGTTGTAGATAATTGATGGAGCCATCAAGCCTATCACCGACGTCACAGTGGAACTCTCAATGAAAGCACCAATGTCGGTGTCAAAACCTGCAGATCTTGGTAGGGGGTCCCGAACTGTATGTTTAAGGCTAATGGTAACAGGAGGCGGGGGACACAATGTTTACCCAGGTTCGGGCCCTCTCTATGGAGGGAATACCCTACTTCATGCTTGACTGATCTTGATCAATATGAGTATTACAAGAGTTGGTCTACCACGAGATCGTAATGGCTAAACCCTAGAAGTCTAGCCTATGAGATTATGATGATTGTGGCTAAACCCTAGAAGTCTAAACCCTCCGGTTTATATACACACCAGGAGGGGCTAGGGTTGTACAAAGTCGGTTCAGAGAAAGGAATCTACATATCCGAATCGCCAAGCTTGCCTTCTACGCAAAGGAGAGTCCCACCCGGACACGGGACGAAGTCTTCTATATTGTATCTTCATAGTCCAATAGTCCGGCTAAAGTATATAGTTCGGCTATCCAAGGACCCCTTAGTCCAGGACTCCCTCAGCAGCTGTGAGGAAAAGGAAAGCATCAGCAACTTCAGAGTCTTCAGCACCCAAGAAAGTGAAGACTCTGCCAAGTTCATACACCAACCCCATTGATGTTGTTCCTCTCTCAAGCATGCCATCAAAGTAGATTGTACCCTTTAGTGTGGAATATGTCATACCTGATGACACTAATGAAGAAAATCCCTCTGATGCTACTTCAGAGTAGTTGGATGAAGAAATTGAAGTGGATAATATCCCTTAACTCCACCGGTATCATCTCCCACACCTCAGTTCACAGCTGAAGAGGCACGCGTTGAACAAATAGATGAAGAAGATGAGGATGTGGACATTGGGTCTACTACACCAGTTCTGAATGATGATTATTGGAGAAGACATCACCGAAATTCACCATTGACCACTCCTCTACATCAAACTCCTCATTCAAAAAAGCAGAAATTCAAGGTTGATGATTTCTTTGCTGAGCATCATTTCTTCATGGATTACAATCCCTATTACTCTGCAAGACTTCGACACAAGCGCTTCTGGACAGCCAGTCAGATGAACTTTTATTCTTCACTCCTATTCGATAAGGAAAAGGTATTTGAGCATCAATAAATTCCTCATGTGGATATGGAATCATTTCCTTGCTTGCAACCTGTCCTGAGTGTTCTTCATGACGCTGGGCTCTTAAACTTCTACATTGACATCTGTGATTGGAATGAAGAACTCATTCTTCAGTTCTACGCAACACTACACCTCGCTAGAAATGTTGAAGATGTGAATTCATGGGTGCTAGACTAGATGTCTGAAAATACTCATTACAAAGCACCGGCCTCTAAATTGCCTCACACTGTCCCAGTCAGTCCTCCCACTGAAGGTGAAAGGTTCATCTATGGGGAACATGAACTCTCAAATCATTTGATGCAAGTAATAATGAAGCCTTTAAAGGTTGCCCAAGCTCCAAGGACCACATTCCTCGTGAAGGAATTGATCTATGTGCCAAGGACAGTTTATCGCATCTTGACCAAAACCCTCAATCCAATCAAGGGCCACAACTCTGATGAAGAAGAGGTTGTTGGCATCATGAAGAGTTTTCTGTTCAATATCATGCACGGTATTCCGATCAACTACCATGATTTCTTCATCAGGACTTTGGCCAATACTGCCCTGCGACCTTTTAAGTTGAAACCTTATGCTCCCTGGATCATGAAATTCATTAGATCAAGGTCTTTAATTCATTACAAGCCTGACTTTCAAAATCATCTAAGCTATTTGCCACCTATTGAAGTCCTTAAAAGGACCGTTTCCTTAGTTGATGAGAAAGGCAAAGCTGCAGTTATTGATGAAGGCACTCGTCCATTGGATGGTCAATTTCGCAAGGCTACATCTTATTCTACCAATGATGACTCTACAACACAAGGTTCTGCCGCCAAAGCTTCAAAGCAAAATCCAAGCCACTGCTCCTCGTATAATGACTGATCGTGAACTTCTCCTCGGTCTTCGCCAGAAAGTTGATCGAAATCACTAGTGGGTCAAGCGTCAGTTTGGTGCTATTCTTCAGAACATGATTGTCACACAAAACACTGTGAAGAAGAATCACCATTATCTGCATCAAGTCTTCGACCGCACTTGGGCTATTCTTTCACATCTCTACAGTGTTGAAGAACTCAAGGAAATGGATTTCCAACGGGACTTTGACTGGTCTCAGCCACCTTTGAAGAAATTCAAGAAGGTCAAAGTTCCTCAGCTGGTCGCCAGTTCATATTCTTCATTGCGCGAGCCGGATGAAGCTGAAGATTTGAACGACACTGTGTGGGTGTACAATAGTAGGGGCTCTGCTTTTGACCCCTCTACTTGTGCACGGGCAGTCAGAGCCTACCGCCACGGCCATGCATAACAGGGCAGGAAAGGGAAGTTGGAGAGAAGTCGAAGGCACAGGACAAACGAAGCAACAACAAGGACCAAGGCCACAAAGATCAGATAGGCGTAGCAGGTTTCCCCGACAGGGACCCTTGCCCGGGGAGCCTCAGCAGCCCCGACAAGACCATTGCAGTTGCCGGGGCAGCCCACCCGTGCCAGCCGAGGTGAGCCACCCTTGAGCCCGCCAACGCTCGACAAACGCATTGGGACAAGGCTCGGGACGCACCTCTGTGGTGGCATGCAGATCTTTGTGAAGACAAAGAATAGGCAAGATCTAATGAGGATAGGAAGGCAACCATCCTCACCAAAGAAACCCACGAGACCCCCGGCAAGATCCTTGCCGGGGAAGCCAGCGCGCCATGGCAAGACCCTTGCCGGGCCACCTGGCAAGACCCTTGCCGGGCCACCCGGCAAGGCCCTCGCCAAGCACACCGGCAGGGCCACTGCCAGGCCCGAGCCAGCCAAGTCTTCGCCGCCGTTCGCATGCAGCTGCCGACCCAGCCAGTTGGGCAGGCACCTGTATGGCAACATGCAGCTCTTCGAGGAGGCTCCACCACTGCACCACCTCAGCTGCCTGCCTGCCTACATGGCACCGCATGCATCGCTGGCCAGGGCGCATGTCGAAGCGAAGAGGAGCGGCGACGGACGCGATGGGCCTCACCCCCGTCCCCGATAAAGCAATGGGACACCTAAGCCTCACATTAAAGGCGCCTTCTCCTGTAATACCAGCGATAAGCTCGCGACCGTAGAACTTTCCACCTCCTGTGTGCCACTGTGGCAACCCCTTTCGCCTATAAAAGGAGGTCCATGCCACACGGGAGAAGGATTCGGCTCTTTCGAACCTCTCAGCACTCAGAGCTAGTTCAAGAGCTCAAGAACACTAAATACACCCACCAAAGCAGGATCTTAGGCTTTTAAGCATCTTTGCGGCCCAAACCTGGGTAAATCCCTTTGTGTTGTCTACTAGTCCTGCTCTTCTTACGATCCCCGCACCCCGCAACTGTAGAAGGGATTCCAGTGATCCCATAGGTGTCGTTTCCCAACGACATCTTTGGCATGCCAGGTAGGGGGCACAATCGTGAGGATCTGGTCTAGCAGTTGACCTAGCTTTTCTTCATCGCCATGGCTCCTAAGAAGAAGACGACCATGGCGATCGGTTTGTCCAGGACCGGGTTGGTACCGGTGCGGACCGGTAGCGGGCCAGTCGCGGAGAGAACCCGTGGAGCGGCCCACGAACATCTACATCAGCCTGGTGGTCCCAATCTGACGAGTGGTGGCGTTCGCACGCCTGGCGACGAGCCACCAGTCGCGGGCTCCAGAGGTGGAGTCGGGCCCCCCCGCAGGCGGCGCGGGGCCCTCCAGGGGCGCCGCCGTCCTGCCAGGCGGCGGCACGGCGACCTCCAAGACGCCAACACAAGCGCGCACGTCGCTCTCCTCTCAGGTTGTGCGTGATGAGCAGCGTCACCCTGCTGGCAACCCTGCACGCTGCCCTGGGAAGAGTCCCGTGCGTCCATAACATGAAGAAGAGGGCCAAGATGCACACCGAGGTGCTGATGGAGGTGGCAAACGGCTGCGGAGCCGTGACGTAGCTCCTTCTAACGTGGTTAGGAGTCAAGGTGCATCGCAGTCCACTCAGCTTTCGCCGCCACCCACGCCAGCGGAAGCCCTAGCGCGCGTGCAGCTGCTCCTCGATTATCCTCCCGCCGCGGAGAAACTTGACGAATGGAGGGCCACCGTCCGGAGCCTCATCGGCATCACCAACAACGATGGGTTGCAGCCGGCAGGACCCGTCGGCCGTCGCCCCGCCGGGCTACCGCATGCTAGCGGAGGCCATGTCGGTGGCGACGCGGCCACGGTGTACTCCCCACCTCCATCCCGACCGCCCCAGGCGTCGGTCCGTCGTTCTGACGCTAGTGATGATATCTCCATCGCGCCGTCCGACCCGCGAACCAACCGCGATCAGTGCCAAGTCCTTCGAGAGCGGGCTCACGAGGACGCTAGAACTACGATCGAGCGCTGACATGATGCGCGCCACCAGTCGGACAGGCGGGCAGGGCCCACTACGGACCACCCAGTGCCGGGAGGCTACGGTGGCCTACCCTACGAGGTGGGTTGTTCGGCTTTCACCCGTGAGCTGCAGCAGTTCCAGTGGCCCTCCCACCGTACATTCAAGCCCGACGTTGGCGAGTAGAACGGCAAGACTCACCCGTCAGAGTTCCTCAGCATCTACACCATCGCGATGCAAGCTGCTGGGGCCCGCGACGATAAGGTGCTTGCCAACTACTTCCCGTTGGCACTCAAGCCTAATGTTATGTCATGGTGGATTCCATCTCTTCCTGGACGGATCTGTGCCATGAGTTTGTTGGCGCCTTTACCGGAGGTCACCAAGCTCATGGCCAGGCGAGTGATTTACACATCATTCCCCATAAGGAAGGAGAAAACCTGCGCAAGTACATCCAAAGGTTTAGCCGAGTGCAGTATAACATCCCTGACGTTCATCCTGCCGTCGTGATCAGTGCGTTCCATCAGAACATGCGCAATCACAAGATGGGTGAAGAGCTGGCAATGAACAAGGTTAAGGATGTGGCCGAGCTCTATGTTTTGGCCGATCGATGCGCCCGTGTTGAGGAGGGAAGGAAGTACCCCGGCGAAGATGCCGGTGCGGAAACCAACTCCACGGATGACACCGCCATCCCTGCGAAGAAGGGCCACGCCATAACAGGAAGCGCAGGAGCAATACCGTGCTTGCCATCGAGGGATCCGACGATACCGGCGCCACCAAGAAACCCAAGGGAAGTGACCCCAGCAAGGAGGTTGCCGGGTGTGCCGCTTGCCGGGCCATGGCGGCCGCCGATAAGCCAGCAGGCTCCGACAAGCAATATTGCAAGATCCACCGCACCAAGGGCCATGATCTCCAAAACTGCCGGCAGGTAGAGATGCTCGCCGAGAAGCAGAAAGCCGAGTATGAGCGGCGGGACAAGGAGAAAGGCCCAGATGGTGCCGAGGGATCTGGCAAGAAACGTGGCGGCCAAGGAGGCCACCGCAGCAAGGATAATCAGCAAGAGAGGCCCGCCCGGGGCCGCGACAAGAAGCAGGAAGACGATGATCATGACGAGGACGACGAGTCCGGCGACCACGAGTTTCAGAAAGCCACAGAGGCCATGTGCGTCGATGGTGGCGCCTCGCTGCATACATCCCACTGCCAACTTAAGCAGTGGGCGTGTGAGATCACAGCAGTGGAGCCATCGTTTGACGCACGGAAGCCGCTGAAATGGTCCAACACGCCCATCATCTTCGACACCGAGGACCACCCTGACCGCACCACTGCTGTCGGGTGCTTTCCGTTGTTGGTTTTGCCAACAATCCGCAATCTCAAGGTGACAAATATGTTGGTTGACGACGGGGCCGGCCTGAACTTGATCTCGCCCGTTGTGGTCAGAAGGCTGCAGATTCCTGATGGAGACCTTGAGGAGATGGGCACGTTCCAAGGGGTTAACCCGGGGAGGAGCCAGCCAAAGGGAAAGATCATGCTGCCCGTGACATTCGGAGGCGAGCTGAACCACAGGACAGAGAGGATTGTTTTCGATGTAGCCGAGATCCCCTTGCCTTACAACGGGATCCTTGGCCGCCCGGTGCTAGCCAAGTTCATGTCGGCTTCACACTACGCCTACAACATGCTGAAGATGCCCGGGCCTATGAACATCATCACCTTCCCCTCTAACAAGAAAGATGCACTGATCTGCGCAGACCGACTCTACCGGGAAGCAGTTGCAGCAGCTGCCGCTAAGGCACCTGCTCCTGCCGATGGAGCCCCGGGAGAGAAGAAGACCGGTGAGACCCCTCGCACCCACTCCGGCAAGTGCACCTCTTCGGGGTGTTGTGCTTTCGTTGAGAACGTGCCAGAGAGCTCTGTCGGCAAGGGCAAGAAGTCCAAAGCCACGCCACCAGAGACCAAGAAGGTGCCCGTCAAGGAGGACGACATGGGGGGAGCTTTTACTATAAGCTCCACCCTCGACGGAAAATAGGAAAGCGAGCTCGTCACCTTCCTGTGGGCGAATGTCGATGTGTTTGCATGGCAAGCCTCCGACATCCCCGGCGTTCCCAGGGAGGTGATTGAGCACCACCTTGCTGTCTGTCCTCATGCGCGACCCGTCAAGAAGAAGGTCAGGAAGCAAGCTCTGGAGAGGCAGGAGTTCATCACAGAAGAAATCAGAAAGCTAGAGGCGGCAGGCTTTGTGAGAGGAGTACTCCATCCGACATGGTTGGCCAATCCGGTAGGGGTGCGCAAGGCAAATGGGAAGTGGAGGCTGTGTATTGACTACACAGACATCAATAAGGCATGTCCAAAGGATCCCTTCCCTTTACCGCGCATCGACCAGATTGTTGACTCCATAGCTGGATGTGACCTGTTATCATTCCTTGACGCCTACTCGGGATACCACCAGATCTTCATGACGAAAGAAGATGAGGAAAAGACAACATTCATCACCCCATGTGGTACGTATTGCTTTTTACGGATGCCTTTCGGGTTGAAGAGTGCTGGCTCGACCTTTGCAAGAGCAGTCCAAATTGGTTTTGAACCCCAGCTGCATAGAAATATGGAAGCTTATATGGATGACATAGTGGTCAAAACCAAGGACAAAGCAACACTTGTGCAAGCTAGAGGAAACATTTGGGAACCTGCACAAGATCAACCTCAAACTGAACCCTGAGAAGTGTGTCTTCGATGTCCCGTCTGGCAAGCTTCTCGGGTTCTTTGTGTCCCAGCGCGGGATTGAAGAAAACCCAGATAAGATCAGGGCCATCGAGCAGATTGAGGCACCCAAACGGATCAAGGACGTGCATCGGCTCACTGGTTGCGTTGCCACCATGAGCCGGTTCATCTCCAAATCCACGGAGCGTGCCCTTCCTTTTTTCAAGATCTTGAAGAAGGCTGGGCCAATGGAGTGGACCCCAGAGTCTGAGGCAGCCCTGCAAGACTTGAAGAAATACCTCTCCTCTACCCCAGTGCTGGTTGCGCCCAAACCACAAGAACTATTGCTGCTTTACCTAGCGGCAACAAATCAAGTGGTTAGCGCCGCACTAGTGGCGCAGAGAAGGATCGATGAGGAGACAACAGCAGTGGCAGAGTCAACGGTTGCCGGCCAGAACCTTCCCCGGCAGGGCTCGGTCCCGACAAGACTGAGTCCCCGGCAGGTCTTGGTCCCGGCAAGGCTGGCGCCGGCGCAACAGGACCCACGCAACCGGGTGCAGAGGTGCAGAAGAAGAAAATGGTATAGCACCCAGTTTACTTCGTTAGCTCCCTCTTGCAGGGGGCTAGGTCAAGGTACTCAGGTGTGCAAAAGCTGCTTTTCGGCCTCCTTATGGCTTCGAGGAAGTTGCGCCATTACTTCCCAATGCACGAGATCACGGTGGTCACCCGCCTCCCGTTGCAACGGATACTGCATAACCCAGATGCAACGGGGAGGATAGTGGAATGGGCCCTGGAGTTATCAAGTTTCGGTTTGAAGTTCGAGAGTACCTCGACAATTCAGAGCAGAGTCTTGGCGGAGTTTATTGCAGAATGGACCTCGACGCCCGACGAAGAGGTACAGGAAACCACTCTCCCCGGCAAGGAAACGAGTCGTAACTGGATCATGTACTTTGATGGTGCCTTCTCACTCCAAGGCGCCGTTGCTAGTGTGCTGCTTGTCGCACCCACCGGAGAGCACCTCAAGTATGTCATCCAGATGCACTTCCCCCGGGAGATGTCAACCAACAACACCGCTGAGTACGAGGGTTTGCTTGCCGGACTCAGAATCGCGTAGACCTCGGAGTTAAAAAGCTCATCGTCAGGGGCGACTCACAGCTCGTCGTTCGGCAGATCAACAAAGATTATCAAAGTCCGTTGATGGAAGCTTACATAGATGAGGTGAGGAAACTGGAGGAGCGCTTTGACGGTATACAAGCGGAGCATGTCCCTCGAGTGGAGAACGACATCGCCGACTACCTATCAAAGCGCGCTGCCCTCAAGTTACCTGTGAAACCAGGTACTTTTGTGCTTCAGTTAACCCAACCATCCGTTGAGCCGTCGACTGGGCAGAACAAGCGGAGGAAGTTAGGCCCCGGCAAGCACTTCTCCACCGAGCTCCCCAGAGCCACCGGCGAAGATGTTACCGCGGATGCCGATCCTGCCGCGGGGCAACCGACTCCGGTAGGACCTCGGGTCATGGCCGTGGAGGCGGCCGCTCCCGTGGCAGAAGAGATGCCTTTGGTCCTTGTCGTCGAGCCACAGGCTCCGGCATGGGCACATTATATGTAGGATCGTTGAAGGCAAGAGTGTCTAGAGGGGGGGTGATTAGACTACTCGACAAGATAAAAATTATGCCTTTTGATTTGAACAAGTTTTTAGCAAGTTCACAATGAAGATCAAGGCAAGCATCATGCATTCAAGTCAAGCAACAAGCTACACATGCAATTCTAGAGTATGAGCAGCGGAAAGTAAATTGCACATATAGGAAAGGGGAGGTGGAGAAGAGCAAACGCAATTTGGAGACACGGAGATTTTTCTCGTGGTTCCGATAGGTGGTGCTATCGTCAATCCACGTTGATGGAGACTTCAACCCACGGAGGGTAACAGCTGCGAGAGTCCACGGAGGGCTCCACCCACAAAGGGTCCACGAAGAAGCAACCTTGTCTATGCCATCATGGCCTCGCCCACGGAGGACTAGCCTTACTCGGGTAGATCTTCACGAAGTAGGCGATCTCCTTGCCCTTACAAACTTCTTGGTTCAACTCCACATCTTGACGGAGGCTCCCAAGCGACACCTAACCAATCTAGGAGGCACCACCTCCAAAAGGTAATAGATGGTGTTGGTGATGATGAACTCCTTGCTCTTGTGCTTCAATGATAATCTCCCCAACACTCAACTCTCCTCACCGATTTGGCTGTGGTGGAGGAAGGGATTGAGTGGAAAGCAACTTGGGAAGGCTAGAAATCAAGTTTCATATGGTGGGAGTGGAGCAACTTGATCTCAACACAAGGGTAGGTAGTTTTCTTCTCGAAATGTAAGGTAGGAGTGGTAGTTCTTTCGATGGCTCTCTCCACGAATGAAGAGGAGGTGGAGGGTATTTATAGCCTCCACACAAAATCCAACTGCTACACACATTTGACCAATCTCGGTCGGACCGAAGTTGACAACTCGGTGAGACCGAAAGTTCAAATCTTGTGAACGTTGGGATTTTCAGTGGGACCGAAAATACAATCTCGGTTAGTCCGATTCTTCCAAAGTCTAGGGTTTGCCAATCTCGGTGGGACCGACTTTCTCATCTCGGTGACACCGATTTGAGTACGTAAGTTTCTGAAGCTTGGCAACACCAATTTTGGAATGACCGAGTTTGGAATCGGAAAATCCGAAATTTTAGGGTTTGGGTATATGGTGAGGTGGTTCATCTCGGTGTGACTGAGTTTATGGAATCGGTGGGACCGAGATTACTTATGGGTTTATGTTGGAATGAAAGATTGCTGATAGTTTGAGAGATAAATCACTAAGCACTTTGAGCAACCAGATCATCATCATAACCTCATCCCCTTTTAATAGTATTGGCTTTCCTATGGACTCAATGTGATCTTGGATCACTAAACCAAAAATGGAGTCTTGAGCTTTTGCCAATCCTTTCCTTAGCATCCTAGGGGTCCACCTTTCTAGTCCTTTTGCCATTCCAGAGTGATTTACTTTCCTGAAACATACTTGTTAAAAGCATTAGTCCAACCACAAAGTATGTTGTCATTAATTACCAAAACCACCTAGGGAGCAAATGTGCTTTCAATCTCCCCCTTTTTGGTAATTGATGGCAACACACAAAATAAGATATCAAAGCTTACTAAAAGAAAGACAGGATTATCATAAAAGCTTTGACAAACATGTAGTACACAGGCTCCCCCTACAAGTGTGCAAGATTTTAGATTTTGGTTTTGGACTACCACAAGCACACATGAGAGAAAAGCAAGATGTGCTACATGCAGCTTGGCTATATGCATCAGAGCAGATGAGGACAAGTGAGTGATGATGCATATGTGCATGGTGATTTCCTGCAAACAATTATTCACAAGCAAGTCACCATCATGCACATTCTGCAAGATGCATATACTTACCTTGAAGTTCCTTGACATTGTACCTGAAGAAATAGGCTTGAGAAAACAAGGTTAGATAACACAAGAGTATTCCTTCAACCAACAGCAAGAACATCAAGAGTACCAAGCCAGGGATGACATGTATAAAGAGTGTCTCATGTTGAGCACTAGCTTGAATCAGCTAACATGTCTCCCAAGACTAAAAGATTTTCAATGAGCTCTGAGAGATTTTGCTTTCATAAGATACCAATTGTGCTTTTCAGAAGATAGCAATTGTGAGAGTAAGAGAAGCAAAAATCAAAAGAATAATGCCAAATGTAATATCCAATATGGGACATGGCAAAGCTTTGATGTGATCCTTTCCCCCTTAAGGTAAGATTGTTTTTCTTCCTTTAACTTTTCATTTCTCCCTTTATCCTCCAATCTCCCCTTAGCTCCCCCTAAATCTTCTCCCCCTTTGACATCAAGTGCCGAAAAGGACAGTAAACTAGGAAGTACAGGAAAGATGGAAGGAAAGAAGTGGGATCCTTAAGAATCACAACTGAGCAAATTAAGAGTAAACCATTTAGTTGAGCTGCAGAAGATGATATCCTGGTGAATGTAAATTGGTGACACCGAATTGATATGGATCGGTGAGTCCGAAAGTCAGAGACTTAGGGCAGATCCTTTTTCGGTCAGACCGAAGTGATCAAATCGGTGACGCCGAATTTAATTCCAAGGAAATGCAGAAATAATTCAGCTCACTTTGCAAGGAATGTTTCAAAAGATTTGCAATGAATTTGTAAATGATTTTCAGGGAATTGATCAGAGCCAAAAAGATATTCACAAAAAAAAACATAAGAAATAGAAGTAAAAAGATTGCTAGATGAAGTTTTTTTTTTGATTAAAAGGAAAACTCAACGAGAGTATCAAAAGAGACAATAGCAAACTCCAAAACATATGGACTTCATCTAGATAGGGTCATGACTAGGTCACCTATGTTTGAGTATATTGACTTAGGAGTCAAATGAGAACATTTGATCATAGGTCATACTCATCGTTTAAGCTCAAAATGGGGTTGCCATTTTTCGATTAAGCATTTGATGTGATCACATCTTTTGAAGCTGCTTGTACTCATGACTTTGAGCAAAGCTCCTTCAAGATGTGAAAAACATACATTGGGCTTGTTGTTGCTTGTGCTCATGTAGGTGAACTTGATGTAGATGCTCATAGAATGTGAAGTTGGAGCACTATTTCCAATTGTATAGTTCATCTTCCTACATGGGTTAGGCAAGCAAGGAAATACTCAAGAGTATCCAGGATGACATGAGTGAAGTTCTAGAAGTATATGATGTCAAAAAGGATATGTGGAATTTGTTCCTTGAACTCAACATCCCAAAGAGCTAGATACTTGGTCAATGACAAGATTACTCATGATTTGAGTGTGTGGTTATCTTGTGGAATGTAGACCATCCAAGTACCTGCAAGGAGTTAGATGCAATACAAGGGGGCAAATGTGTCCAAGACATATGATCATCATCATAAGAGAAATATCAAGGATTAGTCAATTAGGCTCATGCCTTGCATGCATCAATGGAGTTTTCACTCCAAGTTTGAAGCATCAATGATGTTCAACTCACTCCTTAGCGACAAAACACTTTCTCATCAAGTGGTTTTGTGAAGATATCTGCAAGCTGTTTGTCAAGATTTAACATGCTTAAGATCAATGTCTCCTTAGCAATGTGATCACGAATAAAATGATGACGAACTTCAATGTGTTTAGTGCGAGAGTGTTGCACGGATTGTGTCCAATCTTAATCGCACTCTCATTGTCACAAAGCAAAGGAACATGTCTTGCATGTATCCCATAATCCTTAAGTGTTTGTGTCATCCATAGCAACCGAGCACAACACGAACCAGCAGCAATATATTACGCTTGGCGAGAGATAATGATACCGAATTTTGTTTCTTGGATGACCAAGATACAAGAGATCAACCGAGGAATTGACACGCACCGAAGTTGACTTTCTATCAATCTTGTCTCCGCATAGTCCGAGTCGGAATAGCCAACAAGATCGAAGAGGCCCTCTTAGGATACCAAATGCCAAAGTTAGGTGTATGTATCAATATCTCACAATTCTTTTAACAACTTTAAGGTGACATTCTTTAGGGCTGCTTGATATCGAGTACACATGCATACACTCAACATTATGTCGACGAGAAGCACAGAGATATAGTAGAGAACCAATCATGGATCGATAAACTTTTGATCAACAGGTTCTCCATCTTTAGTCAAGTCATTATGTCCACTAGTAGGCATGGGGTTTTCATACCTTTGCTCTCTTGCATGTTGAACTTCTTGAAGAGATCCTTAGTGTACTTTGTTTGTGAGACAAAAGTACCTCCTTAGATTGCTTGATTTGCAACCCAAGGAAAAACTTGAGTTCACTCATCATGGACATCTCATACTTCTCCACATAAGCTTTCCAAACTTCTCACTAAAATGAGGGTTAGTTGAACCAAAGATAATATCATCAACATATATTTGGCACACAAATAGTTCACCATCAACCCTTTTCGTGAATAGCGTTGAGTCTATTTTTCCAATCTCAAACCCTTTTTCAAGAAGAAAGCTAGTCAAGATTTGTACCAAGCTCTAGGAGCTTGTTTAAGACCATAAAGAGCTTTGTGCAACTTGTAAACATGATTAGGTTTCTTAGGATTCACAAATCCGGGAGGTTGTTTCACATATACTTCCTCCTCAATTTCACCATTTAGAAAAGCACTTTTAATGTCCATTTGATAGAGAGTAATGTCATGGTGGTTGGCATAAGCAAGAAGAATTCGAATGGACTCAAGTCTAGCAACGGGGCATAGGTCTCACCATAGTCCATACCTTCGACTTGTGTGTAACCTTGAGCTACGAGACGAGCCTTGTTGCGGATGACTTGTCCATCTTCATCTTGCTTGTTCCGAAACACCCATTTGGTTCCAATGACGTTTTGGTCATCATTGGGCTTCTCTACCAAAGTCCAAACGTTGTTCCTCTCGGTTGTGCAGCTTTTCGCATAGCGCTCACCCAACTGGGTCTTCAAGCGCTTCTTCTACCTTCATAGGTTCAAGACTAGAGATAAATGAGTAGTGCTCACAAAAGTTAGCTAAACGAGTTTTCGGCGAGTGATTCTCCGAGTCGATGTCATTCATCATTTGGTCCACGGATGGTCCTTCTTGACTCTTGCTCGAACTCGGGATAGCTTTTGTCGTGGTCGTGGCTGAGCTTCCTCATCATCCTCATCTTCTTCTTCATCATTGTTGTTGGTGTTGTCTTGAGGTGGTGGAGAAGGAGGTTGTGGTGGATCTTCTTGTCGCACTTCCTCATCTTGGTGAGTTCCACTTGTGGAGGCCTCCATGTTGCCTTGAGGTTCATCTCTCCGTGAGGTAGGGGCTCCACATATGTAGATGAGGTACTCTCCTTCACTTCCATGGGACGGATCTTTCCAATGGATAAATCTTGAATGGCTTCCGATGGGTCCTTGTCTCCTACATCAATAGGCATTTGCTCTACTTATGAGCCATTAGATTCATCAAACTTCACGCTCTACCGCCTCTTCAACCTTTCGGTGAAATTATTGTAGACACGGTAGGTGTGAGAGTTTGATCCATAACCGAGGAAAAGCCTTCATGAGTTTTAGGAGCAAATTTAGA
The DNA here is from genome assembly GCA_021437245.1 of Aegilops speltoides. Classification (NCBI taxonomy): domain Eukaryota; kingdom Viridiplantae; phylum Streptophyta; class Magnoliopsida; order Poales; family Poaceae; genus Aegilops; species Aegilops speltoides. The sequence continues at coordinate 228,667,142 of CM038142.1, forward strand.
CCGACGATGCTTATCAAGGATATAGCATTTTGAACCAAAGACACGAAAATATCCCACTTGGGGTTTGTTACCGTAAGGAGCTCGTATGAAGTCTTGCCGAGGAGCTTGTGAAGATAAAGCCTGTTGATAGCATGACAAGTTGTCTCGACGGCTTCACCCCGTAAGTGTTTCGTGTCTTGTATTCATCTAGCATCGTTCTAGCCATCTCAATGAGCTGCTCGATTCTTCCTCTCAACAACTCCATTTTGTTGAGGTGTGTACGAGTCGAGAACTCATGTAGAATCCTTCTTCATCAAGAAAAGAGTCCACATGGGCGTTCTTGAACTCCGTTCCGTTGTCACTTGAACTTTCTTGATCTTCACCTCGAATTGATTTTGGGCTTTTCTTGCAAAGGTTTTGAAGATTTTCGAACCTGCGATTTGTCATCGAGGAAAAATACCCACGTAAATCTGGAATTATCATCAACAATAACTAGACCAAAGGAGTTACCACCAAGGCTTTTGTAAGCATTGGGACCAAGAGATCCATATGAAGAAGCTCAAGCGGTCTCCTTGTGGTCATGATGTTCTTCACGGATGACTTCCACCTACTTGTTTTCCCGCTTGACATGCACTACTGAGTCTATCTTTGTCAAAGAAAACATCTTTAACACCAAGAATGTGATCACCTTTGATTAGCTTATCTAGATTACGATACCAACATGTCCAAGCCTTCTATGCCATAACCAACCTTTAGCAGATTTAGCAATGAAGCAAGTTCTAGGTTGGGCTTTCTTAGTGAAATCAACGACATATAGGTCACCTCTACGAATACCGGTAAATACCATGTTATGATTGTCACGACGAAAAACTTGGCAATCTACTTCAGTGAATAGCACATTGAATCCAAAGTCAGCTAATCTAGACACGGAAAGCAAATTATATCCAAGAGATTCAACAAGCATGACATTTTTAATGGAGCTATCATGAGATATGGCCACCTTACCAAGGCCAAGTACCTTACCCTTGGAGTTGTCTCCAAAAGTCACATACTTGCGTGGACCATCGTTCTTTGCAAGCTCTCGAAACATGTCTTCATCTCCGGTCATGTGATCGGTACATCCACTATCAAGAATCCACTCTTTTCCACCGGATATGTAGTCTCTCAGATTTGCCATAAGATTGAGACTCTTCATGATCTTGTCTAGCTCGGTGTCCGAATCGAGTAATCGTCATCCCGCTCATGCTCATCATCATATTGACCCATAGACAATTCATCATCAATACCTAGGTCAATGTGACAACGACTTGCATCAGTTTTGTCGAGTGACAATAATCATCGGAATGCAATACAAGAGCATTTCTAATTCAACATTGATAAAACCGGATCACCCTTCTTTTCATAAGATCACGAAGCTCAAAGAAGCATTTATCAAAGTTGGGATCTTTGGAGCGCATCATATCAAATTCAACAGTCTTGTATAGAATTTCATCAAGACCTCTCAAAGAGAAGTCCGGATAAAGTTCTTCCAAGAACTTCCACATAGCATAGGCGCACTCAAAGTTTGTGACAAGCTCAAGCAAGTTATCGAGCAAACCTCTAATGATAAGATTGACAGTTCTAAGGTTCTGAAGCAAATCAAGCTCTTCATTTATAGTAGGATGCAAGGGGTCAAATGGTGGTACATATGGGGTTTCAACATATTTGCGCAAGTTGTACATCTTAAAGATAGCAAGCATTTCAATCCTCCACGAGTTATAGGACACTCCATCAAGAATAGGCACTCTATGACTAACACTCCCAAACGTGAACCGCCCATCTTCCTCCAATGGTGTGCAAACCAAAGCAATGGAGACCAAAGCTCTGATACCAATTGTAGGATCGTTGAAGCCAAGAGTGTCTAGAGGGGGGGTGATTAGACTACTCGACAAGATAAAAATTATGCCTTTTGATTTGAACAAGTTTTTAGCAAGTTCACAATGAAGATCAAGGCAAGCATCATGCATTCAAGTCAAGCAACAAGCTACACATGCAATTCTAGAGTATGAGCAGCGGAAAGTAAATTGCACATATAGGAAAGGGGAGGTGGAGAAGAGCAAACGCAATTTGGAGACACGGAGATTTTTCTCGTGGTTCCGATAGGTGGTGCTATCGTCAATCCACGTTGATGGAGACTTCAACCCACGGAGGGTAACGGCTGCGAGAGTCCACGGAGGGCTCCACCCACAAAGGGTCCACGAAGAAGCAACCTTGTCTATGCCATCATGGCCTACGTCCACGGAGGACTAGCCTTACTCGGGGTAGATCTTCACGAAGTAGGCGATCTCCTTGCCCTTACAAACTTCTTGGTTCAACTCCACATCTTGACGGAGGCTCCCAAGCGACACCTAACCAATCTAGGAGGCACCACCTCCAAAAGGTAATAGATGGTGTTGGTGATGATGAACTCCTTGCTCTTGTGCTTCAATGATAATCTCCCCAACACTCAACTCTCCTCACTGATTTGGCTGTGGTGGAGGAAGGATTGAGTGGAAAGCAACTTGGGAAGGCTAGAAATCAAGTTTCATATGGTGGGAGTGGAGCAACTTGATCTCAACACAAGGGTAGGTAGTTTTCTTCTCGTAAATGTAAGGTAGGAGTGGTAGTTCTTTCGATGGCTCTCTCCACGAATGAAGAGGAGGTGGAGGGTATTTATAGCCTCCACACAAAATCCAACTGCTACACACATTTGACCAATCTCGGTCGGACCGAAGTTGACAACTCGGTGAGACCGAAAGTTCAAATCTTGTGAACGTTGGGATTTTCGTGGGACCGAAAATACAATCTCGGTTAGTCCGATTCTTCCAAAGTCTAGGGTTTGCCAATCTCGGTGGGACCGACTTTCTCATCTCGGTGACACCGATTTGAGTACGTAAGTTCTGAAGCTTATAACACCAATTTCGAATGACCGAGTTTGGAATCGGAAAATCCAAATTCTTAGGGTTTGGGTATATGGTGAGGTGGTTCATCTCGGTGTGGTGAGTTTATGGAATCGGTGGGACCGAGATTACTTATGGGTTTATGTTGGAATGAAAGATTGCGATAGTTTGAGAGATAAATCACTAAGCACTTTGAGCAACCAGATCATCATCATAACCTCATCCCCTTTTAATAGTATTGGCTTTCCTATGGACTCAATGTGATCTTGGATCACTAAACCAAAAATGGAGTCTTGAGCTTTTGCCAATCCTTTCCTTAGCATCCTAGGGGTCCACCTTTCTAGTCCTTTTGCCATTCCAGAGTGATTTACTTTCCTGAAACATACTTGTTAAAAGCATTAGTCCAACCACAAAGTATGTTGTCATTAATTACCAAAACCACCTAGGGAGCAAATGTGCTTTCATTATATCGTCCAATTCCTTCAAAAAGGAGAGCTTCCTGAGGAGCAGGAAGAGGCAGAAAGAGTAGCCCGCCGGTCTGCTCTGTACCAATTCGTTGATAACATATTGTACAGAAGAAGACCGAATGGGGTGAAATTGATGTGCATCTCCCGGGAAGAGGGACTAAAGCTGTTGGTAGAGATACATGGAGGTATATGTGGCTCCCACATAGGGTCGAGAGCCCTTGCCGGCAAGGCTTTCCGGCAAGGTTTCTTCTGGCCCACCGCCCTCGAGGATGCGACGGTGCTAGTAACCAAGTGTGAAGCGTGCTAGTTCCATTCAAAGAAGCTCCATCAACCAGCTCAAGCCCTTCAAACTATCCCTCTCTCCTGGCCCTTCTCGGTCTGGGGGCTCAACATACTGGGCCCTTTTCCCCGTGATATCGGGGGCTTTGAGTACTTGTACGTCGCAATCGACAAGTTCACAAAGTGGCCAGAGGTGGAAGCAGTGAGAAAGGTGACAACGCAGTCAGCCATCAAGTTCTTCAAGGGGCTGGTGTGCCGTTGCAGGGTACCCAACAGGATCATCACCGACAACGACACACACTTCACGAGCCACGCCTTCATGCAATACATTGAGGATCTCGGCAGCAGGGTCTGTTTTGCTTCCGTGGCACATCCATGGAGCAACGACCAAGCGGAGAGGGCAAATGCTGAAGTCATGCGAGGCTTAAGGACGAGGACTTTTGACAGGCTGCGCAAGAGTGGAAGGCGTTGGATTAATGAGTTGCCAGCGGTTCTTTGGTCGATCAGAACGACACCAAATCGAGCCACCGGCCAGACACCCTTTGCCCTGGTTTACGGGGCAGAAGCAGTTCTCCCCGTGGAACTCATATACGGGTCACCTCCAGTGCTCGCTTATGATGAGCTTGAGCAAGAACAGTTGCGCCAAGATGATGCGATGCTCCTTGAGGAAGATCGTCTCCAGGCGGCTATGAGAGCAGCGCGCTACCAGCAAGCCGTGCGCCGCTACCATAGCCGCAAGGTTCATGCACGAAGCTTTGAGGAAGGCGACCTTGTTCTTCGGCACATTCAGTCGGCCAAGAATTCCAACAAGTTGAGACCGAAGTGGGAAGGCCCTTATCGGGTAACACGAGTCACCAGGCCCGGTGCAGTCCGGCTAGAGACCGAAGACGCCATTCCAGTGAGCAACTTCTAGAACATCGAGCATCTTCGCAAGTTTTGCCCATAAGGCGCGGCTACCGGGCCTCCCGGCAAGCCACCCTTTTGTACAAGCCTTGCCGGCAAGGCATGTAACCCTTTGTACAAAGCCAGGTGCAGGCCCTGAGCATGAATAAACAAAGCGCTGGCGCCCTAAGTTATAGCATGCATGCTAGGTTGAGTCTCTTCCTTGGTTAGGGTTGATAGTGCTTAGCGGCGGCTAACCCCTAGCTTAGAGGTCGAGTGCGCGTCTCTCTGTTCTTCTCTGTCTTCTTTGGTTCGCAGGGCACGTAAGTATTCTTGCCGAGCTATTTTGGAAGAAAGGGAATGGACCGGCGTCCAGACCCCGACAAGCCAGAGTTGCCGGGGGCTGCAAGAACAAAGATCCATCTACGGCAAGCCAAGGTTGCCGGGGGCTGCAGATCCAGATAAGTTCTCTATCCTCTATCGTGCATTTCGTTATGAACTGGGATACGTGAAACCCCATTCTATCTCTGAGCTACCGTGCTCCCCCTTTTTGGCACCCAAGGATTATCCCCTGGGTCTGGATTTGGTCATAGCCGCGGCAGCAAAGACGAGGAACGAGGGGCCTAAGCCTACCTCATCCCTGCCTCCGCCAAGAGCGTGAGAAAGGTCGAGCGAAGTGGGGAAACGGCAAGGCCTGTTGCCGGGCGAGAAAACGTTTTTCTTAAAGATAACAAGGATTCATTCCTTGTCGTGGGTTCCTCTCGCGAACGAAAATCCCGGCAAACATCCCTTTTTCATTAAAAAACATCCCGTACAGGTACAGTTCATACGAAATGAAAAACATGAACAAGGGGATCACAAGTTCTAAAATTGACAAAGGCCCGAAGGCTTACAAGACTAAAAAGATATAAGGTGCCCGTAATCCCTTTCTTGTCCCTCTCGCCAGGAAATGGAACAAGAAAGCAGAAGGGCAAAAGGGGCGCCTAGGCGAGCTACGAGTGGCAGAAGACACCAAGAGAACATCTCGGTGGCCGTCCAAGGGCTGGATGGTAATGGCGGTGCCGGAGGCAGAGCTCGAAGACGAGGCGGCAGGACGTCAATACGCGACGAAGGCGTCGGTGCCCGCATACTCCAACTTGATGGCCTTGCCACCCACCCTCTTCCTCTTCCACAACCTCCCAACGCCAGGCGCCCAAGGAGACGACCCCGAGAAGTTCAAGGAGCCGACAACACGGATGATGGGGTCGCCGGTGCTGCTCGGAGCGGCGCCCGACACCTAGTCGGACCCGTCATCCTGCCGGCCACTGACCTCGTCGTCGCTGCCGTTGCCTTCCTCGCCACTCTTGCTTGAGGAGGAGTCTTCATTGTCGGAGGAGCTCTCCACGCAGCACCTCACGCGGGTCCCAAAGTGCCCGAAGATCTTGACCGAGAGGAGGCCGCCCTCCATTAGTTTGAAATAGAGAGCGAGCCCATCCGTCAAGCTGTGGAGGCGAGCGAAGGTCTTCCACCCTCGGTGAAGATACATGATGTGAGGGGAGGGGAACTCGACGTCGGCCCACGTGCCACTGTTCCCACAACCCCTCATGTGCAGACGCAGCACCTGCGGAGGATCCAGCTCCATCTCCCGTGCAAATGGAGTCGGGAGGCAAAGGCGATGGCGCGGTGGATGGTGCAGCCTGACGAAGAATTCACAGGGGTTGTCCCTGGCGTGGACCTCCATCGGAGGAGGGGTTGCTGGAGGAGGCGATGCTGATCTGCTGCCCCGTCCTCCTCTCCCTCGGGCACCATGACGGCCTCGACCTCGCCCCCACCCCCTTCTCTAGCGGCCGGCTCTGCCGCTACGAGCTCTTGGGGAGGAGAGATGCGTTGTCTGGCCGAAACCCTCGCCGCCATCGATGAAGCATCGCCACGCCGCCTCGTCATGGCAGAAGAAGAAAGGAAGCAGGAATGGGGAGAGGCAGATGACGAAAGGTTGAGGGGCACCGTTCCTCCCGCTCTCCTCTTTATAAAGGGGCGGGGGCGAGGCTCGGCCGCCCCCTCTCGACCAATCCGGCCTCTTGAAGTGACAGCAAGCGGGGCCGTCGACCGCCCTCCCCGCTCCATTGAAGGCGCGTGGGTATCGACCCGCACATGCACGACTACCCATGTCCCGTGTGCCTATCATTCGCTCTGCGTTACGCATGCAGCGAACGTGGCGCGAGGGGTGGGCGTAGTGGGACGCGTGGAACGACGGTTCCCGAGCGAGGGCAGTAAATGGGAGGCGGCCCTGCGGTTTCAAAGAAACTTGCAAGCCACCTCTTTACTGTCCACCACAAGGTGACGCCAGCATGCTTCTGTCATGCGCGCGCACACGACCCCCACGTTGCGCGTTCAACATGGGGCGTGGGGAAGCGCGTGCGATGTAATGATGGGCGCGGTAAATCCGCCTAACCGCCGCGACACCGTTCGGGCTGGCCCAACAACGTCTTTGCGCTTATGTGTGCCCAGCCCGGGGCTCTTGTCGGTGTACAAAAGTAGGGGCTCTGCTTTTGACCCCTCTACTTGTGCACGGGCAGTCAGAGCCTCCCGCCATGGCCACGCATAACAGGGCAGGAAAGGGAAGTCAGAGAGAAGCTGAAGGCATAGGACAAACGAAGCAACAACAAGGACCAAGGCCACAAAGATTAGATAGGTGTAGCAGGTTTCCCCGGCAGGGACCCTTGCCGGGGGAGCCTCAGCAGCCCCGGCAAGACCCTTGTCAGGGCAGCCCGCCCGCGCCAGCCAAGGTGAGCCACCCTTGAGCCCGCCAACGCTCGACAAACACATTGGGACAAGGCTCGGGAGGCACCTCTGTGGTGGCATGCAGATATTTGTGAAGACAAAGAATAGGCAAGATCAAATGAGGATAGGAAGGCAACCATCCTCACCGAAGAAACCCACGAGACCCACGGCAAGATCCTTGCCGGGGAAGCCAGCGCACCACGGCAAGACCTTTGCCGGGCCACCCGACAAGGCCCTCGCTAAGCGCACCGGCAGGGCCACTGCCAGGCCCGAGCCAGCCAAGTCTTCGCCGCCGTTCGCATGCAGCTGTCGACCAAGCCAGCTGGACAGGCACCTGCGTGGCAACATGTAGCTCTTCGAGGAGGCTCCACCACCGCGCCACCTCAGCTGCCTGCCTGCCTACATGGCACCGCATGCATCGCTGGCCAGGGCGCGTGTCGAAGCGAAGAGGAGCGGCGACGGATGGGACGGGCCTCACCCCCATCCCCGATAAAGCAACGGGACACCTAAGCCTCGCATTAAATGCGCCTTGTCCTGTAATACCAGCCCCTTTCACCTCCTGTGTGCCACTGTGGCAGCCCCTTTCGCCTATAAAAGGAGGTCCATGGCACACCGGAAAAGGATTCGGCTCTTTCGAACCTCTCAGCACCCAGAGCTAGTTCAAGAGCTCAAGAACGCTAAATACACCCACCAAAGCAGGATCGTAGGGTTTTACACATCGTTGCGTCCTGAACCTGGGTAAATCCCTTTGTGTTGTCTACTAGTCCCGGTCTTCTCATGATCCCCGCGCCCCGCAACCGTAGAAGGGATTCCAGTGATCCAATAGGTGTCGTTTCCCACCAACACACTGCGGCACGCCCTACCTCAATGGACGACTGCAACAACGCTGGCGCTCCTCCATCGACATCATGATTATATTCTTCAGAGGCGTTAGTCCTCATTTTTCTTCCCTTTGGTCATTCGATGACAAAGGTGGAGAAATTTGAGTTAGTCTTCAAGTGGGTCTCTTATATATGGGAGTTTTTTTTGTTAAGTTACAACTCTTGCTCTTGTGAAGTGTTTGCTCTTATGAGTTGTAAACTTAAGTCCTATGGTGCTCTGATACTTTTGGCTGCTTTCTGCATGCCTATTTCCTCAAGTACGTTAATGCACGCATGCTGAATTTCGTCAGACACCATATTTCATCATGCATTTCAAATTCTTCATATCATATGTCAAATGCATGTATGAATTACAAGATATAGGGGGAGATCTCCATGATTTTACTCTATAATGTGCATTTGCTATCCAAAGCAAATTCCTCAAATATGCACATCTTCAGAGAGAGTTCTTCTATATTTTGCAATCAAATTCCTCAATATCAGTATTTACACTTCATATGTTTATCCCCATTGAAAACTTAACCTATTTTTCATCAATCACCAAAAAGGGGGAGATTGTAAGTGTATCTAGTGCCCCTTAGTGATTTTGGTGTATTAGAGACTTATATGTTAAGGGACTAATGTTTTTGAGAGTGTACACATGCTCTATAAGTCGATGAGGAGTTTGATATTTATGATGAGAGTCGACCCCTAAAAATGTATGTCTTCAGTTGAAGACTTTGGTTTTCTTGAAGCCTTTGAAACTGAGGAAATTGGTTTGACCTTGAAGACTTGGGTATTCATGCGAGGACTATGAAGTGTGAAGACTTCTGCTTTTGTAGTTTCATTTTCTCTTTCTTGAGTCATAGGAAACACCGTACTGTTAAAGGGGGTCGAGGTAAAATTAAGGAAACACTTTCCAAGTGATGCTCGTCTCAAAGCCTACACCTACCCAATCCTTTCGAGCGAAGCCATTGGAAACTCATACAATTTAGTCAATTTCTTCAGTGACAGAGACGAAGATCTTCTGTTCTCTAGAGAATTTGTTCCGACTGAGGAGTTAGGAATTTGCCAGTGCGGATTGCCTACAAGTGAGGATAGCCCTGAGGAATTTGAGAGCTCAAATTTCCGACCGTTGCTATGCTACGCGCCAGCTGTCCAAAATATCCTACCCACCTAACGGTCATATCACTGAAGGGCATTTATGTCTTATCATCTCAGGATGCTCGATAGGCTATAAATAGCTGCCCCCTACAACCACTAGCTGGTTGGTTGCTCCGAGAGAAACCGACACTTGTCATTGAGAGCATCCCATCCTCCGAGGACTTTGAGCAAAAATAATCAAGTGAGGAAAACCCAAAACTAAACACCTACAACCCAAAGTGATTGAGCATCACTGAAGAGATTGTTCCTGTGTGGAACCGATGCTTGTTACCTTCGAGGACTGTGCATCCTCCAGACGTTTAGGCATCATGGTCTAGAGCATCCAAGAGGAATTGTGGGTCACCAAGTGACTAAGTCTGTGAAGGTTTGAAAGTCACCTGAAGACTTACCACGATTGATTGGGCGAGGTCTGTGTGACTTTAGCTCAAGGAGAATACGGTGAGGACTGTGTGTTTGGGACAATGTGTCCTCAGGTTTAAATAGCCAGCCGCTCCAACCAGACATACAACTGTCACAACAGTTGGAACTGGTCTACCAAATCATCGTCTTCACCAAGCTACTGGTTCTATCTCCTCAACCCTTTCATTTCTTCATTCATGTGTTGATGAACCTGATCGTTACCGTTTGGAGACTTTTACTGAAGACTTTCTCAATTTCCTCAACCCTATTTCTTCAGTCACTTTGTCTTTAGCCTGCTTATCCTGTTTTCACGCTTTCTGTGCTCTATGTATGTTTCATTTCATCATGACGACTATGCTATTGCTCTGTTATGCTTGTACCTAACTACTTATTACGCTGCTAGTGTTTTGTTGCTTAGGAAATTCCTCACTTAGAATTTCCTCAGTGACGAATTTGTAAAAATCGCCTATTCACCCCCCTCTAGTCGATATAACGCACTTTCAGGAAGGCTGAAGAAGCCTTACATAGATTCCCCTGCACTTCAAGTGTGCCTTCATCCATGGATCCGTCCTCTGAAAACTCGGAGGTAGGGTCTGGAACAGCAAGCACGCAAACTCAAGTCAGGAACCCGCCCCGTTCCATCACAAAAGAGCGTCCAAAAGAGGTGAGATACAAGTTGGGGTTGGAAATTCAAGCAAAGCACAAGAAAGCAAGGAAAGGAACTGGCAATCCATAAGCAACTGTGGAGGATTCTAACTTTGATGTTGGTCACAATTTTGTAGCATAGATGATGAAGGTTTAAAAATGTGAGAATTGTTGTTGGTGGACAACAGAAATTGAAGAAAATGCCATGTATGCAGTTCTAAAATATACCATGTAGCTGCTACTAAAAAAATTCCATGCAGGTGCTACTAAATCTGCCATGTACTTTCTACTAAATCTGCCATCAGGTAGCTTTCCATTTTCAATGCATTTTTGGAGATAGTAAAAAATAGTTGCCACCCATGTAGTATTGTATACACACTATGTGGAAACTAATTGAATTGATAACATGCGAATCATGAGAGAGAACAGCTATGTCACATCCCTAGTTCTGGTATGACCTAGACTAGCTAGTCATGTGTGCATCATGTTTAAATTCCATTTTAATTTGAAATGGGGATTTGTGAAACCCTCAGAATCATTTCTGGAAATGACCCATATAAAAATTGCTCCAAAAAGGTCCAAGAAAATGTTCATGTTGCTCTCTGAAAATATTGGGCAGAGATAAAAATCAAACCAATATTTTTAGGAGCTCATAATTATTTATTTTGGGCATTTGGAATTAATGAATAAATATTTGCATTGGATATATATTAGTTATATATTTAATATATGTCCAATATCTCTGATTTTTGGTGTGGGGCTTTGGATTAATCCAACTAGTCCCTACAAACATTATCAGAGGCAAACAAATTGATTTAGTATTTTACTAAATCAGAAACAAGAAGTACAGAAATAGAAAACAAAAATAGAAACAAAACAGAAAGGGAGAAACCTACCTCGCGCCTACCTGTGCGGCCTGCTACTGAAGCCGGCCCAGCCCATCTCCACCTCGCCCGTCGTCTTCCTCCCCTCGCCCGGAAGCAGCTGCGTGCTAGCAGCAGCGCGTGACCCCGACCACCTCCTGCCTGCCTGTCCTCCCTCTCGTCGCTCTGGATGCCCCGCGCGCCACCACACGCCGCCCCGTACCCCTCTCACTCTCCCGTGCCCATTCCCTCTTCCCCTCACTCTCTCTCTCTCTCGCAGTCGAACGCGCCCGTCGCCGCCGCATGCCGTCGCCGTAGCCACCGTCTCCCCCTCGCCTCTCCGACACGCGCAGGAGCTCCGCCTCCTCGCTCTGAAGCTCTCCGCCGAGCCACGCAGGTTGGAGCACCCCGTGGAGCCATCGCCATCGCCATCTTCGCCTCTGACCGCCGGAGATCATCCTCGCCGCCACGCCGCCATCCGGCCGTCCCCGAGCCCGCTTCGATGCCGGCTGCAACCGCTGTGAGCTGCTCCTCCTCCTCCCCCATTCCGTTCTCGCCCTCGCACACCGCAGCCGCATCCTCGCCACGCCTCGAAGCTCGGCCGCGCCGCGCTTCTCGCTCCGCAAACTCCGGCCACCCCACGCCCTCCCACCGGTCCCCTGGATGCGCGCGAGCCTGGGCTCCTCGCTGATGGTCTCCGCCGCCAAAATGGTTGCCGGAGCGATGATCCCGAGCCCTCCACCGCGTTCGGCCTCGCCGGCGGGTTTTGACCCGTTGACCTTGCCGGCCTGACATGCGGGCCTGGCCTGCCAGGTGATTAGCTTAAGGCTAATCACCAATTAAGCTAAACCCTGACACTGATAGTGGGCCCCTGCGCCCTAATCTTTAATTAGATTAGTAAAACTAACCCCTGTTTAACCACGTGTCACTGGCGTGTGGACCCCTACGTCGGGTTTGACCGATCGGTATTGTTGACTTCTTCGACGCAAGCATGACGCAGATCTTGTGCGATTATTCTTTTTCTGGATTTAAATAATCAAGAAAATCCAAAAAATGATTCAAACTTCAAAAAATCATAGAAATTCAACCGCAGCTCAGATTGAAATAATTTATATACGAAAAATTATCAAAAAATGCAATCTATCCATATGTACCAGTTTCATGCATGACAAACCAACTTATACCTACTGTATAAGTGGAAACACTAAATGGCATTTATTAAGACTTAACTTGGAGTTGCATTTGAATTCTTGATTTAAATGGACTTCATCCAAATAGAATGCTTGATGCATTAGCACAAAAAACATCACATCTACATGCCATGTTCATGCATCATATTGTTGCATATGCTCGTGTATTGACTGCCGACACCATTCTTTCTCGATAGGTCCTGCTCCGGAGACCGTTCCAGAGTACCTGTCTGAGGAGCAGTGCCCCCTCTATTGATCTACCAGGCAAGCAAACCCCCTTGTTCATTCCGATACAATCCTACTCTCTCGCTCCTGCTCTCAGTCATTGCATTAGGACAACAACGATTCAGTTGCTACTTTGTGCTGCGGTAGTTGAACCCATTCCTCTGCATGACCTGTCATTGCCACAGTAAATAGTTGAAACCCACTAGCATGTGTAGGAGTTGATTGAAGCCATTGTTGTGTTCCTACCATGCCATGCTTGCTATTTGCTTAGAGTGTGTCAGGTCTGATTCATTGGGAATGAATTGGAGTGCAGTGTTCTGATGCTTTGAGAGTGAAGTGTGTGAACACGATTTGGTAAAGGTAGTGGTGAGAGGCCATGTAGGAGTACATGGTGGGTTGTCTCACTGGAACCGTTCTTAAGCACTGAGTTCTATGTATGTTGTCCAATGACTCGTTACTACCACACATTGGGATCCTTAATTGACTCTCTCGACTTATTAACCGACTTGATCTCTGTCCAGGAGTCGCAACTAGTTTCTGGTGTTTGTAGGTAGTGCTATTTTTCTACCGAGTGGCACCCGGCAGGGTGGACTTGGGATAGACTAGGCATAGTGGCACGGTGTACCAAGTGGTACCCGGATGGTGGGCTTGGGAACCCTGCTCACATCATTTGGGGCTGTGAGCGAAACCCCGGCTGGATCTCCTTGCGGATGGAACCCGAATAGGCGATAAACCTGTATTAGAGTCTTGTGTGGTTAGTTAGGTCGTGGCCGACACCCTCGCCAGGCTTCCGCTTGAAGGATGCCGAGATACATGACGTGTACATGGTGGTAAGTGGCGAGAGCGTGTGTGAAGAAGTACACCCCTGCAGGGTTAACATGATCTATTCGAATAGTCGGGTCCGCGGTTATGGACTTCTTGGATGCTTACGTGGTACATAGACAACTTGAAGTGGATACTCTAAAATGCTCAAGACAAGTGTGAGTGCTATGGATGGCCTTCTCGTAGAGAGACGGGGATGAATCCATAGTAGTGTATTGTGTGGTGATTAGTGGACTCGTGTGCGCCATCTCACCGCAAAGAATTTCTCGTAGTCGTAGAACATGATAGCCACCGAGTCAAAGCTGGCTTGCTACAACTAAACCCCACAATACCCTCTTGTTACAAATGCATGTATGACAGGATCTGATGTAAGTCTTGCTGAGTACCTCTATACTCATGTTGCTTTATTTATGTTTTTGCAGCAGAGACTTCGGTCTTACTAGTTTCCGTGGACTTCGACAAGTAGCTTGTACCTCAGCTACGATCTTGATAGGATGTTGTAGAAAGTCAGGCTCTTTAGCCTTTTTCATTTGTAGATGTCTGTACTCAGACATGTAATGCTTCTGGTTGTTGCTTGAATGCTCTGAATGTTGGGTCATGTGACTCCTGTTTGTAATAAATGCTATGATGGCTCTTCTGAGCCTTTATCTATATGAGTTGTTGAGTTATGCTGTGATGCCATGTTATACAACGCATACTTGCATGTTATGCGTATGTGTAATGTGTATTGCTATGTGTGGGATCTGACTATCTAGTTGTCTATCCTTAGTAGTGTCATGCCCAATATGCGACCCTATCCAAAAGGAACTCGAAGGTCCCACCAAGGATAGACCCGCATATTGGAACGCTTTTGCAAGGTGGATATCATTACATCAACATTACATAATAGATGGGGATACATACAAAACATACAATGTCACATGAATACAACAATACACCATACAAGAACAACATCCGACTACGGATGAATCATAAACAGAAACTCAAACAATATCCACCTCGCTAGCCCAGGCTCCGACCGAACCTGTCCCGATCGAAGAAGAAGCGGAAGAAGAACTCCAAATAAGCAAACATCGCTCTCGCGTCATGATCATCGCATAACCTGTACACAGCAATCGTTGTTGTAGTAATCAGAAACACGAGGACTCAAAGCAATCCCATTACCATGGGTATCAAGACTAGCAAAGCTTAATGGGAAAGGAAGGGGTAAAGTGGTGAGGTTGCAGCAGCGACTAAGCATGATATGGTGGCTAACATACGCAAATGACAGCGAGAAGAGAAACAAGCGGAACGGTCGTCAACTAGTAATGATCAAGAGGTGATCCTGAACACCTACTTACGTCGAACATAACCCAGAAACCGTGTTCACTTTCTGGACTCCGCAGAAAAGAGACCATCACGGCTACACACGCGGTTGATGCATTTTAATTCGGATCTGGTGTCAAGTTATCTACAACCGGACATTAACAAATTCCCATCTGGCACATAACCGCGGGCACGGCTCTCGAAAGTTTAAACCCTGCAGGGGTGTCCCAACTTAGCCCATGACAAGCTCTCGCGATCAACGAAGGAATAGACCTTCTCCCAGGAAGACCCGATCAGTCTCGGAATCCCGGTTTACAAGATATTTCTACAATGGTAAAACAAGACCAGCAAGACCGCCCGATGCGCCGACATCCCGATAGGAGCTGCACATATCTCGTTCTCAGGGCAACATCGGATAAGCGAAGCGTACATGTACCGACGAATCCAAGTTGCCAAGGAATGGTCCCGCACGGTGCTCTAGTTTGGACCAACACTTAGACAAGCATTGGCCCGGGGGGGCTATAATAAAGATGACCCTTGGGTTAATTACTCCCAAGGGAAAAGTAGGTGGTGGTGAGGCAAATGGTAAAACCAAGGTTGGGCCTTCTTTGGAGGAGTTTTATTCAAAGCAACTGTCGGGGGTCCCATAAATCACCCGACCATGTAAGGAACGCAAAATCCGGGAACATAACACCGGTATGACGAAAACTAGGGCGGCAAGAGTGGAACAAAACACCAGGCATAAGGCCGAGCCTTCCACCCTCTACCAAATATATAGATGCATTAATAATATAAGAGATATTGTGATATCCCGACATAACCGTGTCCACCATGGAGAAATCTTCAACTTCACCTGCAGCTAGCAACGCTATAAGAGGGGATGAGCAAAAGCGGTAACATAGCCAATCAATGGTTTGCTAGGAATGGTGTCAAAGGTTAGAGGTTCATGGCAATTTGGGAGGCTTGAAGAGAAAAGGATAGGTAACGCAGCAAAGCGATAGAACGAAGCAACTAGCATAGCAATGATAGTAGTGAGATCCAGGGTAGCGGTCATCTTGCCTGAAATCCCGCAAGGAAGAAGAACGAGTCCATGAAGAAGACGAACGGATGAAGCCGAACCAATCGTAGACGAACGAATCCTCACGATCGCAACGAAACATGAACTAACAAGAAGAAGCACACAACATAGGTAAACACACCGCACATGAACAAGGCATGATGCACAACAAGCATGGTGCATGACCAAGCTACATGAAGCTACTCATGGCAAGAGATGATGCAAACAAGAACAACACCTCAAGGCAAGTTTAAATGAGGCCGGGAACAACATATAACAATTCCGGTAAGTCCTCATATGCAAATTTCGAAATTGGTCCAGAACTTAATAAACCTTATGTTCAAGTTGTTAAACAGCAAGTTAAGATGCACCAAGAGGATCTACACGAAAATCTAGTCAAGTTACATATAAAGTTCATTAGATTCGAGCTACGGACTAGAAGATATGAGCAAAACAAGTTAAACATGGCATTGATGCAAAATACACCCAAACATCAAGCAAACACACCAAAACAAGGATGCAACATGATAATATGAAGGTACATGCAAAATCAAGCAAGTTTCATATAGAGCACACTCAAAACGGAGCAACGGTGCAACACACACACTATACAAGTTATAGCAACAATCTGTCCAAAACAGCAACTAGGCATATTGCAAGCATCAAAACAACATGCTACAAGATCCCAATGAAATAACAAAAGGCATGGGCATGAAGTACAGGTAAAGCACAACAAAACATAAACACTGAGCTATCTCCAGAAATCACTAGAACATGCTCAAAAACACATGGTAAGATTGCAAATAATAACAGTTTCAGACTTTAGCAGAAATAACATCAGGTTGCAATGTTTAGAGCTATCAAACAACATGTTATAGGAACTTATCATGGCAAACAAAGGCATGGCATGAATCTACTAAAAGCATAGATCAAAAGTCCCTTACTGACCATGAGCCAAAAAGGAACAAAAAATATGATGGCACCCATGTAAACATGGCAAGTTATATTACAGATTCATACATGGCAGAAACAACAATAAGTAGGCATGTTGGTGAGCTTGAACCACTCACTACAGAGCAATACATGGCATGGCAAGGCAACCAACAGTAATAAGGCATGTTTATGAAGCTAATCATGGCAAGAGCAAGTTCATAGGGTGCATGGATCACTAGGAAACAATCATGGAAACATTGAACTTAATGTTAACAGGCTGACAGCAACATTTTCAAGCAACTTTAGAGCAAGATAACAACATGTTCCAGCAGGCTATAATTGCAACAGTGGCATGAATGGATAGAGCATGACATGTAGATCACAACATGTTTATAGAACATCTCCAGATTATGCATAGAATGATTAGTAGAAGCATGTTAACATAGCAACAAAATATAACAGAATCTGTCTAGCAAAACAGCAACAGCAAGTACCCTACTTAACAAGCTCGATACACTCAGCACACAACTCACAAAAATACATGGTTGGCACCCCTGGAAGGATGGCATGGCATAGCTCAAAACACATGTAGAGCTCAACCTCATAGGATGCACACATCAATCATGGCAAAAATGACAAAAGAGCTCGTTATAACAGTTTCAGCAGATTAACATCAACATGCACTCTTCCAACAGCATTTCGGGCATCAAGATGAGCTCAAATGAAAATGATGCAATAGAACGAAATGAAGTACTCTTCGAGGCGAACAATTTGACATATTATACGCAAGAAACGGAGCTACGGATGCAGAGATACAGCAGGTCAAACATGGCATGATAATGTATGAATATACGGGACTTGGTGCAAAACGGAGGGGTGGAAAGTCTACCTCTCGGCACGGATTTCGATGCAGCGTGGATCTCACCGGAGAGACTCGCCGGAGTTGCGGGGAGAGGACCGGAGCGGCGGGATCCGGCGAGGAGGAAGGCGGGGAGAGCGCGGGGCCGCGGATCCGGGGTGGACCCGGCCGGATCCGGCACCGGAGATGGCCGGCGGCGAGCTATCGGCGGAGGACGGACGGAGAAATGGCGAGCTCGGGAGAGGCGCCCGGCGGCGGCGGGTCGCGGCTTGCAGCTTGAGGCGAACGAACTGGCGGCGGCGGGCGGGCGAGCGCGAGGGGCGCGGAGGCGGAGCGGGCGCCAGGCGGCGGCGGCGTCGGCGGCGGATGTCACATCCTAGCTCGACAATGCCTAGTGCATGCATTAGAGTGTTGCGTCATGTTTAAATTTCATTTAAACCTGAAATGGGAATAATGAACTCCCACCCCCTCTGAATCAACTAGGGTTTACTAAAATATTTTCAATGAACTCAAATGCCCTTCTAAAATGTCCATCATTTTGTCTTGATTCGTAACCTCTGCCAAAAGTGATGCACAATTTCCTAGGTCATCCTAAGGTCTTTGAATTAAATCATAATTATTTGAATTTGGGCATTTAAAATTATATAAAATATTTCAAATGCTCAAAAATCTCCAAACTAAAATGTTTCATGTTGGAAATAATCCAACTGTGGACCAGAGTAGTTTGGTGAATTTTAGAACCTTTTAGGTATTTTTAATAATTCAACAAAGTTGCGAAAAATAGAAAAGGAAAATAACAGAAATAGAAAATAACAGAAAGACTTACAGGCGCCTTAACCGCCCACCTGCCGCCCAGCCCAGCCAAGGCCAATGAAGCTACTTGCCGAGCAGGCGGTGCAGTGCTCGACGGCGAGCACCGCATGGGTGCCACGCACCTGCTTCGCCGCCTCGGCTCGTCCCGACCCGCCGGTGGCCTCTCGAGTGCCCAGTGAGCCTAGCTACCCTCCTACCCTTCCTCCCTCGCCCCGAGCCGTGTAGCCACCGCGACGAAGATCGACCGCCTGCGCCCGCCATGGACCACGTCGCCCGACGTGCCTCCGCTAACCACCGCCACCTCACCTTGTCCAACGATTCAAGACGCGCTGCGCCGAGGCTAACCGTGCACTCCCCGCACCTCACCGCACACCCCAGCCCGAGTTCGCTCTCACCCGAACTCCGGTGGCACCAAAGTCGCCGCCGGCGCCAACTCCGGCCACCCCGACCCCAACGGACTCCGCCAAGAGCCGCGGCTCGTCCTCAGCTCCACTCCGATGCCCTCGCGGCTCGTTTGGTTGCCGGAACAATAAAATCACTTCGCCGCCCGCGTCGCGCTTGCCGGAGGCTAAACGCCGGTGCAGCCGTGTCGACTTTGACCACGGGTGGGCCCCGGTTGACTCCGTTGAGTCAATGACAGGTGGGGCCCCCTTCTGCTAATTACCCAGATCAGTTTAAACTAAATTAAATTAGTTAATTAGCCATTGACACGCGGGACCCACAGGTCAGTTTGACCTGGACCAGCCCGTTGACCTGATGACGTCACTATGAGGTCATGCTGACGCAATAATTCCTTTCTGGAATTTAAATAAATCTTAAATGATTTAATATATTCAGAAAATGCCCTAAACTTCAATAAATCATAGAAAATCAACTGTAAGTCAGAATGAAATAATTTATATATGAAAAATTATCAGAAAAATTCAAGGAATCCATCTGTACAATTTTCATGCATGTTTGAACAATGTTTGTCCTCTGTTTTGGACAAAACAAATAAAGGGCATTTAAATAATCATATATGGAGTTTGAATTTGGATCATGTATTCAAACCGACTTCATTTAAATCATAGCTAGGTGCATTAGCTCAAATCACAGCATATTGCCATGTCATGATCATGCATCATATTGTAGCATTGCATTGATTGTGTTCTTTCTCAGTTGCCGGTGTTTGTCCCCTCTCGATAGACGTGGTTCCGACGACGAGTTCGATGACACCGATGAAGAAGTATAATATCTTCAGAAGTGCCAGGCAAGCAAAACCCCCTTGTTCATTCCGATACAATCCCACTCTCTCGCTCCTGCTCTCTTTTACTGCATTAGGACAACAACAATTCATCATTACTTGCTGCGGTAGCTGAACCCTTTATCCTTTGCATGACTGTCATTCCACAAGAAATAGATGAAACCCACTAGCATGAGTAGGAGTTGTTTGAGCCTGTTGTGCCTACTCATACATGCTTGTTTGTCATGCACTGCTCGCTTAGAGTTGAGTCGGGTCCGATTCATCGAGGATGAATCGGAGGTGTGTGAACCTGTCCTATTGTGTGTGAGCTAAGTGTGTGAACACGATTTGGTAAAGGTAGCGGTGAGAGGCCATGTAGGAGTACATGGTGGGTTGTCTCATTGCAGCCGTCCTCGAGGCTGAGTTACGTGTTTGTGATCCATGATTCAGCTACTACCACGCATTGGGCCCAAACCAATGGACCCTCTCGGCTTCTTAATCACCCTTGTCCTCTGTCCGGGAGTTGCAAGTAGTTTATGGTGTTTGTAGTATCTTTGGAGGCCGTCTTGTGCGCTGGCCGTGGGGTGGGCTGTGATGCGGTAGGCACGTGGCATGGTGTACCGGCGCCTGTTTGGTGTCTCGGGAACCTGTTCACATCGTTTGGGGCTGTGGCGAAACTTGGCGGAACTCCTCATAGATGGAACCCAAATAGGCGATAAACTGGACTAGGGACTTGAGTGTTTAGGTAGGTCGTGGCCGACACCCACGTTGGGCTTCCGCTTGAAGGTTGCCGAGTACATGTCGGTAAACGGCGGTAAGTGGTGAGAGCGTGTGAAGAAGTACACCTGCGCAGGTTAATATGATCTATTCAATAGCCGTGTCCGCGTAATGGACTTCGGGTTGCCTATAACAGTTCATAGACAAGTGAAAGTGGATACTCTAAAATCGCAAGATAGCGTGAGTGCTATGGATGGCGTTCTCGTGAGGGAGGCGGAGCGGATCCATAGTGGTGTATTGATATGGTGAATATGTGGACTCGTAATGCGCCACCTCAAGAGTTACTTGCGAATGTAGTTTAGGGTAGCCACTTGAGTCAAAGCTGGCTTGTCATTGTTAAACTCCACCACCCCTATATTGATAATGATGCATATGTAGTTAGTTACGATGTAAGTCTTCTTTGGGTACATTTGTACTCACGTTTGCCTATTTTATGTTTTTGCGAGAGACTTGGTCTCGCTAGTAGTTCCACGTGGACTTGATGTTTAGCTTGTTACCTCAGCTACGATCTTGTGCCCTCGGCGAGATCTGGTAGATAGTCGGGCTTCTCACCCTTTTCCATTTGTAGATGTCTCAGTACTTTCGGACATGTTAAGCTTCCGCTTGTGCTTGATTTGTATGCTCTGAATGTTGGGTCGTGAGACCCATGTTTGTAATATCTCGCTCCTCGGAGCCTAGTGAATAAATACTTGAGTCGTAGAGTCATGTTGTGATGCCATGTTGTATTTGCACATATCGAGCATATTGTGTGTATGTTATTGAAATGCTTGGTATGTGTGGGATCGACTATCTAGTTGTTTATCTTTAGTAGCCTCTCTTACCGAAATGTCTCCTAGTGTTTCCACGAGCCATGGTAGCTTGCTACTTTTCTCCGAATACTTAGGCTGGCGGCATGTGTCCTTCTTCGTTCTGGTTCATCCCTTTGGGGAAATGTCACGCGTTAGTCTGGAGTCTGTTAGCCCTTTCTGCCGGTTTATCGAAGTCCTGCTAGCCCAGTGCTACAGCCGGAACTCACTCGCTGATGACCGACACGTTCGATCTTTGGGTCATGGATGCTGTCCTCGTAAGTCTGTGCCACTTTGGGTTTACGACTAGCCATGTCGGCCGGGCTCCTTATCATATGGATGCTAGCGACACTATCATATCGTGTGCCAAAAGGCGCCAACGGTCCCGCAAAGGTAAGGCGACACCGTGGGAATATCGTGCGTGAGGCCGCAAAGTGATATGAGGTGTTACATGCTAGATCGATGTGGCATTGAGTCGGGTCTCGACAATGACGTCGGCGGCGCCGGCGGGGCATGCGGCAGGCGGATCTGCGGCGAAGGGAGCACCTGCAGGCCGGGCGGCGGCGGCGACGGCCCAGCCTCGCAGCTGGCGGCGGCGCGGGGCGGCGGAGCGGCCATGTGGCGGCTCCCGATTCGCCGGGCGGCGGCGGGCGGATGCGTCCGGCTCTGTCCGGACATGTCCGACTGCGGGGAGAGGAGCGGGGCTAGGGTTAGGGTAGGAAATGATCCGGGATTTCGGGGGAGGGGGGTGTTTATATAGGTAGAGGGAGCTAGGAGAGTCCAAATGAGGAGCGGTTCTCGAACGACCGAGAGCATGGAAGGGAGTTTGCTGGGTTTTGGGCCACTTTGGAAGGGTGTTGGGCTGCAAAGAGAGAGGGGGCTTTGCGGTTACCCGGTTAACCGTTGGAGTACCAAACGACCTCCAAATGGCACGAAACTTGACAGGCGGTCTACCGGTGCTGTACCAAGGCCGCTTGGCAAACCTCGGGCCATTCCGAGAAATTTTAACACCCGCACACAATAGGAGACAAAAGGGGAACGCCGGGGAACATAGGAGTGCCGGATTGCAAAATGGACAACGGGGAAAAAGCTCGGATGCATGAAACGAACATGTATGCAAACGCGATGCACATGATGACATGATATGAAATGCAGATGATGACATGGCAAAATGCAACACGCAAGCAAATGACATGGCAATGACGGCGAATAACTGGCAGGCACCTGGCGCATCGAATCCGGGGCGTTACAAGTAGCCTCTCTTACCGAGAAATGTCTCCTAGTGCTTCCACTGAGCCCTGGTAGCTTGCTACTGCTCCGGAACACTTAGGCTGGCCGGCATGTGTCCTTCTTCGATCCTGTGTCTGTCCCTTTGGGGAAATGTCACGCGGTTTCTACCGGAGTCCTGTTAGCCTGCTACAGCCCGGATTCTCCGGAGTCCTGCTAGTCCAGTTGCTACAGCCCGGATTCACTCGCTGATGACCGACACGTTCGATGCTGGGTCATATATGCCTGTCCCTGTAAGTTAGTGCCACTTTGGGTTCATGACTAGCCATGTCAGCCCGGGTTCTTGTCATATGGATGCTAGCAACACTATCATATACGTGTGCCAAAAGGCGCAAACGGTCCCAGGCATGGTAAGGCGACACCCATGGGAATACCGTGCGTGAGGCGCCAAAGTGATATTAGGTGTTACATGCTAGATCGGTGTGGCATAGAATCGGGGTCCTGACATCTTTGGTATCAGAGCCTGACTGCCTGTAGGATTACCAAGCCAAACTGGTCGAAGTTGAGTCTAGAAATTCTCTAGTTATCTAAGGGAATTGATTGTGGGAAGGAACGTAAGGCTCTTTTTACTCCTTATACCTCATGGCCTTCTGATCTGGGTCATCCTATCTTTCCTACGGGGTTAAGGAACTAGGCTTCCCTTCCGTCTATCAGGATCACGTGTTACTACTCTGTAGTCCCATAGGATTGGTTGGTCGGAGTCATATTCCAGTTTCGGGTACTTCCGGTGTAGTCTGTTTAGTACTATCTCAGAACCTTGACTGGTGATGTTGAGTAGTTGTACTATTCCCTTTTAGCAGGATGTTCCATTTTGAGCATTCTACTGCCGTTATGCTGCCGGAATTGCGCTAGGAGTTCGAGAGTTACTACCTTGTCTTACATTCTACAACCTATAGTTGATGCTGATTCTGTCCTTGGTTTTGTTTCTCAGGATGTCATCAGTTAAGCGAAGTTCTGTTGCTCGTAGCCAGAACCACGGAGATGGTAGGGATGAGGATCTTCCCGATCAACCTTCGTTGACAGAGTTCATGTTAGAGATGGAGAGGAACAAGCGTGAGTCTAACCGCTTGTTGGCACGTATCGAGGATAACACCGCACATCAGTTCAAAGGGTCTGCAACCATTCATGACTTCATTCGCTTGCACCCACCTACCTTTCATCACTCCATCAAGCCACTCGATGCGGATGACTAGCTCCGTAGCATCACTCATAAGTTGCGTTCCATGAGCATAGCTGAAGATGATAAGGTCACCTATGCTACATACCATCTGGAAGGTCCTGCTAGTATTTGGTGGCAGAACTATGAGGCTATGCTTCCAGCTGGCCAGATTCCTACCTGGAGGGATTTCATTGAGGCTTTTCACGAGCATCACTTTCCTCAGGCCCTCATTGATCACAAGAGAGAAGAGTTCAGTAGTTTCACCCAGAGTAAGATGGCTGTTGATGCTTACAGCAAAGAGTTTGAGAACCTTGCCCGCTATGCTACAGAAGAGGTGTCTACGGACGCCAAGAAACAGGCTAGGTTCCAGAAGGGTCTCAACCCCAAGTTGCATCATGATCTCCACCTACATCATTGTGATACATTCCAAGCTCTTGTGAACAAGGCCATTAATGCAGAGACAGCTCAGTTCACTTACGAGTAGTCTCGTAAGCACACCCGTGATTTGGGATCTTCTTCCGGTTCGGGCTCTCAGAAGCGCCGGATTTGGGTTTCAAACTCCGCTCTTCGTTCTGGTTATACACCGAGGCCATCTTATGTGGTGCCTCCCCCAGCTCATTCGTATGTTCCACCCAGGCCTACTGGTAGACCGCTTGTCGGTGCGGGTCCACGTCCAACTTCAGGGACTTGCTTCACATGCGGAATGCCAGGAAACTATGCACGTGACTGCTCTCAGACTAGTAATGCTCCACCCCAGCTCGAGAAGTCTGTTGGCTATGTCAAGCCATCAAGCAAGACGATCAGTGCCAAGCCAGCTTGCACTAAACGTGGACGTGTGCATCACGTCTCAGCTAAAGACGCTCATGATGATCCGGATGTCGTTCTTGGTACACTCCTTGTCAATTGTCATCCAGCATCGGTTCTATTCGATAATAGAGCGTCTCACTCCTTCATTTCTGAAAGCTATGCTAGCTTGCACAACATGTCATTTTGTGATATGACCACTCCACTAGTCATTCAAACTCCTGGATCCAAATGGCAAACTTCCAGTGTAAGCCATGGTAGCGAAATCCTTGTAGACAGACTTGTAATTCTTGCATCACTTATAGCCCTCAAGTCTACAGATATTAACATCATCTTGGGTATGGACTGGATGAAAGCTCATTATGCCAAGATTGGTTGTTACACTTGGTCCGTTCAGCTTACACACCCATATGGCAAGATAGTCACTGTCTCCACTAGAGTTGCAAGGCGTCAGCTCTATTCTCTTAATGCCAGCCCTCTTTCTGACCTTGAAGATATCCCGGTAGTCCATGACTTTCCGGATGTTTTTCCAGAGGAACTGCCAGGTGTTCCACCTGACAGGGATGTAGAGTCGTCATAGATCTTATCCCAGGGACCACTCCAATCTCTAGGAGACCTTATAAGATGGCACCCTTAGAACTAGCCGAGATTTAGAAACAACTTGATGAGTCCTTGCAAAAGGGTTTCATCCGTCCTAGTACTTCTTCTTCGGCTTGCCCCGTCCTCTTCGTCAAGAAGAAGGATGGTACGGACTGGATGGTTGTAGATTATCGTCCCGTTAATTTGGTCACGATAAAGAACAAGTATCCGCTCCCCAGGATCAACGACCTGTATGATCAGCTCGCTGGATCCTCAGTCTTTTCCAAGATGGATTCGAGGTTAGGCTACCACCAAATCAATATCAGAAATGGGGACATCCCCAAGACAGCCTTTGTCACTCGTTATGGTCAGTACGAGTACACCGTCATGTCCTTTGGTCTAACCAATGCTCCAGCCACATTCTCCCGCTTGATGAACTCGATCTTCATGGAGTACTTAGATAAATTCGTCGTGGTTTACCTCGATGATATTCTTATTTACTCAAAGAACGAGGAAGAGCATGTCGAAAATCTTAGACATGTGCTAGAAAAACTCAGAGAGCACCGCCTTTATGCCAAGTTCTCCAAGTGTGAATTTTGGTTGCCAGAAGTGACCTATCTGGGCCACGTGATCTCTGGTAAGGGCATTGCTGTCAATCCCGAGAGAGTTAAGGCCATTCTTGATTGGACCCCACATGAAACCGTTAAACAAGTTAGGAGTTTCCTTGGTCTAGCCAAGTATTGTCGCCGCTTTGTCAAAAACTTCTCCAAAGTAGCCAAACCCCTCATGGAACTTCTCAAGAAGGATAAAAAGTTTGAGTGGTACCCACAAGTGTAGTCTGATTTTGAGGTGAACCGAAAAGACGCCTAACTTCTGCTCCCATACTTGTGCCACCGGATTTCACTAAAGACTTTGTTATCTACTGCGATGCCTCACGACAGGGACTAGGTTGCATTCTTATGCAGGATCGTCATGTGATTGCCTATGCATCTCGATAGTTGCATCCACATGAGGAGAATTATCCTACACATGATCTAGAGCTTGCAGCCGTAGTCTATGCACTCAAGACCTGGCGACATTACCTTCTTGGTAAACGTTGCGAGATCTACACCAATCACCAAAGTCTCAAGTATATCTTCACCCAACCAGATTTGAACCTTAGGCAAAGACGTTGGTTGGAGGTGATCTCATATTATGATCTAGGAATTACTTACACCCCAGGCAAAGCCAATGTCATGGCTGATGCGCTAAGTCATAAATCCTATTGCAACAATCACATGTTGCAGCAGGGCCAACCACTTCTCCATGAGGAATTATGTAAGCTTAACCTTCACATTGCTCCTCACGGATTCCTTTCCACCTTGGTGGCGAAACCTACTCTTGAGGATCAGATCATAACTAGCCAGCAGTATGATACGGGTATTTCTCGAATCAAGGATAACATGAAGAAGGGAGATGCTGGTAGTTTCTCTGTTGATGATCGAGGTGTTGTTTTCTTCGAGAATCGTCTGGTGGTTCCCAAGAAGCAACATCTTAGGCAACTGATCCTTAAGGAGGCTCATGAATCCCCTCTCACGATTCATCCCGATAGTACCAAGATGTATCAGGACCTACGCCAGAGGTTCTGGTGGACTAGGATGGAGAGAGAAATTGCCGACTTCGTTGCTAATTGTGACGTTTGTCGTCGTGTTAAGGCAGAGCATCAAAGGCCTGCTGGCACCCTTCAGCCTTTAGCCATTCCTGAGTGGAAATGGGATAAAGTTGGTATGGACTTCATCACCGGCTTTCCCAGGACCAAGAGAGGGAATAATGCAATCTTCATAGTCATTGATTGTCTCTCCAAAGTGGCGCACTTCCTACCTATTCGAGAGAGTATCACTAGTAGCCAGCTTGCTGACTTATACATTTCTTGAATAGTGTCACTTCATGGTGTTCCACTAGAGATCAATTCAGACCGTGGCAGTCTTTTCACTTCTCATTTCCGGGAGAGTTTCCAAACTGCCATGGGAACCCATCTTTCCTTCAGTACCGCTTTCCACCCTCAGTCGAGTGGTCAGGTGGAAAGGGTCAACCAAATTCTCGAAGACATGCTTAGAGCTTGCGTTATCTCATTCGGTATGGATTGGGAGAAATATCTTCCTTTTGCCGAGTTTGCTTATAACAATAGCTATCAATCCAGTCTCAAGAAAGCTCCTTTTGAGATTCTCTATGGACGAAGATGTTGAACACCCTTGAACTGGCCAGAAACCGGTGAAAGACAATTCTTTGGACCGGACATGATCCAGGAGGCAGAAGAGCAGGTTCGCATTATTCGTGAGAATTTGAAAATAGCGCAGTCTCGTCAAAAGAGCCAGTATGATCGTCATCATAAGGATATGACTTATGAAATTGGCGACCAAGCTTACCTTCGGGTTACTCCTTTGAAGGGTACCCATCGTTTTGGTATCAAGGTCAAGTTGGCTCCTTGTTACATTGGTCCTTTTCACATTCTCGCTAAACGAGGAGAGGTTGCCTACCATTTGGAACTACCCCCACACCTTTCTCGAGTCCATGATGTCTTCCACGTATCTCAACTCAGGCATTGCTTCTCTGATCCCATCCGCGGAGTGGACCATGAAATTCTTGATCTCCAAGATAACCTCACATATTGAGAGTACCCTGTTCGCATTCTTGATCAAGCAGAGCGTGTCACTCAATGTCATAACATCAAGTTTCTCAAGGTTCAGTGACCTCATCATTCCGAGAGAGAAGCTACTTGGGAGCGAGAAGATCGTCTTCGACTGGGGTACCCCGCTTTCTTTCCGTCAACCCCTGAATCTCGGGATGAGATTCTTTCAAGTGGGGGTGAGTTGTCACATCCCTAGTTCTGGTATGACCTAGACTAGCTAGTCATGTGTGCATCATGTTTAAATTCCATTTTAATTTGAAATGGGGATTTGTGAAACCCTCAGAATCATTTCTGGAAATGACCCAGATAAAAATTGCTCCAAAAAGGTCCAAGAAAATGTTCATGTTGCTCTCTGAAAATATTGGGCAGAGATAAAAATCAAACCAATATTTTTAGGAGCTCATAATTATTTATTTTGGGCATTTGGAATTAATGCATAAATATTTGCATTGGTTATATATAAGTTATATATTTAATATGTCCAATATCTCTAATTTTTGGTGTGGGGCTTAGGATTAATCCAACTAGTCCCTACAAAAATTATCAGAGGCAAACAAATTGATTTAGTATTTTACTAAATCAGAAACAAAAAGTACAGAAATAGAAAACAAAAACAGAAACAAAACAGAAAGGGAGAAACCTACAGGCGCCTACATGCGGCTGCTTCTTTGCCGCCCAACCCATCTCCACCTCGCCCGTCGTCTTCCTCCCCTCGCCCCGAAGCAGCTGCGTGCCAGCAGCAGCGCGCGACCCCGGCCACCTCCTGCCTGCCTATCCTCCCTCTCGTCGCTCTGGATGCCCCACGCGCTGCCACGCGCCGCCCCGTACCCCTCTCACTCCCCCGTGCCCATTCCTTCTTCCCCTCACTCTCTCTCTCTCTCTCGGCCGAACGCGCCCGTCGTCGCCGCACGCCATTGCCGTAGCCACTGTCTCCCCCTCGCCTCTCCGACACGCGCAGGAGCTCCGCCTCCTTGCTCTGAAGCTCTCCGCTGAGCCACGCAGGCTGGAGCAACCCGTGGAGCCGTCGCCGTCGCCATCTTCACCTCCGACTGCCGGAGATCGTCCTTGCCGCCACGCCACTGCCCGGCCGTCCCCGAGCCCGCTTCGATGCCGGATGCAACCGTTGTGAGCTGCTCCTCCTCCTCCCCCTCTCCGTTCTCGCCCTCACACACCGCAGCCGCATCCCCGCTCACGCCCGAGCTCCGGCCGCCGCCACGAGCTCTGCTCTGGCGAACTCCGGCCACCCCACGCCCTCCCACTGGTCCCCCTGGATGTGCGCGAGCCTGGGCTCCTCGCTGATGGTCTCCGCCGCCCAAATGGTCGCCAGAGCGACAATCCCGAGCCCTCCGCCGCGTTCGGCCTCACCGGCGGCTAAACGCCGATGGGTTTTGACCCATTGACCTCGCCGACCTGACGTGCGGGCCCGGCCTGCCAGGTGATTAGCTTAAGGCTAATCACCAATTAAGCTAAACCCTGACACTGACAGTGGGCCCCTGCGCCCTAATCCTTAATTAGATTAGTAAAACTAACCCCTGTTTAACCACGTGTCACTCACGTGTGGACCCCACATGTTAGGTTTGACCAGTTAGCTTTGTTGACTTGCTGACGCAAGCATGACGCAGTTCTGATGCAGTTATTCTTTTTCTGGATATAAAATAATCAGGAAGATCCAGAAAATGATTCAAACTTCAAAAAATCATAGAAATTCAACCGTAGCTCAGATTGAAATAATTTATATATGAAAAATTATCAGAAAAATGCAATCTATCCATCTGTATAAGTTTCATGCATGACAAACCAACTTATAATGTATAAGTGGAAAAACTAAATAGCATTTGTTAAGACTTAACTTGGAGTTGCATTTGAATTCTTTATTCAAATGGACTTCATCCAAATAGAATGCTAGATGCATTAGCACAAACAACATCACATCTATATGCCATGTTCATGCATCATATTGTTGCATATGCTTGTGTATTGATTGCCAACACCGTTCCTTGTCAATAGGTCCTACTCTGGAGACCGTTCCAGAGTACCTGTCTGAGGAGCAGTGCCCCCTCTGTTGATTTACCAGGCAAGCAAACCCCCTTGAGGGAGTCCTAGACTAGGGGGTGTCTGGATAGCCGAACTATCATCTTTGGCCGGACTCCTAGACTATGAAGATACAAGATTGAAGACTTCGTCCTGTGTCCAGATGGGACTTTCCTTCGCGTGGAAGGCAAGGTTGGCGATACGGATATGTGGATCTCCTACCATTGTAACCGACTCTGTGTAACCCTAACCCTCTCCGATGTCTATATAAACCGGAGGGTTTTAGTCCGTAGGACGAATAACAACCATACCATAGGCTAGCTTCTAGGGTTTAGCCTCTTTGATCTCGTGGTAGATCTACTCTTGTACTACCCATATCATCAATATCAATCAAGCAGAGTAGGATTTTACCTCCACCGAGAGGGCCCGAACCTGGGTAAAAACATCGTGTCCCTTGTCTCCTGTTACCATCTGCCTAGACGCACAGTTCGGGACCCCCTACCCGAGATCCGCCGGTTTTGACACCGACATTGGTGCTTTCATTGAGAGTTCCTCCGTGTCGTCACCTTTAGGCCCGATGGCTCCTTCGATCATCAACAACGACGCGGTCCAGGTGAGACTTTTCTCCCGGACAGATCTTCAGATTCGGCGGCTTTGCATCTGCGGCCAATTCGCTAGGCCATCCGGAGCAGATTGAAAGCTATGCCCCGCCATCGGTCGACGGCAAGTTTGAACTATACGACCGATGTCCGCGGAGACTTGATCTTCGACGGGTTCGAGCCACGCCAAGCGCCGCCAAGACCATCACGATGGGCATGATCTAGCTCTGCTGCCGGACAATGCCTTGGAGGTCGCACAAGTGTCCGTTCCGACCCTTAGCTTCGGGCCGATGCGCCGACGAGGACGGGTGGCGGACACCGCCTCGGGGCTGCTACCTCTGGCGATAGAGCGAATACCAACCCTCGTCCTTTGTGAAGCTCGTGACTCAAGGTGCGGACTCCTCTCCGGACTCCGAACCTTCCGTGCCCTCGCCAATCGAATCCGATTGGGCCCCGATCATGGAGTTCACCGCTGCGGACATCTTTCAGCACTCGCTCTTTGGCGACATCCTGAATTCACTAAAGTCTCTCTCTTTATCAGGAGAGCCCTGGCCGGACTATGGTCAGGAAGGTTGGGATGCGGACATCAAAGAAATTCAACACCCACCCACCACCCACTTTGTAGCCACTATCGATGATTTAACCGACATGCTCGACTTTGACTCCGACGGCATCGACGGTATGGACGATGATGCAGGAGACAACCAAGAACCAGCACCTATCGTGTGTTGAACAGCCACCTCAACTCACGATGTATATATGGTGGATACACCTAAAGGAAGCGATAACGAGGAACAACGGGACATTGCGAAGGATAATTCCCTCGAAAAGCAGTCAAAACGGCGACGTAAGCGCCGCTCAAAGTCCCGCCTCGACAATGACATCACCCATATAGACCCAGCCATAGAGCAGGGCGAACCGGTGGATGATGAACATGCCCTTGAACAACCATCCAAACAGGATAACTTGGATAAACAATCCATCCCCGGCGAAGATAACAGTCCGGACGATCTCACGCCGGACACATTGTTGGAGCAGAAGAACCTCCACAAAAGGCTCGTCACCATGACACGTAGCCTGAAAAAGCAGAATCGGAAGCTCAAAACAGCGGAAGATGCACTCAGAATGAGATGGAGCAAAGTACTCAACACCGCAGACAAATACGGCGATAGTCGCCAAACAAAGAGCTACCCGAAGCGCAAACTACTGCCCGAATTTGACGAGGAGGCCACAGAGCCCCCACAATCAAAGAACAAAGAGGCCGCCCGGTCGGATAGACGACCACATGGCAAACATAGAGTGGCAAGCGGCGCCGCACACAAGCCGGCACGCGATCCACACCAAAAGGATGGCCCAGTCAGGTCTATCTATGGGCCAAGAAAGCAAGCTCTAGAAAGCAATGCAACACAACGAGTATTCGAACATCACGGCACACACAAATACAGGGGCGCCGCACACCCCCTATGTTTCATCGATGAGGTGCTAGATCATGAATTTCCAGCGGGATTCAAGCCCGTAAACATAGAGGCATACGACGGAACAACAGACCCTGGAGTCTGGATTGAGGATTACATCCTGCACATACACATGGCTAGAGGAGATGACCTCCACGCCATAAAATACTTACCCCTCAAGCTCAAAGGGCCAGCCCGGCATTGGCTCAAAAGCCTCCCAGAAAATACCATCGGAAGTTGGGAAGAGCTCGAGGATGCGTTTCGGGCAAATTTTCAAGGGACTTATGTCCGCCCTCCAGATGTAGACGATTTAAGTCACATAACTCAACAGCCCGGAGAGTCAGCCTGCAAATTCTGGAACAGGTTCCTCACAAAAAAGAACCAAATAGTCGACTGTCCGGACGCCGAAGCCTTCGAAGCTTTCAAACACAATGTCCGGGACGAATGGCTCGCCAGACACCTTGGCCAAGAAAAGCCAAGAACAATGGCCGCACTAACAAGCCTCATGACCCGCTTTTGCGCGAGAGAGGATAGCTGGCTGGCAAGATGCAGCACCACCAACCCAAGTACATACGAGGTCAGGGATGGAAATGGGAAACCACGACGCAACAAGGACCAGCACCGGACCAAGGGAAACAATCTGAAGAGCACGGCAGTCAATGCCGGATTCAAAAGCTCTCGGCAGAACAATAAAAAACTGCCCCTGAAGGACAACAGCGACGAGCTATCCAACCTAAACAAAATCTTGGACAAGATATGCCAAATCCACAGTACCCCCGGGAAGCCTGCAAACCATACCCACAGAGATTGTTGGGTCTTCAAACAGTCCGGCCAACTTAACGCTGAACACAAGGGGCTCGACACACCAAGTGAGAACGATGACGAACCCCACAAGCAGAGCACCGGAAAACAAAAGAATTTCCCACAAGAGGTCAAAACAGTAAACTCACTTCAAGTGACAACAGGGAAAAATAGAGCGGCGCCCATTGAAATACGCTACGCATACCTACCCCAATGAGTCCCAACACTGGTTGTCAAAACCAATCACCTTCGACCATCAGGACTACTCCGGAAGTATCCGGAACACAAGATGGACTGCCTTGATATTAGATCCTATAATCGACGGACTTCAATTTACACAAGTCCTAATGGACGGCGGGAGTGATCTAAACCTGCTATATCAGGACACAATCCACAGAATGGGGATAGACCCAACCAAAATTCGCCATAGCAACACTTCCTTTAAAGGAGTGATGCCAGGCCCATATGCCCATTGTACGGGCTCTCTACTACTAGAAGTTGTGTTCGCTCATCCGACAACTTCCGTCATGAAAAGTTAGTCTTCCACATCGCCCCATTTAAAAGTAGATATCAAGCACTATTGGGACGCCAAGCTTCGCCGCTTTAACGCAATACCGCATTACACATCTCTTACACTTAAAATGCCCGGTCCACGCGGCATCATCTCATTAAAGGAAACTTGAGTGTTCCTCGAATACGGAAGAACGTGAGACTGCCTTGACAGCCACACACTAATCCGGCTTTGCTGATCAAAGCACCTAAACAGGTCATTCGGACCGGGACACGGTTAGGCGAGTCCAAATAAATAAACAAGGGGCTTACTAGCCGCGTACCCCCTTACAAGGGGCTCCACGCATGTACAACAAGAGACAATAAAGCTCAATTTTATTCATTTTTTGAATCATACTCTGTTTATTTTAAAATACATTTTTCGCACGATCTTTTTTCCAACTAAGTTCCTCTCTTTTATAGATGAACGCCATGCTATACCCGTCCAGGTTACGGCACAACGGAGACACAGGCGCAGACGTGCAGCAGGGACCCGTTGCAAGGATTCTCTTCAGATTAAGACCCTACGTAAACCTTTTTTACTGTCTCTTGTTGTTACACATCCCCCGGTTTCTTGCTATAACCAAGGAGGAGGCTGGCGTTTTGGCATCGGCGCCGTCGAAATTTTTTGCGTGCACGGACACTAGGGGCTTAGGGCATTGTTCTGCCCGTTTTCATAAAGACCGAATACCTTAGGGAGTGTTCGGCGTCTCGAGTTAGGCCTTATATGCATCAGCTCCGAATCATGTCTTTGGTCAAATGTTGGGTTTGCCCGCTCCGTGTTTTGCTGCCTTACGTTCCGCTCTATCGGCTAACGCGCACCGGAGAACTCTCGCGATTGTGCCCCGGTTCGGCCGGGTGAGCACCTCAGTAGAGAAAGCCGAAAACTGACTGTCATGATATAGCGTGAGACTGGTCAACCACTCGATGACCCACCGGAATGTTTAGAATTCCTCCGCATTAACGAAGGACCGTTTCCCGGTCAGGCACATACGCGCCCCGAATTCGGAGAGCGCGGTGCCCCTAGGGGCTATATAGTAGCCCCACCATCGAACTCCTATGGCTAAGTGAAAGTGATAAAGCATTATAGTCCGGTTGCCTAGTTTGCTACGCTATCACCTCCTTCACAGGACCAAGACGTTTGATTAAGTGTGAAAACACACTTTTTTTTGCAAACACCCCCGCACTATGTGCGTGGGGGTTGAAGCCAAAGACTGCCATCTTTCAGGTTATATACACATATACATTGACGGCCGCACAAGAGGTATTTCAATACTTGAACGCACAAGTATAAAAAGCCCTTATATTACATTGAAACATCGTTTCACAAATCATACTTGTCATTAGAACATAATATCCTTCGAGCACTGCGTCTCTATTAATCGAGCGCCCTGTAGGACTTCCTCAAAATAGTGCTCGGCAGGTACTCGGCTTCTGTCCGAATCCTGGGATGCAACGTCGGTGGCCTTCATATCCGCCCAATATGTCTTGACACGGGTAAGAGCCATCTGCGCACCCTCTATGCATGCCGACCGCTTCATTGCATCGATATGCGGCACCGCACCAAGGAACTGCTGCACCAAGCCAAAATAACTCTTCGGCTCGGGCCTTTTCGGCCACAAATGAGTCACGACATCCTTCATGGCAAGTCCGGACAACCTATTCAGCTCAGCCCATTCGGCTAACCGATCGGTTAATAGAAGTGGATGCTCTGGACTATGGAACTGCGACCAAAAAAGCTCTTCCATTCCGTGATCCTTTTGGCCTCGGAAGTGTGCGACCGCGTTTACGGCACTCGCCGCCAAATCCAGATAAGCATCCTCCACACCCCACAGCTGGCCCAACTGAGCATACTAAGGATCCGTAAATTTCCTCTGCAACAGAAAAGGCTTTCTAGCTGTAATATCTTCGGCCTGACGCAGCTCCTCTTTCATAGCTCTCATCGCAGAGCGAGCATCCTTGGCCTCAGTAGTGGCCTTTTTCAGGTCCTCTGGTTCCGCTCGCCCTTCTTTTTCAAGAAGCTCGCAACGGTCGGTAGCATTCTTCAACTTTACAGCCATCTGGGCCATTTCTCTCCTGCTTCGGTAGTGAGCAGCCTGTTCGGCTTTTAGCTCTTCGGCCGCCCTCAAGGCAGCCGCATCACTTTTTCTGGCTTGCTCCTTGACTCGGGCTAGCTCCGCCCGAAGGTTCTCCATAGCAGCGGCACCATCTGCATAAAGCATACATGTTGTAAGGCATGGGTGTCAAGCTCCCTTACCATGTGTCCGCGGAGAAGTTGCATACCTTGTGACTCGTCAAGCCGCTTATTGACAAGCGTGATATCCGCATCCGCCACATCAAGTTGCCGCTTCAGTTCGGCAAATTGATCAATCCGGCTGGCCACCGGACGCTCCGCCACCAACATA
This sequence comes from Aegilops speltoides, assembly GCA_021437245.1. Classification (NCBI taxonomy): domain Eukaryota; kingdom Viridiplantae; phylum Streptophyta; class Magnoliopsida; order Poales; family Poaceae; genus Aegilops; species Aegilops speltoides. The sequence goes on from CM038142.1 coordinate 228,702,682, forward strand.
GGATAGGCGACATCTTAAAACTGAGATTATGATCCTCGGTGCGCTGTCACTTTCGACAATGTACCGAGTCTCAGGGGCTACTATCTATACAGGGCGCATTTTATATGCAAAACTGTCAGAAGGTATATCATTTTCGCGTACCTCAAACCCCGTCAGTAAACTTCTGATGGCTTCATGCAATTCGCTCTCAGCGGATGAAATCCTTTCAATCACCGTACCCATTAACGCACGGTGATCTTCTGAGATAGATGCTCGCCCGAGCAGATCCTTCAGCTCCTCCGACCGTACAACAGTTGGTGCCGGACCTCCCGGCCCCGTCGGACTCGGGGAAACCCTCCGCGACAACACCTCAGGGTCGTCTGCCCCGCATAACGGTGCGGCAGATCGATGCGTTTCGCTCTCCATCATCTCCGGACGAAGATCCCCCGAAGATGAGCTCTGCTGAGAAGGGCTGAGATCCAAACTACAAGGTAAAACTTCGGTTATCTTTAGAAATAAAAACAGGGATGTCCCTTATTACAAAACTCCCTTTCTACTTACGGCTCATTGGAGGGCTGATTCCCTTGGGGAAATAGTGCGGCGTGGCTTCTCTGGCGCAGACCCTCTGGTGAAGATTTCTTCCCCGCTTTGAGGCCTTGGCCTCCGGATCTTGAAGCGGTCCCTTCTCCCCCACGGAGGGAGGATTCTCGATCCCCCTTCCTTGAAAGCCTCCTTGGCGAGGCGGTAGCTTCCTGTTCCCCCTTTGCCCTCTTCCAAAGGCGCAGCCTCCAAATCTTAGTTAACACAGGATCCGGCGTGGTCTCAGGGAGGGGGGCCGGACACCTTATTAGTTTTGCTTTCGCTATCCACTCCTGTTCAAGGGACAACTCTTTAAAGGGCAAGTTTATGATAAATGTACGGATAGCGTGTCTAGGTACAGGACTACTTACTTGAGTATCCGGGCGATTGCAGCTCAGACCTGCGTCCTCGGTCAAGTCCAGACACATCTCTTGTGATCCGAAGAACAGTTTATACATCTCCACGGGCGTCGCGCCCGTGAAGTGTTGGAGAGCTTGTGGTCCCTCCGGATTAAATTCCCACGAGCGGAGGCGGCGTTTGCGGGCGAGGCGCCGAATCAGCATGACCTGCGCCACTATGACCAGATTGATCTCTCTCTCTTGGAGGTCTCGAATACGGCCCTGCAGCAGAGGAACGTCCTTGGACGGCCCCCAGTCGAGCCCTTTGTTGACCCATGACGCTAGCCGCTGTGGAGGACCCGGGCGGAAGGCAGGTGGTGCCACCCATTTGGTGCCCATGGGAGCGGTGATGTAAAACCACTCCTGTTGCCATAAACCGAGCGCCTCTTGAAAAGAGCCCTCCGGCCATGGAGCGTCAGCATTTTGTGCTTATAAAAGCCCCTCCGCACTCTGTCTGCTGCCCCTTGATCATCTTCGGCTCCACTTTGAAGGTCTTAAGCCACAATCCGAAGTGAGGGATAATGTGGAGGAAGGCTTCGCATACGACAATGAACGATGAGATGTGGAGGATGGACTCCGGATCCAAGTCGTGGAATTCCAGCCCATAATAAAACATGAGCCCCCTCACGAAGGGGTCCGTCGGGAAGCCTAAACCCCGAAGGAAGTGAGACACGAACACCACGCTCTCACCAGGCTCGGGAGTAGGAATAACCTGCCCTTGGGCAGGCAACCTATGCGAAATTTCGCCGGTTAGATACCTGGCGTCTCTCAGCTTTAGCACGTCTTCTTCCGTGACGGAAGAAGGCATCCACCGTGTTGCAGTCGAGCGGACATTGTCGAAGGTCCGGCGCTGAATCTGGAGCTTTGGGTGTTGGAACTCAAAGCGAGGGCGGATTCGATTGAGATTGAAAGAAAGGAGCAGGCCTTGGTCTCGTTATAAGCAGGTTGAATACCAAGAGCCCTCCCCATGGCCGTTTGGGACTCGCCGATAGAGGCGTGCCAGCGGCATGGTTGGGTTACCCACGCCGTATTGATGAGAATCCGGAATAAGGGGACACGATCTGCTTTGACAAGGCGTTCCAAGAAACCGCTTAGCTAAACACGCCGAGGTGGAGCAGTAAAATGATTCGAATGAAGGCTTGGCCGTGGTGTGATGTCACGCCACGGAATACGTCAGCAGATTGAACTTGTGTAAATGTTATTCTCTCTACGGTGGTATGTGGAACTTATTTTGCGAGCGGACACTATCCTTGTGTTCAAAATCTTCTATGAAGTATTCGGAGGAGGAACCCGCCTTGCAATGCCGAAGACAATATCGCGCGCGGACTCGTTGTCATTGAAGCCTGGTTCGGGGCTACCGAGGAGTCCTCACTAGGGGTGTCCGGATAGCGAACTATCATCTTTGGCGGACTCCTAGACTATGAAGATACAAGATTGAAGACTTAGTCCCGTGTCCGGATGGGACTTTCCTTGGCGTGGAAGGCAAGCTTGGCGTCTGAGATATGTGGATCTCCTACCATTGTATCCGACTCTGTGTAACCCTAACCCTCTCCAGTGTCTATATAAACCGGAGGGTTTTAGTCCGTAGGATGAACAACAACCATACCATAGGCAAGCTTCTAGGGTTTAGCCTCTTTGATCTCGTGGTAGATCTACTCTTGTACTACCCATATCATCAATATCAATCAAGCAGGAGTAGGGTTTTACCTCCACCGAGACGGCCGGAACCTGGGTAAAAACATCGTGTCCCTTGTCTCCTGTTACCATCCGACTAGACGCACAATTCGGGACCCCCTACCCGAGATCCGCCGGTTTTGACACCGACACCCCTTGTTCATTCCGATACAATCCTACTCTCTCGCTCCTGCTCTCAGTTATTGCATTAGGACAACAATGATTCAATTGCTACTTTGAGCTGCGGTAGTTGAACCCATTCCTTTGCATGACCTGTCATTGCCACAGTAAATAGTTGAAATCCACTAGCATGTGTAGGAGTTGATTGAAGCCATTGTTGTGTTCCTACCATGCCATGCTTGCTATTTGCTTCGAGTGTGTCAAGTGTGATTCATTGGGAATGAATTGGAGTGCAGTGTTCTATGTTCTGATGCTGAGAGTGAAGTGTGTGAACACGATTTGGTAAAGGTAGCAGTGAGAGGCCATGTAGGAGTACATGGTGGGTTGTCTCACTGGAACCGTTCTTAAGCACTGAGTTCTATGTATGTTGACCAAGGACTCGTTACTACCACACATTGGGATCCTTAATTGACTCTCTCGACTTATTAACCGACTTGATCTCTGTCCAGGAGTCACAACTAGTTTCTGGTGTTTGTAGGTAGTGCTATTTTTCTACCGAGTAGCACCTGGCAGGGTGGACTTAGGACAGACTAGGCACAGTGGCACGGTGTACCAAGTGGTACCCGGATGGTGGGCCTGGGAACCCTGCTCACATCGTTTGGGGCCGTGAGCGAAACCCCGGCCGGATCTCCTTGCAGATGGAACCCGAATAGGCGATAAACCTGGATTAGAGTCTTGTGTGGTTAGTTAGGTTGTGGCCGACACCCTCGCCAGGCTTCCGCTTGAAGGTTGCCGAGATACATGACGTGTACATGGTGCTAAGTGGTGAGAGCGTTTGTGAAGAAGTACACCCCTGCAGGGTTAACATGATCTATTCGAATAGCCGGGTCCGCGGTTATGGACTTCTTGGATGCTTACGTGGTACACAGACAACTTGAAGTGGATACTCTAAAATTCTCAAGACAAGTGTGAGTGCTATGGATGGCCTTCTCGTAGGGAGATGGGGATGAATCCATAGTAGTGTATTGTGTGGTGATTAGTGTACTCGTGTGCGCCATCTCACCCCCAAAGAAGTTCTCGTAGTCATAGAACATGATAGGCACTGAGTTAAAGCTGGCTTGCTGCAACTAAACCCCACAATACCCTCTTGTTACAAATGCATGTATGATAGGATGTAATGTAAGTCTTGCTGAGCACCTCTGTACTCATGTTGCTTTATTTATGTTTTTGCAGCAGAGACTTCAGTCTTACTAGTTTCCGTGGACTTTGACAAGTAGCTTGTACCTCAGCTACGTGAGAGGATGTTGTAGAAAGTCAGGCTCTTCAGCCTTTTTCATTTGTAGATGTGTGTACTCAGACATGTAATGCTTCCGCTTGTTGCTTGAATGCTCTGAATGTTGGGTCATGTGACTCCTTTTTGTAATAAATGCTATGATGGCTCTTCTGAGCCTTTATCTATATGAGTTGTTGAGTTATGCTGTGATGCCATGTTGTACAGCACATACTTGCATGTTATGCGTACGTGTAATGTGTATTGCTATGTGTGGGATCTGACTATCTAGTTGTTTATCCTTAGTAGCCTCTCTTACCGGGAAATGTCTACTAGTGCTTCCACTGAACCCTGGTAGCTTGCTACTGCTCCGGAACACTTAGGCTGGCCGGCATGTGTCCTTCTTTGATCCTGTGTCTGTCCCTTTGGGGAAATGTCATGCGATGTCTACCGGAGTCCTGTTAGCCTGCTACAGCCCTGATTCTCCGGAGTCCTGCTAGCCCAGTTGCTACAACACAGGATTCACTCACCATGACCGACACGTTCAATCTTTGGGTCATGTATGCTGTCCACGTAAGTTAGTGCCACTTTGGGTTCACGACTAGCCATGTCAGCCGGGTTCTTGTCATATGGATGCTAGCAACACTATCATATCGTGTGCCAAAAGGCATAAGCGGTCCGGGCATGGTAAGGCGACACCGTGGGAATACCGTGCGTGAGGCCGCAAAGTGATATGAGGTGTTACATGCTAGATCGGTGTGGCATAGAATCAGGGCCCTGACAAGCTGCCATCTAAGTTGTATCGAAATTGACGTGCGATAGGTGCCACATATGTGAACCTATGAACTACTATGCTAACCAATATAGTTACCACTGCAAAATCCCAAAGAAATGAAATGATTAGTTGCACTAACCGTGCGTGATCAAATATATTTGCCGTGTATCAGGCATCGTAAACGCCATGTCAGGGAAACTAAGGTTGCCAGAAGGGAAAAATAGCAAAAGTATCAAACTATATATTCCCCAGTAGAAAATAACTAGACATACTGGGTCGTGCGTAGTTTACACATTCTGAATGTAGTAAAGATGACAAATGAAAACAAAAAATTATTTTAAAAAAGAGTTTCAAACCATCTGCCACGTCCCCTCGGAAAGAAAAAAAGAAAAAAACATAAGACAAAAATCAAGCACATGATAGGAGAATTTCAAAACCACATTTCAAACAAGCGCACAAACTGCCCATTCAAACTGCCAATTCGTACTCACATTCACAAACACATAAAATAGTTAACATAAAAGTAGTTCTTGTCACACCTAAGCAGATTTAGGTCCACACTTATATTACAAATCTTAGAAGGCACATACACACCATCACTATATACTACAACTACGGGGAAATGAAGTCATAACCTAGCACACGGACATAGTTTTGAAGAGCGACGTGATACCTTACATTCATCAGCCACAGAATGTTAGGTAGGCATGTGTATGGAGCACCACGTGATCACTTGTACTTCTTGTTCGTGGTTTTAACATCTCCCTCTATGAATTCTCGTGCTGAAGCCCGCCTATTGAAATCTTCATTCATCAACCAGTTCCATGTATAGATTTTACGGAGCTCGAGGACCATTGCAGCAGTGATCACAGGGACTCGTCGAGACCTTCCCACTTTGCAAGGTATTCCAACATGTAAAACCCGTAGTCATGCCTAGAACGAAACAAACAGGTGAACACATGCCCACAGAAACATGATAAACAGATGAAAAAGGTCAAAATTGAGGTAGAAAACACATGAAAATATGGTAATTACCCGTTTCCTTGCTTCTCAGTCGTGATGTACTTGATTGAAAAGTGACTGATCTTGACCTTCGAGTTTTCGTAACGACGGTTCCAGGTCTCTTTCAGGTTATTGATAAAGAATTAAGCATAAGTAGTAAGGTCGTCATCATCTCCCGAATGGATTGGATCAAGCACGTCAAAATGTTGGTTCTTCAGGTCAAGGAAAATGGCGTAGTAGTGACCACACTTGTCATCTGGGTTATCTGGTGCAAGCAGCTGGAACATGGGGAACATGATCTGCAAGTAAAAAAGAGTTGACATCAAAATAGATTGATGTAGTTGCAAATATGATATGTAGTAATATTGCCATTTGCAATAATGGATATATGAAAAGGCAAGCATCAAATGGCCAAGTGGACACATGAAAAAGGGTTCCGTTGCCATGTGTAATTGTCATAAGTTGCCATGCATGTTTAAACAAAGTTGCCCCAATATTTTTAGTTAAGTTGCCACATGAGTTCCATTAAAGTACACTTCCTTACCATGGCAATTGTTGCCATAGGAAACAGTTGCCATGAAAAGTATGTAACCCACATATGGAATATAACTATGGACAAACATAGCATGGAACAAAATAAAACATCTAGAACGAGAAGAAACACTCACAATTTTATTTCAGTGTGAGCTTGAAATCACCATGCGTGGCAAAATGTTTCCTCAGAATGCGATGGTGGAAGTCACCATCCCATATTTTGCTGGTCACACTTTAGTGCATGATCGTCTTGTCGGGGCAAGTTTCCACATGCCTGTTGACGTAGTCAATCGCACACACAACTACATTCTGCAGCATTTTACTACTAGGCCGCACAGACTCGGCTAGATCACCCAGGTCGACGTATGTCGCATCGCATTGTATGATGTTGGTTCTGTCCAAACATGAGCTGTATGAAAATGATATATACATGAAAGAATCATATCTACTAAGGAAATAAAACAACACATGGCAAAAAGGGCAAAAATAGCAAGTAAGGGGTTATGTGGTTTGGACATTACTTTTTGACCTCCTTCATGTGTCTGATGTTCGGCCACACATTTCCAAAACGCTTGACAATATCATAGAGAAGGGACTGCTCCTTTGTAGCCTTAATATCAGGCTCAAAGTCATCCACTAGTGGTGGGTGAACTACCCTCGTCTGCCTCACAGAACCAAGGGTGGCACTACTGACAATATCCTCAGATACTAGCTCAGCAGGCACATCAGAACTTGATTGGCCCCGATTCCGTGATGGCCTCCTGTTTGATGCTTCCTGCTCAATCCTACGGTAAGCTTCATCGAGGGACGGCGAAGTCTCCTCAGGGGTTGCTGAAAGAAACGAACAGGGGAATAAGAAAATTGGACATAACAAGTTATTGTGCAAAAGTTCAAACTGTGAACTATAGTGCTGATAGAAAAATGTTGATTTCAAATGCCAATTCAAAAACAAAGTTTGCCATGTGCACTACAATTACCATGTGCAATGGACTACAGTTGCCATGTGACAACAACTATAGTTTCCATATGCAACGCACTTCAGTTGCTGTGTGACAACAACTACATTTGCCATGTGCAATGCACTACAGTTGCCATGCGACAACATCTACGGAAAACATATGTGATCGAATGTGTTTTGGCCGTGCCAAGTTAAACAATAGTTGTCAAGCCAGAAATAAACATGAGTTGCCATGTTATATGAACAACAACTACCAAATTAGGTCAGCTGCAAATGCCATCTACATGTGCATCACATAAGATTTGCCATCACAATTAAAAACCAAAGCTTGCGATGAAGATCAAAAAATATGTAGAACGAATGAGAAACAAAAAATGTTTACCTTGCACTATAGGCTCTTCAAACTTCACAGCCTTCCTACCATTAGCCATGGCTGCACCATCATCGGGACTGTCCCTACCGGGAAAGCAAAGGCAACAGACACAGGATCGGTGGCTGGTTCATCCTCAGTGCGATCAATCCCAAGGCTACAGCTTGGTGGGGTGAAAGCCATGGGGTGCCTCTCCTGCTGACCACCCGGGTTGCGAACAAATTGTTAGCATAATCTAGAGGTGACAAATCAACAAACATGTCAGTCTCATCTGCTGCAGAATTGTAGGATCGAAGTATGTCTAGAGGGGGGGGGGGTGATTAGACTACTTGACCAAATAAAAACTTGACCTTTTCCCAATTTTAGTTCTTGGCAGATTTTAGCAACTTAGCCCAAGTCAAGCAATCTCAATACAATTCAAGCAAGCATGCAAAGAGTATATAGGCAGCGGAAAGTAAAGCATGCAACTTGCAAGAAAGTAAATGGGGGGAGTTTGGAGGGAACAAATGCAATGTTGACACGGAGATTTTTGGCGTGGTTCCGATACGTGGTGCTATCGTGCATCCACATTTATGGAGACTTCAACCCACAGAGGGTAACATCTGTGCGAGTCCACGGAGGGCTCCACACACGAAGGGTCCACGAAGAAGCAACCTTGTCTATCCCATCGTGGCCATCGCCCATGAAGTACTTGCCTCACTAGGGTAGATCTTCACGAAGTAGGCAATCTCCTTGCCCTTACAATCTCCTTGGTTCAACTCCATAATCTTGACGGAGGCTCCCCAGTGACACCTAACCAATCTAGGAGACACCACTCTTCGAAAGGTAATAGATGGTGTGTTGTTGATGAACTCCTTGCTCTTGTGCTTCAAATGATAGTCTCCCCAACACTTAACTCTCTCTCACAGATTTGTCTATGGTGGAAAGATGATTTGAGTGGAAAGTAACTTGGGGAAGGCCAGAGATCAAGATTCATATGGTAGGATTGGAATATCTTGGTCTCAACACATGAGTAGGTGGTTCTCCCTCAAAAAATGAGTAGTGGATGTGTAGGTTTGTTCTGATGGCTCTCCTCATGAATGAAGAGTGGGTGGAGGCGTATATATAGCCTCCACACAAAATCTAACCATTACACACAGATTCCCAAACTCGGTTGGACCGAATTAGCAAACTCGGTCAGACCGATTCAGGTAAAATGTGAACGTTAGGATTTTCGGTGGGACCGATATAGTCATCTCGGTGGGACCGATCACATAAACTCGGTGGGACCGATTTCAGCAATCGGTACAAAGAGGGTTGGTCAGGAAAATTTGGTGGGACCGCTTTGCTCACTTCGGTGGGATCGAAGTGTTACGAAAAGGAAACATGGAGTTTGCAATGCAGACTTGGTGGGACCGATTTGCTCATTTCGATGAGACTGAAATGTTACAAAAAGGAAACAACGAGTTTGTAATCCCATCTCGGTGAGACCGAGATCCCTATCGGTGAGACCCAAGTAACTAGGGTTTGTGCAGTGGCTATGTCAAATGAAACTCGGTGGTGCCTGATAGATCAAATGGTGGGGCCGAATTTGACTTTTAGGTTTAGGACATATGTGGAAATGAGAAAGTGGTTGAGGGTTTTGGAGCATATCACTAAGCATTTTGAGGAAGTAAGCCATTAAGCAACACCTCATCCCCTTTTAATAGTATTGGCTTTACTATGGACTCAATGCGATCCTGGATCACTTAAATTAAAATGTAGAGTCTTGAGCTTGTTGCCAATATATGTCCTTTTTCATTTTGAGCGGTCCACATCTCTAGTCCATGCCATGCCAATCATTGAACTTTCTGAAATGATCATCTTGAAATAGCCTTAGTTCAATGAACTATATGTTGTTAAGAATTACCAAAACCACCCAGGGATTAGTTTCACTTTCAATCTCCCCCTTTTTGGTATTTGATGACAACATATAGATCAAAGCTTCGACAAATGATAGTAAGAATGAAGTACATTGTCGCTTTGAGAAGTATGTGATAAACAAGAGCTCCCCCTAAATTTGTGCATTATTTTAAAATTTTCTTTGGACTGCAAATGCACAATCTGTTAGGATCATGGATCACTCTTCCATGTCACATACATCTTGATGGAGCACTCAAAATGATAATAAATAAGAACAAGCACTCATCACCAAGGCAAAGTGAATGATCATACAAGAGGTAGATAATGTCATCATTCAAGCATAAGCGGATAAAGTGTGATATGATCAAGCACATGATCATACAAAGTATCTCACACACACAAACATAACGTATCTCACAAGCAAACAAAGCAAATAAGTAGCAAAAAGAGACAAATATCTCTCTTTCCGAAGCCTATGATCTATACACTTTCTCACCCTTTGGCAACAGGTTACCAAAAAGCTCAAAAATGCATAGTGCTATGCATCTCTCTAGGCTTGATATTCGGAAGTAGGCGTTGAGATGACTCCTTGGATGATTGCGTCTGTAGATGACGTTCGAGCTGGAGGGGTTGCCACTAGAGGGGCAACATGAGCTGTGGGAGTTGTGGCTACAGGTGCTGAAGTTGTAGCTCTAGTGTCTGTCACTAGCACTACTGCAGACCTCTGTGCCCTAGGCACTCTGTGGGACACCTGTGTAGTAGCTTTGCCCTTCCTCTCCTGTGCTTCTTCCTGGAGTTCTTCAACAGATGTCTGCATCTCAGTCACTTTCAAGTCTAGATCATAGAATTTTGTCTCAATGATGCTCTCCAAGCTCTCCTGGTTCTGAGTCATGGTAGCTAGTCCTTTCTCAATCCTCAAGGTTGCTTGAATCAGAAATTCAAGCTGGTCTTGCTTTGACTTGAGAAAGACTTCTGAAGCTTCTGCTCACTTGGCATCTTTGCTGCTTTTTCTGCTTTGACTTTCTCCTTCTTCTCATGAGCTGCAACTGAAGTGTGATCTTCAGCATCCATGACAACCGTGTTGTCCTCAAAATCAGGCAACAAAGGAAGATGTTCTTTGTCCAAAAGATACACTCCTTGCTTCATCTTGGAATTGGTTAGCTCTTGGATGTGTGGAGCATACCCACAAGATCTCTTCCGTTCAGTTGCAGTCCTTTGGATCGTCTCAACAATCAAGCTCATGACCTTGAACTTTTGTGGCACAACATCAAAAAACTAAAACAAGTTGATGGAATGGCCTCTGACCATCATGTGATCTCCAGATTTGGGCAACAGAGTGTGCCTCAAGATGGTTTTTATGGTGGCCAAACCATACAAGAAGTAGTACACTGACCCAAACTTATGTGTTTCCAAGGCCTTATCTATAATTTCCTTACACATACTGGCCATGGTGTTATGATCTTTCTTCATCTCAGCATACACATCTATGTCATTCTCTTTTTAGGGGCATTTATGAGCCTAGCCAACTCATCAATTGTTGATTGGTGCCTCTGACCTTCTGCCATCCACACAATCCTTCCATCTGGAAGGAAGTGAGTTTTGAATAGAGTTGCATAATTAGCTCATCATTCCATTTGGTGAGTTTCTGACCAACAAAGTCATCAACACCATTTGCTTTGAAGCTTTCATGCACACCTGGGAAATGATCAACATTTACATCAATGTATTTCCAGTCCACCCATCTCATATCACTAACTATGGGCTTCTTGTCCAGCAACACTGTCTCATAAAAATCCTGTTGCTCTTTGGTGTGGAACCTGTAGTCCACTTCAGTCCTCCTCCTCATAGCATATGGATCTGCTTGTCTCCATTTTCTAAGACCAGCATCCTTTCTTTCCTTCATGATTTCAGCAACTGGGTGACTGTCATTGTGGTCTAGAATCTCGGGTTTGAACTTCCTAAGCACTTGGGCTTCAGCTTCTTCTGCAGCTTCAGGCACTGGGGCCTTGTTCTTCTCCGTTGCAGGTTTATTCCTGGTGCTTCTATTTGGAGCTTGAGCTGGAGCTTTGGGGGCTATCTTTGGCTTTGAAGGAGCTTCCCCAGACTTGATGGCATCCTCCATCAGCTTCTGTGACTTAGCAGGAGGTGCTTGAGCAACAACCTCTTCTTCCTCTTCCTCCTTACTTGCAGAATCCTTCCTTGTAGATGGATTTCCAATTACTGAAGCTGTAGTTTTTATGACCCTCTTCTTGCCTTGTTCTCCTGATTTTGGCTCAAGACTGAAGACCATAGTTTCCTGAGTGGAGGTTCTGGCCTTTGACATGGGAACTCTCTTGGCAGGTGCCTTCTTGTGCATACCAGGTTTTGTTGTAGCATCAGTTCCATGTTCTTTTTTCAGCAGTTTCTTCTTGGAGCTTACTTCCTCCTTAGCAGCCACACAGTCCTCATCCTCTGAGTCCAACGTTCTCTTCTTCCTTGTCCTTGTAGCTGCCTTGGGCAGATAGCTTGGAGTGCTCCTGCTGCCATCATCAGAGCTGGTAGAGGGACTAGTGCCCTCATTCATGTTCACTTGCTCTCATGATTTGTTCTGGCTATCACTTTGGGTCAGACATACTGGCAAAGCAAACTGATAGCAGACCCTGTGAATAGATATAGATAAGGTAGAGTAGATGAGCATCACAAAGTGTAGAGTTTTTGCAAATAGAATGAGTCAAAAACTTAGTTTTAGTTTTCTATAGGAAGCATTTCGGAGCAACCGATTTGAAAAACTCGGTGACACCGAAGCAACTTTGGAGTCTAAACATGTAGAATCGGTTAGACCGAGACATAGTTCAGTGATTCTGAGTTTGCTAGGGTTTCACAAAGTCCTGGTATCGGTCACACCAATTTGCAACTTTCGGTCAGACCAAAAATCACTTGTGCTTTGGCCTAAGCCAAATCAGTGGAACTGATTCCTACAATTCGGTCGGTCTGAGATGAGTCCGGTGGAAACCTAACCCTAAGTTTTTTTTTTGACTATGAACAGTAGGGTAAAACCCCACTGCAATTTTTATATTAATAATTAGAGTAGCAAAATAGTCTGGTAGGCTTGGTAAGCCCACAGAAAGAAAAGGAAAGAAGGAAAATAGAAAAACCAAGCAGGAAGGAAGTAAAAATAAAGGAAATAGAAGAGAAAAAAAGGAAAAAGCTACGGATAGAACAAAAGAAATTACAACAAGGCCTCTAGCCAAAGGTTGAATTGGGTCGAATGCTTCTTCTTCATTCTGAATCTTAAAAGCTTGAGCTCCTCCATGAAGATGAATCTCCAACCCTGAAAGGATGGTGTAATGTTCTCAAATATTTTGTTGTTTCTGCTTATCCAAATTGCCCATGCTCCTAGGATGATGATCTCCATGAAAAAAGGGTATTGCAGTTTGTCCTTTAGATCCTGAAATGCTTCCATAACTGACAGGTTTTGTGTTCTTGTTGGACATATATAGTCCCAGCATTGTTGCACAAAGGGGCATCCCCAGAACAGATGACGTAAAGTTTCTTCCTGTTGACAATCATTGACTGCACAGTTGTATGCTTCCAGCACAAAATTCTTCCTTCTAAGCAAATTTCTAGTGTTAACTCTGTCATGCAGTAGTTGCCAGAAAAAAACTTTGTGTTTTGGCTGACATGAGCTTTTCCAGATCCAAGTGAAATGTGGAGGTGTTTGCTTATGACCTATTAGTACCTTATATGCTTTGATGGATGAATATGTGTCTTTACCCCAGATGTAGCTCCAAGTATCTAAAGATTCCAGAAATTCAGATTGTCTCATAGAGATGCAAATATCCTCCATTTCTATGAACTCCTCATATGCCTCTGTTGTCAATGGTAAGAAGAATAGGTCCCAAGATACTCATGCAAGTACTCATGAATGTTCATTTGTGGATTTCTCACAAAAGAGTACAGGTGGTGTAACTTGTGCTTGAGTACAGCCTGGTGCCAAAGATCATCCCAAAAATAAGCACTGACTCCATCTCCCACATTGCATCTAGCAATAGCTTTGTAGTGATCCAGAAGTGCCAAGTTTGATTTCCACCAAAATGAACCCACCATGTTGTCCCCTGGTAACTGTCCATCACTGTAGTATGTTTCCCATATTAAGTTGACCCATGGTATATCATGCCTGTTGTAAAATTTGTGTAGGTTCTTCATAAGCAGAGTTTTGTTGTGAGTGAAAATGTCCAGTATTCCCAGGCCTCCCTGATCCTTGGGTCTGCACACAGTAGTCCAAGCAACTAGAGCAGGCCTGCGGTCCTCCATATCTGGGCTTCTCCAAAGACAGTGCCTTAAGTATTTTACAATCTGGTTTTTAATAGTGATTGGAATGTCCAGGCATGTCATGAAGAACACAACTAAAGAAGTTAGCACTGACTTCACCAGCATTAATTTGCCTGCCTGAGTCATGAAGATGGAAAGTCCTGCTAATCTTTTTGCAACTTTATTGACTAGAGGCAAACATTGTTCCATAGTGGGCTTATATATACCTAATGGTAATCCCAGGTAATTGAAAGGGAAGTGTCCTCTTGCACATTGCAGTGTGTTTGTGAATATCTCAACCCTATCTTCATTGATGTTTAGAGGAACCAGAAAAGACTTGCCATAATTCACTTTGAGTCCTGTAGCTGAGGCAAAAGTGTTCAGTAAAGCTTTCAGACAGAACAGTTGCCTAGAATCTGCCTGCATAATCACCAGAGTGTCATCTGCATATTGCACAATAGGGAAATGTGGGCATGAATTCACTTGTAGTGGTGCAGATAGTAGATTCAACCTCATTGCTCTGTTTAAGATAGATTGTAACATATCTGCTGCCAGCACAAAAATTAGTGGTGAATAAGGATCTCCCTGTCTTACTCCCCTCTTGATGTAGAATTTTTTCCCTGGTACTCCATTTAGAAGTACAGAAGATGTGGCTGTTGAGAATAAGATTTTCATCCAAGAGATCCACCTGTGACCAAACCCTTTAGCTTTAAAAATATCCAATATTGCTTCATGCTCAATTGTATCAAAGGCTTTTTCAAAGTCCAGTTTAACAACCAAGATTTCCTCCCTGGATTTATGACATTGGTGAATGTATTCATAAGCCCATCCTAGGCAGTCCTGAATCACTCTGTCTTTGAGGAAACCATATTGATTGATATGAACCATTTGCAGAATTACTCCCTGTAGCCTGTTTGCCAGAATCTTTGTGATTATCTTGAGTACCCCATTAAGCAAAGAAATTGGTCTGAAATCATTTGGAGTAAGTGGCACTTCTTTCTTAGGAATCAGTGTGATGAAGGATGAGTTAATGCTCTCAAGATTGACATTTCCAGAATGAAATGCTATTATAAGATCAATGACATCTGTTTTTATAATATCCCAGCAATTCTTGAGGAACTCATTATTGAAACCATCAGGACCAGGGGATTTATCATTAGGCAGATTCTTAACCACATCCTCAATCTCTTCTACTGTAAAAGGTTTTTCCAGGTCAATGAAAAGTAGTGGGTCCACTGTTTGTTCATACAATTCCTCAAGATTGAAGTGCATAGAGTGGCCGTTTGTCTGACCCAATCTGTTCTTGAATGCTTCCCATAGGATTGCTGCCTTTCCTTCATGGTCAGTAATTTCAACTTGGTCCTTGTTTAGCAACATAGCAATTTTGTTATTTCTATGGTTGATTGTAGCTTTGGTGTGAAAGAATTTGGTATTCTCATCTCCAAACTTGACTCCTTTAATTTTCCCTCTTTGTTTCCAGTAAACTTTTTGATTGTTTAGTATAGTGAGGAGGTAGTCCTTCATAATGTTTCTGCAGTTGGTTTCAAACAAGGACAAAGCCCTGTATTCCTCAATGAAATCCCATAGGAAAATAATATCATTCAACTCTGCAATCTGCTTTTGTGACAAGATAAAGATTTAGCCCGAGTTTTAGAGCTCTTCTAACATTCTTGAACTTAGCATTTATCTTTTTGCACAATCAATGTGTCCCACTGGATGCTCCAAGCATCGATACCACTTGTTTGCAAGAGCTGTGGTTGAGCCAGTAATTTTCAAACTGAACACTCTTGATTTTGGAATTGCTGTGCCAATCTTTATCATCTGAGGAGATGATCGAAATAGGTTTAGCCATTGGCGAGCAGTGAGTGTCTGGGTAAGTGGTCATCCAAGCAGCAGAGGTGAAAAACCAGTCTAGTTTTTCCAATAAAGGGTTGTCTGCATGTTACTCCAACTAAATTGCCTTCCTTTGAGTGGTAGTTCAATTAATCCCAATTCACCGATCGCTGCATTGAACATAAGCATCTCATTTACATCACCTCCGTGTTTATTTACGTCCTCGGGTTTTCTAATGAAGTTAAAGTCTCCCATGATAATCCATTCCACATCACTTGGCATTTGTATATTTTGAAACCATTCAATAAATTCAATCTTTTCTTCATGATTGCAGGGCCATAAATATTTGTGAGAATCCAAGACTGGGAGGATGTTTTGCAAGTGAATTTCAAGGATAGTGAAAATTTATTTGTGAACATCAATTCCCCAATAAATAAAGCACCATTCCAAGCAGTAAGGATGCCTCCTGAAGCCCCAATGGAGGGAAGGAATTCGAATTTATTGAATCTCTGAGGGCAAATGTTATGAATGTAAGTTAAATCAAATATCTCTCTTTTTGTTTCTTGAAGACAGACTATACCAGCTGCACTTTCTTCCACTTTTTGCTTAATAGCCAACCATTTTTCTGGAGAATTAATACCTCTGACATTCCAGTTCAGAATATTCCATGTTCTGTTGTTATTCATTAATAACCTGATCTTTGTGTATGTGATCACCCAGGTCCAGCCCTAGGTGTTTAATCCAAACTATGTTGAAGTGTTGCACCACTGTCACTGTTGACAAACAAACAGGCCTCTCATACAGACATGTCGCAGAGTTGTTAATATTACCTTGTCCTAACAAGGAGCAATTCACAAACAAGGTGGTAGCAGCAATATGGTTATCAAACAGCATCTCCATACTAGAGCAGCAAGGGTTGCATATCAATCCATTACATCCTAAGTACAGAAAATCTTTCACTGGAAACATGTTCCTTACAGGCATTAAGAGAGTACATTCCAAAAGAGAACAGCAGGCTACTCTGCTATTCCAACTCAACATATATGACAGTAGCATCATCAACTTAAGTTTGATGCCCCATCCTGCCCAGTGACCTTGGACACCTTGGCCACCTCCTCCTGTCCCTTCTTTTTGGGCTTCTTTGACAGCTTTCCATGGAGTTCTTCCTCAGCAACCTTACAGAAAGATTTAGTTAGGTTTTTTACCACTGTATTATGAATAGTAGGTGGAATAGCATTACATGGCAAACATGCTTTTGTGTCACAGCTTTTCCTTCTATAACCCATGTTATCTTTTCTAATCCTGTCACTTCTTCTTACCTCAGTCTCAACCAGAGGTTCCTTGTCCCTTCTCTTCCTTGAGACAGCCTCCCCCAGTGGCAGTAATTTGTTGGGAGAGACTTGTTGCAGTGGGCTACCTGCTCCACTGGAAGAGTGTGCTGCTGGACTAACACCTTCATTTTCCTTTCCCAGCCCTAGTATGAAATCTTTGCAAATTGGAGCCTGAGTAGTAGAGCATCCATCAGGTATATGAAATAGCATAGTGTCCTCTTGTGTACAATTGGCAGTCAATATTTTCCATACATCAGACTTTAGCAAGTGCATTGTCCAACTAAATTTATCAGGTGTTAACAGCAAATGTATGATGAAGTTGAACCAACTTACAGGTATTTCAATTTTGAAAGAGTTCTCTGCTCCTTGTGTTGCAGGTGCAAAATGTTTGATCCATAATCCCAGACCTTCTTCAGACATTAAATGAGAACCATCAATAATATCCAATGCATGATTTTGAGCCAGCTCATGTAAATCAATCCTAGAGGGAGAACTAGGCAGAGAGAATTCACCATAAGTACCTGAGTTGTGATGGTCTGTAGATGTACCCACATAAGGAATAGGAACATCTTCCTTGCCCTTGTCAGTGGGTAAGATTTGTGCAGGAAGAGCATCTTCTTCCTCCTTTTCCTCATGCTGGGTGTGGTTGGCTGGGCTTTTGACAGCAGGTGCTTCAGCAACATTGAGATCCACTCCATTCAGTTGGTTCAACTGTGGGTCCACTTGGGCTTCCAGAACAGGAGCTGGAGGTATGATAACAGGATGCATAGCAGGTATTTGCTGTTGTTCAATTTCTAAGTTGTTCTGAATTGCCTGCTCCTCATCTTCTTCAACCCTAAGTTTTCAATTCAAATCTAGTCTAATGGAGGTTCTCTATGGATGGATCGATCTCATATGTGGTAAAGAACATGGCATTGACCTCGTGCTCAAAGTCAGAGGTAAAAAGAGTGCACAAGGGGTCAAACTCATACCCTAGTTCGGCGGTGAGATCGCTACGGCGAGAACGGCGGCGTTGAAATCCATTGGCGGCGGCGGAGACCAGCAGTGGGAGGTCGCTGGCGATGAGGTGACTATCCGGAGACCCGAGAGGCACAGCAGGACATGCACGGGCGAAGAGGTTTTGAAGTGATTTCCAAAATCTGGCCCGTCAGTATATATATCATGACACTATCAGTGTGACCGAGTGGAACAACTTGGTGGCACCGAGACGCAGAATCGCAAGCGGTTACTGCAACTCGGTGAGACCGAAATGTTCTAATCGGTTGCACCGCTTGAAAACTTGATCAACCCAGTGAACTCGGTGTGACCGAAATGGAGGAGTCGTTCAGACCGAAATACACAAAGACGTTTTGGAAGTTTGAAGTCTATGAAAAAACGGGACTCCGAGTGCTCCTCACATAGAGGGTTTGAATTTGACTTAGATCAAACTTTGTGATGTAGCATGAATAGAATTTGAGAAGAGAAAAGCAGAGATATCTAGAGGGAGTTCTGAGGCATTCTTGTCCATCCATTTGGCAGAAAGAAGAAACTCCAAAAGCAAACGAAATATGTGGCAAAGCATGCACAATCACTCTAGCATCTATCAAGCAATTGGCAATGACTAGGTCATCTATATATGAGTATATTGACTTAGGAGTCAAATGAGAACATTTGATCATAGGTCATACTCATCGTTTAAGCGCAATTGGGGTTATCGCTTTTACATAAAGCATTGTTGTGTTCACACCATTAGAGTTGCTTTATCTCAATTCTTAGAGTAAAGCTCCCCCTAGATGTGATATCCCCCCTAAGAGGGATGAACTAACCTTGGGTTTTGTTGATGATGACTTCATGTAGATGTTTAAGATGTGGATGCTCATTGATATAGATCATTCGAAGCAATCCATTGGAGTGAGTTGCACTTTCAATACCTACATGGGTTAGTCCCACAAGGAACAAACAAGGATATCCATAGACATAGAGTGAAGCACACACACATGATGATGTCCATGAAAGCATTATGTTACCTTGTCCCTTGTCTTACCAACAAGTGGGTTTGTGACTCCTTGACCCAGTTCAAGATGTGGAAGTTGTTTGCACTTGTCCTTGCCAAAATAAGTATGAGTGAAGTATGTTAGCGGAGTCACCCTCAAGAACTCTCTAGTCATTCTTCTTCGGGATCCACATCATCTTGATGGGAATCCTTGGAGTTGTAGATGTACTTGATGAAGTAGAAGTTGATGTAGTCTTGGGAACCCACTTGACCAAGGCCTTCGGAGCATCTTCAAATGCATCAATCTCTTCTTGAAGCTTGTCCTTGCCTTTTAGCTTGTGGTCTTGTGGTGGAATATCATCTTGAGCTTGTGTCCCCTTGAAGGAAGTAGGGTCATACTTCTCTTGTTGAGGAACAAACTTTATCTTCGGGGTATGGATCTTCTTCCCACTCAACTCCATTTGCATTGCACTTTCGTTCAAAACCAACACCTTTATCCTTCCGTTGCCTTCCTTGCTTGCGTACAATTTCCTCAAATTGCTTACTTCTGGCAAGGCTTTTGTAAACGCCTTTCTCTATAATTCCCTTCAATAAGCTATTTTCTTGCTCAAGTGTAACTTGTCTAAGAGAATCATTAGTGGAATCAAGAGAACTACTAGAAGCAACAATATTGGATTTAACATGATTATTGTTACCACTAGAAGAAGAATCTTTCTTGTTCTTGTTGCTAGATTTTACTTGTGGCATGTAAGTAGACAAGAGCAAATGCTTGGCAATGTAAGAACTTTTCTTCCGAGGATCATCATTAATGGCCTTTAAGAACCCATGCTCTTGCTCAAGATTGAGCTATTGGAAGCGTAACTTCTCATGAGTTTCTAAAAGTTCTCGATGATCTTCTAAAGTAGTTTCATGAGCTAACTTAAGAGTGTTTAGTTCTTTAGTTAGATGCTCAATCTCCTTCTTATCATTGAAATTCGTTTTATCTTGATTAACATGATTAATTGACGTTTCATCATAGTATTCGTCACTAGAGTTGTCAACAAGTAAATCATCATCACCTAGCAAGTCATCTTCATCACTATTGAAATCAGCATACTCGGGGTGTGTTACCTTGGGGCCTTTAGCCATGAGGCATCTCCAAATTCCTTCGTTTGGTGAATCAAATATGTCATAGGAGTTGGTTGACACAAGTTCTAGACTGGTAACACCTTCATCTTGAGTATATTGGGAGTCAGAGTGATAACTTCTCTCGGAGTGGTGGTCGGAGTCGGAGCCGGATACCCATTCACCAACATGAGCTTGATGTCTTCGTATTGTGTAGCTCCTTGATGACTTGTCCTTCCTTTCTGAATCCTTGCTTCTTGGAGAGGTTCTTCCTTCACATCGATCATCTCTACTCCTTCTCTCTCTTGGAGGTGATTCTTCTCTTTTTCTTGTTCTTTTAGGTGAGTCTTCTCTTCTTTTGTATGGAGCTGTACACTCATTGGAGTAGTGTCCGGGTCTTCCACAATTTTAGCAGTTTCACTCGTGACTAGAAGATCTTTTGTCATTGTAGGACCTTGACTTGGAGCTTTTTTCTTGCTTCTACTCTTGTAGAATTTGTTGAAGTTCTTCACCACTAAGCTCAATTCTTCATTGAAGGCTTGTTTCTCATTCGATGATGTAGGAGCATCACATGAAGCTTTGTAAACACCATTAGACTTGTTGTGAAGCTCTTCTTTGTCCTTGAGTGACATCTCATGAGCAACAATTCTTCCAATGACTTCGGTTGGCTTGATATCTTTGTAATTTGGCATCATTTTGATCAATGTGCACATGGTATCATATTTTCCACCCAAGGCTCTCAAGATCTTCTTGATGATGAATTTGTCGGTCATCTCTTCACTTCCTAAGCCGGCAATCTCATTTGTGATGAGAGCAAGCCTAAGAGTACATTTCGGCGATACCTTCACCATCCTTCATTTTGAACTTGTCAAGTTGACTTTAGAGCACATCCAACTAGGATTCCAGTCGACACCTTTGTGCATATCAATCAAAGTATCCCAAATTTCCTTTGCATTCTCAAGACGGCCGATTCTGTTGAATTCTTCAGGGCACAATCCATTGAAGAGGATATCGCAAGCTTGAGCATTGTATTGCAACATCTTCAATTCTTCCGCGGTAGCTTCACAATTTGGTTCTCTCCCATCAAAGAATTCACCTTGCAAGCTAATACACACAATAGCCCAAATGGCGGGGTTATGTCCAAGAATATGCATTTTCATATCATGTTTCCAACTAGCAAAATTAGTACCATCAAAGTAAGGACCTCTTTGGTGGTAATTTCCCTCGCTAGATGCCATCCTCTCCTAGGTTGTGAAACCAAGGCTATGATCACCAAAGCTATGGAAATCAAGGAAAATGGAGACCAATGCTCTGATACCACTTGTAGGATTGAAAGTATGTCTAGAGGAGGGGGGGGTGATTAGACTACTTGACCTAATAAAAACTTAACCTTTTCCCAATTTTAGTTCTTGGCAGATTTTAGCAACTTAGCACAAGTCAAGCAATCTCAATACAATTCAAGCAAGCATGCAAAGAGTATATAGGCAGCGAAAAGTAAAGCATGCAAGTTGCAAGGAAGTAAATGGGGGGAGTTTGGAGGGAGCAAACGCAATGTTGACACGGAGATTTTTGGCGTGGTTCTGATAGGTGGTGCTATCGTGCATCCATGTTGATGGAGACTTCAACTCACAAAGGGTAACATCTGCGTGAGTCCACGGAGGGCTCCACCCATGAAGGGTCCACGAAGAAGCAACCTTGTCTATCCCATCGTGGCCATCGCCCATGAAGTACTTGCCTCACTAGGGTAGATCTTCACGAAGTAGGCGATCTCCTTGCCCTTACAAACTCCTTGGTTCAACTCCACTATATTGACGGAGGCTCCCAAGTGACACCTAACCAATCTAGGAGACACCACTCTTAGAAAGGTAATAGATGGTGTGTTGTTGATGAACTCCTTGCTCTTGTGCGTCAAATGATAGTCTCCCCAACACTCAACTCTCTCTCACAGTTTGTCTATGGTGGAAAGATGATTTGAGTGGAAAGCAACTTGGGGAAGGCTAGAGATCAAGATTCATATGGTAGGATTGTGGAATATCTTGGTCTCAACACATGAGTAGGTGGTTCTCTCTCAGAAAATGAGTTGTGGAAGTGTAGGTTTACTCTGATGGCTCTCCTCACGAATGAAGAGTGGGTGGAGGGGTATATATAGCCTCCACACAAAATCTAACCGTTACACACAGATTCCCAAACTCGGTGGGACCGAATCAGCAAACTCGGTCAGGCCGATTCAGGTAAAAATGTGAACGTTAGGATTTTTGGTGGGACCGATATAGTCATCTCGGTAGGACCGATGTGCTAGGTTTAGGGCATAACGTAATCTCGGTGTGATCGATCGCATAAACTCGATGGGACCGATTTCAAGCAATAGGTACACAGAGGGTTGGTCAGGCAAACTCGGTGGGACCGATTCGCTCACTTCGGTGGGACCGAAATGTTACGAAAAGGAAACAAGGAGTTTGCAATGCATACTCGGTGGGACCGATTTGCTCATTTCGGTGAGAACAAGACGTTACAAAAAGGAAACAGAGAGTTTGCAATCCCATCTCGATGAGACTAGGATCCCTATCAGTGAGACCGAAGTAACTAGGGTTTGTGGCAGTGGCTATGTGAAATGAAACTCGGTGGCGCCGGATAGATCAAATCGATGGGGCCGAATTTGACTTTTATGTTTAGGACATATGTGGAAATGAGAAAGTGGTTGAGGGTTTTGGAGCATATCACTAAGCATTTTGAGCAAGTAAGCCATTAAGCAACACCTCATCCCCTTTTAATAGTATTGGCTTTCCTATGGACTCAATGTGATCTTGGATCATTAAAATGAAAATGTAGAGTCTTTAGCTTGTTGCCGATATATGTCCTTTGCATTTTGAGGGGTCCACATCTCTAGTCCATGCCATGCCAATCATTGAACTTTGTGAAATGATCATCTCGAAATAGCATTAGTTCAATGAACTATATGTTGTTAAGAATTACCAAAACCACCCAGGGATTAGTTGCACTTTCAATCTCCCCCTTTTTGGTAATTGATGACAACATATAGATCAAAGCTTTAACCAATGATAATAAGAATGAAGTACATTGTCGCTTTGAGAAGTATGTGATAAGCAAGAGCTCCCCCTAAATTTGTGCATTATTTTAAAATTTGCTTTGGACTGCAAATGCATAATCTGTTAGGATCATGGGTTACTCTTCCATGTCACATACAACTTGATGGAGCGCTCAAAATGATAATAAAAAAGAACAAGCACTCATCACGAAGGCAAAGTGAATGATCATACAAGAGGTAGATAATGTCATCATTGAAGCATAAGCATAAAGTGTGATATGATCAAGCACATGATCATACAAAGTATCTCACACACACAGACATAATGTGTCTCACAAGCAAACAAAGCAAACAAAGCGAATAAGTAGCAAAAAGAGACAAATCTCTCTCTCTCTCTCTCTCTCTCTCTCTGAAGCCTATGATCTATACACTTTCTCCCCCTTTGGTAACAAGTTACCAAAAAGCTCGAAAATGCATAGTGCTATGCGTCTCTCTAGGCTTGATCTTCAAAAGGAGGTGTTGAGATGACTCCTTGGATGATTGCGTCTGTAGATGACGTTCGAGCTGGAGGGGTTGCCACTAGAGGGGCAACAGGAGCTGTGGGAGCTGTGGCTACAGGTGCTAAAGTTGTAGCTCTAGTGTCTGTCACTAGCACTGCTGCAGACCTCTGTGCCCTAGGCACTATGTGGAACACCTGTGGAGTAGCTTTGCCCTCCCTCTCGTGTGCTTCTTCCTAGAGTTCTTCAACAACTATCTGTATCGCAGTCACTTTCAAGTCCAGATCATAGAATTTGTTCTCAATGATACTCTCCAGGCTCTCCTGGTTCCGAGTTAGGCTAGCTATTCATTTGTCAATCCTCAAGGTTGCTTGAATCAGAAATCCAAGCTGGTCTTTCTTTGACTTGAGAAAGACTTCTGAAGCTTTTGTTACACTTGGCATCTTTGCCGCTTTTTCTGCTTTGGCTTTCTCCTTCTTCTCATGAGCTGCAACGTAAATGGGATCTTCAACGTCCATGACAACTGTGTTGTCCTCAAAATCAGGCAACGAAGGAAGATGTTCTTTGTCCAAAAGATACACTCCATGCTTCATCTAGGAATTGATTAGGTCTTGGATGTGTGGAGTATACCTGCAAGATCTCCTCTGGTCAATTGCTGTCCTTTTGATTGTCTCAACAATCAAGCTCATGACCTTGAACTTCTGTGGCACAACATTAAACAACTGCAACAAGTTGATGGAATGGCCTCTGATCATCCCGTGATCTCCAGATTTGGGCAACAGAGCGTGCCTCAAGATGGTGTTTATGGTGGCCAAACCAGACAACAAGTAGTAGATTGACCCAAACTTATGTGTTTCCAAGGCCTTATCTGGAATTTCCTTATACATATTGGCCATGGTGTTATGATCTTTCTTCTTCTCAGCATACACATCTATGTCATTCTCTTCTTCAGGGGCATTTATGAGCCTAGCTAACTCATCAACTATTGATTGGTGCCTCTGAACTTCTATCATCCACACAATCCTTCTATCTAGATAGAAGTGAGCTGTTGAATAGAGTTGCATAATTAGCTCATCATTCCATTTGGTGAGTTTCTAACCAACAAAGTCATCAACACCATTTGCTTTGAAGCTTTCATGCACATCTAGGAAATGATCAACATTTGCATCAATGTATTTCCAGTCCACCTATATCATATCACGAACTATGGGCTTCTTGTCCAGCAACACAGTCTCATAAAAATCCTGTTGCTGTTTGGTGTGGAACCTGTAGTCCACTGTAGTCCTCCTCTTCACAACATATGGATCCGCTTGTCTCCATTTTCTGAGACCAGTATTCGTTCTTTCCTTCATGTTTTTAGCAACTGGGTGACTGTTATTGTGGTCTGGAATCTTGGGTTTGAGCTTTCTAAGCACTTGGGCTTCAGCTTCTTCTGCAGCTTCAGGCACTGGGGCCTTGTTCTTCTTTGTTGCAGGTATATTCCTGGTGCTTCTCTTTGGAGCTTGAGCTGGAGCTTTGGGGGCTTTCTTGGGCTTTGAAGGAGCTTCCCCAGATTTGATGGCATCCCCCATCAGCTTCTGTGACTTAGCAGGAGGTGCTTCAGCAGCAACCTCTTCTTCCTCTTCCTCCTCACTTGCATAATCCTTCCTCATAGATGGATTTCCAATTACTCTGGCTCTTGAGTGAAGACCATAGTTTCCTGAGTGGAGGTTCTGGCCTTTGACATGGGAACTCTCTTGGCAGGTGCCTTCTTGTGCATACCAGGTTTTGTTGCAGCAGCAGTTCCATATTCTTTTCTGAGCACTTTCTTCTTGGAGCTTACTTCCTCCTTATTAGCCACATAGTCCTCATCCTCTGAGTCCAAGGTTCTCTTCTTCCTTGTACTTGTAGCTGCCTTGGGCAGATTGGTTGGAGTGCTCCTGCTGCCATCATCAGAGCTGCTAGAGGGACTAGTGCCCTCACTCATGTTCACTTGCTCTTCTGATTTGTTCTAGCTATCACTTTGGTTAGACATACTAGCAAAGCAAACTGACAGCAGACCCTGTGAATAGATATAGATAAAGTAGAGTAGATGAGCATCACAAAGTGCAGAGTTTTTGCAAAGGAAAGTCAAAAACTTAGTTCTAGTTTTCTACAGGAATCATTTCGGAGCTACCGATTTGAAAAACTCGGTGACACCGAAGCAACTTTGGAGTCTAAACATGTAGAATCGGTCAGACCGAGACACAGTTTGGTGACTCCGAGTTTGCTAGGGTTTCACAAAGTCCTGGTATCGGTCACACTTATACGTCTCCAACGTATCTATAATTTTTGATTGTTCCGTGCTATTATATTATTTGTTTTGGATGTTTAATGGGCTTTATTATACACTTTTATACTATTTTTGGGACTAACCTACTAACCGGAGGCCCAGTCCAAATTGCTGTTTTTTTGCCTATTTCAGTGTTTCACAGAAAAGGAATATCAAACGGAATTCAAATGGAATGAAACCTTCAGGAGAGTGATTTTTGGAACAAACGTGATCCCGAGGACTTGGAGTGGACGTCAAGAAAGAAGCAAGGAGGCCACGAGGCTGGGAGGCGCGCCTACCCCTTGGGTGCGACCCCACCATCGTGGGCCCCCCGCAGCTCCACCGACCTACTTCTTCCTCCTATATATACCCATATACCCCGAAAACATATAGGAGCACCATAGATCGGGAGTTTCACCGACGCAAGCCTCTGTAGCCACCAAAAACCATACAGGACCCTGTTCCGGCACCCTGCCAGAGGGGGATCCCTCACCGGTGGCCATCTTCATCATCCCGACGCTCTCCATGACGAGGAGGGAGTAGTTAACCCTCGAAGCTGAAGTTATGTACCAGTAGCTATGTGTTTGATCTCTCTCTCTCTCATGTTCT
The DNA here is from genome assembly GCA_021437245.1 of Aegilops speltoides. Lineage (NCBI taxonomy): Eukaryota > Viridiplantae > Streptophyta > Magnoliopsida > Poales > Poaceae > Aegilops > Aegilops speltoides. Next base: position 228,729,194 of record CM038142.1, read on the forward strand.
TGATTTGGCACGATCTTGATGTATAGCGAGCTTTGCTATTATAGTTGGATCTTATTATGTTTCTCCCCCTCTACTCTCTTGTAGTGGATTGAGTTTTCCCTTTGAAGTTATCTTATCAGATTGAGTCTTTAAGGATTTGAGGACACTTGATGTATGTCTTGCATGTGCTTATCTGTGGTGACAATGGGATATTCATGTGGTGTACTTGACGTATATTTTGGTGATCAACTTGCGGGTTTAGTGACCTTGTGAACTTATGCATAGGGGTTGGCACACGTTTTCGTCTTGACTCTTCAGTAGAAACTTTGGGGCACTCTTTGAATTACTTTGTGTTGGTTGAATAGACGAATCTGAGATTGTGTGATGCATATCGTATAATCATGCCCACGGATACTTGAGGTGACATTGAAGTATCTAAATGACATTAGGGTTTTGGTTGATTTGTGTCTTAAGGTGTTATTCTAGTACGAACTCTATGATAGATCGAACGGAAAAATAGCTTCATGTTATTTTACCATGGACTCTTGAATAGATCGATCAAAAAGGATAACTTTGAGGTGGTTTCGTACCCTACAATAATCTCTTTGTTTGTTCTCCTCTATTAGTGACTTTGGAGTGACTCTTTGTTGCATGTTGAGGGATAGTTATATGATCCAACTATGTTATTATTGTTGAGAGAACTTGCACTAGTGAAAGTATGAACCTTAGGCCTTGTTTCCTAGCATTGCAATACCCTTTGTGCTCACTTTACCACTTGTTACCTTGCTGTTTTTATATTTTCATATTACAAATATTCATATCTACCATCCATATTGCACTTGTATCACCTTCTCTTCGCCGAACTAGTGCACCTATAAAATTTACCATTGTATTGGGTGTGTTGGGGACACAAGAGACTCTTTGTTATTTGGTTGCAGGGTTGTTTGAGAGAGACCATCTTCATCCTATGCCTCCCACGGATTGATAAACCTTAGGTCATCCACTTGAGGGAAATTTGCTACTGTCCTACAAACGTCAGCACTTGGAGGCCTGATAACCCACAAGTATAGGGGATCGCAACAGCTTTCGAGGGTAGAGTATTCAACCCAAATTTATTGATTCGACACAAGGGGAGCCAAAGAATATTCTTGAGTATTAGCAGTTGAGTTGTCAATTCAACCACACCTGGATAACTTAGTATCTACAGCAAAGTGTTTAGTAGCAAAATTGAATGATAATAAAGGTAACGGTAGCAAAAGTAAAGATAAATGTTTTTGGGTTTTTGTAGTAGTTGTAACAGTAGCAACGGAAAGTAAATAAGTGAAGAACAATATATGAAAAGGTCGTAGGCAATGGATAAGTGATGGATAATTATGCCGGATGCGATTCCTCATGCAATAGTTATAACATAGGGTGATATAGAACTAGCTCCAATTCATGAATGTAATGTAGGCATGTATTCCGTAAATAGTCATACGTGCTTATGGAAAAGAACTTGCATGACATCTTTTTTCCTACTCTCCCGTTGCAGCGGGGTCCTTACAGAAACTAAGGGATATTAAGGCCTCCTTTTAATAGAGAACCGGAACAAAGCATTAACACATAGTGAATACATGAACTCCTCAAACTACGGTCATCACCGAGAAGTATCCCGATTATTGTCACTTCGGGGTTGTCGGATCATAACACATAATAGGTGACTATAGACTTGCAAGATAGGATCAAGAACACACATATATTCATGAAAACATAATAGGTTCATATCTAAAATCATGGCACTCGGGCCCTAGTGACAGGCATTAAGCATAGCAAAGTCATAGCAACATCAATGTCAGAACATACTGGATACTAGGGATCAAACCCTAACAAAACTAACTTGATTACATGGTAAATCTCATCCAACCCATCACCGTCTAGCAAGCCTACGATGGAATTACTCATGCACGGCAGTGAGCATCATGAAATTGGTGATGGAGGATGGTTGATGATGACGACGGCGACGAATCCCCCTCTCCGGAGCCCCGAACGGACTCCAGATCAGCCCTCCCGAGAGAGATTAGGGCTTGGTGGCGGCTCTGTGTCGTAAAACGCGATGAAACTTTCTCCATGATTTTTTTCTCCCCGAGACGGAATATATGGAGTTGGAGTTGAGGTCGGTGGAGGTCCAGGGGGCCCACGAGAGAGGAGGCCGCGCCCTGGGGGGGCGCCCCCCTGTCTCGTGGACAGGCCCTGGGCCCCCTGGCATTAATTCTTTCGCCAAAAATTCTTATTAATTCCAAAAAGTGCCTCCGTGGATTTCCAGGACATTCCGAGAACTTTTCTTTTCTACACATAAAACAACATCATGGTAGTTCTGCTGAAAATAGCGTCAGTCCGGGTTAGTTTCATTCAAATCATACAAGTTAGAGTCCAAAACAAGGGCAAAAGTGTTTGGAAAAGTAGATACGTTGGAGACGTATCAACTCCCCCAAGCTTAAACCTTTGCTTGTCCTAAAGCAGTTCAGTTGATAAACTAAAAGTGATAAAGAAAAACTTTTACAAACTCTGTTTGCTCTTGTTGTTGTAAACAAGAAAAACCAGCATTCAAGTTTCAGCAAATAATATGAACTAACCATACTCACAATAACACATAGGTCTCACAATTACTCATACCAATAGCATAATCAGCTAGTGAGCCATAATAATAAAACTCAGATGACAACACTTTCTCAAAATAATCATAACATGATATAACAAAATGGTATCTCGCTAGCCCTTTCTGAGACCGCAATACATAAATGCAGAGCACCTTTAAAGACCAAGGACCGACTAAACATTGTAATTGATGGTAAAAGAGATCCAGTCAAGTCATACCTAATATAAACCAATAGTAATGAATGCAAATGACAGTGTGCTCTCCAGCGGGTGCTTTTAATAAGAAGGGTGATGACTCAACATAAAAGTAAATGGATAGGCCCTTCGCAGAGAGAAGCAGGGGTTTGTAGAGGTGCCAGAGCTCGATTTTAAAATAAAGATTGAATAGCATTTTGAGCGGCATACTTTTGCTGTCAACGCAACAACTATGAGATGGCTGTATCTTCCATACTACATGCATTATAGGCAGTTCCCAAACAGAATGGTAAATGTTTATACTCCCCCAACCACCAACAAGCATCAATCCATGGCTTGCTCGAAACAACGAGTGCCTCCAACATACAATAGCCCTGGGGGAGTTTTGTTTAATTATTCTGATTTGCTTTGATCGTTTTGGATCATGGGACTGGGCATCCCGGTTACCGGCCCTTTCTCGTGAATGAGGAGCGGAGTCCACTCCCCATGAGAATAACCCGCCTAGCATGGAAGATATAGGCAGCCCTAGTTGTAACATGATCTGCTCGAGCATACAAAACAGAATTTCAGTTGAAGGTTTGGAGTTTGGCACATACAAATTTACTTGGAACGGCAAGTAAATACCGTATATAGGAAGGTATAGTGGACTCATATGGAACAACTTTGGGGTTTAAGGAGTTTGGATGCACAAGCAGTATTCCCGCTTAGTACAGGTGAAGGCTAGCAAAAGACTGGGAAGTGACCAACTGAGAGAGCAACAACAGTCGTAAACATGCATTAAAATTAATTCACACTGAGTACAAGCATGAGTAGGATATAATCCAGCATGAACATAAATATCGTGAAGGCTATGTTGATTTGATTCAACTACATGCGTGAACATGTACCAAGTCGAGTCACTCAATTCATTCAAAGGAGGACACCATCCCATCATATCAAATCATAATCATTCTAATAGCATGTTGGCACGCAAGGTAAACCATTATAACTCATAGCTAATCAAGCATTTCACAAGTAACTATAATCTCTAAATGTTATTGCAAATATGTTTACTTCACAATAGCTGACTCAAGAACGATGAACTCATCATATTTACAAAAAAAGAGAGTTCGAGTTCATACCAGCTTAATCATCCCAATAAGTCCATCATATATCGTCATTATTGCCTTACACTTGCACGACCGAATGATGTGTATAATAATAAGAGTGCACGTGCATTGGACTAAGCTAGAATCTGCAAGCATTCAACTCAAGAGAGAAGACAAGTAATATGGGCTCTAAATTAAATAAACAATCATGCATATAAGAGCCACTAAGCATTTTCAATATGGTCTTCTCGACCCCCAAAAGAAAGAAAAGAAAATAAAACTATTTACACGGGAAAGCTCCCAACAAGTAAAAGAAGAACAAGAAATCTTTTTGGGTTTTCATTTTAATTTCTACTACAAGCATAGAAATTAAACTAACTAATTTTTTGGTTTTTCTTAAGGTTTATCAAACACACAAGAAGAAAACTAGAAAAAGAAATTTAAACTAGCATGGATAATACAATGAAAGAGTATGATCGCCGATGACTAGTGTGTGAACATGAATGTAAAGTCGGTGAGAAAAACGTACTCCCCCAAGCTTAGGCTTTTGGCCTAAGTTGGTATAATACCAAGGACCGCCGCTACTCTCCCCGGTATAATGGGAGGTGTAATCAGGATACCACTGGCTGGTCATCTCCGGATCCCACTAGACAGATGATGCATGATAAGGGTCCAGCTCAGGTTCCGGCTCAGGTTCAGGTTCTGGAGTAAAAGCTTGAGCTCGATGATTGTTCACCGCTTCCAGCGTGACAAGATGATTTTCTGCAAGAAAATCAAACAATAGAGGCGCAGGCAAAATAATAAACTCAAAGTGTTTCTTATTGAATCTAAGTCTATACAAGAGCATCATCTCTTCGTTGTCAACGATAAACTTGTGCGCTACCATGCTCTTGTAATCTAAAATGTGAGGATGCAATTTTATCTCATCCTCCTCATGGTGCCTAATGGGTATCTGAAAATGTTCAGCAAGACATGCACCATAGATACCTCCAAATATGGGGCCTTTTGTATGATTCAGGGCTAGCTGTTTAGCAACGACGACACCCATACTAAAAGTGTTGTCTCCCAGCAAAGCATGTTTGTAACGCCCCAAGACCGACGCTCCAGAAGACTTCCATATTTTCGTGATCACCGTGTGTTTCATTTATGCTTGCTCTTTTTATTTTTGCATTGCATCGTGTCATCATGCCATCATGTCATTAATCTTTGCATCTCAACTCAACTAAATAAATTGCATAGATCTTTTGATCTATTTAAATCGAGGGAATTCACATGGTGATTTCTCTTTACAACATATAGAAGTCTCTCAATATTGTTAGGGAGCTATATTAAATATTCCATTAGCTTGGAATTAACCGTAACACACTTGCAAAATCCCCATGCTCTTTCTACTTCAAGTTTGGTCAACAAGCTTTGCCAACAATTCTTTCTCCATTTATTGTGGCTCCTCCTAAATTCTCAACATTTTTGGACACTTCTAAATCCTTGTCCTTGTTCAAACCATTTGAATTAAATTCAAATGACTTTGAATTTAATTCTTGCAATCTTCCCCACACCATTTTTCTTGGAACAAGCTCATTTTTATGAGTCCAGAAAAGTTGTCTTTGTTCTCAAATTCTTTCCCTAACCCTCTCTTTCTTTTTCTTTCCTCTAATTTCTTTTCTGCTAATTTGTTAAGAGAGAGGGAGAAGAGAGCCCAGCAACCCAGCAGGCCATCCAGGCCCAGCCGCGCCCCGCTCCTAACCCTAGCCTCTTCCCTGCTCGATCCACATCTCCCTCGCAGCCTCTCTTCCTCCCCTCGTTCCCCATTGTGCGCCACACACCCACACACACCCGCGCCTCGCGCCTAATCCCCATGCCCGAGCGCCGTCTCCTTTGCGCCCCTTCCCCTCAGGCCACACCTCCATCCTTACTCTCCTCCGCGTCCGCCGCCCCCGTTCAAGCATCTCCGTCGAAGCACGCTCGCCAAGCTCCGTCGCGCACCCTCATCGGCCTTCCTCCGCGCCGTTGCCTCGCCAGGACGCCTCGCCTGGCCTCCCGCGCCACCACTGGAGGTCAACTCCGGCGCCCCCTGCCTCGCGTCGTCCTCTGCTTCCGTTTACACCGCGACCATGACCCCATCTCCTGCACGAGACCTGCATTGCTGCTGCTCTGCTCCCCGCGCCCATCCCGGAGCTCGTCCGCCTCCCCAAGCCACCTCCTTGGCCTCGGATCCGGCTGGTTCCCTCCGACCCAGTTGCCCATCCCGTGGCCGCCCTCTTCATCTTCGGCGGATCTCGCACCGCTACAAGCCCCCTGCCCCGCCTCTGCCTCGTTCGAGCGGGGTGGAGGACGCGTCTCTGCTCGCCCGCATCAACTAGTGCCAAGTCCCTACCGCCGACCTTTGTTTTCCTTGCTTGCCGCGTGAGCATCATCGCCCGCTCTCTTGCCCGTGCGTGAGTGCTCGCGTGGGTCACTTCGACCGTTGACCTCCTCAAGTTCAGGACCAAGACTCGAGGCCCATGTACGATTACGCAAGGAACGGTGGAGTTACACGAGTTACAAGTACCGCGACGACCCCGGAGACTGGATTCTGTCAAGTTCCTCTACGATATGTGTACCACTACTTCCACTACCGTCGCCCCGAAGACGTTGGATTCATCAAGTACCTCTCCGAGACGAACGTGTACAACTACTTCCGCTACGACCATTCCGAGAACGTCTACTTCCTCTACGCCGCTTCAAACTCGACCCGCTCCGAAAAAGCACGCTTCAAAGGTATAACCCCGAGACGACGTCCGTGGACCGAATGCATGTGTTGTATGAGATGCTCAAGTTTTGCACCGTGATCGAATTGATCCTTGCACGTTCCTCCTCGTTTGCAATGTCGTCGACCCATGGGAACCCGGTAACCGGGATCACCCCATCACCTTTTGCATGACACACTCATCCGCACACTTCTCTCTTGCATCGGTATCTCAATTGAGTTACCGGGACCGGAATGTTGCCGTGGCACCATTTTCGTTATCGTTGCCGTGGCACTCCTTTTGTTCCGCCATGGTGACAAATGCCTTGTATCATGCTCATGTCAACATTTTCATAAATATTGCCTAAAACTTGCATATGTCATCCGCATCATGATAACAACAATTAAAATGTTTAAAATTGTTGTTGCATTAAATTGCTAGATGACATGAGGATTTTCCGGAATTGTTGTTTGTTGTTTCTAGCCTCACTTAAACTTGCCTAGATAGGTAGTTTAATTATGTTTCAACTCTTGCCATGTTTAATAACATGTAATATTGTTGTGTTCCTAAATGAGAGAGAACTAAATAATTGATGTGGAGTTTTGTCAATATGTAACTCGTTGCATATTGAGCCCCACTTAACTTGTAGTATTGTTTGTTGCACTTTGCCATGTCATGCCTTATTAAACCGGACATGCATCATACTTGTTTGTGCATCATGCCATGTTTATGCTTGTGCATTTACCATGTTGTTTGTTTCTTTCCGGTGTTGCTTCTTAGTTCCGGTAATGTTGCGATTGTGAGGATTCGTTCGACTACGTCCGCTTGTCTTCTTCATGGACTCGTACTTCTTCCTTGCGGGATCTCAGGCAAGATGACCGCTACCCTGGATCTCACTACTATCATTTCTATGCTAGTTGCTTCGTTCTATCGCGGTCGGGTGATTTATGGGACCCCCTCGACAGTTTGCTTTGAATAAAAGTCCTCCAGCAAGGCCCAACCTTGGTTTTACCATTTGCCTCACCACCACCTACTTTTCCCTTGGGAGTCACTCTCTCGAGGGTCATCTTTATTTTGTCCCCCCCGAGCCAGTGCTTGTCTAAGTGTTGGTCCGAACCGAGCCGCCTGCGGGGCCCCCTTGGGGAAACTCGAGGTCTGGTTTTACTCGTAGCCTGTCTCATCCGGTGTTGCCCTGAGAACGAGATATGTGCAGCTCCTATCGGGATTGTCGGCGCATCGGGCGGTCTTGCTGGTTTTGTTTTACCATTGCCGAAATGTCTTGTAAACCGGGATTCCGAGACTGATCGGGTCTTCCTGGGAGAAGGAATATCCTTCGTTGATCGCGAGAGCTTATCATGGGCTAAGTTGGGACACCCCTGCAGGGTATAAACTTTCGAGAGTCGTGCCCGTGGTTATTTGGCAGATGGGAATTTGTTAATGTCCGGTTGTAGATAACTTGACACTTGATCCGAATTAAAACGCATCAACCGCGTGTGTAGCCGTGATGGTCTCTTTTCGGCGGAGTCCGGGAAGTGAACACGGTTTCTGGGTTATGTCTCATGTAAGTAGGAGTTCAGGATCACCTCTTGATCATTACTAGTTGACGACCGTTCCTTTGTTTCTCTTCTCGCTCTCGTTTGCGTATGTTAGCCACCATATCATGCTTAGTCGCTGCTGCAACCTCACCACTTTACCGCTTCCTTTCCCATTACGCTTTGCTAGTCTTGATACCCATGGTAATGGGATTGGTGAGTCCTCGTGGCTCACAGATTACTACAACAATAGTTGCAGGTACAGGTTATGCGATGATCATGATGCGAGAGTGATGTTTACTTGATTTGGAGTTCTTCTTCTGCTTCTTCTTCGATCAGGGGATAGGTTCGGTGTCGGCAGCCGGGCTAGCGGTGGTGGATGTCGTTTGAGTTTCTGTTTGTGTTTCATTCGTAGTCGGATGGTGCTCTGATGTAATATGATGTTGTATTCGTGTGGCATTGTATGCCTTATGTATGTATCCCCATCTATTATGTAATGTTGATGTAATGATATCCACCTTGCAAAAGCGTCTTCAAGATGCGCTTCTATCCTTGGTGGCACCTTCGAGTTCCTTTAGGATAGGGTCGCATCTTGGGCGTGACAATGTTAAAGAATAATAATATCTGGAACGCTCAAATTTCCACTATTTCCACTAACAATCAAGCATCTACTAGCAAATATGGCAAAGTAGCGTAAAATAGGAAAGTGTCACTACAAAAAAAATACACTTCCGTGATGATACGCGTTTGTCACAGTAGGTCACATTTTTTGTCATGCATGTACATCCATGACAAATTTATGACAGAATCAAGATAGTCATACCTGTGCTGTCGTAGAAGTGTTCTATGACATTACCAAAATTATCATCACGGAAGTGTCCACTTCCATGACGATAAATCGCACACGTAAGTGCTTTCGTCAAGGGTGACCGACATGTGGCATCCACCGTAACGAACGCCGTTAAGCTATCGGGTCGGGTTTTGGATCCGATAACCCGTTAACAGCCCGACCAATGGGGATTTTCCGTGTAAAATCATCATTGGTGGGAGGAGACACGTGTCGTCCTCGGCGCACAGTGTCACTCATCCAATGGGCGAGACGCGCCTATGATATGTTGACATGTGGACCGGCCCATCAAGTTTAAATGGCCCGGCTAAAGGCCCACGAGATTTTCCGGACCATAATGGGCCAGCCCAGCTAAAGGCCCACGAGATTTTGCGGACCATAATGGGCTAGGCCAGCTAACGGCCCACAAGATTTTGCGGGCCATAATGGGCCGGCCCAGGTAAAGGCCCACAAGATTTTTGTGTGCCATAATGGGCCGACCCAGGTAAAGGCCCACAAGATTCTTGCGGATCATAATGGGCCGGCCCGGCTAAAGGCCCATGAGATTTCGCCGACATTAATGGGCCGGCCCAGCTGTAGGCCCACAAGAACTTGAGGACCCTAGTAGGCCGGCCCATTAACTGGCTGCCATGTTTTGGGCCAAATGCCGGCCCATATTTGATCCGGTCCATTAATGGCCTGCCACGTTCCGGGCCTAATAGTGGCCCATATGAGATCCGTCCCGTTAAAAGCCTACCACGTCCTGGGCCAAATTACGGCCCAGATCAGGTACGGCCCTTTAAGAGGCTATGGGCTCAATTATGGCCCATATCAGATTCGACTTGTCAACTGGACACTATGCTTTTGGGCCCACTTGCTAGAGGCCCACTTAGTAATTCGGCCTGACATTAGTTTTGGCCTCTTAAGGACCAGTTTAACATTTCGGCCCTATATTAATTTCGGCCTGTTAAATGCCCGTCATATAGTTGGGCCTAACTACGGCCCGGTTTGCATCTGGCCTGCTCGCAGCCGATATCTGATTGGGCCAAACAAGGACCGAGACAATTTTGGCCTGTTAAAAGCCCGTGATTTGATTCGCACAATCATGGGCCGGGGTTCAATTCGGGCTGTTGCCGGCCCGTTAGCTGTTCGGCACATTTCAGGCCCAACCTACATTGTGATTGCATGACGACCCGATTATGTACCGTAAATTTACGGTTTGGCCGGTTTACTGCGAAGACAGGATAAATATACAGTAATATAACTGCAGCATCATGAATAAGAAAAAACCTAGACTATACAATAAAGAAATTACAACATATTACATCCACTGGGCATCAAAGTTCACCACTATGATAATAAAGCACAAGAAGACAGCAGATTACATACACTGGGCATAAAAGATCACCACCAGTGCAAATAAACACGCCGAGAAAATAATATACAAAACCGACAGCACTTCAATAGAGTTCAAGAAAGGTTAGCCTATTTGGGAGTCTCTTGCATAGCGGTGAAAGCAAGATGATGAGACTGCGCTTGTTCAACACTTAAATCTTCCTCACTCTGAAAGATAAACAAGCAGACAAATGACAGATTTTGCACATAAAAGTATCAGTGCTGACAATTCATCACATTTCTTACTGACGAATAAAGTGACATAGTTTAAAATTGCATTAACACAATATGGTATTGTTCAGGTCAAGACATGGCAGGGAATGACATTGTGAAGGAGTTGGCAGCTTCACGACACCATTGGATTACAGATCAAGAACTCATAAGTATTAATGGTTAGTGTGTTGTCAATTTATCCCATTTCAGATTGGCAAATAAAGAGATGGTTTAAATAATACTCCCTCCGTCCGGAATTACTTGTCATCAAAATGGATGTGTCTAGAACTAAAATACATCTAGATACATCCATTTGAATGACAAGTATTTTCTGACGGAGGGAGTAGTAGAATGATATGACATTGTTCATAGTTAAGACATTGCGGAATATGACATTGTGCTATAGTGGGTAGGTTCACCACACCACTGGATTACGGATGAAGAACAAAAGCATACATGCAGTGCAAAACAAGATCACTTGCTCTGTATAGTTTAATTTACATGGTATGAATAAGGAACTTGGTTGTACAACTAAAAACTTAAATTGAGAAAGGACAAACTTTTGTTTATGAACTACATAATAAACTTTAAACATGCAATTTGATGCAAACACCAAAAATAAACAGGTGTTGCAGTCATGCCTAACCAAATATATACAACAAAGTTTGAAGGCTTGAGATGGACAAACTTACATTATTGGTCAAGACAGGCTCTATAAAGGCCTTGTCCATCTTGATGGGGGGCAATTCAAGAAGTTTACCACGAATCTTCTTCATAAGCATTGCCTTTATTCTACATTTTGTTAAGAGTAAATATAGATGTGATAATATCTGAAAAAAATGGAGAATATTTAAGATAAGATGAAGAGTGATGCTACATAACCAAGTAGCTATAAATGTAAGTCTTGACGATCTGAGGAAAAGGTACAACCAAGAGCAATGCATAGCTAAACTTCTTCAGTACCAACCTTATGGTAAGAGTAAATATAGATCTGATGTGTAGAAAATGGAGGGCAAAGGAAAATAGGCTACAGAGTGATGGTACATGAACAACTACCTATCATTATAAGTACACTGATAAAGGACAGCATGTACTTACAAGAACAATGTAGAGCTAAAAAAATATTGGCATTGGATATATTCTACACTAATGTAACCATTCATACAGATCAGATAATTTGGAGCGAACAATTGATAAGCAAGCTATCATGCATACTGCTGTCACATAATGAACCGGTATGTATGCAAGTACGGTGATACTGAGACAACAGTACTAACAAGAGCAAAGCAATGGGCGACATATTTGCGATATCCTGTCGTTCTTTTCAAACCGGAATTCTTCTTCGAGCAGATTTTCTGCAAACAAGATCCGTAAGGCACATGCGGAAAAGTAGAAGTTCAAACTGTCATGTGATTTCATAGACAATACCTCATCCTAGGAACGAGACCAGTGCATAACAATGTTTTTCCATTCAATGTCTTCTAAATTTAGCACAGGAGACTTCACCGGTAATTCGTTTATAGATTTGCCACCAAAGTGTGATTTCCTCAGGTAACACCGATACTGCTGCAATGCTTCCTTGAAAATCACAAGCAAGCTTTGCTCGTCATGACTATCCAGATTGACCCTCGCCTAGTTACAACAATGTAATGTAAATCATTGATGTGTTCAATCAGCAGAAAATAGGAAAATAATAACCATGAATAATAGCACTTACACGTAAGTTGGACAGGAAGATGTGAAAATGGTGTTTGTCTTCACAATAATCTTCCCATGATGGGAATATATGCACGTAGTCCCTAACAACATTGAAAGCATTGTCTTTTAAACTGGTAATAAATGGAATGGGGTTCCAATCTGCAAGAATTGGCCGTCTCTGCAGCTTGGGATAGGTCTTCGGCCGGTGGACTTGCTGTACTTTTTGCTGGAGTGGGATTTTTCTGTGGTACTGCTGGTGCTATGGCAAATTAAATTGGTATACCTTTTGCTAGAGTGCAGGTCTTGTGTGGTGGGGCTAGTAGTGTGGCCAGTGAAGTATGGGTATAGTCTGCTGGAGTCGGTCCTACATTGTGTGTCACTGGTTGTACAGCCAATATAAGTGGGGTGCTGTCTGATTTCTCCGGCACCACCATGTTTTTCAAGGACTTTGCTGGTGCTCCTTCAGGTTCGGCAATCACCCTCTTCCTTTTTTATGTCTGATGCACATGAACAACATATGAGTGGAAAAACATGGTATGATGACAACTGGAATATGTATTGATAATGGATGGGCATGGCATCTCGACATATATGATGAGTAAACTAAGCAGATGACAGTGCAACAAAGTAGAAGAAATGCAAGACAACATATGCAAGATACCCGCAGTCAATAAAACATTGCCAAATTAGAACAGGCACCTTGATGGGTGAACAAGACAGGCCATCTGCCTTTGACTCCTCGAGATTAGAATAGTCATTAGGATCATATTCTGAACAAGAGTCAACAGGTGGGGAGCGTATGAGTTTCATTGCATCCAGAATGGCACTCAATGCCTTGGTGCCAATTTTGTAAGTCATTGCAGTGTTTAGCTTCGAGAGTGGACTGCTGCTAGTGCGACACAAAGCAGCTACATAGATCATAGTGTAGATATAACGGGAAAACCTTAAGCATCAGAGTAAAATCAGCAAAGTGGAACTTGCTGGAATATATGTGCTAGTATTGTTGGTACGGCTAGAAAGGCTTCGGATACCAACTCTCTTCAAGTGAAGGTGCGGTACTGTTAATATCAGTATAACTCTCAAAGGCGACACAACTCCGCGCATTTCCTTGCTATTCTTATAGGATTCAAGTGGGCAGGACGCTACAAATCCTATTCCTATGTTTACAAGATCCTACGAATCAAAGAGGCTCAAAGTGTCCATCACAACCGACCGTATAGACCTCTACAATGCAAATGTCCCTGCTCATCTTTAGTACAAGGAACATACTATACTACTAGCATACTCCCTCCATTCCAAAATATAAGTCTTGGTAGAGATTTCCACTATGGATCACATACAGATGTATCCAGATACATTTTAGAGTGTAGATTCACTCATTTTGCTCCATATGTAGTCCATGGTGGAGTCTATACAAAGACTTGTATTTAGGAATGGAGAGAGTACATATTAAAGAAGAACGGAAGAGGAACATGGTAAAGAAGAGCAAGCAGATTTTGGATAAATGTTGGTTGCGCAGTGCCCACACATGATGAACCAGAGCGCATTAAGAATGCAACTCCCAGCTGTCTCTCGGCCATTTCAGGTGGTTGGATGAAGATCCTACGTCTCCTAGCCCTTCTTCTTCCTCGTCTCTGATTCTTCCCATACAGAACACCACACGGGCCGCCGGTCGGACCACTGGCCCCCACCGCCTGTGTTCCTCCGCCACCCCCACCCCCCACCCGCGTCGAGTTTTCTTCGTTTGGCGAGGCCCCACAACCACCCGAGCCCCTTGGATCGCACCGGCGAACTCCGGCGAGCTCTGAAAAATCGACTGACCCAATTTTGAAATTTAGTCTACTATGATTTAACTAGTGTGGAATATAAAAGGGGAAACCATAAGCATTGGGAGTATAGTGTTGAGCGTGCCATGGCGGATCTGAAGGTGCAAACCGGACAAAGGTAACTTCGCAACCAAGACAAGAAATCAGAGTAAAGCAGTGGCAATCTATTTTCTTGTTGTGATAAATAAGTTGAGCAGATACGAAAGAGTACCGCCTCTGGTGCCGCGCCATGTACGCATCTGGTGAGAATTTGACGGTGCTACGGTAGCGATGGCTGTCGGTGGCGTGGAAGCAGATCTAGGAGAGTAGACGATGTCGGCGGGGCACGGTGGACGAGACGGTCGTAGGAGCGGCACCGACAAGGTGGACGACGGCGGGGATGAAGTGAGAGGACAGGATGCAAGGATCCCGGTTCGAAGGCGTGGATGAGAGAGGTCGATCTCTTGTAATGGACGGCGGCGTCGGGGTATCAGCTCCGGCATGGTGGAGGAGGACGGCGATGGATGGGGTGGCGGACGGCGGCGGACGGAGGAGGGTGGGGTGGAGAGGGTGTTTTGGCGCCCACGGAGTACGAATGGGGAAAAGGGAGGTAGAGAGGAAGGGGGGAACCATGTATTCAGGGCGCGCTTGTTGGATTTCTGGTTCCGGCAGACCCTTGAGGTTCGAAAACTAGGGTGCGCGCGGAGATTCAACCCTCTACCGGCTCGCTCCTCGCCAAATCGCTAGGACCTAAACTACTAAACTGAACAGCACAAGGGACACAAGATTTATACTGGTTCAGGCCACCATTGTGGTGTAATACCCTACTCCAGTGTGTGGTGTGGTGGATTGCCTCTTGGGCTGATGAGGAACAATACAAAGGAAGAACAGCCTCGCGAGGGTCTATTCTTGGCTGGCGCGATGAACTGCTAGGGGGAGTTCAGTCGCCTCTCTCTCTCTCTGTGTGTGTGTCTTTCTATCCTTGTTCTCTCCATCTCTCTACCTTGCGGGTGGCTAGTCCTATTTATAGGCAAAGGTCCTGGGCCTCTTCCCAAATATTTAGCGGGAAGGGTGCCAACAATTGGCCATTTTGAAGGGGAACAACGGGTACACTTATCCTGACTAAAGTTGGTCCTCGCCTGTCAAAGGCTCTGGTGGTGACGCCGGCTTGGGCTCCACAATGACTTCCTTCCGGCCGTTGGGCTGGTCTTGGTCTTGTTGCACCAAAATGGACGCCTTTGCTTGATGCTCTTGCCTGCGCTTGCTCCCTTTGCACCAAAGAGGAAAGGAGGACACTGCGTGGGCTGGCGCCCGACTGGCGCCCTTGGTCGTCATGGCTTGCGTCATGGGCACCTCGCGAGGTACCCCGCCTTGAACTCTCCGCCTCCTCATGAGCCATCCTGACGAGGCCGTGCCTGAGGAAGCTCCTTGTCATCCGCCCCGCGAGGCTTGGCCCCTCGCGAGGGTCATGAGCTTGCATTGATGAAGGTGGGCCGTGCTGGGCCTCCTTTGAACCACGCCGCAGGCCGCAGGCAGGCAAGTCTGGGGACCCCCGTTCCCAGAACACCGACAGTAGCCCCCGGGCCCATGGTGCGCCCGAACTTGGCTGAGCAGAGAGGCGAAAGGGCAAGTGCGAAACGTCGCGGGCCCTAATAGCCTGCGGCCTGGGGCGTCGTGTGGCGGTTGATTGGACGTGGGCGCCTCTGCAACCGCGTGAGTTGATAATAGAGCGGCATCTCCCTTGCCTCCTTTATTTCTTCCAGTTGCTGCTCAGATCCCCTTTCTTGCGCCTCTCCTCCCTGCTTCCAAAATCTTCAGATCTACTCCGCCTGTGTGCCCTAGCCAGTCATGGCGCCTCGCCAAGCCCCGGCCGGAGCTTGGTACTCGCCGGCCCTGGACCCGCCAAATGTGTCAGGGGCGAGCCTTGCCCTGGTGTGCCAGATGGCGGAGGCGCAGGGCATCGACGGGACAAAGGCGTTCAAGGCCGGCTCTGCTATCCCTGAAGGCCGAGGGAGAACCTTCTATCCGCTCTTCGTGAGCACCATCGTCGCCAGTCTGGTGCCTCCCTTTTCCGAGTTCTTCTTCTCTGTCCTCCGCCACTACAATATTCAAGCTCTGCACCTCCATCCCAACTCCGTCCTTCTTCTGGCGATCTTCGCCTACTATTGTGAGGCTCACGTAGGGGTGAAGCCCTCGATGGCCTTGCTACGCCACTACTTCTCCCTCCGGACCTCCCGTGGCTCCACCTCTGCGTGCGCGAGCTTCATCGCGTACGGCGGCTCCATCGCCATTTCAAACCCTGGGAAGAGGATTGAGGGCTTCAGGAGCAAGTGGGTCTTGGTGGATGCTGGGCGCATCCACCCTCGGCTGATCCTGCCCACGGAGCACCCCGCGAGCTCCGACGACTAGTCCCGAGTGTAGCTTATGGATCCCTGCGGGAAGATGGTGTTGGAGAAGATGGACGTAGATCTGAGGCCGGCCAGCATGGCGGCGGCGAAGCTAACTGGTGCGTCGCTGCTCAGGGAGTTCCTGGAGCATCAACTGGCTCTGCTCCGTCAGTACTCGCTTCCGATGTGGAGGCCTCACTCGAGCCCCGTGGTCTTGGCCGACGAGGATCTGGCTGCGGTCCTCCAGTCCTTGGTTGGGGGCGACGTGGCGAGGCTGGAGGGCGCTCCTACGCCCCTGTTCCTTCGCGAGGATTGGGAGCAGGTAGTGGGGTCCATGCCTGTCTTCAACGGGGACGGGCCCATGCCCGTGGAGGCTCTAGAGGACCTGGTGGACGTGTCCTCCGACGACTCTGGCAAAGAGAAGGAAGAAGGGGAGCAGGACGAGGGGGTTGACTCAGAGGCGGAGTCAAGAGCTCCTCCCCTTCGGCGCAGGTCCCGCACTCTCCACCTCCCCCAGAGTGACGATGACGAGGGTGAGGATGAGCAGGGCGGCGGGAGCCTGCCTCCGATCCCGAAGAAGGACCAGACTGGGCTGGTCCCCCGCAGGTCTGCCCCAGCCCCGGGGCGATCCTCAGGCGCGCCTCCTGCTCCCGAGCCCCTTGAAGCCACCCCTTGCAGCCAGCTCTCGGGCTTTAAGTACGACCGGAGGCTGCTCGAGTCCACCAGCGACGACCTGTAAGTGCCTGCTTCCCGTCTTGATTATTGCTGTCGCCGAGACCTGATGCCCATATCCTTCGGCCTGGCTGGTGCCCGCAGCAAAGAAGCCGAAGGGAGCTCCTGAGGTCCCATCCGTGGCGGTGCCTCTGCCCGAGAAAGAAGGTGATCGTGACACGTAGGCCTCTCCTGCTCGGGCATCCTCGCGAGGCCAGTGAGCCAGGGGCAAAGCTCAGCCCCTTGACCCAGCGACTCGAGGTGCCCTTGCTTGATGCTGCCTCCACTGCCGTCGTGGCGCAGCTGGTTCCGCCTCAAGGTACTGTGGCCTCGCTGCCGTCTTCTCCTCCTACTCCACCGACTGCTGCTTCCCCGAATACTGTTCTGGATCGCGCCATTGCCGGACTAGACCGTCTGCGGCAGGATCTTCTAGGCGCCGACCCTCATCTGGTGGCCGGGCGCTTGGAGCTGGCTTCTGGCTGGATTCGCTCCGATGCTTCGATACGGGCGGCGCTGGTCCAGGCCTCGACGGCTTGCGACGAGGAGAAATAGGCCGTCCATGAGGCGAAGGTTGCCCGCGATGCTGCCCTGGGGGAGGCAGCTAGCGTCCAAGGTCATTGTGAGACGCTGGAGAGCGAGCTGAAGGGCCTGCAGAACCAACTTGCCGAGGAGGCCCGTCTTCGCCAAGAGCAGGAGGAAAACATGAAGGCTCGCGAGGCGGCCGTCAAGGACCTGGAGGCCAAGCTCAAGAGGCGTCGTGGCCGCCTAGGCATGCTGGAGCAAGAGCTGGAGGCGAGGAGGGTTGAGCTGGACGGCAAGGCCCGGGTTCTCACCGAGGATCGCATGGCCTTCGCGGATATGGAAAAGAAGGCTCGCACTTCGCTAAAGACGCTTTATGACAGCGGCCTTGAGAGCCCGCTGGCCGGCGAGGAGGATGGCCCTACCAAGCTGCTTCCCTTCCTGGTTCGTGCCCTTCAAGACATCACCCTTGGCCTTGGCCCTACGGCTGAGGCCGAGGCACGCGTCTTGTCTTCTGCGGTGCTGACGCGGGTCTTCCCCCACATCTATCTTTGTGACCCCGACATCGACCTCGACAGCTCTTTGGAGCGGTGGCGGCGGCGTGCAGCTGCCGCCTTTGAGGCCGTGAAGGGTCGTGCGGAGGCTCTGCTGGGGAAGTTCCGGGCCTTCAGTACCAAGCCAAAGCGGAGCGCTGCTAGCCCTGCTGCTCCACAAGGCGAACCTGCTCCGCGCGGCTCCCCTGCCGGCAAGTGACTCTGTCGTGGCTCCCGTCCTGTTTTTAATTCATGCGCATGTACCATGCCTCGGGGAGGCATTAAAACTTATGTTTGATGCTGTGATAACAGCATGGACTGTAATATTTGCTTTTGAATTCCCTGAAATTTGCATTATTCCTTCCTACTTGCTTATGTTCTCGCCGGCAGAGCCTGCCCTCAAGATACTCGGCCGCCATCGGCCCCGACCGAAACCAAGGCGGGACCAAGGGTGAGGGCTACGTGACAAGTTAGGCTCTGAGTCGCGATGCTCAGAGTCCCCTTGGCGCCGAGCAGCAAGTAGGGAGGTGAGGTGTGGGTGGATCTGCCGTTCTCGTCTGCGGGGCTGGCCCGCGCATACCTCAACCGCCGTTAGCCTTCGGAACTAAGGAGTGAGGGGCTACGTGACCATTAGGCTCTGAGTCGCGATGCTCAGAGTCCCCTTACGCCAAACAGCCTTCGTACCTTGGCTCCGCTCGGGGAGGGCGTCACGACGAACCAGGCCCGGGGCTGGCCGGTGGTGTCGCGTCTGGCGTGACTAAGCGCAGCCCGTGCCCAGCCCTTCAAGCGTGGCACTCCCGAGGGGGCGTTGCGACAAGGCGGACACCGAGCTCGGGCTCCACGAGGTTGATCGGCCGGAGGCCACCCTCGATTGTTTATCGCCAGCCTTGAGCATAAGCGCTTCAGTATCAGTCGGGCATAGCCACTTCTCGGCAGTGTCGTCGGCCAGCACGGAGCATGGTGCTTCCACTCGTACGTGGGAGGGGGCTCCCCTCCGCGAGGAGCCCCCGGGGCGTATACAGCCCCACCCTGACACGTGGCCGGCACGGTAGGGCTTGGCGAGGTGTATCTGGGCACCCGCGAGCCAGCGCGGGACTCACGGGGCCCTACCTCAAGGCGGGTTGCGGCTGGCTCTGGGCCTTATCTTGGAGTGTGTTCCTGCAAGTTTGGCCAGATGCCGATGCTCTACGTCTTCGGGTCCCGGCTCTTGGGCTGGTCTCAGCCATCGCTGGCATGCCAGGTCGCGATGCCATGGACAAGACCAGAGGGTGAGGGCCGGAGAGACGATAGGAGCCCTAAGTCGCGATGCTCAGGCACCCCCTTTAACACGCAAGCTGGGTTAGATGTTGAAACTCTACGTCCTCGGGTCCCGGCTCTCGGGCTGGTCTCAGCCGTCGCTGGCATGCCAGGTCGCGATGCCATGGACAAGACCAGAGGGTGAGGGCCGGAGGGCCGGTAGGAGCCCTGAGTCGTGATGCTCAGGCACCCCCCCTTTAACGCGCAAGCTGGGTTAGATGTTGAAACTCTACGTCCTCGGGTCCCGGCTCTCGGGCTGGTCTCAGTCGTCGCTGGCATGCCAGGTCGCGATGCCATGGACAAGACCAGAGGGTGAGGGCCGGAGGGCCAGTAGTAGCCCTGAGTCGCGATGCTCAGGCACCCACCCTTTAACGTGCAAGATTCTGACACCCAGGAGAAAAGGGCACCAAATAACAAGCATGGTGGATCGAAAGCATAGCCCTAAGATAAACGCTAGAAGGATACATGCCGCTGGGACAGGCCCGAGCGGCTTGGGGATGATGCAGCCCGAGGGGCGCCCCCAATGAGATAAGCTAAGGACATGAAATAAAAGGGATACATGCCGCAGGGATGGACCCACGCGGCCTGGGAATAATGCGGCCCTGAAGGCGCTCCCAGCCAGAAACTAAACTTAAAAGATGTCACCTGATGATGTTGGGGACGAAGGAGTGTTGGTGTAGTAGACTCGGTGGGCTGCGGGAGCCGATCCTCACGAGCCCCCAGGCCCAGGGGCCTCTGGAGGCTCCGGAGGCGCTGGCGGCTCCTCGCGGGCCATCTCCATCTCCGCCAGGGCTGCGGCACGTCTGACCTCTTGAGCCTCCAAGATGGCACTCATGAGACACTGGTGCGCAGCAACCGCCTTTGGCAGGCCGTAAGGCATGCGCACGTAGCTGTGGGCCGACCCTCGCAACGTCCCACTCGCGAGGGCCAGAGGCGATCTTGAGACGCGGCTCGGTTGAGCCGTGGTATGTCGATGCAGACCGCAGCCCACCATCCTTGCTGGATGGGGGCCACAGTGGAAATGGCGGCGGCCTCTCATGACCCTTGACTCCTATAACTCTGAATGGCCTTGCAGCGAACTCATGAGGTTTAGCCCTCCTTGCCTTGCTCCTTCTTGAGAAGCGTGCTTGAAGCACGCCTCACGTGGTGCCCAAGCGCCTCCCTCGTGACCTTGGCGAGGTCGGCGGCCCTCCAGGGGAGAGCCCCCGAGCCCTGCTTGAGGAGGGCGCCGGGCGCGCCTCCCTATGCGATGGAAGGAGGCTCCCCCTGAGGAGGCGCGGGCCCTGAGGGACCTGCCTCCTGAGGGGCCGGGCCGGACGATGTTTGTTTCTTCTTGGGTGCAGCCTCGGGAGGCCTCCTGCTGCTGCGGTCTGGGTCTTCCTGTGATGTGGCCTGAAAGGCTCGCTCCAGGGAGCACACTGCATCCCTCTCTTCGCAGGGCACCGTGATGACCCCGCCGCTTCCTGGCATCTTGAGGACGTTGTAGCCGTGGTGGGTCACGGCCATGAACTTGGCCAACGCCGGGTACCCGAGGATGGCATTGTACGGCAGGCGAATGTGGGCGATGTCGAAGTCGATGAGCTCGGTGTGGTAGTTGTCGCGTGCCCCGAAGGTGACAGGAAGGCGGACCTGCCCGATCGGGACCGTGGAGCCGTCGGTGACTCCGGAGAAGGGCTTGGTTGGCTGAAGCTGATTGTATTGCACTTGGAGATCGTTGAACGTTTCCACGGATAGGACATTGAGCCCTGCCCCGCCGTCGATGAGGGTCTTGGTGACCAGCACGTTGCTGATGATTGGGGAACAAAGCATCGGGAGGACCCCGGCTGTGGCTGCGCACTTGAGCTGATCCGCTGAGCTGAATGTGATGGCGCATGCCGACCACCTGAGAGGGCGCGTGGCCTCGAGCTTGGGGAGGACTGCATTCGCCAGGGCGAACTGCTTGAAGATCTTGTTGAGAGGCTGGGGCTTGAGCTCTGCCGGGATGCGGCGATTGCGGCGTGGCTCTGGAAGCCCCAGCCCGCGTCCCCGATGGCGGTCCTCGTTTCTCCTTGGCTGCGGCGGTAGCGGAGGGAGGCCTGCGTTCCCTTGTGGGTGATCCTCGCGAGGCTGATCCCTCCAGCCTCCCTCACGAGGCGGGTCCTGCCAGCGATCCTCGCGAGGTTGGTCGCGCCACCCTTGGCGCGGGCCGCGGTCTTCCCAGCGTCCTGCATTCCTTCCTCCTCCTCAGCCGTAGCCCCGGTCTCTGCGGTCGGGGCGTCTGCTGACCCTTCCCTCGCGCACGGCCCGAAGCTCTTGGCATTCATTTGTGTTGTGAGTGTGGAGGTCGTGGTACACGCAGTACCGACTGCCCTTGGAGGATTCGGGCTCATCTCTGCCCCGCTTGGTGTTTGGCTCGGCCGCGAGTACGGCAGCCCCCTTGCGCTTCACGTCCTTGGCCTTGGGCTTCTTCTCTTGAGGTCCGCGGCGGCAGCTCGAGGAGGAGGCGCCCTCCTCAGCCTGGCGCGCTTGGTCGCCAAGTTTAACGACTCAAGGAGGTGCACGGGTCTTCATGCATCGCCACTCCTCCTTCATCTTGACGTCGCGCACACCGTCGGAGAAGGCGAGAGATGATGGCCTCCTCCGTTACCTTGGGGATCTTGAGGCGCGCATTGTTGAAGTCTTTGGATGTACTTACGGGGTTTCCACAGTTGCTGCTTGATCGGCACATGTCGCTCACGGCGGTGGCGGTCGCGAGTACCTGGAAGTTGGCGATGAAGCGGGTGCGCATCTCGTCGAGGAGGAGATCGTGCACGGGGCGGTCGAGAGCCAGTGCGGGCTCCGTCCTTGAGCGCCATGGGAAACCAGTTCGCCATGACCTTTTCGTCTCCGTTGGCAGCCTCGATGCCCAACTCGTAGAGTTGGAGGAACTCCGCAGGGTCAGCCGTGCCGTCGTAGCGAGGAGGTAGGTCTAGCTTGAACTTGCCGGGCCACGCGACGCTGCACAGCTCGGAGGTGAAGGCGCGGCAGCCCGCCGTGGCCGCAGGGGGCCTTGGGAGACGGTGAGCTTGGTCCTGCGGGTCCCCATGTGCCGCAGCTGGGGGCAGCGCAGGGTCTTGATGTCTTTGGAGCGAGGAGCTCGGGCAGCTTCATGGCGAGGACTTCTTAGCAGCTCTGCTCTTGCCGCGTTGGCGCCTGATGGAGCGGGTTCCGTCCAGGGGCCGCGCGCCTTGGGGCCAGGGCGCCTTCTTGAGGAGGAGGCGGCTGAGGCGCCCCAGGAGTTTCATTGCCCGCGCAGGGCGGGGTGCGGTGCAGCGAGAAGGACGGCGCGGGGACGCCTCCTGCGGCGCGGACGAGCTCGGCGACTCGGTCGAGCCATTCTTCGTAGACGTCGTTGATGGGGCGGTAGCGCAGGAGCTCGTTTGCCGCGATAAGCGCAGCTCGGGCCTCCATGGTCCGCGCGGGGCGCGCGTGACGAAGAACTAGCGAGGGTGAGCGAGGGTGTGGCGGTGCGGCCGTCCCGCCTCATGGACGGATGCTGGGACGATGCTCGCAGCTCGTTCCCCGCTGGGCCGGTGGCGGCGTTGATGGCAGGTGACGGGGAACGACGAGGGCGCCCGCCGACGAGAGCCATCTGGGCGACATGGGAGGCGAAGGCGGCTCGGCGCTTCAGCGCGAGCCCGGCAGCGTCGAACATGGTTGCGGTGGTCGGGAAGAACGAGGCGCGGAAGGCAGATTCGGTGCACCCTACAGCGCGAAATGTCGGATTTCGGGTTCCGGCAGACCCTTGAGGTTCGAACACTAGGGTGCGCGCGGAGATTCAACCCTCTACCGGCTCGCTCCTCGCCAAATCGCTAGGACCTAAACTACTAAACTGAACAGCACAAGGGACACAAGATTTATACTGGTTCAGGCCACCATTGTGGTGTAATACCCTACTCCAGTGTGTGGTGTGGTGGATTGCCTCTTGGGCTGATGAGGAACAATACAAAGGAAGAACAGCCTCGCGAGGGTCTGTTCTTGGCTGGCGCGATGAACTGCTAGGGGGAGTTCAGCCACCTCTCTCTCTGTGTGTCTTTTTATCCTTGTTCTCTACATCTCTCTACCTTGCGGGTGGCTAGTCCTATTTATAGGCAAAGGCCCTGGGCCTCTTCCCAAATGTTGAGCGGGAAGGGCGCCAACAATTGGCCATTTTGAAGGGGAACAGCGGGTACACTTATCCTGACTAAAGTTGGTGCTCGCCTATCAAAGGCTCTGGTGGTGACGCCGGCTTGGGCTCCACAATGACTTCCTTCCGGCCGTTGGGCTTGTCTTGGTCTTGTTGCACCGAAATGGATGCCTTT
This sequence comes from Aegilops speltoides, assembly GCA_021437245.1. Taxonomy (NCBI): domain Eukaryota; kingdom Viridiplantae; phylum Streptophyta; class Magnoliopsida; order Poales; family Poaceae; genus Aegilops; species Aegilops speltoides. The sequence goes on from CM038142.1 coordinate 228,753,050, forward strand.
GCTTGATGCTCTCGCCTGCGCTTGCTCCTTTGCACCAAAGAGGAAAGGAGGACATCAAGGGCTGGCGCCTCGATCGGCGCCCTTGGTCGCCATGGCTTGCGTCATGGGCACCTCGCAAGGTACCCGCCTTGAACTCTCCGCCTCCTCATGAGCCAGCTGACGAGGCCGTGCACGAGAAGCTCCTTGTCGTCCGCCTGCGAGGCTTGGCCCCTCGCGAGGGTCTTGAGCTTGCGTTGATGAAGGTGGGCCGTGCTGGGCCTCCTTTGAACCACGCCGCAGGCCGCAGGCAGGCAAGTATGGGGACCCCCGTTCCCAGAACGCCGATAGCGCTTGTCTCGAATGCGAGGAAATTTACAAACTTAGCCCCCGTTTCAAATTTCTACTACAGCACAACAACATTAGTCGGTTGGGGATAGGACGGTAATCTCGCATACACCGTATATTTGCCGACGAGAGTTTGTTTTTGGCACCCACCGTGTATGAATATGAATCAGGGAGGGATTCAATTTCTGCCGAGGGCACACTGTGTTTTGGCGCCCACCATGTATTAGTCCGGGTGAGGGGCGGTTACGTCACGTTTGGGTGAAATTACAAACCTACCCCTATTGAAACCTATAGAAATCCAGCAGATAGGCTTTGCGCGGCAGGGATAGGCAATAGTGATTTCTATCTCGCAGATTTTGGTTTCGGGCGGTTACTGCGACTTTCCCCACTTCGTTCAAATTTTGCACAGTGCACGCTTACCATGCCAACTCAATTCGAATCCCGTTTGTATTCTACTATTTTTTTCGGGCGGGATCCATTTTCAATTGGAATTACATTCTATATACATCATTTTTTTACATATACTTTCAAAAGCACAACAAAGAATTCTGCTCCTTTATATGTATAATATGATTTACAAGTACAACGATCTCGAAATCTTAAGGTTGAATTCGATTTTTTTAACCAAATTATGTTCTACTAAAATGTATGGATCAGTAATATCTACATATTAAATAGCATAGATGTGCGTGAATTCATATGATTATGCATGTTTGATAGATCAATTTTGGTTCGAGTATGGATTACATGTATCATCATCTGAAATTCAAATATTTGAATCCCTTTTTTGTTCACTCCTTTCACGCCCATCTCTCTCGCATGCATGCTCCTTCAGGTAGCCATCACTCTCTTTTCTCCAGCTCACCCATACGCTCACTTCATGTTTCTCCTATCCTCGCAAACACGGTCTCGACGCGTCTCCTTGAGAAGTGTCACACTCTCCCTATCATTATACATTACACGGTTTTCATTATCTCTCACGTCTCTACTGTTCTCTGGTATCACTCGGTACCTAAGCTTTCTTTTTCACCGCCACACACACAGTCTCCACTCGTCTTTCACTTTGTCTTTCTCTCTATGGGATTCTCTCACACACCCTATATGTCTCTACATATGACTCATACCACTAAAATTACTCTCTCTCTCTCTCTCTCTCTCTCTCTCCTGTAGACACAACATTTGTTGCGGTCTCCTTTTCTTCTCCAACCCAGACTGACACCAATCAGACAACCCCGACTACCGTCTCTCTCTCTCACAGACAAACACACACACACACACACACACACACACACAACTCCTGCTTCCACTCCCCTTCCCGACTACCGTCTCTCTCTCACACACACAAAACTCTCGCTTTTGCACCCCGACTCGTATTTCTCTCACAAACATTTATCTACTAGCTAGCCTCTAGATAGGTTTATACACCCACACACTCATGCTTCCACCATCGCATACATATCTCTCTCCCGCTCCATGTATCTATGTAGCTTTTTCTTCCCTTCTTGAGACACGCCCTCTCGATCGTGCACACACACACTATCGCCTCATTTTAAGCTGACCCTATCGCACACACACTACTTGTGTCTTTTTCACACATGCACTCCGTCCTCCTCCACTCTCCCTCTCTCTCACACACACATGGGCTTTTTGCAACAACTAGCAAGATGCCCATGCGTTGCACGGAACATCAAGATGCATTTGTATGAGTAGTTTATCTTGTCGGGGAAACGGATGAACGAGGGAAGACCTTATTTGCAAATGTGTAGAGGGGTGTGGGTATCTTTTTGCAAAATTGCCATAGTTTCCTTCCGATCCGTCAGATATAAATCGGACGGCCTATATTGCAGGATGGCAGGCACACGATCATCACCGACAATGCTTTTTATAAGAGCAGGGATAAAAAATAGAGTTGGTGATGGTGGTGGGCCTGCCATCCTGCAATGTAGGTCGTCCTATTTATATCTGACGGATAGGAAGGAAAATATGGCAATTTACCCACACTCTTCACCACATTTGCAGATAAGGCCTTCCCTCGTTCATCCTTTTCTCCCACAAGATTTTGATGTTCCGTGCAAGGCACGGGCATCTTGCTAGTAGAGTAGAAATTAGACATATACCACTTCTCGAATCTTGAAACCAACAACATGCCTCCCTTATCTCATCAAAACCGCCAAAGGAATATATTTTGAGTGAAACATAACTTATTTGTAGTGATATACATATTTCAAAACTAGACTTTTTTTTCTATCAAATCGGTGAATATGTATTAATCTACTTTGATCGTGTTGCAACGCATTGGCACATTGCTAGTAGTTATTATAATTTTTGGACACCATACAAACGGTGGAGTACATATACGAAGAGAAGAGGCGCACGCACGCAGTCGGCCTCTCACTGCCTCGCACACATGAGTGTTACGTAAAGCGGCGTTAACAAATAAACCCTAAAACCCTAGGTGCACGATTGCTGCATTCGCGGTACCGGTGCGTGGTGGAGCACCTTTGTAGGAGCTGATGGTCGGGACCACAGGTGAACGACTTGGAGCGCGGTGGCTCGCCAGTTGCCACCGATCGAGTAGCCATGTTTAAAATATCGTTTTTAGCGGGTTTAAGAGTTCCGATTTTAAATGGCACGTTATAAGTAGTAAGTAGTTTTTAGAACGATTGGTATGGAGTGAAAATGGAATTCATAGTACTACGTACCTCCTTGGTGTATGGTTGTATGGGTTTATGTTACGAGATGTTGAACCTGGTAGTTCTAGGGAAAATACTATGGTTTAGATTTAGATGCTGGTTTTCAGTAATGGGAAGGGGAAACCCTTCTTTGATTAAAAAAACTACTACCTCCATTCTGGTTTACTAGTCCCCATCGTACTTTGGGTCAAAGTTTGTGTCACACCCTGCATTTTGTAACATTTCATTCGCATTAGTAAAGCATGAAAATTTGGGCCAACAAAAACTTTTGCATTATTTGGCTTTTATTTGGAGTTGGTTTTCTCTCTGTGATTCTTTTCAAGTGCTCTTTAAAGTCAACTACTCCACCTTCTGTACTTTATCTCCTTGCCCCAAACTTCTGTCCAATGATCATGCCATGTGTATAGAGCAATATAGTATTTTCTTACAAAAATAATTTGGCCAAAAAGTATTTTCTAAAATTAGTTTTCCAAAAACCCTTGAATTAAGATTTGCACTGCAAGTACTTTATTTGAGGTGTGAAAAATCTTTCAAAAGGTATATTTGAATCCTATTAGATGTAGGACTCCTATAAACCACAAAAATATAATTTTAAAAACTATTTTCCTATTTTATTTAAAAGATTTTTCTTAAGGCCAGAAATGGTCTTTAATAGGGAAACATTATTTTATTATTTCAACAATATTTTACATAAATCAGGGAAACTCAGTGGACATATATTTTCCATATATAAGAGTTTCAACACATGGTCATGTTCAAAATATTGGACAAAACCTCCCAAAACCATTTCTGCCCATTTCAAGGATTTGAAATATTTCTACAAGAAATATTTTCGTAAAAATCCAAGAAAAATCCAGCAAGTCACAAATGCATATTGTGATGATCTTGCAAAGCCTCATGTCAATCAAAGTCATTTTGGTTCACCAAAAGGCCCCAAAATCCTCTCTGACCAGAATCAAGTTTGAGCAACTTTGTACTACCAACTTTATTCCCTTAACCCCAAATTTTGTGAGCATGTTGACATGACCAAATGAGGCCACTACACCAAGTGGTGCATCAAGGAGAAGTGTTATGCTCAACTAGATCTACACAAGTCTATTTCTGCTCATTTCTAGGGTTTACAAAAGTTGCATTGGCAACTTTGCCCAAATAATCTCCAAATTGGTGGAAGGCCATATTTATATGAGTCATTTCACCCTGTGGAGTCTCATGGCATTTGGAGTTCATTTGCTCAACCAAACAAGCATCAAACACCTTCTGCCACTTTACCAAAATTCCATTTTTGACCACTTCCACTATTCTCCTTGAGCTCCCCTTTTTACCACAGCTCCTCCTTATCCCCTTTCACCTCCAGTAACAATGGCAAGACCAAAGCTCACTTATTGGAGGGGTAAAATCTCTCTCTCCCTCTCTAGACAGCCCCTTTCTCTCTCTTCCTCACCTCCCTCCTCACTCCAGTGGCCCTCCATGGCATCCAATGCCCCTACCCACTTGTTTACTCCTCCCTAGCACTGCCAGACACGAGTGGCCACGCCCGCTGCCTCTTAAACAATGCCAGGGCAGCCATAGACGTGCTCTGGCTGCCACATCTGATCTTGCTCCCGCCTGTAGCCGCCCCCCAAGCAGCTCCGGCCACCTCGGGCCTCCCAGCAGCGCTGCCGATCGCCCTCGGCGTCCATGACAAGCTCGTGATCGGCCCCTCCTCTCTCCTCCTCCCCGCGCCTCCGCGCTGGCAAACAACGGCCGCCCGAGCGCGCCTATGGCGCGGCTCACACGCGCTTGTCTCTGACCTCTCCCCACCCCCTCTCCATCTACATCAGCGTAGTCCAAGCCCAGGAACACCCCAGACACGGCGCCTGCTTCCCCCGAGCCCTGCAGCGACGAGCGTGAGCTCGCCGGCGCACGGGTCTACTGGACCTCACCGTTTGCCTATTTAACGGCCTCCCCGAACCCTTCTCTCTCCACCACTCGCTCCCTGCACCACCCAAGCATCCCCCTACACCACTCACCCCTCTCTAGACGAGCCCGAGCTCGAGATCGAGCTCGAGCTCCGCCGCCTCGGGACGCCGTCGATCTCCGGGTACAGGCCCTCTTCGCCGCTCCTCTTGCTCGATCTGGAATCCCTGCATCCCCCTGAACCTTTTCCCCTTGTTTCCCCTCTCTATAGCTGCAGGAAATGGCCGGAGCTACCGCCTCCCGAAGATCCTCCGCCGCAGCTCCTCGTCACCGGCGAACCAGGCATCCCCGCCGGCCAATTCCACCACCCACCGACGTGCGGCTGTCTCCTGAAGCCATCCTCGCACTCGCCGGAGCTCGCCATGGCCTGCATCGTCGCTGGTGAGCACCGCGACCCCCCTGTCCATGGGTTAGTGATGACAGGTGGGCCCGCCCTGTCATCCTCTCCCTTGTTCCCGCGCCCCTCTCTCTCTCTCTGACCTGCGGGCCCCGGCCGTCAGGTTTGAAATGGGTGGGCAGGCGCGCGCGCGGTGCGCTGGCTCGACTGGGCCGGCCCGGTGGCTGGGCCTGCTGCCCCGTAGCTATTCTGGCCCGGCAGGAACATGGCCCTTTTTCTTTTTCTTTTTTGTCACTTTTTCCAAAAATTCCACAGGGTAAAATATTTATCCAAATGAATTAATTCCAATTCCTAAATTCCTAGAGTATTGCAACCTATTTAATGGTGCAACTTCCATTCTAATCCAACAACCTTTCCTTCACTGTAAATATTTAAATGTGATTTTTAGCATTTAAATATACCTTTGTAAATCCATTTCTCCTATTCTGCTACTCAAAATCCAAAACTAGGAATTTTCCCCTTCTTAGCTTTCACCCTAGTATTTAACAAAAATGAGTTGACATTTTTCTGAGCACTTTGGTTTTTCCTGTTTTATTATTGCCTTATTTCTTTCTCGTTATTATTTTGCGATGATAGATTGCGTTGCTGACGAAGGAGTTGGACCAGAAGACTTTGAAGACCCAGGAGACTTTGTTGAGCCAGGCAAGCAGCCCTTTGACCATGTCTATGAAACATTTTTATGCATGTCATATAGTACCTTATCGTTGTTGCAACGAAATCATGATGGGGTGATAACCACTTCGATGGTTGCCACCAGACTTCCTCGTTGATACTTGCATTGTGCACGACCCTACCTTCCTATGAGGGTTATGCCGGTGGGAGTAGATAGGATGCTAAGGTAGTGCTACGCAAAAAGGGACGGGTATATGCATGGTGAAGGAGGCAAAGTATTTTCAAAAGACTTTTTCGAAAACCCCGTCGGGTGCCACTTATGCCCGAGGGAGATGATGAAATGGGTAACCACTTGATGACGAAGTGGTGTACCAAGGCAAGTGTGTGTGTTGTTTTCGAAAACGGATTAGATTTAAGATTTGTCGACTGTCCCAACCTTACATGCGCAACCACTCTACCCTTATATGGGAAAGGGCATTATTGATTACCTAGGCCGATACTAGCTTGGAGCCCGCATTACTAGTGACGGGGGAGAGTTGGTGCTCTTTCTCGGTACGGGGTCGTGCCAGGTAGGGCGGCCATGACTGTTTTCACAGGGCAACGAACACACTGTTGGTACCCCGTGCTTGTGGTATATGATGAATATGGGACCGAGGCTCCACAACTTTATGATGTGAAATGTTAGGCACGGGGGTTACTACCAATCGAGTGGACTCCATGTTAGTGTCGTCTAGGGAAAGGTAGTGATCGGGTGCTTACCCCGGGTACTTGAGGTACCGCGGGTCGTGGATGCGGAATTTCCCCGGATCTTGTGGGTACAGTGTGCAACCTATGTAGAGTGTAAAACTATTCGAATAGCCGTGTCCACGGTCAAGGACGGTTAGGCGGTGCTACTTAAACTACGTCCAGAGTTTTCAACTGTGTGTGTGTGTTGATGAAACTACTTGGGTCAAGTCAAAGGACTTGACATAATTGAGTTGGGTTGGTGCCCACTCTATTTATGTTGATATCTGTAAACATGACCTCATGGTTACTTGATGCATGTCTTACAAGTTGTTGAACATGTCATTGCACTCAAAATTAGCTTTCCGCAAAAATTTACCTATATCATGCATTGTTGTATCTTGAACCAAAACATGGGTTGCTTGCGAGTACATTCAAAGTACTCATTGGCTTGCCACTGGTTATTTAATTGACCAGGCATGGAAGAACCGGAGTTCGAAGAAGAGTTCTTTGGAGACGAACATGCGAACTAGGACGTTTCCCAGTCAGAATGCCTGTAGGGTTAAGGCAGATGGCATGGGTTCTACTTATCGACGAAGATTTCCGTTGTTTGTGTTTCATTTGATGTTCAGCCCTGAAGGCTTTATCAATGTAAGACTCGACCATAATGGTCATAATTTGTGTAAGACGGTATGTATGGATGTAAGACTCTTGTTATTCAGCTTCTGTGTGTTCAGTGAGCATTGATCTCTAGGATCACTGTACACGTGCATTCGGTGATCTCGACTTATGAGTCGGGGTCCCCACAGAGCCGGTATCAGATCCTGACTGTAGGAAGCCTTAGTTAGCATGGACGTTAGTTAGCTTGAGACCATCTAAACTTCTCTTCTTTTCTAAAGCCTACCCAACCCAAGATATATTCCCCTTATTGACCTCGCCCATTCAACCTTTGTAGATGGCTGCCGTACCCGAAGACTTCCTGACCACCGGATTTCCCGTGCTTCTCGAGGATAGCCTCAAGAAGTGCCAGTTCCACTGAGCCCCCATTTTCACCTACCATGAGCATTGGATCAATGACGCCTAGACGGAGTACCATGTGGAAGTAATCGTGAAGGCCAATGACTCTCCAACAAGCTGGTTCTTCGAGGGACCCCAGATGGCAACACTAGTTCTTGCCGTCGAGACGGCAACCCTCAAGGCACTCACCCGCCTCCGAGACCTTCTTATGGAGATGGCAGACGAGTTGGCAACCCGCTTCTTGCCTTATCGGAAGGAAGGTGAGGATGAGAGCAGTGCACCAGCTCCACCATTAGAAGAAGGACTTCCACTCCGATTCCAGACCTACTTCAGCCTTTGTGCCGATAGTTTGGCACAACACTTGGCCTCGGAATCAATGGAACTCCGAAAGGAACTTCATGAGACCAAGGCACTTCTTCTCCAAGCTCAAGTGAAGACGGATAGGATCAAGAAAGAAGGTGCTCCCCCTGGACAGCCCGCAATTGCATACAGAGGTGGAAGACCCCCAAAGGATGGAGAACCACCACAGCAACACCGCATGAGCGCAAAGGAATACCGCAAGCTCTTCGCACCACCAGCAAAGCAACGCCGTGTTGAACTCCTCCACTCCCCCACCCCTTCAAGTAATGAAGAAAGTCACGCTACTGATGATGAGGAGGAAGACCCAGAAGAGCCAGACTACGCGACCGAGCATTCCACCACTTAGGCATCATTCACAACCTGGATATGCCCGTTAGTAACCCTACGGTAGGATAGGTCGTGTACCCCTATGCGAAGTCGAGTCCATGTAATGGTTCATACGAAACCATTTAGTGTTTTGTTTGCTTTTGTTGTGTTTGATGGATGTCGTGCTTTCCTTCGGGAACTTGTAAGCGATTACATCACCCATTTGGACTTTAATGAATGTGTTTGGCCCTTTTGGCCCTTGCATGAAAACAATTAGTGTCATACCAACCCCCTTACTAGGCGTCCCATCTATATTGCTTTACCCATCTTTCCCCAATCATGAGACCTTGACCACTCCAACAGGATGCTGTTGTAACACGTCTTGGTACCTCTACCCGGCAAGAAGCCGGAGGTTCTGCTGAAGCGAGAGTCAGCCAGACCAAGCCCGAGGACGACTCCACCCCACCACCTCCTCGCAAACATGGACATGGCTCAGCTTCTCCAAGCCTTCCGAGAGGAACGCCAAGCCAACACTGCAGCCCTTCGGTGATTGCTCAAGTTGTCAATCGCCACCGGCGGGACACGGCAATGGGCGGTCCACGTTGGTGGAGTTCAAGAAGCATGCACCACCCACCTTCATCGAGATTGCTTTGAACCCTCGATGCGCACGATGGGTCCGCACCATTGAGGACTTGTTGGACCTAGTCGGCTGCACCAAGATCGTGAGAGGGTGGCATATCTGCCCACGCCTCGGGGAACTGCCAGAGCTTGGTGGGATGGATTCAAGGCCATGCATGCTGAGCAAAACATCACTTGGAATAACTTCAAGGCAGAATTCATAAGGCCCACATTCCTTCCTAATCATGGCCATCAAGAAGTGGGAGTTCCGAGCCTGAAGCAAGGTAGTAGCACTCGTCAAGGAGTACATGCAGAAGTTCAAGTGTCCTCTCAAGGTATGCTCTTGAGGATGTCAAGACTTATGCTGCCAAAAGGAGCGCTTCATGGAAGGCCTTAACTAGACTCTGCGATGCTAAGCTTGTTGTGTGTGACCGCCGACCTTTCCTGATCCGTGAACAAGGCATTCATGCTTGAGGACAAGCGGCGTGCTTTGGATGATACCCAGCGCAAGATGATCGGCAAGGGTAGCTCCAAGAACGAAGCCTCGCCGTGGCAGCCAGCCCCATCAAGCCAACCTATCGGCAGCCACGAGCTCTGTGACCCGCACCAACTATCCACCTCAGCAGTATGCCAACCCCAGGCCAGCTTACACCAACCCCAATAATAATGCTAGCAAGAGCAGCAACCCCAACCAGGTCACTTGCTTTGGATGTGGTCAGCCAGGACATTACTCCAAGAATTGCCCCAACAAGAAGCCCGACGCCCCGCGCCCCAATGCGCAGAACCCAGGACAAGGCCGTGGAATGCCACCAATGAACCAAGCTCCCCGCAACCTGCCCAACAATGGCAAGGGTCGTGTGAATCATGCACTGCAGAGGAAGCCCAGGAAGACGCAGACGTCGTGCTGGGTACGTTCCTTGTCAATTCTGCACCTGCAACTGTCTTGTTTGATTCTGGAGCCATGCATTCATTTGTCACCCAAAAGTTTGCATTAAAAAGTGGCATGACCCCTACACCCCTGAATAACCCTATGGTGGTACAAACCCCCGAAGCAGAGATGAGAGCCCAGATAGGATGTAAAGGAGTCGGGATTGTCATTAATGGGGTAGACTTCTTAGCAGACCTTATCATCTTAAGATCACAAGGCTTGGATGTGATCTTAGGAATGGATTGGCTCATCAGGCACCAAGGTTTGTTAGATTGTGCCAATCGATCGGTCACTGTGACTAATGACCAAGGAGTTAAAGTTAAATTTGCCTCCAACCCCTCCTCTGCTCAAGCCAACCAAGTCAACTGTCTGAATGAAGTTGGATTGGAGCAAGTACCGGTATTATGCGAATACCCCGATGTTTTTCCTGATGAGCTACCGGGAATGCCTCCTGACCGAGACATCGAGTTCATCATCGAGCTCATACCCGGAGCGGGACCCATCTATAAGAAGCCTTATAGAATGGGATTAGAGGAGTTAGCAGAGTTGAAGAAGCAACTGGAAGAGTAGTTGAGGAAGGGATTTATCCGCCCTAGTGCCTCTCCTTGGGGATCGCCTGTTCTACCATCCGCTTGTGCATTGACTACCGCTCCCTCAATGAAGTTACAACTAAGAACAAGTATCCACTTCCCAAGATTGAAGATCTATTTGATCAACTCAATGGGGCCAAGGTGTTCTCCAAGATCGACCTCAGATCTGGGTACTACCAGCTGAAAATCAGACCCCAAGATATTCCGAAGACGGCATTTGTAACCAGATATGGCATGTATGAGTGCACGGTCATGTCCTTTGGGTTGACCAATGCCCCAGCTTACTTCATGTACCTCATGAATAAGGTCTTCATGGAATATTTGGACAAGTTTGTCATTGTCTTCACAGATGACATTCTTGTCTTCTCGAAGTCGGAAGAAGAGCACGAGCAACACTTGAGGATGGTCCTAAACAAGCTTCGAGAGCACCAACTGTATGCCAAGTTCAGCAAGTGCGAATTTTGGCTGCGTGAAGTTGGATTCTTGGGTCATGTTATGACCGAGGAAGGATTGTCGGTCGATCCTGCTAAGATTGAAGCCATGACTGAATGGCAATCCCCAAGCAATGTGAAGGAAGTCAGAAGCTTCCTCGGACTCGCAGGATATTACCGCAAGTTCGTTGAAGGATTCTCAAGCATTGCCCGACCCATGACTCAGCTCTTGAAGAAGGACAAGAAGTTTTAATGGACGCCGAAGTGCGAAGAGAGCTTCCAGGAGCTGAAGAAGAGACTGACCACCGCCCCAGTTCTGGCCACACCGGATATACACAAGGAGTTTGTGATATATTGTGATGCGTCAAGGACCGGACTGGGAGGTGTTCTGATGCAAGAGGGCAGAGTCGTAGCTTACCTTTCAAGGCAACTAAGGCCTCATGAAGAGAACTATGCTACTCATGATCTTGAGTTAGCAGCTGTGGTTCATTCCCTGAAGACGTGGCGACATTACCTCCTAGGGAAGCGGTGTGAGATATACACAGATCACAAAAGTCTGAAGTATATTTTCACTCAAAGGGAATTGAACATGAGGCAAAGAAGGTGGCTAGAGTTGATAAAGGACTATGACCTCAGTGTTCAATACCACCCTGGGAAGGCTAATGTGGTAGCTCATGCATTAAGCAGGAAGGCTTGTTCCTTGAATGCTATGCTTAAGGGAAGGCTACCCGCCTTGTATGCAGAACTTGAAAGCTTCGGGTTGGAACTGGTTGCACCAGGATTCTTAGCCAACCTTGAAGTCAAGCCTACCCTAATGGATGATGTTAAGGAAGCTCAGAAGGGACATGAGAGTATTGAAGGCATCAAGAGGAAGATCAAGGCGGGCAAAGCCCCAGGATTCTCAGAGGATGAGAAAGGAATTGTGTGGTTTGGGAATCGCATCTGCGTGCCCAACAAGGTTGAGCTCAAGAATCTGATCTTGCAAGAAGCTCATGACACCCCGTATTCCATCCACCCTGGAGGAACCAAGATGTATCAAGACCTAAAGGAAAGATTTTGGTGGCACGGGATGAAAAGGGAGATTACCACCTATGTTGCGAAGTGTGATGTATGCCAAAGAGTCAAGGCTGAATATCAGCGACCTGCTGGATTGCTCCAACCACTCAAGGTTCCCGAGTGGAAATGGGATAAAGTCGGAACGGATTTCATCACTGGACTACCTAAGTCAAACAAGGGACATGACTCCGTCTGGGTCATAGTCGATCATTTGACCAAAGTAACCCACTTCATTCCTGTTAAGACTACCTATAATGGCTACCAGCTAGCAACTCTATACATCAACAGAATCGTAAGCCTTCATGGTGTTCCCAAGGAGATTGTGTCAGATCGAGGAACCCAGTTTACCTCAAGTTTCTGGAAGAAGTTCCAAGAGGCCATGGGGACCAAGTTGTCCTTCAGCACTGCTTTCCACCCACAAACCGGAGGACAGATGGAACGAGTGAATCAGATACTCAAAGACATGCTCCGAGCATGTGTCTTAGCATATGGAGCTAAGTGGGAAGATTGCCTCCCTTTTGCCGAATTCTCCTACAACAACAGTTATCAGTCAAGCCTTCAGATGGCACCATTTGAGGTGTTATATGGACGGAAGTGCCGCACACCCCTCAACTGGTCGGAGACCGGAGAAGGACTTGTCTTTGGGCCCGATATCCTCCGTGAAGCAGAAGAGCAAGTTCAGCTAGTCAGAGAGCGACTGAAGACCGCCAAGTCAAGGCAGAAGAGCTATGCTGACGCTCGTCACCGACTAGTAGACTTCCAAGTCGGAGACCATGTATACCTGCGAGTAACTCCTCTTAAGGGAACAAAGCGTTTCCATGTTAAGGGAAAGCTCGCACCAAGGTTTATCGGTCCCTTCGAGATCACCGCACAACGAGGAGAAGTAGCTTACCAGTTGGAACTGCCACCTAAACTATCCGATGTGCACAACTTATTCCACGTGTCACAACTCCGGAAGTGTCTCCAAGTACCGGACAAGTCTGATCTTTACAAGGACGTCAATCACCAAGCCATTGACCTTCAGCCTGATTTGACTTACCGTGAGAGGCCCATCTGCATTCTGGATGAGGCTGAGCGACACACTCGAAGCCGCACCATCAAGTATTTCAAGGTCCACTGGAGAAACCACATTGAAGCCGAAGCCACCTGGGAACGTGAAGACTACGTACCTTAGATCCGAGTTTCCGTATCTCTTTAAAGCCTAGTTTAGGAATCTCGAGGACGAGATTCTTGTAAGGGGGGTAGGTCTGTCACACCCTGCATTTTGTAACATTTCATTCGCATTAGTAAAGCATGAAAATTTGGGCCAACAAAAACTTTTGCATTATTTGACTTTTATTTGGAGTTGGTTTTCTCTCTGTGATTCTTTTCAAGTGCTCTTTAAAGTCAACTACTCCACCTTCTGTACTTCATCACCTTGCCCCAAACTTCTGCCCAATGATCATGCCATGTGTATAGAGCAATATAGTATTTTCTTACAAAAATAATTTGGCCAAAAAATATTTTCTAAAATTAGTTTTCCAAAAACCCTTGAATTAAGATTTGCACTGCAAGTACTTTATTTGAGGTGTGAAAAATCTTTCAAAAGGTATATTTGAATCCTATTAGATGTAGGACTCCTATAAACCACAAAAATATAATTTTAAAAACTATTTTCCTATTTTATTTAAAAGCTTTTTCTTAAGGCCAGAAATGGTCTTTAATAGGGCAAAATTATTTTATTATTTCAAAAATATTTAACAAAAATCAGGGAAACTCAGTGGACATATATTTTCCATATATAAGAGTTTCAACACATGGTCATGTTCAAAATATTGGACAAAACCTCCCAAAACCATTTCTGCCCATTTCAAGGATTTGAAATATTTCTACCGGAAATATTTTCATAAAAATCCAAGAAAAATCCAGCAAGTCACAAATGCATATTGTGATGATCTTGCAAAGCCTCATGTCAATCAAAGTCATTTTGGTTCACCAAAAGGCCCCAAAACCCTCTCTGACCAGAATCAAGTTTGAGCAACTTTGTACTACCAACTTTCTTCCCTTAACCCCAAATTTGGTGAGCATGTTGACATGACCAAATGAGGCCACTACACCAAGTGGTGCATCAAGGAGAAGTGTTATGCTCAACTAGATCTACACAAGTCTATTTCTACTCATTTCTAGGGTTTACAAAAGTTGCATTGGCAACTTTGCCCAAATAATCTCCAAATTGGTGGAAGGCCATATTTATATGAGTCATTTCACCCTGTGGAGTCTCATGGCATTTGGAGTTCATTTGCTCAACCAAACAAGCATCAAACACCTTCTGCCACTTTACCAAAATTCCATTTTTGACCACTTCCACTATTCTCCTTGAGCTCCTCTTTTTACCACAGCTCCTCCTTGTCCCCTTTCACCTCCAGTAACAATGGCAAGACCACAGCTCACTTATTGGAGGGGTAAAATCTCTCTCTCCCTCTCTGGACAGCCCCTTTCTCTCTCTTCCTCACCTCCCTCCTCACTCCAGTGGCCCTCTGAAAGTGCAACTAATCCCCGGGTGGTTTTGGTAATTAATAACAACATATATATCATTGAACTAATTGTTTCTTGAGAATATTTCAGAAAGTTCAGTGATATGGGTATGGCAATGACTGATGATGTGGACCCCTCAAAATGCTAAGGAAAACATTGGCATAAGCTCAAGACTCTATTTTTGGTTTAGTGATCCAAGATCACATTGAGTCCATAGGAAAGCCAATACTATTAAAAGGGATGAGGTTATGATGATGATCTGGTTGCTCAAAGTGCTTAGTGATTTATCTCCCAAACTATCAGCAATCTTTCATTCCAACATATACTCATAAGTAATCTCGGTCCCACCGATTCCATAAACTCACCACACCGAGATGAACCACCTCGGTCATATACCCAAACCCTAGAAATTTGGATTTTCCGATTCCAAACTCGGTCTTACGAAACTAGTGTTGCCAACCTTCAGAACCTACGTACTCAAATCGGTGTCACCGAGATGATAAAGTCGGTCCCACCGAGAATGGCAAACCCTAGTCTTTGGAAGAATCGGACTAACCGAGATTGTATTTTCGGTCCCACGAAAATCCCAACGTTCACAAGATTTGAACTTTCGGTCTCACCGAGTTGTCAACTTCGTCCGACCGAGATTGGTCAAATGTGTGTAACAGTTGGATTTTGTGTGGAGGCTATAAATACCCCTCCACCTCCTCTTCATTCGTGGAGAGAGCCATCGAAAAGAACTACCACTCCTACCTTACATTTCGAGAAGAAAACTACCTACCCTTGTGTTGAGATCAAGTTGCTCCACTCCCACCATATGAAACTTGATTTCTAGCCTTCCCAAGTTGCTTTCCACTCAACCCTTTCTTCCACCACAGCCAAATCAGTGAGGAGAGTTGAGTGTTGGGGAGATTATCATTTGAAGCACAAGAGCAAGGAGTTCATCATCACCAACACCATCTATTACCTTTTGGAGGTGGTGCCTCCTAGATTGGTTAGGTGTCGCTAGGGAGCCTCCGTCAAGATGTGGAGTTGAACCAAGAAGTTTGTAAGGGCAAGGAGATCGCCTACTTCGTGAAGATCTACCCCGAGTAAGGCTAGTCCTCCGTGGGCGTAGGCCATGATGGCATAGACAAGGTTGCTTCTTCGTGGACCCTTCGTGGGTGGAGCCCTCCGTGGACTCTCGCAGCCGTTACCCTCCGTGGGTTGAAGTCTCCATCAACATGGATTGACGATAGCACCACCTATCGGAACCACGAGAAAAATCTCCGTGTCTCCAAATTGCGTTTGCTCTTCTCCACCTCTATTTACTACATGTGCAATTTACTTTCCGCTGCCATTACTCTAGAATTGCATGTGTAGGGTGATACTTGACTTGCTCATCATTGTGAACTTGCTAAAAACTTGTCCTAATCAAAAGGCTAAACTTTTAAATTGTCAAGTAGTCTAATCATCCCCCTCTAGACATACTTTCGATCCTACAAGTGGTATCAGAGCTTTGGTCTCCATTGGATTGGTTTCCATTGCATTGGACTCCGTAAGCTTGGTTTCACAACCTAGGAGAGTATGGCGTCTAGTGAGGGTAATTTTCGTAGAGGTCCTTACTTTGATGGTTCAAATTTTGCTAGTTGGAAGCATAAAATGAAAATGCATATTCTTGGACATAACCCTGCCGCATGCGGCATTATTTGTGTTGGCTTGCAAGGTGAGTTCTTGAGGAAGGAAAAGTTCGGATCGCGAAGCTTACAGCGGATGAATTGCGGATGCTTGCAAAACAATGCTCAAGCCTGTGACATTCTCTTCAATGCTTTATGTCCAGAGGAGTTCAACAAGATCAGCCGTCTTGAGAATGCAAAAGAGATTTGGGATACTTTGGTCGAAATGCACGAAGGTACCGAGTCCGTGAAGGAATCAAAGCTAGATGTTATTCAAGGTCAACTTGACAAGTTCAAGATGAAGGAAGGTGAAGGAGTCGCTGAAATGTATTCTAGGCTTGCTCTCATCACAAATGAGATTGCCGGCTTAGGAAGCGAAGAAATGACCGACCGATTCATCATCAAGAAGATTCTCAGAGCTTTGGATGGAAAGTATGACACCGTGTGCACTTTGATCCAAATGATGCCAAACTACAAGAATCTCAAGCCTACCGAAGTCATTGGAAGAATTGTTGCTCATGAGATGACACTTAAAGATAAGGAAGAGCTTCACAACAAGTCAATTGGTGCTTACAAAGCTACAATTGAAGCTCCCACAACCTCAAGTGACAAGCTAGTTTCCAATGAAGAGATAAGCCTAATGGTGAAGAACTTCAACAAATTCTACAGGAGTAGAAGCAAGGAAAGAAGCTCAAAGTCTAGATCATATGATGAAAAGAGATCTTCTAGTCGTGATCGAAACTGTTACAATTGTGGAAGACCCGGACACTACTCAAATGAGTGTTCGACTCCCCACAAGAGAAGAGAAGAATCTCCAAGAAGAAGAAGCTCAAGAGAAGAGTCACCTCGAAAAGAGAGAAGGAGTAGAGATGATCGTTATGAACGAAGATCGTCTCGGAGAAGCAAGGATTCGGAAAGGAAAGACAAGTCATCAAGGAGCTACACAAGAAGAAAACATCAAGCTCATGTTGGTGAATGGGTCTCTGGCTCCGACTCCGACAATCACTCCGAAAGAAGCTATCACTCCAACTCCGAATCTGATCAAGATGAAGGTGTTGCGGTCTTGCTCTCGTATCCTCCAACTCCAACTCCTATGACTTATTTGATTCACCAAATGAGGGAATTGGAAGATGCTTCATGGCAAAAGGCCCCAAGGTATCACACCCTGAATTTATTGACTTTGATAGTGATGAAGATGACTTGCTTGGTGAAGATGAGCTTTTACATGACAAATCTAGTGAGCTTAGTAATGATGAACATGCTAATAGTCTTTATAGTTGAGAAGAGTCGAATGACAATGCTATGAAGGAGATTGAGCGTCTAACTAAAGAACTAAACACTCTTAAGTTAGCTCATGAAACAACTCAAGAAGATCATAGAGAGCTCCTAAGATCTCATGAGAAGCTACGCTTCGAGAAGCTCAATCTAGAGCAAGAACATGAGTTTCTAAAAGCTATCAATGACGATCTTCGAAAGAAGAGTTCTTCATATCTTGCCAAACGACTTCTCTTGTCTAATTTCTTGCCACCTATTAAAACTAAGCATGACAAGCACAAGAAAAATTCTTCATCTAGTAGTAACAATAATCATGCTAAATCTAATGTTGTTACTTCTAGTAGTTCTCTTGATTCCACTAACAATGTTTTAAGCCAAGTTTCACTTGAGCAAGAAAATAGTTTATTGAAAGGGATTATAGAGAAAGGTGTCTACAAGAGCCTTGCCGGAAGCAAGAACTCTGAGGAAATTGTTCGCAAGCAAGGAAGGCACCGGAAGAATCAAGGAATTGGTTTTGAGCGAAAGTTCAACGCCGAGGGTGTTGAATGGGAAGAAGGTCAATATCCCACTCCAAAGTTTGTTTCTCAAAAGGAGAAGTATGATCCTACTTCTTCCAATGTGGAACAAGCTCAAGATGACCCTACACCACAAGACCACAAGCTAAAAGGCAAAGACAAGCTTCAAGAGGAGATTGATGCATTCATTGAAGCACCCAAGGCCATGGTCAAGTGGGTTCCCAAGGAACTTCGAGTTCTACTTCGTCAAGCTCAACTACTACCCCAAGGATTCCCATCAAGATGATGTGGATCCCGAAGAAGAAGAACTAGAGAGTTCTTGAGGGTGACTCCGCCAACATACTTCACTCATATTCATTTTGGCAAGAACTTGTGCAATCAACTTCCACATCTTGCACTAGTTCATGGAGTCACAAACCCTCATGTTGGTAAGTCAAGGGACAAGGTAATCATTGCCTTCATGGACATCATCTATTGTGTACTTCAATCTATGTCCATGGATATCCTTGTTTGTTCCTTGTGGGACTAACCCATGTAGGTATTGAAAGTGCCCGAATCCAAAGGATTGCTCCCAACTCTTGATGATCTTCATCAACAATGAGCATCCACATCTTCAACATCTACATGAAGTCTACTACGACAACCCAAGGTTAGTTCGACCCTTTAAAAGGGGTTCTCACATCAAGGGGGAGCTTTGCTCTAAAGAATTGAGCTAAAGCATCTTCAAATGATGTGAACACATTAATGCTTTATGTAAAAGTGGTAACCCCACTTGTGCTTAAACGATGAGTATGACCTATGATCAAATGTTCTCATTTGACTCCTAAGTCAATATACTCATATATAGATGACGTAGTCATCGCCAAATTGTGTGCTAGTTGCTAGAGTTTTGTTTGTGCATGTTTGACACATATTTCATTTGCTATCTTATTGTGTGAGCATGTTGGATGCATAATTTTATCCATTCGAGGACATCCATTTGTTGCTTTGGTCTTTTGAATTTTTCTTTTTGACCAAATGGATGGACAAGAATGCCTAAGTTCCTCCCCTAGCTATCTATGCTTTCTTGTCTCAAACTCTATTCATGCTTATATCACAAACTTTGATCAAGTCTTTTTGGACGGACCGAGTGAGGAGCACTCGGAGCCACCGATCCGTCAAACACTTAACTTCCAAAACCTTCTAAGTACTTTCGGTCAAACCAATATACTCAAATCGGACAGACCGAAATCACTTGGATTGATCTAGGTTTTCACCTCGGTGAAACCGAGTTACAAATTCGGCGTGACAAGTGAGTAATCGCTTGCGATTAACCATCTCGGTGCCACCGAGTTTTCCAACTCGGTCCCACCGACAACGAAGGGTATATATACCGAGGGCAGCGCGCTGATTCTTTCTTCATACCGCCTCGCCCCAAACCCTTTTTGCCGTCGCCGTGGTCTCCGGATCGTCTCCGCCGTCGCTTTGCGCCCTCGCCCTGGTCTCCGTCGCCGTCAGCGGTCAATCTCACCGCACCGTTGCGCCGTAGTGAAACTCCACCAAGTTGGGTGAGTTTCAATCCTCTCGTGCTTCAACCTCGATTCAATGCACGATAGGTTTTGCCTAGCTTCTTGCCACGTTTGAAATCTTCCTATCCGAGAGATTAGTTCTTAGAACGAAATTGAGTGAAAATCTTAGGGTTAGGTTTCCGCCGAACACATCTCGGTGTGACCGATTCTACATTCTCGGACTGACCGATTTGGCCTCTGGCCATTGCACTGCACTTTTTGGTCCAACCGAGTTGTGCAAATCGGTAAGACCGAAATGAAGATTCATGAAACCCTAGTGCTCTCGGCTAGACCGAAACCCATTTCGGTCCAACCGAAAGTGGTGTGAATGGTTACATTTAGACACTTGGATTCACGAATTTTAGACTCGGTCGAGACGAAATGCATTCTGTGAAAACCTAAAACTGAAATTTGAACTCATTTTTTTGCAAAAACTTCTGCGTTTGTGATAACTCTTCTATTCGCCTATACCTATTCTATTCACGGGTTGTCACCATATCGATGCAAGTGACAGCGAACAGTCTGAATCACCGGTTGCAATTCGAGAGGCGAGCACAAGTCCCGAAGCCAGCAGTTTTTCGATGATGGTGAGAGGAGCACACCAAGTGGTTTGCTGCAGCTGCCACGGGGCGTGAAGAAGAGAAATTCGATGAAGAGGACTCGACTTTGTTCTTGAGGAAGAGACCACTTCCAAGCCTAAGAGGAAAGTGGTTGCCAAAGAGCATCAAGGGCAACAAACAAAGAAAGGCACCAACAAAGTGAAGAAGTCCACAGTTGCAAAGAAGTGAGCATGGAAGAAGAAACCTCGAGCAAGGTAAAGAAAACTTCCAAGAGGAAGAGGATAGTACATGATGAAGCGATGATGATTCGATGAGGAAGCACCCCAGCCTCCTTAGAAGCCTAAGTTGATGGGAGATGCCATCGAGGCGGGAGCACCTACCAAATCTAAGCCATCAGCTCCAGCAAAGGCAGCTCAAGCCAAGCCTGCTGCCAAGCCCAAGAAAACAGTGAGAAACATTCCTGCTTCAGAGAAGAAGAAGGACAATGTGCCACCAGCTGAGTTAGATGAAGAGGCACATGTATTGCTGAAACTCAGACAGAAACTGCCAGTCCACAATGATGCTCATCCTCGAACTGAAAATATGAAGGAAAGGAAGGACAAAGGTCTCAGGCTATGGAGGCAAGTTGATCCATATGCCTCCAGGAGAAGGACAGCTGTTGACCCAAGGTTCCACACCAGAGAGCAACAATATTTCTATGAGGCAGTGCTTATGGACAAGAAGCCCATTATTCTTGACACTAGATATGTTATTTGGAAATACATCGACAGTGAAGAGCACAGAGACTACTTCCCACATGTGCATGAGAGCTTCACTGCATGTGGAGTTGCAGAGTTCGTTGGTCAGAAACTGACAGCATGGAATGATGAGATGATCATGCAATTCTATGCCACAGCACACTTCTATCCAGATGGCAGAATTGTATGGATGACTGAAGGCCAGAGATTCTCTTCAACAGTTGAAGAGTGGGCTGAACTACTGAATGCTCCAGTATCAAGAGATGATGATGTAGATGTCTATGGAATCCCCAAGAAGAATCATGAGTCAATGAGGAACATGTACAATGAGGTACCAGCCAAGGATGTAGAGCTATGGAAGCTTGGATCGAGTATCATCTTGAGCAGGTCTCCCAACCACTAACACTATTACGAGGCATACATTGATGCCCAAGTCTGGAGACCATCGCATGATAAGAGGCTATTCTATCAACATGCTGCATATTCTAGATCAGAAGGCACCTTTCAAGGTGATGGACCTGATAGTTGAGACTATCAAGAGGACAATGACAGACCGAGAAAGAGGTCATGTGGGTTTGCTCCACACATTCAGATGCTCATCAATGCCAAGTTTGGCATGGACACCTACTTGTTGGATAGACCCCACTTGCCACTGCAGCCTGAACATGAAGATAATGAAGTTGTGATGGCTGAGGATGATCCCACATCTGTTGAAGGACAAGCTAAGTCTGAAGCTGCCAAACAAGCTAAAGCTGAGAAGGAAGCAAAGAAGAAGAAGAAAACCCAAGAGCGTTGGAGAACAACTTCTTGAAGCTACCCAGAGGATTGAACTACGCTTTGGCCAGCATAGTGCAGTCTCAGGAGAGTCTTGAGAGGATAGTTGAAGACAAGTTCCATGCTTTGGATGTCAAGCTGACTGAAGTGCAGGTCACCGTCAACAAGCTTGAGGCAGATATCGAGGAAGCCAAGAGGGAGAAGGCAGAGCTCATGAAGGAGATGCAGGATGACCTTGTCGAGGATGACTATGAGCAGCCTGCTCCGGTCCCCACAAAGCCCAGATCATTGCTATTCCAAAGGAGACCCAGGCTATCTGCATCAAGCACCTCCCACAGCTCCATCGGTTCCAGCTCCACTTGATGTCCACTCCTCCAGCTCCACAGACTTCAGCAGAAGCCTTTGCAGATGCAGCTATCTCCACTCCATCGACCCAGACAGGAGCCGCCAGCAGAGTCCCCAGTGACGTTTAGCCCATTTCAAGGATTTGAAATATTTCTACCGGAAATATTTTCATAAAAATCCAAGAAAAATCCAGCAAGTCACAAATGCATATTGTGATGATCTTGCAAAGCCTCATGTCAATCAAAGTCATTTTGGTTCACCAAAAGGCCCCAAAACCCTCTCTGACCAGAATCAAGTTTGAGCAACTTTGTACTACCAACTTTCTTCCCTTAACCCCAAATTTGGTGAGCATGTTGACATGACCAAATGAGGCCACTACACCAAGTGGTGCATCAAGGAGAAGTGTTATGCTCAACTAGATCTACACAAGTCTATTTCTACTCATTTCTAGGGTTTACAAAAGTTGCATTGGCAACTTTGCCCAAATAATCTCCAAATTGGTGGAAGGCCATATTTATATGAGTCATTTCACCCTGTGGAGTCTCATGGCATTTGGAGTTCATTTGCTCAACCAAACAAGCATCAAACACCTTCTGCCACTTTACCAAAATTCCATTTTTGACCACTTCCACTATTCTCCTTGAGCTCCTCTTTTTACCACAGCTCCTCCTTGTCCCTTTCACCTCCAAACAATGGCAAGACCACAGCTCACTTATTGGAGGGTAAAATCTCTCTCTCTCTCTGGACAGCCCTTTCTCTCTCTTCCTCACCTCCCTCCTCACTCCAGTGGCCCTCTGAAAGTGCAACTAATCCCCGGGTGGTTTTGGTAATTAATAACAACATATATATCATTGAACTAATTGTTTCTTGAGAATATTTCAGAAAGTTCAGTGATATGGGTATGGCAATGACTGATGATGTGGACCCCTCAAAATGCTAAGGAAAACATTGGCATAAGCTCAAGACTCTATTTTTGGTTTAGTGATCCAAGATCACATTGAGTCCATAGGAAAGCCAATACTATTAAAAGGGGATGAGGTTATGATGATGATCTGGTTGCTCAAAGTGCTTAGTGATTTATCTCCCAAACTATCAGCAATCTTTCATTCCAACATATACTCATAAGTAATCTCGGTCCCACCGATTCCATAAACTCAGTCACACCGAGATGAACCACCTCACCATATACCCAAACCCTAGAAATTTCGGATTTTCCGATTCCAAACTCGGTCTTACGAAACTAGTGTTGCCAACCTTCAGAACATACGTACTCAAATCGGTGTCACCGAGATGATAAAGTCGGTCCCACCGAGAATGGCAAACCCTAGTCTTTGGAAGAATCGGACTAACCGAGATTGTATTTTCGGTCCCACGAAAATCCCAACGCTCACAAGATTTGAACTTTCGGTCTCACCGAGTTGTCAACTTCGGTCCGACCGAGATTGGTCAAATGTGTGTAACAGTTGGATTTTGTGTGGAGGCTATAAATACCCTCCACCTCCTCTTCATTCGTGGAGAGAGCCATCGAAAGAACTACCACTCCTACCTTACATTTCGAGAAGAAAACTACCTACCCTTGTGTTGAGATCAAGTTGCTCCACTCCCACCATATGAAACTTGATTTCTAGCCTTCCCAAGTTGCTTTCCACTCAACCCTTTCTTCCACCACAGCCAAATCAGTGAGGAGAGTTGAGTGTTGGGGAGATTATCATTTGAAGCACAAGAGCAAGGAGTTCATCATCACCAACACCATCTATTACCTTTTGGAGGTGGTGCCTCCTAGATTGGTTAGGTGTCGCTAGGGAGCCTCCGTCAAGATGTGGAGTTGAACCAAGAAGTTTGTAAGGGCAAGGAGATCGCCTACTTCGTGAAGATCTACCCGAGTAAGGCTAGTCCTCCGTGGGCGTGAGCCATGATGGCATAGACAAGGTTGCTTCTTCGTGGACCCTTCGTGGGTGGAGCCCTCCGTGGACTCTCGCAGCCGTTACCCTCCGTGGGTTGAAGTCTCCATCAACATGGATTGACGATAGCACCACCTATCGGAACCACGAGAAAAATCTCCGTGTCTCCAAATTGCGTTTGCTCTTCTCCACCTCTATTTACTACATGTGCAATTTACTTTCCGCTGCCATTACTCTAGAATTGCATGTGTAGGGTGATACTTGACTTGCTCATCATTGTGAACTTGCTAAAACTTGTCCTAATCAAAAGGCTAAACTTTTAAATTGTCAAGTAGTCTAATCATCCCCTCTAGACATACTTTCGATCCTACAAGTGGTATCGAGCTTTGGTCTCCATTGGATTGGTTTCCATTGCATTGGACTCCGTAAGCTTGGTTTCACAACCTAGGAGAGTATGGCGTCTAGTGAGGGTAATTTTCGAGAGGTCCTTACTTTGATGGTTCAAATTTTGCTAGTTGGAAGCATAAAATGAAAATGCATATTCTTGGACATAACCTGCCGCATGCGGCATTATTTGTGTTGGCTTGCAAGGTGAGTTCTTGAGGAAGGAAAAGTTCGGATCGCGAAGCTTCTGGATGAATTGCGGATCTTTGCAAAACAATGCTCAAGCCTGTGACATTCTCTTCAATGCTTTATGTCGGAGGAGTTCAACAAGATCAGCCGTCTTGAGAATGCAAAAGAGATTTGGGATACTTTGGTCGAAATGCACGAAGGTACCGAGTCCGTGAAGGAATCAAAGCTAGATGTTATTCAAGGTCAACTTGACAAGTTCAAGATGAAGGAAGGTGAAGGAGTCGCTGAAATGTATTCTAGGCTTGCTCTCATCACAAATGAGATTGCCGGCTTAGGAAGCGAAGAAATGACCGACCGATTCATCATCAAGAAGATTCTCAGAGCTTTGGATGGAAAGTATGACACCGTGTGCACTTTGATCCAAATGATGCCAAACTACAAGAATCTCAAGCCTACCGAAGTCATTGGAAGAATTGTTGCTCATGAGATGACACTTAAAGATAAGGAAGAGCTTCACAACAAGTCAATTGGTGCTTACAAAGCTACAATTGAAGCTCCCACAACCTCAAGTGACAAGCTAGTTTCCAATGAAGAGATAAGCCTAATGGTGAAGAACTTCAACAAATTCTACAGGAGTAGAAGCAAGGAAAGAAGCTCAAAGTCTAGATCATATGATGAAAAGAGATCTTCTAGTCGTGATCGAAACTGTTACAATTGTGGAAGACCGGACACTACTCAAATGAGTGTTCGACTCCCCACAAGAGAAGAAAGAATCTCCAAGAAGAAGAAGCTCAAGAGAAGAGTCACCTCGAAAAGAGAGAAGGAGTAGAGATGATCGTTATGAGCGAAGATCGTCTCGGAGAAGCAAGGATTCGGAAAGGAAAGACAAGTCATCAAGGAGCTACACAAGAAGAAAACATCAAGCTCATGTTGGTGAATGGGTCTCGGCTCCGACTCAGACAATCACTCGAAAGAAGCTATCACTCCAACTCCGAATCTGATCAAGATGAAGGTGTTGCGGTCTTGCTCTCGTATCCTCCAACTCCAACTCCTATGACTTATTTGATTCACCAAATGAGGGAATTGGAAGATGCTTCATGGCAAAAGGCCCCAAGGTATCACACCCTGAATTTATTGACTTTGATAGTGATGAAGATGACTTGCTTGGTGAAGATGAGCTTTTACATGACAAATCTAGTGAGCTTAGTAATGATGAACATGCTAATAGTCTTTATAGTTGAGAAGAGTCGAATGACAATGCTATGAAGGAGATTGAGCGTCTAACTAAAGAACTAAACACTCTTAAGTTAGCTCATGAAACAACTCAAGAAGATCATAGAGAGCTCCTAAGATCTCATGAGAAGCTACGCTTCGAGAAGCTCAATCTAGAGCAAGAACATGAGTTTCTAAAAGCTATCAATGACGATCTTCGAAAGAAGAGTTCTTCATATCTTGCCAAACGACTTCTCTTGTCTAATTTCTTGCCACCTATTAAAACTAAGCATGACAAGCACAAGAAAAATTCTTCATCTAGTAGTAACAATAATCATGCTAAATCTAATGTTGTTACTTCTAGTAGTTCTCTTGATTCCACTAACAATGTTTTAAGCCAAGTTTCACTTGAGCAAGAAAATAGTTTATTGAAAGGGATTATAGAGAAAGGTGTCTACAAGAGCCTTGCGGAAGCAAGAACTCGAGGAAATTGTTCTTAAGCAAGGAAGGCACCGGAAGAATCAAGGAATTGGTTTTGAGCGAAAGTTCAACGCCGAGGGTGTTGAATGGGAAGAAGGTCAATATCCCACTCCAAAGTTTGTTTCTCAAAAGGAGAAGTATGATCCTACTTCTTCCAATGTGGAACAAGCTCAAGATGACCCTACACCACAAGACCACAAGCTAAAAGGCAAAGACAAGCTTCAAGAGGAGATTGATGCATTCATTGAAGCACCCAAGGCCATGGTCAAGTGGGTTCCCAAGGAACTTCGAGTTCTACTTCAAGCTCAACTACTACCCCAAGGATTCCCATCAAGATGATGTGGATCCCGAAGAAGAAGAACTAGAGAGTTCTTGAGGGTGACTCCGCCAACATACTTCACTCATATTCATTTTGGCAAGAACTTGTGCAATCAACTTCCACATCTTGCACTAGTTCATGGAGTCACAAACCCTCATGTTGGTAAGTCAAGGGACAAGGTAATCATTGCCTTCATGGACATCATCTATTGTGTACTTCAATCTATGTCCATGGATATCCTTGTTTGTTCCTTGTGGGACTAACCCATGTAGGTATTGAAAGTGCCCGAATCCAAAGGATTGCTCCCAACTCTTGATGATCTTCATCAACAATGAGCATCCACATCTTCAACATCTACATGAAGTCTACTACGACAACCCAAGGTTAGTTCGACCCTTTAAAAGGGGTTCTCACATCAAGGGGGAGCTTTGCTCTAAAGAATTGAGCTAAAGCATCTTCAAATGATGTGAACACATTAATGCTTTATGTAAAAGTGGTAACCCCACTTGTGCTTAAACGATGAGTATGACCTATGATCAAATGTTCTCATTTGACTCCTAAGTCAATATACTCATATATAGATGACGTAGTCATCGCCAAATTGTGTGCTAGTTGCTAGAGTTTTGTTTGTGCATGTTTGACACATATTTCATTTGCTATCTTATTGTGTGAGCATGTTGGATGCATAATTTTATCCATTCGAGGACATCCATTTGTTGCTTTGGTCTTTTGAATTTTTCTTTTTGACCAAATGGATGGACAAGAATGCCTAAGTTCCTCCCCTAGCTATCTATGCTTTCTTGTCTCAAACTCTATTCATGCTTATATCACAAACTTTGATCAAGTCTTTTTCGGACAGACCGAGTGAGGAGCACTCGGAGCCACCGATCCGTCAAACACTTAACTTCCAAAACCTTCTAAGTACTTTCGGTCAAACCAATATACTCAAATCGGACAGACCGAAATCACTTGGATTGATCTAGGTTTTCACCTCGGTAGGGTGATACTTGACTTGCTCATCATTGTGAACTTGCTAAAAACTTGTCCTAATCAAAAGGCTAAACTTTTAAATTGTCAAGTAGTCTAATCACCCCCCCTCTAGACATACTTTCGATCCTACACCCTCCATGGCATCCAATGCCCCTACCCACTTGTTTACTCCTCCAAAGCACTGCCAGACACGAGTGGGCATGCCCCTGCCTCTTAAACAATGCCAGGGCAGCCATAGACGCTTCTGGAGCCGCGCTCTGATCTTGCTCCCCCCCTTATCAGAGCCGCCCGCCAAGCAGCTCCGGCCACCTCGGGCCTCCCAGCGCGCTGCCAATGCGCCTCGGCGTCCATGACACGCTCTGCCGATCGGCCCCTCCTCTCCTCCTCCCCGCGCCTCCGCGCTAGCAAACAACGGCCGCCCGAGCGCGCCAATGGCGCGGCTCACACACGCGCATCTCTGACCTCTCCCCACTCCCCCTCTCCATCTACATCGGCGTAGTCCAAGCCCAGGAACACCCCAGACACGGCGCCTGCTTCCCCCGAGCCCTGCAGCTACGAGCGTGAGCTCGCCGGCGCACGGGTCTACTGGACCTCGCTGTTCGCCTATTTAACGGCCTCCCCGAACCCTTCTCTCTCCACCACTCGCTCCCTACATCACCCAAGCATCCCCCTACACCACTCACCCCTCTCCAGACGAGCCCGAACTCGAGATCGAGCTCGAGCTCCGCCGCCTCGGGATGCCGTCGATCTCCGGGTACCGGCCCTCTTCGCCGCTCCTCTTGCTCGATCTAGGATCCCTGCATCCCCCTGACCCTTTTCCCCTTGTTTCCCCTCTCTGTAGCTGCTGGAAACGGCCGGAGCTACCGCCTCTTGAAGCTCCTCCACCGCAGCTCCTCGTCGCCGGCGAACCAGGCATCCCCGCCGGCCAAGTTCACCACCCACCGACGTGCGGCTGTCTCCTGAAGCCATCCCCGCACTTGCTGGGGCTCGCCGTGGCCTGCATCGTCGCCGGTGAGCACCGCGACCCCCCTATCCACGGGTTAGTGATGACAGGTGGGCCCCGCCTGTCATCCTCTCCCTTGTTCCCGCGCCCCTCTCTCTCTCTCTGACCTGCGGGCCCCGGCCGTCAGGTTTGAAATGGGTGGGCAGGCGTGCGTCTTGTCTTGTTGGCTCGACCGGGCGGCCCATTGGCTGGGCTCTTGCCTGCAATTGTTACGGCCCGGCAGAACATGGCCCTTTTCTTTTTTCTTTTCTGTCACTTTTTCCAAAAATTCCACAGGGTAAAATATTTATCCAAATGAATTAATTCCAATTCCTAAATTCCTAGAATATTGCAACCTATTTAATGGTGCAACTTCCATTCTAATCCAACAACCTTTCCTTCATCAGAAATATTTAAATGTGATTTTAGCATTTAAATATACCTTTGTAAATCCATTTCTCCTATTCTGCTACTCCAAATCCAAAACTAGGAATTTTCCCCTTCTTAGCTTTCACCCTAGTATTTAACAAAAATGAGTTGACATTTTTCTGAGCACTTTGGTTTTTCCTGTTTTATTATTGCCTTATTTCTTTCTCGTTATTATTTTGCGACGATAGATTGCATTGCTGACGAAGGAGTTGGACCAGAAGACTTTGAAGACCCAGGAGACTTTGTTGAGCCAGGCAAGCAGCCCTTTGACCATGTCTATGAAACCTTTTTATGCATGTCATATAGTACCTTATCGTTGTTGCAACGTAATCATGATGGGGTGATAACCACTTCGATGGTTGCCACCAGACTTCCTCGTTGATACTTGCATTGTGCATGACCCTACCTTCCTATGAGGGTTATCTTTGGTGGGAGTAGATAGGATGCTAAGGTAGTGCTACGCAAAAAAGGACGGGTATATGCATGGTGAAGGAGGCAAAGTATTTTCAAAAGACTTTTTGAAAACCCGTCGGTGCCACTTATGCCCGAGGGAGATGATGAAATGGGTAACCACTTGATGACGAAGTGGTGTACCGAGGCAAGTGCGTGTGTTGTTTTCGAAAACGGATTAGATTTAAGATTTGTCGACTGTCCCAACCTTACATGCGCAAGCACTCTACCCTTATATGGGAAAGGGCATTATTGGTTACCTAGGCCGATACTAGCTTGGAGCCTGCATTACTAGTGACGAGGGAGAGTTGGTGCTCTCTCTCGGGACGGGGTCGTGCCAGGTAGGGCGGCCATGACTATTTTCACGGGGCACCGAACACACCGTTGGTACCCCGTGCTTGAGGTATATGATGAATATGGGAGCGAGGTTCCACAACTTTATGATGTGAAATGTTAGGCACGGGGGTTACTACCAATCGAGTGGAATCCATGTTAGTATCGTCTAGGGAAAGGTAGTGATCGGGTGCTTACCCCGGGTACTTGAGGTACCGCGGGTCGTGGATGACACGGAAGTTCCCCGGATCTTGTGGGTACAGTGTGCCACCTCTGCAGGGTGTAAAACTATTCGAATAGCCGTGTCCACGGTCAAGGACGGTTGGGCGGTGCTGCTTAAACTACGTCCAGAGTTTTCAACCCAGTGTGTGTGTGTTGATGAAACTACTTGGGTCAAGTCAAAGGACTTGACATAATTGAGTTGGGTTGGTGCCGACTCCATTTATGTTGATATCTGTAAACATGACCTCAGGGTTACTTGATGCAGGTCTTACAAGTTGTTGAACATGTCATTGCACTCAAAACTAGCTTTCCGCAAAAATTTACCTATATCATGCATTGTTGTATCTTGAACCAAAACATGGGTTGCTTGCGAGTACATTCAAAGTACTCATTGGCTTGCCACTGGTTATTTAATTGACCAGGCATGGAAGAACCGGAGTTCGAAGAAGAGTTCTTTGGAGACGAACATGCGAACTAGGACGTTTCGGTCGTAATGCCTGTAGGGTTAAGGCAGATGGCATGGGTTCTACTTATCGACGAAGATTTCCGTTGTTTGTGTTTCATTTGATGTTCAGCCCTTAAGGCTTTATCAATGTAAGACTCGACCATAATGGTCATAATTTGTGTAAGACGGTATGTATGGATGTAAGACTCTTGTTATTCAGCTTCTGTGTGTTCAGTGAGCATTGATCTCTGGGATCACTGTACACGTGCATTCGGTGATCTCGACTTATGAGTCGGGGTCCCCACAGTTTGTCCACGAATTTTACTTGTAAAATGTGAATGGAAAATGAGATTTTGTTATACCCAAACAAAAAAGGACTGGATGGAGTGATTGCTCTGACACGGACGCGACCTCTCATAGCACGAGCATTGAACCGTGCGCCGCCAAGAGGGTCGCACTTCGCTGCAGTTCGGCTGAGCCTCCTCGCCGCGTGCAACCAGCTTAAGACTGCCCCACCTGCCTTCATTGAATCCACGCGTGTGCCGGCAACACGTCCTTCCGCGAGCCGGCAGGCATTTTAGAACACAAAAAATGACTAAAATATAATTAATTTACGCATGGTCTTGACTTGTTGTGCTCGCACTGGTAGCAGGAACTAGTAGAGGTTTTTCTTTATTTATAATTCTCCTCACATTTTTTTGGCTTTGAAGTGAATCATGGTTGTGGACATGATGTATGAATGTGCAGATATCTGTGAACATGAGTTTGATGTGGAAGTTGAACTTGGAATGTCGAGCTTGCGCGTGAACTATACCATGTCCAATGCTTCATCTGCTATTGTTTGGAAAGTAATTGCTGTTATTACATGAGCCGAAAAAAACATTTTGTTCCACATCAGTTGATGCACAGACATCACAACAGGCATGCTGACTGGATAAACATTTGAACCTAGCTATTATGAAGGAAATGTTGTATTGACAACAGTTTTAGATAGCAGGAGACGCCTAGCCTGCTCTGCCTCTGCTAGCTTATTTCGGCTTCTTCCATCTCTTCTTTGGCTTGGGTGAAGAGAGCATCGATTACTCTTTTAAACTTCTTCAGAACTCAGCTACATTCTCAAGGGCTGCTGACGCTTTCTTTCAGCCTTTACTAATGCCACGAGGACACGAACAGTGACGACTCCACCGGCTTGTGTGTAATCCAGCATCATCTAGGAATTTGCACCTTGTGTCTAATCCAGCATCATTAGGGAACTAGCACCTTGTGTGTAATCCAGCCTCATTTTGGAAACATGATCTCGAGGTTGACCATACTTCCCTCCTCACAGGAACTGCATCATGACATGAAGTCACTTCTTTTTTAGATCAATACTCAGAGAAACCTAGATCCATTTAGTAGAAGCCATATAAACAGAACTCGGAGAAGTGAATTCAAAAGGAAAAGAAATATAAAAATAGACTACACGGTGAGAACATCCACATCCTACATCAAGTTAAAAATGAAAGCATTAGGACGACTAAGACTCTTCTTATTACACATCGAAGATCACCACGCTTAAGAGAAACAGAAACTACAACATATACACATCGAAGAACACGAGGCTAAACGAAAGTAATTGAAAGGGTGTTACTTACCAAAGCTCGTTTTACAGGTTCAGTGCAGCTCCTCTTTAACTTGCCACGCTCCTTGAAGATGTCCCGAATATCCCGCGTTTGGTCTTCATTGCTCCTCTGCATGTTCATACTCGTGGTTTTAAAATCTCAACATGGCAAGAAAAATACTACTAGTAATACTCGCGCATCTTGTGGGCAACATTAAAGCACTCGTCTGCCATGTTAGACCATCTCCAACAGAATCGCAATGCGCGTCGCTTTAAAAAAGTGTTTACGGTGCTGAGATCGAGAAGTAGATACTAGAGAGTAGAGGAGAGTTCTCAGCATAGATAGATAAAAAAGATAATTCAACTACTCCTTGTCGTCCGACTGCTCCTCGATGATGTCCTCCTCCGACGTCTGACTGTAGGCATGAAGATACCGATCGTCGTCGGATTCCCAGGGCGACGCTGCTCCTAGCCTCATGCTGAATTGAGCGTCCGCTTTTCGCCTACGCTTGTCCTCGTGATAGGCGGCTCGCTCCGCCCTCCTCTTATCCCTCGCTGCCCTCCTTTGCGCTTAGAACTCACGCTCGAGCTCGTTGATGATGTCCTGCGGGAAGTGTTGGCGCCACAGCGCAATGGCTTCCTCATCCATCTCGGCGATGCCGAGATGGTGCTCCCGCCTCCGGTTGTCGCGATGATCCTCGTCGGTGCTAAGCCGCTGCAGAGGCGCGAGCTCCTGCGCCCGCTCCTGCATCGGCACGTTGGGGAAGTTCAATGTTCTATGAGGCCACCGGAGGCGCCATGCCGCCGCATCGTACGCGCGGGCAGCGTCGATGGAGGTGTCGAAATTGCCGAGGCCGAGGCGCATCCCGCGGAACCGGATTCGACGGAGAAGCCGCCGGAGGGGCGCGCGTGGACGCCGCGGTATCCCCAAGTTTCCCGGCGACGCGGCGGCATGGTGGCGCGGTGGCGGCGAGGCGAAAAAGAGTGGGGAGAGAGCGGTGGCGAGGCACAGAGCGGTGGCAAGGCACAGAGCGGTGGGAGGGCTTTGGATTTTATAAAGCGCGACGGACGCCTTGGCCAAAAACTAGCGCGCGCCGCTTTTTTCCGCCTTGCGATCCTTTCTGACGCGTCTCGCTATCTCTGCTCTCTTCTCTATGGTTATATTTATTTAATATTTAATATTTAATATTTATCTCTACTTCCTTTATCTTGTCTACTTTTCTCTATACTTCTTTTCTTGCAATATAGGTCGTCTGATTTATATCTGACAGATAGGAAGGAAACAAATGGGAATTTTGCAAAAAGATACCCATACCCCTCTCCAGATTTGCAAATAAGGCCTTCCCTCGTTCATCCTTTTCTCCCACAAGATAAACTACTCATACAAATGCATCTTGATGCGTGCAACGCATGGGCATCTTGCTAGTTCTAAAAACCTTTCCATCATTTGCCACACTGCTGGTTGCAGATGAAAAACCTACCCAAGCACAACGCGATACAGGAGCGACGCATAATTACAAGCTGATATTCTGTTGGACAATGGAGGCTATAACCAATTACTTTTACGGGAATAATAGCATCCAGGAAAATTGAAGGGTAGGTATGAACAAAATTGGAACTGCACATGTACTGCTAAGTGATTCAATACACACATTACCAATCGAGGAGGAGAACGATGGTCGTGGCAGCCTCTGTGAGTCACGGTCGGCAACGGGAGTCAGTTCATTGTCCACGACGGTGGTACTTCTGCGCTTGGCGTCGGCTTCTGGGAAGCATATCCGAGACCGTGGAAAACGATGCCGGGGAAGAGGCTCCGTCTACGACGACGACGGTGGACCGACTCAGTGCGGCGTACGAGGTCGTCGATGAGGCAGATGCACTGCGGTGGACGAGTGCGCTGATGTAAAGGGGAGGAGCACAAAGGCTGCGGTGCCGTGGAGAAGTCTATTTTGCGGTGGGGATAGAAAATGGGGAGTATTCAGGTGTACTACTCTGGGTGCCGGGGTGGGGCTGGCTGGGTAGGGTGAACCTGAAGTTACGAAAACAGCCCCCTACCAAGCGTCGTCCGTAGGCCTGTTCCGGAGGCTATGATGGTAACTTCCCACTGCTCGAATCAGGGTCGCGGGAGATTTTCCCGCCGACCTCAAAATTTTGTGACACTGGACTCCCCGTGTGGCGTGTTGGGTGATTCGGCTAAGCAACTAGCGAGTAGTAGTAGTAAACTCTGCATATTAGGTTTGACCGAAGTCAAACTTCCTAAAGTTTGACCAAGTTTATATAAAATATAAACATTTACCATAACAAATATGTATGATGTGGAAGTACATTCAATAATGAGTCTAATGGTATTTATTTGTTATTGTATATGTTAATATTTTTGTTATAAACTTTACGAGAGTTTACAAAACTTGACTTTGACCAATGCTAATCTGGCGGACTTAAATAAAAATGGAGGAGTACACATTTGTTTTCTTAGTTTGTAGTTAACTAATCATTTGTTGAAATTATGAAATAAATATATTAGGCTATTGACTTCGAATGTAATGGTCTATACAATTCAATAGTTACAATCATTGTTGAATCCCAAGATGTATACAAGGTCTATAGTACTTCACAACATGCTCAAACTCACATAATCCCAGTCAAATGAGAATCTAAATGCATTTCATAGTTATTACTTTGTAGGATGCAACAAAAACAACCAAAACTCTACATCAGCCATTATATAAGCAACATTTTGACATATCCCATTGTGTGAATGAAACGTGCAGAGAGAGCTTTTGAAGATGGAGCATATAGGGCGGGAAAGATTGTATGTATGTGGACGACAGAGTAGGAGACAAACCTAACGAGACACACACACACACACACACACAGAGAGAGAGAGAGAGAGAGAGAGAGAGAAAGAGAGAGGAAGAAGTTAGGTCTGTGAGAAAGATGGAGACATGTAATATATGCGATTCTGTATACGTGGAAGGAGAAGAGACAACATGTTTGATGAGAGAGCTGGAAAAACATGGACGAGAGGGGAAGGATCTCATGGGTTGAGGGATTGACAATTTTGTGCGGGGGAGAGAGGGATTGGTAATTTTGTGCAAGAGAGAGAGAGGGGGGGGAGGAGTCGGTCGGCCGTCGTCACATCACCCTGCTCCAAATGACCCGCATTCTCTAGCGCGTGTGGTCGCCGTCTTCGATCTGCTCGATGCCCTCTTTGAAGATTGAGGTGTTGTGCATGTTGGGATGCAAAGAAGGACAAGCGAGAGTGGTCGCCGTATAACCTTGGATGGGGATGAATCGTGTGCTCGGGGGAGTGTGTGTGTGTGTGTGTGTGTGTGTTGTGCTGCGTGTGTGTGTGTGTGTGTGTGTGTGTCAGATATTGAGCGAAAACAAACCTAAGGAGAGAAATGGGTATTCACGAAGAGATTGTGCGGGCCTTGAGGTGGACAGGGGCCGAGTGAGGGTGTCAAAATGTGCGCGTTGATGCATATGTTGCATGCGATCGTGCGAGGGACGGACGAATCGAGAGAGATGGTTGTTGTGTTATGGATGCTTCTCTCTCTCTCTCTGTCTGTCTCTCTCTCTCTCTCTCTTTCTCTCTCTCTCTCTCTCTCTCACACACACACACACACACACACACACAAGTAAACTAGAAGACCGTTCTCTCATGTATACACAACGTATCGGCATTTGTCTATGTCCCACTCATGCATGATCATTTGCACATTCACACCTCTCTATGTCTGTATCGCACGCACACCGTCTCCACATTGCCCTTCCGCCACAACACACATATGGACACATACACACGTTCTCTCTCAGTCACACACACAAAATAAGTATTAAAAAAACTAGGGCGCACCTAAAACATCCAAATCCAAATAAACACAAACTAGGGCTAAATTCAAATATATGGAAATATTACAGCGTCAAGAACTTTCCCAGGAAAAAAAAGTTGAGTGATATTCGAGGATTGTTTTCACAAACACAAAAAGGTTTGGTGGATGTCCTTCGAGCGCGATACGGTGACGCACATTCGATCGATCGCGCGGCCGTGGTTCACGCGCTTGCACAGGATTCCGTATCGTGGCTGTGGTACTAACTTCAATTTTTTTTAATAAAAGCGTTGCCTAAGTCTAATGTTTACGTGTACTAGTACGGTTTTCTTTTAAGTTTGACCAACCTCATATAAAACTAAAGTAAGGTCCCATACATGCACTCATCAATATGCCGCCGCCGCCGTTGCGCATGCCGGCGCCCGCCTGCTCCGGCCAACAATTTCTCGCCCATCACCGCCGTGTCGCCGCCATCCCTGTGCCATGAAGCCAAAGGCTCGCCCGCTCACATCGTCTGCAGTCCCTCCTCGCCATGGCGCCGCGCTTCCAAGCACGCGAGCAGCTAGTAGAGCTGCGTCTATGCACGCAGCGTACAAAGAGGAGGATGAGCGCGTGATCCAGCACGCCGGCGAGGAGGAACTAGCGTGTCATTGTTGTCTCTGCCCGTGCGGAGGAGGCGCGCATGGTGGCTATCACGGCAGAAGCCGGTCGCGCGCGCGTCGAGCCTACAAACCGGGTGCGGACGTAGAATCTACCTTCGAGACCTTGAATGCCACGCGGATCCTGCAATCTGAGGAAGCAATTTGGGTCAGTCGACTCATGTGAGCCGTTTGATGCAACATGGATGTCTAGAAGGGCTTCTTCCACCTCTTCTGCCGTCTTCTTCCTTCGCTCCATCGAACTTATTTCACAAATCGACTGACCCAAATTATACTACTAGTACGAACGTGTTAAGTACCGTAGGAACACGAAGGTACGAGCAGTAGTACCAACTGCAGGAAGAACAGTAGTAAGACATAGTACTAGTACTACTCTACGTACTAAACAGTTCAAATAACAAGAAATAACATAAACATAGTTCTGCTGGGGCCTCAGCACAACACACCCTTGAAAATAAACTAAGCAACTAGTCAGCTTGACACTGCAGTAGAACCAGCATGAGCGACGGCACTACCACCTACTCGGAGTCCGAGTCCACGTCCTCGACTTCGTCATCGTCCCTCTTCCTCTTCCTCTTCGCCGACGCTTCTTTGCTTGAATCGGACACTGGGCTCTGCTTCTTCATCCAACCCATGTAGATATTTAAACAAAGGTAGGCATCCATTCCTGTGTACAGGATGTGATCTTCATCTAATGTCTTCGACTCCCATGCATGATGAAACTCGTGATGAGGTTTCTTCAGTTTAGCGTACGAAGGATCAATCATGACTGCTGCCAGGGTCAGCATTGAAGGTTGAGAGGAGGACACCAGGCTTGCCTTCTAGAGATCAAAGGGCTGGCCTACAATGAGACCTATCCGACGCAGGACATCCCTGTCATTCTTAAAGCCTACAGTAACGAATTTCACTCTTTTGTCCTTGAGGAAGTTCTTAAAATCCTGGCACTCAACATCAGCATGGCATATGTGGTAGACCAAGCAAACGTTATGTACGCAAACCTGGATCACGGCGGGCTTCTTCCTCTCTTTTTCCTTTAGATCCTTCTCTCGTCCCAAGACTATGGTGTACTCAACATCTAGCCCAGCGACCCACTCATCCTTTGAACTGTTGAACATGCGTAGGAAGCGAGCAAGCCATGCTTTCACCATCGCGGATCCACGTGTGTAGATGACGATGAACTGATCACCGGTGATGGCTCTAACCTGGTACTCAGCGGCGACCATGGAGATTTGGGAGGCCATGGATTTTGGAGGAGGGTTAGGAGAAGTTGAACTGTTGTACCCCGCAAAAACCGGGAGCGAACTAATGTGAAAGGACGGGACGACTGGGAGCGAATTGTTGTGAGGTAGAAGACAGGGATGATTAGGGCGTGCGAACGGTGTGGGGTTGCTGGCTTGCCCGGTGGATAAACAGCTGCAAGCCCCCAAAGAGTTCTCGAGAACTATGCGGGACCCACTAGATGTCATGTCTACTAGACCCATATCGTAGGCCCGACGGTATATAGCTTCGCTGTTCGCGCCATGCCGGTAGCGTGGATATAACTTCACTTAATTCCGTCAACCGTCGCGCCTCCCACGACCTTCGCCTCCCTCGCGCGGTCGCGCCCTTTGAGACTTCTACTAGCTGTAAATGAGCAATTTTTTGCCTACTCCGCATGCATGATACTCCCTCTGGTCCTTTTTACTCCCGTCAACCGTTTGCAAAGTGTTTGACCAAATATATACTTTTTTTGAACACCACCTTATATTAATTAACCAGCCACACCATTACACTCATTCGATACAATATTCACCACACAGGGTGGTACGTTATTTACAAGAATACCATCTATCTATTGTCAAAGCTATACTTAGCGATTAAGTGTGCCACCTTATTGGCCGAACGGCTAATCTTTGACAATTGAAGATTGTTGATCAACTTCGAGATGCTCAACGCTTTCATCTTCAGGTCACGCATAGCAGACCTGTCATAGTCCCTCGATGCAAGAGACGCTACCACAAAAGCGCAACCAGTCTCTAAAATTACAGGATTATGAAGAGAAATACCTATGTAGAGACCGGCAATGCAAGCCCTAAGCTCCGCTTCCTCCATGCTTTGACATGCATCAATGAAATCCCACGACCAAATTTATACTAAAAATATCAATATCTACAATACTGATTATAATGAGTATAAGAACTACGTTTTATAATGGGTGTAAAAATATTGATTTGACATTGTGAATGTTGATACTCCCTTCGTCTAGGTGAGTAAGTCATCTTAGGCTATGCACCGTGACCAAGGAGGAGGGGAAAACGAGAGACACTAATGTTTATTTGCTAATTAAATAGTATTGCATGCAATGAACTAACCACTGCATGTCATGTTTGATAGTCTCAGGTCATTAAAAGCATGCACACCCTCATCTCTTATTGGTTGATATGTCAAGAAACAAGAAACGAGGTAGAAGTTAATGGACCACGCCTACGTGTTTTGGGATTATTTGGTTTTCGTAAGATGACTTACACACCTAGCTATTAGAGTACCACTACCTCCCTTCTAGTTTAAAGGGCTCGACTCAAAAATTTCACCTACTCTTAGCAAGATAGTAGAGGCGGTGGAATAGTTTTCGAAGTCTGCAAAAGTACTCAACTAATGCTGTCGTTCTTCACAAAAAATGTGTTTACCAATGCATGCATGAACACTAGTTACTCTAACCCCCCTCTCTTCTTTAATTCTTTGCCACATCAGCATATTTGCTATTCCCGTGTGCATGATGACAGCTAAGATACCACCATGATGGCCAGCCTTAATCATCGCATGCAATAATTTAGTGCACCTTCAAATATGAACATGTGTGGGGCGTGTATATTTTTAATGACTTGAGACTATACCTAGCCCGGCATGCAAGATGACTTATTATGCACCGTTCCCCATACCTACAGGAAGCCCGTTCTTCTCCAAATCTTTTCCTCTCCATGTGTGGAAACAATATGC
This sequence comes from Aegilops speltoides, assembly GCA_021437245.1. Classification (NCBI taxonomy): domain Eukaryota; kingdom Viridiplantae; phylum Streptophyta; class Magnoliopsida; order Poales; family Poaceae; genus Aegilops; species Aegilops speltoides. The sequence goes on from CM038142.1 coordinate 228,792,387, forward strand.
CTGCCAAACTCTCCTTCTCCCTCCGTCGGTCCCACCACTCCACCCCGTGTGAAAAAATCTGCATGCATGACTCTCCTCCCCCCACGCTCGTCCAATCCGTTGTGACCAGCAATATTTCCACCCCTTCGCTCCCCCATCATTTACTCCAACAAATATGCCCATGTAGCTTTTACTTAACTTCAGGTGCATTGGGTCACTGACATACGGGCCCAAAGCAAGTCTTCGCCCACATGTCGCTGACGAAACCGACCTCGCATTAAGTCGATCAGCTTCATCCATATCTTACAGGTGTGCCATTGCTCGCTATAAATACTGCGCCTCCCACGACATCGCTATATCCTCCCCCTCACGTTCACGTTCATCGCTATCTCCTCCCCCTCCCTCTCACGTCGACCACCATGGCATCGCCCCTCCCAAGCCCTAGGAGCCCCTCGCTGCACCGCGTGGACGGTCACGCGTCGCCGTTCCGTTCCTCGTCACCACTAGTCGAGGAGGACGCGTCGATGTTCCGCTTCTCGCCGCTATGCGACGCGTCGCCGTTCCATTCCTCAGCGCCACTAGTCGAGGAGGACGCGTCGGTGTTCCGCTCCTCGCCGTGACGCGACGCATCGCTGTTCCGTTCCTCTTCGCCACCAGTCGAGGAGGACGCGTCGGCGTTCCGCTCCTCGCCGCGACACATCGAGGTGGACGCGTCAGAGTTCCCAATCTCGCCAGCACGCGCGTCAGAGGACGCGTCGGCTCCCCGCTACGAGGAGAACGCCGCGCCGCCCGCCGAGCCCCCCCCAGCCTTGAGGAGCTTTGGAAAGAAGTGGATGTCGCCTTGTGGGAGGCTTTGTCTCCAGCAGAGCGCGCCAAAATAGAGGCGGAGAAGAAGGCCGAGGAAGAGAAGCGCACCGCGCAACAAGCTTTCTGGGAGATCTATGTCATGTCCGAGAGAGTCAAACAATTGGTTCTTTGGCAGAAGGCTCGTGTGAGTGCCGTGAGGGTGGCGGAGGACGCCCGTGCCGACGCCCTGAGTGTAGTCGAACCCAAGCGCCTCATCTATGCTTGGCGGTACGTGGACCGGGTGCACGCTTCCATCTAGGAGGAGTACCTGTTGGCGCCGGATCACCACACCGGTGAGATCGCGCTCGCCCGTCGGCAAGCCGCCAATCAGCACCTCGCGAGTTGCGAGGCTGAGGAAGAGGCATTGTGTCAGCGCGCTGGGAAACGGCCGCGCACCAAGGCACTCATGGCGCGCCGCAAGCGCTCCTGCAAGCGCCGTGGCTTTTAGGAGGAGTATAATTTTTGTTTCGTAAGGCGATCTCATTAGTTTTGGGATGCAAATGATAAATCCCGAATGTTCAGGAATTTTTAGCATCCTTAATTAAGTATGTCAAAGGGAAAGTTTGGAAACTTTGTGTATTATCACGCATTTTGCAAGTACGTGCATATAGCACAAAGTTTACTATATACTATCAGACTACACGTCTCTCTCGATATATGCTTGCAGACTGTGCTACTCCCTCCGTCCAGGTCAATAAGTCATCTTTGGTTGTGCACAGTGACCCAGAAGGAGGGGAGACTTGTACACCTAGACTGTAACGCCCTCGATGCGGCTATATCTCCCACGTGTCGAAGCACGACTTAGAGGCATAACCGCATTGAAAGCAATGTCGCAAGTGAGGTAATCTTCACACAACCCATGTAATACATAAGGGAAAGAGATACATAGTTGGCTTACAGTTGCCACTTCACACAATACATAAATAAACATCCATCATTCAGTTTACACTCAAGGTTCGGCTACGGAACCAAAATAAAAGAAGACTATCCCAAATGCAACACAGATCCCCGATCGTCCCAACTGGGCTCCACTACAAATCGTCTGGAAATGAAACATAGTAACGACCAAGGGCCTCATCAAACTCCCACTTCAGCTCAGTTGCGCCATCTGCGCTGGTATCACCGGTACCTGCATCTGTTTTGGTAGAATCTGTGAGTCACGGGGACTTAGCAATCTCACACCCGCGAGATCAAGACTATTTAAGCTTAAGGGAGGGGTGGTGTAATGAGGTGGAGCTGTAGCAAGCGACTAGCATATATGGTGGCTACGATCGCAAAAGAGAGCGAGAAGAGAAGCAAGGCACGGTCGTGAAGCTAGTAGCGATCAAGAAGTGATCCTGAAACTACTTACGTCAAACATAACTCCAACACCGTGTTCACTTCCCGGACTCCGCCGAGAAGAGACCATCACAGCTACACACGCGGTTGATGTATTTTAATTAAGGTCAACTTCGGGTTTACTACAACCGGACATTAACAAATTCCCATCTGCCTCATAACCGCGGGCACGGCTTCCGAAAGATAATACCCTGCAGGGGTGTCCCAACTTAGCCCATCATAAGCTCTCACGGTCAACGAAGGATAAACCTTCTCCCGGGAAGACCCGATCAGTCTCGGAATCCCGGTTCGCATGACATTTCGACAATGGTAAAACTAGACCAGCAAGACCACCCGACTGTGCCAACAAATCCCGATAGGAGCTGCACATATCTCGTTCTCAGGGCACATCGGATGAGACAGGCTACGAGTAAAACCAGACTTCGAGTTTCCCCGAGGTGGCCCCGCAGGCGGCTCGGTTCGGACCAACACTCGGAGGAGCACTGGCCCGGGGGGGGGGGGCTAAAATAAAGATGACCCTCGGGCTCGCGAAAACCCAAGGGAAAAGGGGTAGGTGGTAGGTAGTCAAATGGTAAAACCAAGGTTGGGCCTTGCTGGAGGAGTTTTATTCAAAGTGAACTGTCAAGGGGGTCCCATAAATCACCCAACCGCGTAAGGAACGCCAAATCAAGGAACATAACACCGGTATGACGGAAACTAGGGTGGCAAGAGTGGAACAAAACACCAGGCATAAGGCCGAGCCTTCCACCCTTTACCAAGTATATAAGGTGCATTAATTAAAACAATAGATATTGTGATATCCCAAAAAATATCCATGTTCCAACAAGGAACAAACTTCATCTTCACCTGCAACTAGCAACGCTATAAGAGGGGCTGAGCAAAAGCGGTGACATAGCCAAACAACGGTTTGCTAGGAAAGGATGGTTAGAGGTTTGACATGGCAATATGGGTGGCATGATATAGCAAGTGGTAGGTAACGTAGCATGGGCATAGCAAAAGAGCGAGCATCTAGCAAGCAAAGATAGAAGTGATATCGAAGGTATGGTCATCTTGCTCGCAAGGTTCTCGAGTTGTCGAAGGCTTGATCCTCGTAGGCGTTCTCAACAGGTTCCTCGTACACGTACTCGTCTCCCGGCTCTACCCAAAGCAATAACACAAGCAATGGAACAACAATCAAACAAGGAGCAATGCACAAGCAATATGATGCAATACATGACACGCTATGCGAGATGTGATATGCAATGCATATGTGTGCTCCGGAAGGAAAATGATGAACCGGGCATCAACTTGGCAAACCAAGTATGCCGCTGGAAAGATGAGATGATTTTGGTTGAAATCGATATAAAGATCACCGGAATCGGATGCACGGTTTGCAAAAGACAAGCAAAACAAGAATGACGCGAATCTGCGTTTAACAGCACGATGCTACTTAGCATGCAACAAGAATCTATGCTACAGCACCCCAACATAAAAACAAAGCATATGACGGTGATCTACAGGAGATGCTTAACAAAATAGGAACACTGAGCTACGGCTAAATCACATCATAACAGGTTCAAACAAGCATGGTGAAAGTGCAAAAAATATCAGGTTCACAGACTTTGTGAAAACACTAATATGCCAGAAATTAACATCAGGAAGGCAAGTAGTGAAAACACTAATATGCCAAAAATTAACATCAGGAAGGCATGTTTAGAGCAAGCAAACAACCTGCTACAGGAACTTATTATAGCAAAACAAGGCATGACATGATTCTACTCAAAGCATAGATCAAAAGTCCCTTACTGACCATAAGCTAAAAAGGACCAGAGGATATGATGGCACCCATGTAAACATAGCAAGTTTCATTACAGATCTCAGACTTGGCAGAAAAACTGGGCATGGCAAAAACAGATAACAAGTAGGCATGTTCGTGAGCTCGATGCACTCACTACAGAGCATCTCATGATAAACTAAGCATACACCCATCAAGAAGACATGGCATAGAAACTATACATGGCAAGAACAACATCATAGCATACAAGGATCAACTACAACAACCTTGTAAAAATTGAATATCATGTAAACAATCTGCCAGGAAACATTTTGAAGCAAAAGTAGAGCACGAAAATGACATGCTAGACTACTCCATAAAAGTCAACAAAGGCATGGATGGATAGAGCACATCCATATGTTCAAAACACCCTTACTGATCATGCTCAAAAAGGGCATGGATCTCTCTGTAACAACATGAACACATGGCATAAAAATAACAGCAGGACATGACTTAGTGAAAACACTAAGTTCCTGAAATCAGCAACATTATCATCCCTAGTTTGCATGCTTGTGCTAGTCACCACAGAGATCACAAAAATACATGGCATACACCCCTGTAAAGCTGGCATGGCATAGATCAAAACATATGTAGGGCTCAAATTCATAAGATGCACACATTAATCATGGCAAAATGACAAAAGTGCATGTTACATTAGAAAGCGAAACTAACATCACATAGCCCTCTTCCAACAGCATTTCGGGCATCAAGCTGAGCTCAAATGAAAATGATGCAATGAGATGAAATGATCTACTCTTCGAGGCGAACAAATTGGTATGCTACACGCCCAAAACGGAGCCACGAGTGCAAAGATGTGATGCGATGAAGATGCAACAAAATAATCACAGAAATGACTTAGACGATCTTCGGGGTCAACCTCGTCCAGATCCAGAGCTCCTGTGGCACGCGAACCGAGGCGTGGCCGAAGCGGCTCACCGGAGTGGAAGACGGAGGCGGCGGCCGGAGGAGTTGGGCGCCGATCCGGGCCGGGTGGCGGATCTGGCCTGGGCGCGGTGGCGGCGCTTGGAGGCGGCGCAGGCGGAGAGACGGCGACGCTGGCGGAGGCGGGTCGGCGGGCGGCCGCAAGGCGGCGAGGCGAGGCGCGGCGCGCCTTGCGGCGCTGGGCGGAGCGGCGCGCCGGGCCGGGCGCGGAGACGGGCGCGGAGGGGGCCCCGCGAGCCTCGGCGGCCGCGGCGCGGGCGATGTGGGCGCGCCACGTGGCGGGCTGCGGTTCATCGGGCGGCGGCGGGCGGACGCGTCCGCTCGCCGGACGTGTCCGGCGGCGGAGGAGCGGGCTAGGGTTTGGGGATCCGGAAATTCGAGGGAGTGCACATATTTATAGGTAGAGGGAGCTAGGAGACTCCAAATGAGGTGCGGTTTTCGCCCACACGATCGTGATCCAACGACGGAGAGCATGGAAGTGACTTAGATGGGTTATTGGGCTGTTTAGGAGGGGTGTTGGGCTGCAACCCAAAAGAGGCCTATGCGGTTACCCGGTTAACCGTTGGAGTATCAAACGAGCTCCAAATGGCACGAAACTTGACAGGTGGTCTATCGGTGGTGTACCGAGGCCACTTGGCAAGCCTCGGTCCATTCCGAGAACGTTTAACACCCTCTCACGACAAAGAGACAAGAGGGGTGCGCCGGTGCATGTGGGAGCGTCGGAATGCAAAACGGACAACGGGGAAAATGTTCGGATGCATGAGACGAACACGTATGCAAATGAGGTGCACATGATGACATGATATGAGATGCATGACATAAACAAAATGCAAAACAAAAGACAAAACCCAACCACGGAGGGAATATCATAGCACATAGCCGAAAATGGCAAGAGTTGGAGTTACAAATATGGAAAGTTACATCCGGGGTGTTACATAGACGGAAGGAGTACTACTATTACTTATGTACATGCAAATGCACGTTTTAACATTACGATGCGGTTTTTTTAAAAGTAGAAAAACAGCACTAGTCAAGCTTGTGAAACGATTCAATGCAAAACAAATGCAAAAATACTCGTTTGATTGTTTACTTTTAGCTTCCTTCTCTTTGTTTATTTCTCTGTCGTACTTTGTACGGAGTATCTCACTGGTTGGAAAGGCATGCAAATTCCCAAACCACTTCCTACACCCTGTATCGAATTTTTTGCCTAACAAGTTGTGCCGTGCAATTGGAATTCCAACTTGAGTACTACTACTAGTAGGAGTACCAGGGGCCAGTTCTTTTAGGCTTCTAGATTAGTAATCCCATAACTACTACCTCCGTCCTGGTTTATTGGTCCCCATTGTAATCTGTGTCAAATTTTGATCATAAATTTAATGAATGAAATGTTAGTGCATGTCACATGCACTACTCCATCCGTCTAGGTGAGTAAGTCATCTTAGGCTGTGCACCGTGACCAAGGAGGAGGAGAAAACGAGAAACGTTAATGTTTATTTGCTAATTAATAGTATTGCATGCAATGAACTAACCACTACATGTCGTGTTTGATATCTCAAGTCATTAAAAGCATGCACACTCTTTATCTCTTATTGGTTGATATGTCAAGAAACAAGAAACGAGGTAGAAGTTAATGCACCGCGCCTAAGTGTTTTGGCATTATTTGGTTTTCGTAAGATGACTTACACACCTAGATGCACAGCGCCTAAGTGTTTTGAGTAACATTTTATCAGTTAAATCTTTGGTCAAAATTTAGCACAAATTACAATGGTGAGGAATAAACCATGACAGAGTAGTAGTTTAGAAGCCCAAATAAATGAGTGAGGCGCCTTATTGTTACTCTCCACTGTGAATAGTCTTATGGGAAAAGCTGGGGAAGCCGCCAAAAGAACTGGCCCTAGGAGTAGTAGCTAGGGATCGAGTGTGGGAGATGAACCGGAGAAAGTAAATGCAGAGAGATGAAATGCAAAAAAGACGGAGGGATGTGATGGTTGCTTGTCCGTTTATTTTACCAGGCCATTTATTACTGGGAGTGGTTGGGTTTTGTGATATGACGGCTTTTTCTTGCCACGCCACAGCGGGGTGAGGCGTGAGACTCCGTGCAGCACCGCCCTCTACACTTGTACTACATCGGTCGTGGTTTATTAGTCCCCCATTGAATTTGACTGAAGATTTAACTGACAAAATGTTAGTGCATGTCAACAAAAACTATATCGTTGGATTCGTATTTGAACATAGTTTTGGTTATAGCTCAATACTTGTGGTCGTGGACCGCTAAAAATAGAAGAAGCCCTATGATTTTGAATGATAGAATTTTAGGTGACATGCATCAATATTTATCGTACTATATATAATGTTAGTTCAATTTTTGGTCGTACTAATCTATAGTAGTAAGGTGCCCGTGTGTTGCACCGAAGAGTGAAATGCATTGATCTGGGAGTTGTTTATTTTGACAAGGGATGTGGGGGTCATCTCATGTGTAACGGGTATCGATAGCTTTCTTCGGATATTATTTCATCTCTAGAGCTCACAAACATCCGGTTGAAATAGATAAAAAGGTATCTTTTGCAAACAAAAGCGTTCAACTGTTCAACCTGCATCCAAAACTTGTGAAGAAATAACACTTATTGTGCTTTGCAAGAAATGATCTTTAATAATTAGTTTTTGAGTATCGATTGTTATACATGTTGGCTACAGATGACATGGCACTTTCTTATAGTCAACAGTTGGCTATGCTATTAAGTAATATTAACCATGCCCTTATACACCTAGACGGAGGGATTAAATCAGGATGACTTGCAAGGGGGCAGAGGAGATGTAAGAAATGGTTCATCGTAAGTCTTTCACCAGTACTGTAGTAAAAATTCATACATGGAAGATTCTAGACTAAACCATAAACGGATACACTTTTATTCATGCGCGATACTCCAATAGAGCAAGATCATGCATGGAAGTCTACACATGCTTAGACAACGGATTACATTGAGCGAAGACTAATGATCAACATTTAACTTGAAAATGCATATTTTTTTAGAAGAACAGGGAGGCTCCTCCCCGGTTCCATTATCAAATGAAACCCAAAGTGTCTTACATCAGCTCACAGAGAGGAGCAGTTCAAAGGAATGACTACAGCGAAAGCCACTCAAGTTTAACGACAAGCTTACAGAATCAAAAGCGGCAAAGACACGGGCCATAAGCGCCCACACACACACACTACATGTTTTCTAAGTGTACTTGATAATGCGTATGTCCAGGTGAACCTCCTTGGAGTCTCCGTGCACCGAGTCGGCGGGTAAAGGATGGAACGGATGCCATGGGTTTTCCAAGTCCACATTGGCGGGATAGTCCTAGCTCCTCAGAGTCGAAGTCTGTCCGATGAGGCCGGTTTCGCCGCACGTGGCCGGAGGGGTAGTAACATTGACCACACACCCGTGCATCTGCCTCCTGTCAGTGTCAGCGTCAGCGGCGACGCCCCTGACACACATTACAGAGATGGTGCGGCGGCCTGCGCGGGCCTCGCCGGTGCCCACGATCAAGAGGAAGACGCTGCCGTCCTCCTCCGAGACTAGCAGGCGACGTTGATCCTCCAGCGACTCCGGCATGGTGAACCGGTAGCACGTGTCGTACTTGATGTTCTCCGCCAAGGGCCAGCAGTGACCGCTGCACGCATCCGTGAGGTGATGCACCATGTCCGCGGGCGAGCCACAAAATGGCATCGGGCACTCATAGCAGTGGACGAAGGGCTCCTTGGAGGCATCGACCAGGCCGTCCATGAAACGGGAGTGGCTGAAGGGGACGTTGCGCCAGTTGAATATGTGAGCAAGTTACTACAAGATTTAATCCAAATAAGCACAAAATAAATCATGACGGCTATAACAGAGATGAAACTAATCATGTGGACGAGCATAGTAGTAGGATACAGAGTAGAAACATGAATTCTACCACGATTTCGAACAGGAAGGACAGAAACACATACGGTGCAACGAGAGCAGCACCGTTGGCGTTGAGGTTGTCGCCCATGTTGTTGAGGAAGAGGTTGCCGAGGTTGGGGAAGAAGTCGTCGTCGGTGAAGTCGCGGCTGCCAGTGATCGCGAGTCGCTCCCAGATTTCAACAAATACCACCGAATGGAGCGCAGGAGGAGTGGTCAGAGAGGACGTTCTGACACGAATGGAGCGCAGGAGTAGCAGACGAAGCAGTAGATGGTGTCCTTACTAGTACTCCCTAGTCTCTATCTAGCTACATCTATATATATCTACTCTTATAGAAAACCGAGTTGGTGATGATGGTATGCCTACCATCTTGTAATATAGACCGTCCGATCTATATCTGACGGATAGAAAGCCAACTATGACAATTTTACAAAAGATACCCGCACCTCTCTCCACATTTACAGATAAGGCCTTACCTCGTGCTCCTCCCTATGTCTCTATCTCTACAAGTACTTTTTTTATAACAAATCGAATAGTGTTGCCTTTCCCATTGCCGCCTTGGCTGAACACGCCTCGCTACTTTGCATCATCACCAAGTGAGTCTTTTATAGGAGTAGGAGTAGAGAAAAACCGAGTTGGTGATGATGGTGTGCCGTGCAATGCACGGCATCTTGCTATTTTGTGCATATAAGTCCAAACACCACGTAGACACGGTCTTTGAGCACGGTTCGTAGTCATTCCATGATCGGGCATCGAAGTTTGTAACTATTTTAGATTAGAATATACTACTCCTCCGGTGCTAGTAATAGAGCGAGTCCTACTCTACTACTCTACTCTAGCAAGCTAGGGCATAATCTTGTAGTAGGTACTTGTAGGGAGTACCAAAGATCTTGTGATCACTCAAGCAAGTTATGCAGCATCGATATGACCCTCTGCTGGGTATGTGTCTCATAAGTCAAGCGGCGTCTTGTAGTCATCATCACCGTCCACTTCCCATGACACATATTCGCTTCTCCATCTTTGTCCGCACATAATCTTGTACAAGCTTCCATCCCCGCTAAGGCGCCTCCCCCCCCCCGCGTCCGACACCCAAGCACTAACAATGGCAGAACCGAGCAGCGTCCGCCGAAAGAGTGGCTGGAATTCGCTCCCCACAGAGGTAATCTAGCTCATTGTTTCGCGTGTGGACAATCTCAGTACCATGCCGCTCATCACGTGCTCGTCGGGGCTGTACCGTTTACTCAAAGCCCTCAGGCCGGAGCTTTTTAAGCCAGCTCTGTAACGCCCGGATAATTAAACTACAGTAACTCCACACTAATGATGCCAAGTCATCACTATTATGCCATAAGAAAAACAATTAAGAAATATTTCAACCCCAAATTAAAACTTTAAAATAAAGTCAAAATATTATTTCTTCAAACCGTAAAACAAAAATGTTGGAAGTATTCCATAAAATCCCCGAGTATTTCCCTTGTAGAAATCAAAACCATTTGGTTTACAAAATTTGACTATAGCATTTTTTTTGGACCAGCAACCTCCAAGTTGGTCAATTAAATTCAAACACAAAATCAAGGAATAGCGAGTACCCTCAAACTTTTGTACGACCCTAGATTATTGCATATCATTTTTGTGCAAAGTTTCATATTTAGAAAAACTCATTGAACACTAAACTTTTTAGAGAACGGTAGCTACTTGTTATTTTAGCAAAAGAAAATAGGAAAGGTTCCTATGCACTTTGGCCCGTTAGAAATAGTAGCGACCCAGCCCACCGCGGTCACCCTCAATCTCCTGTTCCCCCTAGCTCGCTGTTCTCTACGCGCACGTGCCCGAGGCCGGTCGCCGTCTCCACCGCACCCACTCGCACCCTCCCGTCGCTACAGTACCACCGAGGCGGATAAGGCCGTCCCCGCGCCCCCCTCGACGAACCCTATCCATTCCCTTCCTCCTCGCTGGATCTCTTCCCTCCTCTGTCGCCCGAACGCCATCGCCATGTCGTCGCCGTGCTCGTGGCCACAAGCCTCCCCGGTGCTCGGGAGGAAGTCGAGGAGCACCGCCGTCCTCTTCTGCACCGTCTGCAAGCGCTAGGTCGAGCCAGAGCGCCTCGCGACGTCCCATCGGCCTTCTTCCCCAACCACGGCCGTCGTCGTCCACCTCGTCGATCCGCCGCCCTGGTCCACCTCCGCCCTCCCCGACCTAGTCATCGAGTTCACAGTGAGCATCTCCTCCGATTCCCTTCATTTCCCCTTCGATCCATCGTCGTATGTCGTTGTCCCAAGGCCATGGCCGGAGCTCCGGTTTCGCGTACGCGTACGTGTTGCTGTTGCTTGCTGCGTTCATCTGCCACGCCTGCTGTTGCCGCCGCTGGCCCACACAAGCCCGCGCGCTTGCTCCTGGCCCTGCTGCTGCGTTATGCTGCATGCGCCGCTGCTCTACTTACTGCTGATGACGTCGCTTCCGTGCGCCACTTCTGCGCGCAGCCACTCTTGGCTAGCCATGGCCACCGTGGCCTGTGCGTGTTGGCCGGCGTGGCTTGAGCCACTACCAAACGGCCGGCCCATTACTAATTAGCACTAACCCCCTGCCTAATTAGTTAGTACTAACCCCCACCACTAGTAGACTAAATAAACTATATGTTTAGCAAATGACCCTATGACACCTGGGCCCCACTGCCCAGTTTTGACCAGTCAACCCAGTCAACGTTGACTGTTGACCCTGCTGACTCAGCACCCCACTGACCCGACCTGTCAGCCTCTAATACCCTTTGTTGTGTACACTTCCCTGTGTACACTTAGCTTTTGAATATTAATTTATTTTCGGATTAAATTAATTCCAAAAAATTAGAAAATCTTTTAAAGCTTTGTAAATTAATATAAAATAAACCGTAACTCGGATGAAAAAGTTTTATACATGAAAGTTGCTTAGGACGACGAGGCGAATCCGGATACATAGCCCGTTCGTCCGCCACATGTCCCTAGCATAGCGAACATGCAACATTTCACCTCCAGTTCATCTGTCCAAAAATGCGAAACACCGGGGATACTTTCCCGGATGTTTGCCCCTTTCATCGGTATCACCTACTACCGCGTTAGGGCACACCTAGCACCGCGTATTGCCATGTTACGCTTTGTGATGCTTTGATTATTTTGTTATTTATTGTGTTCCTCCTCCGCTACTTCTTTCCGGTAGACCCTGAGACTGCCGGCGACCCCAGTTCGACTACGGAGTTGACGACCCCTCCTTGCCAGAGCAACCAGGCAAGGCCCCCCCCTTGATCACGAGATATTGCCTAATCATCTCTCTACTGCTTGCATTAGAGTGGTGTAGCATATTCTTGTTTCTACACTCTATTACATTGCATAGCTTTGTCATTGTTGCTACAACTGTTGATACCTTACCCGCAATCCTAAATGCTTAGTATAGGATGCTAGTTTATCATCATTGGCCCTACATTCTTGTCGATCCGCTTGCTATACTATTGGGCCGTGATCACTCGGGAGGTGATCACGGTATATCTTATACATACTATACAAATGATGACTAAAGCCGTGTTGGCTCGTTGAGTACCCGCAAGTGATTTTGATGTGGGGTTTGGAAGGACAGTGGCTCCATCCGGTAGAGTGGGCACAGGTTCCCGACGGCCCCGATCACACTTTGTGGCGGAGGCGGCAGACGAGTTGAGATCACCTAGGCGAGAGGTGGGCACGCCTCGGTCGGCGCCCACGGTTACTTCATAATAACACGCTTAATGAGATCTTGGTACTTGATCTCGAGTCGGCCACCGCCTATACGCACTAACCAACTCGTGGGAAAGATATGGGCACTTTCGGCGTCGTGGTATCGGTAAAACCTTCGTGGACGCTGGCGGATCGAAGCGCGCGATTGGACCGTAAGCTCGCTCTTGTATTAAGGGGCTAGGTCTGCTTCGTCCGTGTCACGCGTGCGGTGTGCAATGGGCGATGGGCCTGCACTTCTGCGTCGCGTGGGATTTAGACCGCGCGTCTTGACCTCTGTTGTGCCTAGGTGGGGCTGCGGCGTGTTGATATTCCGAGGCGGGCATGACCGAGAAAGTGTGTCCTACCAAAGGGATCGGCGTGTTGGGTTATGTGGTGCACCCTGCAGGAAGTTTATCTATTGAATAGCCGTGTCCCTCGGTAAAGGGCGACACAGGTTGTACCTTGACCTTATGAAAACTAGAACCGGATACTTAATAAAACACACCGGACAAGTTCCACGAACTGACCCTGATTGCTTTTCCACAGGCGACGAGGGTGGATCGCCGGTAGGATTATGCTATGCGATGCTACTTGGAGAACTTCAATCTACTCTCTTCTACATCTTTGCAAGACGGAGGCGCGAGCGTAGTCTTCGATAGGACTAGCTATCCCTCTTATTCGGCATTCTGCAGCTCGGTCCATCGATATTGCCTCTTTACACATATACCCATGCATATGTAGTGTAGATCCGTGCTTGCGAGTACTTTGGATGAGTACTCACGGTTGCTTTGCTTCCTCTTTTCCCCCATTTTCCTCTTGTTCTCGGATGCCGCAACCAGACGTTGGAGCCCAGGAGCCAGACGCCACTGTCGACGATGAATACTACACTGGAGGTGCCTACTACTACGTGCAGGCTACTGACGACAACTAGGAGTAGTGAGGAGGATCCCAGGCAGGAGGCCTGCGCCTCTTTCGACTGTATCCTAGTTTGTGCTAGCCATCTTATGGCAACTTGTTTAACTTATGTCTGTACTAAGATATTGTTGCTTCCGCTGACTCGTCTATGATTGAGCACTTGTATTCGAGCCCTCGAGGCCCCTGGCTTGTAATATGATGCTTGTATGACTTATTTATGTTTTTAGAGTTGTATTGTGATATCTTCCCGTGAGTTCCTGATCTTGATAGTACACGTTTGCGTGCATGATTAACGTACGGTTGAATCGGGGGCGTCACAAGCTCCTTGCTTGCTGATGCCGCCTGATCTTCAGAAACGGCGTGTCACGCAGCATAACGATGGTAGGGTGGCGAGCATCAACCCCCTTCACTGTGATCCGATCCCCGTCAGCCTCAGCTACTTTATCAGTATGTACTGGGTCGGCATGAACACGTCTTGGATGGTGCTCGTCGACGGTCGCGACAGCTGGATGCTCCTGGAGGTCTACACCCGGCAATTGATCCCCCTTCCTTCGATTAATACTGCACTGCTTTGGCACCGCGGCCCAGAATATTCGGAATCTTACAGTAGCCAACATGATACCAAGTTTGATTTGCTCAAGGTTGTAATCTGTCAAGTGCCCTCAAGATATGGGAATTATAAAGATTTCAGGCTAATTGTGTTCTCCAACTGCGGTCTCGCCTATCTGACAGGTCACTGCGGTAAGTGGATAAATCTGCACGTCCATCGCAGGATCATACATCCTCCATGGTTCTCTGTTGCCATTGAACACAAGGGCTTCATTTACGCTGTCGACTCCTTCTATGGTCGGCGTATTCTTTGGCCTACTCGATCATCGCTACAAATGGTGTTATTCTGAAGATGTTACTTTCCTATGATATCATGATGGCTTGCTTATATTCTCACAACATTTACTGAAAAAATATTCATGCTCATAACATGCTGTTCTTAAGATTGACTAAATCAAGAGCCCTTTTTGATTTGACTCCAACTTGATATGATGTTGTAGGCCACCTGGTGTCCCTACCCTTCCTAATCCCAGAACCTTTCAAAGAAAAGCGGCACGGCAGTTGCAGGTGGTTCCTGGCTCGATCAGACGATGGCGAAAGATTGATGATCGTTCGCACGTACCGGACATGTTGTTTCGCGTAATACAATCACAGTCACTTCAAGGTCTTTCAGCAGGATCCCAGCTTCTCTGGGCCTTCAGGAATTTTTGACTGGAGGCTGGTAAGTAGCCTTGGTACACGCTCTCTGTTTGTCGGACTGAATTATCCGATTAACCAGGAGATAACCGACGACAAGGATCATGATGGCGCGCGGTTTCGTTCATCGGGAAAAATTGTGTGTACACGCTGCACCATGCGCTCTCTGCATGCACCATACCTGATATGTGCCGCCACGCTCTGCAGCCCAAAGTAGGAGAGAGGGTCGCAAGTACCGGACTTCGACACATTGGTGGAGTTTCCCGTCGAGCACCCATCCGGTTCAAGCCGTCGACCAATCTCCACGACTTAATATATAGTAACGCCTAACCGAGCGCTTAGTTAGATCGCACACTTGGTGTAGTAGGATCTTTATTTAGTTTGATGCATACACTTGTTCTTTTTGGTAGCCCTTTTGTAATGATGGCTGATGTTTGGTTTGGAAGAGAGAGCTGTGTCTTCACTCTTCCGCCACGCTTCTCGCTACATTGCACCCCACCCTAGTTCTTTCTTCTTTGCGCTGTTTTCGATGTACAATCGGTAGTATATTTAAATCATTGGTTGAATATAAATGTGTTGTTAGAACGACAAACACAATGTTTTAGAAGTCGTTGCACGGTTCGATCCTTTAGTGCCCCGTACCATACGTAACTCATACTATTTTTCGCATGGAACACATTTTCCACTTGTTGATAACATGCGGCCCACTGATGAAGGCCCAATAGAGAAGCCCATAATTAATCTGGAAGGAGGCTCTCACATGAATCCGCCAAGGTACATGCTCATGGTCCCCTAAACATAAATAAGTAAATAAATAAATAAAGCTAAATGCTCATGCACCAGTTCTTTGGGAAAATAGGTAGCCCGTATTTCTTTTGAAGAATACCCAAGCTAGGCCTATTTGTTTTCTCCAGACTTCGGGCCGCAAATCTTTCAAGACGAGCAAATGGGATATTAGTTTTTTGAATTTTGTTCTTCAACGATATCTTATACGTATTTCATTGGATTTAACATGACATAGCACTAATTTATTTTTAAACTTGTTTTAGTATGGCTATTAATTTTGGATTAAGAATATTTAGTTCCTCAAAGAAAAATTTCCCACATATTTAGTTAATTTTTGACCACGGTGCTTCGACGAGAAAATGGCCGGCAATTCTAAAATGGAAAACGGGCTGCAATAAATTCCATATGAATTAGAAAATGAGTAAAAATTATAAAAATAATAGCAAATGGGTTGTACACGCCACAAATTTCGAGGCTGACTTGTTTACGCAAGGCTTTGTCAGTGAACACACGATTCTATCGTGCTTCTTCAATCTCTGATCTTCCTGCTCCAGCCGCCTAAACTAGCGCCATGGATCGCTGCTCCCCTCCTCTTGTGGCTCACAGTGATGCCGCCGAGCTTCCCCGCCCACCCTACTCCCTCCGTGGCTTGGCCGCACGCAATCAACTGCCTCCTTATTTATGCGAAAAATGATTCCTCCCATCGACATCCGGGCGCACCGTTGGGAGGCTGACCAGGCCTACTACGTTGACGCAGACGCAGGCTTGTCAACTTAGTCAACAAGCGATTCTAGCAGCAGAATCGTTGGATTTGAATCGAACGGTCCTGCTTCTTCTTCAATCGCTGCTCTTCTTGCACCAACCGCCCAAACCAGACCGGGAGACCGCTTTGCTCGCCTCCGGTGGTGGTGTCTTTGCCGTTGAGGCCTCATCGCCCCTACTACTCCCACTAGCTTGCCAGCCTGGGCGACGGCAGCCTCACACCGCAGCCGAACCAGTGAACCCTCGTACTCCTCTCCGCATGGGCATCCACTGCCGCGTCTTCCCCGGCTCCGCGTCGTCCCCTTCCAAGGCCTCGCCGTCGTCCACCGCCTTGGTTCTCTCGGCGCAGCGTGGTCAATGTGGTCAACGACATTCCATCGGGAGAGTACTGTACGTGTAGAGGCTGACAGCTGGGTCCACGGCCACAACCCAGTTTTTTTGTGATTTGCCAAGTAAGTCGCTTTGTCAGGCCTATTGGGCTACAAATATTTCAAGATGA
Source organism: Aegilops speltoides (assembly GCA_021437245.1). Classification (NCBI taxonomy): domain Eukaryota; kingdom Viridiplantae; phylum Streptophyta; class Magnoliopsida; order Poales; family Poaceae; genus Aegilops; species Aegilops speltoides. The sequence goes on from CM038142.1 coordinate 228,809,152, forward strand.
GGAGAGCTTTCATTCGGCTGGCCGAGAAAATGGCCCATCAGTAATGAGAAATGGGCTGTACATTTTTAAAACACATCAAACCGACAATTATTTAAAATATCTTTTTTTTTCATTTCGAGATTTTAAATTACATTAATTTTTATGCATGGAGAATTTGTTGGATTTTATATTGATATACATTTATTTTTAAAATCAGTTTGAATGTGAGTCGAAATTTCGGGATTAAAAACAGTTCGGACCGCACCAAAATATGCAAAATTTCATATAAGTTTTTAACTGTGGCCACACTATGGGCTGTAATGCTAACAAAAAGAATATGAGCTCCAAAAAAACCTTAAGAATTAGCAAATGGGCTGTAAATTATTAAAAATAATGGCAGATGGGTCAGTATCTCTGTTTTCCACAGATTTGAGGCTTTCCTAAAAAAGGTTGGCGACTGGCAAAGGATCGTTGGATGGCCATCCAACGGCCGTCGTCTTCTTCAATCTCTGCTCTTCCTTCTTGACCACTCAAACAAGCGCCCGGCGGACTGCTGCTCCCTCCTCCCATGGCCCGGCGACAAATCGGACCCACCAACTATATCTTAAATGCAAGGAAGTGCCTCCTTATTACGCACAAAAAATGAATACTCCCCGTTAGCCGGGACCCGGATAGTGGCAGTCGACTTGTGGGGCTACTAAGTTGACGTGGACGTAGGGCTTTGTCAACTTAGTTAATATGCACGATTCTAGCTCCAGTGACCGTACGATGTCCATCCAATGGCCGTAGTGCTTCTTCAACATCTGGTCTTCTTGCTCCAGCCGCCCAAACTAGCACCGGTCGTGCCTCGTGCTCCTGCCTCCTGTGGCCGGCTACAATGTGGTGGAGGCCTCACCGCCCCCTACTACTCCCACCACTGGCCAGGCCATCCCTCTACTCACCCACACCTCCTGTTATTCTGCGGCGACGGCAGCCTCACACCGCAGCGAACCAGTGAACCCTCGTACTCCTCTACGCTTGGGCATCCACTGCCGCGTCTTCCCCGGCTCCGCGTCGTCCCCTTCCTAGGCCTCACCGTCGTCCACCGCTGGTGCTCTCGGCGCGGCGTGGTCAACATGGTCAAGGAACGGCTTCCATCGGAGTGGATTGTATGTGGAGAGGTGGCAATTTGGGTCCACGGCGCAAAGAAGGAAGTGCCTCCTTATTACGTGCAAAATAATTATTCCTCCACCTGACAGCGGGGACCCACCGGACAGGCCACCATATTTTGCGAAAAAACGTTTCCCCCTGACTGCTGGGACCCACCAGCTACACCTTCGCACGCAAGAAAGTGCGTCCGCGCAAAAAAAACAAAAATGATTCGCCCCCCTGACCGCTGGGACCCACCAGCTACATCTTCGCACGCAAGGAAGTGCATCCGGGAAAAAAAAACGATTCGCCCCCCTGACTGCTGGGACCCACCAGCTACATCTTCGCACGCAAGGAAGTGCGTCTGGGCAAAAAAAAACGATTCACCCCCCTGACTGTTGGGACCCACCAGCTACATCTTTGCAGGCAAGGAAGTGCGTGACACTCGGGACCCACTACTACCTCTTGAGCACTGCGTTGGATTTCCCCGAAGAGGAGAGGATGATGCAGCAAAGTAGCGTAAGTATTTCCCTCAGTTTTTGAGAACCAAGGTATCAATCCAGTAGGAGACCACGCACAAGTCCCTCGTACCTACACAAAACGATAGCTCCTCGCAACCAACGCGATTAGGGGTTGTCAATCCCTTCACGGTCACTTACGAGAGTGAGATCTGATAGAGATGATAAATAATATTTTTGGTATTTTTGGAATATAGATGCAAAGTGAAAAGTAAAAGGCAAAGTAAAAACAAAGGAAGTAGTAAAGTAAAGGAGATTGATATGATAAGAATAGACCCGGGGGCCATAGGTTTCACTAGTGGCTTCTCTCAAGAGCATTGATATTCTATGGTGGGTGAACAAATTACTGTTGAGCAATTGATAGAATTGAGCATAATTATGAGTATATCTAGGTATGATCATGTATATAGGCATCACGTCCGAGACAAGTAGATCGAAAGGATTCTGCATCTACTACTATTACTCCACTCATCGACCGCTATCCAAAGATGCACTAGAGTATTAAGTTAAAAAGCAGAGTAACGCCTTAAGCAAGATGACATGATGTAGAGGGATAAATTCATGCAATATGATAAAACCCCATCTTGTTATCCTCGATGGCAACAATACAATACGTGCCTTGCTGCCCCTTCTGTCAGAACCCAAAGCTAAGCACTTCTCCCATTGCAAGAACTACCAATCTAGTTGGCCAAACCAAAAAGGATAATTCGAAGAGACTTGCAAAGATAACTCAATCATACATAAAAGAATTCAGAGAAAATTCAAATATTGTTCATAGATAAGCTGGATCATAAACCCACAATTCATCGATCTCAACAAACACATCGCAAAAAGAAGATTACATCGAATAAATCTCCACAAGAGAGGGGGAGAACGTTGTATTGAGATCCAAAAAGAGAGAAGAAGCCTTCTAGCTACTAGCTATGGACCCGAAGGTCTGAAATAAACTACTCACACTTCATCGGAGGGGCTGTGGTGTTGATGTAGAAGCCCTCCGTGGTGGATGCCCCCTCCGGCGGAGCTCCGGAACAGGCCCCAAGATGGGATCTCGTGGATACAGAAGGTTGCGGCGGTGGAATTAGGTTTTTGTCTTCTCTTCTGATCGTTTGGGGATACGTAGGTATATATAGGAGGAAGGAGTACGTCGGTGGAGCAACAGGGGGGCCACAAGGCAGGGGGCACGCCCTAGGGGGGGGCGCCCCCACCCTCGTGACCGCCTCTGTTACATATTGGAGTAGGGTCCAAGTCTCCTGGATCACGTTGGGTGAGAAAATCACGTTCCCGAAGGTTTCATTCTGTTTGGACTCCGTTTGATATTCCGTTTCTTGAAACACCAAATAGGCAAAAACAAAGCAATTACGGGCTGGGCCTCCGGTTAATAGGTTAGTCCCAAAATAATATAAAAGTGGAAAATAAAGCCCAATATAGTCCAAAACAGTAGATAAAGTAGCATGGAGCAAGAAAAAATTATAGATACGTTGGAGACGTATCAGGCATCCCCAAGCTTAATTCCTGCTCGTCCTCGAGTAGGTAAATAATAAAAAAGAATTTTTGATGCAGAGTGATACTTTGGCATAATTTCAATGTAAATCTTCTTAATTGTGATATGAGTATTCAAATCCAAAAGATTCAAGACAAAAGTTCATATTGACATAAAAATAATAATACTTCAAGCATACTAATCATAGCAGTCATGTCTTCTCAAAATTACATGGCAAAAGAATGTTCATCCCTATAAAATCATATAGTTAGGCTATGCTTCATTTTCGTCACACAAAGATGTTCCCAACTTCTATAATCCCGAAGACAAGCCAAGCAATTGTTTCATACTTGAATAATCTCAAACTTTTTCAACCTTCACGCAATACATGAGCGCGAGCCATGGATATAGCACTATGGGTGGAATAGAATATGATGATAGGGATTGTGTGGAGAAGACAAAAAGGAGAAAGTCTCACATTGACGAGGATAATCAACGGGCTATGGAGATGCCCATCAATTGATGTCAACATGAGGAGTAGGGATTGCCATGCAACGGATGCACTAGAGCTATGAATGCTCAACAAAAGAAAACTAGTGGGCGTGTATCCAACTCACTTGCTCATGAAGACCTAGGGCATTTGAGGAAGCCCATCATAGGAATATACAAGCCAAGTTCTATAATGAAAAATTCCCACTAGTATGTAAAGACAACTTATGAGACTCACTACATGAAGAACAAGGTGCTACTTTGAAGCACAATATATGAGACTCACTACATGAAGAACAAGGTGCTACTTTGAAGCACAAGTGTGGAAAAAGAGATAGTAGCATTGCCCCTTTTTTTCTTTTCCTTTTTTTTCTTTTCCTTTTTTTCTTTTGGGCCTTTCTCTTTTTTTTGGCCTCCCTTTTTTTTCTTTGGGCAATGCTCTAACAATGATGATCATCACACTTCTATTGATTACAACATAAGGATTACAATTCGAAACTTAGAACAAGATATGACTCTATATGAATGCCTCCGGCGGTGTATCGGGATGGTGCAATGAATCAAGAGTGACATGTACGAAAATAATGCATGGTGGCTTTGCCACAAATACGATGTCAACTACATGATCATGCAATGGCAATATGACAAAAGTAATGTATGTCATGATGATGATGATGGAAGTTGCATGGCAATATATCTCAGAATGGCTATGGAAATGCCATGATAGGTAGGTATGGTGGCTGTTTTGAGGAAGATATAAGGAGGTTTATGTGTGATAGAGTGTATCGTATCACGGGGTTTGGATGCACTGGCGAGGTTTGCACCAACTCTCAAGGTGAGAAAGGGCAATGCACGGAATCGAAGAGGCTAGCAAAGGCGGAAAGGTGTGAGTGCGTATAATCCATGGACTCAACATTAGTCAAAAGAACTCATAAACTTATTGCAAAAATTTAGAAGCCATCAAAAATCAAGTACTACGCGCATGCTCCTAGGGGGATAGATTGGTAGGAAAAGACCATCGCTCATCCCCGACCTCCACTCATAAGGATGCACAAGCCAGGTGCACTTCATGTTTCAAATTTGTTACACAACTTTAACCATACGTGCATGCTACGGGACTTGCAAACTTCAACACAAGCATTTCTCAAATTCACAATTGCCCAACTAGCACGACTTTGATATTATCACCTCCATATATCAATACAATTATCAAGCATCAAACTTATCTTAGTATTCAATTCACTCAAAAGAAAGTTTCACATATCTTGAACACCAAGTATATTAATATTAAGCAAATTACCATGCTATTAATGACTCTCAAAATAATGTAAGTGAAGAATGAGAGATCAATAGTTTCTTTAAAACAAATCCACCACCGTGCTCTAAAAGATATAAGTGAAGCATTAGAGCAAAAATTATCACGCTCAAAAGATATAAGTGAAGTACTATGAGAAAAACTATCAAGCTCAAAAGATATAAGCGAAGCACATAGAGTATTCTAACAAATTCCAATTCATGTATGGCTCTCTCAAAAGGTGGCTACAACAAGGATGATTGTGGTAAACTAACAAATAAAGACGCAAATAATACAAGACGCTCCAAGCAAAACACATATCATGTGGTGAATAAAAATATAGCTCCAAGTAAATTACCGATGGTAGTGGACGAAAGAGGGGATGCCTTCCGGGGTATCCCCAAGCTTTGAATTTTTGGTGTCCTTGGATTATCTTGGGTCTGCCATGGGCATCCCCAAGCTTGGGCTCTTGCCACTCCTTGTTCCATAATCCATCAAAAGAATTCACCCAAAACTTGAAAACTTCACAACACAAAACTCAATAGAAATCTCGTGATCTCCGTTAGAGAAAGAAAACAAAAGACTACTTCAAAGTACTGTAATGAACTCATTCTTTATTTATATTGGTGTTAAACCTACTGTATTCCAACTTCTCTATGGAGTATAAACTATTTTACTAGCCATAGATTCATCGAAATAAGCAAACAACACACGCAAAACAGAATCTGTCAAAAACAGAACAGTTTGTAGTAATCTGTAACTAACGCAAACTTCTGGAACTCTAAAAATTCTACCAAAATAGGAAGTCCTGGAAAATTTGTTTATTGAACAGAAGAAAAAAGAATCAACGCAAAAGAACGTTTCTGTGATATAAAAAAATTATATTCGTGCGCACAAAGTTTCTGTTTTTCAGCAGAATCAAATCAACTATCATCGTAGGTTATCCTATAGGTTCTACTTGGCACAAACACTAATTAAAACATAAAACCACATCCAAACAGAAGCTAGATGAATTATTTGTTCCTAAATAGAAGCAAAAACAAAAAAATAAAATAAAATTGGGTTGCCTCCCAACAAGCGCTATCGTTGAACGCCCCTAGCTAGGCATAAAAGCAAGGATAGATCTAGGTAGTGCCGTAGTAATAAGATAGATCGGTGAAACTCATTTCATATTCTCTACGTTCGGCAGCAAGTTTTCTTTGAGGCAAGAAAAAGTAATCAAATGCGCTAAATTTAATAGGGCAAAAATCCCCAAGATCAATTTTAGGAGGTATAGGTTCCTCTTTTGGCCCTTCATAATGCACAACCAATTCATCATTATAAGCGTTCTTTTGATAGACCTTGTGAGTCTATACTCAAGAGAGTACCCTAACTCATTATTTTGAATAGCCAAATCATCATTAAGTTTAGAGATTCTATCAATTAAAATTTTGGTTGGCACCTTTTTTCTAAGGTTCTCATTAAAAGCAACATAGTCAAGAGATTGAAAACGCATAATTTCTTCTTGATCAAAGAGGATAGATTCTATGGGAGGACGGCCGACGTCCACCCTATGATGCGCAAAGATTTCTTTCGCCTCTTTGATTATAAATCTAAATTCATGAGCCAAAAAGATAGTAGCGGCATGCTTAACAGAGGAGTGTTCGATATTAGAAAATTCTAGGAAAATCCTTTGTATAGAAGGGTGCATATGCATAAATTGCCTTTCAAGTTCGACGATAAGCATGGCAATGGCGTCCGCAAGACTACTAGTTCTATGAAGAATAGAACTGCCCATAGAGGGTAAAGCACCGGCACAAGTAAAGAAATCTTGAATAACTCCTTTTCCAATAATATTACCACTACCAATTCAAAATCTTTTTGTATGATGGGTAGGGATTCTTGACGAGAGCTTGAAATTTTCCATGATATTATTATCGCGCATGTCGGCAATAATTTCCCCAATTTCAGACATAACGACAAGCAAGCAAACTAACACACAAGAAAACAAAAAGGCAACAGGAAAAAGAGGAGGAGATTGGGAAAGAGAGGGCGAATAAAACGGCAAGGGTGAAGTGGGGGAGAGGAAAACGAGAGGCAAATGGCAAATAATGTAATGCGAGAGATAGGGATTGTGATGGGTACTTGGTATGGTTGACTTGCTTGCGTGAGCCTCCCCGGCAACGGTGCCAGAAATTCTTCTTGCTACCTCTTGAGCACGGCGTTGGATTTCCCCGAAGAGGAGAGGATGATGCAGCAAAGGAGCGTAAGTATTTCCCTCGGTTTTTGAGAACCAAGGTATCAATCCAGTAGGAGACCACGCACTAGTCCCTCGTACCTACACAAAATGATGGCTCCTCGCAACCAACACGATTAGGGGTTGTCAATCCCTTCACGGTCACTTACGAGAGTGAGATCTGATAGAGATGATAAATAATATTTTTGGTATTTTTGGCATATAGATGCAAAGTGAAAAGTAAAAGGCAAAGTAAAAACAAAGCAAGTAATAAAGTAAAGGAGATTGATATGATGAGAATAGACCCGGGGGCCATAGGTTTCACTAGTGGCTTCTCTCAAGAGCATAGATATTCTATGGTGGGTGAACAAATTACTGTTGAGCAATTGATAGAATTGAGCATAATTATGAGTATATCTAGGTATGATCATGTATATACGCATCACGTCCGAGACAAGTAGATCGAAATGATTCTGCATCTACTACTATTACTCCACTCATTGACCTCTATCCAGCATGCATCTAGAGTATTAAGTTAAAAATAGAGTAACGCCTTAAGCAAGATGACATGATGTAGAGGGATAAATTCATGCAATATGATAAAACCCCCATCTTGTTATCCTCGTTGGCAACAATACAATACGTGCCTTGCTGCCCCTTCTGTCACTGGGAAAGGACACCGCAAGATTGAACCCAAAGCTAAGCACTTCTCCCATTGCAAGAACTACCAATCTAGTTGGCAAACCAAAAAGGATAATTCGAAGAGACTTGCAAAGATAACTCAATCATACATAAAAGAATTCAGAGAAGATTCAAATATTGTTCATAGATAAGCTGGATCATAAACCCACAATTCATCGGTCTCAACAAACACACTGCAAAAAGAAGATTATATCGAATAGATCTCTACGAGAGAGGGGGAGAACATTGTATTGATATCCAAAAAGAGAGAAGAAGCCATCTAGCTACTAGCTATGGACCCGAAGGTCTGAAGTAAACTACTCACACTTCATCGGAGGGGATATGGTGTTGATGTAGAAGCCCTCCGTGGCAGATGCCCCCTCCGTCAGAGCTCCAGAACAGGCCCCAAGATGGGATCTCGTGGATACAGAAGGTTACGTCGGTGGAATTAGGTTTTTGGCTCCTCTTCTGATCGTTTGGGGATACGTAGGTATATATAGGAGGAAGGAGTATGTCGGTGGAGCAACAGGGGGTCCACGAGGCAGGGGGGCGCGCCCTAGGGGGGGCCCCCCACCCTCGTGAGCACCTCTGTTACATCTTGGAGTAGGGTCCAAGTCTCCTGGATCACGTTTGGTGAGAAAATCACGTTCCCAAAGGTTTCATTCCGTATTGGACTCCGTTTGATATTCCGTTTCTTCGAAATACTGAAATAGGCAAAAAACAACAATTCTGGGCTGGGCCTCCGGTTAATAGGTTAGTCCCAAAATAATATAAAAGTGGAAAATAAAGCCCAATATAGTCCAAAACAGTAGATAAAGTAGCATGGAGCAATCAAAAATTGTAGATACGTTGGGGACGTATCACCCACCTGGTCGAAGCATACGTAGCGTTGTCATTCTAGTCGCGAACGTGTACGTACATACTGGTCGATGTAGAGGCGCGTACGTGTCGTAGTAGAGGCGCGCACGTGTCGTAGTAGAGGCTCGCATGTAGCATGTACACGTACGTACAACGGCGAGGGTGCAAGAAAGAAAATACGGCCACGTACGTACATACGGGCAGGGTCTCGAACGCCTACTCGCGCATACGTACATGGCTGGGCCGGAACAGAGAAACATCATCCTCGTCGTGTTCATGGGGAGGCAACGGAAGGCGTCGTGTTCATGGGGAGGCAGCAGAATGCGTCGTGTTCATCGGGAGGCAACGGAACGCGTGGGAGCCAACCGGCTTGGACGGAACAGGCGATGGAAACGAGGTATGGCGTACCGCAGAATGGATGAAACGGACCTCCTACGTTCGGAACGGGGTCCTGTTGATAGGGAGGGGTGTGGCGTACCGCAAAACGGAGGAAACGGACCTCCTACGGTCGAAACGCGGGGGTCCTGTTGATCGGAGGGGTGTGGCGTACGACAAAACGGATGAAACGGACCTCCTACGGTCGAAACGGGGATCTTGTTGATCGGGAGGGGTGTGGCGTACCGCAAAACGGACGAAATGGCCTTGTGTTCGAGCGCTACGGTCTAAATAGGGGTCCTATTCATCGGGAGAGGTGTGGCATACCGCAAAACAGGACTCCACTGGATACTGTTCATCTCCACCGTCGACCTCCTCCAATCTCCATGGGCTACCATCGACCTCCTCCAGCCTCCACGGGCTCCTGTTCATCTAGCCTCCACCGCGCGCTACTCCATCGGCTACTGTTCAGCCACCCCTCCACGGGCACCCCTCCTCCGTCTACTGTTCATCCAGCCCTCCACACCACGGGGTCCTGTTCAACCACCCCTCCACGGCCACCCCTCCACCATCTACTGTTTATCCAGCCCTCCACACCACTTCCTATCATCCAGAGGCAACGCCACCGCTCACTGTTCATCCAGACCCCCCCGCAAGGCTCACTGTTCATCCATTGATCGGCTTCAGTTAGCAGCTGTAGCGAAGGAATCGCTCCATCGGGTTCAGTTAACAGCCATCGATCGATCGCTCGGGTTCAATAATGCGTAGCTCGCAGTCTGTCGCCGGGTTGATTAGAGCCCAATGCCTCGCTCGGGTTCAGTTAGAGCCAACGCCTCGCACGTGTACGAGAGAAACGCGCATCGCTCCGCCCCCGACCTCCCACCGTAATCGGCAACTCCCCGAAATTTTCCTCCCCCTCGCTTCTACCACGGTTTTTTCCGTCATGGACGGCCCAAAGAATGTCATGCATCTCCGTCTCCGGCCGTCCAGCACGAAAAGCCCATTTTCTGTCATGATTTTTAGTCATAGAAGTAGGAGCCCACCACATCTATGATGATACCGGGTTTTGTCACAATTATTGTCATAGAAGTGTCATATGTATGACAGGAATTTTTTTTGTTCGGCCCAAAATGTCATGGATGTGTCTTTTTTTGTAGTGTGTATGCTAGAGACTTTTGCCTCAGAGCCCTTCTTTGGCTCTTCCACAGCAATAGTTTTAACGCAGCCACCCACATCTTCACGATGGGGTTCCTCTAATTCTCCCTCATAAGGTATCCTACATACCGCACAAAAATGACGTAAAGAAATTTCTTTGAATTCATCATATAAATGAAATGATACTGCAGGCGGTGACTTCTTAGGATAAAAATAAAAGTTTTGCACGAAAGTATTGGGAAGTAAGATAAACTGATTGATTCGGTCATTGATGAAACCGGTGCGTCCTGCAGTCTCGATTAAAGCACAAAAGTCTTCATGAATTCCAGCTTCTTTCAAGAAATCCTCGCATGGCCATTCACACGACCGTACTTCCGCTAAGCGAGGAAGATTATACTTGGGTTTTTCCTTCTCTTTGTCTTGTTTCTCCTTAGAGCTTTGGCTAGAAGAGCCTTTAAAGAGCCTCCTTAACTGTAACGCCCTCGATGCGGCTATATCTCCCACGTGTCGAAGCACGACTTAGAGGCATAACCGCACTGAAAGCAATGTCGCAAGTGAGGTAAACTTCGCACAACCCATGTAATACATAAGGGAAAGAGATACATAGTTGGCTTACAGTCGCCACTTCACACAATACATAAATAAACATCCATCATTCAGTTTACACTCAAGGTCCGACTACGGAACCAAAATAAAAAGAAGTCTACCCCAAATGCAACACAGATCCCCGATCGCCTAACCTGGGCTCCACTATCGATCGTCTGAAAAGAAACATAGTAACGACCAAGGGCCTCACCAAATTCCCACTTCAGCTCGGGCTCGCCATCTGCTACCGCATCACCGTACCTGATCTGCTTTTGGTAGAATCATGAGCCACGGGACTCAGCAATCTCACACCCGCGAGATCAAGACTATTTAAGCTTAAGGGAAGGCTGGTGTAATGAGGTAGAGCTGCAGCAAGCGACTAGCATATATGGTGGCTACAATCGCAAAAGAGAGCGAGAAGAGGAGCAAGGCACGATCGTGAAGCTAGTAGCGATCAAGAAGTGATCCTGAAACTGCTTACGTCAAACATAACTCCAACACCGTGTTCACTCCCCGGACTCCGCCGAGAAGGGACCATCACGGTTACACACGCGGTTGATGTATTTTAATTAAGGTCAACTTCGGTTTTCTACAACCGACATTAACAAATTCCCATCTGCCTCATAACCGCGGCACGGCTTTGAAAGATAATACCTGCAGGGTATCCCAACTTAGCCCATCACAAGCTCTCACGGTCAACGAAGAATAAACCTTCTCCGGAAGACCCGATCGATCTCGGAATCCGGTTCGCATGACATTTCGACAATGCTAAAACAAGACCAGCAAAGCCTCCCGAATGTGCCGACAAATCCCGATAGGAGCTGCACATATCTCGCTCTCGCACACCGGATGGGCAAGACGTCGGGTTGGTATAGACCACAGTTGCCCGAGGGGCGCCGGACATCGCCAGTTGGACCAACATTCAAGGAACACCGCCCGGGGGTAATAAAGATGACCCTCGGCTCGCGAAACCCAAGGGAAAAAGGCTTAGGTGGCAAATGGTAAAACCAAGGTTGGGCCTTCTTTGGAGGAGTTTTATTCAAAGCGAATCGTCACGGGGTCCCATAAATCACCCAACCGCGTAAGGAACGCAAAATCAAGGAACATAACACCGATATGACGGAAACTAGGGCGGCAAGAGTGGAACAAAACACCAGGCATAAGGCCGAGTCTTCCACCCTTTACCAAGTATATAGATGCATTAATTAAAACAATAGATATTGTGATATCCCAAAAATATCCGTGTTCCAACAAGGAAGAAACTTCATCTTCACCTGCAACTAGCAACGCTATAAGAGGGGCTGAGCAAAGCGGTAACATAGCCAATCAACGGTTTGCTAGGACATGGATGGTTAGAGGTTTGACATGGCAATATGGGTGGCATGATATAGCAAGTGGTAGGTATCGCAGCATAGGCATAGCAAAAGAGCGAGCATCTAGCAAGCAAAGATAGAAGTGATATCGAATGTATGGTCATCTTGCCTGCAAGGTTCTCAGAGTTGTCGAAGGCTTGATCCTCGTAGGCGTTCTCAACAGGTTCCTCATTCACGTACTCGTCTCCCGGCTCTACCCAAAGCAAGAACACAAGCAACAGAACCACAATCAAACAAGGAGCAATGCACAAGCAATATGATGCAATACATGACATGCTATGCGAGAGGTGATATGCAATGCATATGTGTGCTCCAGAAGGAAAATGATGAACCGGGCATCAACTTGGCAAACCAAGTATGCCGCTGGAAAGATGAGATGATTTCGGTTGAAATCAATATAAAGATCACCGGAATCGGATGCACGGTTTGCAAATGACAAGCAAAACAAGAATGACGCGAATCTGCGTTTAACAGCACGATGCTACTTAGCATGCAACAAGAAACTATGCTACAGCACCCCAACATAAAAAAACAAAGCATATGACAGTGATCTACAGGAGATGCTTAACAAAATAGTTACACTGAGCTACGGCTAAATCACATCATAACATGTTCAAACAAGCATGGTGAAAGTGCAAAAAATATCAGGTTCACAGACTTAGTGAAAATACTAACATGCAAGGAATTAACATCAGGAAGGCATGTTTAGAGCAAGCAAACGACAAGCTACAGGAACTTATAATAGCAAAACAAGGCATGACATGAATCTACTCAAAGCATAGATCAAAAGTCCCTTACTGACCATAAGCCAAAAAGGACCAGAGGATATGATGGCACCCATGTGAACATTGCAAGTTTTATTACACATCTCAGACTTAGCAGAAAAACTGCGCATGGCAAAAACAGATATCAAGTAGGCATGTTCGTGAGCTTGATGCACTCACTACAGAGCATCTCATGATAAACTAAGCATACACCCATCAAGAAGACATGGCATAGAAGCTATACATGGCAAGAACAACATCATAGCATACATGGTTCAACTACAACAACCTCGTGAAAATTGAATCTCATGCAAACAATCTGCCAGGAAACATTTTGAAACAAAAGTAGAGCACGAAAATGACATGCTAGACTACTCCATAAATGCCAACAAAGGCATGGATGGATAGAGCACATCCATATGTTCAAAACACCCTTACTGATCATGCTCAAAAAAGGCATAGATCTCTCTGTAACAACATGAACATATGACATAAAAATAACAGCAGGACAAGACTTAGTGAAAACACTAAGTTCCTGAAATCAGCAACATTATCATCCCTAGTTTGCATGCTTGTTCTAGTCAACACATAGATTACAAAAATACATGGCATACACCCCTGGAAAGATGGCATGGCATAGTTCAACACACATGTAGGACTCAGGTTCATAGGGTGCACACATTAATCATGGCAAAAATGATAAAAGTGCAAGTTCTATTAAGAAACAGAAACTAATATCACATAGCCCTCTTCCAACAGCATTTCAGGCATCAAGATGAGCTCAAATGAAAATGACGCAATGAGATGAAATGATCTACTCTTCGAGGCGAACAATTTGATATGCTACACGCCCAAAACGGAGCCACGGATGCGGAGATGTGATGCGATGAAAATGCAAGAAAAATATCACAGAAAATGACAGTGGATTCGGGGGGGAGAAGAAAGTCAACCGAGGGATCTTTCCAGATCGGATCTGGCGCGCCGTTCGAGGATGGCCGGCCGGAGATGGAGCTCGGGGATCGCTGAAGGAGGGAGCCGGCCGGAGGAGGGCTGCTGCTGGGGCGGATCCGGGGGCGGCCGGAGAGCGGCCGAGCGGCGCCTGTGGCGGCGGGCGCGCGGCGGTAGAGGCGGCGGCGGCGGCGACGCGATCGGGCGGCGAAGGCGACCGGCGACTGGCGGGCGGGCGGACCCGCGCCGCCGGGCTCGGGATCCGGGCGAAGGCGCTGGAGGCGCGGGCGCTGGGGGGCCCGCGGGACGGCAGCCTCGATGGCGGCGGCGCGGCGGCGCGACACGTGTCGCCTCCCGATTGGGCGGCGGCGGCGGCGGGATTTTATCCGGCTCGGGCCGGACGTGTCCGGTGGTGCGGGGCTAGGGTTTGCCCGAAAAATGCGGGGATGGGCACATATTTATAGGTAGAGGGAGCTAGGAGGCTCCAAATGGGGTGCGATTTTCGCCCACACTATCGTGATCCGACGACGGAGAGCATGGAAGTGACTTAGATGGGTTATTGGGCTGTTTTGGAGGGGTGTTGGGCTGCAACTTAAAAGAGGCCTTTGCGAGAGTGCGGTTAACCGTTGAGTACCAAACGAACTCCAAATGACCCGAAACTTGACAGTGGTCTACGGTGCTATACCAGGCCACTTGGCAAGGCTCGGTCCATTCCGAGAATGTTCAACACCGCTTTGCACGGAAAAATGTAAAAGGGACGCCGGGGAACATAGGAGTGCCGGATTGCAAAACGGACAACGGGGAAAATGCTCGGAATCATGAGACGAACACGTATGCAAATGCGATGCACATGATGACATGATATGAAATGCATGACATGGACAAAAAGCAAAATGAAGAAAAACCCAACCACGGAGGGAATATCATAGCACAATGCCGAAAATGGCAAGAGTTGGAGTTACAAATATGGAAAGTTACATCCGGGGTGTTACAACACTCCACCACTACAAGAGGATCTCGTCCTGAGATCTAGGACTGAAAGAAATCCGGATATTCGGAACGGAGGTGATCCTCGCGCTCCCAGGTGGCTTCTCGGTCGGAATGGTGTGACCATTTTACTTTCAGGAATTTGATTGACTTGTTGTGAGTCTTGCGCTCGGTTTCTTCAAGAATAGCAACGGGGTGCTCATGATAAGAGAGATCTTCTTGGAGGTCAATTTCTTCAAAGTTGATAGTGCGCTCAGGAATCTTGAAGCACTTGCGAAGCTGTGACACGTGAAACACATCGTGCACATTTGCAAAGTTGGATGGAAGCTCAAGTTGATAGGCGAGATTGCCTCTTTTGCCAATGATCTTGAAAGGACCCACATATCTAGGGGCAAGCTTCCTTTGATACCGGGCGGCGAGTGCCTTTCATTGAGAGACGCAGAGGTAGACATGGTCTCCGATTTCAAAAGCCACATCACGGTGCTTGTCATCATAATAGCCCTTCTGGCGCAATTGCGCGGCTTTGAGATTCTCACGAATGACTTTGCACATTTCTTCAGCTTCTGTGATCAAGTCGTTGCCAAGAAGTTGGTGTTCACCTGTCTCGGACCAATTGAGAGGAGTACGGCACTTCCTGCCATAGAGAATTTCGAATGGGGCCTTGCCCGAACTTGCTTGGAAGCTGTTGTTGTAGGAGAACTCGGCATATGGAAGACACTCTTCCCACTTCATGCCAAAGGAAATGACACAAGCCCTGAGCATATCTTCAAGGATTTGATTGACTTGCTCGACTTGGCCACTAGTTTGAGGATGGAAAGCTGTCTTTGAAATGAATGTTGGTGCCCATGGCCTTCCGAAGGAGTCCCGAACTTAGAAGTGAAGATGCTTCCACGGTCCAAGAGATCAATTGCGGAATACCGTGCAAGGAGACAATTCTGGAGGTGTATAGCTCTGCCAGCTGAGCTGCTATGATAGATTCTTTGATAGGAAGAAAATGAGCCACTTTAGTAAGCTTGTCAATGACAACGAAGATAGCATCATTTCCACGCTTGGACTTAGGAAAACCAGTCACGAAGTCCATCTCGATATGATCGAACTTCCATTCCGGAATAGCAAGAGGTTGGAGGAGACCAGCTGGTCTTTGGTGTTCTGCTTTCACCCTTCTGCAGACATCACATTCATTCACGAACTGAGCAATTTCTCGCTTCATTCGAGTCCACCAATACGACTTCTTGAGGTCATGGTACATCTTCGTACTTCCAGGATGAATGGATAGGAGGGAATTGTGTGCCTCATTCATGATGACTTTTCTCAGATCGCCTTTAGGAACCACAATACGGTCCTCGAAGAAAAGAGTATCTTTGTCATCCAAGCGATAGCACTTGTATTTGGAAATGCCCTTGTCAATACCACGTTTCACCTTCTTCACCATGGTATCCATGAGTTGTGCCTCACGAATTTGATCTTCCAAAGTAGGAGAGACTATGAGGTTGGCAAGAAAACCTTGAGGAACAACTTGAAGATTCAGCTTGCGGAAAGCTTCACAAAGATCCGGTTGGAAGGGCTTGAGAATTAAGTCATTGCAATAAGCCTTTCTCGCTCAAGGCATCTGCAATCACATTTGCCTTGCCAGAGTATATTCAATACTTGGATTGTACTCTTGAATCATTTCGACCCATCGAGTTTGCACGAGGTTGAGGTTTGGTTGAGTGAAGATATACTTGAGACTCTTGTGATCGGTGAAAATGTCCACTTTCCTTCCCAACAAGAGATGTCTCCATGTTATCAATGCATGGACAACTGCCGCCGACTCGAGATCGTGAGTGGGGTAGTTCTTTTCGTTGGGCTTCAACTGACGAGAGGTATAGGCCACAACTTTCTTCTCTTGCATTAACACAGCACCGAGACCTTGCAAGGAAGCATCACAGAATACTTCGAATGGCTTGGATTCATCAGGAGGAGTCAAGACAGGAGCTGTAACTAGCTTCTCTTTGAGGGTGTTGAAAGCGACATCACACTCAGGCGTCCAGACATACTTGACATGCTTCTGGAGGAGGTTGGAAAGAGGCTTTGCAATCTTGGAGAAATTCATAACGAATCTTCGACAGTAGCTTGCAAGCCCAAGAAAACTGCGGAGTTGCTTGACATTCTAAGGAGGTTCCCAATTCAGAACTGAAGACACCTTCTTGGGATTAATAGCGATGCCCTTGGCGGAGATGATATGACCAAGATAAAGAACTTCATCAAGCCAGAACTCACATTTGGAAAACTTCGCATAGAATTGATGCTCTCTGAGCTTGTCGAGCACCAATCGCAAATGTTTGGCATGATCCTGCTTGTTCTTGGAGAAGACCAAAATATCATCGAGATACACCAAGACGAAATCATTGGTGTAGAGGTTGAAGATAAAGTTCATCATTTGAGAGAATGTTGGAGGAGCATTGACAAGGCCGAAAGACATGACGGTATATTCATAAGAACCAAAGCTTGTTCTAAATGCTGTCTTGGGAATATCTTGTTAACAAATGCGAATCTGATGATAACCCATACGAGGGTCAAGCTTGGAGAATACTTTAGCACCTTTAAGTTGCTCGAATAGCTCATTGATGTTGGGAAGTGGATATTTGTTCTTGATTGTCTTCTTGTAAAATGGACGGTAATCAACACAAAGTCGGTCCGTGCCATCCTTCTTCTGGACAAAAAGAACTCCACATCCCCATGGAGATGAACTCGGTCTGATCAAACCCAGACACTCTTGTTCATCGAGCTGCTTCTTCAGTTCTTTCAGCTCCTCAGGTCCAAGCTTGTAAGGACGCTTGCAAACGGGTTCAGTGCCAGGCTCAAGATCGATAACGAATTCGACTGGCCGATGCGGAGGCATACCCGGAAGCTCTTCTGGAAAGACATCTTGGTACTCACAAACGACTGGAATCTGAGAGATAGCATCCAACTCGCCCTTCTCATTGAGAGAAAACAACCGAATGGTTTCATCACGAGCGGCATAGATGATAACATCCTCAAAAGAGTGTGTCAATTGAATTTCCCTGGCAGCACAATCAAGCTGAGCCTTGTGCTGAGAAAGCCAGTGCATCCCGAGAATTAGATCAATATCAGAGTCGCCAAGAACCATTGGAGAAGATAGAAATCTATAGTCGCCCATCTTGATAGAAACATCCGGAGCCATCATTTTGGTGTTCATGAATAAACCCGGAGAGGAAACCGCTATCGGCTTAGGCAGATCAACAGTATGCAAATCGTGCATGGATGCAAAAGGCTTTGATATGAATGAAATAGAAGCACCCGTATCAAATAAAACTTTTGCAGGAATATCATTAACTGCAAGATTACCCATAATCACATCAATAGATTCCTCTGCTTGCGCTGCATTCATCATGTTCACCTTTGGAGACTTGGGATTATGCTTGACCACTGCATTGCTTGAAGATCTCACAGGAGGAGGAGGCGGAAGGCGCCTTTGGTTGAAGCATTTGTTCGCATAGTGACCCTTCTGCTGGCACTTGTTGCAGGTCACCTCTGAGAGTGGACGGTGATAAGGAGCATTAGACCTTGGAGCTTGAGGCTGAGACTTGTTCTGGTAGCTTGGGTTGGATGGGTGGGAAGATGCACGACCACCTGAGTTCTTCTGCTGATAAGGCTGACGGAACGGAGGAGGAGGAAGGTAGAACTTTTGCTGCTTTGCTGCCACTTGAGAGGAAGAAGACTGAACTGCATCCCTGATTCTCTTCTTAGAAGCCTCACACTTGAGCTGAGCACCTTCTTGCTTGAGAGCCATATTGTAGAATTGATCGAACTGAGTAGGCTCAATAAGAACAAGAGCTAACTGCAGATCCTCTCTAAGGCCACCTCTGAACTGATAGATCATACTCTTTTCGTCAGGAATGTCTTGTTTAGCGAAGCGAGCAAGTTTCTGAAACTGTTTGTTGTATTCGTACACTGACATGTTGCCTTGCTTGAGATTGCGGAACTCCTCACGCTTGCTCTCAACAACACTGGTAGGAATATGGTGAGCTTTAAAGTCCCGATGTAAATCAGTCCAAGTAATCACTCGACCTCCTCTGGAATCCTTGTATTCTCGGAACCAATTAGCTGCTCGATCCTTGAGCTGAAAAGACGCGAACTTGACGTAGTCCTCGTGTCGACATTGCTGCATTCAAATGCTTGTTGATATCCACGAGCCAATCGTCGGCGTCTGTGGCCTCGCACAATGGCTGTAAGACTTTGGCTGATTTGCAAGGAACTGGTTGAGGTAGGAAACGTGGCTGATGGTAGAACTGCCCTTGACCTTGATTCCCTTGGTTGCCTTGGCCTTGGTTACGCTCTTGCATCAGCTGAATCAACAACTGAGCGTTGGCGTTAGTGGTTGCCATCAAAGTTTGCCATGCCTCCGGAGGTGGAGGTGGAGGGTTCGCCTGACTCCCATCATTGCGTTCCGGATTCTGACGCGTTGGCGGAGCCATCCTGAAGAGGGTGACATCCGTTAGCATCTTGATAGACAGATAGACAAGTTGAATCAACGGATAGAAATTGCAACATATAGTCTTCACAATAAACATTCGAACAGGGATGAACAAATGAATTCCAAAGTAAACATCACGTCCATTAAGGTGAGAAGCCACTTGATAAGAGATTGATGAATGAAAATAAAAACAAGGTATGAATGGAACAAATAAGTGGTAAGGATTACCCAATCACAAACCAAATATCTGCGGAAGAAATGCTCGAGCTACTTGAATCCCACCTATAAACTCCCGAAACTTTTCGGTTATGCAATCAGGTGTTGGGGATACAGGGGAAGTAATATATCTCACCCAAACTAACAATCCCTACATCCAGCTGTATCCATCCGTCAACACATAACCAAGAAACCTTCGGAAATCATGTACCTCAACCTTCGGAAAGCATCCATTATACGACTCATGGCAATACTCCCGTACTCACCTCAGTACTGGGTTAGCGGGGTTATCTCACCAACGAACTGTATAAAAGAGATTTTTGATGTCGGCGTACTAAACTCAGGTATTCCAGAACTGAAACGATAAAATTATGACGACAACACCTCAGAGCTCAACTCCCCGGGACACTTCCACTAAACCCCTGACAGGAGGCACCAAGACAATGTTCTCATCATAAAACCATCGGAACGATTCCAAGATACCCGCGTGATCCTAAATTTTGTTTAGTGAAATTTGAGAAGAGAAGAGTCAAAACTCTACGTCAGGAGACCTCACCAGAGCGACGAAGGGACTGAGGAGTAAAAAGAATTCCTAACTCTCCGATATATATAATCCTAAATGACTCAAAACATTTTTCTAGACACAACTCGGCCGCTAAAAACGATCAAGCAGTGGGGATCCTAAGGTCGGCGAAGGCTCTGATTACCAACTTGTAACGCCCTCGATGCGGCTATATCTCCCACGTGTCGAAGCACGACTTAGAGGCATAACCGCATTGAAAGCAATGTCGCAAGTGAGGTAAACTTCGCACAACCCATGTAATACATAAGGGAAAGAGATACATAGTTGGCTTACAGTCGCCACTTCACACAATACATAAATAAACATCCATCATTCAGTTTACACTCAAGGTCCGACTACGGAACCAAAATAAAAAGAAGTCTACCCCAAATGCAACACAGATCCCCGATCGCCCCAACTGGGCTCCACTACTGATCGTCTGGAAAAGAAACATAGTAACGACCAAGGGCCTCATCAAATAACCACTTCAGCTCAGTTGCACCATCTGCGCTGGCATCACCGGTACCTGCATCTGTTTTGGTAGAATCTGTGAGCCACGGGGACTCAGCAATCTCACACCCACGAGATCAAGACTATTTAAGCTTAAGGGAAGGCTGGTGTAATGAGGTGGAGCTGCAGCAAGCGACTAGCATATATGGTGGCTACAATCGCAAAAGAGAGCGAGAAGAGGAGCAAGGCACGGTCGTGAAGCTAGTAGCGATCAAGAAGTGATCCTGAAACTGCTTATGTCAAACATAACTCCAACACCATGTTCACTCCTCGGACTCCGCCGAGAAGGGACCATCACGGTTACACACGCGGTTGATGTATTTTAATTAAGGTCAACTTCGGGTTTTCTACAACCGGACATTAACAAATTACCATCTACCTCATAACCGCGGGCACGGCTTTCGAAAGATAATACCCTGCAGGGGTGTCCCAACTTAGCCCATCACAAGCTCTCACAGTCAACGAAGGAATAAACCTTCTCCCGGGAAGACTCGATCAGTCTCGGAATCCCGGTTCGCATGACATTTCGACAATGGTAAAACAAGACTAGCAAAGCCTCCCGAATGTGCCGACAAATCCCGATAGGAGCTGCACATATCTCATTCTCAGGGCACACCGGATGGGCAAGACGTCGGGTTGGTATAGACCCTGGTTGCCCAGGGGACGCCGGACATCGCCCAGGTTGGACCAACATTTGAAGGAACACCGCCCGGGGGTAATAAAGATGACCCTCGGGCTCGCGAAACCCAAGGGAAAAAGGCTTAGGTGGCAAATGGTAAGACCAAGGTTGGGCCTTCTGGAGGAGTTTTATTCAAAGCGAACCGTCACGGGGTCCCATAAATCACCCAACCGCGTAAGGAACGCAAAATCAAGGAACATAACACCGGTATGACGGAAACTAGGGCGGCAAGAGTGGAACAAAACACCAGGCATAAGGCCAAGTCTTCCACCCTTTACCAAGTATATAGATGCATTAATTAAAACAATAGATATTGTGATATCCCAAAAATATCCGTGTTCCAACAAGGAAGAAACTTCATCTTCACCTGCAACTAGCAACGCTATAAGAGGGGCTGAGCAAAGCGGTAACATAGCCAATCAACGGTTTGCTAGGACATGGATGGTTAGAGGTTTGACAGGGCAATATGGGTGGCATGATATAGCAAGTGGTAGGTATCGCAGCATAGGCATAGCAAAAGAGCGAGCATTTAGCAAGCAAAGATAGAAGTGATATCGAAGGTATGGTCATCTTGCCTGCAAGGTTCTCAGAGTTGTCGAAGGCTTGATCCTCGTAGGCGTTCTCAACAGGTTCCTCATTCACGTACTCGTCTCCCGGCTCTACCCAAAGCAAGAACACAAGCAACGAAACCACAATCAAACAAGGAGCAATGCACAAGCAATATGATGCAATACATGACATGCTATGCGAGAGGTGATATGCAATGCATATGTGTGCTCCGGAAGGAAAATGATGAACCGGGCATCAACTTGGCAAACCAAGTATGCCGCTGGAAAGATGAGATGATTTCGGTTGAAATCGATATAAAGATCACCGGAATCGGATGCACGGTTTGCAAATGACAAGCAAAACAAGAATGACGCGAATCTGCGTTTAACAACACGATGCTACTTAGCATGCAACAAGAAACTATGCTACAACACCCCAACATAAAAAACAAAGCATATGACAGTGATCAACATGAGATGCTTAACAAAAGAGGAACACTGAGCTACGGCTAAATCACATCATAACATGTTCAAACAAGCATGGTGAAAGTGCAAAAAATATCAGGTTCACAGACTTGGTGAAAATACTAACATGCCAGGAATTAACATCAGGAAGGCATGTTTAGAGCAAGCAAACGACAAGCTACAGGAACTTATAATAGAAAAACAAGGCATGACATGAATCTACTCAAAGCATAGATCAAAAGTCCCTTACTGACCATAAGCCAAAAAGGACCAGAGGATATGATGGCACCCATGTAAACATTGCAAGTTTTATTACACATCTCAGACTTAGCAGAAAAACTGGGCATGGCAAAAACAGATATCAAGTAGGCATGTTCGTGAGCTTGATGCACTCACTACAGAGCATCTCATGATAAACTAAGTATACACCCATCAAGAAGACATGGGATAGAAGCTATACATGGCAAGAACAACATCATAGCATACACGGTTAACCAACAACAACCTCGTGAAAATTGAATCTCATGCAAACAATCTGCCAGGAAACATTTTGAAGCAAAAGTAGAGAACGAAAATGACATGCTAGACTACTCCATAAATGCCAACAAAGGCATGGATGGATAGAGCACATCCATATGTTCAAAACACTCTTACTGATCATGCTCAAGAAAGGCATAGATCTCTCCGTAACAACATGAACATATGACATAAAAATAACAGCAGGACAAGACTTAGTGAAAACACTAAGTTCCTGAAATCAGCAACATTATCATCCCTAGTTTGCATGCTTGTTCTAGTCAACACATAGATCACAAAAATACATGGCATACACCCCTGGAAAGATGGCATGGCATAGTTCAACACACATGTAGGACTCAAGTTCATAGGGTGCACACATTAATCATGGCAAAAATGATAAAAGTGCAAGTTCTGTTAAGAAACAGAAACTAATATCACATAGCCCTCTTCCAACAGCATTTCGGGCATCAAGATGAGCTCAAATGAAAATGACGCAATGAGATGATGATCTACCCTTCGAGACGAAAAATTTGATATGCTATACGCCCAAAACGGAGCCACGGGTGCAGAGATGTGATGCGATGAAAGTCAACTCAGGGATCTTTCCAGATCGGATCTGGCGCGCCGTTCGAGGAAGGCCGGCCGGAGATGGAGCTCGGGGATCGCCGGAGGAGGGAGCTGGCCAGAGGAGGGCTGCGCGGGGGCCAGATCCGGGGCCGGGCGGCGGGAGGCGCTTGGGGCCGGGCCGGAGAGCGGTGGCGCGGTGGCGGCGCGCGGCGGCGGCGTGGTGCGGGCGGCGGCGAGGAGAGCCGCGGCTCGGGATCCGGCGAAGGCGCTGGAGGCGGCATGGGGGCCCTGCACGGGCTGCTGAGCCTCGGCGGCGGCATGCGGCGGCGCGACACGTGTCGCCTCCCGATTGGGCGGCGGCGGTGGCGGGATTTCATCCGTCTCGGGCCGGACGTGTCCGGTGGTGCGGGGCCAGGGTTTGCCCGAAAAATGCGGGGATGGGCACATATTTATAGGTAGAGGGAGCTAGGAGGCTCCAAATGGGGTGCGGTTTTCGCCCACACGATCGTGATCCGACGACGGAGAGCATGGAAGTGACTTAGATGGGTTATTGGGCTGTTTTGGAGGGGTGTTGGGCTGCAAATTAAAAGAGGCCTTTGCGAGAGTGCGGTTAACCGTTGGAGTACCAAACGAACTCCAAATGACCCGAAACTTGACAGGTGGTCTACCGGTGCTATACCAGGGCCACTTGGAAAGGCTCGGTCCATTCCGAGAATGTTCAACACCCGCACACGGAAAAATGTAAAAGGGGACGCCGGGGAACATAGGAGTGCCGGATTGCAAAACGGACAACGGGGAAAATGCTCGGAATCATGAGAGGAACACGTATGCAAATGCGATGCACATGATGACATGATATGAAATGCATGACATGGACAAAAAGCAAAATGAAGAAAAACCCAACCACGGAGGGAATATCATAGCACAATGCCGAAAATGGCAAGAGTTGGAGTTACAAATATGGAAAGTTACATCCGGGGTGTTACATTAACATTTTCTGAAATTTTCTGAAATTTTAGTAACTTCAAAATAAAAGTGAATAAAACTAAACAAGATTGATAGCAACTACTCCTACAAGTGACTAGAGCCTATATCATGCATTGGAATTGCTTGGGACCTCAAAAATTTAACATGCAAGCTCAAGAATGGTCACCTATGCAGCAAGAATTTCCAATGAATAAGGCACTAGAACAAAAACTAATTGGACCAATGGAGGAGTCACATACCAAGCAGCAATCTTCCAAAGCAGTTTTGTGAATGGAGCTTTGAGCTAAGAGATCGAAAATCGCAGCAAAACGAGCTAGAACTCGTGCTTGAGCTGGATGGGGATTTTTTTGGGTAGAAGATGAAGTGTGTGGGTGCTGGCATAAGTGGAGGGGAGCCACCAGGGGCCCACGAGATAGGGGCGCGCCCTACAAGGGGGGCGCCCTCCTCTCTCGTGGCCTGGTGCTTGCCCCTCCTGCAGTGTTTTCAGTGCCTAAAATCCTCAAATATTCCAGAAAAAATCATACTAAATTTGCAGGGCATTTGGAGCACTTTTATTGTCGAACTATTTTGTAATGCACGGATAATTCAGAAAACAGATAGGTAATACTATTTTTTGCTTTATTTATACTAAATATTAGAAAGTAAAAAGAGGGTACAGAAGGTTGTGCCTTCTAGTTTCATCCATCTCATGATCATCAAAATGAACCCACTAACAAGGTTGATCAAGTCTTGTTAACAAACTCATTCCGAATAACACGGAACCGGAGAAATTTTGAATAACACTAAGTTACATCAACAGGGATATGACAATCCCCAACAATAAGAATATCATACTTTTTCTTGACAGTAGGGAGAGGAAATTCAAAACCTCCAAAAATGATAGTTGGAACTTTTTCAATAGAATTTATGCTATGAACTTGATATTGTTTCCTCGGAAAGTGTACCGTATGCTCATTACCATTAACATGAAAAGTGACATTGCCTTTGTTGCAATCAATAACAGCCCCTGCAGTATTAAGAAAAGGTCTACCAAGGATAATAGACATACTATCGTCCTCGGGAATATCAAGAATAACAAAGTCCGTTAAGATAGTGACATTTGCAACCACAACAGGCACATCCCCACAAATACCGACAGGTATAGCAGTTGATTTATCAGCCATTTGCAAAGATATTTCAGTAGGTGTCAACTTATTCAATTCAAGTCTACGATATAAAGAGAGAGGCATAACACTAACACCGGCTCCAAGATCACATAAAGCAGTTTTAACATAGTTTCTGTTAATAGAGCATGTTATAGTTTTTACACCCGGATCTCCAAGTTTCTTTGGTATTCCACCCTTAAAAGTGTAATTAGCAAGCATGGTGGAAATTTCAGCTTCCGGTATCTTTCTTTTATTTGTAATGATATCCTTCATATATTTAGCATAAGGGTTTACTTTGAGCATATCAGTTAAGTGCATACGTAAGAAAATAGGTCTAATCATTTCAGCAAAGCGCTCAAAATCCTCATCATCCTTTGACTTGGATGGTTTAGGAGGAAAGGGCATGGGTTTCTGAACCCATGGTTCTCTTTCTTTACCATGCTTCCTAGCAACAAAATCTCTCTTATCATAACGTTGATTCTTTGCTTGTGGGTTATCAAGATCAACAGTAGGTTCAATTTCTACATCATGGTTTTTGCTAGGTTGAGCATCATCATGAACATTATCATTAACATTATCACTAGGTTCATGCTCATCACCTGATTGTGTTTCAGCATCAGAAATATAAATATCATTGGGATTCTCAAGTGTGTCTATAGTAGGTTCACTAGAAGCATGCAAAGTCCTATCGTCTTTCTTTTTCTTCTTTTTAGAAGAACTAGGTGCCTCTAAATTATTTCTCTGAGAATCTTGCTCGATTCTCTTAGGGTGGCATTCAGGATACAAAGGTTCCTGAGTCATTCTACCAGTTCTAGTAGCCACTCTAACAACAAAGTCATTTTTATTATTTAATTCATCAAGCAAATCATTTTGAGCTTTAAGTACTTGCTCAGCTTGAGTAGCAACCATAGAAGCATATTTGCTAACGCGGTGAAGTTCATCTCTAACTCTAGCCAGATTATCACCTACGCGTGCTATCGTGAAAGCATTATTCTTTAACTCTCCACCAACATAAGCATTAAAACTTTCTTGTCTAGCCATAAAGTCATCAAATTCATCGAAGCATGGGCTATGAAATTTAGTAGAGGGTATTTCAACTTTATCATATCTATAGAGAGAATTTACCTTTACTACCTATGTCGGGTTATCAAGACAATATGGTTCTTCAGGCGGTAAATTAAGACCATGTATTTCTTCAATAGGAGGTAAATTCTTAACATCTTCAGCTTTAATACCTTTTTCTTTCATTGATTTCTTTGCCTCTTGCATATCTTCAGGACTGACAAATAAAACACCTCTCTTCTTCGGAGTGAGTTTAGGAATAGGCTCAGGAGTTGGCTCAATTGGTTCAGGAATTACTTCAGGAATTGGCTCAGGAAGAGTCCAATTATTTTCATTAGTCAACATATTATTCAATAGTATTTCAGCTTCGTCGACTATTCGTTCCCTAAAAACACAACCAGCACAACTATCCAAGTAGTCCTTGGAAGCATCGGTTAGTCCATTATAAAAGATATCAAATATTTCATTTTTCTTAATAGGATGATCAGGCAAAGCATTAAGTAATGGGAGAAGCCTCCCCTAAGCTTGTGGGAGACTCTCTTCTTTGTTTTGCACAAAATTATATATTTCCCGCAAGGCAGCTTGTTTCTTATGAGCAGGGAAATATTTAGCAGAGAAGTAATAAATCATATCCTGGGGACTACGCACACAACCAGGAGCAAGAGAATTATACCAAGTCTTAGCATCACCCTTTAATGAGAACGGAAATATCTTAAGGATATATAAATAGCGAGACTTCTCATCATTAGTAAATAGGGTGGCTATATAATTCAACTTGGTAAGATGTGCCATAACAGTTTCAGATTCAACTAAAGTAATAATATCAGGATCAATAGAGAATTCATAATCCTTATCAGTAACACAGATAGGTGAAGTAGCAAAAGCAGGATCGGGGTTCATTCTAGCATTAAGAGACTGCTACTTCCATTTGGCTAATAATTTCTTAAGATCATTTCTATCATTGCAAGCAAGAATTTCAATAGCAGCTGCTTCATTCATAACATAACCCTTAGGAACAACAGGTAATACATAATCATTGGGGGAACCTTCATCATCACTATCATCAATAATAGGTTCTTCAATATTTTCATTCCCCCTAACTCTAGCAAGTTGTTCATCTAGAAATTCACCTAATGGCAAAGTAGTATCACGCACAGAAGTAGTTTCATCATGCATAGTGGAAGTGGCATCATCAATAACATGTGACATATTAGAATTCATAGCAGTAGTAGGTTTAGATGTCGCAAGCCTACTAATAATGGAAGGAGAATCTAGTGCGGAGCTAGATGGCAGTTCCTTACCTCCCCTCGTAGTTGAGGGCAAAATAGTAGTTCGATCATCTTTCAAGTTCTTCGTAGTGATCAACAGATATAAATCCCAAGTGACTCAGAGAATAGACCTATGCTCCCCGGCAACGGTGCCAGAAATTAGTCTTGATAACCCACAAGTATAGGGGATCGCAATAGCTTTCGAGGGTAGAGTATTCAACCCAAATTTATTGATTCGACACAAGGGGAGCCAAAGAATATTCTTGAGTATTAGCACTTGAGTTGTCAATTCAACCACACCTAGATAACTTAGTATCTGCAGCAAAGTGTTTAGTAGCAAAAGTGGAATGATAATAAAGGTAACGGTAGCAAAAGTAAAGATAAATGTTTTTGGGTTTTTGTAGTAGTTGTAACAGTAGCAATGGAGAAGTAAATAAGTGAAGAACAATATATGAAAAGCTCGTAGGCAATGGATCAGTGATGGATAATTATGCCGGATGCGATTCCTCATGCAATAGTTATAACATAGGGTGATATAGAACTAGCTCCAATTCATCAATGTAATGTAGGCATGTATTCCGTAAATAGTCATACATGCTTATGGAAAAGAACTTGCATGACATCTTTTGTCCTACCCTCCTGTTGCAGCGGGGTCCTTACGGAAACTAAGGGATATTAATGCCTCCTTTTAATAGAGAACCGGAACAAAGCATTAACACATAGTGAATACATGAACTCCTCAAACTACGGTCATCACCGAAAAGTATCCCGATTATTGTCACTTCGGGGTTGTCCGATCATAACACATAATAGGTGACTATAGACTTGAAAGATAGGATCAAGAACACACATTTATTCATGAAAACATAATAGGTTCAGATCTGAAATCATGGCACTCGGGCCCTAGTGACAAGCAATAAGCATAGCAAAGTCATAGCAACATCAATCTCAGAACATAGTGGATACTAGGGATAAAACCCTAAAAAAACTAACTTGATTACATGGTAAATCTCATCCAACCCATCACCGTCCAGTAAGCCTATGATGGAATTACTCACGCACGGCGGTGAGCATCATGAAATTGGTGATGGAGGATGGTTGATGATGATGACGGCGACGAATCCCCCTCTCCGGAGCCCCGAACGGATTCGAGATCAGCCCTCACGAGAGAGATTAGGGCTTGGCAGCGGCTCCGTGTCATAAAACGCGATGAAACTTTCTCCATGATTTTTTTCTCCCCGAGACGGAATATACAGAGTTGGAGTTGAGGTCAGTGGAGGTCCAGGGGGCCCACGAGATAGGAGGCCACGCCCTAGGGGGGGCACCCCCCTGTCTCGTGGACAGGCCCTGGCCCCCTAGCATTAATTCTTTCGCCAAAAATTCTTATTAATTCCAAAAAGTCCCTCCGTGGATTTCCAGGACATTCCGAGAACTTTTCTTTTCTACACATAAGACAACATCATGGTAGTTATGCTGAAAACAACGTCAGTCCAGGTTAGTTTCATTCAAATCATACAAGTTAGAGTCCAAAACAAGGGCAAAAGTGTTTGGAAAAGTAGGTACGTTGGAGACGTATCAAGGCCCAACAACGTCTACAAGAAGAAAGTTGCGTAGTAGACATCAAGCTCTTTTCTGGCGCCATTGCCGGGGAGGTGAGTGCTTGAAGGTATATCTTTAGATCTTGCAATCGATTCTTTTTATTTCTTGTTTTATAACTAGTTTAGTCTGTAAAAGAAAATTACAAAAAAATGGAATTAAGGTTGCCTCATATGCTTCATCTATTTAATGTCTTTCGTGAAAATGATGGGAAGGAAAATTGTGCTCAAGTAAAAGAAGAAGAATTACATAGAATGCTTGGCATAAAACATGTGAATGATGAGCATGATTGCAATGTTGTTAGTATGAATTCTTTGAATACCCATGATGCTAATGATATGCAAAGCCACAAGCTTGGGGATGCTATGTTTGATGAAGATGATATGTTTAGTCCCCCAAGTTTTGATGGGAATATTTATTATGATGAAAGCATGCCTCCTATTTATGATGATTATATTGATAAAAGTGGGTTTGGAAGAGTGTCAACTTTAGGAAGTAATGATCCCACTATTTTGGAGGATGTCGAATATTATTGTGATAATTATGAAAGTGGATTTGGAGAGGTCATAACTTTATTTAGTGATGAATCCACTATTTCGGAAGAGGTTCCAATTGATTATGAGAACAAAGTTGCTATCTATCATGATTATTGTGATGACTTATATGCTATTAAGAATAATGATAACCATGAAACTTGTCATCATGATTTTAGTTTTCAATTGGATTATGCCTCACATGATAATTATTTTGAGTTTGCTCCCACTACTATTCATGAGAAGAAATTTGCTTATGTGGAGAGTAGTAAATTTTCTATGCTTGTAGATCATGAAAATAATGCTCTATGTGATGGTTATATTGTTAAATTCATTCATGATGCTACTGAAAATGATTATGAGGGAGGAATATATGCTTGTAGGAATTGCCATAATATCATGTTTCCTCTCTATGCGCTTAAAGTTTTATAGTTATGCTTGTTTTGCCTTCCTATGCTAGTTGATTATTGTTCCCATAAGTAGTTTGCTCACAAAATACCTATGCATAGGAAGTGTGCTAGACTTAAATGTGCTAGTCATATGCTTCATGATGCTCTCTTTATGTTTCAATTCTTATCTTTTATGTGAGCATCATTGAAATCATCATGCCTAGCTAGGGGCGTTAAACGTTAGCGCTTGTTGGGAGGCAACCCAATTTTATTTTTATTCCTTGCTTTTTGTTCCTGTTTAGTAATAAATAATTTGTCTAGACTCTGTTTAGATGTGTTTTTATGTTTTAATTAGTGTTTGTGCCAAGTAGGGCCTTTGGGAAGACTTGGGTGAAGTCTATGCGATCTTGCTGTAAAAACAGAAACTTTTGCGCTCACGAGATTAGCTGCCATTTTTTACTGGAGAGTGCTTTCAGGTTGATTCTTTTTTAATATGATTAATAGACAAATTCCTTAGGTACAAAAATTTATTTCAGTATTTTTGGAGTTACATAAGTATTCGAATGATACAAATTACTACAGACTATTCTGTTTTTGACAGATTCTGTTTTCTATGTGTTGTTTGCTTATCTTGATGAATCTATGAGTTGTATCGGAGGGTATGAACCATAGAGAAGTTGGAATACAGTAGATATTTGACACATCTCCAATGTATATATAATTTATGAAGCATTCATGCTATTTTATTATCTGTTTTGAGTGATTACAGGCTTTATTATACACTTTTATATTACTTTTGGGACTAACCTATCAACCGGAGGCCCAGCCCATATTGTTTGTTTTATTGCTGTTTGAAGATTTCAAGAAAAGGAATATCAAACGGAGTCCAAACGGAATGAAACCTTCGGGAGCGTGATTTTTGGAAAGGATATGATCTGGGAGACTTGGAGTTCAAGCCAGGAGATAGGAGGGCGCGCCCACCGCCCTGGGCGCGCCCCTGTCTTCTGGGCCCCTCGAGGCTCCCCCGACCGACTTCTTTCGCCTATATAAATCCACATACCCTAAAAACATAGAAGACAAAAATAGATCAGGAGTTCCGCCGCCGCAAGCCTCTGTAGCCACCAAAAACCTCTCGGGAGCCAGTTCCGGCACCCTACCGGAGGGGGGATCCCTCACCGGTGGCCATCTTCATCATCCCGGCGCTCTCCATGATGAGGAGGGAGTAGTTCACCCTCGGGGCTGAGGGTATGTACCAGTAGCTATGAGTTTGATCTCTCTCTCTCTCTCATGTTCTCTCTATGGCACGATCTTGATGTATCGCGAGCTTTGCTATTATAGTTGGATCTTATGATGTTTCTCCCCCCTCTACTCTCTTGTGATGAATTGAGTTTTCCCTTTGAAGTTATCTTATCAGATTGAGTCTTTAACGATTTGTATGTCTTGCCGTGTTTATCTGTGGTGACAATGGGATATCACGTGATCCACTTGATGTATGTTTTGGTGATCAACTTGCGGGTTCCGCCCCATGAACCTATGCATATTGGTTGGCACTCGGTTTCGTCTTGACTCTCCGGTAGAAACTTTGGGGCACTCTTTGAAGTACTTTGTGTTGGTTGAATAGATGAATCTGAGATTGTGTGATGCATATCGTATAATCATGCCCACGGATACTTGAGGTGACATTGGAGTATCTAGGTGACATTAGGGTTTTGGTTGATTTGTGTCTTAATGTGTTATTCTAGTACGAACTCTTGAATAGATCGATCCAAAAGAATAACTTTGAGGTGGTTTCGTACCCTACCATAATCTCTTCGTTTGTTCTCCGCTATTAGTGGCTTTCGTGTGATTCTTTGTTGCATGTTGAGGGATTGTTATATGCTCTATCTATGTTATTATTGTTGAGAGAACTTGCACTAGTGAAAGTAGGAACCCTATGCCTTGTTTCCTACCATTGCAATACCGTTTACGCTCACTTTTATCATTTGTTACCTTGCTTTTTTTATATTTCCAGATTACAAAAAACTATATCTACTATCATTATTGCACTTGTATCACCATCTCTTCGCCGAACTAGTGCACCTATACAATTTACCATTGTATTGGGTGTGTTGGGGACACAAGAGACTCTTTGTTATTTGGTTTGCAGGGTTGCTTGAGAGAGACCATCTTCATCCTACGCCTCCTACGGATTGATAAACCTTAGGTCATCCACTTGAGGGAAGTTTTCTACTGTCCTACAAACCTCTGCACTTGGAGGCCCAACAACGTCTACAAGAAGAAGGTTGGGTAGTAGACATCAAGCTCTTTTCTGGCGCTGTTGCCGGGGAGGTGAGTGCTTGAAGGTATATCTTTAGATCTTGCAATCGAATCTTATTTTTTCTTGTTTTATCACTAGTTTAGTTTATAAAAGAAAACTACGAAAAAATGGAATCGAGGGTGCCTCATATGCTTCATCTTTTTAGTATCTTTTGTGAGAATGATGGAAAGGAAAATTGTGCTCAAGTGCTACAAGAAGAATGCATTAAAATGTTTGGTACTAGATCTTTGTATGATGAGCATGATTGCAATGTTGTTAGTATGAATTCCTTGAATATCCATGATGCTAATGATATGCAAAGCCAGAAGCTTGGGGAAGCTATGTTTGATGAAGATGATATTTTTTGTCCCCCATGTTTTGATGAGAATATTTATTATGATGAAAGCATGCCTCCTATTTATGATGACTATATTGATGAAAGTGGGTTTGGAAGAGTGTCAAATTTAGGAAGTAATGACCCCACTATTTTTAAGGATGTTGAATCTTATTATGATAATTATGAAAGTGGATTTGGAGAGGTCATGACTTTATTTAGTGATGAATCCACTATTTTGGAAGAGGTTTCAATTGATTATGAGAACAAAGTTGCTATCTATGATGATTATTGTGATGACTTGTATGCTATTATGAATAATGATAACCATGAAACTTGTCATCATGATTTTAGTTTTCTATTGGATTATGCCTCACATGATAACTATTTGGTTGAGTTTGCTCCCACTACTATTCATGAGAAGAAACTTGCTTATGTGGAGAGTAGTAAAATTTCTATGCTTGTAGATCATGAAAAGAATGCTTTATGTGCTGGTTATATTGTTGAATTCATTCATGATGCTACTGAAAATTATTATGAGGGAGGAACATATGCTTGTAGGAATTGCAATAATATCAAGTTTCCTCTCTATGTGTTGAAAATCTTGACACTATGCTTGTTTTACCTCCTGTGCTAGTTGATTATTGTTCCCATAAGTTGTTTGCTCACAAAATCCCTATGCATAGTAAGTGGGTTAGACTTAAATGTGCTAGTCATATGCTTCATGATGCTCCCCTTTTGTTTCAATTCTTATCTTTTATTTGAGCATCATTACCATCATCATGCCTAGCTAGAAAGGCATTAAAGAAAAGCGCTAGTTGGGAGACAACCCAATATTTACCCTCACTGTTTTTGTGTGTCCACATGATTATGCTACTGTAGTAATCATGTTTTATAGCTTTTGTTTCAATAAAGTGCCAAGTAAGACCTTTAGGATAGCTTACGGTGATAGTTGTGTTGATCCTGCTGAAAATCATAAACTTTTGCACCCTGTAAATTAGTTTTGATAATTCACAGAAACGTGCTTTTGATCTGATTCGTTTTGCTCTGTATTGGTACACAAATTTCTTAGGACTTCCTAATTTGGTAGGATTTTTGGAGTTCCAGAAGTATCCGTTTGATACAGAGTACTACAGACTGTTCTGTTTTTGACAGATTCTGTTTTCTATGTGTTGTTTGCTTATTTTTATGAATCTATGAGTAATATCGGAGGGTATGAACCATATAGAAGTTGGAATACAGTAGATATTACACCAATATGAATTTATAATGAGTTCAGTACAGTACCTAAGTGGTGGTTTTATTTTCTTATACTAACAGAGCTTACGAGTTTTCTGTTGAGTTTTGTGTTGTGGAGTTTTCAAGTTTTGGGTAAAGATTCGATGGACTATGGAATAAGGAGTGGCAAGAGCCTAATCTTTGGGATGCCCAAGGCACCCCAAGGTAATATTCAAGGACAACCAAGAGCCTAAGCTTGGGGATGCCCCGGATGGCATCCCCTCTTTCGTCTTCGTCTATCGGTAACTTTACTTCGAGCTATATTTTTATTCACCACATGATATGTTTTGCTTGGAGCGTCATTTTATTTTGTTAGTATTTGCTTGCTGTTATTTAGAATAATGCTTTGCATCTTTATTTTCAATAAAGAAGTCAAGGATAGCCTTTATCATGCTTATTTTGCTAGTATACATGTTGCTGTTTGAAAACAGAAAGTTTACCGCTGTTGCAAAAATGCCCTAGAAAAGTCAGAGCATGATATAATGTTGAAACTTTTTGCATATTGAGCTCTGATAAATCTTTTACACTGTTGTAGTTTTCTCATAATTTTTGGAGTTAGGTAAGTATGATGAATCTTGCATTCTTTACAGACTATACTGTTTTGGCAGATTGCTGTTATGATTGCATTGTTTGCATATGTTTGCTTGTTTAATGATTCTATTTGAGGATAGGAGTATTAAATATGCAGAGACATTTAGTATTCAATGTTGAATAATAATTTTAGTGATTTTTTACAGTATAAAATGATAAGGTTTTGCATTGGTTTATACTAACCTATCTCACGAGTTTTTGTTGAGTGTGGTGTGGGTGAAGCTTTTGATAAAAAGAGAAACCATGATATGAGAGGAATTAAGGAGACATAAAAGTTCAAGCTTGGGGATGCCCAAGGCACCCCAAGATAATATTTCAAGAAGTCTCAAGCATCTAAGCTTGGGGATGCCCCGGTAGGCATCCCACCTTTCTTCTTCAACAACTATCGGTTAGTATTGGTTGAGCCTAAGTTTTTGCTTCTTCACATGAGTTGTGCTATCCTTGCAATGTCATTTTATTTTGTTTTGCTTGATGTTTGAATACAATACCAAGATCTGAAATTCTTAAATGAGAGAGATAGTCTTCACATAGTTATTTAGCTACTCATTGATCTTCACTTATATCTTTTTTGGAGTAGTTTGCATTTACTCGTGTGCTTCACTTATATACTATGAGTAAGTTGTTGAATGAGTTGATTGTCATAAATCTGAAATTATATGTTCCTCATTTGCTTATCCCATGGGGAGTAATGACTTCACATCTAAGAAGTAGAGGTTGTAAATTTATTGAAGGTTAGCAAGCATTGTATTGGTCATTTGACAAATTCATGAAAGAGTATTGAAGGAAGAGAGATTTCACATATAAATATACTATCCTAGACATATTTTATAATTGTGAGCACTCATTAAGTATGACATCCTAAAGAGTTGATGTTGGACAAGGAAGACAATGTAATTTGTTATGTTTTCTCATATCTCAGTTAAAGTATATTGTCATGGATCATTCAAACATGTTGAGCTTGCCTTTCCCCCCTCATGCTAGCCAAAATTCCTTGCACCAAGTAGAGATACTACTTGTGCTTCCAAATATCCTTAAACCTAGTTTTGCCATGAGAGTCCACCATAGCTACCTATGGATTGAGTAAGATCCTTCAAGTAAGTTGTCATCGGTGCAAGCAATAAAAATTGCTCTCTAAATATGTATGATCTATTAGTGTGAAGAAAATAAGCTTTATACGATCTTGTTATGGAAGCAATAAAAGTGACGGACTGCATAATAAAGGTCCATATACAAGTGGCAATATAAAGTGACGTTCTTTTTCATTAAGATTTTGTGCATCCAACCATAAAAGCGCATGACAACCTCTGCTTCCCTCTGCGAAGGGCCTATCTTTTACTTTATGCCTTTTAATTTATGCAAGAGTCAAGGTGATCTTCACCTTTCCCTTTTTCATTTTGTCCTTTGGCAAGCACCTTGTGTTGGAAAGATCCTGATATATATATATATAATTGGATGTAAGTTAGCATGAACTATTATTGTTGACATCACCCAAAGGTGAATACGTTGGGAGGCAACACTATAAGCCCCTATCTTTCACAATGTCCGATTAAAACTCCATAACCATTAGTATTGCATGAGTGTTAGCAATTGTAGAAGACTATATGATAGTTGAGTATGTGGAGTTTGCTAAATCAAAGCTCTGACATAGACCCTTCCTGAAAATAAGATGAATTATAATTGTTTGATGACTAAGAATGAAGTTTGCTAGGTTTCATGAAAGTTTATGGTCTATGCTTTAACATGTGAATTGCTTGTTACTTGTTCGTGAGAAGTTTTATGAGATGAACCACTTTTATGACTTATAATCATGCTAGAAAAGGTGATTGAAATTATCATTGATCAAACTTGTGCACTTTCTAGCATTCACACAATTCTTTCTTTTATCATTTACCTACTCGAGGACGAGCAGGAATTAAGCTTGGGGATGTTGATACGTCTCCAACGTATCTATAATTTATGAAGAATTCATGCTATTTTATTATCTATTTTGAATGATTACGAGCTTTATTATACACTTTTATATTACATTTGGGACTAACCTATTAACTGGAGGCCCAACCCATATTGCTGTTTTATTGCCTGTTTCAGTATTTCGAAGAAAAGGAATATCAAAAGGAGTCCAAATGGAATGAAACCTTTGGGAGCGTGATTTTTGGAAAGGATATGATCCGGGAGACTTGGAGTTAAAGCCAGGAGATAGGAGGGCGCGCCCACCCCTCTGGGCGCGCCACCTGTCTTCTGGGCCCCTCGAGGCTCCCCGACCGACTTCTTTCGCCTATATAAGTCCACGTACCCTAAAAACATAGAAGGCGAAGATAGATTGGGAGTTCCGCCGCCGCAAGCCTCTGTAGCCACCAAAAACCTCTTAGGAGCCCGTTCCGGCACCCAATCGGAGGGGGATCCCTCACCGGTGGCCATCTTCATCATCCCGGCGCTCTCCATGACGAGGAGGGAGTAGTTCACCCTCGGGGCTGAGGGTATGTACCAGTAGCTATGTGTTTGATCTCTCTCTCTCTCTCTCGTGTTCTCTCTATGGCACAATCTTGATGTATCGCGAGCTTTGCTATTATAGTTGGATCTTATGATGTTTCTCCCCCCTCTACTCACTTGTGATGAATTGAGTTTTCCCTTTGAAGTTATCTTATCGGATTGAGTGTTTAAGGATTTGAGAACACTTGATGTATGTCTTGCCGTGTTTATCTGTGGTGACAATTGGATATCACGTGATCCACTTGATGTATGTTTTGGTGATCAACTTGCGGGTTCCGCCCATGAACCTATGCATAGGGGTTGGCACACGTTTTCGTCTTGACTCTCCGGTAGAAACTTTGGGGCACTCTTTGAAGTACTTTGTGTTGGTTGAATAGATGAATCTGAGTGTCACGCCCAATATGCGACCCTATCCAAACGGAACTCGAAGGTCCCACCAAGGATAGACCCGCATATTGGAACGCTTTTGCAAGGTAGATATCATTACATCAACATTACATAAAAGATGGGGATACATACAAGAGGCATACAATGCCACACGAACAACATCACAATACATTAGAGCACCATCCGACTATGGATGAAACACAAACAGAAACTCAAACGACATCCACCCTGCTAGCCCAGGCTGCCGACCTGGAACCTATCCCCTGATCGAAGAAGAAGCAGAAGAACTCCAAACAAGCAAACATCGCTCTCGCGTCATGATCATCGTATAAACCTGTACCTGCAACTATTGTTGTAGTAATCTGTGAGCCACGAGGACTCAGCAATCCCATTACCATGGGTATCAAGACTAGCAAAGCTTAATAGGAAAGGAAGGGGTAAAGTGGTGAGGTTGCAACAGCGACTAAGCATATATGGTGGCTAACATACGCAAAAGAGAGCGAGAAGAGAAACAAGCGGAACGGTCGTCAACTAGTAATGTTCAAGAAGTGATCCTGAGCTCCTACTTACGTCAATCATAACACAGAAACCGTGTTCACTTCCCGGACTCCGCCGAGAAGAGACCATCACGGCTACACACGCGGTTGATGCGTTTTAATTCGGATCTGGTGTCAAGTTATCTACAACCGGACATTAACAAATTCCCATCTGCCACATAACCGCGGGCATGGCTCTCGCAAGTTTATACCCTGCAGGGGTGTCCCAACTTAGCCCATGACAAGCTCTCGCGATCAACGAAGGAATAGACCTTCTCCCAGGAAGACCCGATCAGTCTCGGAATCCCGGTTTACAAGACATTTAGACAATGGTAAAACAAGACCAGCAAAGCCACCCGATGCGCCGACAATCCCGATAGGAGCTGCGCATATCTCTTTCTCAGGGCAACACCGGATGGGACTAGCTACGAGTAAAACCAGACTTCGAGTTTCCCCGAGGTGGCCCATGAGCAGCCTCGATTCGGACCAACACTTAGACAAGCACTAGCCCGTGGGGGGGCTAAAATAAAGATGACCCTCGGGTTGGCCGACCCAAGGGAAGGGTATAGGTGGTGGTGAGGCAAATGGTAAAACCAAGGTTGGGCCTTCTTTGGACAAGTTTTATTCAAAGCGAACCGTCGGGGGTCCCATAAATCACCCGACCGCGTTAGGAACGCAAAATCCGGGAACATAACACTGGTATGACGGAAACTAGGGCGGCAAGAGTGGAACAAAACACCAGGCATAAGGCCGAGCCTTCCACCCTTTACCAAATATATAGATGCATTAATAATATACGAGATATTGTGATATCCCAACATAACCCTGTCCACCATGGAGCAATCTTCAACTTCACCTGCAACTAGCAACGCTATAAGAGGGGCTGAGCAAAGCGGTAACATAGCCAAGCAACGGTTTGCTAGGAAGGGTGTGAAAGGTTAGAGGTTCATGGCAATTTGGGAGGCTTGAAGGAACAAGTGATAGGAAGCGCATCATATTGATAGAACGAAGCAACTAGCATAGCAATGGTAGTAGTGAGATCCAGGGTAGCGGTCATCTTGCCTGAAATCCCGCAAGGAAGAAGAACGAGTCCATGAAGAAGACGAACGGATGAAGCCGAACCAACCGTAGAACGAATGAATCCTCACGATCACAATGAAACAGAACTAACAAGAAGAAGCACACAACATAGGTAAACACACCACACATGAACAAGGCATGATGCACAACAAGCATGATGCATGACAAGGCTACGTGAAGCTACTCATGGCAAGATATGATGCAAACAAGAACAACACATCAAGGCAAGTTTAAATGAGGCCGGAAACAACATATAACAATTCCGGTAAGTCCTCATATGCAAATTTCGAAATGGGTCCAGATCTCAATAAACCTT
Organism: Aegilops speltoides; assembly: GCA_021437245.1. Lineage (NCBI taxonomy): Eukaryota > Viridiplantae > Streptophyta > Magnoliopsida > Poales > Poaceae > Aegilops > Aegilops speltoides. Next base: position 228,848,812 of record CM038142.1, read on the forward strand.
ATGTTCAAGTTGTTAAACAGCAAGTTAAGATGCACCAAGATGATCTACACGAGATTCTAGTCAAGGTACATATAAAGTTCATTAGATTCGGAGCTACGGTCTAGAAGATATGAGCAAAACAAGTTAAACATGGCATCGATGCAAAATGCATACAAACATCAAGCAAACACCTCAAAACAAGGATGCAACATGATAAGATGGCACTACATGCAAAATCAAGCAAGTTTCATATAGAGCACACTCAAAACGGAGCAACGGTGCAACACATACACTCTATACAAGTCATAACAACAATATGTCCATAACAGCAACCAAGCATCTTGCAAGCATCAAAACAATAAGCTACAACACCCCAACATAATAAAAAAGTTCATGGGCATGAATTACAGGTAAAGCATAACAAAACATGAACACTGAGCTATCTCCAGAAATCACTAGAACATGCTCCAAAACACATGGTAAGATTGCAAATAATAACAGTTTCAGACTTTAGCAGAAATAACATCAGGTTGCAATGTTTAGAGCAAGCAAACATGTTACAGCAACATATCATGGCAAACAAAGGCATGGAATCAATCTACTAATTGCATAGATCAAAAGTCCCTTACTGACCATGAGCCAAAAAGGATCAGAAAATATGATGGAACCCATGTAAACATGGCAAGTTATATTACAGATTCATACATGGCAGGAACAACAATAAGTAGACATGTTGGTGAGCTTGAACCACTCACCACAGAGAAATACATGGCATGGCAAGGCAACCATCAGTAAGAAGGCATGTTTGTGAAGTTAAGCATGGCAAGAGAAAGGTCATAGGATGCATGGAACACTAGCAAAACACATGGGAACTAGTGAACTTAATGTTAACAGGCTGAAAGCAACATTATCAAGCAACTTTGGAGCAAGATATGAACAATCTACAGCAAGCTATAAATGCAACCAGGGGCATGGATGGATAGAGCATGACATGTAGATCAAAACATGTTTATAGAACATCTCCAGATTATGCATAGAATGATTAGTAGAAGCATGTTAACATAGCAACAAAATATAACAGAATCTGTCAGGAAAACAACAACAACTACCCTACTTAGCAAGCTTGATTCACTCACCACAAGTCATTGCATGACAAGATAAGCATAGCATCATCAAGAAGACATGTTTATGTAACCAACCATGGCAAGAACAAGTCCATAGCATGCAAGGATCAACTATAGCAACCTTGGCTAAATTGAATAACATGTAAACAATCTGCCAGGAAACATTTTGAAGCAAAAGTAGAACACTCAAATGACATGTTAGACAACTCCATAATTTCAAACAAGGGCATGAATGGATATACAAAGACCACATGTTCAAAACACCCTTACTGAAGTATCTCAAAATATGCATGGATCTCTCTGTAGCATCAAGTTTACATGGCATCAAAATAACAGCAGAACAGGGACTAAAATCAGCAATATCACGAAGCCTAGTTTGCATGCTTGTGCTAGTCACCACATTGATCACAAAAATACATGACATACACCCCTGGAAATATGGCATGGCATAGATCAAAACACATTAAGACATCAACCTCATAGGATGCACACATCAATCATGGCAAAAATGACAAATGAGCAAGTTATAACAGTTTCAGCACATTAACATCAACATGCACTCTTCCAACAACATTTCAGGCATCAAGATGAATTCAAATGAAAATGATGCGATGGAAGGAAATGAAGTACTCGTCGAGACGAACAATTTGACATATTGCACGCATGAAACGGAGCTACGGATGCAGAGATACGATGCAGTGAACATGGCATGATAATGTGAAAAACTGGGGACTTGGAAGAAAAAATATACCCTCCGAAACTGGACGGGGTCGTGCGGGACGGAGGGATCCAGCTGGGATGGAGGCGGCGAGGTCGGCAGCGACGGCGGGCGGCGGGCGCGACGCGAGCCGAGGCGGCGGAGGGCCTCCAGCACGGGCGGGCGAGGCGGCCGGAGTGTGGGGGCGCGCCGCTCGCTCCGGCGGGGGGACGGAGGCGATGGCGGCCGGGCGGAGGAGGCTCGGGGCGCCGAGGGGACGCGGCGGCGGGCTCCCGGGCGGCGACGCGCGCCAGCGATGGACGGCGGCGCGAGGCCGGCGACCAAGGGAGCGGCGGAGGATGGGCTGGGGCGGAGCGGGCCGAGCGGGCGGGCGGGCGGCGGGCAGCCGGGCGCCACGTGGCGGCGCGGTTGGCTCGGGAGGCGGCGGACATGTCCGTCTGCGGTGGGGAAAATGTCCGGCGGCGCGAGAGGAAGAAGGCTAGGGTTTGGGCTGCGCGAAATTTCGGGGAGGGGCACATATATATAGGTAGAGGGAGCTAGGAGAGTCCAAATGAGGAGCGGTTTTCGGCCACCCGATCGTGATCGAACGACCGAGAGCATGGAGGGGAGTTAGATGGGTTTTGGGCCACTTTGGAAGGGGTGTTGGGCTGCACACAAAAGAGACCTTTGCGGTTACCCGGTTAACCGTTGGAGTACCAAACGAGCTCCAAATGGCACGAAACTTGACAGGCGGTCTACCGGTGCTATACCAAGGCCACTTGACAAGCCTCGGTCCATTCCGAGAAAGCTTAATACCCACACACGAAAAGAGGCAAAAGGGGAACGCCGGAGGACATAGGAGTGCTGGATTGCAAAACGGACAACGGGGAAAAAGCTCGGATGCATGAGACGAACATGTATGCAAAATGAAATGCACATGATGACGTGATATAAAATGCAGATGATGACATGGCAAAGTGCAACACGCAAGCAAATGACATGGCAACGACGGCGAATAACTGGCGGACACCTGGCGCATCGAATCCGGGGCGTTACACTGAGATTGTGTGATGCATATCGTATAATCATGCCCACGGATACTTGAGGTGACAATGGAGTATCTAGGTGACATTAGGGTTTTGGTTGATTTGTGTCTTAAGGTGTTATTCTAGTATGAACTCTTGAATAGATCGATCAGAAAGAATAAATTTGAGGTGGTTTCGTACCCTACCATAATCTCTTCGTTTGTTCTCCGCTATTAGTGGCTTTGGAGTGACTCTTTGTTGCATGTTGAGGGATTGTTATATGATCTATCTATGTTATTATTATTGAGAGAACTTGCACTAGTGAAAGTATGAACCCTATGCCTTGATTCCTACCATTGCAATACCATTTAAGCTCACTTTTATCATTAGTTACCTTGCTTTTTTATATTTTCAGATTACAAAAACCTATATCTACTATCATTATTGCACTTGTATCACCATCTCTTCGCCGAACTAGTGCACCTATACAATTTACCATTGTATTGAGTGTGTTGGGGACACAAGAGACTCTTTGTTATTTGGTTGCAGGGTTGCTTGAGAGAGACCATCTTCATCCTACGCCACCTACGGATTGATAAACCTTAGCTCATCCACTTGAGGGAAATTTGCTACTGTCCTACAAACCTCTACACTTGGAGGCCCAACAACGTCTACAAGAAGAAGGTTGTGTAGTAGACATCAATATTACACCAATATGAATTTACAATGAGTTCATAACAGTACCTAAGTGGTGATTTTTTTCTTATACTAACGGAGCTTACGAGATTTCTGTTAAGTCTTGTGTTGTGAAGTTTTCAAGTTTTGGGTAAAGATTCGATGGACTATGGAATAAGGAGTGGCAAGAGTCTAAGATTGGGGATGCCCAAGGCACCCCAAGGTATTATTCAAGGACAACCAAGAGCCTAAGCTTGGGGACACCCCGGATGGCATCCCCTCTTTCATCTTCGTTCATCGGTAACTTTACTTGGAGCTATATTTTTATTCACCACATGATATGTGTTTTTCTTGGAGCGTCATTTTATTTTATTTTATTTTGCTTGCTGTTTGAATAAAATACCAAGATCTGAAATTCTTAAATGTTAGAGAGTCTTCACATAGTTTCATAATTATTCAACTACTCATTGATCTTCACTTATATCTTTCGGAGTAGTTTGTCGTTTGCTCTAGTGCTTCACTTATATATTTTAGAGCACGACATTGGTTTTATTTTGAAGAATTAGATGAACTCTCATGCTTCACTTACGTTATTTTGAGAGTCCTTTAGAGCATCATGGTAATTGCTTTGGTAGAAAATTTAGTCCTAATATGATGAGCATCCAAGATAGGTATAATAAAAACTATCATATAAAATGCATTGAATACTATGAGAAATTTGATACTTGATAATTGTTTTGAGATATAAAGGTGGTAATGTTAGGGTCATGCTAGTTGGTTAATTATGAAATTGAGAAATACTTGTGTTAAAGTTGGCAAGTCCCGTAGCATGCACGTATGGTGAACGTTGTGTGACAAATTTGAAGCATGGGGTGTTCTTTGATTGCCTTCCTAATGAGTGGAGGTTGGGATCGCACAATGGTTAACTCCTACCAACCCTTACCCTAGGAGCATGCGTAGTAGTACTTTGCTTCGAGGGCTAATAAACTTTTGCAATAAGTATATGAGTTCTTTATGACTAATGTGAGTCCATGGATTATACACACTCTTATCCTTCCGTAATTTGCTAGCCCCTATGGTACCGTGCATTGCCCTTTCTCACCTTGAGAGTTGGTGCAAACTTCGCCGGTGCATCCAAACCCCGTGATACGATACGCTCTATCACACATAATCCTCCTTATATCTTCCTCAAAACAACCACCATACCTACCTATTATGGCATTTCCATAGCCATTCCGAGATATATTGCCATGCAACTTTCCACCGTTCTGTTTATTATGACACACTCCATCATTGTCATATTGCTTTGCATGACCATGTAGTTGACATCATATTTGTGGAAAAGCCACAGTTCATAATTCTTTCATGCATGTCACTCTTGATTCATTGCACATCCTGGTACACCGCCGGAGGCATTCATATAGTCATATCTTGTTCTAAGTATCGAGTTGTAATTCTTGAGTTGTAAGTAAATAAAAGTGTGATGATCTTCATTATTAGAGCATTGTCCCAGTGAGGAAAGGATGATGGAGACTATGATTACCACACAAGTCGGGATGAGACTCCGGACGAAAAAAGAGAAAAAAAGAGGCCATAAAAAGAGAGGAAAAAGGCCCAAATAAAAAAATGAAAGAAAAAGAGAGAAGGGGCAACGCTTCTATCCTTTTACCACACTTGTGCTTCAAAGTATCACCATGATCTTCATGATAGAGAGTCTCCTATGTTGTCACTTTCATATACTAGTGGGATTTTTTCATTGTAGAACTTGGCTTGTATATTCCAATGATGCACTTCCTCAAAATGCCCTAGGTCTTCGTGAGCAGGCAAGTTGGATGCACAACCACTTAGTTTCTTTTGGATGAGCTTTCATACATTTATAGCTCTAGTGCATCCGTTGCACGGCAATCCCCACTCCTCGCATTGACATCTCATGGGCATATCCATAGCCCATTGATTAGCCGCGTCAATGTGATACTTTCTCCTTTTTTGTTTTCTCACATAATCCCTATCATCATACTCTACTCCACCCATAGTGTTATGTCCATGGCTTACGCTCATGTATTGCATGAGGGTTGAAAAGGCTGAAGCGCGTTAAAAAGTATGAACTAATTGCTTGGCTGAAACCGGGGTTGTGCATGATGGGAGCACTTTGTGTGACGAAAATGAAGCATGGCCAAACTATATGATTTTGTAGGGACAAGCTTTCTTTGGCTACGCTATTTTGATAAGACATAAACTGCTTGGTTAGCATGCTTGAAGTATTACTATTTTTATGTCAATATTAAACTTTTATCTTGAATCTTTTGGATATGAACATTCATGCCACAATAAAGAGAATTACAATGATAAATATGTTAGGTAGTATTCCACATCAAAAATTCTGTTTTTATCATTTACCTACTCGAGGGCGAGCAGGATTAAGCTTGGGGATGCTTGATACGTCTCCAACATATCTATAATTTTTGATTGTTCCATTCTATTATATTATTTATTTTGGATGTTTAATGGGCTTTATTATACACTTTTATACTATTTTTGGGACTAACCTATTATCCAGAGGCCCAGTCCAAATTTCTAATTTTTTTTTGCCTATTTTAGTGTTTCGCAGAAAACGAATATCAAACAGAATCCAAACGAATATCAAACAGAATCCAAACGGAATGAAACCTTTGGGAGAGTGATTTTTGGAACAAACGTGATTCCGAGGACATGCAGTGGATGTCAAGAAAGAAGCAAGGAGGCCACGAGGCAGGGAGCCGCGCCTGCCCCCTGGGTGCGCCCCACCCTCGTGGGCCCCTTGCAGCTCCACCGACCTACTTCCTCCTCCTATATATACCCATATACCCCGAAAACATCTAGGAGCACCATAGATCAGGAGTTCCGCCGCCGCAAGCCTCTGTAGCCACCAAAAACCAATCGGGACCCTGTTCCGTGTTAGGACCCGGACTCAATGCCACATCGATCTAGCATGTAACACCTCAGATCACTTTGCGGCCTCACGCACGGTATTCCCACGGGTGTCGCCTTACCTTTGCCCGGGACCGTTTGCGCCTTTTGGCACACGTATATGATAGTGTCGCTAGCATCCATATGATAAGGAGCCCGGGCTGACATGGCTAGTCGTAAACCCAAAGTGGCACAAACTTACGAGACAGCATCCATGACCCAAAGATCGAACGTGTCGGTCATCATCGAGTAAGTTCCGGCTGTAGCACTGGCTAGCAGGACTCGGTGAACCGGGCAGAAGCGGGCTAACAGGACTCCGGTATTCATCGCATGACATTTCACCAAGGGATGAACACGAGAACGAAGAAGGACACATGCGGCCAGCCTAAGTGTTCCGAGCGGTAGCAAGCTACCATGGCTCGATGGAAACACTAGGAGACATTTCCGTAAGAGAGGCTACTAAAGATAAACAACTAGATAGTCGATCCCACACATACCAAGCATTTCAATAACATACACACAATATGCTCGATATGTGCAAATACAACATGGCATCACAACACGACTCTACGACTCAATTATGTATTCATTAGGCTCCAAGGAGCGAGATATTACAAACAGGGGTCTCATGACCCAACATTCAGAGCATACAAATCAAAGCACAAGCGGAAGCTAATATGTCTGAGTACAGACATCTACAAATGAAAAAGGCTTAGAAGCCTGACTATCTACCAGATCCTGCCGAGGCACAAGATCGTAGCTGAGGTATCAAGCTAAACGTCGAAGTCCACGCAGAACTACTAATGATACTGACGTCTCTCTGCAAAAACATAAAATAGGCAAACGTGAGTACAAATGTACCCAGCAAGACTTACATCTACATATGCATCATTATCAACAAAGGGATGGTGGGGTTTAACTGCAGCAAGCCAGCTTTGACTCGGTGGCTATCCTGAGCTACGACTGCAAGTAACTCTTTTGAGGTGGCGCACACGAGTCCACATATTCACCATATCAATACACCACTATAGATCCGCTCCGTCTCCCTACGAGAACGCCATCCATATCACTCACGCTTATCTTGCGTATTTTAGAGTATCCACTTTCACTTGTCTATGAACTGATATAGGCAACCCAGAAGTCCTTTACCACGGACACGGCTATTCGAATAGATCATATTAACCCTGCAGGGGTGTACTTCTTCATACATGTTTCCACCACTTAGCATCTGCACACGACATGTGCTCGGCAGACTTCAAGCGAAAGCCGACGTGGGTGTAGACCACGACCTACCTAAACACTCAAGTCTCTATTCCAGGTTTATCACCTATTCGGGTTCCATCCATGAGGAGATCCGGCCGAAGTTTCGCTCACAGCCCCAAACGATGTGAACAGGGTTCCGTGACACCAAACGGGCGCCCGGTTTACCCGGCCACGTGCCTACCGCATCACAGCCCACCCCTACGGTCAAGATCAAGCCTGGCCTCCAAATACTAAAACACGAAACTACTTGCAACTCCTGGACAGAGGACAAGGGTGAATAAGAAGTCGAGCGGGGTCATATTTCAGGGCCCAATGCATGGTAGTAGCTGAATCATGGATCACAAACACAGAACTCAGTTCCTAAGGACGGCTTCAATGAGACAACCCACCATGTACTCCTACATGGCCTCTCACCGATACCTTTACCAAATCGTGTTCACACACTTATCTCACACACAGTAGGACATGTTCACACACCTCTGATTCATCCTCGATGAATCAAACCTGACTCAACTCTAAGCGAGAGCAGGCATGACAAACAAGCATGAATGAGTAGGCACAACAGGCTCAAACAACTCCTATTCATGCTAGTGGGTTTCATCTATTTATGTGGAATGACAGTCATGCAAAGGATAAAGGGGTTCAGCTACCGCAGCAAGTAATGTATGAATCGTTGTTGTCCTAATGCAAGAAAAGAGAGCAGGAGCGAGAGAGTGGGATTGTATCGGAATGAACAAGGGGGTTTTGCTTGCCTGGCACTTCTGAAGATAATATAGTTCTTCATCGGTGTCATCGAATTCATCGTCGGTACGTCGTCTACCGAGAGGGGACAATTACCGGCAAACAAGAAACAACACAATCAATGCGATGCAACGATATGATGCATGATAATGACATGGCAATATGCTGGTGTTTTGAGCTAATGCAGCAGTAAGCCAAGTTAATTGAAGTGGAATTCAAACAAGGTTAAACTCGAACTCCAAATGATATTTCAGAAGTTGCCCTAATCATGATTCATCCTATTCAGTGAGGTGAACTTGTTCAATCATGCATGAAAGTGGTACAGATGGATAGATTGGATTTTTCTGATAATTTTTCATATATAAATTATTTGATTTGGAGCTACAATTTATTTTCTATGATTTTTTGAAGTTTGCAACATTTTCTGGAATTTCCTATATAAAAATAATTCCAGAAAATAAGTTACTGCGTCAGCATGACATAGGTGTGACGTCAGCAGGTCAACTGGGCCGGCCAGGTCAAACCTGACCTGTGGGACCCATACGTTAGTGTCTCAGGCTGGTTTGGGTGTACGACAGGTGGGGCCGGTCAACGTTGACTTGACTAAGTCAAAATCTGACACGTGGGGTCCACAGGTTAGCACTAATCTAAACAGAAAAATTAAACTAATCTAATTAGGCTCGGGGCCCACATGGCAGTGGCTCAAGGGGGTGTTTAGAGTGGTCATTAGCGGCTAATGAAACTGCCACGTCAGCGTCACCGGAGTTACGCCGGCGGCGACCAGAACGCGGCGGAAGCACTCTGGAGGGGCTCGGGTTTCGCCTACGGTGCACCATTCGGTGCGCCCTTTGGCCCCGCGGAGAGCTGGCGCGATAACGCGTCGGATGGTGGTGGTCTCCGGGCCTAGGGTGCCTGGAGTCGACGGCGGCGAGCTTGGTTGCGGCCGAAGCACGGGAGCAGTCGGGTTCGGCGCTACTGCGTACGAGAGGAGGATCTGGTGGTTGTGCTCGGCGTCTGGGAGTGTACTGAGCGCACTGATGGGCTCGGACGCGAGCGGCAGCGGCTGTGGCCGCGGCGGCGCCATGGCCGGCGGCAGTGAGGTCTCGGGCTTGACGGAAGCGACAGCCAGAGGGGGTAAACGAGCACGGGGAGAGGGGGGTTCGGCGTAGTGGCTCACTGCGGTTGTAGGGGGCGTCGAAGTGGTCTCGGGGAAGCACGGACGGCGACGCAACGGCGATCTGGCAGCCGTGCGCGGAGAAGACGGTCGATGGCGTCGCTACGATTCTTCTGAGCTCGTGTGCTTCGACTTGGAGGAGCATCGGGTTGTCTCTAAGCTCGTGGGCATGGAGGAGGGGAGAGGAAGGCCCGGTGGCCACGGTGAACGACGATGGTGGCGACGGCCGCGTTGGTCTGCTTTCGGGAGAGGGGCTAGAGGCGAGGGAGAGAGCAGAGAGAGGGGAAAGCGAGAGGGGGCCTCGGGTGTCTCGAGACGCGATCGATGGCGAAGCGGCCGCCAGCCACAAGGTGAGGTGGTGGCGCCGACGCAGCGTCGTCCCAAAGACGCAGCTGCTTCGGGTGAGGGGAGGAAGATGACGCAGCTGGGCTGCACAAGATGTGAGCATGGCTGAGCTGGGCCACGGATGGGCTGCCGGTGACTACAAGGCAGAGCCCACGGTGGGTGCAGTAAGTCCTGCTGCTCTGCTTTTATATTTCTATTCTGTTTTTCTATTATTTTGTAGTCTTTGTGGCTTTTCTAAAAATACCTAGACCCTTACAAAAATCACTAAACTGCACATGCCCACTGTATAGAATATATCCAACATGGAACATTTTAGTTTATGACTATTTGAGCATTTAAAATATTTGTAGTATTTAAATGCCCAAATGCAAATAGAGTATGATTTAATTCAGAGCCCAATATGTCCTGCAAAAATATAAACCATTTTTGGTAGATGCTTTCACCTCAAACCAGAAATGTTGAACATTTTTAGAGGGCATTTTGAGTTCAATGGAAAAGATTTTATTTTGACCCTAGTTGAATTCATTTGGTGCTAGGGTTTAAGCATCCCCATTTCAAGTTCATTTAAATATAAACATGATGACATGGATGAAGATGCAACTAATTACAAACAAAGATCTAGGGCTGTGACATTCCGACACCCTGCCGGAGGGGGGATCCCTCACTGGTGGCCATCTTCATCATCCCGGTGCTCTCCATGATGAGGAGGGAGTAGTTCACCCTCGGGACTGAGGGTATGTACCAGTAGCTATGTGTTTGATCTCTCTCTCTCTCTCTCTCTCATTCTTGATTTGGCACAATCTTGATGTATCGCGAGCTTTACTATTATAGTTGGATCTTATGATGTTTATCCCCCTCTACTCTCTTGTAATGGATTGAGTTTTCCCTTTGAAGTTATCTTATCAGATTGAGTCTGTAAGGATTTGAGAACACTAGATGTATGTCCTGCATGTGCTTATCTGTGGTGACAATGGGATATTCAGATGATCTACTTGATGTATGTTTTGGTGATCAACTTGCGGGTTCAGTGACCTTGTGAACTTATGCATAGGGGTTGGCACACGTTTTCGTCTTGACTCTTCGATAGAAACTTTGGGGCACTCTTTGAAGTACTTTGTGTTGGTTGAATAGATGAATCTGAGATTGTGTGATGCATATCGTATAATCATGCCCACAGATACTTGAGGTGACATTGGAGTATCTAGGTGACATTAGGGTTTTGGTTGATTTGTGTCTGAAGGTGTTATCCTAGTACGAACTCTATGATAGACCGAACGGAAAGAATAGCTTCGTGATATTTTACTACGGACTCTTGAATAGATCGATCAGAAAGGATAACTTTGAGGTGGTTTCGTACCCTACAATAATCTCCTGTTTGTTCTATGCTATTAGTGACTATGGAGTGACTCTTTGTTGCATGTTGAGGGATAGTTATATGATCCAACTATGTTATTATTGTTGAGAGAACTTGCACTAGTGAAAGTATGGACCTTAGGCCTTGTTTCCTAGCATTGTAATACCATTTGTGCTCACTTTTACCACTTGTTACCTTGCTGTTTATATATTTTCAGATTACAAATACTCATATCTACCATCCATATTGCACTTGTATCACCATCTCTTCGCCGAACTAGTGCACCTATACAATTTACCTTCGCAGGGTTGTTTGAGAGAGACCGTCTTCATCCTACACCTACCACAGATTGATAAACCTTGGGTCATCCACTTGAGGTAAATTTGCTACTGTCCTACAAACCTCTGCACTTGGAGGCCCAACAACGTCTATAAGAAGAAGGTTGCGTAGTATACATCACACACCGATTTGCAACTTTCAATCATACCGAAAATCACTTGTGGTTTGGCCTAAGCCAAATCGGTGGAACGAATTCCTACAATTTGGTCGGTCTGAGATGAGTCCGGCGTACACCTAACCCTAAATTTTCAATTCAAATCTAGTCTAATGGAGGTTCTCTATGGATGGATCGATCTCATACGTGGTAAAGAACATGCATTGAACTTGTGCTCAGAGTCGGAGGTAAAAAGAGTGCATAAGGGGTCGAACTCACACCGTAGTTTGGCGGTGAGTTCGCTACGGCAGCAACAACGGCATTGAAATCCGTTGACGGCGGTGAAGACCAGCGGCGGGAGGTCTCTAGCGACGAGGGGATGATCCGGAGACCCGAGAGGTAGAGCAGGACATGCGCGGGCGAAGAGGTTTTGAAGTGATTTACAAAATCTGGCCCGTCAGTATATATATCCTGACACTGTCGGTGTGACCGAGTGGAACAACTCAGTGGCACCGAGGCGCAGAATCGCAAGCGGTTACTGCAGCTCGGTGAGACCGAAATGTTCTAATCGGTTGCACTGAGATTGAAAACTTGATCAACCTAGTGAATTTGGTGTGACTGAAATGGAGGAGTCGGTCAGACCGAAATAGACAGAGAGGTTTTGGAAGTTTTAAGTCTATGACAAAACGGGACTCCGAGTGCTCCTCACACAGAGGGTTTGAATTTGACTTCGATCAAACTTTGTGATGTAGCATGAATAGAATTTGAGAAGAGAAAAGCATAGATAGCTAGAGGGAGTTCTTAGGCATTCTTGTCCATCCATTTGGCAAAAATAAGAAACTCCAAACAATAAAAGCAACAAATGGATGTCCTCGAATGAGAAAAGTATACAACCAACATGCTCACACTATAAAATAGAAAATGATATATGTGGCAAACCATGCACAATCACTCTAGCATCTATCAAGCAACTAGCGATGACTAGGTCATCTGTATATGAGTATATTAACTTAGGAGTCAAATGAGAACATTTGATCATAGGTCACACTCATCGTTTAAGCACAAGTGGGGTTACCACTTTTACATAAAGCATTGTTGTGTTCACACCATTATAGTTGCTTTAGCTCAATTCTTAGAGTAAATCTCCCCCTAGATGTGATATCCCCCCTAAGAGGGATGAACTAACCTTGGATTTTGTCGATGATGACTTCATGTAGATGTTGAAGATGTGGATGCTCATTGTTAATGTAGATCATTTGAAGCAATCCATTGGAGTGAGTTGCAATTTCAATACCTACATGGGTTAGTCCCACAAGGAACAAACAAGTATATCCATAGACATAGAGTGAAGCACACGCACATGATTATGTCCATGAAAGCATTAGGTTACCTTGTCCCTTGTCTTACCAACAAGAGGGTTTGTGACTCCTTGAACTAGTGCAAGATGTGGAAGTTGTTTGCACTTGTCCTTGCCAAAATAAGTATCAATGAAGTATGTTGGCTGAGTCACCCTCAAAAACTCTCTAGTTCTTCTTCTTTGGGATCCACATCATCTTGATGGGAATACTTGGAGTTGTAGATGTACTTGATGAAGTAGACCTTGATGTAGTCTTGGGAACCCACTTGACCAAGGCCTTCGGAGCATCTTCAAGTGCATCAATCTCTTCTTGAAGCTTGTCCTTGCCTTTTAGCTTGTGGTCTTGTGGTGGAAGATCATCTTGAGCTTGTGTCCCCTTGAAGGAAGTAGGGTCATACTTCTCTTGTTGAGGAACAACCTTCATCTTGGGGTATTGATCTTCTTCCCACTCAACTCCATTTGCATTGAACTTTTCTTCAAAACCAACACCTTGATTCTTCTGGTGCCTTCCTTGCTTGCGTACAATTTCCTCAAGTTGCTTACTTCTGGCAAGGCTTTTGTAAACAACTTTCTCTATAATTCCCTGCAATAAGCTATTTTCTTGCTCAAGTGTAACTTGGCTAAGAGAATCATTAGTGGGATCAAGAGAACTACTAGAAGCAACAATATTGGATTTAACATGATTATTGTTACTACTAGAAGAAGAATCTTTCTTGTTCTTGTTGCTAGATTTTACTTGTGGCATGTAAGTAGACAAGAGTAAACGCTTGGCAATGTAAGAAGAACTTTTCTTCCGAAGATCATCGTTGATGGCCTTTAAGACCCATGCTCTTGCTCAAGATTGAGCTTTTCAAAGCGTAACTTCTCATGAGTTATTAAAAGTTCTCGATGATCTTCTAAAGTAGTTTCATGAGCTAACTTAAGAGTGTTTAGTTCTTTAGTTAGATGCTCAATATCCTTCTTATCATTGTCATTCGTTTTATCTTGATTAACATGATTAATTGACGTTTCATGATAGTATTCATCACTAGAGTTGTCAACAAGTAAATCATCATCACCTAGGAAGTCATCTTCATCACTATTGAAATCAACATACTCGGGGTGTGTGACCTTGGGGCCATTAGCCATGAGGCTTCTCCCAATTCCTTCATTTGGTGAATCAAATATGTCATAGGAGTTGGTTGACACAAGTGCTAGACCGGCAACACCTTCATCTTGAGTATATTCGGAGTCAGAGTGATAACTTGTCTCAGAGTGGTGGTCAGAGTCAGAGCCGGATACCAATTCACCAACATGAGCTTGATGTCTTCGTTTTGTGTAGCTCCTTGATGACTTGTCCTTCCTTTCTGAATCCTTGCTTCTTCGAGAGGTTCTTCATTCATAGAGATCATCTCTACTCCTTATCTCTCTTGGAGGTGATTCTTCTCTTTTGCTTCTTCTTTTGGGTAAGTCTTCTCTTATTTTGTAGGGAGTCGTACACTCATTGGAGTAGTGTCCGGGTCTTCCACAATTGTAGCAGTTCCGCTCACGACTAAAAGATCTTTTGTCATTTGAAAGCACATTTGCTCCCTAGGTGGTTTTGGTAATTAATGACAACATACTTTGTGGTTGGACTAATGCTTTTATCAAGTATGTTTCAGGAAAGTCAACCACTCTGGCATGGCAAAAGGTCTAGAAAGGTGAACCCCTAAGATGCTAAGGAAAGGATTGGCAAAAGCTCAAGACTCCATTTTTGGTTTAGTGATCCAAGATCACATTGAGTCCATAGGAAAGCCAATACTATTAAAAGGGGATGAGGTTATGATGATGATCTGGTTGCTCTAAGTGCTTAGTGATTTATCTCTCAAACTATCAGCAATCTTTCACTCCAACATAAACTCATAAGTAATCTCGGTCCCACCGATTCCAAACTCAGTCACACCGAGATGAACCACCTCAGCCATATACCCAAACCCTAAGAATCTCGGATTTTCCGATTCCAAACTCGGTCATTCCGAAATTGGTGTTGCCAAGCTTCTGTAACCTTCTGTACTCAAATCGGTGTCACCGAGATGAGAAAGTCGGTCCCACCGAGATTGGCAAACCCTAGTCTTTGGAAGAATCGGACTAACCGAGATTGTATTTTCGGTCCCACCGAAAATCCCAACGTTCACAAGATTTGAACTTTCGGTCTCACCGAGTTGTCAACTTCGGTCTGACCGAGATTGGTCAAATGTGTGTAACAGTTGGATTTTGTGTGGAGGCTATAAATACCCTCCACCTCCTCTTCATTCGTGGAGAGAGCCATCGAAAGAACTACCACTCCTACCTTACATTTACGAGAAGAAAACTACCTACCCTTGTGTTGAGATCAAGTTGCTCCACTCCCACCATATGAAACTTGATTTCTAGCCTTCCCAAGTTGCTTTCCACTCAATCCCTTCCTCCACCACAGCCAAATCAGTGAGGAGAGTTGAGTGTTGGGGAGATTATCATTTGAAGCACAAGAGCAAGGAGTTCATCATCACCAACACCATCTATTACCTTTTGGAGGTGGTGCCTCCTAGATTGGTTAGGTGTCACTTGGGAGCCTCCGTCATGATGTGGAGTTGAACCAAGGAGTTTGTAAGGGCAAGGAGATCGCCTACTTCGTGAAGATCTACCCCGAGTAAGGCTAGTCCTCCGTGGGCGTAAGCCATGATGGCATAGGCAAGGTTGCTTCTTCGTGGACCCTTCGTGGGTGGAGCCCTCCGTGGACTCACGCAGCCGTTACCCTCCGTGGGTTGAAGTCTCCATCAACGTGGATTGACGATAGCACCACCTATCGGAACCACGAGAAAAATCTCCGTGTCTCCAATTGCGTTTGCTCTACACAATCTCTCCCTTACTATTCATGCAATTTACTTTCCGCTGCCCTATACTCTAGAATTGCATGTTTAGTATGTTGCTCGACTTGTATGCATGATGCTTGACTTGCCCTTCATTGTGAACTTGCTATGATCTTATGATAATCAAAAGGCATAAAGTTTTATCTTGTCGAGTTGTCTAATCACCCCCCCTCTAGACACTCTTGCCTTCAACGATCCTACAATTGGTATCAGAGCATTGGTCTCCATTGCTTTGGTTTGCACACCATTGGAGGAAGATGGACGTGTCTACGTTTGGGAGTGTTAGTCATAGAGTGCCTATTCTTGATGAAGTGTCCTATAACTCGTGGAGGATTGAAATGCTTGCTATCTTTAAGATGTACAACTTGCGCAAATATGTTGAAACCCCATATGTACCACCATTTGACCCCTTGCACCCTACTATGGATGAAGAACTTGATTTGCTTCGTAACCTTAGAACTGTCAATCTTATCATTAGAGGTTTGCCCGATAACTTACTTGAGCTTGTCACAAACTTTGAGTGCGCCCATGCTATGTGGAAGTTCTTGGAAGAACTTTATCCGGACTACTCTTTGAGAGGTCTTGATGAAATTCTATACAAGACTGTTGAATTTGATATGTTGCGCCCCAAAGATCCTAACTTTGATAAATGCTTCTTTGAGCTTCGTGATCTTATGAAAAAGAAGGGTGATCCCGATTTTATCAATGTTCGAATAAGAAATGCTCTTGTATTGCATTCCGATGATTATTATCACGTTGATAAAACTGATGCAAGTCATTATCAAATTGACCTAGGTGTTGATGATGAATTATCTATGGGTCAATATGATGATGAGCATGAGCATGATGACGATTCGGACACCGAGCTAGACAAGATCATGAAGAGTCTCAGTCTTATGGCAAATATGAGAGACTACATATCCGGTGGCAAAGAATGGATTCTTGATAGTGGATGCACCGATCACATGACCGGAGATGAAGACATGTTTCGAGAGCTTGCAAAGAACGATGGTCCACGCAAGTATGTGACTTTTGGAGACAACTCCAAGGGTAAGGTACTTGGCCTTGGTAAGGTGGCCATATCTCATGATAGCTCCATTAAAAATGTCATGCTTGTTGAATCGCTTGGATACAATTTACTTTCCGTGTCTAGATTAGCTGACTTTGGATTCAACGTGCTATTCACCAAAGTAGATTGCCAAGTTTTTCGTAGTGACAATCATAACATGGTCTTCTTGGCATTCGAGAGGTGACCTATACATTGTCGATTTCACTAAGAAAGCTCAACCTAGAACTTGCTTTATTGCTAAATCTGCTAAAGGCTGGCTTTGGCATAGAAGGCTTGGACATGTTGGTATCTAAATTTAGATAAGCTAATTAAAGGTGATCACATTCTTGGTGTTAAAGATGTTTTCTTTGACAAAGATAGACTCTGCATGCATGTCAAGCAGAAAACAAGTAGGAGGAAGTCATCCGTGAAGAATATCATGACCACAAGGAGACCGCTTGAGCTTCTTCATATGGATCTCTTGGTCCCAATGCTTACAAAAGCCTTGGTGGTAACTCCTTTGGTCTAGTTATTGTTGATGACTTTTCCAGATTTACGTGGGTATTTCTACTTGATGACAAATCGCAGGTTCGAAAATCTTCAAAACCTTTGCTAGAAAGGCTCGTAATCAATTTGAGGTGAAGATCAAGAAGGTTCGGAGTGACAACGAACGGAGTTCAAGAACGCCATGTGGACTCTTTTCTCGATGAGGAAGGGATTCTACATGAGTTCTCAGCTACGTACACACCTCAACAAAACGGGGTTGTTGAGAGGAAGAACCGAACGCTCATTGAGATGGCGAGGACAATGCTTGATGAATACAAGACACCAAAACACTTTTGGGGTGAAGCCATTGAGACAGCTTGTCATTCCATCAACAGACTTTATCTTCACAAGCTTCTCGGCAAGACTTCATACGAGCTCCTTACGGGTAACAAACCCCAAGTGGGATATTTTCGTGTCTTTGGTTCAAAATGCTATATTCTTGATAAGCATCGTCGGTCTAAATTTGCTCCTAAAACTCATGAAGGCTTTTTCCTCGGTTATGGATCAAACTCTCACACTTACCGTGTCTACAATAATTTCACCCGAAAGGTTGAAGAGACGGTAGATGTGAAGTTTGATGAATCTAATGGCTCGCAAGTAGAGCAAATGCCTATTGATGTAGGAGACAAGGACCCATCGGAAGCCATTCAAGATTTATCCATTGGAAAGATTCGTCCCATGGAAGTGAAGGAGAGTACCTCATCTACATATGTGGAGCCCCCTACCTCACGGCAAGGTGAACCTCAAGGCAACATGGAGGCTTCCACAAGTGGAACTCACCAAGATGAGGAAGTGCGACAAGAAAATCCACCACAACCTCCTTCTCCACCACCTCAAGACATCACCAACAACACAGACGAAGAAGAAGATGAGGATGATGAGGAAGCTCAGCCTCGACCACGACAAAAGCTATCCCGAGTTCGAGAAAGAGTCAAGAAGGACCATCCCGTGGAACAAATGATGAATGACATCGACTCCGGGAGAATCACTCGCTCTAAGACTCGTTTAGCTAACTTTTGTGAGCATTACTCATTTATTTCCAGTCTTGAACCTATGAAGGTAGAAGAAGCGCTTGAAGACCCGGATTGGGTGAATGCTATGCATGAAGAGCTGCACAACCGAGAGGAACAACGTTTGGTCTTTGGTAGAAAGCCCAATGATGACCAAAACGTCATTGGAACCAAATGGGTGTTTCGGAACAAGCAAGATGAAGATGGACAAGTCATCCGCAACAAGGCTCGTCTCGTAGCACAAGGTTACACACAAGTCGAAGGTATGGACTATGGTGAGACCTATGCCCCCGTTGCTAGACTTGAGTCCATACGCATTCTTCTTGCTTATGCCAACCATCATAACATTACTCTCTATCAAATGGACATTAAAAGTGCTTTCCTAAATGGTGAAATTGAGGAGGAAGTATTTGTGAAACAACCTCCCGGATTTGTGAATCCTAAAAAAAACCCAATCATGTTTACAAGTTGCACAAAGCTCTTTATGGTCTTAAACAAGCCCCTAGAGCTTGGTACAAATGCTTGACTAGCTTTCTTCTTGAAAAAGGATTTGAGATTGGTAAAATTGACTCAACGCTATTCACGAAAAGGGTTGACGGAGAACTATTTGTGTGCCAAATATATGTCGATGATATTATCTTTGGATCAACTAACCCTGATTTCAGTGAGAAGTTTGGAAAGCTTATGTCGGAGAAGTATGAGATGTCCATGATGTGTGAACTCAAGTTCTTCCTTGGGTTGCAAATCAAGCAATCCAAGGAGGGTACTTTTGTCTCACAAACCAAGTACACTAAGGATCTCTTCAAGAAGTTCAACATGCAAGAGAGCAAAGGTATGAGAACCCCCATGCCTACTAATGGACATAATGACTTGACAAAAGGTGGAGAACCTGTTGATCAAAAGGTCTATCGATCCATGATTGGTTCTCTACTATATCTCTGTGCTTCTCGTCCCGATATTATGTTGAGTGTATGCATGTGTGCTCGATATCAAGCTGCTCCTAAAGAATGTCATCTTAAAGCTGTCAAAAGAATTGTGAGATATTTGATACACACACCTAACTTTGGCATTTGGTATCCTAAGAGGGCCTCTTTCGATCTTGTTGGCTATTCCGACTCGGACTATGCCGAGACAAGATAGATAGAAAGTCAACTTCGGTACATGTCAATTTCTCGGTCGATCCCTTGTATCTTGGTCATCCAAGAAACAAAATTCGATATCATTATCTCTCGCCAAGCAGAATATATTGCTGCTGGTTCGTGTTGTGCTTTCGGTTGCTATGGATGAAACAAATGCTTAAGGACTATGGGATACATGCGAGACATGTTCCTTTGCTTTGTGACAACGAGAGTGCAATTAAGATTGGACACAATCCGTGCAACACTCTCGCACGAAACACATTGAAGTTCGTCACCATTTTATTCGTGATCATATTGCTAAGGGTGACATTGATCTTAAGCATGTTCAATCTTGACAAACAGCTTGCAGATATCTTCACAAAACCACTTGATGAGAAAGTGTTTTGTCGCTGAGGAGTGAGTTGAACATCATTGATGCTTCAAACTTGGAGTGAAAACTCCATTGATGCATGCAAGGCATGAGCCTAATTGACTAATCCTTGATATTTCTCTTATGATGATGATCATATGTCTTGGACACATTTGCCCCCTTGTATTGCATCTAACTCCTTGCAGGTACTTGGATGGTCTACATTCAACAAGATTATCACTCACTCAAATCATGAGTAATCTTGTCATTAACCAAGTATCTAGCTCTTTGGGATGTTGAGTTCAAGGAACAAAATTCCATATATCCTTTTGACATCATATACTTCTAGTACTTCACTCATGTCATATTGGATATTCTTGAGTATTTCCTTGCTTGCCTAACCCATGTAGGAAGATGAACTATACAATGGGAAATGGTGCTCCAACTTCACATTCTATGAGCATCAACATCAAGTTCACCTACATGAGAACAAGCAACAACAAGCCCAAGGTATGTCTCTCACATCTTGAAAAAACTTTGCTCAAAGACATGAGTACAAGCAGCTTCAAAAGATGTGATCACATCAAATGCTTAATCGAAAAATGGTAACCCCATTTTGAGCTTAAACGATGAGTATGACCTATGATCAAATGTTCTCATTTGACTCCTAAGTCAATATACTCAAACATAGGTGACCTAGTCGCCGACCCCTGTCTAGATGAAGTACATATGTTTTGGAGTTTTGATATTGTTTTTTTTTTTAATTCTCTTGTTGAGTTTTCCTTAAAAAAAAAACTTCATCTAGCAATCTTTTTATTTTTGTTTCTTCTGTTCTTGTATATATCCTTTAGCTCTGATAAATTCCCTGAAAAACTTTTACAAATTCATTGCAAATCTTCTGAAACATTCCTTGCAAAGTGAGCTGAATTATTTCTGTGTTTCCTTGGAATTAAACTCGGCGTCACCGATTTAAATATTTCGGTCTGACCGAAACAGGATCTGCCCTAAGTCTCTGACTTTCGGACTCACCGATCCATATCAATTCGGTGTCACCGATTTACATTCACCAGGATATTATTTTCTACAGCTCATCTAAATGATTTATATTCTACATACTAAATTTGCTCAGTTGTGATTCTTAATGAACCCACTTCTTTCCTTCCATCTTTCCTGCCCTTCCTGGTTTACTGTCCTTTTCGGCACTTGATGTCAAAGGGGGAGAAGATTTAGGGGGAGCTGGGGAGATTAAAGGAAGAACAATCTTACCTTAAGGGGGAGAGGATCACATCAAAGCTTTGCCATATATTTCTCTGTGCTAAATCTTTTGGCATTATTCTCCTGATTTTGCTTCTCTTGCTCTCACCATTGGTATCTTCTGAAAAGTACACTTGGTATCTTATACAATTGGCATCTTAAAAGATCACAATTGGTATCTTATGAAAAGCAAAATCTCTCTGAGCTCATTGAAAATCTTTCAGTCTTGGGAGACATGTTGGCTGATTCAAGCTAGTGCTCAACATGAGACACTCTTTATACATGTCATCCCTGGCTTGGTACTCTTGATGTTCTTCTTTGTTAGTTGAAGAAATACTCTTGTGTTATCTAACCCTGTTTTCCCAAGTTTATTTCTTCAGGTACTTCACCAAGGAACTTCAAGGTGAGTATATGCATCTTGCAGGATGTGCATGATGGTGACTTGCTTGTGAATACATGTTTGCAAGAAATCACCATGCACATATGCATCATCTCTCATTTACCCTCATCTGCTCTGATGCATATAGCCAAGCTGCATGTAGCACATCTTGTTTTTCTCTCATGTGTGCTTGTGGTAGTCCAAAACCAAAATCTAAAATCTTGCACACTTGTAGGGGGAGCTTGTGTACTACATGTTTGTCAAAGCTTTAATGTTAACTCTGTCTTTCTTTCAGTAAGCTTTGATATCTTTTTCTGTGTGTTGCCATCAATTACCAAAAAGGGGGAGATTGAAAGCACATTTGCTCCCTAGGTGGTTTTGGTAATTAATGACAACATACTTTGTGGTTGGACTAATGCTTTTATCAAGTATGTTTCAGGAAAGTCAACCACTCTGGCATGGCAAAAGGTCTAGAAAGGTGAACCCCTAAGATGCTAAGGAAAGGATTGGCAAAAGCTCAAGACTCCATTTTTGGTTTAGTGATCCAAGATCACATTGAGTCCATAGGAAAGCCAATACTATTAAAAGGGATGAGGTTATGATGATGATCTGGTTGCTCTAAGTGCTTAGTGATTTATCTCTCAAACTATCGGCAATCTTTCACTCCAACATAAACTCATAAGTAATCTCGGTCCCACCGATTCCAAACTCACCACACCGAGATGAACCACCTCACCATATACCCAAACCCTAAGAATCTCGGATTTTCCGATTCCAAACTCGGTCATTCGAAATTGGTGTTGCCAAGCTTCAGAAACATACAGACTCAAATCGGTGTCACCGAGATGAGAAAGTCGGTCCCACCGAGATTGGCAAACCCTAGTCTTTGGAAGAATCGGACTAACCGAGATTGTATTTCGGTCCCACCGAAAATCCCAACGTTCACAAGATTTGAACTTTCGGTCTCACCGAGTTGTCAACTTCGGTCTGACCGAGATTGGTCAAATGTGTGTAACGGTTGGATTTTGTGTGGAGGTTATAAATACCCCTCCACCTCCTCTTCATTCGTGGAGAGAGCCATCAGAAAGAACTACCACTCCTACCTTACATTTCTGAGAAGAAAACTACCTACCCTTGTGTTGAGATCAAGTTGCTCCACTCCCACCATATGAAACTTGATTTCTAGCCTTCCCAAGTTGCTTTCCACTCAATCCCTTCCTCCACCACAGCCAAATCAGTGAGGAGAGTTGAGTGTTGGGGAGATTATCATTTGAATCACAAGAGCAAGGAGTTCATCATCACCAACACCATCTATTACCTTTTGGAGGGTGGTGCCTCCTAGATTGGTTAGGTGTCACTTGGGAGCCTCCGTCATGATGTGGAGTTGAACCAAGGAGTTTGTAAGGGCAAGGAGATCGCCTACTTCGTGAAGATCTACCCCGAGTAAGGCTAGTCCTCCGTGGGCGTAAGCCATGATGGCATAGGCAAGGTTGCTTCTTCGTGGACCCTTCGTGGGTGGAGCCCTCCGTGGACTCGCGCAGCCGTTACCCTCCGTGGGTTGAAGTCTCCATCAACGTGGATTGACGATAGCACCACCTATCGGAACCACGAGAAAAATCTCCGTGTCTCCAATTGCGTTTTCTCTACACAATCTCTCCCTTACTATTCATGCAATTTACTTTCCGCTGCCCTATACTCTAGAATTGCATGTTTAGTATGTTGCTCGACTTGTATGCATGATGCTTGACTTGCCCTTCATTGTGAACTTGCTATGATCTTATGATAATCAAAAGGCATAAACTTTTATCTTGTCGAGTTGTCTAATCACCCCCCCTCTAGACACTCTTGCCTTCAACGATCCTACATCATTGTAGGACCTTGACCTAGAGCTTCTTTCCTTGATTCTACTCTTGTAGAATTTGTTGAAGGTCTTCACCATTAAGCTCAATTCTTCATTGAAGGCTTGTTGCACACGAGGCTTTGTAAGCACCACTAG
Organism: Aegilops speltoides; assembly: GCA_021437245.1. Lineage (NCBI taxonomy): Eukaryota > Viridiplantae > Streptophyta > Magnoliopsida > Poales > Poaceae > Aegilops > Aegilops speltoides. The sequence continues at coordinate 228,872,513 of CM038142.1, forward strand.
ACTTGTTGTGAAGCTCTTCTTTGTCCTTGATTGACATCTCATGAGCAACAATTCTTCCAATGACTTTGGTTGTCTTGAGATCTTTGTAATTTGGCATTAGTTGGATCAATGTGCACACAGTATCATATTTTCCATCCAGGGCTCTCAAGATCTTCTTGATGATGAATTTGTCGGTCATCTCTTCACTTCCTAAGCCGGCAATCTTGTTTGTGATGAGAGCAAGCCTAGAGTACATTTCGGCGACACCTTCACCATCCTTCATTTTGAACTTGTCAAGTTGACTTTGGAGCACATCCAACTTGGATTCCTTGACGGAGTCGGTACCTTCGTGCATATCAATCAAAGTATCCCAAATTTCCTTTGCATTCTTAAGACGACTGATTTTGTTGAATTCTTCAGGGCACAATCCATTGAAGAGGATATCGCAAGCTTGAGCATTGTATTGCAACATTTTCAATTCTTCCGCGGTAGCTTCACGCTTTGGTTCTCTCCCATCAAAGAATTCACCTTGCAAGCCAATACACACAATATCCCAAATGGCGGGGTTATGTCCAAGAATATGCATTTTCATCTTATGTTTCCATCTGGCAAAATTAGTACCATTAAAGTAAGGACCTCTACGGTGGTAATTTCCCTCGCTAGACGCCATACTCTCCTAGGTTGTGAAACCAAGGCTATGATCACCAAAGCTATGGAAATCAAGGCAAATGGAGGCCAATGCTCTGATACTACTTGTAGGATCGAAAGTATGTCTAGAGGGGGGGGGTGATTAGACTACTTGACAAAATAAAAACTTAACCTTTTCCCAATTTTAGTTCTTGGCAGATTTTAGCAACTTAGCACAAGTGAAAGTGCAACTAATCCCCGGGTGGTTTTGGTAATTAATAACAACATATATATCATTGAACTAATAGTTACTTGAGAATTATTTCAGAGTGTTCAGTGATATGGGTATGGCAAGGACTGAAGAAGTGGACCCCTCAAAATGCTAAGGCAAGCATTGGCAAAAGCTCAAGACTCCATTTTTGGTTTAGTGATCCAAGATCACATTGAGTCCATAGGAAAAGCCAATACTATTAAAAGGGGATGAGGTTATGATGATGATCTGGTTGCTCAAGTGCTCAGTGATACATCTCCCAAACTATCAAGAACTTTCACTGCCATATACACTCATAAGTAATCTCGGTCCCACCGATATTCCAAACTCAGTCACACCGAGATGAACCACCTCAGCCATAAAGCCAAACCCTAGAAATCTCGGATTTTCCGATTCAGAACTCGGTCTCACCGAAACTTGAGTTGCCAAGCTTCTGTAACCTTCTGTCATCAAATCGGTGTCACCGAGATGATGAAGTCGGTCCCACCGAAATTGGCTTGCTCTTGTCATTGCACGAATCGGACTAACCGAGTTTGTATTTTCGGTCCCACCGAAAATCCCAACGTTCACATTATTTGAACTTTCGGTCTCACCGAGTTGTCAACTTCGGTCCCACCGAGATTGGTCAAATGTGTGTAACGGTTGGATTTTGTGTGGAGGCTATAAATACCCTCCACCCCTCTTCATTCGTGGAGAGAGCCATCGAAAGAACTACCACTCCTACCTTACATTTCGAGAAGAGAACTACCTACCCTTGTGTTGAGATCAAGTTGCTCCACTCCCACCATATGAAGCTTGATCTCTAGCCTTCCCAAGTTGCTTTCCACTCAATCCTTTCTTCCACCACAGCCAAATCAGTGAGGAGAGTTGAGTGTTGGGCAGATTATCATTTGAAGCACAAGAGCAAGGAGTTCATCATCATCAACAACATCTATTACCTTTTGGAGGGTGGTGCCTCCTAGATTGGTTAGGTGTCGCTTGGGAGCCTCCGTTGAGATGTGGAGTTGAACCAAGAAGTTTGTAAGGGCAAGGAGATCGCCTACTTCGTGAAGATCTACCCCGAGTAAGGCTAGCCCTCCGTGGGTGTAGGCCATGATGGAATAGACAAGGTTGCTTCTTCGTGGACCCTTCGTGGGTGGAGCCCTCCGTGGACTCTCGCAGCCGTTACCCTCCGTGGGTTGAAGTCTCCATCAACGTGGAAGTACGATAGCACCACCTATCGGAACCACGAGAAAAATCACCGCGTCTCCAAAATTGCGTTTGCTCTTCTTAACCTCTCTTTACTACATGTGCAATTTACTTTCCGCTGCCTATACTCTAGAATTGCATGTGTAGGGTGATGCTTGACTTGATCATAATTGTGAATCTGCCAAAAACTGTTCTTTGTCAAAAGGCAGAATTTTTATATTGTCAAGTAGTCTAATCACCCCCCCTCTAGACATATTTTCGATCCTACAAGTGGTATCAGAGCTTTGGTCTCCATTGTATTGGTTTCCATTGCATTGGACTCCATAAGCTTGGTTTCACAACCTAGGAGAGTATGGCGTCTAGTGAGGGTAATTTTCAGAGAGGTCCTTACTTTGATGGTACAAATTTTGCTAGTTGGAAGCATAAAATGAAAATGCATATTCTTGGCCATAACCCAGCCGCATGGGGCATTATTTGTGTTGGTATGCAAGGTGAATTATTCGAGGAAGGAAAAGTTCCGGATCGCGGCTACTACGGAAGAATTGCGGATGTTGCGAAACAATGCTCAAGCTTGTGACATTCTCTTCAATGCCTTTTGTCCCGAGGAGTTCAACAAAATCAGCCGTCTTGAGAATGCAAAAGAGATTTGGGATACTTTGGTTGAAATGCACGAAGGTACCGAGTCCGTGAAGGAATCAAAGCTAGATGTTCTTCAAGGTCAACTTGACAAGTTCAAGATGAAGGAAGGTGAAGGAGTCGCTGAAATGTACTCTAGGCTTGCTCTCATCGAAAATGAGATTGCCGGCTTAGGAAGCGAAGAAATGACCGACCGATTCATCATCAAGAAGATTCTCGAGCTTTGGATGGAAAGTATGACACCGTGTGCACTTTGATCCAAATGATGCCAAACTACAAGAATCTCAAGCCAACCGAAGTCATTGGAAGAATTGTTGCTCATGAGATGACACTTAAGGATAAGGAAGAGCTTCACAACAAGTCAAGTGGTGCTTACAAAGCTACAAGTGATGCTCCCACAACCTCAAGTGACAAGTTAGTTTCCAATGAAGAGATAAGCCTAATGGTCAAAAACTTCAACAAATTCTACAAGAGTAGAGGCAAAGTGAGAAGCTCAAAATCTAGATCATATGATGAAAAGAGATCTTCTAGTCGTGATCGAAACTGCTACAATTGTGGAAGACCCGGACACTACTCAAATGAGTGTACGGCTCCCCACAAGAGAAGAGAAGAATCTCCAAGAAGAAGAAGCTCAAGAGATGAGTCACCTCGGAAAGAGAGAAGGAGTAGAGATGATCGTTATGAACGAAGACCCTCTCGGAGAAGCAAGGATTTGGAGAGGAAAGACAAGTCATCAAGGAGCTACACAAGAAGAAAACATCAAGCTCATGTAGGTGAATGGGTCTCGGCTCCGACTCCGACAATCAATCCGAAGGAAGCTATCACTCCAACTCCGACTACAATCAAGATGAAGGTGTTGCGGTCTTGCTCTCGTATCCTCCAACTCCAACTCCTCGACTTATTTGATTCACCAAATGAGGGAATTGGAAGATGCTTCATGGCTAAAGGTCCCAAGGTATCACACCCTGAATTCATTGACTTTGATAGTGATGAGGATGACTTGCTTGGTGAAGATGAGCTCTTACATGATAAATCCAATGAACCTAGTAACGATGAACATGCTAGTAGTCTTTATAGTCGAGAAGAGTCGAATGACAATGCTATGAAGGAGATTGAGCGTCTAACTAAAGAAATAAACACTCTTAAGTTAGCTCATGAAACAACTCAAGAAGATCATAGAGAGCTCCTAAGATCTCATGAGAAGCTACGCTTCGAGAAAAGCTCACTCTAGAGCAAGAACATGAGTTTCTAAAAGCAATCAATGACGATCTTCGAAAGAAGAGTTCTTCATATCTTGCCAAACGACTTCTCTTGTCTAATTTCTTGCCACCCATTAAATCTAAGCATGACAAGCATAACAAAAATTCTTTCTCTAGTAGTAACAATAACCATGCTAAATCCAATGTTGTTGCTTCTAGTAGTTCTCTTGATTTCACTGACAATGTTTCAAGCCAAGTTACACTTGAGCAAGAAAATAGTTTATTGAAAGGTATCATAGAGAAAGGTGTCTACAAGAGCCTTGCCGGAAGCAAGAACTTTGAGGAAATTGTTCGCAAGCATGGAAGGCACCGGAAGAATCAAGGAATTGGTTTTGGGTGAAAGTTCAACGCCGAAGGTGTTGAATGGGAAGAAGGTCAATATCCTACTCCACAGTTTGTTCTTCAAAAGGAGAAGTATGATCCTACTTCTTCCAATGTGGAACAAGCACAAGATGACCTTCCACCACAAGACCACAAGCTAAAAGGCAAGGACAAGCTTCAAGAGGAGATTGATGCATTTGTTGAAGCACCTCAAGCCATGGTCAAGTGGGTTCCCAAGGAAACATCAAGTTCTACTTCATCGAGCTCAACTACAACCCCAAGGATTCCCATCAAGATGATGTGGATCCCGAAGAAGAAGAACTAGAAAGTTCTTGAGGGTGACTCCGCCAACATACTTCACTCACATTCTTTTTGGCAAAAACTTGTGCAATCAACTTCCACATTGTGCACTAGTTCATGGAGTCACAAACCCTCTTGTTGGTAAGTCAAGGGACGAGGTAATCATTGCTTTCATGGACATCATCTATTGTGAACTTCAATCTATGTCCATGGATATCCTTGTTTGTTCCTTGTGGGACTAACCCATGTAGGTATTGAAAGTGCCCAAATCCAAAGGATAGCTCCCAACTCTTGATGATCTCCATCAACATTGAGCATCCACATCTTCAACATCTACATGAAGTCTTCTACGACAACCCAAGGTTATCTTGACCCTTTAAAAGGGTTCTCACATCTAGGGGAGCTTTGCTCTAAAAATTGAGCTAAAGCATCTTCAAATGATGTGAACACATCAATGCTTTATGTAAAAGTGGTAACCCCACTTGTGCTTAAACGATGAGTATGACCTATGATCAAATGTTCTCATTTGGCTCCTAAGTCAATATACTCATATAAAGATGACCTAGTCATCGACAAATTGTGTGATAGTAGCTAGAGTTTTGATTGTGCATGTTTGACACATATTTCATTTGCTATCTTATTGTGTGAGCATGTTGGATGCATGGTTTTATCCATTCAAGGACATCCATTTGTTGTTTTGGTCGTTTTGATATTTCTGACCAAATGGATGGACAAGAATGCCTAAGTACCTCCCCTAGCTATCTATGCTTTCTTGTCTCAAATTCTATTCATGCTTACATCACAAATTTTGAACAAGTCATTTTTGGACCCTCCGGGTGAGGAGCAGTCGGAGCCACCGATCCGTCAAAGGCTAACTTCCAAAACCTTCTAATTGAATTCGGTCAGACCAACTCACTCAAACTCGGTCGAACCGAAAGCATTTAGACGATCTAGGTTTTCACCTCGGTGAAACCGAGTTGTGATTTTCGGCGTGATCAAGTGCATAACGCCTAGCAGTTATCCATCTCGGTGCCACCGAAGTTTTACAACTCGGTCCCACCGACAATGCGAAGGGGTATATATACTCCGAGGGCCGTGCGCGCTGATTTCTCCTTCAAACGCTTTCGCCCCACCCCTTGCTGCCGTCGCCTTGGTCTCCGGATCGTCGCCGTAAATCGCTTTGTGGCGCCCTCGCCTCGGTCTCCGTCGCCGTCAACGGACATCTCCTCCGAGCCGTTGCGCCAGAGAGAAACTCCACCAAGTTAGGGTGAGTTTTGATCCCACTCGTGCTCCCATCTCCGATTCAATGCACGCTTGGATTGCCTAGTATCTTGCCACGATTGAAATCTTCCTGTACACAGATTAGTTCATTTGGACTAGATTCGAGTAAAAGTTTTAGGGTTAGGTTTCCGCGAACACATCTCGGTGAGACCGATTTTACATTTTCGGTATGACCGATTTGGCCTATGGCCATTGCCGCACCTTCGGTCCAACCGAGTTGTGCAAATCGGTGTGACGAAATGACGATTCTGTGAAACCCTAGTGTTTTCGGCAGATCGAAACCCACTTCGGTCAAACCGAAAGTGGTGTGAAAGCTCCTATTTAAACACTTGGATTCACGAATTTTAAACTTGGTCGACCGAAATGTCTTCATGAAAACCTAATACTAGAATTTGAACTCATTGTTTTTGCAAAAACTTCGCATTTTGTGATGACTCTTCTTCTCTGCCTACACCTTATCTATTCACAGGTTGTCGGCCATGTCGATGCCGGTGGCATCGAACAGGTCGAGACACCCATTGCGAGATATTCCAGAGGCGGGCACTAGTCCCGATCCTAGCAGCTCATCGATGATGGTGAGAGGAGTACACCAAGTGGCTTACCTCCTGCAGCCACCGAGCTAGAAAGAAGAGGAACTCGATGATGAAGACTCAGATTTTGTTGTTGAGGAAGAGGTGACCTCAAAGCCTAAGAGGAAGGTTGTTGCCAAAGAGCAACAAGGTCAACAAACTAAGAAGGGCACCAGACAAAGTGAAGCGATCAACTGCTGCTAAGAAGCTGAATTTGGGAGAGGCAGCTGCAAGCAAAGTGAAGAAAACCTCCAAGAGAAAGAGGTTAGTGCATGATGATGAAGCGAGAAGAGGATGAGGATGAGGAAGCACCCCAGCCTACTCCTCGAAGCGTAAGCTCATGGGTGATGCCATTAAGGCCGAGCCACATCAAAGCCCAAGAAACCTGCTCCAGCTTAAGGCAGCTCCAAGAAAGCCTCTTGCCAAGCCCAAGAAGACCATCGAAACATTCCAAATGTCTGAAAAGAACAAGGATGATGTGCCACCAGTGAGTTAGATGGTGAAGGACCAGTTTTGCTTTGAAACTTCGTCAAAAACTGCCACTACATAATGATGCTCATCCTCAAGCCGAGGATATGAAGGCAAGGAAAGATAGAGGTCTCGGGCTATGGAGACAATCGACCCATATGCCGTGAGGAGAAGAACTGCTGTAGATCCCAGATTTCACACGAGAGAGCAGCAGACTTCTATGAGACCATGCTTGATGGAGAAGAAGCCCATAGTCGCAGACACAAGATATGTTGACTAGAAGTACATTGACAAAAAAGAGCACGAGATTTCTTTCCACATGTGCATGAAAGTTTCACTTGCTTGTGGTGTTGCGGACTTTGTAGGTCGAAGTTGACAAATTGGAACGATGAGATGATTATGCAATTCTATGCCACACTCACTTCTACCCCGATGGAAAGATTGTATGGATGATGAAGGTCAAAGATTTTCTTCTTCTGTTGAAGAATGGGCAGAAATTCTGAATGCTCCAAAGGCAACGAGAAGATGATATTGATGTATATGGGATTCCAAAGAAGAATCATGAATCCATGAAGAACATGTACAAAGAGGTTCCAAAAGGATTTGGGAATCTGAAGCTCGGCTCGATCTACTATCTCCGTGAAGGCTTACCTACCACTAATACCTTTTTGAGGCATACCTTGATGCCCAAGTCCGAGATCATCGCATGATCGAGGGATACTCTATCAACATGCTGCACATACTTGATGAGAAAGCACCTTTCAAGGTGATGGACTTGATGGTAGAGACCATTAAGAGGACTGCAATGACCGAAAAGGTCATGTGGTTTTGCCCATGATTCAGATGCTTATCAATGCCAAGTTTGGCACGGGCACATTCTTGTTGGATAGAGTACATTTACCGTTGCAGCGAGCATGAGGACAATGTTGTTGTGATGGATGAGGAGGATCCAACATCTGTTGAAGGTCAAGCCAAGATTGAAGCTGTTAAGAAAGCCAAAGTCGACAAGGAAGCAAAGAAGCAGCAGCAGCTAAACCAAAGAGTTTCGAGAGCAGATTCTTGAAGCTACCCAAAGGATTGAACAACGCCGCCAGCGCCAGCGCCATGCAGTCTCGAGAGAGCTTAGAGAGGATTGTTGAGGACAAGATCCACGCCTGGATGTGAAGTCGATCAAGTGCAAGTGATCATTAACAAGCTCGAGGCGGACATTGAGGAAGCAAAGCGGAGAAGGAAGAGCTTATGCGTGAGATGCAGGATGACTTAGTCCAGATTATCGCCAACAGATCGCTCCGGTTCCCACAGACCCGATCAGCTGCTATTCCAAAGGATGACACCGGACTACAGCTTCAAACCTCCACAGTTCCAGCGAAGCTACTCTAACTCCAGCTCCAGCTCGGTGACCACTCCTCCAAAGACAGACATCACCAAGTCTTCGCCGATGCTGTCATATCCACTCCGACATCAACCAGACGGAGCCGCGAGCGAGTCCCCAAAGGACGCTTAGCTCTATGCTTTTTCGAACTTTTGGTAACTTGTTGCCAAAGGGGAGAAATTGTATAGATCATAGGACTTCGAGAGAGAGAGTGTTTGTGTCTTTGCGCTTTTGCTCTTTCGTTCTTTTGCGGTTTCTTTGAGATACTTTTGGTTTTCGAGACATTCAGTGTGTTTGATACTACGTTTGATTCTACCTTAATGAGTGCTTGGTCGTACTATGCTTTAATGTGTGCTTAATGCTTATCATATGCCATTCATATCTTGTATGACCATTTACTCATGTCTTGGTGATTGGGTGCATGCTGTTCACTCTTATCATTTTGTGCACTCCACCAAGATGTATGTGACATGGAAGAGTGACCCATGATCCTAATCGATTGTGCATTTGCATTCAAACGCAAATCTTAAATAATGCACAAATTTAGGGGGAGCTCTTGCTTATCACATACTTCTCAAAGCGACGATCTTATTCATTGATTATATCCTTTGTCGAAGCTTTGATCTATATGTTGTCATCAATTACCAAAAAGGGGGAGATTGAAAGTGCAACTAATCCCCGGGTGGTTTTGGTAATTAATAACAACATATATATCATTGAACTAATAGTTACTTGAGAATTATTTCAGAGAGTTCAGTGATATGGGTATGGCAAGGACTGAAGAAGTGGACCCCTCAAAATGCTAAGGCAAGCATCGGCAAAAGCTGAAGGCTCCATTTTTGGTTTAGTGATCCAAGATCACATTGAGTCCATAGGAAAAGCCAATACTATTAAAAGGGGATGAGGTTATGATGATGATCTGGTTGCTCAAGTGCTTAGTGATACATCTCCTAAACTATCAGCAACTTTCACTGCCATATACACTCATAAGTAATATCGGTCCCACCGATATTCCAAACTCAGTCACACCAAGATGAACCACCTCAGCCATAAAGCCAAACCCTAGAAATCTCGGATTTTCCGATTCAGAACTCGGTCTCACCGAAACTTGAGTTGCCAAGCTTCAGAACCTTCATCATCAAATCGGTGTCACCGAGATGATGAAGTCGGTCCCACCAAAATTGGCTTGCTCTTGTCATTGCACGAATCGGACTAACCGAGTTTGTATTTTCGGTCCCACCGAAAATCCCAACGTTCACATTATTTGAACTTTCGGTCTCACCGAGTTGTCAACTTTGGTCCCACTGAGATTGGTCAAATGTGTGTAGCAGTTGGATTTTGTGTGGAGGCTATAAATACCCTCCACCCCTCTTCATTCGTGGAGAGAGCCATCGAAAGAACTACCACTCCTACCTTACATTTACGAGAAGAGAACTACCTACCCTTGTGTTGAGATCAAGTTGCTCCACTCCCACCATATGAAGCTTGATCTCTAGCCTTCCCAAGTTGCTTTCCACTCAATCCTTTCTTCCACCACAGCCAAATCAGTGAGGAGAGTTGAGTGTTGGGGAGATTATCATTTGAAGCACAAGAGCAAGGAGTTCATCATCATCAACAACATCTATTACCTTTTGGAGGGTGGTGCCTCATAGATTGGTTAGGTGTCGCTTGGGAGCCTCCGTCGAGATGTGGAGTTGAACCAAGAAGTTTGTAAGGGCAAGGAGATCGCCTACTTCGTGAAGATCTACCCCGAGTAAGGCTAGCCCTCCGTGGGCGTAGGCCATGATGGAATAGACAAGGTTGCTTCTTCGTGGACCCTTCGTGGGTGGAGCCCTCCGTGGACTCTCGCAGCCGTTACCCTCCGTGGGTTGAAGTCTCCATCAACGTGGAAGTACTATAGCACCACCTATCGGAACCACGAGAAAAATCACCGCGTCCCCAAAATTGCGTTTGCTCTTCTCCACCTCTCTTTACTACATGTGCAATTTACTTTCCGCTGCCTATACTCTAGAATTGCATGTGTAGGGTGATGCTTGACTTGATCATAATTGTGAATCTGCCAAAAACTGTTCTTTGTCAAAAGGCAGAATTTTTATATTGTCAAGTAGTCTAATCACCCCCCTCTAGACATACTTTCGATCCTATAACAAGTCAACCAATCTCAATACAATTCAAGCAAGCGTGCAAAGAGTATATAGGCGGCGGAAAGTAAAGCATGCAACTTGCAAGAAAGCAAATGGGGGGAGTTTGGAGGGAGCAAACGCAATGTTGACACATAAAATTTTGGCATGGTTCTGATAGGTGGTGCTATCGTACATCCACGTTGATGGAGACTTCAACCCACGGAGTGTAATGGCTGCGCGAGTCCACGGAGGGCTCCACCCACGAAGGGTCCACCTAGAAGCAACCTTGTCTATCCCCATGGCCATCGCCCACGAAGGACTTGCCTCACTAGGGTAGATCTTCACGAAGTAGGCGATCTCCTTTCCCTTACAAACTCCTTGGTTCAACTCCACAATCTTGACGGAGCCTCCCAAGTGACACCTAACCAATCTAGGAGACACCACTCTCCAATAGGTAATAGATGGTGTGTTGTTGATGAACTCCTTGCTCTTGTGCTTCAAATGATAGTCTCCCCAACACTCAACTCTCTCTCAAAAATTTGGCTATGGTGGAAAGATGATTTGAGTGGAAAGCAAATTGGGGAAGGCTAGAGATCAAGATTCATATGGTAGGATTGGAATATCTTGGTCTCAACACATGAGTAGGTGGTTCTCTCTCAGAAAATGAGTAGTGGAAGTGTAGGTTTGTTCTGATGGCTCTCCTCACGAATGAAGAGTGGGTGGAGGGGTATATATAGCCTCCACACAAAATCTAACCGTTACACATAGATTCCCAAACTCAGTGGGACCGAATCAGCAAACTCGGTCAGACCAATTCAGGTAAAAATGTGAATGTTAGGATTTTCGGTGGGACCGATATAGTCATCTCGGTGGGACCGATGTGCTAGGGTTAGGGAATAACGTAATCTTCATGTGACCGATCGCATAAACTCGGTGGGACCGATTTCAGCAATAGGCACACAGAGGGTTGGTCAGGCAAACTCGGTGGGACCGATTCTCTCACTCCGATGGGACCGAAGTGTTACGAAAAGGAAACAAGGAGTTTGGTGAGACCAAAACGTTACAAAAAGGAAACAAAGAGTTTGCAATCCCATCTCGGTGAGACTGAGATCCCTATCGGTGAGATCGAAGTAACTAGGGTTTGTGGCAATGGCTATGTGAAATGAAAATCTGTGTCACCGGATAGATCAAATTGGTGGGGCCGAATTTGACTTTTAGGTTTAGGACATATGTGGAAATGAGAAAGTGGTTGAGGGTTTTGGAGCATATCACTAAGCATTTTGAGCTAGTAAGCCATTAAGCAACACATCATCCCCTTTTAATAGTATTTGGCTTTCCTATGGACTCAATGTGATCTTCGATCACTAAAATGAAAATGTAGAGTCTTCAGCTTGTTGCCGATATATGTCCTTTGCATTTTGAGGGGTCCACATCTCTAGTCCATGCCATGACAATCATTGAACTTTCTGAAATGATCATCTTGAAATAGCATTAGTTCAATGAACTATATGTTGTTAAGAATTACCAAAACCACCCAGGGATTAGTTGCACTTTCGAGAATCATCACGCTTATTAGTAGGGCGGGGCGTGTTGTCATCGATCTCAATCATAGCCTTCTTGACTATCTTCTTGTTTGGGCTGCACGGGACACCGATGTTGACTGGGAGCTTAGAAGTGCGCAGATTTAAACTGGTGTTCTCCACAGCAGTAAAGGGCACTGTCTGCTCTAAACGTCCACCTCCTTTAGTGGTTCACTTCTTACCACCTGTTGTATTGCGGACTTCCATCTTCTCGACTGCATTGCTTTTGGTAGAAGGTGGGAAAAGTGAAGCAGGCACATAATGGGAGTCACCTCTACGGCTCTTAAATTACCTCTGGTGCATTGGATAACTGTGCAGGATTCTTACGGGGGCTACACCTAGGTGACAGGCCATCTCGCAAACCAGTTGCAGTAGCAGCCTGTGCACCAGCAGCCGCTGAAGCTGTTGTGTGGTGAGAGTCATCTGTGGATGTCCTGTCATACTGAAATGTGGCCCCATCCCCTTCTTTCCTGGACACATAAGTGCCATCGGCCGCACGCTTGGAATTCGTATCAGGTGAGCGAGAATCTTCCTTGTTTTCAGTGTAGGTGTGTCCACTTCAACACTTGCTGATCAGGTGGCATGTGTCACGACAACATCTCTCATTGCCACCAGGGTAGGCACTATCTAAGCAGCCCTAGCAGATACCGATTCGTCGCTGCCAGATGTACGCATGCCTGCGGTTGTAGTTTGCACAGCTGCAACCGGCGGAGATTGGTGGCCGCGTGCATCAGAACTAGCGGCAACAGTGGATGGTGCAGCGGCTGGTTTGTCAACTAACGGCTCATGAATGTCTGCATTATCAGATGTCGACAACTTGGCGTGAATGCGTTCAAGTAGGTCTTTAGTAGGGCGATTGGTCGAGTGTGCAATAGTCTTCTTTACCCTACATAAAATGCATCGAACGATAAGACAACCATTCAAGAAAGCACATGCAGAGAAAAAAGGTAAGGGGCATGAACAAGTAATTGCCATGTTAGTCATCATAAAATGCCATGTGTGATATGCCAGAGTTGCCATTTGAAAACAAAGCAGGGATTAAAACAAATGCTGTACAAGTGGTTGCCATGAGTGAAAGCTACTAGTTGCCATGGGAGGAAGACAAGAGTTGCCATGTGCTCTAGTAAGTAGTTGCCATGCCAAAGAAGCAAGAGTTGCCATGTATAAAAATTAGTAGTTGCCATGTGGGACAAATAAGAGTTGCCATGTGGCAAGTTTAGTAGTTGCCATGAGGGGCAGGCAATAGTTGCCACATTGGGTACAGTAAAAGTTGCATATGATTAAGGATTGCATCAAACAAATTTAGCGTTAGGACTATGAATAACTTGTCATACTCAACATGCTACAATTGTCATGAAAAAATTCAAAGAGAATGCATTTCCGTATCGCGACACAATGAAATAGCTCAGCCACAAAAAAATATAGAAAAAACTAAGGGGAGAACTGTTTTCCTCAAGTCTTCTAACACAACAGGATCCCCAGTGTTGGACGTTGATGTGTGATACTTCTCCATCGTATCTATAGTTTTTTATTGTTCCATGCCAATATTCTACAAATTTTACATACTTTTGGCAACTTTTTATACTAGTTTCTTAGACTAACATATTGATCTAGTGCACAGTGCCAGTTCCTGTTTGTTGCATGTTTTTTGTTTCGTAGAAAATCCATATCAAACGAAGTCCAAAAGCGATAAAAACTTACGGAGATTTTTTTGGAATATATGGATTTTTGGGAAAAGAATAACCATGAGATTATGCCCGAGGCGGCGACAAGGTAGGGGGCACACCCCAGGGGGTAGGGCGCGCCCTGGGCCCTTGTGGCCACCCTGTAAGGAGGTTGGTGACCTTCTTTGGCTAGAAGAAAGCTAATATCTGGATAAAAATCGTGTTAAAATTTCAGCCCAACCGGAGTTATAGATCTCCGGGGAATTTAAGAAACAGTGAAAGGCCAGAATCAAGGAGCGTAGAAACAGGCAGAAACAGATAGAGAGATCCAATCTAGGAGGGGCTGCCGCCCCTCCGTCGCCATGGAGACTATGGACCAGAGGGGAAACTCTTCTCCCATCTAGGGGGGAGTTCAAGGGAGAATAAGGAGGGGGGCTCTCTCCCCTGTCTCCCAGTGGCGCCGGAACACCGCCGGGGCCATCATCGTGACGACGATCTACACCAACAACTTTGCCTCAATCATCACCAACTCTCTCCCCCTCCATGCAGCGGTGTAACCTCTCTTTTACCCGCTGTAATCTCTACTTAAACATGGTGCTCAACACTATATATTATTATCCAATGATGTATCGCTATCTTATGATGTTTGAGTAGATCCAGTTTGTCCTATGGGTTGATTGATGATCGTGATTGGTTTGATTTGCATGTTTTATTATTGGTGCTGTCCTATGGCGCTCTCTGTGTCGCGCAAGCGTGAGGTATCTCCACTATAGGGTTTGCAATATGTTCATGGTTTGCTTATTGTCTGTGTTGCGTGAGTGATAAAAACATAAACACAGATAAGTGGGTTATGGCGCATGGAAATAAAGAGGACTTGATACTTTAATGCTATGGTTGGGTTTTACCTTTATGATCTTTAGTAGTTGCCGATGTTTGCTAGAGTTCCAATCATAAGTGCATATGATCCAAGAAGAGAATGTATGTTAGCTTATGCCTCTCCCTCATATAAAATTGCAATAATGATTACTGGTCTAGTTATCGATTGCCTAGGGACAAATAACTTTCTTGTGACAAAAAAGATCTCTACTAAAACTAACTTAGTTGTTTCTTTATCTAAACAGCCCCTAGATTTTATTTGCATGCTCTTTATTATCTTGCAAACCTATCCTATCACACCTACAAAGTACTTCTAGTTTCATACTTGTTCTAGGTAAAGCGAAAGTTAAGCGTGCGTAGAGTTGTATTGGTGGTTGGTAGAACTTGATGGAATATTTGTTCTAACTTTAGCTCCTCATTGGGTTGGACACTCTTACTTATCGAAAGAGGCTACAACCGATCCCCTATACTTGTGGGTTATCAAGACCTTTTTCTAGTGCCATTGTCGGGGAACAATAGCGTGGAGTGAATATTCTCGTGTGTGCTTGTTTGCTTTATCACTAAATAGATTTTACTTGTTGTTCTCTTTCTTTAGTTATGGATATGGAACACTAAATACCAAAAAAATTAGGTGTACTTGCTACTCATGGAGATGGGGAACCTCCTAAAACCCACGATGCTCATTATATGAAAGATATTAAGCACTACTTTAATAATTCTGAGAAAACCCCAGTCAACTATATAATGGGAGACATGTTGGATCAACGTGAATACTTTAGGGGTTATCGCTTGACTCAAAAAGGGAAATTATTATGGGATCAAATTCACATGTTGCATTGATATGCTCGGGAACTATGCTTGAGATATGATTATACTTGTTGCTCTAGGATGAAGGCTCCACACCTTCCCTTTTCATGTAAATTTAATGATAATCAAACCTTGGCTTCTTATGCTAATGGTATTTATGATTACTATGATGTGGAACGATAGAAGAATTCGTTGCTTTTAAGGGTGCTTATGAAATTGAATATTTATTTGAAAAGTATGAATCTTTTGATGATGATGTTTATAGTCCTGAAAATTTTGCTATACTTAAGTATTGCTATGAGAATTATGAATATAATGCCGATATTAATGCATTTATTGAGAAAGTCCCCGCTGTCCAAGAAGAGACTAATATCTTGCAGGAATCTAAGGAAGAAGAAATTGAGGATACCATGAGCTCATTAGATGAATAAGATGAGGAGAGCGAAGAACAAATGGAGGAAGAGTGGATTGATCACCCGTTCCCACCTTCTAATGAGAGTAACTCTTTATCCCATACATTATTTAATTTCCCTTCGTGCTTACCGAAGGGTGAATGCTATGATGATTGCTATGATCCCTTCAATTCATTTGAAATATCCCTTTTTGATGAACTTGATGCTTGCTATGCTTGTGGCCATGATGCTAATATGAATTATACTTATGGAGATGAACTTGATATAGTTCCTTATGTTGGAATGAAATTGTTGCTATTGCACCTACGCATGATAGTCTTATTATCTTTTTGAATTCTCCCAACTACACTATATTGGAGAAGTTTGCGTTTATTAAGGATTATATTGTTGGGTTGCATTTTACTACTACACATAATGATTTTGATGAATATAATATGCATGTACTTGCTGCTCCTACTTGCAATTATTATGAGAGAGGAACTACATCTCCGCCTCTCTATGTTTCCAATATGATAAAATTGCAAGAAACTAGTTATACTATGCATTGGCCTTTACTTTGTGTGCATGAATTGTTCTTTTATGACATGTCGATGCATAGGAAGAGAGTTAGACTTCATAATTACATGATATATGTTAGTTTGTTCTCACTACTAAATTACAAATCATTGTTAATTAAAATTTGCTTTGATATACCTTGGGATCCGGGTGGATCCATTACTTGAGCACTATATGCCTAGCTTAATGGCTTTAAGGAAAGAGCTGCCAGGGAGACAACCCAGAAGTTCTAGAGAGTCATTTATTCCTATTGAGTGCTTTTATAAAGTTTAAAACAAAAAAAGAGGGTAACCTAAAACTTTTTCAAAAAGAAAAGTGAAAGTGAGAGAGACGAGCATTGTTAAAGTGGGAGCATGCTTTGAACTTTGTTCATGCCCATGGAAACTTTGTGAATTTAATTACAGAAACTTTTCAGCAAAAATAATTAACCCCTTGTATAAATCCATTGTATTATAAAAATAATGTGCCAAGATTTGCCTTTGGGATGATTAGATTTCTTGCTTGGTTTATGCGGTGCAAAAACAGAAAGTTTGGCTGTAGTGCATGATTTTACAATTTTTACTGGAAATTCAAACGCTTCTAAAATTTTTGCACAGTACTACTATACAAATTTTTATTTGTTCCTAATTTTTAAGAATTTTTGGAGTTACAAAAGTATGGTAGATGTTCAGATTACTATAGACTCTCCTGTTTAAGAAAGATTCTGTTTTTGATGCATTGTTTTGCTAGTTTTGATGAAACCATCGATTTTGTCGGTGGCATAAGCCATGAAGAGGTTATAATATAGTAGCTACAATGAAAAAACAAAATATGAATGGGTTTTGAATAGTACTTAAAGTGGTGATTTGTTTTATTGTACTAACGGATCTCACAAGGGTTTTAGTAAGTTTTGTGTGATTGAAGTTTTCAAGTTTTGGGTGAGATCACGATGGATGAACGAATAAGGAGTTGCAAGAGCCTAAGCTTGGGGATGCCCGTGGCACCCCAAGGTAATATTCATGGACTCCCAAGCAACTAAGCTTGGGGATGCGCCGGAAGGCATCCCCTCTTTCTTCTAACGATCATCGGTAATTTTACTTGGAGCTATATTTTTATTCTTCATATGATATGCGTAAATCTTGGAGTGTCGTGTGCTTTTTATTTTTCTTTTAATAATGTACCATGCTGGTATGAGATAGTTCTTGGTTGATTTATATAATGCTTCATGCACTTCACTTATATCTTTTGAGTACGGCTTTATAGAATGCTTCACGTGCTTCACTTATATCATTTGAAGTTTGGATTGCCTGTTTCCCTACACATAGAAAACCGCCATTTGTAGAATGCTATTTTGTGTCACATATATTTGGTAGAGCATGGGCATATATTTTTTAGAAAGAATTAAACCCTCATGCTTTAATTATATCTATTTAGAGAGTCATAAGGAATTGGTCATTCACATGGTTAGTCATAAAATCCAACGTAAAACTTGTAGATCACTGAATATGATATGTTTGATTCCTAAAGATGGTGATATTAGAGTCATGCTAGTGAGTAATTGTGGATTGGTAAGAATACTTGTGTTAAAGTTTGTGATTCCCGTAGCATGCACGTATGGTGAACCGTTAGGTAACGAAGTCAGAGCATGGTTTATTTTTTGACTGTGTTCCTTATCAATGGCGGCCGGGGACGGGTGTCGGTGTCAAAACCGGCGGATCTCGGGTAGGGGGTCCCGAACTGTGCGTCTAGGCGGATGGTAACAGGAGACAAGGGACACAATGTTTTTACCCAGGTTCGGGCCCTCTCGATGGAGGTAAAACCCTACTCCTGCTTGATTTATATTGATGATATGGGTAGTACAAGAGTGGATCTACCACGAGATCAAGGAGGCTAAACCCTACAAGATAGCCTATGGTATGATTGTTCTGTCCTACGGACTAAAACCCTCCGGTTTATATAGACACCAGGGAGGGCTAGGGTTACACAGAGTCGGTTACAATGGTAGGAGATCTACATATCCGTATCGCCAAGCTTGCCTTCCACGCCAAGGAAAGTCCCATCCGGACACGGGACGAAGTCTTCAATCTTGTATCTTCATAGTCTTGGAGTCCGCCGATGATGATAGTTCGCTATCCTAACACCCCTAGTCCAGAGTCCTCAAGAGCCCTGAACCAGGCTTCAATGACGACGAGTCCGGCGCGCATATTGTCTTCGGCATTGCAAGGCGGCTTCCTCCTCCGAATAATTCATAGAAGATTGAGAACACCAGGATAGTGTCCGGCTCTATAAAATAAATTCCACGTACCACCGTAGAGAGAATAATATTTACACAAGTTCAATCTGCTGACGTATTTCGTGGCGTGACGTCACACCACAACCAAGCCTTTACTCAAATCGTTTTGATTACACCACCTCAGCGCGTTTAGCGAAGCGGTTTTTTTGGCACGTCTTGTCGAAGCAGAGATCGTGTTCCCCTTATTCCGGTATTCCCATTAATACGGACGTGGGTAACCCAACCGCGCCATTAATCGCGGCGCTTGGGAGATAAGCAAGTTTTACCAGGCCAGGGGGGACGCATAGTTTCGTCCGCCCATATATAAGGGGATAAGGATTCACCTTTTTTACCTACGCCTTCTTCCTCCTTTGCTTATCCATCTAAGCGCACTCGAGCTCCAGCTCCCAAGTCCGCACATCTCACCTCGACCTTCTCCAGCCATGTCCGGAGCGGAAGGCAAGTGGATGGCCTCCTCCGTTACGGAGGGGCACATCAAGAAGCTGCGCAGCGTCGGATATCTGTCCAGCGACATCACGCATCGGCTCCCCGATGAGGGGCAGCTCATCCCCACCCCCAGGACCCATGAGAGGGTGGTATTCCTTCCCCATTTCCTCCGCGGACTGGGCTTCCCACTCCACCCCTTTGTCCGGGGGCTCATGTTCTACTACGGCCTGGATTTCCACGATCTGGCCCCAAATTTTGTCCTCAATATCTCGGCGTTTATCGTCGTGTGCGAGGCCTTTCTCTGCATCCAGCCCCACTTCAGCTTGTGGCTAAAGACCTTCAATGTCAAGCCGAAGGTTGTGAAGGGCAGCCAAGCGGAGTGCGGAGGCGCCATGCTGGGAAAAATGCCCAATGTTACTTGGCTTGAGGGCGCCTTCGTGGAATCTATCAAAGGGTGGCAATCGGGGTGGTTCTACATCACCGAGCCGCGTGACCCTAAATGGGCAGCGGCCCCCGAATTCAGATCTGGCATCCCTATGCAGCTCACCTCCTGGAAAGAGAAGGGCTTGCTATGGGGTAGTTCGGAAGAGCTGACCGGACTCCAGACCTGTGTCCAAACCCTGGTGAACAAGAAGCTCAAGCTTGTCAACGTGATCCAGGTCATGCTCTTCCGCCAGATTCTCCCCTGCCAGCAACGGGACTTCAATTTGTGGGAGTTTGATCTGGCACGGCACCAGACCTTGAGCGAGCTCTTCGACACTACGTACGAAAAATGCTTGGAGGGTGCTGTTCAAGGGCGCCGAAGCTCCCGCATCCGCTACCGAAGATCGCGGATTCAGCTTGCAGCGTCCGGCCGGCGAGGTAAGCCATGTTATCCTTTATGGGACACTTGCTTTTCATGTTTTGACTTTATGAGGGATCTAAAACTCCCAATACCTTTAACAGGCCTGGCAGGTGACGTCCGGACAGGTTAACTGTCCGGCTCCCCTTCCAGAAGACCCAGCGGATGCCCGTTTGACAAGGCTGCTGGTCCCGGCACTTTACGTAGTGCCGGAGAAGAAGGCCAAGAAGAAGGCCACGGGAACCCGAAGGAGTTCCCAGTGTCAGGTGGTATCGGACTCATCGTCCGATGACTCCGAGGCGGACTCCTCCCATGAGGACGAGGAGGAGAAGAAAGAGGCCTCTCCCCTAGCGGGGGGAAGAAGAAGAGGAAGGCCTCCCCAACAAGGGAGGCCGAAGGGTCCAAGAAGGGAAGGACCCTTCCCCCGGACTGTTCCGCCAACGTCGATGATGACGACGAGGAGTGGCCCTCAAGGGCCAAGCCCCTGGCGAGATCGTAAGTATACAGACTCCTAGGTGATTTATAATTTTTCTTTTTGTCGCATGGTGTCTTTCTAATGCCGCATATAACCCTGTAGTCCGCCCAAGGATGATCTTCCCGCTTCGTCGAGTGGGTCCTTAGGCACGTCGGATATGGATTCTCTTCCGACCGCCTCCACCCCCCGTAACACTGACGACACCGAGGTGGGATCCCGGGAAGGGATCCACCAGGAGGAGGAGGCCCCGGAGGTGCCGCAGGGCAACCTCCCGGACTTTGCACCGGACTCCGCACCGGAACCACAGTGGTTCCGGAGTCCGGCGAGCGCCCTTCATAAGAAGGGCAAGATCAGTGACACCGCGGCCTCCGCCCAACCGGGCGCGGATAACTTGGCCGGAGGCGCCAACGGCGCTTCCATCAAAGAAGAACACCGCCTTGTCATGAGTGCGGTGATTGAAGGTTCACCGCCAAGAGCGGGCTGACTGAGGCTGCAGCAGCCTTTCCGACGTGCTTTGAGGTAAGAATTTTAAGATATGTAATATAATACCGCATAGACAGAGCCCTCGATGCTCGGTTCGGTGTTGGAAACAAAAGCGGACTGAGGTTCTAAAAGATATATGCAGGAGTCTTAAAAGATATGTCCATATGGGAATGCAGTGCTGCTTGCTTTGACTTCTCTGCAAGACCGATCTGCGGAGGTCAATACCTTGAAGCGAGCCTCGAGCGGTCCGAGAGTGAGCTCGGCCGTGCCAAGAAGCAGCTCGAGGACAAGGAAGGTGAGTAACACCGTATTAAAGTTGTACCTTACAGAAAAGGATTTGGTTGCAAGAGAAATAACAAGGATAACGTGGGTACTCCAGGGGCCACGAACGAGGTGGCAACCCTGAAGGAGGCGGTGTCCGCAGCCGAACGCAATGCGGCCGCGGAACGAGCCGAGCGAGAGAAGCAGGAGGCGCGGGTGGCGGAGGTACAGCAAGAGCTGCAGGCTCTCGTGGAGAAGCACGAGAGTTTGGAGCGTGACTCGAAGACTCGAGAGTCCGAGCTTGCATCGGCTCTTGAGAGTGCCAAAGCCGCTAAGGCCGATGCCCACAAGGCCCTCCAGGAAATCGAGGATTTGAAGAAAATAGCGGCGGGTAAGGCATTCTTCATGCAAAGCAAGCATGTTAAAGTGAATTACCTGTTACTTACCTGAATTCGGAGCTCTCCAGGAGCGTTCGCAGGTCTGCCCCGCAGCGTGTCCAATGCTGCCGCTTTCTACAGAGCCGAGGAGGGGAGCTCGACAGAGAAGGTATTCTGGTCTCAGTATGCTGAGGCCGGACATCTGGTGCCCCTTAGCGACCAGCTAAAGCAGCTGGTCGAGCTCCACAAGGTGGCCTAACAGGCCATGAAGGGCCTTATAGTTCGGCTATGGCCCAAAGAGGCCATGCCTGGGAGCTACTTCGGCCTGGTGCGGCGGCTGGTGGATGCGTGTCCCTGGATTGAAGTCGCTAAGCACTCCTTTGCATTGAAGGTGCCCGTCGGGCCCTTGCCATCCTAAAGTGCATTTGGGGCAGGATGGATCTTGAAGCTTGTGACGGACGCGCCACCGCCGGGCAAGGAGTATCGCACACCCGAGATGTATTATAACGGTGTCTCAAGGGTGCCCGCATTATTGCGGGTGAGTGCTCCAATGATGTAATATTTGGGTAGACTCAGATTTTGTTATCATGTGCTACCAAAACTTTGTTCAGATCGCTAAGCAACGCTTGTTTAATTTAAAATATTACCTTCTGTGCGGCCGTTTATCAAATCTGAGAGATGGCAAGTCGTCGGCTTCAGCCCCCATGCCACGAGTGCTGGGTGTTCAGGAAAAACTTGAGTGCTCTTGTTCCCATTTTTGGGTCCATCTAGGGAGGCGCTCAACACGACGAACGAGGCAACCAGACTTATAGTGCTTGAACACTCTCACTTAGCCATAGAACTCTATAATTTTAAATTTCGGCGAAGCCCCAAGTGTTCGGAAGGTCGAATTCGGGGCGCTATCCACGCCTGGGCCGGACAAAGTCGGTTCCTCGCTCTAAGCGGCATAAGTATTTAGGGACTCGAAAAAACCTCTCGAACAGCGACCGGCTCTCGCCTCATCATGACAGCCAGTTTTAGCTTTCTCCACTGAGGCGCTCGCCTAGCTCAACTGGGGCGCAATCGCAGTGGTTCTCCAAGTGCTACCTTAGCCGATACAACAGAACGTAAGGTACCAAAACATGGGAGCCGGGCAAACCCAACTATTGACCCAAGACATGATTCAGAGCCGATGCATATAATGCTATAAGTTCGGGGTGCCGCACTTGTGAAAGTGTTCGGACTTATCACACCATAATATGGGGAACTTAAGCCCCTGGTGTATTTAGCCGTACCAAAGTGTACGGATGCGACATGTCATAAATGAACATATGTATAAGAAAGGAATGCAATTATAAGCAAAAAGGCAATGCATTGTTTATTCAAGAAATACTGCCATGAATGCAGAATAATACAAATAGTGCGGTAAGCAAGGGATGGGACTATTAAACATGTCCCCCTCTAGGGGTAGGCTGCGAAATGATGTATAAAACAGATTTAATGCTCGTAATGGAGACCACCTGGATACTCGTCGTAGCCTTTCTCCTTCCCTGGCTGTTGCATCGTGAGTTCGAAAGATCTACTGCCGGACAGGGCCTCTGGAGAACGGAGTCCTGTGGATAAAAAAAATAAATAAAAAAAGAAGAAGGAAAAGAAGAATGACACACTTGGGAGCCCCTGGTGTGGTTGAGCCGCATTCTGGGCCTGTCGTGGTCGTGCCCCTCCCCCTATGCCCATGGTATCTCTAGAGCGTAATGATGTACGCGAAGGACCGGTCTTGCAATTTTGCAAGGGCTGGGGTTGGGGCCTCATTGGTACGCGTGCTCGGAACGTGCATGATGGTCTTGTTGTAGGTTACTCCGGGCACGTTTAGCCGTGTCCGGTCGCTTAACGGCCGGACTCGGGAATTGCCTTAAGAGGCTGCTCAGATTTCGCCGAGAGCATTGTATGTTCCTCCGTTCGGAGAGAGCGTTCAGTGTTTCCGTTGACCGTGATGACTCCTCGAGGTCCTGGCATCTTGAGCTTGAGATATGCGTAGTGCGGAACCGCGTTGAACTTTGCAAACGCGGTCCGTCCGAGCAGAGCATGATAGCCGCTGCGGAACGGAACTATGTCGAAGATTAACTCCTCACTTCAGAAGTTATCCGGTGATCCGAAGACCACTTCCAGTGTAACTGAGCCTATACAATTGGCCTCTACACCTGGTACGACGCCTTTGAAGGTCGTCTTTGTGGGTTTAATCCTTGAGGGGTCTATGCCCATCTTTCGCACTGTGTCCTGATAAAGCAGGTTCAGGCTGCTGCCGCTGTCCATCAGGACTCTGATGAGGTGAAATCCATCGACGATTTGGTCTAAAACAAAAGCGGCGAATCTGCCGTGGCGGATGCTGGTGGGGTGGTCCCTTCGATCAAAAGTGATTGGGCAGGAGGACCACGGGTTGAACTTCGGGGCGACTGGCTCCATCGCGTATACGTCCCTGAGTGCACGCTTCCGCTCCCTCTTGGGTATGTGGGTTGTGTATATCATGTTCACCGTCCGCACTTGTGGGGGGAAACCCTTCTGTCCTCTATTGTTCGGCGGTCGGGTCTCTTCCTCGTCATCGCTATGCAGCCCCTTGTCATTATTTTCGGCAATTAGCTTGCCTGCCTACTTGAATACCCAACAGTCCCTGTTGGTGTGATTAGCTGGCTTTTCGGGGGTGCCGTGTATCTGGCACGAGCGGTTGAGTATTCGGTCCAAACTGGACGGACCCGGAGTAGTTCTCTTTAATGGCTTTTTCCGTTGACTGGTTTTGGAGCCTCTGAATCGAGCGTTGACTGCCGTATCCTCGGTATTATTGCCGTTAATGCGGCGTTTGTTCTTGTTGCGACGCGACCTGCCATTGCTGTCCTAGTATCCGGACTGCCAGAATTTTTGCTGAGGTTGTTACTGCGGGCTAACCAGCTGTCCTCTCCCACGCAGAAGCGGGTCATGAGTGATGTGAGGGCTGCCATGGATTTCAGCTTTTCCTGTCCTAGGTGCCGGGCAAGCCACTCGTCGCGGATGTTATGCTTGAAGGCTGCGAGAGCCTCTGCATCCGGACAGTCGATGATTTGATTTTTCTTTGTTAAGAACCGTGTCGTAATTGTCCGGCGATTCGTCGATCGCTGAATTATGTGGCTTAGGTCATCAGCGTCTGGTGGTCGCACGTATGTGCCCTGGAAGTTATCAAGGAATGCGGCTTCCAGGTCCTCCCAGCACCCAATTGATTCTGCTGGCAAGCTATTAAGCCAATGCCGAGCTGGGCCATTAAGCTTCAGTGGGAGGTATTTGATGGCATGAAGATCATCGCCACGGGCCATGTGGATATGAAGGAGATAGTCTTTGATGCAAACCGCGGGGTCTGTTGTGCCATCGTATGATTCAATGTTCACGGGTTTGAACCCTTCGAGGATTTGATGATCCATTACTTCATCTGTGAAGCATAGTGGGTGTGCGGTGCCTCTGTATTGGGCTATATCACGACGTAGCTCAAGCGAGCTTTGTCTACTGTGTTCGTCCCGACCGGACTTGTCAGATCCGCGCGACGGTCGTCCGCCGCTAATCGTAGGCGCCAGGCGATCCGTAGATCGATCTTGATTGTCTTGCCTTATCCTCCAATATGTCTCGCAAGTCCGGCGCGTTCCCTCGTGGCTTTATACTTTTCGAGCGATGCCGGGTACGGTTTTAGTGGAGGGCCTAGAGGCCTCTCTGTCGCGGCCACGGGGTGGTCGGTCAGCCATATTGTGCACTGGTGATGCAGGTTTATATGCCTCCTCCTCTAATCGGGGGAGCAGCTTGCGTTTAGGATAACTCTTGGAGGGGCGTTCGAGTTCATGCTCTTCGGCCGCAAGGACTTCAGTCCATCTGTCGGCTAGCAGATCCTGATCAGCTCTAAGCTGCTGCTGCTTTTTCTTGAGGCTGTTTGCCGTGGCCATAAGCCTGCATTTAAAACGATCCTGTTCGACGGGATCCTCTGGCATGACGAATTCGTCGTCGTCGAGGCTTGCCTCGTCTCCGGAGGGAGGCATGTAATTGTCGTCCTCTACCTCTTTGTCTGCCGCTCTCTCGCGAGGGCTGGCTTCTTCATCCTCCTGTGCTGAATCTTGCTGGAGGGGGTTGTCTTCAGCACTGTCAGGGGTGTTGTTGTCTTCGGTGCCGGAATCTCCATTCTTGTTGTCTCCGGTGCCGGCGCTTAGCTTGTTTCTTGGAGGGATCCTCCTCCGTTGTTCCATCGCCATTCCCGTCCTTTGGGGTGTCCACCATGTATATGTCGTATGACGAGGTGGCTTTCCAGTGCCCAGTTGGTGCTGGTTCTTGGTCGTCTCCGGCATCGTCGTCCATACCGTCGATGTCTTCGGAGTCGAAGTCTAGCATGTCGGTTAGATCGTCGACAGTGGCTATTAAGTGGGTGGTGGGTGGGGTTTGAATTTCTTCGTCGTCCGCATCCCAACCGTCCTGACCGCAGTCCGTCCAGGGCTCTCCTGATAATGAGAGATACCTTAGCAAATTCAGGATGTCGCCGAAAGGTGAGTGTTGAAAGATGTCCGCAGCGGTGAACTCCATGATCGGCGCCCAATCGGATTCGACTGGAAGGGGCACGGGAGGTTCGGAGTCCGGCGACGAGTCTGACACCTCGGAGTCACGAGCTTCACAAGGGACAAGGTCAGTATTCGGCTCCATCGCCGTAGAGGTTGCAGCCCCCGATGCGGTTTCCAGCCACCCGTCCTCAATCTGCGCAGCCGGCTACGAATTAAGGGTCGGGGCTGACTCGTGTGCGGCCTCCAGGGCACTGTCCGGAGCAGAGCTAAATCATGAACATCGTGACAGTGCGGCGCGCTCGGCTGTGGCTCGAATCCATCAAAGATCAAGTCTCCGCGGATGTCTGCCGTGAAGTTCAGACTTCCAAATCTGACCTGACAGCCAGGGGTGTAGCTTTCAATCTGCTCCAGATGGCCAAGCGAATTGGCCCGCAGTGCAAAGTCGCCGAATACGAAGATCTGTCCGGGGAGAAAAGTCTCACCCTGGACTGCGTTGTTGTTGATGATGATCGAAGGAGCCATCGAGCCTATCGGTGACGACACAGAGGAACTCTAAATGAAAGCACCGATGTCGGTGTCAAAACCGGCGGGTCTCGGGTAGGGGGTCCCGAACTGTGCGTCTAGGCGGATGGTAACATGAGACAAGGGACACGATATTTTTACCCAGGTTCGGGCCCTCTCGATGGAGGTAAAACCCTACTCCTGCTAGATTGATATTGATGATATGGATAGTACAAGAGTGGATCTACCACGAGATCAAGGAGGCTAAACCCTAGAAGCTAGCCTATGGTATGATTGTTCTGTCCTACAGACTAAAACCCTCCGGTTTATATAGACACCGGGGAGGGCTAGGGTTACACAGAGTCGGTTACAATGGTAGGAGATCTACATATCCGTATCGCCAAGCTTGCCTTCCACGCCAAGGAAAGTCCCATCCGGACATAGGACGAAGTCTTCAATCTTGTATCTTCATAGTCTTGGAGTCCGGCCGATGATGATAGTTCAGCTATCGGGACACCCCCTAGTCCAGGACTCCCTCAACGGGCAATGGTCTTTTCCTACCAATCTACCCCCCTAGGAGCATGTGCATAGTACTTTGTTTCGATAGCTAATAGACTTTTGCAATAAGTATGTGAGTTCTTTAAGACTAATGTTGAGTCCATGGATTATACGCACTCTCACCCTTCCACCTTTGCTAGCCTCTCTTGTACCCTGCAACTTTCGCCGGTACCATACACCCACCATATACCTTCCTCAAAACAGCCACTATACCTACCTATTATGACATTTCCATAACCACTCCGCGATTTATTGACATGCAACTTCCACCATTCCGTTTATTGTGACACGCTTCATCATTGTCATATTGCTTTGCATGATCATGTAGTTGACATAGTATTTGTGGCAAAGCCACCGTTCATAATTTTTATACATGTCACTCTTGAGTCATTGCACATCCCGGTACACCACCGAAGGCATTCATATAGAGTCATATTTTGTTCTAGTATCGAGTTGTAATATTGAGTTGTAAGTAAATAAAAGTGCGATGATCATCATTATTAGAGCATTCCCCAAGTGAGGAAAGGATGATGGAGACTACGATTCTGCCACAAGTTGGTATGAGACTCCGAATGAAAAATAAAAATAAAATAAAAAAGAGGCCAAAAAAGGGAGAAAAAGACAAAAAAATGAGAGAAAAAGAGAGAAGGGGCAATGCTACTATCCTTTTACCACACTTGTGCTTCAGAGTAGCACCATGTTCTTCATGTAGAGAGTCTCTTGAGTTATCAGTTTCATATACTAGTGGGAATTTTCATTATAGAACTTGGCTTTTATATTCCAACGATGGGCTTCCTCAAATTCCCTAGGTCTTCATGAGCAAGAAAGTTGGATGCACACCCACTTAGTTTATTTTTTGAGCTTTCATACACTTATAGCTCCAGTGCATCCGTTGAATGGCAATCTTTACTCACTCACATTGATATCTATTGATGGGCATCTCCATAGCCCGTTGATACACCCAGTTGATGTGAGACTATCTCCCTTTTTGTCTTCGCCACAACCACCATATTCTATTCGACCTATAGTGCTATATCCATGCCTCGCGCTCATGTATTGTGCAAAAGTTGAAAAGGCTTGAGAACATTAAAAGTATGAAACAATTGCTTGGCTTGTCATCGGGGTTGTGCATGATGAAATACTTTGTGTGATGAAGATGTGGTGAAGATGGAGCATAGCCAGACTATATGATTTTGTAGGGATAACTTTCTTTGGCCATGTTATTTTGAGAAGACATGATTGCTTCATTAGTATGCTCGAAGTATTATTGTCTTGATGTCAAATGATAGACTATTTCTTTGAATCACTTGTGTCTTAATATTCATGCCATGATTAGATTATGTGATCAAGATTATGCTAGGTAGCATTCCACATCAAAAATATCTTTCTTATCATTTACCTACTCGAGGATGAGCAGAAATTAAGTTTGGGGATGCTGATACGTCTCCGTCGTATCTATAATTATTGATTGTTCCATGTCAATATTCTACAACTTTTACATACTTTTGGCAACTTACTATTTTCTTGGACTAATATATTGATCTAGTGCCCAATGTCAGTTCCTGTTTGTTGCATGTTTGTTGTTTCACAGAAAACCCATATCAAACGGAGTCCAAACGTGATAAAGACGTGCGGAGATTTTTTTGGAATATATGTGATTCTAGGGAAAAAGAATCAACGCGAGACGATGCCCGAGGCAGCGACAAGGCAGGGGGCACGCCCCAGGGGCAGGGTGCGCCCTGGGCCCTTGTGGACACCCCGTAAGGCAGTTGGTGCCCTTCTTTGGCTGCAAGAAAGCTAATATCCAGTTAAAAATTGTGTTAAAATTCCAACCCAATCGGAGTCACGGATCTCCGGGAATTTAAGAAACGATGAAAGGCCAGAATAAGGGAGCGCAAAAACAGACAGAAACAGAGAGAGATCCAATCTCGGAGGGCCTCCCGCCCCTCCACTGCCATGGAGGCCATGGACCAAAAGGGAAACCCTTCTCCCATCTGGGGGGGGGACGTCAAGGAAGAAGAATAAGGAAGGGGGGGATCTCTCCCCCTCTCTCATCGGAACTTCGCCGTCATCATCACCAACTCACCCGCTGTAATCTCTACTTAAACATGGTGCTTAACGCTATATATTATTATCCAATGATGTATGGCTATCCTATGATGTTTGAGTAGATCCTTTTTGTCCAATGGGTTGATTGATGATCATGATTGGATTGAGTTGCATGTTTTATTATTGGTGCGGTCCTATGGCGCTCTCCGTGTCACGCAAGCATGAGGGATTGATGTCTACTACACAACCTTCTTCTTGTAGACGTTGTTGGGCCTCCAAGTGCAGAGGTTTGTAGGACAGTAGCAAATTCCCCTCAAGTGGATGACCTAAGGTTTATCAATCCGTAGGAGGCGTAGGATGAAGATGGTCTCTCTCAAACAACCATGCAACCAAATAAGAAAGAGTCTCTTGTGTCCCCAACACACCCAATACAATGGTGAATTGTGTTGGTGCACTAGTTCGGCGAAGAGATGGTGATACAAGTGCAATATGGATGGTAGATATAGGTTTTTGTAATCTGAAAATATAAAAACAGCAAGGTAACTAATGATAAAAGTGAGCGTAAACGGTATTGCAATGGTAGGAAACAAGGCCTAAGGTTCATACTTTCACTAGTGCAAGTTCTTTCAACAATAATAACATAATTGGATCATATAACAATCCCTCAACATGCAACAAAGAGTCACTCCAAAGCCACTAATAGCGGAGAACAAACGAAGAGATTATGGTAGGGTACGAAACCACCTCACAGTTATTCTTTCTGCTCGATCTATTCAAGAGTCCATAGTAAAATAACACCTTAAGACACAAATCAACCAAAACCCTAATGTCACCTAGATACTCCATTGTCACCTCAAGTATCCGTGGGCATGATTATACGATATGCATCACACAATCTCAGATTCATCTATTCAACCAACACAAAGTACTTCAAAGAATGCCCCAAAGTTTCTACCGGAGAGTCAAGACGAAAACGTGTGCCAACCCCTATGCATAGGTTCATGGGCGGAACCCGCAAGTTGATCACCAAAACGTACATCAAGTGGATCACGTGATATCCCATTGTCACCACAGATAAACACGGCAAGACATACATCAAGTGTTCTCAAATCCTTAAAGACTCAATCCGTTAAGATAACTTCAAAGGGAAAACTCAATTCAACACAAGAGAGTAGAGGGGGGAGAAACATCATAAGATCCAACTATAATAGCAAAGCTCGCGATACATCAAGATCGTGCGAAGTCAAGAACACGAGAGAGAGAGAGAGAGAGAGAGAGATCAAACACATAGCTACTGGTACATACCCTTAGCCCCAAGGGTGAACTACTCCCTCCTAATCATGGAGAGCTGGGATGATGAAGATGGCCACCGGTGAGGGATCCTCCCTCCGGCAGGCTGCCAGAATGGGCTCCCGAGAGGTTTTTGGTGGCTACAGAGGCTTGCGGCGGCGGAACTCCCGATCTATTCTGTCCCCCGAAGGTTTTACGGTATATGGACTTATATAGGTGAAAGAAGTCGGTCGGGGCAGCCACGAGGGGCCCATGAGGGTGGAGGGGGCGCCCAGGGGTGGGCGCGCCGCCCTGCCTCGTGGCCTCCTTGAAGCTTCCCTGACTTCAGCTCCACGTCTCCTGGATCATGTTCGTTCCAAAAATCACGCTCCCGAAGGTTTCATTCCGTTTGGACTCCACTTGATATTCCTTTTCTTCGAAACATTAAAATAGGCAAGAAAACAACAATATGGGCTGGGCCTCCGGTTAATAGGTTAGTCCCAAAAATAATATAGAAGTGCTTAGTAAAGCCCATAAACATTCAAAACAGATAATATAATAGCATGAATGCTTCATAAATTATAGATACCTTGGAGATGTATCAGGGATCTCCGCTGTAGGGTTTGCAATATGTTCATTGTTTGCTTATTGTCTGCATTGCGTGTCGGTGTACAGAAGTAGGGGCTCTAGTTTGTACCCCTTTACCTATGCATGGGAAGTCAGAGCCGCACCCGCGGACACACCAAGTAGGGCAGAGGAGGAGGGCCGAAGCCACAAGACGATCAAGTAGCGCCAAGACCAGAAACACAGAAGAGCAAGAGCGCGAGGTGGACTCCCCCGGCAAGATCCTTGCCGGGGTGACTCGCCCAACAGAGTGCGCCACCCTTGAGACCGATGGTTCCAACGTCATCAACCACATTGGAACCAAGGCTCGGGAGGCGCCTCCATGGTGGCATGCAGATCTTTGCGAAGATCATTAACACACAAGATCAGATGAGGACCAGAAGACGACGGTCCTCGGCAAGATCCTTGCCAAGGACATCCATGAGACCTCCGGCAAGATCCTTGCCGGGGATGACCGCGACGCCCCGGCAAGACCCTTGCCGAGGACATCAGCGGGGCCGCGGCCAGGCCCGCGCCCTCCAAGGTTCCACCTCCGTTCCCATGCAACTGCCAGCCCAGCCAGCCAGGCGAGCACCTGCGTGGTGACGTGCGGCCCCGAGACCAGCTCAGCAAGCACCTACGTGGTGGCATGCAGATCTTCGTGAAGACGCTACCATCACGCCAACTCAGCAGCCTGCTAGCCTACATGGCGCTGCTCGCCCTGCTGGCCTGGACGCGTGTCGAAGCAAGGCGAGGAGGCAACAAAGCGAGGGGACACCTAAGGGGCGCATTTAATGCGTCTTGTCCCGTAATGACAGGCGATAAGCTTGTAAGCCGTACCCTTTCCACCTCCTGTGTGCCACTGTGGTGCCTCGTTCGACTATAAAAGGAGGCCCGAGGCATACTGGAGAGGGATTCGACTCCTCGAGAAAGTCAAGCACCATAGCTAGCTCAAGAACATTCAGATATACACCAAAGCAGGACTAGGGTATTACACGATCCTCACGGCCCGAACCTGGGTAAACGATCCTCGTGCTAGCTCTTAGACCCGCTCTTTCCACAACCTCGCGCCTGCCAACCATAGTAGGGATTCCATTGGTCCCATAGGTGTCATTTCCATCGACATCTTTGGAGCGCCAGGTAGGGGCCGCAGTTGCGAGAATCCGGTCTAGTAGCTAGTCTAACAGTTCTTTGTCGCCATGGCTCCCAACAGGAAGACGTCTACAACGATCAGTTCATCCGGAGCCGGACTGCCCGTACCAGTGTGGGCGAGTAGCGGGGCGTTCGTGGACAGAACCCGAGGCGCGACCCACGAACACCCACATCGCTCTGGCAGTCTAGGCCTGGTGAGTGGCATCGTTTGTGCACAAGATGACGGGCCGCACACCGCAAATTCCAAAGACGGAGTTGGGCCCCCCGCAGGCGGCGCGGGGCCCTCCCAAGGCGTCGCCGTGCCACCTACCGGTGGCGCGGAGGCCTGCAACACACCCACGCCGGCACCCATGGCACACTCTTCCCAAGTTGTGCGCGATGAGCAGCGTCACCACGCTGGTGACCCTGGGTGCCGCCGTGGGAAGAGTCCTACGCATCCTTCGTAGGACGAGGGAGGCCAGCATGCACGCCGAGGTGCTGGCAAAAATGGCAGATAGCCGCAGGGCCGTGATAGAGCTCCTTCTAACATGGTTAGAAGTCGGAGCGCGTCACGGTCCATGCAGCTTTCGCCCCCGCCCACGCAAGCAGAAGCTTTGGTGCGCGTGCAACTGCTCCTTGACTTTCCTCCTGCTGCGGAGAAGCTCGACGAGTGGAGAGCCATCATGCGGAGCCTCGTTGGCATTGCCAACAAAGATGAGCCGCGACCAGCGGGGCACGTAGGCCGACGCTCCATCAAGCCACCGCATGCCAGTGGATGAAGGGCCGGAGGTGACGCAGCCACGGCGCACTCTCCTCCCCCACACCAGTTACTGCGGGTGTCGATCTATCGTGATGACGCTTGTGATAACATCTCCACAGCGTCGTCCGATCCACGGACCCACCGCGATCAGCGCCATGTTCTTCGGGAGCGAGCCCTTGAAGACGCTCGAACCACCATCGAGCGCCGGCGTGATGCGCACCACCAGTCAGATAGGCGGACAGGGCCCACTATGGACCACCCGGCACCGGGAGGCTACGGTGGCCTACCTTACGAGGTGGGTTGCCCAGCCTTTACCCGTGAGCTGCGGCAGTTCTAGTGGCCCTCCCACCACACGTTCAAGCCCGACGTTGGCGAGAAGTACAACAGCAAGACACACCCGTCAGAGTTCCTCAACATCTACACCATTGTGATGCAAGCTCCTGGAGCCCACGATGACAAGGTGCTTGCCAATTACTTCCGTTTGGCTCTTAAGCCCACGTTGATGCACTTGCTAGCAGATTCCATCTCTTCTTGATTAGATCTGTGCCATGAGTTTCTTGGCGCCTTCACCGGAGGCCATCAAGCTCATGGCCAGGCAAGCGATCTGCATATCACCCCCCAGAAGGAAGGAGAAAACCTACGCAAGTACATCCAGAGGTTTAGCCGGGTGCAGTACAACAACCCAGACGTTCACCCCTCCACCGTGATCAGCGCATTCCATCAGAATGTGCGTAACTGCAGGATGCGTGAAGAGATGGCGATGAACAAGGTCAAAGATGTGGCCAAACTTTATGTTCTGGCCGATAGGTGCGCTCGAGCTGAAGAGGGAAGGAAGTACCCCGGTGAGGACGCCGATGCTGAAACCGACTCTATAGATGATGACACCGCCGCCCCGACGAAGAAGGGACAGTGTTGTAACAGAAAGCGCAAGGGCAAGACTGTGCTTGCCGTCGAGGGATTCAACGACACCGATGCTGCCAAGAAGGCCAAGGCAAGTGACCCTAGAAGTTGCCGGGTGTGCCGCTTGCCGGTCCTTGGCGGCTGCCGACAAGCCAGGAAGCTCCGACAAGCAGTATTGCAGGATCCACCGCACCAAGGGCCATGACCTCCAAAACTGCCGACAAGTTGAGCTGCTTGCTGAGAAGCAAAAAGCCGAGTATGAGAGAAGGGACAAGGAGAAAGGCCAGGACGGTGCCGAAGGGTCCGGCAAGAAGCGTGGCGGCCAAGGAGGCCGCCACGGCAAGGATAACCAGCAAGAGAGGCCCGCTCGGGGCCACGGCAAGAAGCATGAAGACGATGATCACAACATGGACGACGAGTCTGGTGACCACGAGTTTCAGAAAGCCATGGAGGCCATGTGCGTCGACGGGGGCGCCTCGCTGCATACCTCTCACCACCAGCTTAAACAGTGGGCACGTGAGATCACAGCGGTGGAGCGTCACTTGACGCACAGAAGCCACTGAAGTGTCCAGCACACCTATCATCTTTGACACCGAGAACCACCCTGATCACACGACTGCGGTCGGGTGTTTGCCGTTGTTGGTTTCACCAATGATCCGCAACCTCAAGGTGACAAAGATGCTAGTTGACGGCGGGGCCGGCCTAAACTTGATCTCGCCTGTTGTGATCAAAAGACTGCAGATTCCTGATGGAGACCTCGAAGAGATGGGCACGTTTCAAGGAGTCAACCCGGGAAGAAGCTAGCCGAAGGGCAAGGTCACGCTGCCCGTGATGTTTGGAGGCGAGTTGAACTATAGGACGGAGAGGATTGTCTTTGATGTAGCCATGATCCCCTTGCCCTACAATGGGATCCTCGGCCGCGCGACACTAGCCAAGTTCATGGCAGCGTCACATTACGCCTAGAACACGCTGAAGATGCCTGGGCCGATGAACATCATCGCCGTCCCCTCCGACAAGAAGGATGCACTGATCTGCACTGACCAACTATATCGGGAAGCGGTTGCAGCGACTGCTGCCAAGGCACTTGCTCCTGCCGCTGAGGCCCCGGGAGGGAAGAAGACCGGCGAGACCTCTCGCACCCACTTCGGCAAGTGCACCTCTTCAGAGTGTTGTGCTCCCGTCGAGAACATGCTAGAGAGCTCCACTGGCAAGAGCAAGAAATCTAGAGCTACGCCGCCAGAGACAAAGAAGGTGCCCGTCAAGGAGGATGGCATGGGAGGAGCTTTCACCATAAGCTCCACCCTCGATAGCAAATAGGAAGGCGAGCTCGTCACTTTCCTGCGGGCGAATGTCGATGTGTTTGCATGGCAAGCATCGGATATCCCTGATGTTCCCAGGGAGGTGATTGAGCACCATCTTGCTGTCTGTCCTCATGCACGGCCCATCAAGTAGAAGGTCAGGAAGCAAGCTTTGGAAAGACAAGAGTTCATCACAGAAGAGATTAGAAAGCTAGAAGCGGCAGGCTTGGTGAGAGGAGTACTCCATCTGACGTGGTTGGCCAATCCGGTGGTGGTGCGCAAGGGAAACGAGAAGTGGAGGCTGTGTATTGATTACACAGATATCAATAAGGCTTGTCCAAAAGACCCTTTCCCGTTGCCGCGCATTAACCAGATTGTTGACTCCATGGCCGGGTGTGAACTTCTATCATTCCTCGATGCCTACTCAGGATACCATCAGATTTTCATGATGAGAGAAGATGAAGAGAAGACAAGATTCATCACCCCATGTGGTAAGTATTGCTATTTACGGATGCCTTTCGGGTTGAAGAGTGCTGGCTCGACCTTTGTGAGAGTAGTCCAAATTGGGTTTGAGCCCCAACTACATAGAAATATGGAAGCTTATATGGATGACATAGTGGTCAGAACCAAAGACAAGGCAACACTTGTCCAAGATTTGGAAGAGACGTTTGCAAATTTGCGCAAGGTCAACCTCAAGCTGAACCCTCAGAAGGGTGTCTTCGGCATCCCGTCCGACAAGCTTCTTGGGTTCTTCGTGTGTGGGATTGAGGCGAATCCAGACAAGATCAAGGCCATTGATCAGATTGTGGCACCTAGGCAGATTAAGGATGTGCGTTGGCTCACTGGCTGCGTTACTGCCATGAGCAGATTCATCTCCAAGTCTGCTGAGCGTGCCCTTCCCTTTTTCAAAATCTTGAAAAAGGCAGGCCCGATGGAGTAGACCCCAGAGGCCGAAGCAGTGCTGCAAGACTTGAAGAAATACCTTTCCTCCGTGCTGATACTAGTTGCGCCTAAACCGCAAGAGCCACTGCTGCTGTATCTAGCGGCAACGAATCAAGTGGTAGCGCCGCACTAGTGGCACAGAGGGAGGTTGACGAAGGGGCAGTGGCAACGGCAGGACTGGAGGACGGTGAGCCAGGGCTCCCCCCAGCAAGGCCTAGTCCCGGCAAGGCAAAGCCCCCGCAGAGTCTGACGCCAGCGAGACAGGGCCCCCGCAACCAGGTGAGGTGGTGCAGAAGAAGAAGATGATGCAGCACCCGGTTTACTTTGTCAGCTGCCTCTTGCAGGGGTCTAGGTCAAGGTACTCCAATGTGCGGAAATTGCTCTTCGGCCTCCTTATGGCCTCGAGGAAGCTACGTCATTACTTCCGAGCACACGAGATCACCTTCATCACCCGCTTCATGTTGCAACGGATTCTACATAACCCAGATGCAACGGGGAGTATTGTGGAATGGGCCTTGGAGCTGTCGAGCTTTGGTTTGAAGTTCAAAAGTACTTCAGCTATCCAGAGCCGAGTCTTGGCGGAGTTCATTGCAGAGTGGACCGCGACGCCCGATGAGGAGATCCAGGAGACCACTCTTCCTAGCAAGGAAACAATTCGTAACTGGGTTATGTACTTTGACGGGGCTTTTTCGCTACAAGGCGCCGGTGCTGGTGTGCTACTCGTCGCACCCACCGGAGAGCACCTCAGGTATGTGATCCAGATGCACTTTCCGAGGGAGATGTCGACGAACAACACTGCTGAATACGAGGGATTGCTTACTGGTCTCAGGATCGCGGCAGACCTCGGGGTCAAGAAGCTCAGCGTCAGGGGTGATTCACAGCTTGTCGTCCGGCACGTCAACAAGGATTATCAAAGCTGTAGGATCGAAAGTATGTCTAGAGGGGGGGTGATTAGACTACTTGACCAAATAAAAATTTATCCTTTTCCCAATTTTAGTCTTTGGCAGATTTTCGCTAACTTAGCACAAGTCAAGCAATCTTAACACAATTCAAGCAAGCATGCAAAGAGTATATGAGCAGCGGAAAGTAAAACATGCAACTTGCAAGAATGTAAAGGGAAGGATTTGGAGAATTCAAACGCAATTGGAGACACGGATGTTTTTGTCATGGTTCCGATAGGTGGTGCTATCGTACATCCAGGTTGATGGAGACTTCAACCCACGAAGGGTAACGGTTGCGCGTGTCCATGGAGGGCTCCACCCATGAAGGGTCCATGAAGAAGCAACGTTGTTTATCCCACCATGGCCATCGCCCACGAAGGACTTGCCCCACTAGCGGTAGATCTTCACGAAGTAGGCGATCTCCTTGCCCTTACAAACTCCTTGGTTCAACTCCACAATCTTGTCGGAGGCTCCTAAGTGACACCTAGCCAATCTAGGAGACACCACTCTCCAAGAAGTAACAAATGGTGTGTTGATGATGAACTCCTTGCTCTTGTGCTTCAAAGGATAGTCTCCCCAACACTCAACTCTCCCTCACAGGATTTGGATTTGGTGGAAATAAGATTTGAGTGGAAAGCAACTTGGGGAAGGCTAGAGATCAAGATTCATATGGTAGGAATGGAATATCTTGGTCTCAACACAAGTGTAGGTGGTTCTCTCCAAGAAAATGCAAGTTGGAAGTGTAGGTTCCTTCTGATGGCTCTCTCTAGGAATGAAGAGGAGGTGGAGGGGTATATATAGCCTCCACACAAAATCTAACCGTTACACACAACTTGCCAATCTCGGTGGGACCGAATTGAGAAACTCGGTCGGACCGATTCAGCAAATCTAGTGACCGTTGGATTTTCGGTGGGACTAACATGCAACTCGGTAGGACCAATATGGTTAGGGTTAGGGCATAACGTAATCTCGGTGAGACCGATTACACAAACTCGGTAGGACCGATTTTGGTAATAAGCTAACCAGAGAGTTGGTCAGGTAAACTCGGTGGGACCAGTTCGCTCATTTCGGTGAGACCGAAATGTTATGAAAAGGAAACACAGAGTTTACATTGCAATTTCGGTGGGACCGATCGCTCATCTCGGTGGTACCGAAACGTTTCGAAGGAAAACAGAGAGATTACAATCCCATCTCGGTGAGACCGAGATCCCCATCGGTGAGACCAATTTGCCTAGGGTTTGTGGAAGTGGCTATGACATCTGAACTCGGTGGCGCCGGATAGAAAGAATCGGTGGGGCTGAGTTTGACTTTTGGTTTAGGTCATATGTGGATGTGAGAAAGTAGTTGAGGGCTTTGGAGCATATCACTAAGCACTTTGAGCAAGTAAGCCATTAAGCAACACCTCATCCCCTCTTGATAGTATTGGCTTTTCTTATAGACTCAATGTGATCTTGGATCACTAAAATATAAAATGTAGAGTCTTGAGCTTTGAGCTTGAGCCAATCCTTTTGTCCTTAGCATTTTGAGGGGTCCACTTTTCTCACCCATGCCATGCCAATCATTGAGCTTTTCCTGAAATATTCATCTTGAAATAGCATTAGCTCAATGAGCTATATATTGTTAGGAATTACCAAAACCACCTAGGGATAGTTGCACTTTCAATCTCCCCCTTTTTGGTAATTGATGACAACATATAGATAAAAGCTTAGACAAATGATAGTAAGATTGAAAAACATTGTCGCTTTGAGAAGTATGCGAAATGTAAGAGCTCCCCCTAAATGTTTGCATAGTTTAAGATTTGCTTTGGACTGCAAATGCATAATGAGTTAGGATCATCGGTTACTCTTACATGTCACATACATCTTGGTGGAGCGCTCAAAATGATAATAATTAAATACATGCACTCATCACCAAGCAAAGTGAATGATCATATAGATATAAAAGGATAATGGCATCCAACAAGCATTAAGGTAGCATATGATCAAACACATGATCATCCAAGTATCTCACAAAAGCATAAAGTATCTCAAACAAGCAAATAAAGTTAAACCACCAAAACAAGAGAGAATAAAGGCAACACTCTCTCTTGAAGCCTATGATCTATACATTTTTCCCCCCCTTTGGCAACAAGTTACCAAAAAGTTCATAGAAAATTCATAGTACTAAATCAACTCTCAGGCTTGGTCTTCAGGTGGTGGTGTAGAGATGGCTCCTTGGACGAAGATTTCTGTTGACGTAGATGGAGCTGGTGGATTAGGTGCTGGAGCTGGATGTACAGAAGCTGTAGCTGGTGCAGATGAAGTTGCTCTGTTGTCTGGAACAGGCACTACAGCTAATCTCTGACTCTTGGGCACTCTAGCAAAAGCATCAGTGATAGTCTTGCCCTTCCTCTCGTGCATGTCATCCTGAAGTTGCTCAACAACTAACTGTATCTCAGTGACCTTCACATCTAAGTCATAGAACTTCTGCTCCATGATCCTCTCCAGGCTCTCCTGGTTTTGAGTCAGGGTGGACAATCCCTTCTCAATCCTCAAAGTGGAGGCAATCAAGTAGCCAAGCTGATCCTGCTTGCTCTTCAAGAAGTACTGAGATGCCTCATCAATGGTTGGCATCTTTGCAGGCTTTTCAGTCCTTGCCTTCTCCTTCTTTGCTTGTGCTTGCACAGAAGATGGTTCATTTTCATCCATAACCACTGTGTTGTCCTGAAAATCTGGATAGATGGGCATGTGTTCCTTGCCCAAGAGGTATGTGCCAGTGCCCATCTTGGAGTTAATTAGCTCCTGGATCTGTGGGGCATACCCACAACTTCTCTTTTGGTCAGCAACTGTTCTCTTGATAGTTTCCACTATGAGGCTCATGACCTTGAACTTTTGAGGCACATGAAATATGTGAAGTAGGTTGATAGCATGGCCTCTGATCATCTTGTGATCACCTGACTTTAGCAAAAGAGTATGCCTGAGGATCCAGTTGATTGTTGGCAATCCTGATAGAAGGTAATGTACTGATCCAAACTTGTGTGCCTCAACAGCAGCATCTGGGATCTCTCTGTACATATGTGCCATGGAGTTGTGATCCTTCTTCTTCTTGGCATAGACATCCAAGTCATCCTCATTCTCCTTAGGAGCATTGATCAATTTTTCCCATTCTTCAACTGATGATTGGTACCTAGCACCTTCAGACATCCAGACAATCCTTCCATCTGCGTATAAGTGAGCCGTGGAGTAGAACTGCATAATAAGCTCATCATTCCACTTTGTGAGCTTCTGCCCAGCAAAGTCATCCACTCCACAAGCATTGAAACTGTCATACACTCCTGGATAATGCTCTTCATTCTTCCTGATGTACTCCCAGTCCACCCATCTCATATCACAGACTATAGGCTTCTTGTCAAGCAGCACTGTCCCATAGAAGTCCTGCTGTTCCTTTGTAT
Organism: Aegilops speltoides; assembly: GCA_021437245.1. Lineage (NCBI taxonomy): Eukaryota > Viridiplantae > Streptophyta > Magnoliopsida > Poales > Poaceae > Aegilops > Aegilops speltoides. Next base: position 228,912,857 of record CM038142.1, read on the forward strand.
GGAACCTGTAGTCCACAACAATTCTCCTCCTGAATGCATAGGGATCAGTCAATCTCCACTGTCTGAGTCCTGCATCCTTCCTCAGCTTCATATCCTCAGCTATAGGATGAACATCATTGTGATCTGGAATTTTTGGCTTCAACTTTCTCGAGACATGTTCTTCATCATCTTCTTCTTCAACAGCAGCTTCAGGCACTGGGGCCTTGTTTTTCTCTCCAGCAGGAATGTTCCTTGTATTCCTCTTGGGTGCGGATTTGGGCTTTGGAGCAGCTGCCTTGGGAGCTTCTTTGGGCTTTGATGAAGCAGCCCCTGACCTGATGGCATCACCCATAAGCTTTTGAGCTTTGGGTGCTGGTGCAGCAACCTCTTCCTCTTCTTCTTCTTCCATCATGGAAGGCTTTCCAACAACCCTGGCCATGGTCTTCTTGACCCTTTCCTTCCTCTTCTTCCCTTCTGCAGCAGCCTCTTTGGGTTCAGATTCCAAAGATACTTGAGTGGAGGCTCTGGCTTTAGACATGGGAACTCTTCTTGCAGGTGCTTTGGTCATCATTCCAGGCTTAGTGGCAGCAGCTGTGCCATACTCCTTCTTGAGCACCTTCTTCCTGGAAGTGGCCTCATCCTCAACAGCCACATAGTCTTCATCCTTAGACTCTGAGGTTCTCTTCTTTCTGGCCCTGGTGGCTGCCTTGGGTAAGTTCCTGGGTGTGCTCCTGCTTGCATCATCATAGCTTCTAGAGGGACTAGTGCCCTCACTCATCTGAACCTGCTCCTCAGACTTGTTCTGGCTGTCACTTTGATCAGACATGTTGCAAACACTGACAGCAGACCCTATGAATTGATATAGATGAGGTAGAGTAGATGAGCATCATAAAATACAGAGGTTTTTGCAAAAGAATGAGTCAAAAACTTAGTTTTAGTTTTCCATAGAAAGCATTTCGGATCTACCAATTTATGAACTCGGTGATACCGAAGCAGCTTTTGGAACCTAAACTAGTGAACTCGGTCAGACCGAGTCACAGTTCAGTGGCATCGAGACTGCTAGGATTTCACAAAGTCCTGAACTCGGTCACTCCGATTTGCAATTCTCGGTCAGACCGAGAATCACATGTCCAATGGCCTTAGCCGAATCGGTGGAACCGAGTTCTACAACTCGGTTGGTTCGAGATGGTTTCGGCGGAAACCTAACCCTAAATTTTCAATTCACAACTAAACTACGGAGTGTATTCACTGGATAAGATGATCTCAATCATGGAAGGATACATGAAAAAACAATGTGCTAGGAATTCAGAGTGGGATTAGCACAAGGATCAAGTCCATACCCTAGTACGGCGATGGACTTGCTACTGCGGCAACGGCGGAGATGATTCCCGTTGACGGCGGCGAAGACCAGTGGCGGGAGGCAGCTGGCGACGAGGAGGACAATCCGGAGACCCAGGGAGGCAGAGCAGGCTAAGCGCGGGCAAAAGAGTTTAGAGAAATTTCCAAATTTTGGCCCGTGGATATATATAGCCTGACCCTGTCGGTGTGGCCGAGTGGAACAACTTGGTGGCACCGAGATGCATAACTGCAAGCAGTTACAACAACTCGGTGTGACCGAAAAGTTCAAATCGGTTGCACCAAGATTGAAAACCTAGATCGACTTAGTGATCCCAGTATGACCGAAATGGAAGAATCGGTCAGACCGAAACACACAAAGAAGTTTTGGAAGTTTAAGTCTGACGAATCGGGGACTCCGAGTGCTCCTCACACAGAGTGGTTCGAATCTGACTTAATCAAACTTTGTGATGTAGCATGAATAGAGTTTGAGACAAGAAAAGCATAGATAGCTAGAGAGGGTTCTTAGGCATTCTTGTCCATCCACTTGGCAAAAGAAAAGAAACCAAACAACCAAAACAACAAGTGGATGTCCTTGAATGAGTAAAATATGCAACCAACATGCTCACACAATAAAATGGCAAATGAAATATGCGGCAAAGCATGCACAACCAATTCTAGCATCTATCAAGCAATTGGCGGTGACTAGGTCATCTTTATATGAGTATATTGACTTAGGAGTCAAATGAGAACATTTGATCATAGGTCATACTCATCGTTTAAGCTCAAGTGGGGTTCCCACTTTTACATAATGCATTGTTGTGTTCACACCATTAGAGTTGCTTTAGCTCATTCTTAGAGTAAAGCTCCCCCTAGATGTGAGATCCCCCCTAAGAGGGATGAACTAACCTTGGGTTTTGTCGATGATGACTTCATGTAGGTGTTGAAGATGTGGATGCTCAATGTTGATGTAGATCGTTAGGAGCAATCCTTTGGAGTGAGTTGCACTTTCAATACCTACATGGGTTAGTCCCACAAGGAACAAACAGGGATATCCATAGACATAGAGTGATGCACACAGAAGATGATGTCTATGAAAGCATTAGGTTACCTTGTCCCTTGTCTTACCAACAAGAGGGTTTGTGACTCCTTCAACTAGTGCAAGATGTGGAAGTTGATTGCACTTGTTCTTGCCAAAATGATAAGAGTGAAGTACGTTGGCGGAGTCACCCTCAAGAACTCTATAGTTCTTCTTCTTCGGGATCCACATCATCTTGATGGGAATCCTTGGAGTTGTAGTCGTACTTGATGAAGTAGAACTTGATGTAGTCTTGGGAACCCACTTGACCAAGGCCTTAGGAGCTTCTTCAAATGCATCAATCTCCTCTTGAAGCTTATCCTTACCTTTTTGCTTGTGGTCTTGTGGTGGAAGATCATGTTGAGCTTGTGTCACTTTGAAGGAAGTAGGATCATACTTCTCTTGTTGAGGAACAAACATCGTCTTGGGGTATTGATCTTCTTCCCACTCAACTCCATTGTCATTGAACTTTCATTCAAAACCAACACCTTGGTTGGTGCCTTCCTTGCTTGCGTACAATTTCCTCGAATTGCTTACTCCCGACAAGGCTCTTGTAAACACCTTTCTCTATAATTCCCTTCAATAAGCTATTTTCTTGCTCAGGTTTAACTTGGATAATAGAATCATTAGTGGAATCAAGAGATCTACTAGAAGCAACAATGTTGGATTTAACATGATTATTGTTACTACTAGAGGAAGAATCGTTCTTGTTCTTGTTACTAGATTTGACTTGAGGCATGTAAGTAGATAAGAGTAAACGCTTGGCAACGTAAGAAGAAATTTTCTTATGAAGATCATCATTGATTGCTTTTAAGAACTCATGCTCTTTCTCAAGGTTGAGCTTTTCAAAGCATAACTTCCCATGGGTCCTTAAAAGTTCTCGATGATCTTATAAGATAGTTTCATGAGCTAACTTAAGAGTGTTTAGTTCTTTAGTTAGAAGCTCAATCTTCTTATCACTTTCATTCGTTTTATCTTGATTAGCATGATTAATTGACGTTTCATCATAGTATTCATCACTAGAGTTGTCAACAAGTAAATCATCATCACCTAACAAGTCATCTTCATCACTATTGAAATCAACATACTCGGGATGTGATACCTTTGGGCCTTTAGCCATGAAGCATCTTCCAAGTCCTTCATTTGGTGAGTCAAATATGTCGTAGGAGTTTGTTGACACAAGTGTTAGACCGGCAACACCTTCATCTTGAGTATATTAGGAGTCGGAGTGATAGCTTCTCTCGGAGTGATTGTCGGAGTCAGAGCCGGATACCCATTCACCAACATGAGCTTGATGTCTTCGTTTTGTGTAGCTCCTTGATGACTTGTCCTTCCTTTCCGATTCCTTGGTTCTCTGAGATGTTCCTCGTTCATAACGATCATCTCTACTCCTTCTCTCTCTTGGTGGTAATTCTTCTCTTCTACTTCTCCTCTTAGGTGATTCTTCTCTTCTTTTGTAGGGAGCCGTACACTCATTGGAATAGTGTCCGGGTCTTCCACAATTGTAGCAATTACGCTCTCGACTAGAAGATCATTTGTCATTGTAGGACCTTGACTTGGAGCTACTATCTTTGCTTCTACTCTTGTAAAACTTGTTGAAGTTCTTCACCATTAGGCTCAATTCTTCATTGAAGGTTTTTTTCTCACTTGATGATGTGGGAGCTTCACATGAGGCTTTGTAAGCACCACTTGACTTGTTGTGGAGTTCCTCCTTATCCTTGAGTGACATCTCATGAGCAACAATTCTTCCAATGACTTCCGTTGGCTTGAGATCTTTGTAATTGGGCATCATTTGGATCAATGTGCACACCGTATCATATTTTCCGTCCAAAGCTCTTAGGATCTTCTTGATGATGAATTTGTCGGTCATCTCTTCACTTCCTAAGCCGGCAATCTCATTTGTGATAAGAGCAAGCCTAGAGTACATTTCAGCGACACCTTCACCATCCTTCATTTTGAACTTGTCAAGCTGACTTTGAAGCACATCCAACTTGGATTCCTTGACGGAGTTGGTACCTTCGTGCATATCAATCAAAGTATCCGAAATTTCCTTTGCATTCTCAAGACGGCTGATTTTGTTGAATTCTTCGGGGCACAATCCGTTGAAGAGGATATTGATAATCCCCAAGTGCAGGGAATCATCATAGCAATTCCCAAAGGTGGAAGTGATAAGTATGGAGTGTCGAACCCATAAGGAGCTAAAGGTAAGATCAATATTCTCTGAAGCCCTATCTGCCACTAATATGACTCTACGTGCACCGAACGTTTGCTTCCAACTAGTAACTAGAAATAAAACTGTGTTGTGGGTATAAAGAGGATAACTTTGCATGAAATCAGAGAGCTAAAATATAAAAGTAAGTGCTGTTATCATAAAGTTATAATATATTACTAAATAATATAAATAGCGAGTGTGGAATAATGGTGGATCGGTGTGCGGAATTGTCCTAAGCAATTGTTGACAAGATCGATAGTCGTCATTGCAATTTCATATGAGGGAGAGGCATAAACTAACATACTTTTCCTACTTGGATCATATGCTCTTATGATTGGAACTCTAGCAAGCATCCACAAATACTAAAGATTCATTAAGGTAAAACCCAACCATAGCACTAAAGCATCAAGTCCCCTTTTATCCCATACGCAACAACCCCCTTACTCGGGTTTAAGCTTCTGTCACTCTAGCAACCCACTATAAGCGAATCATGAACGTATTGCAACACCCTGCAGCGGGAATCCCTCACGCTTGCTCGACATGGAGGGCACCATAGGACAGCACCAAAATAAAACATACAACTCGTACCAATCTAGATCATCAATCAACTCAAAGACAAAACATATCTACTCAAAACATCATAAGATGCCAACACATCATTGGATCATAATAGGTAGCATAAAGCACCATGTTCAAGTAGGGATTACAGTGGTGTGCGGGAGAGTGGACCGCGTAAAAGAGATGAGGATGGTGATGATGATGGTGATGTTGATGGAGACGATCACCGCGGTGATGATTCCCCTCCCGATGGCATTCCGGTGCCACCAAGAGAGAGGAGGAGAGGTTCTCCGCCTTGTGCTTCCTCCTCCATGGCTTTCCTCATCTGGTCCTTGGCCTTCATGTCGATGATGGCCCTTCTGAGATCCTCCTCCATGGCCTCCGGTGATGATGGCCCCCTCCGGCAGGGTGCCAGAGAGGGCCTAGATTGATTTCTAGTGGCTACAGAGGCTTGCGGTGGAGTAACTTCCGGTCTAGGTTAATTCCCGAAGGTTTCTCTATTTATATGAATTTTTGGCGTTGGTTTCACGTCAGGGAGGTGCCCGGGCAGTCCACGAGATAGGGGGCCACGCCCTAGGGGAGGGGGCGCAGCCCCCACTCTCGTGGGCAGCCCGGGACTCTTCTGGCCCAACTCCGATGCTCCGTGGTCTTCTTTAGGTCCATAAAAAATCCTCAAAAATTGGCGCGTCAATTGGACTCCATTTGGTATCCCTTTTCTGGAAAATACAAAAACAAGGAGAAAACAAAAACTGGCACCTGGCTCTAGGTTAATAGGTTAGTCCAAAAAATCATACAAAATGACATATAAATGCTTGTAAAACATCATAGAAGGATAATATAATAGCATGAATACTTCATAAAATTATAGATACATTGGAGACATATCAGCATCGCCAAGCTTAATTCATGCTCGTCCTCGAGTAGGTAAATGATAAAAGAAATAATTTATGAAGTGTGAATGCTAGCAGGTGCACAAGTTTGATCAAAGATAATTTCGATCACCTTTTCTAGCATCAAAATGTGTCATAAAAGTAGCTTATCTCATAAAACTTTTCATGATCAAGTAACAATCTAGTCACAATGTCAAGCATGGTTCAGAAACTTCATTGAGAACTAACAAACTATAATCTCAGTCATTGAATCAATTGCAATTTATCATAACATCGGAAAGAGTCAAGAATAGAGCTTTTCAGCAAGTCCACATACTCAACTATCATATAGTCTTCTACAATTGCTAACACTCACGCAATACTTGTGGTTATGGATTTCAGCCGGACACTGAGAAAGATAGGGGCTTATTGTGTTGCCTCCCAACGTATTCACCTTTAGGTGATGTCAACAATAATAGCCCATGCTAACTTACATCCAATTGGATATATATATCATGATCTTTCAAACACGAGGAACTTGCCAAAGGATAAAATGAAAAAGGGAAAGGTGAGGATCACCTTGACTCAAGCATAAAGTAAAAACATAAAGTAAAAGATAGGCCCTTTGCAGAGGGAAGTAGAGGTTGTCATGCGCGTTTAGGGTTGATGCACAAAATCTTAATGCAAAAGAATGTCACTTTATATTTCCCCTTGTATGTGGACCTTTATTATGCAGTCCATCGCTTTTATTACTTCCACAACAAGATCGTACAAAGCTTATTTTCTATGCACTAATAAGTCATATATATTTAGAGAGCAATTTTTATTGCTTGCAGCGATGACAACTTACTTGAAGGATCTTACTCAATCCATAGGTAGGTATGGTGGACTCTCATGGCAAAACTGGGTTTACGGTTATTTGGAAGCACAAGTAGTATCTCTACTTGGTGCAAGGAATTTGGCTAGCATGAGGGAGAAAGGCAAGATCAACATGTTTGGAAGGTTAATGACAATATAATTTAACTGAGATGTTGGAAAACATAAACCGTTACGTTGTCTTCCTTGTCCAATGTCAACTCTTTTAGCATGTCATACTTAATGAGTGCTTCACAATCATAAAAGATGTCCAAGATAATATATTTGTATGTGAACCTCTCTTTCCTTATTACTTCCTATTAATTGCAACGATGACCAAAACTACGTTTGCCAACACTCAACAACTTTTATGCCTCATACTTTCTATGTGTGAAGTCATCACTAACCATGTTATAAGCATATGAAATGTATATAAATTCAGATTTATGACATTCAATTCATTCCCCCCATTTACTCATAGGATATACATGAAGCATATGAGTAAATGACAAACTACTCCAAAAGATATGAGTGAAGGATACTGAGTAGGCAAATAATTAACTAGCCATGGGAGGGTTCCTTTTCTATTCAAAATTTCAGATCCAATGATTTTATTCAAACAGCAAGTAAAACAAAATAGAATGACATTGCAAGTATAGGACAACTCATGTGAAGAATAAAAAACTTAGGTTCAACCGATACTAACCAATAGTTGTTGAAGAAGAAAGGTGGGATGCCTAACGGGGCATCCCCAAGCTTAGATGTTTGAGACTTCTTGGAATATTATCTTGGGGTGCCTTGGGCATCCCCAAGCTTGAACTTTTGTGTCTCCTTAATTCTTCTCATATCATGGTTTCTCTTTTTATCAAAAGCTTCATCCACACCAAACTCAACAAGAACTCGTGAGATAGGTTAGTATAAACCAATGCAAAACCTTATCATTTTATACTGTAACAAATCACTAGAATTATTATTCAACATTTCATACTAAATGCCTCTGCATATTTAATACTCCTATACTTAAATAGAATCACTAAACAAGCAAACATATGCAAACAATGCAAACATAACAGCAATCTGTCAAAACAGTACAGCCTGTAAAGAATGCAAGAGTATCAATACTTCCCTAACTCCAAAAATTATGAGAGAAAATTCCCACAGTATTATATTTATCAGAGCTCATTATTCAAAAAAATTTAACATTATATCATGCTCTGAATTTTCTAGGAAATTTTTGCAACAGCGGTAAACTTTCTGTTTTCAAACAGCAGCATGTATACTAGCAAAATAAACATGATAAAGGCTATCCTTGACATTTTTATTGAAAATAAAGATGCAAAACACTATTCTAAATAACAGCAAGCTAATAATAACAAAATAAAATGACGCTCTAAGTAAAACACATATCATGTGACGAATAAAAATATAGCTCCGAGTAAGATGTACCGATTGTTTTGAAGATGAAAGAGGGGATGCCTTCCGGGGCATCCCCAAGCTTAGGCGCTTGAGTCTTACTTGAATATTACCTTGGGGTGCCTTGGGCATCCCCAAGATTAGGGTCTTTCCACTCCTTATTCTCCCCATATCGATATCTCACCCAAAACATGAAAACTTTAATCACACAAAACTTAATGGAACTTCGTGAGATAGGTTAGTATGATAAAGAGTAAACCATGCACTTTGGTACTGTAAAAGACAAGGTTCATAATTGTTTTCACACAATGCCTAATGTACCATATCATTTCTACCATTTATATTGAGAAATATAAGCCATAGAAACTAGAAAACAAGCAAACTATGCGATGAAAACAGAATCTGTCAGAAACAGAACAGTCTGTAATGATCTGAACAATAACCATACTTATGATACTCCAAAAATTATTAAACAAATTGGTGGAAGTGTGGAATTTGTCTATTAATCTTATGAAAAAAGAATCAACTCAAAAGCACTCTTCTGTAAACAATGACAGCTAATCTTGTGAGCGCAAAGTTTCTGTTTTTTTACAGCAAGATCACATTAACTCTCACCCAAGTCTTCCCAAAGGTCTTACTTGGCACTTTATTGAAACAAAAGCTATAAAACATGATTACAACAGTAGTTTAATCATGTATACACACAAAAACAGTAAGGATAAATATTGGGTTGTCTCCCAACAAGCGCTTTTCTTTAATGCCTTTTAGCTAGGCATGATGATTTCAATGATGCTCGCATAAAAGAAAAGATTTGAAACACAAAGAGAGCATCATGAAGAATATGAATAGCACATTTAAATCTAACTCACTTCCTATGCCTAGGAATTTTGTGAGCACACAATTTATCGGAACAAGAATCAACTAGCATAGGAAGGCAAAACAAGTATAACTTCAAAACTTTAAGCACATAGAGAGGAAACTTGACATTATTGCAACTCCTACAAGCACATATTCCTCCCTCATAATAATTTTCAGTAGCATCATGAATAGTAACTTTGTTCTCATACTCAATTGGAACCTCTTCCAAAATAGTGGAATGCTAACTAAAGTTGACACTCTTCCAAATCCACTTTCATAAATATCGTACGGAGATTCAACACCCTCCAAGATAGTGGGATCACTAATTCCTAAAGTTGACACTCTTCCAAACCCACTTTAAATTATAGTATTATTCATACTCCAAAAGGTATAAGTGAAGTTCCTGGAGCATTCTTTAATTAATATAGACTAGCCAATATCCAAGCTCAAAATATATAAGTGAAGCGCACGAAGCATTCTATAAAACCATACTCAAACGATTTAAATGAAGCACAAAGAGCAATTCTATAAGATCATACTTAAAAGGTATAAGTGAAGCACATGAAGTATTCTATAAATAGATGAAGAGCTATCTCATACTAGCATGATTCTTAAAGAAAAACAAAAACACAAAGGGCACAAACAATGTGAACAAAACAAAAACCGAGGTATACCGATATTTGTTGAAGAAGAAAGATGGGATGCCAACCGGGACATCCCCAAGCTTAGATGCTTGAGTATCCTTTGAAATATTTACTTGGGGTGCCTTGGGCATCCCCAAGCTTGAAATCTTATCTCTCTTTATTCTTCTTACATCGGTAACTCCTCGTTCTTCCAATACTTCATTCACAAAAACTTAAACAAAAACTTTGTGTGATCCGTTAGTGTAATAAAGTGAACTACCACTTTAAGGTACTGTAATTAACTCATTCTTTGTTTATATTGGTGTTAAACCTATTGTATTCCAACTTATCTATGGTTCATACCCTACATACTATCCATAGGTGCATCAAAAGAAGCAAACAACACACGAAAAACAGAATCTGTTAATAACAGAACAGTCTGTAGTAATCTGGAAGTTTAGTAAACTTCTGTAACTCCAAAAATTATGAAGTAAATTTGAAAATTTGAAAAATTTGTACGGAAGTAATGTGCAAAAAGTTTCAGACCCATTTGACTTTCCAGTAAAAAATGTAAATTCATGCACTACAGCCAAAGTTTCTGTTTTTGTTCTGCACAAAGTAAGCAAGCAATCTTATCATACTAAAACCAAAGCTTGGCACAATATTTTTATAATACAATGGATATATACAAGGGGATAATTATTTACAGAGAAACTTCCATGAAAAATTCTACATTGTTTCCGTGAGCATGAACACAAGTGCTCAAGGTCGACCCTCACTTCTTCAATGCATAACTTTCCAATCACTTCTCTATTTGAAAAATCTTTTTAGACGTGAGAGGCAAGTAAATATTTTTGGTATTTCCATTCTTTAAATTTTTTTGTATGTTTCACCCACAAATAAACAGAAACAAAAAAGGAAAAACATAATATACTTAGTGAAGAAAGCAAACAAGCACACACGAAAATATCAACCCCACGCTATTGCTCCCCGGGAACGGCGCCAGAAAAGAGCTTGATAATCCCCAAGTGCAGGGAATCATCATAGCAATTCCCAAAGGTGGAAGTGATAAGTATGGAGTGTCGAACCCACAAGGAGCTAAAGGTAAGATCAATATTCTCTCAAGCCCTATCTGCCACTGATAGGACTCTACGTGCACCGAACGTTTGCTTCCAACTAGTAACTAGAAATAAAGCTGTGTTGTGGGTATAAAGAGGATAACTTTGCATGAAATCAGAGAGCTAAAAATATAAAAGAAAGTGCTGTCATCATAAAGTTAGAATATATTACTAAATAATATGAATAGCGAGTGTGGAATAATGGTGGAACGGTGTGCAGAATTGTCCTAAGCAATTGTTAACAAGATCGATAGTCGTCATTGCAATTTCATATGAGGGAGAGGCATAAACTAACATACTTTTCCTACTTGGATCATATGCTCTTATGATTGGAACTCTAGCAAGCATCCACAAATACTAAAGATTCATTAAGATAAAACCCAACCACAGCATTAAGGCATCAAGTCCCCTTTTATCCCATACGCAACAACCCCCTTACTCGGGTTTAAGCTTCTGTCACTCTAGCAACCCACTATAAGCGAATCATGAACGTATTGCAACACCATACAGCGGGAACCCCTCACGCTTGCGCGACACGGAGGGCACCATAGGACAGCACCAAAATAAAACATACAACTCGTACCAATCTAGATCATCAATCAACTCAAAGACAAAAGATATCTTCTCAAAACATCATAAGATGGCAACACATCATTGGATCATAATATGTAGCATAAAGCACCATGTTCAAGTAGGGATTACAGCAGGGTGCGGGAGAGTGGACCGCGTAAAAGAGATGAGGATGGTGATGATGATGGTGATGTTGATGGAGTCGATCACCGCGGCGATGATTCCCCTCCCGATGGCACTCCGGTGCCACCAAGAGAGAGGAGGAGAGGTTCTCCCCCTTGTGCTTCCTCGTCCATGGCTTTCCCCCTCTGGTCCTTGGCCTTCATGGCGATGATGGCCCATTCGAGATCCTCCTCCATGGCCTGCGGTGATGATGGACCCCTCTGGCAGGGTGCCAGAGAGGGCCTAGATTGATTTCTCGTGGCTACAGAGGCTTGCGGTGGTGGAACTTCCGATCTAGGTTAATTCCCGAAGGTTTCTCTTTTGGCATTGGTTTCACGTCAGGGAGGTCTCCGGGCTGTCCACGAGATAGGGGGCCGCGCCCTAGGGGAGGGGGCGCAGCCCCCACTCTCGTGGGCAGCCCTGGACTCTTCTGGCCTAACTCCGATGCTCCGTGGTCTTCTTTAGGTCCATAAAAAATCCTCAAAAATTGGCACGTCAATTGGACTCCATTTGGTATCCCTTTTCTGGAAAATACAAAAACAAGGAGAAAACAGAAACTGGCAATGGGCTCTAGGTTAATAGGTTAGTCCCAAAACTCATATAAATTGACATATAAATGCTTATAAAACATCATAGAAGGATAATATAATAGCATGAATACTTCATAAATTATAGATACGTTGGAGACGTATCAAACATCACAAGCTTGAGCGTTGTATTGCAGCATCTTCAGCTCTTCCGTGTTAGCTTCACGGTTCGGTTCTCTCCCATCAAAGAATTCACCTTGCAGGCCAATACACAGAATAACCCAAATGACAGGGTTATGTCCAAGAATATGCATTTTCATCTTATGCTTCCAACTAGCAAAATTAGTACCATCAAAGTAAGGACCTCTATGGCGATAGTTTCCCTCGCTAGACGCCATACTCTCCTAGGTTGTGAAACCAAGGCTATGACTACCAAAAGCTATGGAAATGAAAGCAAATGGAGACCAAAGATATGATACCACTTGTAGGATCGAAAGAATGTCTAGAGGGGGGGGGGGTGATTAGACTACTTGACCAAATAAAAACTTATCCTTTTCCCAATTTTAGTCTTTGGAAGATTTTAGCTAACTTAGCACAAGTCAAGCAACTTTAACACAAATCAAGAAAGCATGCAAATAGTATATGAGCAACGGAAAGTAAAGCATGCAACTTGCAAGAATGTAAAGGGAAGGGTTTGGAGAATTCAAACGCAATTGGAGACACGGATGTTTTTGTCGTGGTTCCAATAGGTGGTGCTATCGTACATCCACATTGATGGAGACTTCAACCCACGAAGGGTAACGATTGCGCGAGTCCACGGAGGGCTCCACCCATGAAGGGTCCACGAAGAAGCAACCTTGTCTATCCCACCATGGCCGTCGCCCACGAAGGACTTGCCTCACTAGCGGTAGATCTTCACAAAGTAGGCGATCTCCTTGCCCTTACAAACTCCTTGGTTCAACTCCACAATCTTGTTGGAGGCTCCCAAGAGACACCTAGCCAATCTAGGTGACACCACTCTCCAAGAAATAACAAATGGTGTGTTGATGATGAACTCCTTGCTCTTGTGCTTCAAATGATAGTCTCCCCAACACTCAACTCTCTCTCACATGATTTGGATTTGGTGGAAAGAAGATTTGAGTGGAAAGCAACTTGGGGAAGGCTAGAGATCAAGATTCATATGGTAGGAATGGAATATCTTGGTCTCAACACAAGTATAGGTGGTTCTCGCTCAGAAAATGCAAGTTGGAAGTGTAGGTTCATTCTGATGGCTCTCTCTACGAATGAAGAGGAGGTGGAGGGGTATATATAGCCTCCACACAAAATCTAACCGTTACACACAACTTGCCAATCTTGGTGGGACCGAATTGAGAAACTCGGTCGGGCCGATTCAGCAAATCTAGTGACCGTTAGGATTTTCGGTGGGACCAGCATGCAACTCGGTAGGACCGATGTGGTTAGGGTTAGGGCATAATGTAATCTCGGTGAGACCGATTACACAAACTCGATAGGACTGATTTTAGTAATAAGCTAACTAGAGAGTTGGACAGGTAAACTTGGTGGGACCGGTTCGCTCATTTCGGTGATACCGAAATGTTATGAAAAGGAAACAGAGAGTTTACATTGCAATCTCGGTGGGACCGATCGCTCATCTCGGTCGTACCGAAACGTTACGAAGGAAAACAGAGAGATTACAATCCCATCTCGGTGAGACCAAGATCCCTATCGGTGAGACCGATTTGCCTAGGGTTTGTGGCAGTGGCTATGAACTCGGTGGCGCCGGATAGAAAGAATCGGTGGGGCCGAGTTTGACTTTTGGTTTAGGTCATATGTGGATGTGAGAAAGTAGTTGAGGGCTTTGGAGCATATCACTAAGCACTTTGAGCAAGTAAGCCATTAAGCAACACCTCATCCCCTCTTGATAGTATTGGCTTTTCTTATAGACTCAATGTGATCTTGGATCACTAAAATATAAAATGTAGAGTCTTGAGCTTTGAGCTTGAGCCAATCCTTTTGTCCTTAGCATTTTGAGGGGTCCACTTTTCTCACCCATGCCATGCCAATCATTGAGCTTTTCCTGAAATATTCATCTTGAAATAGCATTAGCTCAATGAGCTATATGTTGTTTGGAATTACCAAAACCACCTAGGGATTGTTGCACTTTCAAAAGCCCATTGATGGAAGCCTACGTGGATGAGGTGAGGAAGCTGGAGGAGCGCTTTGATGGTATACATGTGGAGCATGTCCCCCGAGGGGAGAATGACATCACCAACTACCTGTCGAAGCGCGCTGCCCTGAAACTACCTATGGAACCAGGTACTTTTGTGCTTCGGTTAACTCAACCATCCATTGAACCATCAACAGAGCAAAACAAGCAGAGGAAATCAGGCCCCGGCATGTACTTTCCTACCGAGCTCCCTAGAGCCGCTGGCAAAGATGTTGCCGTGGACACCGAGCCTACCGTGGGGCAACCGACTCCGCCACGGTGTCAAGCCCTGGCCGTAGAGACAGCCGTTCCCATAGCAGAGGAGATGCCTTTAGTTCTTGCCGTCGAGGCCTAGGCTCCGGCATGGGCGCAACATACTGTACGATTCCTCCAAACAGGGGAGCTTCCTGAGGAATAGGAAGAAGCGGAGAAAGTAGCCCGTCGGTCTGCCCTGTACCAGTTCATTGACAACGTTCTATACAGAAAAAGACCAAACGGAGTGAAATTGAAGTGCATTCCCTGGGAGGAAGGACTGGAGCTATTGGCGGAGATACATGGAGGCATATGTGTCTCGCACATAGGGTCGAGGGCCCTTTCCGGCAAGGCTTTCCTACAAGGTTTCTTCTGGCCCACTGCCCTTCAGGATGCGATGGCACTAGTAACAACATGTGAAGCGTGTTAGTTCCATTCAAAGAAGCTTCATCAGCCAGCTCAAGCCCTTCAAACAATCCCTCTCTCCTGGCCATTCCCGGTCTGGTGGCTCGACATACTGGGCCCCTTCCCCCGCGCCATCGGGGGCTTTGAGTACTTGTACGTTACAATCGACAAGTTCAAAAAGTGGCCGGAGGTGGAAGCAGTGAGGAAGGTGACATCGCAATCGACCGTCAAATTTGTCAAGGGGCTAGCCTGTCGTTTTGGTGTGCCAAACAGGGTCATCACCAACAACGGCTCGTAGTTCACAAGCCACACCTTCATGCAATACATTGAGGATCTCGACAACAAGGTATGTTTCGCTTCCGTGGCACACCTATGGAGCAACGGCCAAGCGGAGAGGGCAAATGCTGAAGTACTACGAGGCTTGAGGACAAAGACTTTTGACAGGCTGCACAAGAGTGGAAGGCGCTGGATTGATGAATTGTCGGCGGTTCTTTGGTCGATCAGAACGACGCCAAATCGAGCCACCAGCCAGACGCCCTTTGCCCTGGTATATGTGGCAGAAGCAGTTCTCCCCACAGAACTCATATACGGGTCACCTAGAGTGCTCGCTTATGATGAGCTTGAGCAAGAGCGATTGCGACAAGATGATGCAACGCTCCTCGAGGAAGATCATCTCCGGGCGGCTGTGAGAGCAGCATGCTACCAGGAAGCCTTGCGCCGCTACCATAGCCAAAAGGTTCATGCATGAAGCTTTGAGGAAGGTGACCTTGTTCTTCGGTGCGTTCAATCGGCCAAGAATTCCAACAAGTTGACGCCAAAGTGGGCAGGCCCTTATCAGGTAATACGAGTCACCAGGCCCAACGCAGTCTGCCTGGAGACTGAAGATGCCATTCTAGTGAGCAACTCCTCGAACATCGAGCATCTTCGCAAGTTTTAACCATGAGGCGCGGTTGCCGGCCCCCCCGGCAAACCACCTTTTGTACAAGCCTTGCCGGCAAGGCATGTAACCCTCTGTAAAAAGCCAGGTGCAGACCCTGAGCATAAATAAACGAAGCGCTGGCGCCCTAAGTTATAGCATGCATGCTAGGTTGAGTCTCTCCCTCGGTTAGGGTTGATAGTGCTTAGAGGCGACTAACCCCTATAATAGAGGTTGAGTCTGTGTCTCTCTGTTCCTTTCCGTCCTCTATGGTTCGCAGGGTACATGGGCATTTCTGCAGAGCCATATGGAAGAAAGAGAATGAGCCGGCGCTCCGGCCCCGGCAAGCCAAGGTTGCCGGGGGCTGAAGAGACAAGGGTCCACCCATGGCAAGCCAAGGTTGCCGGGGGCTGCAGATTCAGATAAGTCTCTTATCCCCTGTTGTTCATTTTCGTATAGAATTGGGACGTATGAAACCTTGTTTTATTCCTAAGCTACCGTGCTCCCCTTTTCCTGCTACCCAAGAGCTATTTCTTGGTTCGGAATTTGGTTGTAGCCGCAGTGACAAGGAAGCAAGCATAGGGCCTAACCCTACTTCGCCCCTGCCTCCGCCGAAAGTGTGAGTGTGGCCGAATGAAATAAGGGAGCGGCAAGGCCTGTTGCCGGGTGACAATGTTTATATTAAAAATAACAAGGATTCGTTCCTTAGTATGGGCTTCGTTCACACACAAAGAACCTGGCGAGCACCCTTTTTCATTAATATGTCCCATACATGTACAGTTCGTACGGAATGTAAACATGAGCAAGGGGATTACAAGTTTTAAATTTAACTAAGGCCCATGGGCTTACAAGCTAAAAAGAGATAAGGTGCCCGTAATCCCTTTCTTGTCCATCTCCTCAGGAAGCAGAACAAGAAGGCAAGAGGGCAAAAGGAGCGCCTAGGTGAGGTACGAGCAGCAGAAGGCGCCAAGAGAACATATCAGCGTCTGCCTAGGAGAGGGCTGGTGATGATGGTGCCGGGAGAAGAGCTGGAAGATGAGGCAGCGGTCCGCCAATACGCTATGAAGGCGTCGGTGCCATCGTACTCCGACTTGACGACCCGCCGCCCGCCTTCTTCGCCTTCTCCGTCCTTCCCATGCCAGCCACCCAAGGAAGCGACCCCGAGAAGTTCAAGGAGCCGGCTCCACCGGGAGAAGGGGCCAGGTGTAGATGCTGCTACTGCCGGCACCGCCCTGGGACTGTAGGTCCAACGCCTAGTCGGAACCGTCATCCCCCCGCTTGCTGCCCTTGTCGTCGCTGTCGCTGTCCTCCTCGTCACTCACGCTCGAAGAAGAGTCTTTGTCATCAGAGGAGCTCTCCACGCAGCACATTAGGCAAGTTCCAAAGTCTCCAAAGACCTTGACAAAGAGCATGCCGTTCTCCATTAGTTTGAAATAGAGAACGAGTCTTGCCGTCAGGCTATGGATACGAGCGAAGGTCTTCCATCTACAACGAAGATACATGACATGGGGGGCTAGGAAATCGACATCAATCCGCATGCCGCTATTCCCTCAACCACTCATATGCAGTCTTAGAGCCTGTGGTGGGTCGAGCTCCATCTCCCAAGAAAATGGAGTATGCAGGCGAAGACGACGACACGCCGGCCGGCGCAGCCTTATGAAGAACTCGCGAGGCTAGTCCCCGACGTGGCCCTCCATTGGGGGAGGGACCGCCGATGGAGGCGAGGCCGGTGCGCCGCCCCGTCCTCCTCTTCCCCTAGTGCCACGGCGACCTCGGCCTCGCGCCCTCCCCCTTCCCCTTGTGGTCGGCTCCGCCGCCACAAACTCTTGGGAAGGAGGGGCGCGTTGTCAGGCAGAGACCCTCGTCACCACCATCGAAGCACCAGTGCACCCTTTCGTCATAGCAGAAGGAAGAAAAAACCAAGGTGGGAGGAGGCGGATGGTGAAAGATTGAGGGGTGTCATCCTTCCCCCTCCCCTCCTTATAAAGGGGTGGGATCGGGGATCGACCGCTTCTCTCAACCAATCCACCTCATTAAGGTGGCAGCAGGCGAGGCCGTCAACCGCCCTCCTCGCCCAATTGAAGGCGCGTGGGTATCAACCCACGCACGCGCCTTCCCATATTCCGTGCGCTTGTCACCTACCCCGCGCCATGCATGCGGCGTACGTGGCGCAAGGGGCGGGCATAGTGGGAAATGTGGAACGGCAGTTCCAAGGCGGAGAGAGTAAATGAGCAGCGGCCCTGCAGTCTTAAAGGGACATGCAAGCTGCCTCTTTACTAGTCACCGCAGAATGACGCAAGCATGCTTCGGTGACCCCACGCACGATCCCCACGTCACCCATTTAACACGGGGTGTGGGGAAGCACAACAGGCAGACGAATACCTCCGCCGTAAAAATCGGCCCCGCCTGCTCGCGCACCGTTCAGGGCCTAGCCCAACAACACGTCGCGCTTATGTGTGGCCCAGGCTTGGGGGCTCCTGTCGGTGTACACAAGTAGGGGCTCTATGTTGTACCCCTTTACCTGTGCACGGGCAGTCAGATCCGCACCCGCGGCCACACTGAGCAGGGCAGAGGAGGAGGGCCGAAGCCATAAGACGATCAGGCAACGCCAAGACTAGAAACACACAAGAGCAAGAGGGCGAGGTGGACTCCCCCGGAAAGATCCTTGCCGGGGCGGCCTCCGCAGCCCCAACAAGAGCCTTGCCGGGGCGACTCGCCGAACAGAACGCGCCACCCTTGAGCCCGAGGGTTCCAACGTCATCAACCACATTGGAACCAAGGCTTTGGAGGCGCCTCCGTGGTGGCATGCTGATCTTTGCGAAGATCATTAACACACAAGATCAGATGAGGACCAGAAGACGACGGTCCTCGGCAAGATCCTTGCCAAGGAAATCCACGAGACCTCCGGCAAGATCCTTGCAGGGATGACCGCGACGCCATGGCAAGACCCTTGTCGGGGCCCCAGAATGACCCTTGTCGAGGACATCAGCGGGGCCATGGCCTGGCCCGCGCCCTCCAAGGTTCCACCGCCGTTCCCACTACAAAAAAATACACTTCCGTGATGATACGTGTTTGTCACAGTAGGTCGCATTTTTCGTCATGCATGTAGATCCATGACAAATTTATGACAGAATCAAGATAGTCATACTTGTGCTGTCTTAGAAGTGTTCCATGACATTACCAAAATTATCATCACGAAAGTGTCCACTTCCATGACGATAAATCCCGCATCACAGAATTGCTTTCGTCAAGGGTGACCGACACGTGGCATCCACCGTAACGGAACACCGTTAAGCTATTGGGTCGGGTTTTGGATCCAATAATCCGTTAACAGCCCCGACCAATAGGGATTTTCCACGTGTAAAATCATCATTGGCTGGAGGAAACACGGGTCGGCTCACCGTTGGGACAGATGTCACCCGCTCATTGGACTGAAGGCGCCTATGATACGGCGACACGTGGCACGACCCAACAAAGGCCCATTCCTGTGAAAAGGTCGGCCCGTTTGACTTTGTCAAAAGGTGGCGAGCCGGCCCATGGAAAGCCTGTTAACGGCCTGTTCGCATATAGCCCATTTACAGCCCGCTAACCCAGGGCCCATTATGCCCTATCTGAATTAGGCCTAGTAGCGTCATCTGGGCCGTCCAATATGATTCAGCCCGTTTTAACTTCCGGCCCGTGTGTGGCCCATGACTTCTTTCGGCCCATATGAGGACCTTTGTAACTCTTGGCCCATTAACGGCCCATGGTGAAACTGGCCCGTAATGAACAGTGTATCACTTTATACCCATTAATGGCCCATTATTCCATTGGGCCGTTTCGAGCCCAAGTTATCTTTCGGCCTTCTCAGGGCCCATTGATTCTTGGGCTCATTTGCAGCATTTGGTTACATACGGCCCGTTACTATCATTTCCTGCTTGTGGGCCAAATTCAGCCCGTCGTTACAGTTGGCCCATTTGCGGTCCGTTAATACGTTGGGCCGTTTTCATGTCAAAAAAACCGTTGGGCTGTTTTCATAGAGTTATCAAATATGGCCTATTAACAGCCCGTTATGGTCCACGAATAGTACGGCCCATGATTGGCGAAATGATGATACGCCCCGTAGAAGGCCCATGGTTCCTACAACCCGTATGAGGCCCATGGATAGTACGACCCGTAGAAGGCCCATGGACCCTACGGCCCGTAGAAGGCCCATTGATCCCTAAGGCCCGTATAGAAGGCCCATTGATCCCTAAGGCCCGTATAGAAGGCCGATGGATCCTACGGCCCGTATAGAAGGCCAATGCTCCTACGGCCGAACGAAGGCCCATGGATCATACGGCCTGCAGGAGGCCCATGGTTACAACAGTCCATGTGTTGCCATGATTATTTTGGCCTAGTTACCAAAAATAGGCTATTGTGGCCACTAGAGAAACACAGAAAAAGAACTGGAGTGACTACAAGAAAACAACTAAACAAGACAATAAGGAAATAAATAAGCATGCAATTAAGGCTAGCCTATTACCGCTATTACACATATTACATCCACTGGGCATCAAAGTTCGCCACTAGTGCAAATATAGGGAACAAAGCAGCATATTACATACACTTGGCCGTCAAAATTGGCCACCAGTGCAAATAAACGCGGCAGCAAAACAAGAGCATAACTGAAACAACTTCAGAAGAGCTCAAGAAACGTTATCCTAGGTGTCCACCATGCTGGCAATAAGCATAGCAAGCTGATTAGCTTTGTCCTGTTTGGCGCTAAAATTCTCCAATGCTTGCTGTTGCACCAGAAAGTATGCATCTGAATGCTCCAGGGACTTCCGCAGTCCTTCCTCTTCTTGTCACAGCACAGCTGATCGATGTCTTTCAGCTTGTAGTTGAGACTCAAGAAACAAAACTGATTCAGACAGTGAGTTTGAATAGCTTGTGCAAGCGGTAGTGGCCAGTAACTCGAACACTAAACCAAGACAGGACTTTGGGGTTGTCTCGTTGTCTTCAAGATAGTCTTCCTTAGCTGTTTTATCAGCTTTGTTGGAGACCAACAAGGATGAGTCACTATCCTGAACCTTATCTTCATTACTTCCTTTACCATTGCTTAATAAGGCACTCTTCCCCAATATTCTATCAGCATTCTAAAAGAAGAAACAAGCAGACACATAACAAGTTTAGCATGTACTAGTATATGAAACTCATTTCGGTGAACTAGTTCATTAGTAAGGTGGACAGGATTAAACTACCAAGTCTTTTATTGCCAATTACTAGTACATAATAAAAGCATCAAACAAACATATATCTATGTCCTATGGTCACTACATTGTCTTGCCAAATCAAAATAGAGACACGGTTCAAATCATATCAGTTCAAGACAAAGCAGCAATGAAAGAATACAAAGCATGGGAAACTACACGGCACAACAAGATTTCAGATGGGTACCACGGGTCTACATGTAGAACAACACTATTGGCTCTGTTGTGATGCTAGTAATGTGCATGATATGAAAGTCAACTGTATACACAATTGAAATTGAAATCAAAAGAGCTATTGATAAGAGCAAACCTGTTAAAGAAACATGCGTGAACATACCTGCCGTGCCATTGGAGTTTCGATTGGATCCTTCAATTTAAAAATAAGTTTGTATGAGTAAATACAATGATATAAGAGCAAATCAATCATATTTAAAAAAGGCGCGCCTAAGCGAGCGCTTAAGCGCGCTTAGGCTCTAGGCGTTGTCAAAACGCATTGCGCATAACTACGCTTAATCTGTGCATAACTGCGCATAAGCATGCGCTTAGGTCAGTAAAGTGCAAGGCGGTGGCAAAACACACATTTAACGCCTAGCACTTTGTTGAACTATGATAGGAATGGAATCTTAAATTAGAACAGTTGTTCTTCAGGTTTAGGCACTTGTTCTACATGCACAGAGTACAGTAAGACGCAAGAATATAATACTTAAAAATAGAAAATGAGCTCATAGACCTTACCACATTCTTGGTTCGGGACCAGTACAGAACAAGGCGTTCCCAGTCATCGTCCAGTAAATGTGTCTCAGGAGAACGTAAGGGAATTTGATGAGTTTCTTTGCCGGTGAAGTACGTTTTCTTCAGGTCCGATACTGCCACCAAGCATTCTTGAAGATAGCAGAGGTATTAGCACTGGTTACCTCATCCTGAGTTTCCAAATCGGTCCTTCTCTATAGAGAAAATTGGGAAAATTTGCTGTATTATAACCATCATGGAGGTAGGATGTATGGGACGAAGCAAAGTAATTGCCATGAATAACATTACTTACACATAACTCCTGGACAAACACCTGCAACTGGCATTTTCCTTCATCTTCAGTATAATATTTCCAAGATGGGAAGATACTCACATACGATTTAACAACATCAAATGCGATAGATGCTAAACTACGGCTGGCTGGTTGTGCTTCCTCCATGAGAATAGGCGTACTAACTGGTGGAGCTGGGGTTCGCCGTGATAGTACTGGCCCTTTGGGAACTGGAGCTGCCATACTAACTGCTCTTGTTTGGGAGCTCTGTGGTTGAGATGGTGTTGTGTCAACAGGAACTGGGTTACTATCAGCTGGGGTTGGGGTTAGATTGGGTGAAGCTGGTTCTTTGTCCATCACAGTAGGGGTACAATCTGCAAGAGTTTGGGTTATGTGTGGTAGGGCTGGTTCTTGTGCATGTACAACCGGGGTGCTATCTCCACCAATAGGTAGCACTGTTTTATTTGAAGACCGTGTTTTTATTCTACAAGATACTGGCATCACCCGCTCCAATTCAAATGGCTGATAAACAGGAAACATAGTTGAATTTACAGACATTGTATGAGAGATAGATGCAATAGATAGTGTGGAAAAAAGAGGGCATGAAATAGTTGACATGTATATTGTTTAACTAAAACGGATAGCATGACATAATTTCACATATATGATGTCAATCTAAACTGGATAGCATAGCATAACATAATTCAAAGATATGATGAATAACAAAACAGGATCGCATGACATAATTCACCTACATGTTATCTAAGTAATCAGGATCGCATCGTTTAATTCACATATGTGATTTATATGCTAAACAGAGGGCATTCGATATGATGTATGAACTAAGAACATGGTGTTGAATATTGTGTATATGATGTCTAAACTATGCAATGCAAGACACCGTATGCATGATATGAGAAGTATAACCGTGCCAAGTTAGAGCATACACCTCAGTAGGGGAATAGGACTGGTCATCTGTCTCTGACTCCATCTCTGAGGAGCTATCGGGACCCAACAAGAGATCTGCTTCGAAACGTAGCACTGTCTGCTCTGAAGGACTTGTTTTCACTCCAGATTTTTCCATCTCCCACCCAAATGGCTGATTCACAGGAAGAGTAGTTTAATGTACAAACATTGTCGACAAATGGAAATGTAAATAAGAAAAGGATGGGCAAGATATCATTCAAATATATGATGCCAGGTTAAACAGGATGACATTGCACATTTCACATATATTATGACTGGCTAAAAGACATGAGACTGCATAATTCCCATATATGATATAGAAACTAAACAGGTGGCATTACAGAACATGTCTAAACTAAGCAGATGACATATATGATGTCAAAAGTAGGCACTGCAAGGCAACATATGCATGATGTGACTAACATCGCCATCCCAAGGTAGAGCAAACACCTTGAGGGGTAAATAGGAGTGGTCAGCGGCGTCTGAATCCGCCTCAGAACAGATATCTTCCTCTGGATTACAATCTCGAGAGGGGTGGGGAGGGTTTGCCATTGAACCCACCATCGAGCGATGTCTGCATGACATTGTATTGCCGCGCAAAACTCTTCTCTTTTTCTCTACATGTTCAGCATGACTGTGTACAATATCTGACATGCATACGAAAAAATATGGTGAGATTATGTAAGGAGAGCATGCAGAAATTTAGAGTGATGGTAACAACCAGTGGATGGATCCAAAAATAATGATAGCAGGCTGATGATTGCTTTAAATTAATAAAAAGATAGATGATGATTGCTTTACTATTTGTTTCCCACCCAAGATGAACAACATAGGCATACCCTAGGTGAACCAGATATTAGACAAACATACTATTCATTGTTGCCTCGATATGTGCCCCACAACTAATTTAGAACTCAAGTTTGAACATGAATTTGGACCTGAGTTGGGAGTCCAAGAGCTGAACAATATGATAAAGTAGCAGGTAAGTTTAAGCAATGCATAACATAAGCAGAAACAAAAGAGTGCGACCTCTCTTGCGGACCCGTGTACTCCTCAGGTTCATCTGCTGAGTCGATGATGGTGATGCCATTGGGGTGCGTGCCGGCGGCAGGGAAGGAGATTTGAGGCGGCGAAAGACGGTCAGGAGTCGTGATGTCTGGTTTGGTGGATGCTTTTGTCGATGGAGCAACTCAGGTGAGGTGGACGACGTCGCGGCAGGAGCAGGATAAACCACACAAAGTTCCCTTCGACACGTACCTGTAACTGAAGTAATTCTGTAAGGGCTCATTTGGCTTGCATGATTCTTAAAACGCAGGGATAGGAAAAACACTAGAATATGATAGGAAAATGCACATGGTAAATAGAGCATTTGTAAACACATGATTTCTATCAACTTGGGTGTTTGGTTTACAGGAATTGGAAGAGCAGAGGAATGCAAAGAAACATGGCCAAAATAAAGAGAAACCATATGAAAGCGTGTACAGTTAGAATGTTATTCTGGCACTAATGCACTTGGTCTTGTTTTCATGCATAGGATTTTGAAAAGTAGGTCCAGGTGGATGTTTTGCTTCATTCCTTTCAACAAAATGCATGAATATCTGAATAGTAGAGTGCCATTGGAAAATTCCCTATTGATATGTTTTTCCGTTGAACCAAAATAGCCCTAATGGATTGACGTGAATGTACAGTAATAAGTGACGCGACAAGTGTACAACCTCTTTATCGTAGCCGTGTCGACCTCAGCATCATTGGATTGGTCGCTGAAGCAGTTGAGGCAGAGGTGGTTGTCGGAGGTGTGGAGGAAGATCTCGAGGAATCAGAGACGGCGTCGTGGCACTTTGCTCTATTGTGATGGATCGCTTACGTCGTTGGAGCAGCTCCGTGAGCCGTAAGACGTCAAGGCTAAAGCAAAGACAAGATAGACATCGTCAATCTCAAGTGGGATTCTAATAGCATCTCCAATAGATGATGAAAATGGATGTAAAATTAACATCACCAAAAACCACCTGACTACAACAGATGAGGTAAAAACTGTTGACTCTGAACTTAACTATCGAAACTGAAATTAACTGTGGAATCTGAATGCTACTGTCGAAACTGAACGCAATGGTAGCAGAGAGACACTTGACATGTAGTTTAGGGAGGGCCTACAGTTCATCTTCAACCTGCACACCCCTCAGCCGCCTGCCACCACCGGCCTCGCCGCCGGCCCCAGCGCTGCCTCGCCGCCCCGAAACAACTTGCCACCGCCGCCCCGTCCAGCCCTCTAGGGCCCCCGCCCCCACCCTAAACCCTAAGATAGATAGTGGGGTACCTCTCCGGCAAGCCCCCGTCCCCGCTGCGGGTGGTTCTTCCTTAACTCCGGTGAGCCCCCCCAACCCCTGAAAATCGACTGACCCAAAAGTCGATTCAGTCGACTGAAGTGTGGCTTAATCGGAGCAGAGCAGCAACACGAGCGAGGGGGAGAGCAGCAGTAGCAGCTGGGCGAGCGAGCGATCGAGCGAGAGCCGGAGCAGCAGCAGCAGCACGAGCGAGCGAGCAAGCGAGAGCCGTAGCAGCAGCACCAGCGCAAGCGAGCGAGCAAGAGCCGGAGCAGCAGCTGCAGATCCGGCTGGTATGGACGCCGCCGCCGAAGGGGCCTCGCACTGGGGGAGAGCCGCCATGGAGATGTCGCCCGCGGCGCCGGCTTCAAGGTAGCCGCTCCATGGGGGTGCGGGATGGAGCACCGTCGGTGCTGGGAGGTCGAGTTAAGGAGAAGGTGCGATGCGATGAGTGTTCAACATCTTTGGTGGCGCCAAGTAGGCCTCGGCTTCGTCCGAGGAGAAGGTGAGGATGCTGTGGTTCCGGGGGACGAAGCAGCCGCGATAGACGAGGCGATCGTCGGAGCAGCTCCTTGGAGGTGGAGGACGGGGCGGTTGAACCGGCGGGACGACGAGATGAACGATAGATCCTCATCCGGGGAGGTGGACGAGGGACGTCGAGCTATTGCGCTGGACGACGTCGTCGGGGAAGAGGCTCCGGCTGGGCAGCGGTGACGTGGCGGACGGAGGAGGGTGGGGTTTCGCGGCTGGAGCGGACATGTTATGGCGTCCTGGGATTTTGAATGGCGAAAAGGGGGCGATGGGAGGGGGTGAAGCATGACTTAGGGACGCGCTTGTCCAAAATGTAGGGTGTGTTACAAAAGTACCCCCCACCGATTTGAACTAGCGACCCTTTCGGCTCAGAGTTAGAAGGGGGATTTCGCATGTCGAGATTTGGCAGCTGGAGGGAGTTTTTGCGCGCGTTGTAATTTCGGGATAACAAGGCGCGGGTTGTGAAGGCGCCAGTTTTGGGAGCACGATATCTGAATTTTCGGGATATAACAAGACGCGGGTTGAATTTTAGGGACAAGCCTAACGTGTAGTAATATTGTACTTTTTTTGACTGCATAGTAATATTATACTTGTACGTACCAAATCAATTCATACTTCTCTCAACCAAAAAGAAAATGAAAAAAATAAAACTATTCCCACCAGACAAACAGAGAGTCTTGCCCCGTTTTACTATACAAATGCTATTCAAAGCTACTCCCTCCTTCCATCTATATAGGTCCTAATGCATTTTTTGATGCTAACTTTGACCAAATATTAGAGCAATTATATATGACATGCAACTTACACAAAGCACACCGTTAACTTCGTCTGTGACAGGTTCTTTCAATGATATAATTTTCACATTGTGCATGTCATGTACTATTAATCTTGTCAATAGTCAAAGGCGGTCTTAAAAATCTCATTACGCCCTATATAGATGGAAGGAGGGAGTATGAATCCATGTTATGTCCGATTATTTTTTTTGCTTTGCTGTATAATGCATGTAACCTACTCATACCAACATTTTAGTGCATTCCAAATGTCTATACTACCGCTGCAATTCGAACTAAATTCGAATTCGCTTCTCTATTTCAATAAGAATCTACAATCACGATTGTTGCCAACTTCAACCATCATTCGTGTATTACCTTAATAACACACCACATGATTACTATAGAGATAGATATGAACTATGTGTACTTCATGAACACGAATTCTATTTTTTGAATACACTGGATGTTAATTCCAAATAATAGCACTTTTGATGTACTAACTATATATTCATAATCTAAACCATGTTCCATACGTACACCGTGTTTATCGCACAAAGTATAGTGCCCCGCCCCCTACATTATGACAAGTATTTAGACCTGAGTTGCAAAAGCCACACATTAGCCCAAATTATAATCAATGTTGTACATTATGATATCTTCTTCAACTATCCGTATCCACCTTTTTATAATGAATTATGATCTTTGTTCGTCTTTTACAGCTTCACGATCCTCTTCTATTTGTAGCTAGCTAGCGCTAACTTTCTATCGTGCATGCACATGCCCGCCCCCTCACACACCCTTAGCGTCCCCTCCATCGCGCACGTTCATTATTTCTCTTTAGGTCGTCCACCAGCGATGTGTGTAGGCCCCCGGCTCCTTCTTTCTGGCACACACCGGTCGATATACCTCTCTAGCCAAGTGTGCCTACAACAAACACATATATACTTCCCCTCTTCTCTTCTCACCATCCATGCCCCCATATGTCCAATATGATTCCACGGAGGTGCACACTCCTGCCCCTCTTTTCATTAGTCACATGCTCGCACACTCCTCCCCCCTCGACATGGTAGGCCTCTCACACCACCTCCTAGCCACACTCTCTCCCCCTGTCTGCCTCTCCGGACCTTATTTGCTTCTAACACATGCATGCGTGTATATGAACTGATCTCCCTACATATATCCAGGTCGACTATAATTCGTTTTCACCAAGCACCGATACACTTACCTCGCTAGTTATGTCTCTCCTTTTCTCGGAACACGACGGTTGATCTTCCTATGTAGTTACGCATGCTTACCACAACCATATCGTCTCCCCTCATCATCCTTGAATACCTCCCGACCCGTCTCTCACACGCACGTGCATAGACAAACAGACATGCATCCCCCGCCCTCTCTTATTGATATTGCACTCATACCCTCCGTTTTTCTAGCAGGCCTCTCCCACCATTTGTGAGACGCCACTCCACCACCAACCCTCCGACGCTCTACCTTTGTCTTTTTCCCAACCTTATTCCTCTGCTACACATATCCATGGATGTCGATCGATCTCCCTCAATACATAGCTAGGTCTCTCTCCTTCCCCAGACATATACTAGTCGACCGGTCTCTACCCCCCCCCCACACACACCGATAGTCGAACGTTGTAGGTAGGTATCCATGCCACAAAGAAGAAATGCACCTCTGCCCTCTCAAATTCCAGTAGGCCAACCGCCCTGTATCTTTGACGTGGGCAAACACAAATTCGATGGCACTCTTTATCGATCGCGCAGCCACACACTTCATCCCTATTTTCAATTCTATCGATATCTCACGTCCATGACTCCGTTTCACACACATTGCATATGTTACGTTTTTCTGATTGAGATATCATCAACACATTGCCTCTGTTTTGCACAAACCATGTCTCTCACATCCACCCACATACGTACCTGCACCTAAATAAGAAGTGCACGCAGGACGCATGTACTCACGTCTCGTTCCCGGCCACACCCTTGCGGGTACACGGTGGAGTTCGTTTCTGTACGAAAAGGCAGCCCACGTGATAATTTGACGCGTGTAGCGGTTGTTTACTCGAAGGAGGGTCGGGTACCATGCCCAGAATATAAAACAATTGCCATGGGGAAAATGGAAAAAAGGGTTTGTCTCTCGTGAGTCTCGTCACACAATCTCACACAAGGCCGCCGTGGCCTCTCTCTCTCAGCGTTGGTCAACTCATCCGGCCGCATCCCATCCACCGGCGGAAAGGGAGGATGTGCATCATCTCTCCATTCGACGGCGTTGAGGCAGCTCGTCCCCATCTGTGGTACCCGCCGTTCTCTCTGACCAAGCTCCGGCACGGTAGGGCCTTCGCCACTTGCTCGCTGCCGCAGTATGGGCAGATCCTGGCCGCCGGCGCCCTCCTAGTAACATCCCGATGACCCTCAAGAACAGCTTCCTCCGGCCTTGCTCAACTGCCCATCTTACCACGTTTCTGCATGTGGATCTTCTTTAGTTGTTTGCTTAAATCGTATCTTGGCCGGCATACTTTCCATCTTGCAATCTCGTCCTCAAACCATTTTTGATAAACCACCATGTGCTATCTTTCCCTTTTTACATGGAACATGCTTCTTTTTTGTCAGCGTATGTGTCTTTAACTCGTGTTATTGGGCAGTAATTGTTTCCTTTCGACCTCCTTTTGCAAACAGGGCTATCTATTTTCACCTCGTTGCTATTGCGACCTTTCGGTGAACTACACAAATCACTTTTCTGAAGAGTGTTTTGTGCAGTTCCGCCAAAATGTCACACGGGCAACGTTTTTACATTTCTGTGGGACTGCGGAAAGGGAGATTGGTTTTGCTATCCTCCTCATCCAACTCCGTGCCTAATCTTCTCCGACAAGAAGTTAGTCCTAAAGAGAGATCGTAGAGGTGATCGGCTTCTATTTATGTGTGTTATGTTTCATCATCTAGTTCCACTATTATTGTAATCACACTGACTGGATATCTTTGCAAACAGGGATGGTCCGCCCGATTTTAGTGGAGCTGCACAAAATGATCGGATTGTGGTGTCCTTCATACACCTCTTTTTTGGCTACAGAGCTGGGTAAACTAGCTGCCAAGCAATGAACACTGTGCCAAGGAAATGGAGCCAGGCCTACGAACAACATCGATCAATTATATTTTTTTCTTTATTTGTACACCTTCTCACAACTTTGTCTTCTGTTGTGATGTGAATATTGGCGCTGATCTGGGAACCATTGAGATGCATTTGATGGAATGTTGTAACGAGATAATCTCGAGGCAAGACACATGAATCCTAAGTTGAAACCTTTTTTTCCTGTGGGAACCAGAGTTGAAACCTTCATAGCATCACAGTACAATTTCATCAAAATTATGCGTACATATAAACAAATCCTGAAGGATTGATAGGAATGCCAGAAACAATTGAACTTCGTTTCGCCGACATGTTCGACATCCTTCAACCGGCTCCACCTGCCATGCAGCAATATTGAGTGCACAACACAACTTCAGGGAAAGATTCACCCGGTCGTTATACCGCATAGAGTAATGACTAGTGAGCAATCAAATCACGAGCCCCACCTTCGCCACAAGAAGTTGCTCGTGCGAAGCAACCATCATTTCTCTGTTCCTTGAATCACCGGTACTCCCATATTCCCACAGTAAAGTTGCTAGGGCGAATCAACCATCACTATATCCTCTCACGTGTGATGACCACAGGAGCTATCCATTCAGATTGCATGTTAAAAAAATAAAGGTCGATAACTAATGCAGCAAACTTTCAAAAAAAAAACTAATGCGGCACTTCGGGCCAACGCGGCTAGATCGCATTTGGCACGAGAAATTACACACCATGTCTCGTTGACATTTGGTCCCGTTCCACATATCAGTGAGACGACGGCGAGTAGTAGGAGTATTTCCGAACCGACATGTAGGCCGGGGCGCCCCTTCGTGAACCGTGGCAAACTGGCAACCGTCCATCAACGCTTCGCCTTTCCCTCTCGATTTGGAACAGCTGTCGCACGCTCTTCCTCTCCCTCCTCCATTTTCCTTCAGCCCTTCACGCTTTCTTCTGCCATTGTTCGATCGTCTTCTCCACGGAGGGAACAGGACGGAAACGACCCCGTTATTCTTGCCCCGATCTGAAAGATGACGTGGTGGAGGAACTCATTGATCGGTGCGACGTCATCACCTCGGCTAGAATGGCAGGTTCGTTCAAGCCCATTCTTGCCTCAACTAATAACATCATTACAAGGAACCCAAGAGTAAAGGAACGGTTTGATCTCCCCTATCTTCTTCGCCGTGACCCTGATGACCGGCGCCGTCATGACGGAGGCCTCGCCCTGTGCAAGTTGATGCCGCTTGATAATGATACGTATGATGTTAAGATGGCATCGCTTGAGGGCAAGGCCTAGGCAGGCGCAAATGGAGATTGGGTTGTTTACATTGGGTCCAACTATGAGTGGGAACTTGTTAATGTGTACACTCGTGATCGGGTTCCACTTCCAAAAATCTCAGGAGACTGCCCAGAGGTTGAGCACACCGGTATTGTACGCACGTTCAAATACAATCATGGTAACTGTCTTCTACGGAAGATAGCAATTTCTCGAGTCCCCACCCGCTCTTGGAATTACAACAACTATGAAGTTGTTGCTATCTTCGACAAGGTTGTTGCCGTCGTTGCTGGTTTGACTCGATGGACATTGCTCAAAAATCAGTTTCTGTACACGGATGAGTACTGTGATGCAATTGAATATGAGGGCCTTGTGTTTGCTGCCACCACTCGTGGCACTGTTTTTGCATGGAATCGTTATGATTTCGCACGCTTGTCTTCCACCGTAATTATAATTGTTTCATCCACATGCATGCGGGTTAGCAAGTTTCCCTTCACTAATTAACCTTCTTGTGTTTCCAAGGTCCTATGAAAATTCCACCACCTATACTTGAAAATTTTTATAACCAAGGGGGAGATGACGATGGTGATGATCACGAGCATGAGGACGAGCAGCGCCCATATACTCGTTGGCGCCTGGCAACTAATTCCGATGGATCACCTCTTCTCGTGTGTATACAGCCCACTGATGATGTTACTGCTAAGGAAGCAGGTGTAGTCTCCCATGGTCGCACTCTCCAGACCTATTCCAACACCCGTTGCATGGTATTCGGGATGGATACTAGTGTGCTAGCGCCAACACCTTCTCCCTGGTACAGAACTGATAGTCTTGGAGAAAACTCGCTCTTCCTTGGACAAAACCATCCAATGATGGTGAAAGGCGATCCAACTGCTGTTGACACAACGTTACTAGCACCATTTATGAATAGCAACTATGTCTATACCTCGGACATTTGGGTGGTTCCCCACCCTAGTACTGATATAGTAGGCCGCTTCAGCCTGGATGATCAGTCCTGCGTTGGTCTCGAGATCGACAATAAATGCCCTGTCCCAGAGAATCACTTGTGGTTCAAAATAAGTGCTTCCAACACCAAGGAATAGTTGAGTTGAAGTTCATTTCATTGCTTGTTATTTGTTGTGTGGTGAAAACTTTAGTATTTATAATGTATCCTCGTTGTTGATGTGGGTTGATGACCTGTTGTATGTAATAAAATGATATGCCTGTGATAAACTTACTAAATTTATGAATGGCTTTCGTGTTGCTTCTGTGAGTGAGCGGTGCGATGAGGCAAAAAAATATTTTCCGAATACATAATTGTACGTGCATTGCAATAGGTTATCGGATGAGGCCAATCATCAATAATAGTAGTACACTATTTGTAGTACTAGCTTCACATGCTTCGCGCGTCGTGCAGGTGTTTTTACTGTAGCCATACGCAACCAGCACCTCGAATCCTCGATACCAGTAGTACTATATACTAGTAAGTAGTAGGAGTAGTAGGGTGGCATGGGCCAGAACAAGCATTCACGTCCAGGAGTATGACACACGCCACCAGCACGACTTCCATCTGACACCAAATTTCTTGGAGTCCATGCTAGAGCAATCTCTTCAACCTCATCGTTTCTCTAACTCAGCCATCGCGAGGCGGGCGAGGTGGGGGTTTGCCGATAGTCGGTTTCCTCAACTGCGGTCCCACTTGTAAGGCCAACTCCAACGCTCTATCAATATATGGATGTACTCTTCTTCCGAATACAAAAACTTGCATCCATTCTACTCCCTCCGTTGCACAATACATGGCTTCTACACATGTATCTAGACATGTTTGTCAAAATATATATGTATCTAGACATGTTTTAGTATATAGGCACATCCGTTTTTGGACAAATGGAAGTCAAGTATTTTGGAACAGAGGGAGTACACAATAAAATTTTTAAGTTAGCACAACTAGTCTAATCCGAGAGCACAACAGAAGATTTGGTCGGGTTCTTCCTCCTTTTGCCGACACGTGGGACATCCAGCATCCAGGTCGTGTCATGAAAGAAAATATAGTGGTAGTTGATAAGTTGAAGGCACGAGATGTGCATGTTGGGTTACACTATAAATAGAATCTTACTACTCTTGAGTAACTCCAAAAGCGGCCACCAAAGATCTTTCTTGGATTTGTTTTTCATCACCAGCATGTCGAGGTGAAAGATGTGCAGGTTCAGTGGGTCCGCTTGCGTTTTCACTGACATGTGGGGCCGCATGTGAGCAAACAGATGATGGGCTCCGCGCGTCCGTTGGCTGGCTGA
Organism: Aegilops speltoides; assembly: GCA_021437245.1. Classification (NCBI taxonomy): domain Eukaryota; kingdom Viridiplantae; phylum Streptophyta; class Magnoliopsida; order Poales; family Poaceae; genus Aegilops; species Aegilops speltoides. Next base: position 228,946,317 of record CM038142.1, read on the forward strand.
GAAGAGAGATAGAGGAGTGCTGAGCACAGACCGCAGGAAATTTGTTCTACGTAACCAACACCTTGATATTCGCGTGTGGTTGTTTCTAGAATAAAAAAAGGAGATACCTCTACTTATGTTACTCCCACTACGCTTAGCCTAAGGTTAGTAGGTGACCTTGCGCTTGGCTCTTCGCCTCTTCCGGAAGTCGATGGTTCTACAGTAGTGCTTCTAGCAATCTGACACCAAATGAACTGCTACATGTCCATCGCTTGTAAGCAAAAGTTTCTCCTCGAGTTGCGAGCCACCACGCACGCGTTGGCGAGGGAGAAGGCGTAATCAAGCTTCTCGTTGTTCTGCGAGTTGACGGGACACATCAAAGTTATTTACTAGTAGTACGTACTCTCTCCAAAAAAGGGCTGACCATGTCATTGCTTCCATCCCGTGCTCCGTCGTTGAGTATGTGCACTATTCACGTGCTATTGAGGAGAAAAAATATTGCGTAGGTGCCATCGAAGTGCACGACTCACTTACGGAAAAGGGTTTCCCCCTGCTTTTCCCCCCGCACGACTCACTTATGCACTGCTTATTTGATTATCTCCATTTTCTTGCATGACACGTGCACCTTGATGCTAGATGTCTCGCGTGTTGGGAAAAAGATGAACAAAGCTCACGTAAAAGAAAAGAGTTGAAGAGGATAGATCCTCGACGACCGAGGAGGAGCAAGGAACCTCGCGGTGGAGCGTCTGCAAGGAACCTTGCGCGTTTTCCCTTGTTTTTTGTCGCCTGCCCACCTATAAACAACTAAAAGAACATGAACTTTTCGCTAACCACTAGAAATGGTACATCAGGATGCTAAGTTGAATATGTTTTATACTCCCTCCGTTCCCAAATATAAGTCTTTTTAGATATTTCAATAAGGGACTACATACGAAACAAAATGAGTGAATCTACACTCTAAAATATGTACACAAGTGAACACACTTACTCCATCTGATCCAACTCATGCACATACGCGCACAGCATGGAGCACACAATGCACGTACACAAGACGTGCATGCACACACGCTCGGCCGCAGAATGCACATGAATAACACATGCATGCGCACACACTCGGCTGCATGGAGGCGTGCACCATCCGTGGCGACGTCCGGTTCATCGTGCTACGGCGACGCTCGCATGCAACGGCGCATACGCATCTCTTGCAGCACCTCTTTGCTGTCGTTGCTCAATTACTAGTCGGAGACGAAGACGACCGCAGCCTCGGCGTTAGAGCTAGCACCGATGAAAAAACACTCATGCTGCACGCACACGAGCACATACGGAGTGCCCACGATGTGGTGGTGGTGCGTCCCCAGTCGCCTCTACTCCTTCTGCGCACGTTGTCTATCAGGGCGGTTGCATGCTAATGATGATGTGGGTGAGATCTTCTAGGACTCAGATGATGACGAGGAAAATTATGAGACACAAGGTGACGTACACCGTCAAGGTCCACGGTCAAGGGGGTGCTAGCAAGTGCTTAGATGTTCTTAGAGCAAGTACAATAGAGCTGAGTCAGCGGGCTATAAGGAATAAACAGTACTAGTATATTTCTTCTTAGTTGGAGGAAAGAGAAGAGGAGAGAGAAGGTAAGCGGGCTCTTCGTGAAGAGCCAGCTCTAGCACGTGCTCCTAGGCACTTTGTAGTACATGTTGATTATAAGATGGGCTGTAGGCTTATAGCCAGGAGCTGGCTATACTATTAATGCTCTTTAGATGAGGTGCTAAGTGCATTAAATGGCTTAGTAACTCAAGTGTTCAATGCATAGGTGCTTAGTTTATTGGTGCCACATCATATTTTATGCCTACGTGGTAGGCTTAGCAGCTATACATGGTGGAGCACTGGGAGAGGACAAGGCTGGTCATAGTGGGGAGTAACTTGTACTGTAACATATTACTATGTTACTCTAAACATCTCTATAAACCGGAAAGGAGGGAGTAGTAACATACACTAGTGTCATATGCAGAGTATGGGAGCACATGATATTTCACCGTCCGGACCGATCCCAAGTTGGCTTCTCACCTTCTTGGCCCAACAAAAACCCCTCCCCCTCCAACGCGCGCTTCCCGCCTGGTGCCAGCTGAGCTCGCCGCTCCACATTGATGGCAAGTCAGGGCAACGCGACCTCTCACCACTTCCGCCGTTGAAGCGGCACGCCGACCGAGGGCCCCGCCCGCTACACGCCCGGCATTTCAGACTACACAGTGGATAGTAACTTTTAGAGCAAGTACTACTATTATTAGATGACATAAGCAGGCTATAAGGATTTAAATATAGTATTTGTGCTTAGTTGAAGGAGAGAGAAGAGAAGCGGATTGTAAACGTGTAGCCGGTTGTACTCCAACATACTCTACTTTGTGAGACAAAAGGTGGGGCCATTATTAATGATATTGTATTTATACTAAAGGGACTAACGGACGCCTTAATTACTCCGTTTTTTAGACAAACCTTGGTGGGGCTATTATTGACTTTTTTTGAGCTATTATTGACTTGGACGTGCGGTTTGGGGGCCAAAGGCCTACTATTATACTCCGACCTGACATGCTCTACCCTAGCCGCCGCTGTATCATATGGTTTCGCACCGTTCCAGATCTTAGCGCCGCCACGCAATTCTTCTCCAGCCCTCCTTCCGGCAAGCACCGCGAGAAGGACAACGATCCTCGAACCCGCCTTTCGTGATCCTCAGACGGAGAGGGGCGATCAGGTTTTGGGGAGCACACTCCGGATCGCTGCCAATGACGACTTCCTCAACGACAGCCTTCTTCCCTGACCTCGGTAACTTCTTCATCAACGATATGAGTGACAACATCAACCACATCGGTTCTGCTCCCGCTGTACAGTATGTGATTCTATCCTCCTGGTTTAGTACGCATCATTACTTTGATGTTTGCAATTGTCGTCATGATCTATTTACTGCTGATTCGGATTAAATCTCATACTAAATTGCTCATATATTCAACAATCCAATCCAAAAATCTTATCACAGGCAATTTACTCCGAGTTGTTTTGCTGCGCTTTTGAAGCCGCCTACTTTTAAGGGGGTGCAATATAAAAGGTGGCGCACAAGAGCAGTATATTGGTTTCAGATCATGTGCTGCTATGACGCCACTAGGGGTAAGCCTGAAGGCGATCTTAATCCTACACAACAGGAAGCTTTTCAGAACATGGATACCCTCTTCAAAGCCGCCCTGTTGAGTGTTCTTGATGATTCCATTGTGGATTCATATATGTTGTTTGACAGTGGCAAAGACATGTGGGCTTTGCTCGAGGCCACGTTTGGGCCCTCGGGCGCTGGCAATGAGTTGTACATCATGGAGCAATTCTGTGACTACAAGATGACTGATGAGCGCTCTGTTGTTCAGCAGACTCATGAGATACAGTCACTCTCTAAGGAACTTGAGTACTTTAAGTGTGTGTTGCTAGACAAATTTTTTGCTAGGACCATCATTGCCAAGCTTCCACCTTCGTGGAACGATTTTGCTACTTCTTTGAAAAACAAGAGACATGAGTTTTCTGTTTTGGATCTCATTAGCACTCTTGATTTTGAGGAGAAGGCGAGAGCAAAAGACACACATGCTCGGGTCGCTGAGGGAGCTTCTAGTGCCCACATGGTACATGAGAAGAACTTCCAGCCCAACCAGCCCCAAAACAATAAGAACAAATCTCAGGGGAAAGGCAAGTTTGATGCAAAGAACAAGCCGTCACATTCTACCAACTTCAAGAAGAATTCTCATAACGGGAAGGGATACAACCTCAATATTGTAGCACTGCACAAAATTTATATGGCTGCATCTACCTGCTGTTAGCTAACCTCGTGGTGCTCCGGGTATTCCTACATTCATAACTAGGTACAATGACCACCGCAAGATGAAATTAGCTTATTCGTACGTTGACTTGCTGAATGCAGTGCGGAACGATCCTTTCATGTCTGGAGGAGCAAACAAGTAGTGCAGCCAAAGGTGGAAATCAACCAAGGACTTATGAAATTATATGTAATCTTCCTCGGGCAGGTCAGTATCCCCTTCGTCCAGATGATCGTGTTTGGTCATGCCGAGCTATTGATATGTGCTACTATTTTGCAACACCGTTTAAGTATAGCTACTATTTTCCTATCTTTTCAGATTCAGGACAATGAATTGGATATCAGGGGAACTGCACAATATGGACCCATGTTGAGTCATCTCTATTGCCTCATGTGTTTGCTGCAAATGTGTCAGTATCAATTGCAAGATGAGGCAGCTAGATAGCTGTGGAGTTGCCAACATGCTCAAAGTGCTCGCAACATTGAGAAGAAACAAGCATGCCCAGGAAATTAATGCGTGCGCATGGAGGCCCTTTGCTCAGAGAAGCATCGACCGATTTTCATTATTTCCACACCTTCTCACAGTTTTGTATATTGGTTATAGTATGGTGAATCATTGAGATGCATAGACATTCTGAACTTTTGTTCTTCTGAATGTTAGTTTAATGTGAGTGTCTGCATCCAGTACCGCATCCTCTAATTTGGTGGATGCACAAAGAGAAAATAAATGTCCTTAATTTACTCCATAACCACCCTATTAAATAGGCCTAGTAACAAACCAGGCGCATGTAGTGGCCGGCGGGCACATGCATCCTGCATGCATGTCCAGTCATGCAGCAACGCAAAAGAAGAGAGCGGTTCTTGGGAAAAGCGAGTAGTTAGTGCAGCGTGCCTTATAAACACGAACAACTCGCTCTCTCGCTTCTATCTCCCCACCTAATTCCCCCCGCTCCCCAATCTTCCTCACTCGTGCAGAAAACCACGCTCACCTTCTTCCTCACTCGTACAGAAAACGCCTGCTCCTCTTCTTCCACTCCTACAGAAATCCCCATCCCTCCTTCTTCCCCACTCACACTGCCACTAGGCTCGTCTCTGGCTACTCTGCTCAAACCCATGAGCTCGGCGCGACGCCCACAAGGAAAATGGAGTCGGCTGGCCCCAGCGCCAAGAAGATGAGGCTCCCGCCAGCGGCGACGCCGGTTGTAGATCCCGCACCCGGTAGCGCGGGGAGAAGTGGCGAGCCCCCCCCCCCACCCGGATCTGTGGAACTGGTAGAATCTCCGGTGGACCGCATCAGCAATCTCCCAGACGTCATCCTTGAGGAGATCATCTCGCTTCTCCCTACTAAGGATTGGTGCCGCACACAAGTCCTCTCAACTCGGTGGCGCCCTCTATGGCGCACCGCGCCCCTCAATCTCGACTGCCTTCAGATATCTGTCCTTCCTGAATTTGATCTCATCAGAGCCATCGTCTCTTCTCACCAGCAGGGCCCCGTTCAATGCCTCTGCATCCCGACAAGCTACCTGCTATCCATACCCGGCAAGGTGGATGCTTGGCTGACATCCCCTGAATTCAGAAAACTCCAGCAGTTTGAGTTCTACCATTACCACGAAAGTTTCATACCACGAACATACTAAGAATTCGTGCCCACAACACCGTCACCATCTCGCGGCTTTCCTCCTCTCTCCACACCGCCACCTTCACCCGGTGCCATCTACCAGACAATTTGGTACAAATGCTTCAACTCCCACTCCTGAATAAACTTTTGCTTGTGGTGGTTTATCTATCGGAGGCCTCACTGCACAACATCATCCACTCCAGTTGCCCTGCCCTGGAGCGCTTGCTGATTGTTTTGGGAATAGAAATCCGTATCATTTGTCTCCAAATAAAGTCGCCTCACCCTAAAAGCATTGGAATTTGCTTTAAAGGACAACAGCTCATCATCGAAGATGCCCCTTCACTTGAAAGGTTGCTCCTTCATAGTTGTTATACACCTTCAGAAATAACTTTCGTCTCTGCGCCCAAACTGGAAACCTTGGGTGTAATTTGTGACCCGTTTAATAATCACAAGGAGTTGGTGTTTGGCTCCTCACTTTTTCAGGTACCGTATATTTTCATCTACACATTTGTCATCATATGCTCCATTTTTTATTTGTGCGCATAAGTTTTATATCATCTTGGAGTACACTTTGGGTACTAATATTATGTTATATGCTCAATGAAGAGTTCGTCCATTGATAGCCTATCAATGCTGCTAGATTCTGTCAAGATCATATATATCAGAAAGTATAGTTTTGATCTGGACATAATTATAGGCTTGCTGCGATGCTTTCGATCTCTGGAGAATTTATACATAGAGGTGATGATTTCATGCACATTGAAAGCCCGTATATATTGTAGTAGAATTAACTGTTCAGCTGTCGTTCTTTCGACATACTCTTTTTTCAGACCTTAACTATTTTCAATCTTCATGTGTACTTAGGGAGAACCACATGGACAAAAACATATAACCAATCGTTGGCATAATAAGCACAAGGATTTTCTCAATTCTCATGACATTCATTTGAGGACAATAACGACGGGACGATATGCATCCAACCAGGCAAACAGAAGCTTTGTCACATTCTTCCTGTTGAACGCGAGGTTACTATTGTCCATGAGGCTTAATTTTTACAGCAAGAGATTTCTCACGGACGAACATGTTGAACAACAAAAAAAGAAGTTTCAGGTGGACAAATGGGCTTCTAAACGTGCTCGGCTTATATTTACAATAAGTTGTAGACATCCTGAAATAATTTTTTTGCACAGGATGTTGATTTTATGGATCAGACCGATCCATTTGTTTGTGACTACAAAAAAGAGTGGTTGGGTTAGATGTTACTCTCATGTTCAATCTGGGTTTTGTCTAAAAATTTGATGAACAATTAATCCTTGTGCTTTTTGTACCATTTGTATGCTTGACTTGCATGTTGTTGCCCTCGTACTCCCCTCGACCTGCCACTACACTGCCGCATCTTTCATGGCTGCTGTTCGTTCCCGTCCGAGGCCTTGCCGTCTTTCTCCACCTTGGTTAGCTCGCTGTGCTCGCCGCCATCTGGTGTTGTCAACATGGTCAACAACCAAGAGGAATCAGGAGATGACTGTACGTGGAGAGGCTGACAGTAGGGACCCACCAGGGTCATTGCATTTGGCAAGCAGGTGCCTCGTTATTACAAGCCAAAACAATACTTCCTCCTAATTGTTTGACAAGTAGGTTGCACGCCATTGTCAATGTAGTCAATAAACGAGAAAATTACACAACGACCGGATAACACCAGGGACCCAGCAGCTCGCCCAGTTGTTTTTCGCCAGTTTGAGAGCTCACCACTCACACTAAGGGGTCTGGTCTGCCTGGCCCATCTAGCTTACGCTTTTATTAAGCACATGACGAGCCCAGTTGATATTTTTTCTTTCTGAAATTGGCTAGCCCAGTTCTTTTTTTAGAGAATACCAAAACCGAGGCCTACTTGCTTTTCTCTGCCCTACTGGGCTGCAAATCTTTCAAGATGAGGAGGGATAAGAAATGGGCTTCCCCAGAAAATGGGCTATAAGTTGTAAGAAATGGGCTGTAAATTTTTAAACCAAAGCCAACCGGCAATTGCATTAAAATATCATTTTTTTTCCAGGATTTCTCTAGTCTCTACTCTTATAAAAACTAAAGCCAACTGGCAATTACATTAAAATATCATCTTTTCACCCACAAGATAAACTACTCGTACAAATGCATCTTCATGTTCCGTGCAATGAACGGGCATCTTGCTAGTTAAGATTCTAAATTTCATTCATATTTTTTGTGGAGAATTGTTTTTTGAATTTTATTTTGATATAATTTTTTGAAAACTATTTTTAACGTGACTCAAAATTTCGTGATTAAAAGAGTTCGGACCCCACCGAAATATGCAAAATTTCATTGAATTTTTTAGCAGTGCCCAGAATATATGGTCTGTAATGCTAATAAAAAGAATATGAGCTTCAATTATCCTTAAGAATTAGCAAATGGGCTGTAAATTATTGAAAATAATGGCTAATGGGTTGTATGCTGTTTTCCACAGATTTGGAGGATAACTTCTGGGCCTACTAGGTTGACGATGACGCTGTCCTAATTTTTTTTGACGCGTACGGAAGGCTTTGTCAACTAAGTCAACACACAGCAGTGACTGTTGGATGTCCATCCAACGGCCGCCGTGCTTCTTCAATCTCTGATCTTCCTGCTCCAGCTGCCCAAACCATTGCCGGCGGGACTGCCTGCTCCCTCCTCCCGTGGCTGGCTGTTCTGCCGCCAGGCCACCCCTCTAACCACCCACACATCCTATTATTTTCCGGCAACGTCAGCCTCACCCCGCAGCCGACCAGTCAGTGCTCGTTCTCCCCTCAGTGTGGGCATCCGCTACGCTGGCTTCGCCGGCTCCGGGTGGTTCTCTTCCTGGGCCCCGCCCTAGTCTACCGTGTTTGTGCTCTCAGCGCGGCGAGGTCAACACGGTCAACAAACAACAGCCATCGGAAGAGGCTGACAGTAGGGGCCCACACAGGAAAATGCCTCCTTATTACGCGCAAAATAATGATTCCTCCACCTGATAGCTAGGACCCACCAAAGGGTCTCAGATTTTCTGAAAAAAGTTCCCCCTAACTGGCTCGGACCCACCGGAAATGCCTCCTTATTACGCACAAAAATGAATACTCCCCCTGCTAGCTGGGACTCACCTTGGTGGGAGGCTGACTTGTGGGCCTACTAAGTTTACGGGCACGGAGGGCTTTGTCAAGTTAGTCAATATGAACGACTCTAGCTCCAGTGACCGTACGATGTGCATCCAACGGCCGTAGTGCTTCTTGAAGCTTTGGTCTTCGTGCTCCAGCCGCCCAAAGCAGCGCCGGTCGTGCCGCGTGCTCCTGCCTCCCGTGGCTGGTTGTGATGCCGCGGAGGCCTCACCGCCCCCTACTACTCCCACCGCTGGCCAGGCCATCCCTCTACTCACCCACACCCACTGTTATTCTGCGGTGACGGTAGCCGCACCCTCGTACTCCTCTTCGCATGGGCATCCACTGCTGCGTCTTCCCCGGCTCCGCGTCGTCCCCTTCCTAGGCCTTGCCGTCGTCCACTGCCGTGGTACTCTCGGTGCGGCGTGGTCAATGTGGTCAACGAACGACTTCCATCGGAAGAGTATTGTGCATGGAGAGGCTAACAGCTGGGTCCACGGCGACCGCAAGGAAGTGCCTCCTTATTACGCGCAAAATAATTATTCCTCCACCTGACAGCGGGGACCCACCGGACGGGCCACCATATTTCACGAAAAAAAAGTTCCCCCCTGACTGCTGGGACCCACCAGCTATATCTTTGCATGCAAGGAAGTGTGTCCGGGCAAAAAAAAACGATTCGCCCCCCTTACTGCTGGGACCCACCAGCTACATCTTCGCACGCAAGGAAGTGCGTCCGGGCAAAAAAACGATTCGCCCCCCTGACTGCTGGGACCCACCATCTACATCTTTGCAGGCAAGGAAGTGCCTGACAGTCGGGACCCACCAGGTCGAAGTGTACGTAGCGTTGTCATTCTGGTCGCGAACGTGTACGTACATACTGGTCGTAGTAGAGGCGCCCACGTACACGTACGTACAGCGGCGAGGGTGCAAGAAACAAAATACGGCCACGTACGTACATACGGGCAGGGTCTCGAATGCCTAATCGCGCATATGTACATGGCTGGTCGGAATGGAGAAACAACGTCGTCGTCGTGTTCATGGGGAGGCAACGGAATGCGTCGTGTTCATCGGGAGGCAACGGAACGCGTGGGAGCCAACCGGCTGGGTCGGAACGGAATGTGTGGTCGTGTTCATCGGGAGGGCTTGGATGGAACAGGCAATGGAAACGAGGCCTGGCGTACCGCACAACGGAGGAAATGACCTTGTGTTCGACCAGCCACGTTCGAAACGGGGTCCTGTTGATTGGGAGGGGCGTGGCGTACCGCAAAACGGAGGAAACGGACCTCCTACGGTCGAAACGGAGGTCCTGTTGATCGGGAGGGGTGTGGTGTACCGCAAAACGGACGAAATGGACTTGTGTTGGAGCGCTACGGCCGAAACACGGGGTGGGGGGTGTGTGGCGTACCGCAAAACGGGACTCCACGGGATACTGTTCATCTCCACCATCGACCTCCTCTAGCCACCACGGGCTACCGTCGACCTCCTCCAGCCTCCACGGGCTCCTGTTCATCCAGCCCCCACCGCGCGATACTCCACCGGCTACTATTCAACCACCCCTCCACGGGCACCCCTCCACCGTCTACTGTTCATCCAGCCCTCCGCACCATGTGGTCCTGTTCAACCACCCCTCCACGCGCACCCCTCCCCCGTCTACTGTTCATCTAGCCCTCCACACCACGGGGTCCTATTCAACCACCCCTCCACGGCGACCCCTCCACCGTCTACTATTCATCCAGCCCTCAACACCACGGGTTCCTGTTCATCCAGAGGCAACGCCACCGCTCACTGTTCATCCAACCCCCCCGCAACGCTCACTGTTCATCCAATCGATCGGCTTCAGTTAGCAACAGTGGCAAAGGAATCGCTCCATCGGGTTCAGTTATTAGCCATTGATCGATCCCTCGGGTTCATTAACACGTAGCCTGCAGTGCAATCGCTTGGGTTCAGTTAGAGCCCAACGCCTCGCTCAGGTTCAGTTAGAGTCAGCGCCTCGCACACACACGCGTACCTGTATGAGAGAAACGCACATCGCTCTCCCACCGTAACTGGCAACTCCCCGAAATTTTCCTCCCCCTTGTTTCTACCACGGTTTTTTCGTCATGGACGGCCCAAAGAATGTCACGCAGCTGCGTCTCCGGCCTGCCCAGGATGAAAAGCCCATTTTCTGTCATGATATTTTGTCATAGAAGTAGGAGCCCACCACATATATGATGATACCGGGTTTTGTCACAATTATCGTCATAGAAGTGTCATATGTATGACAGAAATTTTTTTCGTTCGGCCCAAAATATCACGGATGTGTCTTATTTTGTAGTGTCCCACGCAACTGCCAGCCAAGCCAGCCAGGCGAGCACCTGCGTGGCGACGTGCAGCCCCGAGACCAACTCAGCAAGCACCTGCGTGGTGGCATGCAGATCTTCGTGAAGACACTGCCACCGCACCAACTCAGCAGCCTGCCAGCCTACATGGCGCTGCCCGCCCCATTGGCCTAGACGTGTGTCGAAGCAAGGTGAGGCAGCAACAAAGCAAGGGGACACCCAAGGGGCGTATGGATAAGTGGGTTTACATAGGTGTCGTTTCCACCAACATTGCGTGAGTGATGAACACAAACATGGATAAGTGGGTTATGGCGTATGGCAATAAAGAGGACTTGATACTTTAATGCTATGGTTGGGTTTTTCCTTAATGATCTTTAGTAGTTACGAATGTTTGCTAGAGTTCCAATCATAAGTGCATATGATCCAAGAAGAGAAAGTTTGTTAGCTTATGCCTCTCCCTCATATAAAATTGCAATAATGATTACCGGTCTAGTTATCAATTGCCTAGGGACAAATAACTTCCTCGTGACAAAAAGCTCACTACTAAAACTAACTTAGTTGTTTCTTTACCTAAGCAGACCCTAGCTTTTATTTGTGTGCTCTTTATTATCTGGCAAACCTATCCTATCACACCTACAAAGTACTTCTAGTTTCATACTAGTTCTAGGTAAAGCGAACGCTAAGTATGCATAGAGTTGTATCGGCGGTCGATACAACTTGAGGGAATATTTGTTCTAACTTTATCTGCTCGTTGGGTTTGACACTCTTACTTATCGAAAGAGGCTACAACTAATCTCCTATACTTGTGGGTTATCAATGTGCAAGGAGACGACCGAGTGGAAGTGTTGGTAGCAGTAGTGGTTGCCCCCTTGTTCAGCCAGGCAGAAGCATCTGATGGCGTGGGTGCTTGTTTCTTCTTAACTGATCGTCCACCAGCTGTCACCTCACTGCACACGGCAAATATGGGAAAAGAGCAAAAAATGCAAAAAACCAAGTGTGAGACACAAAATCATGGCGTACCTAGCACGGACAAAGCCTGGTCTTAAAAAGTAGAACGAATAAAACTATAAATAAACATCAAACCTCCTCCTAGCAGCAATGGGATCGGTCCTACACCTCTTGCGAACAGAGCCCTGGGCAGCATCCTCTGGAGCCCTACCACTCTTTGATAGAGGAACCCCCGTCTCTCGCACAATAGTTGGGGAAATGTCTCCCTCTGATGGAGGAACATTCGGTGCAGCCTTATGGTTGTTACCTCCTACACGAACTTCCCGATGTTTGTCATGGTCAGTGTCACATTCTCCATGTCATCGTCACCATCCTTGTCGAGACCAGCATCCATGCCACCGAAAGCATCCCCGACTAGCTCCTCTTGTGTGTTAGGGAGCTCCTGAGAATTGTTGTAGTTATACCGGCCATGGCAGCAAGTTGGACGATGTGTCCATTCTCCGATAAAAGATGTGAACTGCCTCACAACCACGTCGCTATCAGAACCATTCAATGATGTCCAACCCTCGACCAACTCCCCAAGCAAGCTGGTCATGTTAGATGCCAACTGCCCAACTAGGTGCTCAACGGGTGCCCTGGCCTAATCGAAAAAAAAGTAACAGATTTCAAACACATTTGCACATCCATCCACTTGCCAAAATTTTGTGGCCCACCAAACACACTATAGTCAATGGCATGCTTGGCCATCAAATGAAAAAGTAGCAAAACAAAGAGGGGTCAAAAAGAAGAAACATTGACTATGGTCATGGATTGAAAGGAAAATTAATTTGAGGGGGAACAACAGAGTTGCCATATGGAGACAACCATATATAGTTGCCATGTGTAGACAACCATGGTTGCCAAGTTCTTTATAGTTTATTAGTTGTAATGAAAGCGTTGAGGTGGTCGAATGGAATGCGCAGACAAAGTTGAGTGCACAAATTGGAATATGGATGCCATGTAAAGTGTTGTGCATTTGCCACGCAGAACATAACATATTTTCCATGTTGTATACGCTATATATTCCCCTCTTTAAAAAGAAAAAAACTATGAACAACCAATATGGATCAGTTTTGTTTTTTTGCAAATTATTTCCAACAGTGAACTTCAAAAATGTTGTGCAAGAAAGAAGACAAAAGTAACCTGCAATTTGCCATATTTTGTATCAGATATCATGTCAACGGAAAGCACAACCTTGACATCATCATAACTCCAGGCAGAGACAACAAACTTATGTGGAGGCGGCGAACCTCCTATTTCAGTAAAGTCGACAGTAGACAAATCAAGATGATCGACGTACATGAGCTGGTTTACAGAGAAAGTGTAGGTGCAACAAATCCTGGGTCTGTTGCCCTGACTGTGCACAGGCACAAGATCAAGATCAAAGTACTAGTCCAAGACAGAGTACAAGAAACCAAGAGATTCGAAGAACCAACAAGAAGATCAGAGAGACCAAGACCAAGCTAGGAGAGCAAGATGTCAGCAGAAGAGAGGCCTCGCTTGCCGGGCAGGCGAGCCCGGCAAGGGGCGAGGCCACCCCTAGAAGGGGATGACCAAGACGTCCCGGCAAGGCCTGCCGGGACTTGTGGAGGCCAGATCACTTCGCCGATCACTCCACCATGACTCACATCGTCGATTAGTGCGGTGTCAAGCCGTGGAGTGATTAAGTGGTAGCCATTCACCACATGGCAGCCACTTTCTACCAAGAAAACCCACAGATGACACCTGTCCTTTGATGTGTCAGACGAGCAGGCATGGATCTGGCAAGATGGCCCAACAAGCCTTGCCGGGCAAATAACAATGTGACGTTAAGCGACACATTAAATGCGCACTGTCAGCCTACAGAGTTAGGTATGATAGCACTATTTGCTATCCAAGTATTAGCAGCTAAGTTGTCAATTCAACCACACCTGAAAGACTTAATATCTGCAGCAAAATATTGAGTAGCAAAGTAGTATGGAAGTAACGGTAACTATGGCAAGGGAGAAGTAACTAAGCAAAGATCAATATGAAACGAGCTCATAGGCAATGGATCAAAGAAGGATAATTATTTCGAATGCAATTCATCATGCAACAGTTATAACATAGGGTGACACAGAACTAGCTCCAGTTCATCAATGAAAAGATCAGCCCTCCCGAGGAAGAACAAGGCATGGCGGCGGCTCCGTATCGTAAAACGCGATGAATCATGTAACATCCCAATTTTCAATTTGGATGTTATACATAGATCATCGTATGCATATCATATTTATTTTGCATTTTGTTGTGATTCTAGAAATCTTAAGAAACTCAAGGACCCAAGGAGAGAGCTGGAGGTTTCACAAAATTCATATTTGAATTTATTTCAAATTTTTAAAGAGGATCAATTCGATTTTATTATTTTTCTCTCCAATTATTTTCGATAATAAAAATAAATGTGAGAAGATAATATGACTTCTTCAACAACAGAGAAATATTGGAGAAAGAATTTTAAAATCAAATTATTATTTAATTTGCTATTTTAATTGAACTAGAAAAAAATTGCATTTTTAATTGCATTTTAGTTCAGAAAAATGTTCATCTTGTCCTAAATATTAGGTTTGGACAGTGAAAATTGTTTCTGAATTTTTTTTTTTTAATATTTTACTAGGATTTTCCCTGGAGCAAAATTACCTTTGAAAAAAAGAGTCTCCGGACTGACTAGGCCGAAGTCCAGCCGTCCTATCGCGCGCGCTGCCTCTCGCCGCCGAAGCCGTGCGGCCGCAGGACTCCCGCCGGAGTCCGGATCGGCCTCCGCCGCCTCGCGCAAGAAGGAGCCCCCGAGGCCCCTTTAAATAGTGTCGCCGCCCCGCCGTCCCTCCACACCAAAGCCGCCGCCCGCAACTCCACTGCCGCCCGCGCCACCGCAGCTCCGCCGCCTCCCGCCGCCATTGCCGCGAGCCGCTGCCGCTGCCGTCCAGCGCCAGGTGGTCGCCGCACCCGCCGCCAGAGCCGCCGCCGCCTCGCCCGCCCGCGCGCCACCGGGTCGAGCCGAGCACCGCCGTCGCCCCGCCGTTGACCGCCGTTGCTTACCGGTAAGAACCGGTCGGTTCTTCGGTTTTGCGGTTTAATCATTTTTTTAGATTAGATCGGTTTTGTAGGTTTAGCTTAAATAACGAACGTTCGTTCGTTTAGATCTGTTAGCGAACAAGTTTCGTTAGATTAGTTCTGTTAACGAACATTCGCGCCATAGTTTTTCCTTTTTATTTTTATTTTCGGCCAGGGACCTATTCATGAATAGTAGTCTTGCGATTTAGCCCCTCATCTTAAAACTAGTGTAACTTTTTGCTCATTTGACCAAATTAGATGAAACCAGCGCCTAAATCTTCGTAATGATCTGTTCTTTCCAGTTAACCAACTTGAATATGATTTTGACACTTTAAAATTTGACTTTAGTTCAGATTAGTAAACGATCTTGTTTTGTTCATATCTTGAGTTTCATTTCTCCGTTTGAGTTGTTTCTTTTTGCAAATCGTAGCTAATCACATGTACCTACTGTTAAGATCTAATCTACATGATAATAATGCTGTTAGGTTTTACATTCTGTTAGTTTAAGCTATTTGCCTCTTTAGTGTTTGACTTGGATCTTTTTTCGGTTTTCTCGTTGTTTTGTTTGAGTGATTGCTTATGTATGCTACTGTTTGTCTATGCTAGATTACCCGGAGTGCGAAGCTTGTTACTACGAATCTCTAGAGTTTGCAGATCGTCAGCAAGGCAAGCTACACTTTGATCATACTTTTCTATACCCAGTTTTTACTATGCATTAGTATTGCTCCTCAAATATTTGCATGAGTAGGATTGGGAACATGTGGTTTGGTTGTAGTACTTGAGGTAGGAAACACATACCTTTCATCACCCCGGGAATATACGTTATGCTCTTTTATTGCTTAGCCATGCTCGTAGATGAGGATTGGATAGTGATTCACATGGAAGTTTTGAGAGTTATTAATCTTGCATAACACTAAGGTGGCTACTTTAATACACATCTAGGTGGATTGGTTGGGGCACCTAGGGAACGTGCTGTCCATTAAGGGAAATCCCGGGGTACCCGTGTGATTTTTCCTCGGTTTGCCACCCAGGTTCAAAGGGATCATATGATATTTCATGACTAGAAACTTCCTTGTGCAGCCACAAGCCATTATGGGCTCTGGCATAGTTGAGTAAGTTGTATGAGCTCTCGAAGAGGTGGACTAGCAGATGTAGAGCGAAAGTAGGCATACCGGTCTGCCCGGAGTAGAGAGTAAGTGCTTCAGAAAGACTTTGTCTCGATCATCCGATCATGGATGCGATCGAGTCTTGTGGGGAAAAGTGTGCAACCTCTGCAGAGTGTATAAACTAATCATGGTTAGCCGTGTCCCTGGTTATGGACATCTCGAGTATCTGGAATTGGATATTATTGTTGACCTCATCACTCTTCAATTACTTGATTGGGTTTAATGATGATACTTCTAATTGGGATTTGAGTTGGGGAAACCATCTCAAATATTTGGAACAACTTGGGAGTAGTTAAATAAATTTATTCCTTTGTTGTAGACAAAACTAGCTTTATGAAAAATCATAAACTTAGAGCCTCCACCAGCAAAATACTGCATGTAGATATAGTTCTTGCATTTCATTACTTTACAGTGTAACTCTGCCAACATATTCAATGTGCTGACCTACACGGCTGCAACGTCTCATGTTGCAGACTACTCAGACAACGAATAAGGTCCGATAGGTCGTTGTCTTGCACTCAGCTATGCCATTGGAGTTGATGGACTCATTTACCTTCGAAGCTTCCCCAGTTATTTAGTTTAGATGGCCTTCAGCCATGATATTTTTGTGTAATCATACTCTTTATGAGGACTCGATGTAATAAGTGTCTGATTGAACTCTACTATTATTCCTCGAGTATTGTGCATGTCAGCATTAACAATCCAGGTATGACACTGATGCACAGAGACTTTGGTCCATTGGGATCATGGTCGCTACAAATCCTTCTCTCTGGTTTTTTTCCTCGAACGTGAATATATAGAGTTGGAGTTGAGGTTGGTGGAGGTCCAGGGGACACACTAGGCAGGGGGCGCGCCCCGGGGGGGTGGGGGGCTACACCCTCGTGGACAGGGTGTGGGCCCCCTTCTGTTGATTTTTTCGCCAATATTTTTTATTAATTCCAAAACGTGACTCCGTGGAGTTTCAGGACATTCCGAGAACTTTTATTTATGCACAAAAATAACACCATGGCAATTCTGCTGAAAACAGCGCTTATCCGGGTTAGTTCCATTCAAATTATGCAAGTTAGAGTCCAAAACAAGGGCAAAAGTGTTTGGAAAAGTAGATACGTTGGAGAGGTATCAACTCCCCCAAGCTTAAACCTTTGCTTGTCCTCTAGCAATTCAGTTGACAAACTGAAAGTGATAAAGAAAAACTTTTACAAACTCTGTTTGATATTGTTGTTGCAAATATGTAAAGTTAGCATTCAAGTTTTCAGCAAAGATTATGAACTAACCATATTCACAATAACATTTAGATCTCACATTTAGTCATATCAATGGCATAATCAACTAGCGAGCAATAATAATAAATCTCGAATAACAACACTTTATCAAAACAATCATAATATGATATAAGAAGATGGTATCTCACTAGCCCTTTCTGAGACCGCAAAACATAAATGCAGAGCACTCCTGAAGATCAAGGACTGACTACACATTGTAATTCATGGCAAAAGAAATCCAATCACAGTCATACACAATGTAGATTAATAACAATGCATGCAAATGACAGCGGTGCTCTCCAACTGGTGCTTTTTAATAAGAGCATGATGACTCAACATAAAAGTAAATAGATAGGCCCTTCACAGAGGGAAGCAGGCATTTGCAGAGGTGCCAGAGCTCGAGTTTTGAAACAGAGATAAATAATATTTTGAGCGGCATACTTTCATTGTGAATATAACAACCAAGAGATCTCGATATCTTCCATGCTAGATACATTATAGGCGGTTCCCAAACACAATGGTAAAGTTTGTACTCCCCGACCACCAATGGGCACATTCCACGGATGGTCCGAAACAATGGGTACCGTCCAACTAACAACAATCCTGGGGTAGTTTTGTTTGCAATTATTTTGATTTGATTTGAGCATGGGACTGGGCATCCCGGTTACCGGCCATTTTCTCGTGAATGATGAGCGGAGTCCACTCATTGTGAAAATAACCCACCTAGCATGGAAGATATAGATAACCCTAGTTGATACATGAGCTTTCGAGCATACAAAACAGAATTTCATTTGAAGGTTTAGAGTTTGGCACATGCAAATTTACTTGGAACGGAAGGTAAATACCGCATATAGGAAGGTATGGTGGACTCATATGGAGTAACTTTGGGGTTTATGGAAGTGGATGCACAATCAATATTCCCGCTTAGTACAAGTGAAGGCTAGAAAGAGACTGGGAAGCGACCAACTAGAGAGCGACAACAGTCATGAACATGCATTAAGATTAACCAACAATGATTGCAAGCATGAGTAGGATATAAATCACCATGAACATAAATATCGTGAAGGATATAAATCACCATGAACATGTGCCAAGTCAAGCCACTCGAATCATTCAAAGGAGGATACCACCCTATCATACCACATCACAACCATTTTAATAGCATGTTGGCATGCAAGGTAAACCATTATAAACTCCTAGCTAATTAAGCATGGCATGAATAACTATAATCTCTAATTGTCATTGCAAACAAGTTTCATTCATAATGGGCTGAATCAGGAGCAATGAACTAATCATATTTACAAAAATAAGATAGGTCGAGTTCATACCAGCTTTTCTCATCTCAATCATTTCATCATATATCATCATTATTGCCTTTCACTTGCACGACCGAACGGTGTGGATAATAATAATAGTGCACGTGCATCAGACTAAGCTGGAATCTGCAAACATTTAATTCAAGGGAGAAGACAAGGTAATATGGGCTCTTGGTTAGATCAACAATAATTCATATCAGAGCCACTCATCATTTTCATCGTGGTCTTCTCCTCTCGACCCCCAAAGAAGAAAAGAATTACAAAGAACGAGAAAAACTATTTACACGGGAAAGCTCCCAACAAGCAAAAGAAGAACGGGAAATATTTTGGATTTTCTTTTAATATTACTACTACAAGCATGGAAAGTAAACTAGCTAAAAGCTACAACTATTTTTTTTGTTTTTTCTCAAAGTTTTTCAAACACACAAGAAGAAAGCAAGAAAATAAAATAAAGTAGCATGGATAGTACAGTGAAAAAGTATGAACACCGACAACTAAAATGAGTTTGTGAGCATGAATGTAATGTCGGTGAGAAATACATACTCCCCCAAGCTTAGGCTTTTGTCCTAAGTTGGTCAATGGCTACGGCTGGCCTGGCGGATATCCAAAGTTGTAGTCGGGGTTGTACCGAGATGCAGCAGCTACTGCTTGGAGAGCTGCAGCCTGGAGGCGAGCCGCCTCTGTCCTCCTCTCATATTCATTTTCCTCCTCCCTGGTTATAAAATATCTCCCGTTTGCCTGAAAGTGAAACAAACTAGGAGTAGGGAGAGTAATATGGACAACATGCTGTCTGTCAAAGATTAGTCAGTACTGGAGGGACTGTTCATTCCTCTCAAGAAACTGATGGCGAACCATAGCATTTTAGTATAGAAAGCAGGTGGCAACTCAATATCATTTTCATTTATGGATACGCCAAGACAATCAGCTAAACTAGTTGCATAAATTCCACCAAATATATCTCTGTTTTTACAATTAAGATGTAACCTTCGTGCAACAATGGCCCCCAAGTTATATCGTTTATCACCTAATACCGCACAATTGAGGACACTAAGATCTAGGACGCACATGTGACAAAGCTCATCTTTACTGTTAATGCATCTACCTATAAAGAGAGCAAAGTAATGTATGGAAGGAAAATGAATGCTCCCTATGGTAGCTTGTGTGATATCTCTGGTTTCTCCCACAATGATATTAGCAAGAAAATCATTATATTCAGATTTGCGAGGTTCACTAAAGATGCCCCATCGTGGGATTTTACAAGCAGTGTTAAAATCTTCATGGTCCATGGTGTATGATTTATCATAGAGGTCAAATATAACAGTGTGAGTGTTGCGCTTAGATGTAAAGTTAAACCTCCGCACAAAGGAACCAATGAGGTGATAGTATTGGCGATACTTATCTGATACGAAGTCCTCAAGATCAACATTACACACATACTCATCAAATTCATCCTTGAAGCTCGCTTGGATAATAAATTTGTCCGACGGCCATTCACAGGGCCGCACTGGATCTTCTCTTCGTGGTTCAAGGTCCAAATCACGTATCGCAGGCCTCGATTCTTGCTTCCTTGAAGAACCACCTTGGTACATTTTCCTAAACATTTTTCTTCCTGTAAAAAATTTATGTAATTTTTAGCGACTCAAAATAAAAGTGAACCAAACTCAACAAGTAGAAACTACTCCCACAAGTGCCTAGAGGCTATATCATGCATTAAAACTACTTTAGACCATATAAATTTGACATGCAAGCTCAAGAACAGGGTCACCTTAGAAACAATTTTTTTCAATAAATAAAACACTAGAACAGAAACTAATTGGACCATTGGAGGAGTCACATACCGAAGAACAATCCCCCAAAGCAGTTTTGTGAGTGGAGCTTTGAGCAAGGAGATCGAAAATGGTAGCAAAACAAGCAAGAACACGAGTTTGAGCTACGGGATGATTTTTTCTGGAGGAAGATGAAGTGTGTGGGTGCTGGAATAAGTGGAGGGGGTCACATGGGGCCCATGAGGCAGGGGGCGCGCCCAGGGGGTAGGGCGTGTCCTCCACCCTCGTGACCAAATGGTCGGCCCCTGGTGTGTTTTAAGTGCCAAAAATTTTCAAATATTCTACAAAAAATCATACTCAATTTTCAGGGCATTTGGAGAACTTTTATTTTCGAGGTATTTTTTATTGCACGGATAATTCAAAAAATAGACAGAAAATACTATTTTTTTCTTTATTAAATCTAAATACCAGAAAGTAAAAGGAAGGTATAGAAAGTTGTGCTTTCTAACTTCATCCATCTCATGCTCATCAAAAGGAATCCACTAACAAGGTTGATCAAGTCTTGTTAACAAACTTCTTCCGAATAACATGAAACCGGAGAATTTTTGAATAACACTAGGTTACCTCAAAGGGGATATGCATGTCCCCAATAATAAGAGTATCATATTTCTTTTTGACAGTAGGAAGGGGGAATTCAAAACCTCCAATAGTAATCGTTGAAATTTTTCCAATAGAATTTATACTATGAACTTGAGGTTGTTTCTTCGGAAAGTGTACCGTATGCTCATTACCATTAACATGAAAAGTGACATTGCATTTGTTGCAATCAATAACAGCCCCTGCAGTGTTTAGAAAAGGTCTACCAAGGATGATCGACATACTGTCATCCTCAGGAATATGAAGAATAACAAAGTCCGTTAAGATAGTAACATTTGCAATCACAACAGACACATCCTCACAAATACCGATGGGTATAGCAGTTGATTAATCGGCCATTTGTGAAGAGATTTTAGTAGGTGTCAACTTATTCAAATAAAGTCTACGATACAAAGAGAAAGGCATAAGACTAACACCGGCTCCAAGATCACATAAAGCAGTTTTAACATAGTTTTCTTCAATGGAGCATGGTATAGTTGGTACTCCTGGTCTCCTAGTTTCTTTGGTATTCCACCCTTAAAAGTATAATTAGCAAGCATGGTCGAAATTTCAGCTTCTAGTATCTTTCTTTTATTTGTAACAATATCTTTCATATACTTGGCATAAGGATTCATTTTAAGCATACCAGTCAAACGCATACGCAAAAAAGATAGGTCTAATCATTTTAGCAAAGCGCTCAAAATCCTCATCATCCTTTTTCTTGGATGGCTTAGGAGGAAAAGGCATGAGTTTCTGAACCCATGGTTCTCTTTCTTTACCATGCTTCCTAGCAACGAAGTCTCTCTTATCATAACGTTGATTCTTTGATAGTGGGTTATCAAGATCAACAACGGGTTCAATCTCTACATCATTTTATTACTAGGTTGAGCATCAACATGAATGTCATCATTTGACATTATCACTAGGTTCATGTTCATTAACAGATTGTGTTTCAGCATCAGAGATAGAAATATCATTGGGATTCTCAAGTGTGTCAATAATAGGTTCACTTGAAGCGTGCAAAGTCCTATAATTTTTCTTTTTCTTTTTCTTAGTAGGACTAGGTGCATCAATATTATTTCTCTGAGAATCCTGCTCAACTCTCTTAGGATGGCCCTCAGGATAGAAGGTTCCTGGGTCATTTTACCACCTCTAGTCATAACTCTAATAACATTATCATCGTTCTTATTATTTAATTCATTGAGCAAATCGTCTTGTGCCTTAAGTACTTGTTCTACTTGAGTGGTAACCATGGATGCATGTTTACTAATAAGCTTAAGGTCACCTTTAACTCTAGACATATAATCACTCAAGTGTTCAACCATGTAAGCATTGCGTTTCAATTGTCTACCAACATAAGCATTGAAGTTTTCTTGTTTAACAATGAAATTATCAAACTCATCCAAGCACCGACTAGCAGACTTATTACGAGGAATATCACCTTCATCAAATCTTTAGAGAGAATTGACCTTTACTACGTGTGTTGGGTTATCAAGACCAGGTATTTCTTCAATAGGTGGTAAATTCTTAACATCTTCATCTTTAATACCTTTTTCTTTCATAGATTTCTTTGCATCTTGCATATCTTCAGGACTGAGAAATAGAATACCCCTTTTCTTCGGAGTTGGCTTAGGAGTTGGTTCAGGAAGTGTCCAATCATTATCATTACTCAATATATTATTCAACAAAAATTCAGCTTGCTCAACAGTTCTTTCCCTGAAAACACAACCAGCACAACTATCCAGGTGGTCTCTGGAAGCATCAGTTAGTCCATTATAAAAGGTATCAAGCATTTCATTTTTCTTGAGAGGATGATCAGGCAAAGCAATAAGTAATCAGAGAAGCCTCCCCCAAGCTTGTGAGAGACTCTCTTCTTCAAGTTGCACAAAATTAAATATTTCCCTTAAGGTAGCTTGTTTCTTATGAGCGGGGAAATATATTGCAGAGAAGTAATAAATCATATCCTGGGGACTACGCATACAACCAGTAGCAAGAGAATTAAACCATATCTTAGCATCACCCTTTAATGAGAAAGGAAACAATTTAAGGATATAATAATAGCGAATTTTTTCCTCTTGAGTAAATAAGGTGGCTATATCATTCAATTTAGTAAGATGTGCCACAACAGTTCAGATTCATAGCCATAGAAAGGATCAGATTCAACCAAAGTAATTAACTCAGGATCGATAGAGAATTCATAACCCTTATCAGTAACATAGATAGGTGAAGTAGCAAAAGCAGGGTCATATTGCATT
Organism: Aegilops speltoides; assembly: GCA_021437245.1. NCBI lineage: Eukaryota > Viridiplantae > Streptophyta > Magnoliopsida > Poales > Poaceae > Aegilops > Aegilops speltoides. Next base: position 228,969,643 of record CM038142.1, read on the forward strand.
CTAGCATTCAAAGACTTTTCTTGCAGCTTAGCTAACAGTTTCTTAAGATCATATCTATCATTGCAAGCAACAAAGTCTCTAGCAGTTTCTTCATCCATAACATAACCCTCAGGAACAACATGCAATTCATATCTAGGGGGAGAATCTTCATCATCACTTTCATTAATATCATTAGTTTCAATAATTTCATTCTCTCTAACCCTAGCAAGTTGTTCATCTTGAAATTCACCTAATGGCACATTAGTATCAAGTAGGGAAGTAGTTTCATCATAAGCATCATGCATAGCAGAAGTGGCATCATCAATAACATGCGACATATCAGAATCAATAGCAGGAGTATGTGTCGCAAGTTTACTCAAAACAGACGGTGAATCAAGTGCATATATAGATGGTTGTTCCTTACCTCCCCTCGTAGTTAAGGGAAAGATCATGGTTCTTTCATCTTTCAAATTACTCATAGTGATCAGCAAATATAAATCCCAAGTGACTCAAAGAACAGAGCTATGCTCCCCGACAACGGTGCCAGAAAAAGGTCTTGATAACCCACAAGTATAGGGGATCGCAACAGTTTTTGAGGGTAGAGTATCCAACCCAAAATTATTGATTCGACACAAGGGGAGCCAAAGAATATTCTCAAGTATTAGCAGCAGAGTTGTCAATTAGACCACACCTGAAAGACTTAATATCTGCAGCAAAGTATTTAGTAGCAAAGTAGTATGGAAGTAACGGTAATGGTGGCAACGGAGAAGTAACTAAGCAAAGATCAATATGAAACGAGCTCATAGGCAATGGATAAATGATGGATAATTATGTTGAATGCAATTCATCATGCAACACTATAACATAGGTTGACACAGGACTAGCTCTAGTTCATCAATGTAATGTAGGCATGTATTCCGAATATAGTCCTACGTGCTTATGTAAAAGAACTTGCAATACATATTTTGTCCTACCCTCCCGTGGCAGCGGGGTCCTATTGGAAACTAAGAGATATTAAGACCTCCTTTTAGTAGAGTATTGGACCAAAGCATTAGCACTTAGTGAATACATGAACTCCTCAAACTACGGTCATCACCGGGAAGTGTCCCGACTATTGTCACTCCGGGGTTTGCTGGATCATAACACGTAGTAGGTGAGTATAACTTGCAAGATAGGATCAAGAACTCACATATATTCATGAAAACATAATAGGTTCAGATTTGAAATCATGGCACTCGGGCCCTGGTGAAAACATTAAGCATGGCAAAGTCATAGCAACATCAATCTTAGAACATAATGGATACTCGGGATCAAACCCTAACAAAACTAACTCGATTACATGGTAAATCTCATCCAACCCATCACCGTCTAGCAAGCCTATGATGGGATTACTCATTCCCGGCAGTGAGCATCATGAAATTGGTGATGGAGGATGGTTGATGATGACGATGGCGACGGATTCCCCTCTCCGGAGCCCCAAACGGACTCCAGATCAGTCCTATCGAGGATGAACAGGGCTTGGCGGCGGCTCCATATGGTAAAACGCGGTGAATCCTTCTCTCTGATTTTTTTCTCCCCGGACGTGAATATATAGAGTTGGAGTTGAGGTCAGTGGAGGTCCAGGGGACCCACAAGGCAGGGGGCGCGCCCTAGGGGGGGGGGGGACTGCACCCTAGTGGACAGGGTGTGGGCCCCTTCTATTGATTATTTCGCCAGTATTTTTTATTAATTCCAAAACATGACTCCGTGGAGTTTAGGACATTCTGGGAACTTTTATTTCTGCACAAAAATAACACCATGGCAGTTCTGCTGAAAACAAAGTTAGTCCGGGTTAGTTCCATTCAAATTATGCAAGTTAGAGTCCTAAATAAGGGCAAAAGTATTTCGAAAAGTAGATACGTTGGAGACGTATCAGGCACCACCACCATTTCCCCCGCGGACGACGCAGGAGCAGGATGCACCGGAGGAGAGAAGCATCAGCAACACCTTGACGGCCACCCTCCGCTCGCTGATGGGCACAACCACAACGATGGCGCTCGGTCTGGGGCGAACCGCCGCCCTCCGGCCGCCCCTACTATGGGCGCGACTGCCCCGTGTACGCTTTCCCTCGGGTGGGTCGACCAAGCTACCACGCCCAATGGATCTGCTGGCCCTCGAGAGCCTCCGCCTCACCACCCGCCATCCAGGTGGTTGCACCGCAATAGTAGGGGCGCAGTGCTGCCGCCGCTGGCTCCGTCAGGAGCCGAGCGACGGTGCGATCGACCTCATCATCATCTATGCCAAGCACACCCTCGGAGGCCATGGCGCATGCTCACCTACTGCTGAGGTTTCCGCCAGCGGTTGAGCAGATGGACGAGTGGCATGCCACCATGCAAAGCATGACGGTTTCGCCGAAGCCGAGGGATCATGGCGAGCTGGCCCACCACGGCCTCCACAAGCGACGGCGACGACTCATGCTGTTGCCCGTACGGAGGGAGCTGTCCCCACAGTGTAGTCCCCGCCACGGCATCCGGCACGAGTGCGACCAAATCAAGACCGCGATGATGTTTCGATGGCCTTTTCTGACCCTCGAGCACGTCCAGGCCAATGTCGAACCCCGGAGGAGAGGCGGAGAGGAGACGTGTGCGTCATCGAGCAACGCCACGACGACCTCCTCCAAACCAACGGGCACAACGACCCCGACGTTGACGAGCCCGCGCTCGGTGTTGGTGGGCCCCTACCCTTCGAGGTTGGCTGCCTTGCCTTCACCCGTGAGCTGTGGCAAGTCCGTTGGCCGTCCGTTCGCACGTTCAAGCCAGAGATACCTGTGAAGTACGGCGGGAGGCTGAACCCGGCATAGTTCCTGAGCATCTACACCATCGCTGTTCAGGCTGCCGGGGGAAGAGATGAGAAGGTGTTCACCAACTACTTCCCTTTGGCCTTCAACTCCAGCGTGAGGTCTTGGTTGATGCACCTGCCAGAGAACTCCATTTCATCATGGGCAGACCTGTGCCACGAGTTCATCGGTGTCTTCAACGGTGGCCACCAGGGCCGACCCAGTGATCTACAACTTCTCCAACAGAAGGAAGGAGAAACCCTTCGTAAGTACTTATAGAGATTCAACAAAGTTCATAGAAATATTCCAAATATCCATCTAGCAGTTGTGAAAGTTGCCTTCCAGTCCCATGTGCGCAACCGCCAGATCCGTTCCAAGCTGAACGTGCGGTTGCCACTACAAAAAAAATACACTTCCATGATGATACATGTTTGTCACAGAAGGTCGAGTTTTTTGTCATGCATGTACATCCATGACGATTTTATGACAGAATCAAGATAGTCATACCTGTGTTGTCGTAGAAGTGTTCCATGACATTACCAAAATTATCATCACGGAAGTGTCCACTTCCATGACGATAAATCGCGCGTCACAGAAGTGCTTTCGTCAAGGGTGGTCGACACGTGGCATCCACCGTAACGGAAGGCCGTTAAGCTATCGGGTCCGGTTTTGGATCCGATAACCCGTTAATAGCCCCGAACAATGGGGATTTTCCACGTGTAAAATCATCATTGGCTGGAGGAAACACGTGTCGGCTCACCGTTGGGACAGATGTCATCCACTCATTGGACCGAAGGCGCCTATGATACGGCGACATGTGGCACGACCCAACAGAGGCCCATTCCTGTGAAAAGGCCGGCCCATTTTACTTGGTCAAAAGGTGGCGGGCCGGCGCACGAAAAGCCTGTTAACGGCCTATTCGCATATAGCCCATTTACAGCCCGCTAACCCAGGGCCCGTTACGACCTCTCCAAATTAGGCCCAGTAGCGTCATCTGGGCCGTCCAATATGATTCCAGCCAGTTTTAACTTCCGGCCCATGTGTAGCCCATGACTTCTTTCGGCCCATATGAGGCCCATTGTAACTCTTGGCCCATTAACGGCTCATGGTGAAACTGGCCTGTAATGAACAGTGTATCACTTTATACCCATTAACGGCCCGTTATTCCATTGGGCCGTTTCCAGCCAAAGTTATCTTTTGGCCTTCTCAGGGCCCATTGATTCTTTGGGTCATTTGTAGCATTCGGTTACATACGGCCCGTTACTGTCATTTTCTGCTAGTGGGCCAAGTTCAGCCCGTCATTACAGTCGGCCTGTTTGTGGAATGTTAATACGTTGGGTCGTTTTCATGTCAGAAAGAAAACCGGTTGGACTGTTTTCATAGAGTTATCAAATACGGCCTATTAACGACCTGTTATGGTCCATGAATAGTACGGCCCATGATTGGCGAAATGATGATACGCCCCATAGAAGGCCCATGGATCCTACGGCCTGTATGAGGCCCATGGATCGTACGACCCGTAGAAGGCCCATGGATCGTATGGCCCGTAGAAGGCCCAAGGACCCTACGGCCCGTAGAAGGCCCATGAATCCTAAGGCCCGTATAGAAGGCCAATGGATCCTACGGCCCGTATAGAAGGCCAATGGATCCTACGGCCGGAAGAAGGCCCATGGATCATACGACCTGCAGGAGGCCCATGGTTATAATAGTCTGTGTGTTGCCATGATTATTTTGGCCTAGTTACCAAAAATAGGCTATTATGGCCACTAGAAAAACACAGAAAAAGAACTGCAGTGACTACAAGCAAACAACTAAACAAGACAATAAGGAAATAAATAAGCAAGCAATTAACGCTAGCCTATTACCGCTATTACACATATTACATTCACTGGGCATCAAAGTTCTCCACCAGTGCAAATATAGGGAGCAAAGCAGCATATTACATACACTGGGCGTCAAAATTGTCTACCAGTGCAAATAAACACGGCAGCAAAACAAGAGCATAACTGAAACAACTTCAGAAGAGCTCAAGAAACGTTATCATGGGTATCCACCATGCTGGCAATAAGCTTAGCAAGCTTATTAGCTTTGTCCTGTTTGGCGCTAAAATCCTCCAACGCTTCCTGTCTGAATGCTCCAGGGACTTCTGCAGTCCTTCTGCTTCTTGTCGCAGCACAGTTGATCGATGTCTTTCAGCTTGTAGTTGAGACTCAAGAAACCGAACTGATTCAGGCAGTGAGTTTGAATAGCTTCTGCAAGCGGTAGTAGCCAGTAACTCGAACACTAAACCAAGATAGAACTTTGGGGTTGTATCGCTGTCTTCAAGATAGTCTTCCTTAGCTATTTTATGAGCTTTGTTGGAAGCCAACACGGATGTGTCACTATCCTGAACCTTATCTGCATTACTACCTTTACCATTGCATAATAAGGCACTCTTCCCCAATATTATGTTAGCATTCTAAAAGAAGAAACAAGCAGACACATAACAAGTTTAGCATGTACTAGTATATGAAACTCATTTCGGTGAACCAGTTCATTAGTAAGGTGGACATGATTAAACTACCAAGTCTTCTATTGCCAAGTACTAGTACATAATAAGAGCATCAAACAAACATATATTTATGTCCTATGGTCACTGCATTGTCTTGCCAAATCAAAATAGAGACACGGTTCAAATCATATCAGTTCAAGACAAAGCAATAGTGAAAGAATACAAAGCATGGGAAACTACCCGGCACAACAAGATTTCAGATGGGTACCACGGGTCTACATGTACAACAGCATTATTGGCTCTGTTGTGATGCTAGTAATGTGCATGATATGAAAGTCAACTGTATACACAATTGAAATTGAAATCAACAGAGCTATTGATAAGAGCAAATCTGTTAAAGAAACATGCGTGAACATACCTGCTGTGCCATTGGAGTTTCGATTGGATCCTTCAATTTAAAAATAAGTTTGTATGAGTAAATATAGTGATACAAGAGCAAATCAAATTATCAATGGAATATTAAATTAGAACAGTTGTTCTTCAGGTTTAGGCACTTGTTCTACATGAACAGAGTACAGTAAGACGCAAGAATATAATACTTAAAAATAGAAAATGAGCTCATAGACCTTACCACATTCTTGGTTCTGGACCAGTACAGTAAATGTGTCTCAGGAGAACGTAAGGGAATTTGATGAGTTTCTTTGCCAGTGAAGTACGTTTTCTTCAGGTAATCCCAATACTGCCACCAAGCATTCTTGAAGACAGCAGAGGTATTAGCACAGGTTACCTCATCCTGAGTTTCCAAATTGGTCCTTCTCTGTAGAGAAAAATGGTTAAATTTGCTATATTATAACCATCATGGAGGTAGGATGTATGGGACGAAGCAAAGTAATTGCCATGAACAACATTACTTACACATAACTCCTGGACAAACACCTGCAACTAGAATTTTCCTTCATCTTCAGTATAATATTTCCAAGATGGGAAGATACGCACATACGATTTAACAACATCAACTGCGATAGATGCTAAACTACGACTAGCTGGTTGTGCTTCCTCCACAGGAATAGGCGTACTAACTGGTGGAGTTGGGGTTCGCCGTGATAGTACTGGCCCTTTGGGCACTGGAGCTTCCTTACTAACTTCTCTTGTTTGGGAGCTCTGTGGTGGAGATGGTGCTGTGTCAACAGGAACTGGGTTACTATCGGCTGGGGTTGGGGTTAGATTGGGTGAAGCTAGTTCTTTGTCCATCGCAGTAGGGGTACTATCGACGAGAGTTTGGGTTATGTGTGGTAGGGCTGGTTCTTATGCATGTACAGCGGGGGTGCTATCTACACCAAGAGGTAGCACTGTTTTATTTGAAGACCGTGTTTTTAGTCCGCTAGATATTGACATCACCCGCTCCAATTCAAATGGCGGATAAACAGGAAACATAGTTGAATGTACAGACATTGTATGAGAGACAGATGCAACAGATAGTGTGGAAAAAAGAGGGCATGAAATAGTTGACATGTATATTGTTTAACTAAAATGGATAGCATGACATAATTTCACATATATGATGTCTATCTAAACTAGATAGCATAGCATAACATAATTTGCAAGATATGATGAATAACTAAACATGATTGCATGACATAATTCACCTACATGTTTTCTAAGTAATCAGGATCGCATCATTTAATTCACCTATGTGATTTATATGCTAAATAGAGGGCATTCGATATGATGTCTGAACTAAGAACATGGTGTTGAATATTGTGTGTATGATGTCTAAACTGTGCAATGCAAGATACCATATGCATGATATGATCAGTATGACCGTGCCAAGTTAGAGCATACACCTTAGTGGGGGAATAGGACTGGTCATCTGTCTCTGAATCCATCTCTGAGGAGCTATCGGGACCTAACAAGAGATCTACTTCGACAGGTAGCACTGTCTGCTCTAAAGGCCTTATTTTCAATCCAGATTTTTCCATCTCCCACCCAAATGGCTGATTCACAGGAAGAGTAGTTTAATGTACAAACATTGTTGACAAATGGAAATGTAATGAAGAAAAGGATGGGCAAGATATCATTCAAATATATGATGCCTGGTTAAACAGGATGGCATTGCACATTTCACATATATTATGGCCGGCTAAAAGACATGAGACTGCATAATTCCCATATATGATATAGAAACTAAGTAGGTGGCATATATGATGTCAAAAGTAGGCACTACAAGGCAACATATGCATGATATGACTAACATCATCATGCCAAGGTAGAGCAAACACCTTGGGGGGTAAATAGGAGTGGTTAGCAGCGTCTGAATCCGCCTCAGAACAGATATCTTCCCCTGGATTACAATCTGGAGAGGGGTGGGGAGAGTTTGCCACTGAACCCACCATGGAGCGATGTCTGCATGACATTGTATTGCCGCGCAAAACTCTTCTCTTTTTCTCTACATGTTCAGCATGGTTGTGTACAATATCTGACATGCATACTAAAAAATATGGTGAGATTATGTAAGGAGAGCATGCAGAAATTTAGAGTGATGGTAAAAACCAGTGGATGGATCCAAAAATAATGATAGCAGGCTGATGATTGCTTTAATTTAATAAAAAGACAGATGATGATTGCTTTACTATTTGTTTCCCACCCAAGATGAACAACATAGGCATACCCTAGGTGAACCAGATATTAGACAGACATACTATTCATTGCTGCCTCGATATGTGCCCCACAACTAATTTAGAACTCAAGTTTGAACATTAATTTGGACCTAACTTGGGAGTCCAAGAGCTGAACAGGACGATAAAGTAGCAGGTAATTTTAAGCAATGCATAACATAAGCAGAAACAAAAGAGTGCGACCTCGCTTGTGGACCTGTGTACTCCTCATGTTCATCTACCGAGTCGATGATGGTGATGCCGTTGCGGTGGGTGCGGGCGGCAGGGAAGGAGATCTGAGGCGGAGAAAGACGGTCAGGAGTCGTGATGTCTGGTTTGGTGGATGCTTCTGTCGATGGAGCAACTCAGGTGAGGTGGACGACATCGTGGCACAAGCAGGACAAACCACACAAAGTTCCCTTCGACACCTACCTATAACTGAAGTAATTCTGTAAGGGCTCATTTGGCTTGCATGAGTCTAAAAATGCAGGGATAGGAAAAATACCAGAATAGGATAGGAATGCACATGGTAAATAGAGCATTTGTAAACACAGGATTTCTGTCAACTTGGGTGTTTGGTTTACAGGAATTGGAAGAGCAGAGGAATGCAAAGAAACACGGCCAAAATAAAGTGAAACCATATGAAAGCGTGTACAGTTAGAATGTTATTCTGCCACTAATGCACTTGGTCTTGTTTTCATGCATAGGATTTTGAAAAGTAGGTCCAGGTGGATGTTTTGCTTCATTCCTTTCAACAAAATGCATGAATAATTGAATAGTAGAGTGCAATTGGAAAATTCCATATTGCTATGTTTTACCGTTGAACCAAAATAGCCCTATGGATCGACGTGAATGTATAGTAATAAGTGATGCAACAAGTGTACAACCTCTTTGCCGTAGCCGTGTAGACCTCAGCATCATTGGGTTGGTTGCTGAAGTAGTTGAGGCAGAGGTGGCTGTCGGAGGTGTAGAGGAAGATTTGAGGAATTTGTAGACAACGTCTAGGGCACTGCTGTGTTGTGATGGATCGTTCTATCGTTGGAGCAGCTCCGGTGAACCGTAAGACGTCACGGCTGTAGCAGCACAAGACAAACATCGTCAATCTCAAGTGGGATTCTAATAGCATCTCAAATAGATGATGTAAAATAGATGTAAAATTCACATCACCAAAAACCACCTGACTACAACAGTCAACAGATGAGGTAAACACTGTTGACTCTGAACTTAACTGTCGAAACTGAAATTTACCGTGGAATCTGAATGCTACTATAGAAACTGAACGCAATGGTAGCAGAGAGGCACTTGACATGTAGTTTAGGGAGGGCCTGCAGTTCATCTTCAACCTGCACCCCCTTGAGCCGCCAGCCACCACCGGCCGAACTGCCGGCCCCAGCGCCGCCTTGCCGCCCCGAAACAACTCCCCACTGCCGCCCCGGCCAGCCCTCTAGGCCCCCGCCCGCAACCCTGAACCCCAAGATAGATAGTGGGGTACCTCTCTGGCGAGCCCCCGTCCCCGCTGCGGGTGGTTCTTTCATAACTCCGGCGAGCCCCCCAACCCCTGAAAATCGACTGACCCAAAAGTCGATTCATTCGACTGAAGTGTGGCTAAATCGGAGCAGAGCAGCAGCACAAGCGAGGGGGAGAGCAGCAGCAACAGCTAGGCGAGCGAGCGATCGAGCGAGAGCTGGAGTAGCAGCAGTAGCAGATCTGGCTGGTATGGACGCCGCCGCCGAAGGGCCTCGCACTGGGGAAGAGCCCCAGTGGAGATGTCGCCCGCGGCGCCGGCTTCAAGGTAGCCGCTCCATGGGGGTGCAACATGGAGCACCGTCGGCGCCGGGAGGTCGAGTTAAGGAGAAGGTGCGATGCGATGAGTGTATAACCTCTTTGGTGGCGCCGAGTAGGCCTAGGCTTCATCCAAGGATTCGGTGAGGATGTCGTGGTTCCGGTGGAGCAGGTTAAGGCGGTGCTGTGGGGATGGATCAGCCGTGATAGACGAGGCTATCGTCGGAGCAGCTCCTTGGAGGTGGAGGACGGGGCAGCTGAACCGGCGGGATGATGAGATGGACGACGGATCCTTATCCGGGGAGGTGGACGAGGGACGTCGAGCTGTTGCGGAGGACGACGTCATCGGGGAAGAGGCTACAGCTGGGTAGCGGTGAGTTGGCGGATGGAGGAGGGTGGGGTTTCGTGGCTGGAGCGGAGAGGTTATGGCGGCCTGGGATTTCGAATGGTGAAAAGGGGGCGATGGGAGGGGGTGGACCATGACTTAGGGACGCGCTTGTCCAAAATGTAGGGTTTGTTAGAAAAGTACCCCCCACCGATTTGAACTAGCAGCCCTTTCGGCTTAGGGTTAGAAGGGGGATTTCACGTGTCGGGATTTGGCAGCTAGAGGGAGTTTTTGCGCGTGTTGTAATTTCGGGATAGCAAGGCATGGGTTGTGAAGCCGCCAATTTTTGGAGCACGATATCTGAATTTTCGGGATATAGCAAGCCGCGGGTTGAATTTTAGGGACAAGCCTAATGTGTAGTAATATTGTACTTGTACATACCAAATCAATTCGCACTTCCCTCAACCAAAAAGAATATGAAAAAATAAAACTATTCACACCACACAAAGAGAGAGTCTTGCCCCGTTTTACTATACAAATGCTATTCAAAGCTACTCCCTCCTTCCATCTATATAGGGCCAAATGCGTTTTTTGATGCTAACTTTGACCAAATATTAGAGCAATAGTATATGACATGCAACTTACACAAAGCACACTGTTAAATTCGTCTGTGAAAGGTTCTTTCAATGATATAATTTACACATTGTGCATGTCATGTACTATTAATCTTGTCAATAGTCAAAGGAGGTCTTAAAAATCTCATTACGCCCTATATAGATGGAAGGAGGGAGTATGAATCCATGTTATGTCCAATTAAATTTTTTCGCTTGTTGTATAATGCATGTAACAACCTACTCATACCAACATTTTAGTGCATTCCAAATGTCTATACTACCGCTGCAATTTGAACCAAATTTGAATTCGTTTCTCTATTTTAGTAAGAATCTACAATCAGGATTGCATTCCAAATGTCTATACTACCGCTGTAAGATCCATCGGACCAAGGGCCATTACCTCCAAGAATGCTATCAGGTTGAGAAGTTAGTCAAGAGACAGAGAGCGAAGTATGATAAGTGTGATAAGGAAACGGGTCAGAATATTGCTGGCGGTAAGGGCCGAGGTGGTGAAGCAAATCTCCTCGGCAAGCCCTTTCGGAATCAAGGAAAACCCGCCAGAGGACGAGAGAAGGAAGCTTGTGATGATGCGAGCGATAGAGGGGATGAAGAGGAAACCAGTGAGCAAGAGTTTCAGAAGGCCACTGGCGCCCTGTGGGTTGACGGGGGTGCATCTTTGCACACCTCTCGCCGCCAACTCAAGCGGTGGGTGCAAGAAGTTAAAGTCGTGGAGCCAGCGCCAGAGGCCCGGAACCCGCTCAAATGGTCTCATACACCCATCATCTTTGACGAAGAGGATCATCTTAGCCGTATCACTGCGGTAGGATGCCTACCTTTGTTGGTTTCCCCAACAATTCACAACCTCAAGGTCACAAAGATGTTGGTAGACGGCGGGGCCAGACTGAATCTGATTTCCCTAGCAGTTATCAGCAAGCTTCAGATAGCAGAGGTTGAGCTAGAGGTTACAGACATGTTTCAAGGAGTAAATCCCCGCAGGAGTCATCCTAAGGGAAAGATCACATTGCCGGTAACATTTGGGGGAGAACTGAACTACCGGACTGAGAAGATTGTGTTTGACGTGCTTGATCTCCCCCTGCCGTACAATGGGATTCATGGACGCCCGGCTCTGGGTAAATTCATGGCGGCATCCCACTATGCCTACAATACCCTGAAGATGCCTGGGCCACTGGTAGTCCTCACCATCCCGTCAGATGAGAAAGATGCCATCATTTGTGTGGACAAGATGTACCGGGACATGGTCGTGGCAGAGGCAATGCTACCTCTCGAGCTTGTGTTGTTTTTTCCCTTGAAGAGGAAAGGGTGATGTTTCAAAGTAGCACAAGTATTTCCGTCAGTTTTGAGAACCAAGGTATCAATCCAGTAGGAGACGACACACAAGTCACCTAGTACTTGCACAAACAATCAAGAACCTTGCAACCAACACGATTAAGGGGTTGTGAATCCCTTCACGGTCACTCGCAAAAGTGAGATCTAATAGAGATAATAAAGTAAATATTTTTGGTATTTTTGTTGTATAGTTTGGAAAGTAAAGATTGCAAAATAGTAACCGAGATTTAAAGAGATGCAATATAATGGAAAAGAGATGTGATATAATGGAAAACAGACCCAGGGGCCATAGGTTTCACTAGTGGTTTCTCTCAAGATAGCATGTATTATGGTGGGTAAATAAATTACTGCCGAGCAAATGATAGAAAAGCGCATAATTATGAAGATATCTAAGGCAATGATCATGAACATAGGCATCACATCCATGTCAAGTAGACCAAAACGATTCTGCACCTACTACTATTACTCCATACATCGACCGCTATCCAGCATGCGTCTAGATTATTAAGTTCATAAGAACGGAGTAACGCATTAAGCAAGATGACATGATTTAGATGGATAAACTCAAGCAATATGATATAAACCCCATCTTTTTATCCTCGATGGCAACAATACAATACGTGCCTTGCTACCCCTACTATCACTAGGAAAGGACACCACAAGGTTGAACCCAAAGCTAAGCACTTCTCCCATTGCAAGAAAGATCAATCTAGTAGGCCAAACTAAATCGATAATTCGAAGAGACTTGCAAAGATATCAAATCATGAATATAAGAATTCAAAGAAGAACCAAATAATATTCATAGGTAATCTTGTTCATAAATCCACAATTCATCGGATCTTGGCAAACACACCACAAAAGAGTATTACATCGAATAGATCTCCAAGAACATCAAGGAGAACTTTGTATTGAGAATCAAAGAAAGAGAATAAGCCATCTAGCTAGTAACTATGGACCCGAAGGTCTGCGGTAAACTACTAACACTTCATCGGAGAGGCAATGGTGTTGATGTAGAAGCTCTCCGTGATCGATTCCTCCTCCGGCAAATCGCCGGAAATGGCCTCAAGATGGGATCTCATAGGTAAAGAATGTTGCGGTGGTGGAAAAGTGGTCTCGTGCCCCCCTGATGTCTCTAGGGTATAAGAGTATATATAGGCGAAAGAAGTACGTCGGTGGAGCTACGAGGGGCTCACGAGGGTGGGGGGCGCGCCTACCCCCCTGGGCGCGACCTCCTGCCTCGTGGAGTCCTCGTGGCGTTTCCGACTTAAACTCCAAGTCTTCTGGTTTGCTTTCGGTCCAAGAAAGATCGTCGCGAAGGTTTCATTCCGTTTGGACTCCGTTTGGTATTTCTTTTATGCAAAACTCTAAAATAGGCAAAAAACAAAAACTGGCACTGGCCCTTCGGTTTATAGGTTAGTCCCAATAATAATATAAAAGAGCATATTAAAGCCCATTAAACATCCAAAACAGATAATATAATAGCATGGAACAATAAAAAATTATGGATGTGTTGGAGACGTATCAAGCATCCCCAAGCTTAATTCCTGCTCGTCCTCGAGTAGGTAAATGATAAAAACAGAATTTTTGATGTGGAATGCTACCTAGCATATTTATCAATGTAATTTTCTTTATTGTGGCATGAATGTTCAGATCCGAAAGATTCAAGACAAAAGTTTAATGTTGACATAAAAATAATAATACTTTAAGCATACTAACAAAGCAATTATGTCTTCTCAAAATAACATGGCCAAACAAAGCTATCCCTACAAAATCATATAGTCTGGTTATGCTCTATCTTAATCGCACAAAGTATTTAATCATGCACAACCCCGATGACATGCCAAGCAATTTATTCATACTTTTGATGTTCTCAAACTTTTTCAATCTTCACACAATACATGAGCGTGAGCCATGTACATAGCACTATAGGTGGAATAGAATGGTGGTTGCAGAGAAGAAAAAAAGGAGAAGATAGTCTCACATCAACTAGGCGTATCAACGGGCTATGGAGATGCCCATCAATAGATATCAATGTGAGTGAGTAGGGATTGCTATGCAATGGATGCACTAGAGCTATAAGTGTATGAAAGCTCAACAAAAAAAACTAAGTGGGTGTGCATCCAATTTGCTTGCTCACGAAGACCTAGGGCACTTAGCCCATTATTGGAATATACAAGCTAAGTTCTATAATGAAAACTTTCCCACTAGTATATGAAAGTGACAACATAGGATACTCTCTATCATGAAGATCATGGTGCTACTTTGAATCACAAGTGTGGTAAAAGGATAGTAGCATTGCCCCTTCTCTCTATTTCTCTCATTTTTTGGGCCTTTTCTCTTTTTATGGCCCCTCTTTTTTTATTTAATCTGGAGTCTCATCCCGACTTGTGGGGGAATCATAGTCTCCATCATCCTTTCGTCATTGGGATAGTGCTCTAATAATGAAGATCATCACACTTTTATTTACTTACAACTCAAGAATTACAACTCAATACTTAGAACAAAATATGACTCTATTGAATTCCTCCGGCGGTGTACCGGGATGTGCAATGATTCAAGAGTGACATGTATAAAAAATTATGAACGATGGCTTTGCCACAAATACGATGTCAACTACATGATCATGCAAGGAAATATGACAATGATGGAGCGTGTTATAATAAACGGAACGGTGGAAAGTTTCATGGCAATAGATATCAGAATGGCTATGGAAATGCCATAATAGGTAGGTATGGTGGTTTTTTTGGGGAAGGTATATGGTGGGTGTATGGTACCGGCGAAAGTTGCGTGGTACTAGAGAGGCTAGCAATGGTGGAAGGGTGAGAGTGCGTATAATCCATGAACTCAACATTAGTCATAAAGAACTCACATACTTATTGCAAAAATTTATTAGTAATTGAAACGAAGTACTACGCGCATGCTCCTCGAGAGATAGATTGGTAGGAAAAGACCGTCGCTCGTCCCCGACCGCCACTCATAAGGAAGACAATCAATAAATAAATCATGCTCCAACTTCATCACATAACGATTCACCATACGTGCATGCTATGGGAATCACAAACTTTAACACAAGTATCTCTCAAATTCACAACTACTCTACTATCATGACTCTAATATCACCATCTTCATATCTCAAAACAATCATAAAGAATCAAACTTCTCATTGTATTCAATGCACTTTATATGAAACTTTTTATTATACCCATCTTGGATGCCCATCATATTAGGACTAATTTTATAACCAAAGAAAATTACCACGCTGTTCTAAAAGACTCTAAAAATAAAATAAGTGAAGCATGAGAGATCATTAATTTCTATAAAATAAAACCACCGCCTTGCTCTAAAAAGATATAAGTGAAGCACTAGAGCAATATTGTCTAGCTCAAAAGATATAAGTGAAGCACATAGAGTATCCTAATAAATTTTGATTCATGCGAGTCTCTCCCAAAAGGTGTGTACAACAAAGATGATTGTTGTAAACTAAAAAGCAAAGACTCAAATCATACAAGACTCTCCAAGCAAAACACATATCATGTGGTGAATAAAAATATAGCCTCAAGTAAAGTTACCGATAGACGAAGACGAAAGAGGGGATGCCTTCCAGGGCATCCCCAAGCTTAGGCTTTTGGTTGTCCCTTAATTTTACCTTGGGGTGCCTTGGGAATCCCCAAGCTTAGGCTCTTGCCACTCCTTATTCCAAAATCCATAAAATCTTTACCCAAAAACTTGAAAACTTCACAACACAAAACTTTAACACAAAAACTCATGAGCTCCGTTAGAATAAGAAAATAAACCACCACTTTAAGGTACTGTAATGAACTCATTCTTTATTTATATTGGTGTTAAACCTAATGTATTTCAACTTCTCTATGGTTCATACCCCCGATACTACTCATAGATTCATCAAAATAAGCAAACAACACACGAAAAACAGAATCTGTCAAAAACAGAATAGTCTGTTGCAATCTGTAACTTTCGAATAATTATGTAAGTCCAAAAATTCTGAAATAAACTGGTGGACGTGATTAACTTGTATATTAACTATCTTCCGAAAGAATCAACCTAAAATCACTCTTTTGTAAAAAATGACAGCTATTCTCGCGAGCGCAAAAGTTTCTGGTTTTTTACAGCAAGATCGCAAAGACTTCACCCAAGTCTTCCAAAAGGTTCTACTTGGCACAAACACTAATTAAAACATAAAAAGACATCTAAACAGAAGCTAGATGAATTATTTATTACTAAACAGGAGAAAAAAGCAAAGAACAAAAAATAAAATTGGGTTGCCTCCCAACAAGCGCTATCGTTTAACCCCCCTAGCTAGGCATAAAAACACGAATAGATCTACGTATTGCCATCTTTGGTATGCAATCCATAAGTGGCTCTCATAATAGATTCATAAAGCAATTTAATTTTCTTCCTAGGAAAGTGCTCCATGCCTTTCCTTAATGGAAATTGGAATCTAATATGTCCCTCTTTCATATCAATAATTGGACCAATCGTTCTAAGGAAAGGTCTACCAAGAATAATAGGACATGTAGGATTGCAATCTATACCAAGAACAATGAAATCTACATGCACATAATTCCTATTTGCAACAATAATAGCATCGCTAATACTTCCCATATGTTTCTTAATGGTGGAATCCGCAGGATGCAAATTTAAAGAACAATCATCAAATTCACGAAAACCTAACACATCACACAAAGTTTTTGGAATCGTGGAAACACTAGCACCCAAATCACACAAAGCATAGAATTCATAGTCTTTAATCTTAATTTTAATAGTAGGTTCCCAGTCATCATAAAGTTTTCTAGGGATATGAACTTCTAGTTCATGCTTTTCTTCATAAGATTGCATCAGAGCATCAACGATATGATTAGTAAAAACCTTATTTTGATTATAAGCATGAGGAGAATTTAACACAGATTGCAACAAGGAAATAAAATCTATTAAATAAAAAATAATCATAATTAAATCCCTTCAAATCCAAAATAGTGGGTTCATTGCTATATAAAGTTTTGACCTCTTCAATCCCACTTTTATCAATTTTTGTATCTAGATCTAAAAACTCCGAATCATTGGGATGCCTTTTAACTAAAGTTGACTCATCTCCAGTCCCATTTTATCCAGATTAATATTGGAAAACAAAGATTTAATAGGAGTCACATCAATCACTTTTATATCTTCATCATTATTATCATGAAAGCTGGAAGAACACGCTTTCACAAACCAATCTTTTTTAGTACGCATCCTAGCGGTTCTTTCTTTGCACTCATCAATGGAAATTCTCATGGCTTTGAGAGACTCATTGATATCATGCTTAGGTGGAATAGATCTAAGTTTCAAAGAATACACATCAAGAGAAATTCTATCCACGTTCCTAGACAACTTATCAATCTTAAGCAATTTTTCTTCAATCAAAGCATTGAAATTCTTTTGCGAACTCATAAATTCTTTAACACTATTCTCAAAATCAGAGGGCATCTTATTAAAATTTCTATAAGAGTTGTTGTAGGAATTACCATAATTATTAGAGGAATTACTAGGAAACGGTCAAGAATTAAAATTGCCTCTATACGCGTTGTAAAATTGTTCCTTCCAACAAAATTCAAATCCATAGATTCATTTATTCTCAATCAAAGTGGACAAAGTCATATCATTAGGATCAGAATAAACACTTTTATTAGCAAACAATTTCATAAGTTCATCCATCTTTCCACTCAAAACATTAATTTCTTCAATCGCATGAACATTTTTGCTAGTGGATCTTTCGGTGTGCCATCGAGAATAATTAACCACAATATTATCTAGGAGTTTAGTGGCTTATCCTAAAGTGATTTCCATAAAAGTGCCTCCCGCGGCCTAATCTAAAAGATTTCTAGAAGCAAAATTCAATCCGGCATAAATTTTTTGTATAATCATCCACAAATTCAAACCATGTGTAGGGCAATTACGTATCATTAATTTCATCCTCTCCCAAGCTTGTGCATTATACTCATGATCAAGTTGCTTAAAATTCATAATATCGTTCCTAAGGGAGATGATCTTAGCGGGAGGAAAATATTTTGAGATTAAAGCATCTTTGCACTTATTCCATGAATCAATTCTATTTTTTGGCAAATAAGAGAACCAAGTTTTAGCACCATTTCTAAGCGAAAACGGAAATAGCTTAAATTTAACAATATCATTGTCCACATCTTCTTCTTTTGCATATCACACAAATCAACAAAGTTGTTTAGATGGGTTGCGGCATCTTCACTAGGAAGTCCAAAAAATTGATCGTTCATAACAAGATTCAACAAAGCGGTATTAATTTCACAAGATTCAACATCGGTAGTAGGAGCAATCGGAGTGCTAATAAAATCATTCTTCTTGGTATTAGAAAAGTCACACAATTTAGTATTATCTTGAGCCATCGTGACAAACAATCAATCCAACACACAAGCACACATGAAGCAAATGAAAAGAGGCGAATGGAAGAGGGGCGAAGAAAAGGGCAAAAGGCAAAGGTTTCCGAAAATCGTTTTAGAAGTGGGGGGAGAGGAAAACAAGAGGCGAATGGTGAATAATGTAATGCGACGGAGAAGAGTTTATTGTGGGTACTTGGTATGGCTTGACTTGACGTAGATCTCCCCGGCAACGCCGCCAGAAATTGGCAAGTTGATGGGAGATCAAAGCTTGACTTGACTTGGCGTAAACCTCCTCGGCAATAGTGCCAGAAATCCTTCTTGCTACCTCTTGAGGTTGCATTGGTTTTTCCCTTGAAGAGGAAAGGGTGATGCAGTAAAGTATCAATCTAGTAGGAGACGACGCACAAGTCACCTAGTACCTGCACAAACAATCAAGAACCTTGCAACCAACGCGATAAAGGGGTTGTCAATCTCCTCACGATCACTCTCAAAGTGAGATCTAATAGAGATAGTAAAGTAAATATTTTTGGTATTTTTGTTGTATAGATTGGAAAGTAAAGATCGCAAAATAGTAAACAAGATTTATAGAGATGCAATATAATGGAAAAGAGATGTGATGTAATGGAAAAGAGACCCGGGGGCCATAGGTTTCACTAGTGGCTTCTCTCAAGACAGCATGTATTATGGTGGGTAAACAAATTACTGCCGAGCAATTGATAGAAAAGCGCATAATTACGATGATATCTAATGCAATGATCATGAACATAGTCATCACGTCCATGTCAAGTAGACCAAAACGATTCTATATCTACTACTATTACTCCACACATCAACCGCTATCCAGCATGCATCTAGAGTATTAAGTTCATAGGAACGGAGTAACGCATTAAGCAAGATGACATGATGTAGAGGGATAAACTCAAGCAATATGATATAAACCCCTTCTTTTTATCCTCGATGGCAACAATAGAATACGTGCCTTGCTGCCCCTACTGTCACTGGGAAAGGACACCGCAGGATTGAACCCAAAGCTAAGCACTTCTCCCATTGCAAAAAAGATGAATCTAGTAAGCCAAACTAAACCAATAATTCGAAGAGACTTGCAAAGATATCAAGACATGCCTATAAGAATTCAGAGAAGAACCAAATAATATTCATAGATAATCTTGTTCATAAATCCACAATTCATCGAATCTCGACAAACACACCGCAAAAGAATATTACATGGAATAGATCTCCAAGAACATCGAGGAGAACTTTGTATTGAGAAACAAAGAGAGAGAAGAAGCCATCTAGCTAGTAACTATGGACCCGAAGGTCTGTGGTAAACTACTCACGCTTCATTGGAGAGGCACTTGATGTAGAAGCTCTCTGTGATCGATTCCCCCTCCGGTAGATATCCGGAAAAGGCCCCAAGATGGGATCTCACGGGTACAAAATGTTGCGATGGTGGAAAAGTAGTTTCGTGGCTCCCCCTGATATTTCTAGGGTATAAGAATATATATAGGCAAAAGAAGTACGTCGGTGGAGCTACGAGGGGCGCACCTACCCCCTGGGCGCGCCCTCTTGCCTTGTGGACGCCTCGTGGCGTTTCTGACTTCAACTCCAAGTCTTCTGGTTTGCTTTCTGTCCAATAAAGACCATCGCGAAGGTTTCATTCCGTTTGGACTCCGTTTGGTATTCCTTTTTCGCAAAACTCTAAAATTGGCAAAAAAACATATACTGGCACTGGGCCTCCGGTTAATAGATTAGTCCCAAAAATAATATAAAAGAGCATATTAAAGCCCATTAAACATCCAAAACAGATAATATAATAGCATGGAATATCAAAAATTATAGATATGTTGGAGACGTATCAGGCAGCGGTGACAGTAGTTCCCGCCAAGGAAAGCAAAGGAAGGAAGAAGGATTGTAGGACCTCCGGCAAAGAGTCCGGGAAGTGTGCCCCCACCGAGTGCATGTCACCTGTTGACGACATGCCGGAGTGCTCCCATAGCAAGAGATCCAAGGTTGCTGCTCCACAAGTCAAAAAGGTCCCGGCAGGGCTGGCTGGCGTTGATGGTACTTTCACTATCGGCGCCACCCTCGATGACAAATAGGAAAGCGCGCTCATTGCCTTCCTGCAGGCAAATGTCGATGTGTTTACCTAGAAACCATCTGATATCCCCGGTGTTCCCAGGTAGGTAATCGAGCACCACCTTGCTGTCTGCCCACATGCCAGACCTGTTAAACAGAAAGTCCGAAAGCAGGCCTTGGAGAGGCAGCAGTTTATTGCAGAAGAGATCAAGAAGCTTGAGGCAGCTGGTTTGGTCATAGGAGTGCTACTTCCCACTTGGCTAGCAAACCCAGTGGTGGTCCGGAAGGCAAATGGGAAGTGGAGGTTGTGCATTGATTTCACAGATCTCAACAAGGCTTGCCCGGAGGACCCATTCCCCTTGCCGCGTATTGATCATATTGTGGATTCTACTTTAGGTTGTGATTTGCTCTCATTTCTGGATTCCTATTCTTGAAATCACTAGATCTTCATGTCCAAAGAAGATGAGGAGAAGACGTCGTTCATCACTCCATGTGGTACCTACTGTTTCATCCGCATGCCATTCAGATTAAAGAATGCTGGGTCCACCTTTGCAAGGGTAGTCCAGTTTGGTTTGGAACCTTAGCTGCATAATGTTGATGCTTATATGGATGATATTGTTGTCAAAACCAAGGACATAGCAAATCTTATCCAGGATTTGGAGGATACTTTTGCAAATTTGTGCAAGATCAACTTGAAGCTCAACCTAGAGAAGAGTGTGTTTGGCATTCCCTCCGGCAAGTTGCTTGGGTACTTTGTGTCCCACAGGGGAATCAAAGCTAATCTTGACAAGATCAAGGCCATTTAGTAGATCCAAGAACCGAGGACAGTTAAAGATGTGAGGCGCCTGACGGTATGTGTTGCCGCGCTAAGCAGATTCATCTCCAAGTCTGCCGAGCGTGCCCTGCTGTTCTTCAAAATTTTGAAGAAGGCAGGTTGTATGAAGTGGACCCCCGAAGCAGATGCAGCTTTGCAAGAGTTGAAGGCCTACCTATCCTCCGTGCCTACTTTGGTTGCTCCCAAACCCCAGGAGCCGTTGTTGCTATACTTGGCGGCAACCAACCAAGTGGTCAGTGTAGCCTTGGTTGCACAACAGGAGGTGGATGAACCAGAGAGTTAATAGAGACCGGCAGAGCGAGATAAGGATCAGGGCAGCAGTGAGCACGACAATGAGGGCAACCCCAAGGATCTGGCAAGGAGGAAAGTGGTGCAACACCCAGTGTACTTTGTCAGCTCCTTATTACATGGGGCTAGATCGAGGTACTTTGGCATGGAAAATTTGATTTTTGGTCTCATCATGGCCTCAAGGAAACCGCGCCACTACTCCGAAGCCCATGAGACCATGGTTGTTACTCGTTTCCCGTTGCAACGGATACTCTGAAACCTAGAGGCTACCAGCAGAATAGTGGAGTGGGCTTTGGAGCTATCCAACTTTGGTTCGAAGTCTGAGAGCACATCAACTGTCCAGAGCAGGGCATTGGCAGAGTTTATTGCAGAATGGACGCCAACCCTTGACGAGGAAGTGACAGAGACAGTTATCCCCGACAAGGAATCACCCCAAGAATGGATCATGTAATTTGATGGTGCTTTCTGCCTGCAAAGTGCAGGGGCTGGCGTGCTTCTTGTCGCCCCCTCCGGGGAGCACTTGAAGTACGTCGTCCAAATGCATTTTGCCCAGGAGGAAGCAACCAACAATACAACACAGTATGAACGGCTCCTAGCCGGGCTTAGGATTGGAGCAGAATTGGGAATTAAGAAGCTGATCATTCGAGGAGATTCACAACTGGTGGTGAGACAAGTCAACAAGGATTATCAAAGTCCATTGATGGATGCATATGTCGAGGAAGTGAGAAGATTGGAGGAGCACTTTGACGGATTGCAAACAGAGCACGTACCCCATGCGGAAAACAACATAGCTGATCATCTATCAAAGTGTGCTGCGCAGAAGCTTCCTGTGGAACCAGGAACTTTTGTTCTCCGTCTTACTCAGCCCTCCGTATCACCAGCAACAATGTCTTGGAAAAGGAGAAGGTTGTACACCGGTAAGCCTCTTCCGGTAGAGCCGTCCGCTCCGGGCAAAGACCCTGCCGAAAACAACTCCTCGTAGCCTGCCGGACCACCCCCTCCTGCCGGGCCCATGGACCCTATGTACGAGGCTGGTGCTCCCATAGCATAGGAGGTGCTGCTAGTCCTCGTTGCCGAGACTCCGGCTCCAACTTGGGAAGGCACATTGTCCGCTTCCTCCAAACCAGAGAGCTTCCCGGCGACCAAGACGGAGCTGAAAGAGTAGCCCGAAGGGCCAGTATGCATCAGTTTGTCGGTGACACTCTGTACAGAAGGAGGCCCAACGGTGTGAAATTGAAGTGCATCTGCCAGGAAGTAGGAAAGGAACTGCTGGCTGAGATACACAAAGGAATGTGCGGCTCTCACATTGGATCATGGGCAGTAGTTGGGAAAGCTTTCCGGCAAGGATTCTATTGGCCCACAACCCACCAAGATGTGGTCGAGCTAGTCACTAAGTGTGAAGCCTGCCAGTTCCATTCCAAGAAAACCCACCTGCCTGCCCAAGCGCTTTAGATAATCCCTCTATCATGGCCATTTTCGGTCTGGGGGCTCGATATCCTCGGCCCCTCCCCCCGTGCAATCGGGGGCTTTGAATTCTTGTTTGTTGCCATCGACAAGTTTATAAAGTGGTTGGAAGTGACTGCCGTGAGAAAGGTGACTTCTCAGTCAGCTATCAAGTTCTGGAAAGATCTGGTGTGTCTTTTTGGAGTTCCGGCAAGGATAATCACCGACAACGGTACCCAGTTCATGAGCCAGCCTTCATGCAGTATGTTCATGCCCTCAGATGCAAGATCTCATTCACCTCTGTGGCACACCCCCGGAGCAATGGTCAAGCTGAGAGGGCGAACGCTGAAGTGCTACGCGGACTCAAGACAAGAACCTTTGATACGTGGCAGAAGCACTGCAGATGGTGGATCGAGGAGCTGCCGGTAGTTCTCTGGTCCCTCAGAACGACACAAAACCGAGCTACCGGGCAAATTCCCTTCTCCATGGTCTACGGGGCAGAAGCAGTTATCCCCAGGGAACTCATTTAAGGGTTGCCTCGAGTGCTTGCTTATGACGAACTCGTGCAAGATCAGCACCGGCGTGACCATGCTGTGAAACTCGAGGAGAACCGTCTCCGGGCTGCTATGCGTGTTGCATGCTATCAGCAAGCCCTCTGTTGCTATCATAGCCACAGGGTTCATGTTTGGTGTTTTGAGGAAGGTGACCTTGTCCTTAGGCGCGTTCAGTCCGCCAAGGGTACACACAAGTTATCACCAAAGTGGGAAGGCCCTTACCGGGTAGTATGAGTTACCAGACCCGGCGCAGTCCGTCTGGAGACCGGAGATGGCACTCTATTGCAAAACTCATGGAATATTGAGCATCTCCGCAAGTTCTATCCATAAGGCGCGAGGCTGCCGGGCCCTGCCCTGCGGCCACCCATTTGTATAGGCCTTGCCTCAGGTTCATGTAACCCCTTGTACAAAGCCAGGCAATGACCCTATGCAAGAGAAAATAAAGAAGCGCTGTAGGGGGCCCCCAAACCTAGATTACATGCATGCATGAGCATTTTAGATCACTGCATAAGCATTCCATGAGCATCTGCATATGCATATAGATAGGATAGCATCCTGCATTCATTCTCTGTCGGATTTCAGGTTCCGCAAACCCTTGAGAGTTTCAAACTCTGGGGAGCAAGCGGAGATCTCAACCTACCCAGCCTGCTAACTCATGAGACCTCACGGCCTAGCGCGTCGAGCTCAAAGGGATGAAAAGACACAATATTTTATCCAGTTCCAGGCCACCTTATGGTGTAAAACCCTAATCCTCCTTTGTGGTGGATTCCTCAAGGGGCTGAGGAAGAACTAGTAAAGTGGTAACAACCATAACTAGAAGGTGTGTTCTTGAACTCGGGAGAGCTGGTGTTGGTGGAACAGATTCGATCCATCCCTATGGTGGTGGCTAGGTCCTATTTATATTGGCCTTGGTCCTCTTCCCAAATGTAGGCGGGAGACAAGAAGTACATCCTATCCTGACTAAAGTGGTCTTCGCCTGCAAAAGCATCTAGTCGTGACGCGGCGGTGGGCTCGGCGATGACCTCCGTCCTGATGTCCTCGTGGTCTTGGTCTTGTTGCAGCCAAATGGAAACCTTTGGCTGATTCCTTGGGACTCCGCGTCTTGCCTCCTTTGCACCGAAGAGGAAACTGGTACACTGCACCCACTGGCGCTCGCCTGGCCTTGGTCATTGATGGCCCACAGTATAGGGGATCTATCGTAGTCCTTTCAGTAATTAAGAGTGTAGAAGCCAACGAGGAGCAGAAGGAAATGACAAGCAGTTTTTAGTAAGGTATTCTCTGCAAGCACTGAAATTGTAGGTAACAGATAGTTTTGTGATAAGATAATTTCTAACAGGTAACAAGCAATGAAAGTAAATAAAGTGCAGCAAGGTGGCCCAATCCTTTTTGTAGCAAAGGAAAAGCCTAGACAATTTCTTATAATGAGAAAAGCACTCCTGAGGACACTTGGGAATTATCGTCAAGCTAGTTTTCATCATGCTCATATGATTCGCGTTCGGTACTTTGATAATTTGATATGTGGGTGGACCGGTGCTTGGGTACTGCCCTTTCTTGGACAAGCATCCCACTTATGATTAACCCCTATTGCAAGCATCCGCAACTAAAAAAGAAGTATTAAGGTAAACCTAACCATAGCATGAAACTAATGGATCCAAATCAGCCCCTTACGAAGCAAGGAATAAACTAGGGTTTAAGCTTCTGTCACTCTAGCAACCCATCATCTACTTATTACTTCCCAAAGCATTCCTCTAGGCCCAAATAATGGTGAAGTGTCATGTAGTCGATGTTCACATAACACCACTAGAGGAGAGACAACATACATCTCATCAAAATATCGAACGAATACCAAATTCACATGACTACTAATAGCAAGACTTCACCCATGTCCTCAGGAACAAACTTAACTACTCACAAGCATATTCATGTTCATGATTAGAGGAGTATGAATATGCATTAAGGATCTGAACATATGATCTTCCACCAAGTAAACTAATTAGCATCAACTACAAGGAGTAATCAACACTACTAGCAACCCATAGGTACCAATTTGTGGTTTTGATACAAGATTGGATACAAGAGATGAACTAGGGTTTTGAGAGAAGATGGTGCTGGTGAAGATGTTGATGGAGATTGACCCCCTCCGGATGAGAGGATCGTTGGTGATGATGATGGTGATGATTTCCCCCTCCTGGATGGAAGTTTCCCCGGCAGAACAGCTTCGTCGGAGCCCTAGATTGGTTCCGCCAAGGTTCCGCCTCGTGGCGGCGGAGTTTCGTCCCGTAAGCTTGCTTATGATTTTTTCCAGGGTAAAAGCCTTCATATAGCAGAAGATGGGCACCGGGGGGGCACCAGGGGGCCCAGGAGACAAGGGGCGCCAAGGTGGGGTGGGCGTGCCCCCACCCTCCTGGCCAGTGTGGGCCCCCTCTGGTGTTTTCTTCGCTCAATAATTCTTATTAATTCCAGAAGTGACTACCGTGGAGTTTCAGGATTTTTGGAGCTGTGCAGAATAGGTTTCCAATATTTGCTCCTTTTCCAGCCAGAATTCCAGCTGCCGGCATCCTCGCTCTTCATGATAAACCTTGTAAAATAAGAGAGATTAGCCATAAGTATTGTGACATAACATGTAATAACAACCCATAATGCAATAAATAGTGATATAAAAGCATGATGCAAAATGGACATATCAGTCATCATGGCTCACGTCAGCTGAGCCTCGTGAGGTGCTCCTTGCATAGAGATCTCCACTCCTCGTGAGCCATCCTGAGGAGGCCGATCCCCTTGGAGGTCTTGGTGCCGTCCGCTTCGCGAGGCTTGGCCCCTCGCGAGTGTCTTGAGTTGTGGATGCTGAAGCTGGGTAGTACCAGGCTGTCGATGGATCCACGCCATGGGCCGTAGGTAGGCAAGTCTAGGTACCCCCATATCCAGCACGCCGACAGTAGCCCCTGGGCCTAAGGTGCGCTCGGACTTGGCTTCCAGACGAAGCCAAAGGCAAGTGTGGAGCGCTGTGGGCCCTAACCACCTGCGACCTTGGACAACACGTGGCAATTGATGGGACATGGGCGTCTCCACTTCCCCATGCCGCCTTGAAATCCGCCAAGCCTGGTGGCTGCCCGGTGCCAGAGCAGTCTGTCCCCGTAGATTGTTGCGCTTGGCCCTTGCTGCTTCTCTCCCCAAACCTGCAATCGTTTGCGCAAATCTAGTGCCAATGTTGTTCCCCCCTCCTAACTTACGCAATGGCCCCATAGCAGAGTTAGAAGAGAGGGAAGTCGCGTGCTCCGGCCGAGCCCCCGTCGGCATTGGAGCATGTGCTCGAGCGGTCGACGGTGATCAACCAAGAGGTGTTGGGCAAGGTCCGCCCAGCTCTTGTCGCCAATTCCAACAAGTGGAAAGTGACGATCGCCCAGCCCACATCTTGGCTCGCGGATGACATGAGCGCCATCGAGATTCCTATCCATTTTCACGCCCTCTTCGCGAGCCTGATTCCTCCTTTCTACGCTTTCTTCAATGCCATAATCTCGCACTACTAGATCCACCTGCTGCACCTGGACCCCTGCTCCATCATCCTTCTTGCCGTGTTCGCTTTCCTCAACGAAAGCCATGGTCGGCAGTGCTCCTTCCATAGCCCTGTTTCGCCATTTCTTCTTGCTGCGTCTGGTCGACGTCCGACAACGCTCGGGGTGCGTGGCCTTCGAGGCTATTGCGGCAACGGCTGGCTAGGGTATCAACTTTGAGCTATCGCCAGATGCGAAGGGGTTCTTGAAGCAGTCGTTGTTTGTAGATGCCGGCACGTGCAACCCCCTGCTCCAGACCCCTCGAGCGCCAGCGGTGCCCAGCTCCAGCTGGGGGCATGTGAGGCTTGTCGACCATCGGCTGGCCCACGTCTGGAAGTGACTAGCTGGGCTATAGGAGCTTGGTTGACAACGCCAATGGTGGTGCGGGAATTTGTCCGATGGCACATCGCTCCGGTCCAGCGCCATTCTCACTCGATGTGGGCCTTCACCGGCGCCAAGGACTCCATGAGGCTCCAAGCGCCTGCGCTGCGTTCCAAGACGCTGAGCAAGGTGCTCGAGCTTCTGACGGGCGACTCCAAGCTTGCCGAGCTTCCAGGGAAGGGCTGCGTCCTTTACCAGTGCTTGAACAAGGTGGCCTTTGTGGAGCAGATGCCCCTCTTCGACGAGTGGGGGTTACGCCCAGTGGGCCTTGAAGGGCCTCGCGAGAATCCTATCCTCGTGGCTCCCTTGCTTCTTGACCCCGTGGCGCGCGCCCCAAGTGTGGAAGCAGGGGGCACACGCCACCAGGTGCTGTCGAGGTGGCCTCCGGAGGTCCTACACCATCAGGTGCTCCAGAGAACGAGGCTCCTGAAGCTTCGGGAGGAGCCACCACGGGGTCTACGCGATCTGATGCAAATAAGGCAGCCACCTCTGAGGCTCGGGGAAACGGCTTCAAGGCGGTTGCTGAAGGGGAGGTGCCCCCACGCGCTCCTGAGGCTGCCGCCCAGGGAGCCTAGTCAAGCGTTCCCACTCCTAGGAACCGTCCCTTGAAGCCCGGCCGGCTTCGTCTGAACCTTAAAGCACGCAAGAGGAAAGGATCTCTGGGCTGCAATGGTGATGCCAACCGGCCGCTGAAGCAGAGGAAGTACATAGCTGTGGACGAGTAAGTACCTCACTCTAGTGACTTCCTGCATGCCACGCTCCTCTCTGACTAGGGCTTCGTAGGTCCCTCGCGATGGTGAAACCTCTGGAGAGGCGTCCTTCAGGGGCTCCTGGCTCGATCACAACACACAGCTCCCGCGCAAGGCATGGGACCAACTCTAGCGGCTGGGGCGCCGCTAGGGGGTCTCAGACTTGAGTCTCCTGCCTCCTTCTTCCACAACCTGCCCTGGGGGGCGAGGGGCGCATCAACAACTCCCCCACTGATCACTGCTGGCGATCGGGTGCCCCTTGGTCCGTCTTCGTCCTCGGGCTCTGAAGCTGCATTGGCCAGCCCCTAGCCGGAGGCAGGCGAGACGCTCCGCACCCCTCTGGTAGCTCCCAGGGCCGAAGGCGGGCTTGGCCGCACGCTGGAGTTCATGTGCGGGCGTAGCACTGTCCGCTTCGAGCTCTTTGGCAAGGCGATGCGTGCGATGATCCGGCTTGTTGGAGAGCTAGCCGACGACGATACCCGCATCGAGGTAGAGGACCGCCGGTTGGCACTGATACTTCTCCAACATATCCATAATTTATGAAGTATTCATGCCATGTTTATAATATTTCCACATGATTTTGGTATGATTTGATTAGAACTAACCCGGATTGACGCTGTTTTCAGAAGAACTATCATGGTGTTGTTTTTGTGCAGAAATAAGAGTTCTTGGAATACGCTGAAAATCAACGGAGTTTTTTTGGAAAATATAAAAAATACTGGAACAAAAATCTACCGTAGGGGAGTCCCGGTGGGCCCATGAGGGTGGAGGGTGCGCCCACCCCCCTGGGGCGCGCCCCTGTGCCTCGTGGACTCCCCATGGGGCCCCCTAACTTGTTCTTGATGCCAACCTCTCCTATAAATGCCCAAACCTCCAAAAAATAACCTAGACCGGAAGTTCCGCTGCCGCAAGCCTCTGTAGCCACGAGAAATCAATCTAGGCCCTCTCTGGCACCCTGTCGGAGAGGCCCATCATTACCGGAGGCCATGGGGAAGGATCTCGGAGGAGCCATCATCACCATGAAGGCCAAGGACCAGAGGGGGAACATCTTCCCAACCAGGGGGGAGCCCATGGAGGAAGAAGTACAAGGGGGAGAACCTCTCCTCCTCTCTCTCGGTGGCGCCAGAGTGCCATCGGGAGGGGAATCATCGCCGCGGTGATTGTCTTCATCAACATCACCATCATCATCACCATCCTCATCTCTTTTATGTGGTCCACTCTCCTGCACCCTGCTATAATCCCTACTTGAACATGGTGATTTATGCCACATATTATGATCCAATGATGTGTTGCCATCCTATGGTGTTTGGAGTAGATATCCTTTGTCTTTGGGTTGATTGATGATCTAGATTGGTATGAGTTGCTTGTTTTAATTTTGGTGCTGTCCTATTGTGCCCTCTGTGTCGCGCAAGCATGAGGGATTCCGGCTGTAGGGCGTTGCAATACGTTCATGATTCGCTTATAGTTGGTTGCTTGAGTGACAAAAGCATAAACCCGAGTAAGGCGGTTATTGCGTATGGGATGAAGGGGACTTGATATGTTAATGCTATGGTTGGATTTTACCTAAATGATCGTTCGTAGTTGCTGATGCTTGCTAGAGTTCCAATCATAAGTGCATATGATCCTAGAAGAGAAAGTATGTTAGCTTATGCCTCTCCCTCATATGAAATTGCAAAAGTGATTACCGGTCTTGTTAACAATTGCCTAGGATAATTCCGCACACTGACCCATCATTATTCCACACTCGCTATTATTAATATTTAGTAATATATTCTAACTTTATGATAACAGAACCTATTTTTATATTTTAGCTGTCTGATATCATGCAAAGTTATCCTCTTCATACCCACAACGTAGTTTTATTTCTCGTTTCTAGTTGGAAGCAAACGTTCGGTGTACGTAGAGTCGTATCAGTGGCAGATAGGACTTGAGAGAATATTGATCTTACTTTAGCTTCTTGTGGGTTCGACATTCCATACTTATCACTTCCACCTTTGGGAATTGCTATGATGATTCCCTGCACTTGGGGATTATCAAGCTCTTTTCTGGCGCCGTTGCCGGGGAGCAATAGCATGGGGTTGATATTCTCGTGTGTGCTCGTTTGCTTTCCTCACTAAGTAGTTTTTGTTTACCTTTTAGTTTTGCTTAGTTGTGGGTGAAACATACAAAAAAAATAAGAAAATCAAAACACAAAAAGATGCACTTGCCTCGTATGCCTAAAAAGTTTTTCAAAAAGAGAAGTGATTGGAAAGTTATGCATTGGAGAAGTGAGGGTCGACCTTGGGCACTTGTCTTCATGCTCATGGAAACAATGTAGAATTTTTCATGGACGTTTCTCTGTAAATAATTATCCCCTTGTATATATCCATTGTATTATAAAAATAATGTGCCAAGCTTTGGTTTTAGGATGATTAGATTGGTTGTTTACTATGTGTAGTACAAAAACAGAAACTTTGGCTGTAGCGCATGAATTTACATTTTTTACTGGAAAGTCGAATGGGTCTGAAACTTTTTTCACATTACTTCTGTACAAATGTTTTAAATTTTCATATTTTATTTATAATTTTTGGAGTTACAGAAGTATACTAAATTTCCAGATTACTACAGACTGTCCTGTTTTTGACAGATTCTGTTTCCTATGTGTTGTTTGCTTATTTTGATGAATCTATGGGTAGTATTGGGGGGGGGTATGAACCATGGTGAAGTTGGAATACAGTAGATATAGTCAGGCCCGGCCCTGATGGGGGGCAGGGCGGCCCGCCGGCCCCTACAACCTGTGGGGCCCCAGCTAGTGAAGGTGTCATGCGTCCGCCGTAAGCAGCAGTTGTAACCAAGGAACAGCAAGCCCACGAGTGGAACGAGAGGACAGTCACGCTGCCGAGTCGCGAGCTGAAATCGTGCCTGTGCACCTATAGATCGATCTTGCCTCGGAAAAAAACCCTACAGATCGATCTCCATCTTATAATATTTTTCCGATCGATCTATATCTCTTGTACCCAATCGCTAGCCTCCCTGGCAAGCTCACCCAACCGCCAGCGCTAGGGGTAGCAATCCTCCTTGGCCGGAGACGGGAGACACCACATCGCAGGAAATAGGAGAAGAAAGCCATGCCAAGGGGAGGCCTCATGCCCACCACTCACCGGGATATAGTGCAATCCATGGAAAAAAGGTACGTCTCAATCATCAAGAAACAGATGACCTATGCGATTTTATCATGATAATGGGTAAAGATTTATAGATTATTCAATATGACATCTCCATTGTTCTAATAGGGTTAGCAATAATCGATCGATTAAATATTGTTAGGGATGTATATTGTCAAAGGTTTGACCTTTATGAGTTCAACGTGATAATCGGTAAGATTTTATTGAGTTGGTCTAGTGCCTTTGTAAATTCACACCAGTTTTTGAATAACTAATTTCTTTTTAAAATTTTATCACATTTATGTCATCTAAGTATGCATTCAGAAATATTACAAAAATAAATTAAGTTAGTATGCACAACATATTTTTATGTGAGTGTTATATATATACATACATCGATTATTGTTTTAGTATTTATATTAAGGGCCCCGGGCTATAGTTTCGCCCCGGGCCCCCGGAATCTCAGGACTAGCCCTGGATATAGTGTTAATATGAAATTGGAATGAGTTTGCAACAGTACCTATAGGTAGTGATTTGCTTTATTATACTAATAGATCTCGCAAAGTTTTTGTTAAGTTTTTTGTGTGGATGAAGTGTTCGAAGAACGAGGAGTTACCGATGTGATAAGAATAAAGAGAGGCAAGAGTTCAAGCTTGGGGATGCCCCAGGCAGCACAAGTAAATATTTCAAGTATACTCAAGCATCTAAGCTTGGGGATGGCCCGGTTGGCATCCCATCTTTCTTCTTCAACAATTATCGGTACACCTCGGTTTTTGTTTTGTTCACATGATTTGTGTCCTTTGTGTTTTTCTTTTTGTTTAGGAACCATGCTAGTATGAGATAGCCCTTCAATGATATTATAGAATGCTCTTTGTTCTTCACTTAAATCTTTTGAGTATGGTTTTATAGAATGCTTCGTGTGCTTCACTTATATCTTTTGGAGTATGAATAATACTATCATTTAAAGTGGGTTTGGAAGAGTGTCAACTTTAGGAATTAGGGATCCCACTATTTTGGAGGGTGTTGAATCTTAGTGTGATATTTATGAAAGTCGATTTGGAAGAGTGTCAACTTTAGTTAGTAACGATTCCACTATTTAGGAAGAGGTTCCAATTGATTATGAGAACAAAGTTGCTATCTATGATGATTATTGTGATGACATGTATGCTATAAACAATAATGTTAACCATGAAACTTGTCATCATGATTTTAATTTTCAATTGGATTGTGCCTTACGTACAGTTATTTTGTTGATTTTGCTCCCACTATTCCGAATGAGAAGAATTTTTCTTATGGGGAGAGTAGAAAAATTTCTATGCTTGTAAATCATGAAAAGAATGCTTTATGTGATGGTTATATGGTCAAAATCATTCACGATGCTACTGAAAATTATTATGAGGGAGGAATATATGCTTGTAAGAGTTACAATAATATCAAGGTTCCTCTCTATGAGCTTAAAGTTTCGAAGTTATACTTGTTTTGCCTTCCTATGCTAGTTGATTCTTGTTCCTATAAATTGTGTGCTCACAAAATCCCTAGGCATAGTAATTGGTTTAGGTTTAAATGTGCTAGTCATATTTTTCATGATGCTCTCTTTATGTTTCAATTCTTATCTTTTATGTGAGCATCATTGAAATC
The DNA here is from genome assembly GCA_021437245.1 of Aegilops speltoides. Lineage (NCBI taxonomy): Eukaryota > Viridiplantae > Streptophyta > Magnoliopsida > Poales > Poaceae > Aegilops > Aegilops speltoides. Next base: position 229,002,718 of record CM038142.1, read on the forward strand.
ATCATGCCTAGCTAAAAGGCATTAAAGAAAAGCGCTTGTTGGGAGACAACCCAATATTTACACTTATGTTTTTGTGTGTTCACATGATTAAGATACTGTATTAATCATGTTTTATAGCTTTTGTTTCAATAAAGTGCTAAGTAATACCTTTGGGAAGACTTGGGTGAAAGTTAATGTGATCTTGCTGTAAAAAACAGAAACTTTGCGCTCACAAGATTAGCTGTCATTTTTTACCAAAGAGTGATTTTGAGTTGATTATTTTTGAAGAAGATTAATAGACAAATTCCACACGTACACCAATTTATTTCATAATTTTTGGAGCAGCAGAAGTATGGTTGTTGTTCAGATCATTACAGACTGTTCCGTTTCTGACAGATTCTGTTTTCATTGCTTAGTTTGCTTGTTTTCTAGTTTCTATGGCTTATATTTCTGAATATAAATTGTAGAAATGATATGGTACAGTAGGCAATGTGTGATAATAATTATGAATCTTGTATTTGACAGTACCAAAGTGAATGATTTACTCTTTATCATACTAACCCATCTCACGAAGTTCCGTTAAGTTCTGTGTGATTGAAGTTTTCAAGTTTTGGGTGAGATATCGATATGAGGAGAATAAGGAGTGGAAATACACTAAGCTTGGGGATGCCCAGGGTACCCCAAGGTAATATTTAAGGAATACTCAAGCGCCTAAGCTTGGGGATGCCCCGGAAGGCATCCTCTCTTTCGTCTTCAAAACTAGCGGTATACCTTACCCGGAGCTATATTTTTATTTGTCACATGATATGTGTTTTGCTTGGAGTGTATTTTAAATTTAGTTGTTGTTTGAATAAAATCATTGGATCTAAAATCTTGAATTAAAAAGAATCCTCCCATGGCTAGTTAAGTATTTGACTACTCAGTATTCTTCATTTATATCTTTTTGGAGTAGTTTGTCATTTACTCACGTGCTTCATGTATATCTTATGAGTAAATGGTTGAACGAATTGAATATCATAAATCTGAATTTATATATGTTTCATATGCTGGGGAGTAATGACTTCACACATAATAAGTACAGGTAGTAAACTTATTGAAAGTTAGCAAACACAGAATTGGTCACTTGAACAATTTATGAAAGAATATTAAAGGAAGAGAGATTTCACATATAAATATACTATCTTGGACATCTTTTGTAATTGTAAGCACTCATAAAAATATGACATGCTAACAGGTTGATGTTGGACAAGGAAGACAAGTAAATGGGTTATGTTTTCCTATATCCGAAATGTTATATTGTCTTGGATCATCCAACCTGTTGAGCTTGCCTTTCCCTCTCATCCTAGCCAAATTCTTTGCACCAAGTAGACATACTAGTTGTGCTTCCAAAAAACCCTTAAACCAGTTTTGCCATGAGATTCCACCATACCTACCTATGGATTGAGTAAGATCCTTCAAGTAAGTTGTCATCGTGCATGCAATAAAAATTGCTCCTTAAATATGTATGATCTATTAGTGCGAAGAAAATAAGCTTTATATGAACTTGTGATAGGGAAGAAATAAAAGCGACGGACTGCATAAGAAAGGTCTTTATCACAAGCGGCAATATAAAGTGACGTTATTTTGCATTAAGATTTTGTGCATCCAACCTTAAAAGCTCATGACTACCTCATAAAACTATCATTTACCTACTCGAGGACGAGCATGAATTAAGCCTGGAGATGCTGATACGTCTCCAACGTATCTATAATTTATGAAGTATTCATGCCATGTTTATAATATTTCCACATGATTTTGGTATGATTTTATTAGAACTAACTCGGACTAACGCTGTTTTCAGCAGAACTACAGTGGTATTGTTTTTGCGCAAAAATAAAAGTTCTCGGAATGCGCTGAAAATCAACAAAGAGTTTTTTTGGAAAATATAAAAAATACTGGAACAAAAATCTACCGGAGGGGAGTCTCGATGGGACCACAAGGGTGGAGGGCGCACCCAAACCCCTAGGGCGCGCCCCTGTGCCTCATGGACTTCTTGTGGCCCCCCCTGACTTGTTCTCGACGCCAACCTCTCCTATAAATGCCCAAACCTCCAGAAAAGAACCTAGACCAGAAGTTCCACCGCCACAAGCCTCTGTACCACGAGAAATCAATCTAGGCCCTCTCTGGCACCCTGTCGGAGGGGGCCATCATCACATGAGGCCATGGGGAAGGATCTCGGAGGGGCCATCTGTTGGAAATATGCCCTAGAGGCAATAATAAAAGTATTATTATATTTCATTGTTCATGATAATTGTTTTTTGTTCATGCTATAACTGTGTTATCCGGAAATCGTAATACACGTGTGAACACATAGACCACAATATGTCCCTAGTAAGCCTCTAGTTGACTAGCTCACAGATCAACAGATAGTCATGGTTTCTGACTATGGACATTGGATGTCGTTGATGACGGGTCACATCATTAGGAGAATGATGTGATGGACAAGACCCAATCCTAAGCATAGCACAAAGATCGTGTAGTCCGTTTGCTAGAGCTTTGCCAATGTCAAGTATCTCTTCCTTCGACCATGAGATCGTGTAACTCCCGGATACCGTAGGAGTGCCTTGGGTGTATCAAACGTCACAACGTAATCGGGTGACTATAAAGGTGCATTACAGGTATCTCCGAAAGTATCTGCGGGTTGACACGGATCGAGATCGGATTTGTCACTCCGTATGACGGAGAGGTATGTCTGGGCCCACTCGGTAATGCATCATCATAATGAGCTCAAGGTGACCAAGGTGTTGGCCACGGATCATGCATTACGATGCGAGTAAAGTGACTTGCCGGTAACGAGACCGAACAAGGTATTGGGATACCGACGATCGAGTCTCGGGCAAGTAACGCATCGATTGACAAAGGGAATTGCATATGGGTTTGATCGAATCCTCGACATCGTGGTTCAACCGATGAAATCATCGAGGAGCATGTGGGAGCCAACATGGGTATCCAGATCCCGCTGTTGGTTATTGCCCGAGAGTCGTCTCGGTCATGTCTGCTTGTCTCCCAAACCCGTAGGGTCTACACACTTAAGGTTCGGTGACGCTAGGGTTGTATGAATATGAGTATGCAGCATACCGAATGTTGTTCGGAGTCCCGGATGAGATCCCGGACATCACGAGGAATTTCGGAATGGTCCAGAGGTAAAGAATAATATATAGGAAGTGGAATTTCTGCCATCGGGAAAGTTTCGGGGTCTCCCGGTAATGTACCGGGACCAACGGAAGGGTCCCGGGGGTCCACCGGGTGGGGCCACCCATCCCGAGGGCCCCATGGGCTGAAGTGGAGAGGAACCAGCCCATAGTGGGCTGGTGCGCCTCAGGCCCACCCCCTGCGCCTAGGTTTGAAACCCTAGGGGTGGGGCGCCCACTTGGCTTGGGGGCACTCCACCCTTGGCTGCCGCCCCTTGGAGATTGGATCTCAGGGCCGCGCCCTGGAGGCCTATATAAAGGGGGAGGAAGGGGGCTGCTATACCCTTGTGCTTGGCGCCTCCTCTCCCCGCTACACCTCGTCCTCCTCCAAGAGTCGCTACGGCCTGCCGAGATCTGCTGCATCCTCACCACGCCGTCGTCTGCCGGATCATCATCAACCTCTCCTTCCCCTTGCTGGATCAAGAAGGAGGAGACGCCTCCGTCCCGTATGTGTGTTGAACGCGGAGGTGCTGTCCGCTCAGACTTGGACATCGGTGATCTGAATCACGCCGAGTACGACTCCATCATCACCTTGCAAGCTTCCGCAGCGATCTACAAGTGGTATGTAGATGCAAACTCTCTCCCATGACTCGTTGCTTAGATGAACTCATAGATGGATCTTGGTGAAACCGTAGGAAAAATTTTAATTTTCTGCAACGCTCCCCAACAAAGGCATCATGAGCTAGGTCTATGCGTAGTTCTCTAATGCACGAGTAGAACAGAATTTGTTGTGGGCGTGGATCTTGTCAACTTACTTGCCTCTACTAGTCTTTTCTTGCTTCGACGGTATTGTGGGATGAAGCGCCCGACCAACCTTACACGTGACGCTTACGTGAGACCGGTTCCACCGATTGACATGCACTAGTTGCATAAGGTGGCTAGCGGGTGTCTGCTCTCCCACTTTAGTTGGAGCGGATTCGATGAACAGGGCCCTTATGAAGGGTAAATAGTAGTTGACAAAATCACGCCAGGTTATTCAGAGGTAAGAAAACGTTCTTGCTAGAACCCAATTGCAGCCACGTAAAAGGTGCAACAACAATTAGAGGACGTCTAACTTGTTTTTGCAGCTATTGATCATGTGATGTGATATGGCCAGAAGTTATGATGAATGATGAATTGTGATGTATGAGATCATGTTCTTGTAATAGGATTCACGACTTGCATGTCGATGAGTATGACAATCGGCAGGAGCCATAGGAGTTGTCTTTATTTTTTGTATGACCTGCGTGTCATTGAAGAACGCCATGTAAACTACTTTATTGCTAAACGCGTTAGCCATAGAAGTAGAAGTAGTCGTTGGCGTGACAACTTCATGAAGACACGATGATGGAGATCATGACGATGGAGATCATGGTGTCAAGCCGGTGACAAGATGATCATGGAGCCCCGAAGATGGAGATCAGTGGAGCTGTATGATATTGGGCATATCATGTCACAACTATATAATTGCATGTGATGTTTATTATGTTTATGCATCTTGTTTACTTAGGACGACGGTAGTAAATAAGATGATCCCTTACAAAAATCTCAAGAAGTGTTCTCCCCTAACTGTGCACCGTTGCTACAGTTCGTCGCTTCTAAGCACCACGTGATGATCGGGTGTGATGGATTCTTACGTTCACATACAACGGGTGTAAGACAGTTTTACATAGCGTAAACACTTAGGGGTAACTTGACGAGCCTAGCATGTACAGACATGGCCTCGGAACACGGAGACCGAAAGGTCGAACACGAGTCGAATGGAAGATACGATCAACATGAAGATGTTCACCGATGATGACTAGTCCGTCTCACGTGATGATCTGACACGGCTAGTCGACTCGGATCGTGTAACACTTAGATGACTAGAGGGATGTCTAATCTAAGTGGGAGTTCATAATTTTGATTAGAACTTTATTATCATGAACTTAGTCTAAAACCTTTGCAAATATGTCTTGTAGATCAAATGGCCAACGCTCATGTCAACATGAACTTCAACGCGTTCCTAGAGAAAACCAAGATGAAAGATGATGGCAGCAACTATACGGACTGGGTCCGAAACCTAAGGATCATCCTCATAGCTGCCAAGAAACAATATGTCCTAGAAGCACCGTTAGGTGACCCACCTGTTCTCCCAGCACTGCAAGACGATTTGAACGTTTGGCAGACACGTGTTGATGATTACACCCTCGTTCAGTGCGGCATGCTTTACAGCTTAGAACCGGGGCTCGAAAAGCGTTTTGAGCATCACGGAGCATATGAGATGTTCGAAGAGCTGAAACTAGTTTTCCAAGCTCATGCCCGGTCGAGAGATATGATGTCTCCAACAAGTTCTACAGCTTGTAAGATGGAGGAAAATAGTTCACAAGGAGCACATCCTCAAGATGTCTGGTTGCCCAACCGTATGACTCACCAACATTAACCTCCCAGATGAGGCGGTCATTGACAGAATCCTCCATCGCTCCCACCAAGCTACAAGAGCTTTGTGATGAACTACAACATGTAGGGGATGGTGAAGACCATTCTGAAGTGTTCTCGATGTCAAGTCAACAGAGGCTGAAATCAAGAAAGAACATAAAGTGTTGATGGTCAATAAGACCACTAAGTTCAAGAAGGGCAAGGGTAAGAAGAACTTCAAGAAGGACGGCAAAGATGTTGCCGCCCGTAAGCCGATTGCCGGAAGAAGTCAAAGAATGGACCCAAGCCCGAGATCGAGTGCTTTTATTGCAAGGGAAGGGTCATCGAAGCGGAACTGCCCCAAATACCTAGCGGATAAGAAGGCCGCAACACCAAAGGTATATTTGATATACATGTAATTGATGTGTACCTTACCAAGACTCGTAGTAACTCCCGGTATTTGATACCGTGCCGTTGCTCATATTTGTAACTCACAGCAGGAGCTGCGGAATAAACGGAGACCGGCGAAGGACGAGGTGACGATGCGCCGCCGGAATGGTTCCAGAGTCGATGTGGTCGCCGCCGCACGCTGCCTCTACATTTACCCACGGATTAGTTTTGAACCTTAATAATTGTTATTTAGTGCCAAGTTTGAGCATGAACATTGTATCCGGATCTCGCTTAATCGAGATGGCTACTCATGTAAGTCTGAGAATAATGGTTGTTCGATTTATATGAGAGATATGTTTTATGGTCATGCTCCGATGGTCAATGGTTTATTCTTAATGAATCTCGAGCGTAATATTACACATGTTCATAGTGTGGATGCCAAAAGATGTAAAGTTGATAACGATAGTCCCACATACTTCGCACTCGCCGCCTTGGTCACATTGGTGTCAAGCGCATGAAGAAGCTCCATGCTGATGGACTTTAGAGTCTCTTGATTATGAATCGCTTGACACATGCGAACCATGCCTCTTAGGCAAATGACCAAGACTCCGCTTCTCCGGAACAATGGAGCGAGCAACCAACTTGTTGGAAATCATACATACCGATGTGTGCGGTCCAATGAGCGTTGAGGCTCGCGGAGGATATCGTTATGTTCTCACTCTCACTGATGACTTGAGTAGATATGGGTATGTCTACTTAATGAAAGACAAGTCTGAGACCTTTGAAAAGTTCAAGGAATTTCAGAATGAGGTGGAGAATCAACGTGACCGAAAGATAAAGTTCCTATGATCAGATCGTGGAGGAGAATACTTAAGTCACGAATTTGGTACACACTTAAGGAAATGTGGAATCGTTTCACAACTCACGCCGCCTGGAACACCTCAGCGAAACGGTGTGTCCGAATGTCGTAATCGCACTCTATTGGATATGGTGCGGTCTATGATGTCTCTTACCGATTTACCACTGTCATTTTGGGGATACGCTCTAGAGACAGCTACATTCACTTTAAATAGGGCACCGTCTAAATCCGTTGAGACGATACCGTATGAACTATGGTTTGGGAAGAAACCTAAGCTGTCGTCTCTAAAAGTTTGGGGATGCGATGCTTATGTCAAGAAACTTAAACCTGAAAAGCTCGAACCCAAGTCGGAAAAATGCGTATTCATAGGATACCCTAAGGAAACTGTCGGGTATACCTTCTACTTAAGATCCGAGGGCAAGACCTTGTTGCCAAGAACGGATGCTTTCTGGAAAAAGAGTTTCTCTCGAAAGAAGTAAGTGGGAGGAAAGTAGAACTCGATGAAGTACTACCTCTCGAACGAGAAAGTGGTGCAGCTCAGGAAAATGTTCCTGTGATGCCCACACCAACTGAAGAGGAAACCAATGATGATGATCAAGGTACTTCGGATCAAGTTGCTACTAAACTTCGTAGGTCCACAAGGACACGTCCCGCACCAGAGTGGTACGGCAACCCTGTCCTGGAAATCATGTTGCTAGACAACGGTGAACCTTCGAACTATGAAGAAGCAATGGCGGGCCTAGATTCCAACAAATGGCTTGAAGCCATGAAATCCGAGATAGAATCCATGTATGAAAACAAAGTATGGACTTTGACAGACTTGCCAGATGATCGGCGAGCGATAGAAAACAAATGGATTTTTAAGAAAAAGACGGACGCGGATGGAAATGTTACCATTTATAAGGCTCAACTTGTCGCTAAGGGTTATCGACAAGTTCAAGGGATTGACTACGACAAGACATTCTCTCCCGTAGCGAAGCTGAAGTCCGTCCGAATCATGTTAGCAATTGCCGCATACTATGATTATGAGATATGGCAGATGGACGTCAAAACGACATTCCTTAATGGACATCTTAAGGAAGAGCTGTATATGATGCAGCTGGAAGGTTTTGTCGATCCTAAGAACGCTAACAAAGTATGCAAGCTTCAACGATCCATTTATGGACTGGTGCAAGCATCTCGGAGTTGGAACATTCACTTTGATGAGATGATCAAAGCGTTTGGGTTTATGCAGACTTATGGAGAAGCCTGCGTTTACAAGAAAGTGAGTGGGAGCTCTGTAGCATTTCTCCTATTATATGTAGATGACATACTCTTAATGGGAAATGATACAAAACTTCGACAGCATTAAGGCCTACTTGAACAAGTGTTTTCAATGAAGGACCTTGGAGAAGCTGCTTATATATTAGGCATCAAGATCTATAGAGATAGATCGAGACGCCTCGTAGGTCTTTCACAAAGCACATACCTTGATAAGATTTTGAAGAGGTTCAAAATGGATCAGTCCAAGAAAGGGTTCTTGCCTATGTTACAAGGTGTGAGATTGAGCTCACTCGACCACCCACCACGGCAAAAGATAAAGAAGAGATGAGTGTCATCCCTATGCTTCAGCCATAGGATCTATTATGTATGCCATGCTGTGTACCGACGCGATGTAAACCTTGGTGTAAGTTTGGTAGCAAGATACCAAAGTAATCCCGCAAGGAACACCGGACAGCGGTCAAGAATATCTGAAGTACCGAAAAGGACAAAGGACATGTTTCTCGTTTATGGAGGAGACGAAGAGCTCGTCAGAAGGGTTACGCCGACGCTTAGCTTCGACTCAGATCTGATGACTCTAAGTCACAAACCGGATACGTGTATATGTTGAATGGTGGAGCAAGAAGTGGTGCAGCCGCAAGCGAAGCGTCGTGGCGGGATCTACTTGTGAAGCGGAGTACATGGCAGCCTCGGAGGCAGCGATGAAGCGATTTGGGTGAAGGAGTTCATCACCGACCTAGGAGTCATACCCAATGCGTCGGGGCCGATCAAACTCTTCTCGTGACAACACCGAGCTATTTCCTTGCCAAGGAGCCTGTGTTTCACAAGAAGACCGACACATCAAGCGCCGCTTCAACTCCATCCGTGAAAATGTTCAAGATGGAGACATAGAGATTTGCAAAGTGCACACGGATCTGAATGTCGCAGATCCATTGACTAAACCTCTCTCGCGTGCAAAACATGATCAACACCGTAACTCTATGGGTGTTCGATTCATCACAATGTAACTAGATTAGTGACTCTAGTGCAAGTGGGAGACTGTTGGAAATATGCCCTAGAGGCAATAATAAATGTATTATTATATTTCATTGTTCATGATAATTGTTTTTGTTCATGCTATAATCAGTATTATCCGGAAATCGAATACACGTGTGAACACATAGACCACAATATGTCCCTAGTAAGCCTCTAGTCGACTAGCTCGTTGTGGTCAACAGATAGTCATGGTTTCGACTATGGACATTGGATGTCGTTGATGACGGGTCACATCATTAGGAGAATGATGTGATGGACAAGACCCAATCCTAAGCATAGCACAAAGATCGTAGTTCGTTTGCTAGAGCTTTGCCAATGTCAAGTATCTCTTCCTTCGACCATGAGATCGTAACTCCGGATACCGTAGGAGTGCCTTGGGTGTATCAAACGTCACAACATAACTGGGTGACTATAAAGGTGCATTACGGTATCTCCAAAAGTATCTGTTGGGTTGACACGGATCGAGATCGGATTTGTCACTCCGTATGACGGAGAGGTATCTCTGGCCCACTCGGTAATGCATCATCATAATGAGCTCAAGGTGACCAAGGTGTTGGCCACGGATCATGCATTACTGATGCGAGTAAAGTGACTTGCCGGTAACGAGACCGAACAAGGTATTGGGATACCGACGATCGAGTCTCGCACGCATAACGCACCGATTGACAAAGGGAATTGCATACAGGGTTTGATCGAATCCTCGACATCGTGGTTCAACCGATGAAATCATCGAGGAGCATATGGGAGCCAACATGGGTATCCAAATCCCGCTGTTGTTTATTGCCCGAGAGTCGTCTCGGTCATGTCTGCGTGTCTCCCGAACCTGTAGGGTCTACACACTTAAGGTTTGGTGATGCTAGGGTTGTATGAATATGAGTATGCAGCATACCGAATGTTGTTCGGAGTCCCGGATGAGATCCCGGACGTCATGAGGAGTTTCGGAATGGTCCGGAGGTAAAGAATAATATATAGGAAGTGGTATTTCGGCCATCGGGAAAGTTTCGGGGTCTCCCGGTAATGTACCGGGACCACCGGAAGGGTCCCGAGGGTCCACCGGGTGGGGCCACCCATCCCGGAGGGCCCCATGGGCTGAAGTGGGAGGAACCAGCCCATAGTGGGCTGGTGCGCCCCAGGCCCACCCCTGCGCCTAGGGTTGAAACCCTAGGGGTGGGGCGCCCACTTGGCTTGGGGGCACTCCACCCCTTGGCCGCCGCACCCCTTGGAGATTGGATCTCAGGGCCGGGCGCCCCATTGGAGGCCTATATAAAGGGGGAGGGAGGGGCTGCTGTACCCTTGTGCTTGGCGCCTCCTCCCTGCTACACCTCGCCCTCCTCCCGTAGTCGCTACGGCCTCGCCGAGATCTGCTGCATCCATCACCACGCCGTCGTCTTTGCTTGGATCATCATCAACCTCTCCTTCCCCTTGCTGGATCAAGAAGGAGGAGACGTCTCCCATCCCGCACGTGTGTTGAACGCGAGGTGCTGTCCGTTCAGCACTTGGACATCGGTGATCTGAATCACGTCGAGTACGACTCCATCATCACCTTGCAAGCTTCCGCACGTGATCTACAAGTGGTATGTAGATGCAAACTCTCTCCCATGACTCGTTGCTTAGATGAACTCATAGATGGATCTTGGTGAAACCGTAGGAAAAAATTTAATTTTCTGCAACGTTCCCCAACACCATCATCGCCATGAAGGCCAAGGACCAGAGGGGGAACATCTCCCAAACCTGGGGGAGGCCATGGAGGAAGAAGTACAAGGGGGAGAACCTCTCCTCCTCTCTCTCGGTGGCAAGGGAGTGCCATCGGGAGGGGAATCATCACTGCAGTGATCGTCTTCATCAACATCACCATCCTCATCTCTTTTACGCGGTCCACTCTCCTGCACCCCGTTGTAATCCCTACTTGAACATGGTGCTTTATGCCACATATCATGATCCAATGATGTGTTGCCATCCTATGATGTTTTGAGTAGATATCCTTTGTATTTGGGTTGATTGATGATGTAGATTGGTATGAGTTGTATGTTCTATTTTCGTACTGTCATATTGTGCCCTCCGTGTCGCGCAAGTGTGAGGGATTCCTGCTATAGGTTGTTGCAATACGTTCATGATTCGCTTATGGTGGGTTGCTTGAGTGACAGAAGCATAAACCCGAGTAAGGGGGTTATTGCGTATGGGATAAAGGTTACTTGATATGTTAATGCTATGGTTGGATTTTACCTTAAGGATCTTTATTAGTTGTGGATGCTTGCTAGAGTTCCAATCATAAGTGCATATGATCCTAGACGGAAAGTATGTTAGCTTATGCCTCTCCCTCATATGAAATTGCAATAGTGATTACCGGTCTTGTTAACAATTGCCTAGGATAATTCCGCACACCGACCCATCACTATTCCACACTCGCTATTATTAATATTTAGTAATATATTCTACCATTATGATAACATCACCTACTTTTATATTTTAGCTCTCCAATATCATGCAAAGTTATCCTCTTCATAACCACAACATAGTTTTATTTCTCGTTTCTAGTTGGAAGCAAACAATCGGTGTACATAGAGTCATATCAGGGGAAGATAGGACTTGAGAGAATATTGATCTTACCTTTAACTCCTTGTGGGTTCGACACTCCATACTTATCACTTCCACCTTTGGGAATTGCTACGATGATTCCGTGCACTTGGGGAATATTAGGCGCGCGAATGACACCAGCTGAAAGTCGTCAACAACCTTGGGTAACTTGAGCATGATCGGGCCAACCTCGGGATTCCCTTACAACTTCTCGAGAGGCTTGCGCCCGCGCCCTGGAGGAGGCCGATGCCGCTGACTATTGTCGTGAGGAAGCCGAGGAGCGAGAGTGGGAGCTCCTGACTTCAAATACCGACCTCGAGCGGGAGATCGAGGCGCGGCGGGCTCTCCTGGCCGTGTTGCCAGGCAAAGTGCCTCTCATCGAGGCGGAGCTTCAGAGACGCCAAGAAGACCTGGCGCTGGAGGTTGTGGAGCATAGCCTGGCGTCGGAGCGGCTGGAAGTGAGCGAGCGCCAGGCGGCCACGACTGAGGATGATGTCGCCGCCTGAGAGGCTCGGGTCCAGCTAGAGGTTGAGGAGAGGGTGGCGAAGGTGCGTGCGGACCTGGCTGAAGAGCATCGCCTGAAGCTGGAGTTGCTCGAAGACGAGCTCGAGGGCAGGACCACTGCCCTGAAGGGGAAGCTGGGATGTGCTGAACAGCGTGAGAGGTTGCCAAGGAAGCTCAGGTTGCTTCTGAGTCTGCCTCGGCCTCTGCCCGCGCCGAACTGTCTTACCTTCAACAGCAGATCAAGGATACCGTGTCCCTTGCGGAGAGGACCGCGAATGCAGCGAATCACCGCCTGATGCTACAGCGCGAGCACGCCTCGATGCTCCAAGATCTCAGAGTCAGGGCTAACTGCGCCTTGGGCAGCATCTGCCACAAGCGCGCTCCTCACCCTCACGAGAACGACTACGCCAGCCACCTCAATTTCTTCATCAACATCGTGACCCGCCTGGAGGATCAGGCCGTGAGGGCTCGCGAGTTTGTTGAGGAGAGGAGCCGGGGTCTTCTTGGGCGCACATTTTCTCGTGTCTTCAGCAACCTTCTCTATCGCGATTCCCACTTTGACTTCAATGTTGTGCTAGCCCCCGCGCCCAGGTTATCCAGGACAAACTGGCCAGGTGGATGGATAGCCATGTGGATGCCCTAGTGGCAGAGTTTGCTCCGGAGGACGACACGACTGTGATCGCCGCCGGAGAAGATCGCGTGGGTAACGATGATGAAGAGGATGGTCGCGATGACGCGAGCAACTCAAATAGCACGGATGGGGATGATGAAGAAGGCGCGTCTAGCTAGGCCCGTGTTTCTTTTGCTTTAATCTGTGTGACAAAAAGATGAACGCATCCTTGTGAGAGGATTTTGAAAGGGGGCACTTGTTATGACCTACCCCGACGACGCTCGTCAGTGCGTTCGGGACATGCTCGGGGGCTTCTGTTAGTGCAACATACCCTGGGTCTGTTGCCCTAGCTGTGCACAGGCACAAGATCAAGATCGAAGAACCAGTCCAAGACAGAGTACAAGAAACCAAGAGATTCGAAGAACCAACACGCAGATCAGAGAGACCAAGAGCAAGCGAGGAGTGCAAGATGTCAGCAAGAGAGAGGCCTCCCTTGCCGGGCAGGCGAGCCCGGCAAGGTGCGAGGCCACCCCCAGAAGGAGATGACCAAGATGTGCCGGTAGGGCCTGCCGAGACTTGCGGAGGCCAGTTCACCTCATCGACCACTCCACCATGACTCACGTCGTCGATCAGTGCACTGTCAAGCTGTAGAGTGATTAAGTGGCAGCCATTCGCCACATGGCAGCCACTTTCTACCAAGAAAACCCACATATGACACCCGTCCGATGACGTGTCAGAAAAGCAGGCATGGAGCTGGCAAGATGGCCCTGCAAGCCTTGCCGGGCAACCAACAACATGGCGTTAAGTAGCACATTAAATGCGCACTCTTAGCCTGCATGTAACATCCCAAATTTTCAATTTGGAATGTTATATATTAGATCATCATTGCATTCATATTTTATTTTGCATTTTGGCTTGATCCTAGATATTCCACGCAACTCAAGGACCCACGGAGAGAGTTGGGGATTTCGTTATTTTCATATTTGGGTTTTCTCAAATTTTGAAAAGAGGATCAACTGGTTTTGATTATCTTTCTTCCTAACACTTCTAAAATAAAAATATATGAGAGGGGATAAAGTGACTTCTCCAAAATAAATGAAATATTAGAGGAAAAATGTTAAAATCAATTTATTTATTTTATTTGGTTTTAATTGCAATTTTATTTGAATTAGAAAAATTGCACGTTTTCAAAATTGCATTTTAGAGCCAAGAAAATGCTCATTTCATTCTAAATATTTTATTTAGACGGTGAAAATTTATTTCGGCATTTTTAGATTTTTATTTTCTTTTCTAGGATTGATTTAAATTTAGGTGAAATTATTTTTAATTTTTTTTCGTTCGGACCGACCAGGCCGAAGGCCTGGTCGGCCCAGCCACGCCGCCTCCCCGTCTCGTGCCCGCACCGCACTCCGCCGGAGTCCGGGAGACCGCCACCGCCTCGGGTTCCTCCGCTCCCAAGCCGACCCCGCCCCTCCCCCTTTAAATAGCCACCGCCGCCGACCCCAATCGCCACCGAGTCAAGAAGAAGAAGAAGCCTCAAGCGCCACCACCAACACAGGTGCAGCCAAGACTGCCTGTCGCTGCTGCACCACACCGCCGCCGCCGCCCTACCGCCCCATGTCACCTCGTTGGAGCCGCCGCCTTGCCTTGCCGAAGCCGCCGTTTTTTTGGTTTAGGTAAAAACCGATCTGTTTTTATTTAAACCCTAGGTTTTATTTTTTTAGATCGGTTTAGTTTTTTTTCGGTTTAGTTATTTAGCGAGCATTCGCTCGTTTGTTCATTTTAACGAATGGTTTTCACCGTTTAGCCGCAGACAGCGAGCGTCTGTTCGTTAGCCTGTTCGTCAGTTTTTCTTTTTCCAAGGATTTTTCGCGATTATTTTCGATCGCGATTTCTGCCCTGATTTTCGTTCTTGTTTATCTTTTCGCTCGTTTATCGGAATCAGGCGATTCAAGCGCCTAGAGTTTCATCTCGAAACCCTATTTCTGTTTAACCAACTCAAACAAGTTTTTGCTACTGTAAAATTTTACTTAAGTCCAGATTAGTAATTGGAGCTTGTTTCTTTCGCCGTTTGAGTTTCGTTGCTTCGTTTGGTTTGATTCTTTTTGCAAACCGGAGTTCTTAAGTTGAACTTTCTGGTTAGATATCTTATTTGAGTTGTACCCGTGCTTTTAGTTGAGTGCTTATTGTGTGCTTGTTTGTTTGCGATAGAGTACCCGGAGTGCGAAGCGTGCTACTACGAGTCTCTAGGTTTCACGGATCATCAGCAAGGCAGGTAACACTTTGATCATACCTCTTTACTACCCAGTTTTATTGCATTTGATCAATCCTCAAACATTTGCATGGTTAGGATCTGTTTAATATGTGGGTTTGGGAAGTAGATGAGGTAGTACCTATTGTCCTGTTTAATTATCAAACCTTTCGGAGTTACTTCTACGTTTGCTTATATTGCTATGCTATGCTATGCTTGTAGACGTGGATTGGGTTTTGAGTGTTTCCATGACAGATGTGAGTATTGTTAATTAATGGTTAACTTAAGGTGGCAACTTTAATACACATCTGGCTGCATTGAGGCACTTGGGGAACCCAGTGTTGCCTGTATTTTTTGGAAATCCCGGGGTACCGTATGATTCTCCTATGGACTGCCACCCATGCTCAAAGGGATCATAAGATTATACATGCTCGAAACTTCTGTGTGCAGCCACAAGCAACTATGGGCTCTAGCATAGTTGATTAAGTCGTGTGAACTCTTACAGTGGTAGACTAGCAGATGTAGGGGAAAGTAGGTGTAACTGTCTACCCATCGTAAGGTGCAAATGCTTCTAAAAGACTATGTCTCGGTCATCCGTTTCTCAAACACCATGTAGTGCGAGAATTCCAACGGAGGAGATCGAGTCTTGTGGGGAAAAGTGCGCAAACCTCTACAGAGTGTATAAACTAATCATGGTTAGCCGTGTCCCCGGTTATGGACGTTTTGAGTATCTAGTACTTGGATTATCATGTGGATCTCATCAATCTTAATATAAATTGATTGGGTTTAATGATGATGCTTAATTGGGATTGAATTGGGTGAACCTTCTCAATGTTTAACAACCACCATGATAGTTAAAATAAAATTTATTCCTTTGTTGTAGGGAAAAATTGGCTTTATGCAAAACTGTAACCATAGAGATTTCCACCAGCCATATATGCATGTAGTGATAGCATTATTCTGTTCATCACTCTCTTGTGCTACATTGCCAGCATATTCCATGTGCTGGCCCGTTTTCGGGCTGCAACGTTCATGTTGCAGACTTTTCAGACGACGAGTAAGGTGCCTTAGGTCATGATCTTTCACTCAGTGATGCCGTTGGAGTTGATGGACTCGCTTTATCTTCAAAGCCTTCTGCTGTTATCATTATTAGATGGCCTTAAGCCATATTTATTGTAATAAGTTCTCTTTTGAGACATTCGATGTAATAAGTGTGTGTTTGCTACTCTGTTATAAATCCTTCAAGCATCGTATGCGTGTCGATTACCGATCCAGGGATGACACTGATGCACAGAGATCATACTGTTTGAGGTCTGGTCGCTACAAGATGGTATCAGAGCACACGCTGAATGTAGGACACGACCACTAAGCTAAAGCCCGAGATCACTACTCTCTTCTCACTTCTGACTCCTCTCCTTTTTCTACTCTTTTAGGATGACGGATGCAAGGAACAAGTTTACTCAACCGGATGAAGATACACCTTTTGGACGTCACTTGAAGGAAGTCACTAGATACCTGAACATTGGAGTGCCAAGCTTCACCAGGACCTACATCGCCACTTTGCCAGAAGAGGAGCGTTGGATGATTCGAGTTCAAGTTCTAGGAAGTACGTTCGTGCCCATCACTCAGCCCATAGAGTTTTCCTTTGATGCACCAACCTAGAGTCTAGGAAAGAGCATGGCAACCCACATCACCATGGGACGCATTGGAGAAGTTTAGCACAAGGATCTCAAGGATACTATGTACCAGATTTGTGGGCGCCAAGATGAGCAATGGGAGATGATCAGCACCAGGAGGGACAAATCTATTGCAGCTTTCATCCTGGAATTAAACCAGCACATTCGACGCCAGGAGAACCAGATGCGCGAAGGCATGATAGATCTGAAGAAGGCTATGACCAGGATCACAGAACTGGAAGAAGAACTCAAGACTACATGCGATGGATATGAGGAGGAAATGACGACACTCGTGGAGAAGAATGATGACCTGAAGAAGAAGCTAAAAGTATTCATGGGATACCTGTCACGCCCAAGATGCGACCCTATCCTAAAGGAACTCTAAGGTCCCACCAAGGATAGAAGCGCATCTTGAAGACGCTTTTGCAAGGTGGATATCATTACATCAAACCATTACATAATAGATGGGGATACATACAAGAGGCATACAATGCCACACGAATACTACAACATCATACATAAGAGCATCAACCGACTACAGATGAAACACAAACAGAAACTCAAACGACATCCACCCTGCTAGCCCAGGCTGCCGACCTGGAACCTACCCCCTGATCGAAGAAGAAGCAGAAGACGAACTCCAAAACAAGTAAACGTCGCTCTCGTGTCATGATCATCGCAAAACCTGTACCTGCAACTGTTGTTGTAGTAATCTGTGAGCCACGAGGACTCAGCAATCCCATTACCATGGGTATCAAGACTAGCAAAGCTTGATGGGTAAGGAAGGGGTAAAGTGGTGAGGTTGCAGCAGCGACTAAGCATGATATGGTGGCTAACATACGCAAATAAGAGCGAGAAGAGTAACAACGGAACGGTCGTGAAGCTAGCAATGATCAAGAAGTGATCCTAAAACTACTTACGTTCAAACTTAACACAAAAACCGTGTTCACTTCCCGGACTCCGCCGAAAAGAGACCATCACGGCTACCACACGGTTGATGCATTTTAATTTGAATCTGGTGTCAAGTTATCTACAACCGGACATTAACAAATTCCCATCTGCCACATAACCGCGGGCACGGCTTTCGAAAGATAATACCCTTCAGGGGTGTCCCAACTTAGCCCATGACAAGCTCTCACGGTCAACGAAGGATATTCCTTCCCCAGGAAGACCCGATCAGTCGCAGAATCCCAGTTTACAAGACATTTCGACAATGGTAAAACAAGACCAGCAAAGCCACCCGATGTGCTGACAAATCCCGATAGGAGATGCACATATCTCGTTCTTAGGGCACACCGGATAAGCGAAGCGTATAGGTAACAACGTAAACCAAGTTGCCAAGGGACGGTCCCGCAGGGTGCTCTAGTTTGGACCAACACTCGGAGGAGAACTGGCTCGGGGGGGGGGGTAAATAAATATGACCCTCGGGCTCCGGAAACCCAAGGGAAAAAGGCTTAGGTAGGAAAATGGTAAAACCAAGGTTGGGCCTTGCTGGAGGAGTTTTATTCAAAGCGAACTGTCAAGGGGGTACCATAAATCACCCAACCGCGTAAGGAACACAAAATCAAGGAACATAACATCGGTATGACGGAAACTAGGGCGGCAAGAGTGGAACAAAACACCAGGCATAAGGCCGAGCCTTCCACCCTTTACCAAGTATATAGATGCATTAATTAAATAAGAGATACTGTGATATCCCAACATAATGCTGTCCACCATGGAGCAATCTTCAACTTCACCTGCAACTAACAATGCTATAAGAGGGGCTGAGCAAAACGGTAACATAGCCAAGCAACGGTTTGCTAGGAAGAGTGAAAAGGTTAGAGGCTACATGGCAATTTGGGAGGCTTGAAGAACAAGTGATAGGTAGCGCAGCATAGCGATAGAACGAAGCAACTAGCATAGCAATGATAGAAGTGAGATCCAGAGTAACGGTCATCTTGCCTGAAATCCCGCTAGGAATAAGAACGAGTCCATGAAGAAGATGAAGCCACGAAGACGAACCAAGCGTAGACGAACGAATCCTCACAATCGCAGTGAAACAGGAACTAACGAGAAGGAGGACAACCAGAAAGAAGCAAACAACAAGGTAAACACACAACACATAGACATGGCATGATGCTCAACCAAGTATGATGCATCACAAAGCTAGATGAGGCTACTCATGGCAAGAGATGATGCAAACAAGAACAACATAGCCAAACAAGTTTAAATGAGGCCGGAAACAACATATAACAATTCCGGTAAGTCCTCATATGCAAGTTTCGAAGTTGGTCCAGATCTGAACAAACATTAAGTTCAATTTTTTAAAAAGCAATTTAAGACGCACCAAGATGATCTACACAAAATTCTAGTCAAGTTACATAAAAAGTTTATTTAGTTCGGAGCTACGGCCTAGAAGATATGAGCAAAACAAGCTAAACATGACATTGATGCAAAATACATCCAAACATAGATAAAACACACTCAAAACATGGATGCAACATGATAATATGAAACTACATGCAGAATCAAGCAAGTTTCATATAGAGCACACTCCAAACGGAGCAGCGGTTCAACACATACACATGAAGCAAGTTTAAAGGACAAGCTGTCCAAAACAGCAGCTAGGCATCTAGCAAGCATCAAAAGAATATGCTACAGCACCTCAACATGAAAACAGAAGACATGTACATGATGTACAGGTAAAGCGTGACAAAACATGAACACTGAGCTATCTCCAGAAATCATTAGAACATGCTCAAAAGGGCATGGCAAGATTGCAAATAATAATAGTTTCACAGACTTGGCAGAAATCACTGTGCATGGCAGAAATAACATCAGGTTGCAATGTTTAGAGCTATCAAACAACATGCTAAAGAACTTATCATGGCAACCAAAGGAATGGTATGCTAATACTAAAGACAAAGAACAAAACTTCCTTACAAAACTTATTCCAAAGTTCAACAGAAAAGATGGTAGCATCCTTGCAAACATGGAAAACGATATGACAGATTCAGACATGGCAGGAACAACAATAAGTAGGCATGTTGGTGAGCTTGTACAACTCACCACTGAGTAATACATGGCATGACTAGGTGACCAATAGTAAGATGACATAATTATGAAGCTAAAAATGGCAATGGCATGGTCATAGGGTGCATGGATCACTAGCAAAGCACATGGCAAAACTGAACTTAATGTTATCAGACTGACAGCAACATTATTTAGCAACTTGAGAGCAAGATTACAACAAGCTACAGCAGACTATAAATTCAACCAGGGGCATGGATTGATAGAGCATGACATGTATAACAATAAATCCTTCGTGAACATCTCCAGATTATGCATAGAACGATTTGTAGGAGCAGGTTTACATAGCATCATGATGTAATAGATTCAGCCTAGCAAAACAGAAACAACAAGTACCCTAATTCATGAGCTCGATGCACTCACTACAAAACACAAAAAAAATACATGGATTGCACCACTGTAAAGATGGCACGATTTATCTCAAAAATCATGTGGACATCAAACTCATAGGATGCACACACAAAATGCAATAAAAAGACAAATCACCAAGTTCTCTTAACATACAGCAGTTAACATCATATAGCACTCTTTCAACGATGATTTGGGCATCAAGATGGATGCAAACAAGCATGGCACAATTGAAAAAAATGAAGTGCGTCTCATGATGAACACTTTGAAATATTAAGGACGCAAAACGGAGCAACACGCAAGAAGATATGGCATGTCAAAGTATGCAACATAATATGAGTTTCTGGAGACTTGGCAAAAATATACCCCAAAAAACGTGGACGGGACGGTGCGGGACAGAGAGATCCGGGCGCGGGACGACGCGTTTGGTTCGGGGCCTGGTGGATCTGGTCCACCCGACCAGATCCAGATTGGGGCGGACTCCGGCGAGGGGGCGGCGCTCTCCAGCGAGGGCGGCGCAGCGAGGGACGGTGGGGAAGACGGGGCGCCGGCGAAGAGGGTGGCGACCGGCGGCGAGGTCGCGGGGCATTGACGGAGCTCCGGCGGCAGGGCACGGATCTGGGCGGCGGGCACCGGCGACAAAGCGGCGGCGGGCGGGGTTCGCCGGCGGGGAGGCGGCGGGGCATGGGTGCGGGACACGGTTGCTCAGGCCCGGTGCGTTTCGGGAGGGCCAACCGTGGGCCTGCAGGGCCGCGGCAGAGGGGAGGAGCGGGGACACGTGGCGGGTGCTTACTGGGAGTGGGGCGGCGGCGCGGTTCGTCCGGCGGCGAGCGGACGTGTCCGGCACGGAGAGGGGAGGTGGAGGGGCGCGGAAAACGAGGAAATGGACTAGGTTTTGCTGAGATTAGGAAGGGGAAGACGTTTATATAGGTAGGGGGGCTAGGGGAGTCCAAATGAGCAGCGGTTTTCGCCCACACGATCGTGATCGAACGAACGAGAGCATGGAGGTTGTTCGGATGGGCTCATGGGCTGTGTTGAAGAGGGGCTGGGCTACAAAGAGAGAGGGGTTTCGGGCTGCGCGGTTAACCGTTGGGGCATCAATCGACCTCCAAATGGAACGAAATTTGACGGGCGGTCTACCGGTGATATACCAAGTCCACTCGGCAAATCTTGGCTCATTCCGAGAATGTTTTTCGGCGGCTCACAAAATAAGGTCTGAGAGGGGCGACGGGCGCGTGCAAGTGTGGTTGGGCTCAGACCGGACAACGGAGAGAACCGAGGGAACCCGAACGGATGCAAGTTTTGAAAACCATGCAGATTAAATGCAGATGATGACATGGAATGCATCCCATCTCCGAAGATTCTACGCCAAGCACCGGACTCTGAGTTCGTCTCCTTCTCCCATCCATATTTTATACTTTAACTGTCTTTTATTTCTTTCCTTCTTTCCCCCCTTTTTTCTCACAAGCCTTTGAGAGGCTCGCCTGCGTGTTGTTCGCACACACTTGACGTGCTACTCGCACTCATTATACTTGGTGGCTTCTTTAACAGAAGCTTATTTATACGGGCTTTATGCCCAACACATGTGTCACACTTCCGCATGTACCTTTTATTCACCATTATATGCATCGATATGACTTAAGTTTTGGCCAAGCTGGGTTGTTCGGCCTCTGTGCTTACCCCTCGCTCCCGACAGCGGCTAGGAGGTAAAGGAGCACCTCTGCGATTGTTACCGCTGGTCACCGGATGTGTACTCGACTAGGTGAAGCCGAAAGCTATCATTCTTAAGGGAATATTCGGTCAGTGAATTGAAAGATGATTTCTTACCTATTTATTTATCTGCCCCCAGATGCTTTCCTGCTCTTTTCGCAGTCCGGACATGCACTTTAGAGCATGCCACCCAGCGAAAGGAACCCCTAACGGAACTATTCTCCCTGGAAGATGTTTCTTACTAACCATGTAATATAACATAACTAGTTGGGCACTTGTCCCATAAAGCACTAATGATCCCTATGCCTGGTCTCCACGCATGACCTGGTTTTTTCTATAACCGCGAGGGTATTCGGACACACTCCATACTGTCGGGTCCCGAGGTTGAAGCGAAAAGGTCCGCTACGACAAACAATCTACAATCCGGCTAGAAGGCATTTTACATGTCATTTTAAATTACATAATCAAACTGACTGATTGTATTCCTCTTCGATACCATCTAATAAACTGTCTAGCTTACAATTCCGCTGAATACTTTATGCCAACTCTACTTGGCCGCACACTAAGCTCACAGGATCTCCTTCCCATCAGCCCTCACAGTCCGACTGGGCCATGTGGTTTGGGTCACCAGATACCGCGTCTTCACCATGGCCCAGGCCTCCCAAGCGCCTTGACGGCAGGCCGATATCTTCCATAACCGGAAGCGCCGCCATGCTCCCTGAAGCTTCTCCGCAAGCTCTCCAAGACGCTCAGGTAGGGACATGGATGGCCACAAGGCCTGGGCGGCTCCGCTCATCACCTGTCGAACTCGCTCGTATAGTTGTAGCAGCTCGGGAAGTAGGTCACCCGTTGAACCGGGCATTTCCTCCGCAGGACAACCTGTGAGCTTACCTGTAGACATATTTCTATCAATCGACTTCCTCGCCGAACTCTTCTTTTCAAAATTTCGCTCAAGCACTTACTATAAATGCCGCGACGAAGCCGTCGATTCTCCTTCACGGATTCAGACAGCTGGGCCCGAACATCTTTTAGTTCCTCGCCCAGCTGGGTGTTGGCATCTTGGAGCTTATTTTTCTCTTGCCGCACCCTTGTAAGCACCTTCTTGCCGGCCTTTAGCTGGCGTAGTAGTTGTTGCTTGTCCAGATCTAGTCCGGCGCCATCTGCAATATTATTGTCAGACTTACACACACGCCGCACTTCACAAACTACTTATCTTTCCAAGTATATATTACAGGAGGGGGTCTCTGTGGCTCCCCCTGTGGCGGCTAGTGCGGCCTCAAGCTGGGCCTTGCACTCTTGAAGCTCCTGGGACAGTTGGGTATTCTTTTCTGTAAGATCTTGCATAACAAAAGATCCTTAAATCAGTTATTCTAACTATTTCAAGTCTCGGGGGCTACTGGCATATATAAACCATCAAAATTCACTCAACCGTATGTCTTTCACATACTGCTCTGTAGCTCTGGCTAGATCATCTTGAGCGGCATGGAGGTGCGCATCTCCTGAATTGAAGGCATTCAATGCCTCCGGGGAGAAACACGCATCACGAAGAACTGTCCGGCGGCGCCTGTGATTCATGGCAGTTTCCACCTCAGATCTGGTGGCGGACAGCCTGTCGGCATCCTCTGTTGGAGGAGCATCTGGTGCGCGCCTTGTGTTCGCCTCCTCTCGACTGGCGTTGAGCTCGGCGGAGGCTCGATTATAACCTCTCCGGACACAAACCGAGAGCGCTTTTCTCCCGATAAAATCACGAAGGCATTATGCCTTCCGTGAATCTTTCCTTGAAACACGGTGGCGCGCCATACCGTTGCGGCGACGTCTCGATTCGCACCGCACTTCTTTTCTGCCTGCTGGGCCGAGCTGCCCCTTGTTGGCCAGCCGCCATAGGCTCGGCTTCCCGCCTCAAAGGCACCTCCTGCGGGACACCATTGGTATACGGTGATCAGAGATAAGCACGGATGGGTAATGGTATCAGACTTCCGCCACAAGCATTCGGGAAACCGGAGATATTCCGGGGTAGTCGGCGGTAATGGCGACCAAAGCATTGTCGATGCTAAGTTGGTGGAACACCCCGTCGATCAGCTCCACCTTTATGTCCGGATCCTCTTCGGAGGCCGGATCGAGGGACCGTTCTGGATCCTCGAGTTGTGGAGCCGGGTTGTGTATATCCTCTACGGTCCGGCGCAGTTCCTGCGATGAAATCACAAAATGAGACACTTAACGTTGGGAATATGGATCGGATAGACACGTGTCCGCTTACCCAGCTTCGAGGGTTGTTCATGGAAAATTCATTCAATGGACTGGCACGGAGGAAGTCCTCCTCCTCCCCTTTATACAGCCGGACAGATCTTCACCGATCGGGCGATCGATCCCGCCCTTGCGCCATGGCGGTGGCATCATCCTCCCCGCTGAAATCCCACATGGGGTGGCCCCTATATTGGAGCGGCTGCACCCCTCGCATAATGCATGTGGCCATGACCCCAATCATGGTCATTCCGGAATGAGCCAATAATCTTATTCGGCCCATCAGGTACTAGACGTCCCTATCATTCTCCCATTGAGGGCTCCGCGGACGCCAACTTAGGCGTTTCTTCAGAGGAGCATTATCAACTCCGGAGGCCGATCCGAATCGATCCGAAGCGGGCGCCTTCTATATAAAACCATTCAAGGCCGGTCTTGACGCTTTTTGGGGTTCCGGATAGATATCCGGTCCCAGCGATGCGCCATAGTTCGGCTCCGCCCAGTTGATATACCGACCCCTCATGAGAACGGGGTACGAGGAAGAATAATCTCTTCCACAGCGCAAAATGAGCCACGACGCCCAATAATAGGTCGCAAAGGTGAAAGCACAAGTGCTCCCTAGGTTGTTTTGGTAATTAATGTCAACATATCTCTTGTTGGACTAACACTTTTATCTAGTATATTTCAGATAAGTTCAACAATGGAGTGGCATGGACTAAAGGATGTGGGAACTCCTTGAAGATGCTAAGGACAAAGGATTGGCTCAAGCTTCAAGCTCAAGACTCTTCATTTTACATTTTTAGTGGTCCAAGATCACATTGAGTCTATAGGAAAAGCCAATACTATCAAGGAGGGATGAGGTGTTGCTTAATGAGCCTTGTCGGTGTACTAAAATAGGGGTACCCTAGTACCCCAAACTTGTGCACGGGCAACAGAAGATTCTCATGGCAAGGGCTCTGCCAAGGCCCGCCAAACCCTCCCCATGCATTGTTACTGCCATTCAAGAACAAAGTGCTAACCAAGAGAACGAGGGCCCTGCAAGAGGAGCTTGCCGAAGGAAGAACAAAATATGCAAAACAGAAGATTAAGACCCGCAAGCGGAGCTTGCCGGAAGGCCATTCGTGCTCAAGATCACATCACTCACGATTCCGGCGAGAGGAGCTCGCCGGAAGACTAGAATATTACATCGACAAGACACGCCGGGCGCTTATACGCCACGGCAAGGGCCCGGAAGCGATTAGTTACAGAGCCCGCAAGCTCCCTGCCCGCAAGATCAAGACCCGCAAGGCGCTTGCCGGAGAGCTGCGATGTGCTCGCGCCCAGCCATCGCCCACGCGTCGCCTGGGCCTTCTGGGGACGCGTGGCGGATGGCTGTGCAGCCTGGGGACACGGTGGCACTTCACGGTGGGATCCATCGCCGCAGACGGAGACGCACGGGCGGGAGTTGGTCGACGGCGACGGGCATTAAATGCCCTTGTCCTCTCTCACAAAAGTAGGTAGAAACCACTGCTCATGCAATCGTAGCTTCACCGTTCCCGCACTGCTCCAACTACCACCTCTTTTAACCTTTTACCCCTTTCTCCTACGTTGACACCTGTCGGTGACCCCTTGCACTATAAAAGGAGGCCCACACACAACGTAGAGGGGGTTCGGAGGTTCGGCCAGTTCGACTCATTCGACGCAACAACACCACCATACGCTCATTCTCTTGAGCAAGATCAAATACAAACACAAGCAGCAGTAGGGGTTTTATCTCTCCGGAGAGCTCCGGCCGGGTAAAACTCCGCCACAGCGTCTCGCCGATCTGCTCTCTGTGCCTCCTCCGCCTCGACCGCACTCACAAAGGGCCCCTGCCCCATAGGTGTCCGCGGCAAGATCTCCCTGTGACATCTCTGGCGCGCCAAGTAGGGGCGCCGAGGTTGTGCGGACCTGATCCGGCGCTCTGCGGCGCGCCGCCATCAACCTCTCCACTTTCATCAAGAACTTGGCTAACTATTACGCCATGGCCCGAAGAAGAAGGCTTGGGTTGCAGTTCTGCTCATGTTTCTTCCGCCGCCACCGGAGCTGCGGTGGCGGAGGAGACGCTGACGGAAGGGTGGTCGCCGCCAAGACACTCGCGGCGCCACCAGA
Organism: Aegilops speltoides; assembly: GCA_021437245.1. NCBI lineage: Eukaryota > Viridiplantae > Streptophyta > Magnoliopsida > Poales > Poaceae > Aegilops > Aegilops speltoides. The sequence continues at coordinate 229,028,960 of CM038142.1, forward strand.
TCCAAGGACGGACGGGTGACCGCGACTTCGTCTCCGTGGACCCGCGCCCATCTCAACAAGACGACGACCAGCAGCGCCATACCACGGAGGTGGTATCCGCCGCTTGACAAGGACACGCCGGAGGCTCGCGGACGCCTGTGCCAACGTCCCGACACGGGCAAAGCGGCGGCGCCGGGAGGACCTCGCCTTCTAACACCGTTAGAGCCCGAGCCTACCCCGCCTCGCACCGCCGCTTCCCGCCCCTCCACTCCGCGAAGCACTCGTAAGGGCGAATCGCTTCGACTTTCCTCCAAGCGGACAAGGCCAAGATCGGAGGGCTACCATCAAGAGCCTCGTCGCCGCCAACAACGCCTTTTCGCAGAGAGCCGCGACTGCTGCCGCGCAAGCTGAGAAGACGAAGGCTAACGGCGACAAGGCCGCCGATGCGACCACCGAAGCGCCCCGCCGCAGGCGAAGATGCCGCCCCGCTGGAATAACGCCGACGACGGCTCCACGGCGTTGCCGGGTCCGCGGGCTCGCCGATCAACGCCAGTCTCGACGATCGGGCGACAAGAAGACGCCGGACCACGACGAAGCGCCGCCGAGAAACTCGGCGATAATCGACTAAAGAGCTGGAACGCTGTCGACGCAGACGCGCCGGTGAATCAGCGATTTGCCAGACGCGCAGCTTCCCTGCGTTCACCCGCGAAAGCGCGCGCGCGGCCCAAAGGGCTCCAGCATGAAGAACTTCAAGCCCGACGCATCGAGAAGTACGACGGCAAGACGCACTTCGGAGTTCTCGCTGTTCACACCATCGCGTGCAAAGCGCTGGGGCGCGACGACAAGATTCTGGCGAACTACTTCCCCTGCGGCTTAGGCCGAACGCTCGTTCTGGCTTATGCACTTGCCGGAAGGCTCCATTTCCTCTGGGCCGACCTTTGCCATCAGTTTGTTGGCGCCTTCATCGGGCGCCACAAACCCCATGGCCGAGAGAGCGATTCCACATTTTGGCCCGTATGAAGGGGAATCTCGCGCAAGTATATCCAACGCTCACCGTGCAGACAACATCCTCGATGTCCACCCTGCCATGGTTATCGCTGCTCCACCGAACGCGCGAATCCGCCGATGCGTGAAGAAATGGCGATGATCAAGATTCGGGACGCCGCCGAAGCTCTATGCTCGGGCCGACAAGTGTGCACGCGGAGGAGGGGAAGAGACTCGGGAGGATGTCCGCGCAGAGGAAGCGAGAAGGACGATAACGCCCGCAAACAAGAGCCGGCGCGAACGATCAAGGAAGAACAAGAAAGAGGTGCTTGCCGCCGAGAAGCCCGCAAAGGAGGCTCCCGCCAAGCGAGCACAGGTTGCTTCTCCGGCAAGGAACCTGCCTCAGAGCGGCAGCCGACAAGCTGGCGGCACCGGCAAGCAATCGCAAAATCCACCACACCAAGGGCCACGATCTCACCAATCGCAAGCGCCGAGTACTCGCCGAGCAGCAAAAAGCTGAGTACGAGAGGCGCGACAAGGAGAAGGCCCAAGGTGGCGGAGGAGAACCGAGCAAGAAGCGGCCGTTCAATGGCCGGGGAGGACGTCGCGACAAGGCTAAGCAGCGGCAAGGTGATCGACCTCCCCGGGGCCGCGACAAAGATCAAGAAGACGACGATGAAGTCATGGGGGATGAGGATGACAGTGAGCAAGAGTTCCAGAAGGCCACGGAAGTCCTGTGAAGAGGACGAAGGCCAATTCCGGCGAGTGCTCTGGTGCCCGCTCCGGCAAGCGCACCTCTCCGGTGCGCGCTGCCGAGAGATGCGCCATCGAGCTCCGCCGCAAGCGGCCCGCAAGGACAACTCGTGCCCAGCCCGCAAGAATAGCTCGTACTACTCCGCAAGCGCACTCTCCGGAGTGCCGCGCCGCCGAGAACGCGCCATCGAGCTCCACCTGCCAAGAGGGCAAAGAAAGCAGCAAGAACAGCTCGCGCCGCTTCCGCAAGCGCATTCTCCAGGCGCCGCCGAGGACGTGCCATCGAGCTCTACCAGCCGCCAGACTTTTGAGTTGTATTCCTGAAATTTCGACTTTGTATGGAGAACCTGGCGATGGGGGTCGAGTCGTGGCTAAGTTGCGCCTCGATCCGCTTCGAAGTTCGCCGACGATGAAGGCGCTACCGCAACTAGCCCGACAAGTTCTTCTCGCCGAGGCAACACCGCCACTGGTTGCTGATGTTCCGCGACTCAGCAAGTGTGTTTGTTGCCATGGTTCCCTCAAAGCGTGAGGGTGAAAACATACGAGGGGGGAAATCAAGGGAAAAGCGCGGCCTTGCCGGATCGCAGAAGAGTAGAAAAGCTAAGTCATCCGAGCTTTTGTGCAAAGCACTACTTGCTTCCATGCGTTTTCATGTTATGTTCCTCGTGCTTTCGTTCTTTGTGCACGATGCCTGTGCGCAGAGGAACCTACCCGCGGGTAGCCCGATCCTTATCTTGCTTCCGAGCACACTCAACGATTTAAGTGAGCTGCGCTAAGTGTCGCGCCTTTGTTTCGCTTTTCGAAGTCAGCTCAAGAACCTAAGTGCGCGACTAGTCAGCAAAGGTTGCTTGCCGGTGGGACCTTGGCCAGCAAGCTGCTTCGAGTTTAGCATCTCAGCACTCGCGACAAGGGCCACTTTGCCGGCAAGTTTCCCTGGAAGCGTAGGGCGAAAAGCGCACAAAGGATGCAAAGTAGAGGGTGTAACGTAGCAAGCCCCGCCAGAAGATGCCCTTCAGATGAAAAACTTGTGCGCCGAGGAGCTAGGTCGGTTCGAGCTTGCGCCTTTGGTTTGTTTCGAGTCCGCCAACAAACACAAGCGCTGCCAGAATCGGCCCGCAAGGTTGCTTGCCGAAGCAACACCGCCACTGGCTGCCGATGTTCCGCACTCAAAGAAGCGTGTTCGCGCCGCAAGCTTCCCGAGAGCGAGAGTGTAAACATAATGGCGGGCAAGGCACGGTATCGCTGCAAGTTACATGTAAAAGATTCGTATACATATACATGTAAATAATGAAACTGTTGCAGATATATCTCAGCTGTTTTCATGACTGAAATTACAGCGACAAGGAGAAACCAGAGGAGCACGCCACTCGGATCTTGGCGGCCGTGAGTCGCCGGGCTGCGAATGCTAAGATTCCTCCCCGCAAGCTAAGGTCGCCGGGCTGCGGATCGATAAGTTTTCCATCCTCGCCATGCATCCTCTCATGGGCCGGGAAAGCGGGTTGCGCTTTTGAACGCTGCGCCTTTGTGAAACCCATGCGCGGAGGAGCCAAGTCGGGCCCGGGCCTTGCGCTTTTGTGTTTGTTTCGAGCCCGCCGACGAACGCAGTGTGTTGCTGCACCTTATCTTGCTTTCGAGCCCGCTCGCCAGTTAAGCGCGAATCGCCCGGCAAGGTTGCTTGCCGGAGGTGACACCGCCAGCGGGCTGCTGATGTCCCGCACTCAGCAAGCGTGTTCGCCCCGGCAAGCTCCCCGGGAGCGTAGGAACATGCAAGGCACGAAGTCAAGTAAAAGACGCGGTCCGACAAGCATTCCCCTCTTTTCATTAAAAACATCCTAGTTTAATACAAGTCCATAGAGGATGAAAAACATGATAGAGAGGATTACATATTTTTAATACAGCTAAGGCCCAAGGGCTTACAAATTGAAAGATAAGATGCCCGTGATCCCTCTCCTGCTTCTCTGCTCAGAGTCCAGAGGTAGGTCAAGGAGTCCCCGCAAGAGGAGCTTGCCGGGAAGGGCAAAGGGGCGCCTAGGAGAGAGTGGCGTGCCTCAGAGCTGCGCAAGGTGACGGGCATGGGGAACTGGCCGACGGCGCCAATGACAAGTCCCTCAAGGCTGGGAGAGCTACGGGCGCCAGAAGACACCAAGAGAACTTCCTGGGCCGCCAGAGCTTGGCGGAGACGGAGGCGCCGGAGGCAGAGGTTGAAGACGGGTGGCGGGGCGCCAACACTGCCGAGGGCTCTCGCCAGATTCGATTTGACGGCCTTGCCGCCACCCTCTCCTCTTCGCAGCCTCTCACGCCAGCCGCCAAGAAGACGGCCCCGGAGCTCAAGGTCGGGCGACCCGGATTACGGGTCGCCGGTGGCGCTGCGAGGCAGCGTGTCCGACGCCTAGTCGGACCCGCCATCCCTCGTCGCCGCTTATCGCCCTCCTCGCCACTCGCCGAGGGGAGCCTTCACATCGGAGGAGCTGTCCACGCAGCATCTCGCCCGGTCCCGAACTCCCCAAGACCTTGACGGCGAAGGTCGCCTCCATTAACTTGAAATGGAGGGTAAACCCCGCCATCAAGCTGTGGATCCGGCGAATGTCTTCCACCTCGGTCGAAGAACATCACGCCGGGGCTGGGGACACGACACTCACCCGAAAGTGCCGCTGATCCCGCAGCCCCTCATCGCAACTCCATCACTCGGGCGGATCCGTCCCATCGCATCCGCGAACGGGCCGGCAGCCGGAGGCGGCGACGAGGCGCCGGGCGCAGCCTCGATGAAGAACTCCTGGGGTCGCTCGGTGGGACCGCCCGGACGGGCTCGCGGAGGAGACGGGAGGCACGCCGCGACCGCCTCCCCCGCCCACTCGACCACGCCCTCGGCCTCATCCGCTGCCTCGCCTTCTCCCTCTCCCCGTCGGGCGGCCCGCCGCCACGGGTGCGGGTAGGGAGAGGTGCGCTGCCCGAAGCGACTCTCGCATGCGACGTGGAAGAACTAGGGTTTCTTTCCATGGCGGAAGGAGGAACGGAAGTCAAGACGAAGGAGAAGAAGAAGTGTGACCATTGTGCCCCTTCCGCCCTTTTTAAAGGGCGAGGTGGGGCTCAACCGCCCAGCTCGACCAATCGGGAGCGAGAAGGGCGAGGAGCGGGCCGACTCGCCATCTTCGCCTCGTGGACGGCCGGGCCTCCCACCTTCGCCCACCCCCCCACGCATGAGGGCCGCGTGGCGAAAAGGCGGGACGGCGACGGGTGGAGTGGCCTCGCCGCACCACGGTCACGGGAGTGGATGCCTTAAAGACCGTGATCCGCCGCCCACGCCTCCCACGACGCCAAGAATCGACGCGCGTTGCAGTAAGGAGCGCGTAGACGCGAAGCCCTATTCTGGCGGACCCCGCTGCGTGTGCCCGCAGATGTTTTGGGCCTGGCCCAACAACGCCGCACTGTATGGCCCAGCCCGGGCTCTGTCGGTGTACTAAAATAGGGGTACCCTAGTACCCGAACTTGTGCACGGGCAATCGCAGATTCTCACAAGGGGCCTCGCCAAGGCGTCCGCCGTAACCTCCCCATGCATTGTTACTGCCATTCAAGAACAAAGTGCTAACCAAGGGAACGAGGGCCCCAGCAAGAGGAGCTTGCTGGGAAGGAAGAACAAAATATGCAAAACAGAAGATCAAGACCCCGGCAAGCGGAGCTTGCCGAAGGCCATTCAGCTCAAGATCACATCACTCACGACGACCCCGGCGAGAGGAGCTCGCCGAGAAGACTAGAAGATTACATCGACAAGACACGCCTCGGCGCTTATACGCCACGGCGAGGGCCCGGAAGCGACAAGTTACAGAGCCCGCAAGCTCCGGGCCCGCAAGATCAAGACCCCGCAAGGCGCTTGCCGGAGAGCTGCGCAGGTGCTGCGCTCCAGCTCATCGCCCACGCGTGCGCCTCGGGCCTTTCCAGGACGCTGTGGCGGATGGTCAGGCAGCCCGGGGACACGGTGGCACTTCACGGTGGTGGATCCATCGCCGTGGCGACGGAGACGCACGGGCGGGAGCTTTTAGGGGTCGACGGCGACGGCATTAAATGCCCTTGTCCCCCTCACAAAAGTATGTAGAAACCATCGCTCATGCAATCGTAGCTTCACTTGCTCCCAAGACTGCTCCAACTACCACCTCTTTTACCTTTTTACCCCTTTCTCCTACGCTGACACCTGCCGGTGACCCTTGCACTATAAAAGGAGGCCCATGCACAACGAGGGGGGTTCGAGGTTCGCCATTCGACTCATTCGACGCAACAACACCACCATACGCCATTCTCTTGAGCAAGATCAAATACAAACACAAGCAGCAGAGGGGTTTTATCTCTCCGGAGAGCTCCGGCCGGGTAAAACCGCCTGCGTGCTCGCCTCGATCCGCTCTCAGGCCTCCTCCGCCTCAAGACCAAGACTTCACAAAGGGGCCCTGCCCCATAGGTGTCCATGGCGGCAAGATCTCCCCGCGACAAGCCTCTTGCTTCATATGCTTTGTGATATGCTCCAAAACCCTCAGCTACTTTCCCACTTCCACAAATGGCCTAAACCTAAAGCCAAAATCGGTCACACCGATTCTTCCTATCCGGCACCACTGATTCCAAAAGTCATAGCCACTGCCACAAACCCTAAGCAAATCGGTCTTACCGATAGGGATCTCGGTCTCACCGAGATGGGATTGTAATCTCTCTGTGTATGTCCATTGTCAAAAATGGTCTCACCGAGTTTGAGCAATCGGTACTACCGAGATTACAATGCAAACTCTCTGGATAACTTATTACCAAAATCGGTCCCACCGAGTTTGAGTAATCGGTCCCACCGAGTTTGCCTGACCAATTCTCTGGAAAGCTTATCACCAAATCGGTCTCACCGAGTTTGTGTAATCGGTCTTACCGAGATTATGTTATGCCCTAACCCTAACTGAATCAGTCTTACCTAGTTACATTTCGGTCCCACCTAAAACCCTAACGGTCACTAGGTTTACTAAATCCGTCTGACCGAGTTTAATGATTCGGTCCCACCGAGTTTGGTAAATTGTGTGTAACGGTTAGATTTTCTGTGGAGGCTATATATACCCCTCCACCTCCTCTTCATTCGTGGAGAGAGCCATCAGAACGAACCTACACTTCCAACTTACCATTTCTAAGAGAGAACCACCTACTCATGTGTTGAGGCCAAGATATTCCATTCTACCATATGAATCTTGATCTCTAGCCTTCCCAAGTTGCTTTACACTCAAATCTTCTTTCCACCAGATCCAAAACCTATGAGAGATAGTTGAGTGTTGGGGAGACTATCATTTGAAGAACAAGAGCAAGGAGTTCATCATCAACGCACCATTTGTTACTTCTTGGAGAGTGGTGTCCTTGGGAGCCTCCGACAAGATTGTGGAGTTGAACCAAGGAGTTTGTAAGGGCAAGGAAATCCCCTACTTCATGAAGATCTACCGCTAGTGAGGCTAGTCCTTCCTGGGCGACGGCCATGGTGGGATAGACAAGGTTGCTTCTTCGTGGACCCTTCGTGGGTGGAGCCCTCCGTGGACTCACAAGAGCCGCTACGCTCGTGGGTTGAAGTCTCCATCAACGTGGATGTACGATAGCACCACCTATCGGAACCACGCCGAAAACATCCGTGTCTCCAATTCCGTTTGAATCCTCCAAACCCTTCCCTTTACTTTCTTGCAAGTTGCATGCTTTACTTTCCGCTGCTCATATACTCGTTGCATGCTTGCTTGATATGTATTGTGATTGTTGAAATTGTGCCTAAACTCCACTTAAACTTAAAGAAACCTAAAAACTGCAACTTTGGCACTTGGTGTCTAATCACCCCCCTCTAGACACCTCTTCTCAAGGTCCTACAAGTGGTATCAAAGCATTGGTCTCCATTGGTTTGGTTTAAACACCATTGGAGGAAGATGGATGAGTCTACTATTGGGAGTCTTAGACATAGAGTACCTATTCTTGATGGAGAGTATTTTCATGAGTGGAAAAATGAGATGCTTGTTATTTTCAATCAATATCATTTGAACAAGTACATTGCTAGTCCTTGTGCACCTTATGTTGATCCTATGCATCCTACCCATGATGTGGCAATTGACATGATTAGGAATCTTAGAAATGCCGAAGTTATCATTAGAGGATTGCCTAGAAACTTGCTTGGATGTTTGCCTACCTTTAATTGTGGCTACACCATACGGAAATTTCTTGAGGAATGATTTCCAGATTATTCTTTGAAGAATCTTGATGAAATTCTCCATAAGTCTATTGCCTTGAGTAAGATGAATACTAGTGATCCTATGTTGGTGATCGTCTATTTGAGCTTACAAACCTTATGCGTGCCAAAGGAAATGTTGGTACCATTAGTGATATTATTTCCGAAGCCATAAAAATTCATAAGCAAGATTATTGTCAAACTCATTCTAATGAACCACCCTCTCTAGGACTTGATCCACCACATGACGACGTTGAACATGGATACTATGATGAGGATGATGATCGTGACTTCGATCTTGATGATGCAATGAGACACTTTGGTCTTATGGCAAATCTTCGGGGATATATGTCAGGAGGAAAGGAATGGGTTCTTGATAGTGGATGTATCGATCACATGACCAGAGATAAAGACATGTTCCGTGATCTTGCTGATAATGATAGTCCTCGAAAGTATGTCACCTTCGGTGACAACTCAAAGGGTAAGGTGGTTGGCCTTGGTAAGGTGGCCATATCACATGATAGCTCCATACAAAATGTTATGCTTGTTGAATCTCTTGGATACAACTTACTTTCAGTATCTAGACTTGCTGATTTCGGTTTCAATGTCCTATTTACTGAAGTAGATTGCCAAGTGTTTCATCGAGACAATCATAAAATGGTCTTTACCGCAAAAGCGAGAGGTGATCTATACATTGTTGATTTCACTAAAAAGGCTCAACCTAAAACTTGCTTCATTGCTAAATCCTCAAAAGGTTGGTTATGGCATAGACGACTAGGTCATGTTGGTATGCGAAACCTTGACAAGATTATTAAAGGAAATCATATCCTTGGAGTTAACGATGTCATATTTGGTAAGGATAGACTTTGCAGCGCTTGTCATGTAGGTAAACAGGTTGGATGAAGGCATCCTGTGAAGAACATCATGACTACAAGGAGGCCACTCGAGCTACTTCACATGGATCTCTTTGGTCCCAACTCTTACAAGAGTCTCGGTGGAAATTCTTTTGGTCTAGTTATAGTTGATGATTTTTCAAGATTTACATGGGTGTTCTTTCTCGATGATAAATCGCAGGTCCAAAAGATCTTCAAAAACTTCGCTAGGAAGGCCCAAAATCAATTTGAGGTGAAGATCAAGAAGGTTCGCAGCGACAATGGAACGGAGTTCACGAATGCAAATGTGGACACCTTTCTTGACGAAGAAGGGATTTCACACGAGTTCTCGGCTACGTACACACCTCAACAAAACGGAGTTGTTGAGAGGAAGAACCGGACGCTCATCGAAATGGCGAGAACAATGCTTGATGAGTACAAGACGCCGAAGCGCTTTTGGGCGGAAGCGGTTGAGACAGCTTGTCATGCAACAAATCGCTTGTATCTTCACAAGCTACTTGGCAAGACAACATACAAGCTCCTCACTGGTAAAAAACCCCAAGTTGGATACTTTCGAGTATTCGGCTCAAAGTGCTACACTCTTGATAAGCATCGTCGCTCTAAATTTGCTCCTAAATCTCATGAAGGTTTCCTACTAGGTTATGGCTCAAACTCTCACACTTACCATGTCTACAACAATTTCACCCGAAAGGATGAAGAGACGGTGGATGTGAAGTTTGATGAATCGAACGGCTCGCAAGTAGAGCAATTGCCAATTGATGTAGGAGACAAAGATCCTTCGGAAGCAATTTAAGACTTGGCTATTGGCAAAGTTCGTCAAACGGAGGTGAAGGAGAGTACCTCGTCCGTCCAAGTGGAAGCTTCAACTTCACAACAAGGTGAACCAAGAGTTGATACGGAAGCATCCACAAGTGGGACACACCGAGATGAAGAAAACGGGGAAGTGCATCAAGATGAACGTCAACAACCTCCTTCTCCACCATGACAAGAGAACGACAATGCCAACAATGAAGAAGGCCACAAAGAAGAAGAACAAGATGAAGAAGATGTTCAACGAAGACCCAAGCAAAAGCTTTCATGAGTTCGAGCAAGAATTGCTAAAGATCATCCCGTCGAGCAAATCTACAATGACATTCAAACCGGGAGAATCACTCGCTCTAAAACTCGATTAGCTAACTTTTGTTAAAACTATTCTTTCATATCGAGCATTGAACCTATGAAGGTTGAAGAAGCGTTGGAAGATTCGGACTGGATAAACGCTATGCATGAAGAGATACAGAACTTTGAGAGGAATCAAGTTTGGACATTGGTTGAGAAGCCCGACAAAAACCACAACGTCACCGGTACCAAATGGGTGTTTCGCAACAAGCAAGATGAAGATGGACAAGTAGTTCGCAACAAAGCACGTCTCGTCGCCCAAGGCTACACACAAGTCGAAGGTATGGACTATGGTGAGACTGACGCCCCCGTTGCTAGACTTGAGTCCATTCGCCTCTTACTTGCCTATGCTAATCATCATGATATCACCTTGTACCAAATGGACATTAAAAGTGCTTTTCTAAATGGTGAAATAGAGGTGGAAGTTTATGTTAAACAACCTCCCGGCTTTGTCAATCCTTAGAAACCCAATCATGTTTACAAACTTCACAAAGCTCTTTATGGTCTTAAACAAGCTCCTAGAGCTTGGTATAAATGCTTGACCAAGTTCCTTATTGAAAAAGGCTTTGAAATTGGGAAAATTGATTCTACTCTTTTTACTAAAAGGGTTAATGGAGAACTATTTGTGTGCCAAATTTATGTTGATGATATCATATTTGGTTCAACTAACCCTCATTTTAGTGAAAAGTTTGGGAAGCTAATGTCGCAGAAGTTTGAGATGTCTATGATGAGTGAACTCAAATTCTTTCTTGGGTTGCAAATCAAGCAAACTAAGGAAGGTACCTTTGTTTCTCTAACAAAGTACACCAAGGACTTATTAAAGAAGTTCAATATGCAAGAATGCAAAGGTATGTCTACACCCATGCCTACTAGTGGACATAATGACTTGACCAAAGACGGTGAACCGGTTGATCAAAAGGTTTATCGCTCTATGATCGGTTCATTGTTGTATCTATGTGCTTCACGTCCCGATATCATGTTAAGTGTGTGCATGTGTGCACGATATCAAGCTGCTCCTAAGGAATGTCATCTTAAGGCCGGGAAAAGGATAGTGAGATACTTAATACATACACCAAACTTTGGCATTTGGTATCCTAAGAGGGCTTCTTTCGATCTTGTTGGCTATTCCGACTCGGACTATGCCGGAGACAAGGTTGATAGAAAGTCCACTTCGGGTACTTCTCAATTTCTTGGTAGATCTCTTGTGTCTTGGTCCTCCAAGAAACAAAACTCGGTATCCTTGTCCACTGCCAAAGCTAAATATATTGCCGCTGGTTCATGTTGTGCTCAATTACTTTGGATGACCCAAACTCTTAAAGATTATGGGATATATGTGAGACATGTTCCATTGCTTTGTGACAATGAAAGTGCTATTAAAATTGGTCATAATCCTGTGCAACATTCTCGAACTAAGCATATTGAAGTTCGTCATCATTTCATTCGAGATCATGTTGCTAAGGGTGACATTGATCATAAGCATGTTCGCACCGAAAAGCAGTTAGCGGATATATTCACTAAACCTCTTGATGAGAAAGTGTTTTGTAGGTTAAGAGGAGAATTGAACATCATTGATGCTTCAAACTTGGAGTAGAAGCTCCGTTGGATACATGCAAGACATGAGCTTATGACTAATCCTTGATATTTCTCTTATGATGAATATCTTATGTCTTGGATATATTTGTATCTTGCATGGTATCTAATTCTTGTAGGAACTTGGTGGAATCAAATTCCATGAGATTGTAATCTACTCATATGTTGAGCAATCTCTACATCACCAAGATTCTACACTATGGTGGTTGAAGACAAGGAAGCACGAATCCACTCAAACATATCCTTTGACAAATTTTATGTTGAGCTTCACGATTGTCATTTTTGGATACACAAGTGCTCTTCCTTGCAAGAACTGGCCCATGTAGGTAGATGGACTAAAATTCCAAGTGGTGCTCCAAATACTTGATGAGCTACATCAACCTTGAGCAACCCACACAAGTTCAACTACATGGACTACACCACCAACCAAGGTATGTTGTTCCATCTTAGAGAAGCTTTACTCCAAGTCATGAGCTAAAGCAACTCGACAAGATGTGAATACATCAAGATGCTTAAATGAAAAATGGCAACCCCATTTTGAGCTTAAACGATGAGTATGACCTATGATCAAGTGATCTCACTTGACTCCTGTCGGTGTACTAAGGTAGGGGTACCTCAGTACCCCAACTTGTGCACGGGCAGTTGCAGCTTCCCTCGGCAGGGTTTACCACGTGCTCACCGGAGACCTTCCTACTCCATGTCAAGCCATTCAAGAACAAAGTGTACGAGACAGAAGATCGAGACCCCGGCAAGCAGAGCTTGCCGGGAAGGCCGTTCCAGGCTCGAGGTTACATCACTCATGCAAGGCCCCGGCGAGAGGAGCTCGCCGGGAAGATTAGAAGATTACATCATAGAAGATACGCCTCGGCGCTATATGCGTCCCGGCGAGGGCCCGGGGAGCGACAAGTTACAGAGCCCGCAAGCTCCGGGCCCGCAGGTCAAGACCCGGCAAGCTGCTTGCCGGAGAGCTGCGCTGTGTGCTGCGCTCAGCTCATCACCCACGCCGCCGGGGCCTTTCCAGGGACGCGTGGTGGATGGCTGTGTAGCCTGGGGGACACGGTGGCACTTCATGGTGGTGGATCCATCGCCGTGGCGACGGAGACGCAATGGCGGGAGCTGGTCGACGGCGACGGGCATTAAATGCCCTTGTCCCCATCATCAAAAGTAGGTAGCAACCATCGCTCATGCAATCGTAGCTTCACCGTTCTGCACTGCTCCAACTACCACCTCTTTTACATTTTTACCCTTTCTCCTCGCTGACACCGTCGGTGACCCCTTACACTATAAAAGGAGGCCCATGCACAACGAGAAGGGGTTCGCCTATTCGACACACGCATCACCACTATGCGCCAGACTCGAGCAAGCTCAATACAAACACAAAGCAGCAATAGGAGTTTTATCTCTCCGGAGAGCTCCGGTTGGGTAAAACCCGCCTGCGTGCTCGCCTCGATCTGCTCTCTGTGCCTCCTCCGCCTCTCATCAAGATTCACAAGGGCCCCGCCCCATAGGTGTCCGCGGCGGTAGCATTTCCCGACATCTCTCGCGCCCGGTAGGGGCGCCGAGGTTGTGCGGACCTGATCCGCGTCCGCGCGCGCCGCGTTCTTCGCCAACCTCTCCGGTTTATCAGCAACTCCGTCAACAATCGCGCCATGGCCCCAAGAAGAAGGCTTGAGGTCGGAGGTCTGCTCGCGTCTCATCCGCCGCCACCGGAGCCAACGGTGGGCGGAGGAGACGCTGCCGGAGGTGGCCGCCGGCGAGACACTCGCGGCGCCACCAGATCCAAGGACAGGACGGATGACCGCGCCTCGGTCTCCGTGGATCCGCGTCCATCTCAGCGCACGACCGCCCAGCAGCGCCGTACCACGGAAGGTGGTACCCGCTCACTGGGCGAGATAGCTCGTGCCCACTGGCAACCGCACTTCCCGGAGCGCTGCGTTGCCGTCGAGGACGCGCCATCGAGCTCCATGCCAAGTCCGGCAAGGGCAGCTCTGGTGCTCGCTCCGGCAAGCGCACCTCTCCGGGGTGCTGCGCTGCCGTCGAGGACGCACCATCGAACTCCGCCGCAAGTGCGAGGGATAAAGACAGATCTGCCAAAGACTAAGCCCGCAAGAACAGCTCGTGCCTACTCCGCAAGCGCACCTCCCGGAGTGCTGCGTCGCCCGCCGAGGACGTGCCATCGAGCTCCACCGCAAGTAAAGCAAAAAAGCAATCGGTTTCAAACTTTTGAACCGTGTCCCTTGAAAGTCCGTGATCTCGTCACGGAAAACTCAGCGCAGGGGACGAATCGTGGCTAAGTTGCGCCCCTAATCCGTTTCGAGTCCGCTCAACGATGAAGGCGCGCTGCAACTAGCCCGATAAGTCCTTCCTGCCGGAGGCAACACCGCCAGCGGGCTGCTGATGTTCCGCACTCAGCAAGTGTGTTTGCGCCGGCAGGTTCCCTGGAAGCGTGAGGGAGAAAACGTACGAGGGAGGAAATCAAGGGAGAGGTGCGGCCCTGCCAGACCGCAGAAGAATAGAAAAGCTAAGTCGTCCGAGCTTTTGTGCAAAGCACTACTTGGTTCCATGCTTTTTTATGTTATGTTCCTCGTGCTTTCGTTCTTTGTACGCGATGCTCAGGCGCGAGGAACCTACCGTGGTAGCCGCACCTTATCTTGCTTCCGAGCACACTCAACGATTTAAGTGAGCTGCGCTAAGTGTCGCGCCCTTGTTTCGTTTTCGAGTCCGCTCAGCAAGCTAAGTGCGTCGCGACTAGCCGCGGCAAGGTTGCTTGCCGGAAGGACCTTGGCCAGCAGGCCGCTTCGAGTTCAGCATATCAGCGCTCGCGACAAGGGCCCTTTTGCCGGCAAGTTTCCCTAGAAGCGTAGGGAAAGAGCGCACAAAGGGTGTAGAGTAGAGGGCGTAACGCAGCAAGCCTTGCCATGGGACGTCCTTTGTATGGGAAACTTGTGCGCGGAGGAGCCGAGTCATGGTTAAGTTGCGCCCTTGCTTTGTTTCGAGTCCGCTCAACAATACAAGTGCGCTGCAACTGGCCCGACAAGGTTTCTTGCCGGGAACAGCACCGCCAGCGGGCTGCTGATGTTCCGCACTCAGCAAGTGTGCTTACGCCGGCAAGTTCCCTAAAAGCGTAGAGTATGAACATACAAGGGATGAAACATGGCATTGCATTGCCCAGCATGAAGTTACGTTACAAAAAAGTAACTTATTACAGCGCTGTCTAAGTTGTTCCCATGACTGAAATAACAGCGGCAAGGAAAGAGCAAAGGAGCGCACCGGCACCTGGGCCCCGACAAGCCAGAGTTGCCGGGGGCTGCGAGTACCGAGATCCCTCCGCGGCAAGCCAGAGTTGCCGAGGGCTGTGGGTACCAAGATCCCTTCGCGGCAAGCCAGTGTTGCTGGGGGCTGCGAACGACGAGATTCATCCCCGGCAAGCCAAAGTCGCCGAGGGCTGTGATATCAGATAAGTTTTTCATCCCTCATCATGCATCCTCTTATGGACTAGGGAATGCAAAACCGTGTCTTTTCCCAGGAACTGTTGTACCTTGTATGAACGACCCATACGTGGAAGGAACGGCGTCGTGGCTAAGTTGCGCCCTTGATTCGTTTCGAGTCCGCTCACGATACAAGTCTTGCTGAACTAGCCCCGGCAAGGTTCTTGCTGGGAGCAGCACCGCCAGCGGGCTGCTGATGTTCCGCACTCAGCAAGTGTGCTTCCTCCGACAAGGTTCCTCGAAGCGTAGGGGGAAATCATACAAGGGATACAACAGAGCAAAGGATATGACCCGGCAAGCATTCCTTTTCTTTTCATTAAAAAACATCCTAGTTTAGTACAAGTCCATAGAGGATGAAAAACATGATAGAGAGGATTACATATTTTAAATGCAACTAAGGCCCGAGGGCTTACAAATTGAAAGATAAGATGCCCGTGATTCCTCTCCTATTTCTCTGTTCAGGAGTTCAGGAGGTAGGTCAAGGAGTCCCCGGCAAGAGAAGCTTGCCGGGGAGGGCGAAAGGGGCGCCTAGGAGAGCTACGGGCGCCAGAAGACACCAAGAGAACTTCCCGGGGCCGGCCAGGAGCTTGGCGCAGACGAAGGCGTCGGAGGTAGAGCTTGAAGACGGGGTGGTGGAACGTCAGCACGCTGTCGAGGGCTCCTCGCCCTCGTACTCCGATTTGACGGCCTTGCCGCCACCCCTCTTCCTCTTCAGCAGCCTCCCTACGCCAGCCGCCCAAGAAGACGGCCCCGGGGAGTTCAGAAGGCCGGCGACCCGGAAGATGGGGTCGCCGGTGGCGCGCGAGGCAGGATCCGACGCCTAGTCGGACCCGCCATCCTCCTCGTCGCCGCCGCGCTCCCTCCTCGCCACTCTCGCCGAGGAGGGACCTTCGCTATCGGAGGAGCTGTCCACACAGCATCTCGCCGGGTCCCGGAATCGCGAAGACCTTGACGGCGAGAAGGTCGCCTCCATTAACTTGAAATGGAGGTAAACCCGCCGTCAAGCTGTGGATCCGGCGAACGCCTTCCACCCTCGGTCGGTACATCACGCCGGGCTGGGGACACGACACTCACTCGAAAGTGCCGCTGATCCCGCAGCCCCTCATGCGCAACTCCATCACCTCGGCGGATCCGGTTCCATCGCGCCGCGAACGGAGCCGGCAGCCGGAGGCGGCGACGAGGCGCCGGCGCAGCTTGATGAAGAACTCCTGGGATCGCCTCTCTGTATGAACCGCCTCGAGGACAGGGGCGCGGAGGAGACGAGGGAGGCACATCACCACGACCGCCTCCCGTCCGCCTCGACCACGCCCTCGGCCTCGTCCATGTTCCTCGCCTCTCCCTCTCCCCTCGTGGCGGCTCCGCCGCCACGGGTGAGGGATAGGAGAAGAGCGCTACTGGAGGCAACCTCGCTGCCACCGTTGAAGAACTAGGGTTTCCTCCTCCATGGCGTAAAGAAGAATGAAGCTGGAGACGAAGGAGAAGATGAAGTGTGAGACCATTGTGCTCCCTTCCCCCTTTTAAAGGGCGAGGTGGGGCTCAACCGCCTCGCCGGCCAATCAGAGGCGAGAAGGGCGAAGAGCGGGCCGACCCGCCATCTCCGCCCGTGGACGGCTCGGTCTCCCACCTTCGCCGCCCACGACCCCGTGCATGAGGGCAGCGTGGCGGCGAGCCGAGCGACGGGTGAAGTGACTCGCCTGCACCACGATCACGGGCGTGGATGCCTTAAAGACCGCACGCGCCGCCCACTTCTCCCACGACGCCGCAATCGACGCGTGCCGTTGCGGAGGGGGGGGATGCGGCGGATACAGAGGTGGATTCGACGCGCCGTGGGCCGCGTGTGCCCGTGCAGCTGCTTTTGGGCCTGGCCCAACAGCGCTCGGCACTGCAGTGTGGCCAGGCCGGGGCTCTGTCGGTGTACTAAGGTAGGGGTACCTCAGTACCCCAACTTGTGCACGGGCAGTTGCAGCTTCCCTCGGCAGGGTTTACCACGTGCTCACCGGAGACCTTCCTACTCCATGTCAAGCCATTCAAGAACAAAGTGTACAAGACAGAAGATCGAGACCCGGGCAAGCGGAGCTTGCCGGGAAGGCCGTTCCAGGCTCGAGGTTACATCACTCACGCAAGGCCCCGGCGAGAGGAGCTCGCCGGGAAGATTAGAAGATTACATCATAGAAGATACGCCTCGGCGCTATATGCGTCCCGGCGAGGGCCCGGGGAGCGACAAGTTACTGAGCCCGCAAGCTCCGGGCCCGCAAGGTCAAGACCCGGCAAGCTGCTTGCGGGAGAGCTGCTGTTGTGTGCTGCGCTCAGCTCATCAGCCCACGCGTCCCCTGGCCTTCCAGGACGCGTGGTGGATGGCTGTGTAGCCTGGGGGACACGGTGGCACTTCACGGTGGTGGATCCATCGCCGTGGCAGACGGAGACGCAAGGGCGGGAGCTTTTGGGGTCGATGGCGACGGGCATTAAATGCCCTTGTCCCCATCGTCAAAAGTAGGTAGCAACCATCGCTCATGCAATCGTAGCTTCACCGTTCCCGCACTGTTCCAACTACCACTTCTTTTACATTTTTACCCCTTTCTCCTACGTTGACACCTGTCGGTGACCCCTTACACTATAAAAGGAGGCCCATGCACAACGTAGAAGGGGTTCGGCTCATTCGACACACGCATCACCACTATACGCTCGTACTCTCGAGCAAGCTCAATACAAACACAAAGCAGCAGTAGGAGTTTTATCTCTCCGGAGAGCTCCGAAGCTGGGTAAAAACCCGCCCGCGTGCTCGCCTCGATCTGCTCTCTGTGCCTCCTCCGCCCTCGTACCGCATTCACAAGGGCCCCCGGCCCCATAGGTGTCCGCGGCGGGCAGCATTTCCCCCCGACAACTCCTAAGTCAATATACTCTAACATAGGTGACTTTGTCGCCGACCATCTCTAGATGAAGTTCTCTTGTGTTCTTTTCTGTGTTTTTGCATTTATCTCCTGCATATTTGTTTCCCCTTTCAAAAAAAACTTCATCTAGATTTCTTCCTTTCTGTTTGTTCTACATTTTCTGCATTCCAATTCATTGCACATCTTTCAGTAAATTCCTTGCAAATCTTTGTGAGATCTTACTAGTCTAGTGAGCTGAGGTGACAAGTGTTTTCTTTGCAATGAACTCGGTTCCACCGATTTGTTATTTTCGGCCCAACCGAATCTTTTCGGTACGACCGAAGAATACCACTCGGTGCCACCGACTTCATAACAGGAAAAAACAGTTTGGCACATAATTCTATGTTTCTTCTGATCCAGCTCCACTCAATGAATCTTGTCCTCTACAAGCATCACATTTTTATCATTGCTTTGTTCTGTGTCTCAAGGACCAAACCCATTCGACAGATTCCAGAAGACCCTTCTTGGAAATTGATGTCAAAGGGGGAGAGAGAGAACATCAAAGCTTATCATCTGAAGAGAGAGAGAGAGCATCAAAGCTTATCACCTTCCTTCTTAAGGGGGAGAGAGACCTAAGGGGGAGAGACCCTCAAAAGGAGAGAGAGAGAGATCTTTAGGGGGAGAGAATACTTAAGTAGAAAGTATTTCTCAAGGATCCCAGATGCTTGGTGTTCAAGAGGAGAGATGTCCACATATCTTCTTGAGGGGAGAGACATGTTCATATGATCTATTGTACTTATTTGCATTAGCATACATTAGCTCTGAACTTTAGCTCTGATCATCATTCATATATTTCAGCTATGTTTTCTTTCAGCTCTAATTTTCTGTTCCCTATCTTCTCCCAGTATCCCATGTTAGATTCAGGGGAGCAAGACATCTAAGGGAAAGAGATCATTTAAATTCATTGCATATCTTTACTCTTGGGGACATGTCTAATTCAATGTGGTACTTCGTACTCACTCTCTACATGTCATCCCAGTCATGGTATTCTTGAGGTTTCTTCTGTTTGCTCTGGCTAGTAGATGTGTCTGTGTTATCTAACCTTGTTTACGCAGGTTCATTCCATCCTAAGCCAACTCAAGACTACAAGGTAAGTATATGCATCACAATCATGTGTATGAGGAATTCTTGCTGATGTACATATTGTTTGCAAGAAGGACTCATGAGCATGAAGGTATTTTCTTCAACATTCTTTGCTCTGATGCATATGGCCAAGATACATGTAACACATTGCCTGCTCTCACATGCTTCTACATTCCATATTCACATGATTGCATACATGTAGGGGGAGTCTATGTTTGTTACATGTCTTTTCAAAGCTTTACTTACTATTCTTTATATCCTTATCTAAAGCTTTGATGTATGTTGCCATCAATTACCAAAAAGGGGGAGATTGAAAGCACAAGTGCTCCCTAGGTGGTTTTGGTAATTAATGTCAACATATCTCTTGTTGGACTAGCACTTTTATCTAGTATATTTCAGATAAGTTCAACAATGGAGTGGCATGGACTAAAGGATGTGGGAACTCCTTCAAGATGCTAAGGACAAAGGATTGGCTCAAGCTTCAATCTCAAGACTCTTCATTTTACATTTTTAGTGGTCCAAGATCACATTGAGTCTATAGGAAAAGCCAATACTATCAAGGAGGGATGAGGTGTTGCTTAATGAGCCTCTTGCTTCATATGCTTTGTGATATGCTCCAAAACACTCAGCTACTTTCCCACTTCCACAAATGACCTAAACCTAAAGCCACAATCAGTCACACCGATTCTTTCCTATCCGGCGCCACCGATTCCAAAAGTCATAGCCACTTGGCACAAACCCTAAGCAAATCGGTCTTACCGATAGGGATCTCGGTCTCACCGAGATGGGATTGTAATCTCTCTATGTATGTCCATTATAAAAATTGGTCTCACCGAGTTTGAGCAATCGGTACTATCGAGATTACAATGCAAACTCTCTGGATAACTTATTACCAAAATCGGTCCCACCGAGTTTGAGTAATCGGTCCCACCGAGTTTGCCTGACCAACTCTCTGGAAAGCTTATTACCAAATCGGTCTCACCGAGTTTGTGTAATCGGTCTTACCGAGATTACGTTATGCCCTAACCCTAACTGAATCGGTCTTACCGAGTTGCATTTTGGTCCCACCGAAAACCCTAACGGTCACTAGGTTTACTAAATCGGTCCGACCGAGTTTAACGATTCGGTCCCACCGAGTTTGGTAAATTGTGTGTAACGGTTAGATTTTGTGTGGAGGCTATATATACCCCTCCACCTCCTCTTCATTTGTGGAGAGAGCCATCAGAACAAACCTACACTTCCAACTTACCATTTCTGAGGGAGAACCACCTACTCATGTGTTGAGGCCAAGATATTCCATTCTACCATATGAATCTTGATCTCTAGCCTTCCCAAGTTGCTTTCCACTCAAATCTTCTTTCCACTAGATTCAAAACCTATGAGAGAGAGTTTAGTGTTGGGGAGACTATCATTTGAAGCACAAGAGCAAGGAGTTCATCATCAACGCACCATTTGTTACTTCTTGGAGAGTGGTGTCTCCTAGATTGGCTAGGTGTCACTTGGGAGCCTCCGACAAGATTGTGGAGTTGAACTAAGTAGTTTGTAAGGGCAAGGAGATCGCCTACTTCGTGAAGATCTACCGCTAGTGAGGCAAGTCCTTCGTGGGCGACGGCCATGGCGGGATAGACAAGGTTTCTTCTTCATGGACCCTTCGTGGGTGGAGCCCTCCGTGGACTCGCGTAGCTGTTACCCTTCGTGGGTTGAAGTCTCCATCAACGTGGATGTACGATAGCACCACCTATCGGAACCACGCCAAAAACATCCGTGTCTCCAATTGCGTTTGAATACTCCAAACCCTTCCCTTTACTTTCTTGCAAGTTGCATGCTTTACTTTCCGCTGCTCATATACTCGTTGCATGCTTGCTTGATATGTATTGTGATTGTTGAAATTGTGCCTAAACTCCACTTAAACTTAAAGAAACCTAAAAACTGCAACTTTGGTACTTAGTGTCTAATCACCCCCCCCCCTCTAGACACCTCTTCTCAAGGTCCTACAAAAGGGCCACGAAGCCCGCGATGTGCAGAATGGAGGCAGGCGTAAGGTGGTGCAGCTGGAGGCCATAGAACTCCAGGAGCCCCCGGAGAAACGGATGTATGGGAAATACGAGTCCTCTTATTAGATAAGGGACGAAGCATACCCGCTGTCCTTTGGAGGGATTGGGGATGCTCTCCACCTACTTTCCGCCCTTGTAGGTGGCGAGTCCGGCTCGAACCAGAACCATAAAGGCTGGGGGAAGAAATCCCCCGGTTTGGAGCGTCACTAACTCACTATGCGGGACTGAGCATCTGCCCCAATCTCCTAGCTGAGGGCTGGGAGCGCGAGAGGAGGAGCCGCGTCGACTGTGCATGATGGAATGGATTTTTGTTAGAGGCACTCCGATGAATACTCACGGAAGGAGGATGGTGTGATTCGGATCTAGATCCTCGTCTCTTTTTATAGGCAGCTCATTTGCGCAGCTAGGGGGTAAAGTGTAAAAATACCCTGGCTTTTCGCATTCGTTCGACACGTGGAAGATGGCCATTATTGGGCGTGGAAGCCAAGGAGTGCAACATTTATAAGAAGCCGGACAACTATTCGACAAGTACAGGGAATTTGGAGAAGAACCCGCAATGCCAAAGACAATCTACGCGCCGGACTCATCGTCATTGAAGCCTGGTTCGGGGGCTACTGAGGGAGTCCTGGACTAGGGGGTGTCCGGATAGCCGAACTATCACCGTCAGCCGGACTCCAAGGCTATGAAGATACAAGATTGAATACTCCGTCCCGTGTCCGGATGGGGCTTTCCTTGGCGTGGATGGCAAGCTTGGCAATACGGATATGTAGATCTCCTACCATTGTAACTGACGCTGTGTAACCCTAGCCCTCTCCAGTATCTATATAAACCGGAGGGTTTTAGTCCGTAGGATGGAACAACAATCATACCATAGGCTAGCTTCTAGGGTTTAGCCTCCTTGATATCGTGGTAGATCTACTCTTGTAATACCCATCATCAATATCAATCAAGCAGGAGTAGGGTTTTACCTCCACCGAGAGGGCCCGAACCTGGGTAAAAACATCGTGTCCCTTGTCTCCTATTACCATCCGCCTAGACGCACAGTTCGGGACCCCCTACCCGAGATCCACCGGTTTTGACACCGACAATTCCTTTTATGTGAAGCTCAAAAATAAGGAAGAAACAGAAACTGGCATTGGGCTCTAGGTTAATAGGTTAGTCCCAAATAATATAAAATAGCATACTAATGCATATAAAATATCCAAAACAGATGATATAATAGCATGGAACAATACAAAATTATATATACGTTGGAGACGTATCAGTATGCAACGTGCAGGAGGGCAAATGGCAATGGGCCCAAGACCCCTGCACGCTTAGGATGCAGACTAGCATGCTGGCCTCTCTATTGAGCCTAGGTAGGACTACGGTGTGTTGATCGGTCGAGGCCGGTCATGTCCTGATGGTGTGTTCGGTCGGATTTGATCGGGCGTGTTGGGTAAGTGGGTGCACCCCTGCAGGGAAGTATTATCTATTCAAATAGCCGCCTCCACGGCAACGGACGCTCGGAGTTGTATCCCGATTGATACAACTAGAACTGAATGTTGAGGGATGTAATGGAGATGATGGCTCTGGGATTGCTTTCTCACAGGGAGTCGAGAAAGTGATCTCTATGCGATGTTACACCATACTTATTAATACTATAATATGCTACTCCTATCTCTTCTGATGCTGCAAGATGCTTGAAGATGCTAGTCTTTGATAGGCTAGGCTTTCCCCTTCTATTCTGGCATTCTATAGTTCAGTCCACAGATACTACCGATTTCATTGATACCGATGCATATGTAGTGTAGATCCTTGCTTGCGAGTACTTTGGATGAGTACTCACGGTTCCTTTGCTTCCTCTTTTTCCCATTTTCCATTCTTCTCGGATGTTGCAAACAGATGGTGGAGCCCAGGAGCCAGGCGCCACCTTTGACGATGACTACTACTACATCGAGGGTGCCTACTACTACGTGGAGGCGGCCGACGACCAGGAGTAGTTAGGAGGCTCCCAGGCAGGAGGCCTTTCCTTTTCGATCGTATATGCCTTTGTGCTATCCTTCTTAAGGCAAACTTGTTTAACTTATGTCTGTACTCAGATATTGTTGCTTCTGCTGACTCGTTTGTATTCAAGCCCTCGAGGCCCCTGGCTTGTAATATGAAGCTTGTATTATTTTCTTTGTGTCTAGACCTGTGTTGTGATATCTTCCTGTGAGTCCCTGATCTTGATCGTACACATTTGCGTGTATGACTAGTGTACGACTAGTGTACGATTGAATCAGGGGCGTCACATCCACATACTCAATCATCATATAGTCTTCTATGATTGCTGCTACTCAAAGCATATTCTTAGAACAAATGGCATCCATCGAACATAGAGAAAGATAGGGGCTTAATGTTTCGCCTCCCAACTCATTCATCATAGAGATAATTGTCAACAATAAATCATGATCAAATGTATTTGACTGGTCATATGTGCCTAGATATTTCTCCACCACATGATGCTTGCCAACTAGAGAATAATTGAGGTTGAAATGAGAATTCATACTATTGACTCTTTGCATAAAGGTAAATACTGAAAAGTAAAAGATAGGCCCTTCGCAGAGGGAAGCAGAGGTTGCCATGCACTTTTTATTTGGATTCCCAAGCTCTTAATGCAAAGGAACGTCATGTTATCTTGCCCCTTATGATAGCGACCTTTATTTTGCAGTCCATCACTTTTATTACTTTGCCATCACAAGTTCGTACAACACTCAATTTTCCCTTGCAATAAAAGATCAAACATATTTAGGAGCAACTTTTATTGCTTTATGCATCGATGATAACTTATTTGAAGGATCTTATTCAATCCATAAGTAGGTATGGTGGACACTCATGGCAAGAAACTGGGTTCAAGGGTTTTTGGATGCACAAATAGTATCTCTACTTAGTACGAATTTTTGGCTATCAAAACATCCTAGGCAACACCACATGTTGGAGGATCCATGACAATATAACTTCTATGCAAATATACCCAAACATAACTCATTACTTTGTCTTCCTTGTCCAACTTCAACTAATTTGCTCAAGTTTGAAAAAAATTAATGGGTATTCACAATCATAGAAGATGTCCAAGATAACATATTTGTGTTTGAAAGTTCTCTTCCTTATACTAATCATTCATGAATTGCTTGTATGACCAATATTGTGATTATCAACCTTCAAAAGACTTCAGTTTCTAAACAAAAATTCCTTATGATCCTATGGGTAGACATCATCTTAAGGAGGGGATTGTCCTAGGGATTCGTGTTTACCTGATAGTAGATGGGTAAGTATCGTTCATTGTGCCCCTAAGAAGGGAGGTATTACTGTTGTTCCTAATGATAAGAATGAACTTATTCCACAAAGAATTGTTACTGGTTATAGGATGGTAATTGATTTTAGAAAATGAAATAAAGCAACTAGAAAAGATCATTACCCTCTGCCTGTACTGAACAAAACAAGACCGCACACCAACTTTCACCCCATTCTGAGAACATTTTTATCCCACTTATAAAATAATATTTCGGAGGTGCCACTGGCGCATGCGAGTGTTGTTCGACTTAGAACGGACAACAGAGAGAACTGGGAGACGCAGACGGATGCATGTTTTGAAAAACATGCAGATGAAATGCACATGATGACATGGCAAAGTGCAACACGCAAGTGAATGACATGGCAATGACGGTGAATAAACGGAAGACATCTGGTGCATCGGTCTTGGGGCGTCACAAAATGCTAGAAAGATTGTCAAAGCACACACACTTTTGTTTCCTTGATGGATATTCTGGTTTTTCTCAAATACCTATTTCACAACCTGATCAAGAGCAAACCACCTTTACTTGTCCTTTTGGAACGTATGCTTATAGACATATGCCTTTTGGTTTATGCAATGCACCTGCTACCTTTCAAAGATGTATGACTGCTATATTCTCTGATTTTTGTGAAACGATTGTTGAGGTTTTCATGGATGAATTTTCCATCTACAGAACTTCTTTTGATGATTGCCTAAGCAACCTTGATCGAGTTTTGCAGAGATGTGAGCAAACTAATCTTGTCTTGAATTGGGAGAAGTGCCACTTTATGGTTAATGAAGGTATTGTCTTGGGGCATACAATTTCTAAACGAGGTATTGAGGTGGACAAAGCTAAAGTTGATGCAATTGAGAAAATGCCATGTCCTAGAGATATTAAAGGTATTCGTAGTTTCCTCGGTCCTGCTGGTTTTTATAGGAGATTTATTAAAGACTTCTCTAAAATTTCTAGGCCTCTTACAAATCTTTTACAAAAAGATGTTCCCTTTGTTTTTGATGATGATTGTGTAGAAGCCTTTGAAACACTTAAGAAAGCCTTAATTTCTACACCTATTGTTCAACCACCTGATTGGAACTTGCCTTTTGAGATTATGTGTGATGCTAGTGATTATGTTGTTGATGCTGTTTTAGGACAAATAGTTGATAAAGAAATTAAATGTTATTCATTATGTTAGTAAAACTCTAGACAGTGCCCAAAGATATTATGCTACTACTTAAAAAGGGTTCTTAACAGTTGTGTTTGCTTGTGATAAATTCAGATCTTACATTGTTTATTCTTAGGTTACTGTTCACACTGATCATGCTGCTATTAAATATCTTATGGAAAAGAAAGATGCTAAACCTAGAATAATTAGATGGGTTCTCTTGCTACAAGATTTTGATTTACATATCACTGATAGAAAAGGAGCTGAAATCC
Organism: Aegilops speltoides; assembly: GCA_021437245.1. Lineage (NCBI taxonomy): Eukaryota > Viridiplantae > Streptophyta > Magnoliopsida > Poales > Poaceae > Aegilops > Aegilops speltoides. The sequence goes on from CM038142.1 coordinate 229,054,813, forward strand.
CGTGGTTGATAACTTGTCTAGGTTAGAGAATATTCTTGATGACCCACAACCTATTAATGATAGACTTCCTGATGAGCAATTGGCTGCAATAAATGTTTCTCATAACACTCCTTGGCATGCTGATTATGCTAATTATATTGTTGCTAAATATGTACCACCTAGTTTCACATACCAACAAAAGAAAAAGTTCTGATATGATTTAAGACATTACTTTTGGGATGATCCAAATATTTATAAAGAAGGAGTAGATGGTATTATTAGATGTTGTATACCTGAGCATGAACAGGGACAAGTCCTACGGAAATGTCACTCTGAAGCTTGTGGAGAGCATCATGCGGGAGATAGAACTGCTCACAAGGTATTGCAATCTGGTTTTTATTGGCCTACTCTCTTCAAGGATGCGCAAAAGTTTGTTTTATGTTGTGATGAATGTCAACAAATTGGTAATATTGGTAAGCGTCAAGAAATGCCTATGAATTATTCACTTGTCGTTGAACCATTCGATGTTTGGGGTTTTGATTATATGGGACCTTTTCCTTCCACTAATTGGTATTTTCATATCTTGGTTGCCGTTGATTATGTTACTAAGTGGGTAGAAGCTATTCCAACTAGTTGTGCTGATCACAACACCTCTATTAAAATGCTCAAGGAAGTTATTTTCCCAAGGTTTAGAGTCCCTAAATATTTGATGACTGATGGTGGTTCACATTTTATTCATGGTGCTTTCCATAAAATGCTTGCTAAGTATGATGTTAACCGTAGAATTGCATCTCCATATCATCCTTAGTCTGGTGGTCAAGTTGAACTTTGCAATAGAGAAATAAAATTAATATTACAAAAACTGTCAATAGGTCCCGAAAGAATTGGTCTAAGAAATTAGATGATGCACTTTGGGATAATAGAACAACTTATAAAAATCCTATGGGTATGTCTCCTTATAAAATGGTTTATGGAAAATCTTGTCATTTGCCTCTTGAGTTAAACATAAAGCATATTGGGCAATTAAAGAACTCAATTATGATTTCAAACTTGCCGGTGAAAGAGGTTATTTGATATTAGCTCACTAGATGAATGGAGAACCCAACTTATTAAAATGCCAAACTATTTAAATAGAAAGTTAAAGATGGCATGATAAAATGATCCAAAAAACGGGAATTCAAAGTTGGCGAATATGTTCTTCTATACAACTCTTGTTCCAGATTCTTTGCAGGAAAACTTCTCTCCAAATGTCAAGGACCATATGTTATCGAAGAGGTTTAACGATCTGGAGCCATCGAAATAAATAATGCCAAAGGTACTAACCCGACGGTTGTCAATGGGCAGAGAATAAAACATTATATCTCAGGTACACCCATTAATGTTGCAAGTAATATTATCCAAACTATGACACCAGAAGAACACATAAAATAAACCTTGAGGAGCACTCCATAATAAATAAAAAAGAGGAGGTACGTGATACGGTAAGTAAACGGACTTTGGAAAATCCGCAAAAATATTTTTTGTCAGTTTTGAAATATATCAAAAATTAGGAAAATAAGAAACAACCAGGAACGCAACCCTGGTGGGCACATGACACCAGGGCGCGCCAGGGCTCCCTGGCACGCACAGGTGGGTTGTGCCCACCTCGATTACCTTGCATACTCCATTTTTCTTCTATTTGCTTGTTTTCCAAGATAAAAAATCTTTATATACCCCCCGAACATATTTACCTCCATATTGCGCAGAAATCTTCTGTTTTCTTTTCTTGTTGTTTTCTGTCAGATCCATCTAGGCTATCAGCATGTCTTCTCCCTCCTCCAATAACGTAGAAGAAGATGCTTGGTTGATGAAGATGGAAATAAAGCGTGAAGAACAAAAAGAATCTCAGAAAAGGGCCAAGAGAAAGGAAGTTGTTGAAGATCAAGCTCCAGTAGTAAAGCAAACCTTGCCTACCAAGGAAGAAGAGGATATCCTTCAACCTAACTATGAGCATCTCACCCCTACTTAAAATGAAGCTTTTAGGATCATCGAAACAATTGGAGAAGCTGTCGGAGAGGGCTACTACCTCATCACCACCGCCTCCTTCTACATCACCAAAGGAGACTTGAGTATCGGTATGGGCACTCCCCTTGGCTTGTGCCAAGCTTGGGGGAGGTGCCCCGGTATCGTATCACCTCCATTATATTTTCCTTTACTTATTTTAGTTTGATCCTTAGTTATCATTTGATCTAGTTGAATAAAAGCTTAGTTTGATCCTTTCTTTTCGAGTGTTTGGTTAGTGATCTATCTATGTAATCGTGTGCGAGTTATATAATAAAGATTGGTTAAAATTTTGCTTTCTGCACTTTTATGTTTCAATAAAAAGAAAGGAATAATTAAATAAAAATAGATCATATGCTAATCTTATGGTAAGTAATGACATCACATATGGAAAAGTATAAGTGGTAAAATTTGTTGGAGATTGACAAACATAGCATTGGTCAATGATGCAACTCATTAAAGAATTAAGAAGGGAAGAGAAGATTCACATGCAAATACACTATCGTGGACATCTTTTATGTGTGTGAGCCCCCATTAAATATTTTGTGTCAAAATAGTTGATGCTGGACAAGGATGACAACGTAATAATTTATGTTTGTTCATATTCACATAGAAGTTATATTATCATAAATCCTTTAACATGTGGTGCTTGCCCACTATCTTTTCTAACCAAAAACTCTGCATTAATTAGAGATACTACTTGTGCATCCAAAAACCCTTAAGCCAAATCTTACTTAGAGAGTCCACCTTACCTACCTATGGATTGACTAAGACCCTTCAAGTAAGTTTTCATCGGTGCAATAAGGCAATAAAAAGTGCTTCTAAATGTGTTGGATCATTTAGTGTAAGAGAAAATTGAGCATTGTACAAACTTGTGATGACAAAGATTAAAAGCGACTGAATGCATAATAAAGGTTGCTATCATAAGGGGCAATACAACATGACATTCTTTTGCATTAAGGGATTCGGCATACAAACAAATAAGCGCATGGCAACCTCTGCTTCCCTCTGCGAAGGGCCTATCTTTTACTGTTATGCAAAGTCAGAGTTTTCTCCCCTATTCCTTTTTATTTTTCTCCTTTGGCAAGCATCATGTGGTGAGGAAAGATCTAGGCACATATATCCAGCTAGATATGAGTAGACATGAGTTATTATTATTGACATCACCCTTGAGGTGAATATGTTGGGTGGTGAAACTATAAGTCCCTATCCTTCTATGTGTCTGGTTGAAACTTTTTGTTCATGGGTAGGCTGTGAGCGTTAGCAATCATAGAAGATTATATGATGGTTGAGTATGTGGACTTGCCTAAAGGCTCTGACACGTGAGCCTTCCTGAAAATATGATGAATTAGCAAAGTTGACTGAGAACATAGTTTGTTGGTTTTCAATAAGGTTTATGCTTTATAGTTCAATGTTGTGATGAATTGTTACTTGTTCATAAGAAGTTATATTACACAAGTTATATGATAAAAGTTACGGGATAAAACCCCCATGTTAAGTTTCTTGCTGTTATAAAAATGTGCATGATGCTTCTATGTATGTGTTTTGTTTTTATCGACACCTCTCTCTCTGAGCATGTGGACATGATTTTCGACTTTGTTTTTTTGCTTGAGGACAAGCGAGGTCTATGCTTGGGGGAGTTGATACATCCATTTTGCAACATGTTTCGCTACTGTTATTTATAATGTTTTTATGCATAATAATGCTTGATACATCTCCAACGTATCTATAATTTTTGATTGTTCCATGTTGTTTACTATCATTCTTGGATGTTTTACAATCATTTTATAGCAACTTTATATCATTTTTTGCGACTAACCTATTGACATAGTGCCAAGTGCCAGTTGTTGTTTTTCTCCTTCTTTTTTACATTGCATGAAATCAATATCAAACGGAGTCCAAATGCAGGGAAACTTTTTGTGAATTTTTTATGGACCAGAAGACACCTGTTGGGCCGAGAAAGTACCTGAGGGGAGCTCTGACGGGAGCACAACCCACCAGGGCGTGCCCAGGTGGGTTGTGCCCACCTCGACCGCCTCCCGCACCGCCTCTTTGCTTTATAAATACCCCAATATTCCAAAAACCCTAGGGGAGTCGGCGAAAATCAATTCTAGCCACCGCAAGTTCCAGAACCACCAGATCCAATCTAGACACCTTCACGGAGGGTTCATCATCCTCATTGGTGCATCTTCGATGATGCGTGAGTAGCTCATTGTAGACCTTCGGGTCTGTAGTTAGTAGCTAGATGGCTTCCTCTCTCTATCTCTCTCATTTGATTCTCAACACAATGGTCTCTTGGAGATCTATTTGATGTAACTCTTTTTGCGGTGTGTCTGTTGGGATCCGATGAACTTTGAGTTATCAGGTCTATGTTTTTATCCATGAAAGTTATTTGAGTCTTTTGATCTCTTATATGCATGATTACTTATAGCCTCGTATTTCTTCTTCGAATCTTTGGTTTAGTTAGGCCGACTAGATCGATTTTTCTTGCCATGGGAAAAGGTGCTTTGTGATGGGTTCGATCTTACGGTGCTTGATCCCAATGACAGAAGGGAAACCGACACGTATGTTCGTTGCTATTAAGGATACCAAGATGGGGTCTATTTCTACATAAATAGATCTTGTCTACATCATGTCATCATTCTTGTTGCTTTACTCCGTTTCTCCATGAACTTAATACACTAGATGCATGCTGGATAGCGGTCGATGTGTGGAGTAATAGTAGTAGATGCAGGCAGGAGTCGGTTTACTAATCATGGACGTGATGCCTATATAATGATCATTTCCTAGATATCGTCATGATTATTTGAAGTTCTATCAATTGCCCAAAAGTAATTTGTTTACCCATCGTAAGCTATTTTTCTCGGGAGAAGCCACTAGTGAAATCTATGGCCCCCAGGTCTCTTCTTTATCATATTTGCCTTCAAGATCAATTTTTATTCGCTTTTATTTTCAGATCTATATTTCCAAAAACCCAAAAATACGTTGCTGCACTTTATTTTATTCATGATCTATTTATTAAATCTATTACTAATTTCTCCCGTCAACTCGCCAATTTCTGGCACCGTTACCCGAAAGGGATTGACAACCCCTTTAACACGTCGAGTTGCAAGTACTTGTTCTTTGTGTGCATGTACCATTTACATAGTGTTGCTTGGTTCTCCTACTGCTTCGATAACCTTGGTCTCGTCACTAAGGGAAATACCTACCGTTGCTGTGTTGCATCATCTCTTCCTCTTTGGGGAAATACCGACGTAGTTCAAGCCAACATCAAAAGGAATTTCTGGTGCCGTTGCCGAGGAGACATCATCAACATCTACCAGGTTCCTAATGACAAATCTCATCTCCTTGCAATTTACATTATTTTCCATTTCCTCTCATTTTCATCTCCCCCACTTCACAAAAAATTTCCATTTTATTCGCCCCCTTTTTCATTCGTCGTTTTCTCGCCAGATCTGTTTTTGTGTGCAATCTTATTTGCTATCTTTGCTTGTGTTGCCATGTGCCTTCTATATGCTTGCATCTTCACTTGTTAAAATCTATTGATATGTATCCCCATCCACTTGCTAATCTTTTTAAAAGATCCAATCATGATGAACCAATTGCTAGTGAGTTGAATGCATTAGATTATCTTTATGAAGTTTTGCTTGAGATTCGTAAATCTGCAAATTGTGATGAAGAAATTTATGAAGTGATTCATTATAGCTCCTTGAATGAAAAACATGATTGAAATGATTTTAACATAAACTCTATCAATGTCAATTGTGCTAATAATATGCAAAACCCCAAGCTTGGGGATGCTTGCTTTGTTATGTCCGCTACTTATTGCAATGATCATGATTGGGGTGATGATGATTCTTATGATCTTGATAGTTTATTTACGCCTCGTGATGAACATGTTTGCAATAATATTGAAAGTGGGTTCGGAAGAGTGTGAACTCTAGGTAAAAATAATCCCACATATTTGGAGAGTGTTCATTCTTATGAAATTTTTGATAAAAGTGGGTTCGTAGAGGTCATGACTTTATTTGATGATAATCCGACTATATTGGAAGAGTGTCAACTTTGCATGCATGTGGATCATGAAGAGAAAATTTTCTATGACAGATATATGTTGAATTTGATTCTGATCTTACATGTAATTATTATGAGAGAGGAAAATATGGTTGTACAAATTTTCATGTTACTAAATTACCTCTTGTTATGTTGAGATTACTATTGTTTCTTTCTTCTTCATTTGCATATTCTAAATATTTCTTGTCTTGATAATTTTTTGCTTATCAAATTCCTATGCATAGGAAGTATGTTAGACTTAAATGTGTTTGTCACATGTTTTATGATTCTCTCTTTGTGTTTCAATTATTTTCTATCATGTGAGCATCATTGAAATCTCAAAGCCAATTTTAAAGGCTATAAAAGAAAGAGCTTGTTTGGAGGCAACCCAATGAATAAAATTTATTTTTGTCTTTTTCTTTATGCTCTTGAGTGTTTGCACAATTATGATACTTTTATGATTGTGCTTTTTGTGTTTTAATTAGTGTTTGTGCCAAGCAAAGCCTTTGGAATTATGTTGGGTGATAGTTGATTTGATCTTGTTGAAAAATAGAAACTTTTGCGCTCAAACAAATAATTTTCATAAATCACAAAAACGTGCTTTTGCTCTGAATGTTTTAATCACTATTGGTATACAAATTTCTCACAGTGTCCTAATTTTTCAGAATTGTTTGAGTTACAGAAGTATATGAAGTTCCCTGATTACTACAGACTGTTCTGTTTTTGACAGATTCTGTTTTCATTGTGTTATGTGATTGTTTTGATGATTCTATGGTTTCCATTGAAGAGTTTTTGCCATGGAAAAGTTAAAATACAGTAGATATAATACAATAACAAAATATGAATGGTTTTGCAATAGTACTTAAAGTAGTGATTTGCTTTCTTATACTAACGGATCTCATGAAGGTTTGTTGAGTTTTGTGTGATTGAAGTTTTAAAGTTTTGGGTTAGATTGCGATCGATGAAGGAATAAGGATTAGCAAAAGGCTAAGCTTGGGGATGGCCGAGGCACCCCAAGATAATATTCAAGAAGTATCAAGCAACTAAGCTTGGGGATGCCCCCGAGTGGCGTCCCCTCTATCTTCTAACAACCATGAATATTTTACTTGAAACTATATTTTTATTCATCACATATTATGAGTTTTGCTTGGAGCGTCTTGTATGATACGAGTCTTTGCTTGTTTTTCTTTGTGTTTTAAGTCATATATTCTTGCTGGACACACCTATTTGAGGGAGCCAAAAATATGCTATGACTTGTTAGAATTGCTCTCTATGCTTCACTTAAATCTTTATGAGCTATGGAATTGCTCTAGTGCTTCACTTATATATTTTTGAGCACGGTGTGCTTTAGTATTTTTGAAGAAATGCTCTCATGATTCACTTAGACTTATTTGAGAGTTAGTAATTTTTAAGTAATTCTCTCTTGCTTCACTTACATTATTTTGAGAGAAGAAAAAAATTGTGCTCATGTTCTTCACTTAGATTTGTTTGAGCTATCAAAAGAAACATATGAAATTAGTCCCAAAGTGATAGACATTCAAGGGGGATATAATAAAAAAATTCATGAAGATCATTGGACAAAATAAACTTGATTATCTGTAATAGTTTTGAGATATGATGATAGTGATATGTGAGTCATGTTGATGAGTAATTATGCTTTAGTAAGAATATTGGTGTTAGGGTTTGGGGTTCCCTTTGCAAGCACGAAAGTCAATAGTTATTCAATGAAATTACATCCTACTTGTGGTGCATTATTCGGTGTTAGTTATTCTTAATGCTAGCTTATGAGTTTTTTATTTCTTGGTTGGATGCTTCCCAATCTTTTGCTAGCCTCCATTTGCACTAAGTATGATCACTACTTGTGCATCCAAAATCCTTTAAACTAGTTTTTGCCACATGAGTCCACTATACCTACCTATATGCGGTATTCTTTAGCCGTTCTAAGAAAATTTGTATGTGCTACCTCTAATTTTGAAAATAAATTTCTCTTTTGTGTGCTCATACTGCTCATTAAACGGTAGGGGGTGGCTGATATATTTTCATGCACTACTGCAGGATGCTGCTAACGTGACACTACGATTAGAGACCCTTCGACGAAACTGTGTGCGATGCAATAATCGCAAACGGTGGTGTAAAAAACTATCAAAAAGGTGCAAAGCATTTGCGATGATGGATGCATCAAACACGATTCATATTTTAGTTGCGTGTGTGATGCAGGGCATACGGTTCAGTTCAAATGAACTATTTGCGATGAGGAAGAAGAACGGAAACAGGCAGCCAGATGAAGGTATGTGCAATATACGGCATACAGTTCAATCGGATTAACTGTTTGTGATGAAGCGGAACAACATAAACGGACAGCTAGATAAAGCTTTGTATGATTGAGGTCATACGCTTTAGAAGGATTAACTGTTTGCGATTAGGCAACAAAACAGAAACGGTCAGCTAGATCAAAGGTGTGTGCGATTGATGGCATACACTTCACATGGATGAACTGTTTGCGGTTAGCCACAACAAATAGAAACAGTTAGACAGATCAATGTGTGTGCGCTAGACGGGCACAGATTCTAATTAAAATAAGCATACGCGATGGTAATAACGAGCGCGCACGGTTCTTGGAACAAGACATGTCCTGACATTGCCTATTGCGGTGCACGCTCTAGTGCAAACGCCACGTACACGGCCGAGAAAGAGTGCCCACGTTACGCCGCCTGGGAATAGTGCCGCACTTAGAAATTATAGAACCGTTAGTAAATTTTGAGCCTGCGTCCTGTCACATTCCAAATTGCAAACCTGTTCACACCGATCAAAACCTAAATGGTTTCCCACTTAAGCATATTAGTACTCGGTTATAAATACTACTACTCCAAGATGACTGCACATTCCTCCTCAACTCCTCATCCAAAAAAACAAACAAGTCATTCATCATCGTTCCTTGCATCTTCCATGGCCAGCATGAGTTCCGGGTCGAGAGATTGCCACCAGGGAGAGGCGAGCATGGAAGCGGAAGCACGAGAGATGTCCCGCCTCGCCGTGAAAGCAGCCGACATGTCCCGCCTCGCCGTGAAAGCAGCCGACATGTCCCGCCGTGCGGCCGTAGCAGCACAGAGGTCCCGCCATGCCGCCGAGGCAGCACAGAGGTCCCATCGCACCGTCGATGCATCAGACTGGTGGCACCACGCTGCGGAAGCAGCATAGATGTCCGGCCGCGTCGCGGAAGCAGCATAGATGTCCTCCCGTGCCGTGGTGGCCTGGGAATATGTCTCGCGGGCAGGCGAGGACTCTTACGGGCACATGCATGCAATCGTCCATAGCCAGATGGATCAGATCTCTGGCTGTGCGAGGTTGCAGGACAACATGAAAGCCTCGTTTGAACAGGCTTCCGGGGTCATCCGACAACTAAGGGAGAGCAATGAGAAGCTCCAGGCCAAGTACTACCTGCCGAGGGCGAAGATCGTCAGAAGTGCAGAGCAGCAGGAGGAGACCACTACCTTGTTAAGAGGACCAGGATCATCGTCAAGAAACTTATGGACGAGTTTGTTGTGTGGTGCACGAAGCGCAAAAGGCCGGTGGAGGAATCCGTGGATGCTCTCAAGCAGCATACTGAGGACATGAAAGAGATCATCGCCGCTCGCTGCAAAGACTAGTTCCTGTGTAGCAACGCATCAAGAAAGTAGAGACTAGCGAGCCAGGTCGCTGCCTTCCTTCTTCTTTTGCCCTTGTGTATTTCGGGTGTTGCCGCATGTGGCTTTTTTAATTATGTTCCTAAATATGTAAGACAATTATTATCCACTGTCATCATCCTTATATTCATCATCCTTGCTATAAGTCGCAGTCGATGCTATATAGGTCCGTCGGATCTTACATCAAGATCTGTGCAAAACTTTATTTCCAGATTATCATTTTTCTCTCTTAAATCTCAGTCCAGTGAGACACAGCCACGCTGTGAAACATGAGCTCGAGCGCCATTAATGGAGACGTTGGGAGGGAGGTGCACGGCAGATAGAGGTCAAAGGGCTCTCCTCCCGATGAGCATGAACAGGGGTCTGATCGCACGCCTCCCGTACTCAAATAACTACCTCGCAGGACACCTCCTAGCCAATAAAAAAGGGGACATTTGGCGGCACGTAATTGGTAAATAGAATGCCCACAGTTTCAATAATAGTTGTGTTTCCGATTTGTAACGTGACGGCACTTGTTCCAAAATGACTTTGTTGATTCTTAATGTGTGCGCCTTCGCAAATTGGACAAAAAAATTACCACAACATGTTGGTGCCATGTCATGACACCATGCCAAGTTTCATGATTTTCAGGCGTGTTTTGAATTTACAGGAATTAAAAAATGAAGTTTCACAATCTTTCCGGCCGAGCCAAGACGCCCAGATGTTTGAATTTCATTTCCATTTCTTGCATGGGACCTAGAAATTCACCCAATGACACACATATGATTTTAAAACCAACTATGGTGCACTGGAGCATGTGCTTTTAGTTCAAATTTGAATTATGTGCATTAAATGCCCAGAAATTCAATTAATGTATAAAAAAGGCCAAACAAACCTGGAATAATTCCAAAATTTAGCATGATACTTCTATTTGGTCTAATCTGCTTGTGTAAAAAACTTAAGGCGGGAGAAAGCAGTGTACGTATGTTGTTTCACACACGGAGGCAACACGTACCCTCTCGGAACCACGAGCCTTCTTGAGACAAGCTCCGGTTTGCAAGAAGCTTATACCAAAGCTTGTCCCAACTCAACCAGCAAATTTACTGCAACATGTTGGTGCCGTGTCATGACACCATGCCAAGTTTCATGATTTTCAGGCATGTTTTGGATTTACATGAATTAAAAAATCAAGTTTCTCAATCTTTCCGATCGAGCCACGATGCCCAGATGTTTGAATTTCATTCCCATTTCTTGCATGGGACCTAGAAATTCACCCAAGGACACACATGTGATTTTTCAACCAACTTTGGTGCACTACAGCATGTGCTTGTAGTTCAAATTTGAATTATGCACATTAAATGGCCAGAAATTCAATTAATGTATAAAAAAGGCCAAACGAACCCGGAATAATTCCAAAACTTAGCATGATACTTCTGTTTGGTCTAATCTGCCTATGTAAATAAATTAAGGAGGGAGAAGGCAGTGTACGCATGTCGTTTCGCACATGGAGGTGACAGGTTCCCTCTCGGAACCACGAGCCTTCTTGAGAGAAGCCCCAGTTTGGAAGAACCTTATACCAAAGCTTGTCCCAATTCGGCCAAAAAAAATACCGCAACATGTTGGTGCCATGTCATGACACCATGCCAAGTTTCATGATTTTCTGGTGTGTTTTGGATTTACATGAATTAAAAACCCAAGTTTCTCAATCTTTCCGGCCGAGTCACGATGCCTAGATGTTTGAATTTCATTCCCATTTCTAGCATGGGACCTAGAAATTCACCCAAGGACACACATGTAATTTTTCAACCAACATTTGTGCACTAGAGCATGTGCTTGTAGTTCAAATTTGAATTATGCACATTAAATGACCAGGAATTTAATTAATGTATAAAAAAGGCCAAACGAACCCGGAATAATTCCAAAATTTAGCACGATAGTTCTATTTGGTCTAATTTGCCTATGTAAAAAAATTAATGTGGGAGAAGGCAGTGTACGTATGTCATTTCACACACGGAGGTGACACGTTCCCTTGGAACCACGAGCCTTCTTGAGAGAAGCTCCGGTTTGCAAGAAGCTTATACCAAAGCTTGTCCCAATTCGGCCAAAAAAATTACCGCAGCATGTTGGTGCCATGTCATGACACCATGCCAAGTTTCATCATTTTTAGGCGTGTTTTGGATTTACATGAATTAAAAACCAAGTTTCTCAATCTTTTCGGCCGAGCCACGACGCCCAGATGTTTGAATTTCATTCCCATTTCTTGCATGGGACCTAGAAATTTACCCAAGGACACACAAGTGAGTTTTCAACCAACTTTGGTGCATTGGAGCATGTGCTTGTAGTTCAAATTTGAATTATGCACATTAAAGGACCAGAAATTCAATTAATGTATAAGAAAGTCCAAACGAACCCGGAATAATTCCAAATTTTAACACGACACTCATATAGTTCTATGTTGCCTCTGTAACAAAACAAGAGGGGGTAGGAAGCGTCTATCGTTTTGAAAACAAAGGTGACACGTCCCCCCTAGGGAACCACGAGCCTTCTCGAGAGAAGCTCCGGTTTGTAAGAAGCTTATACCAAAAACTTTTCCAAATGCGGCCAATTTTTTACCACAACATGTTGGTGCTATGAAATGACACCATGCCAAGTTTCATGATTTTCCGGCAAGTTTTGAATTTCTAGGAATTTAAAAACCAAGTATTTCAGTGTTCCCGACCAAGCCACGGCGCCTAGATGTTTGAATTTCATTCCCAATTCTTGCATGGGACCTATAAATTCACCCAAAGACACACATGTGATTTTTCAACAAACTTTGGTGCACTGGAGCATGTGCTTGTAGTTCAAATTTGAATTATGCACATTAAATGCTAAGAATCTCAATTAATCCATAAAAATGCCCACCGAATCCTTAATAATTCCAAATTTAAACACGACACTCATTTAGTTGCATGTTCACTTGCATAATGTTCTAGCAATTCAAACACCATCCTTTTCCTCCGTAACACCATTTTTTCTTTCAAAACATAATGAAAAAAATCAGGCATACCACAAACAGTTTACTAGAAAGAATCGTGTGGGATGCGATATAAAATATCTTCGTGCACCATCTTGTCTGGCTAACGCAAGAAGCTTCGTTGTCTACAGTCCACCACCCCCGCTTGAACAACACTTGTGCCAGTTTCTCGCGGCACCGAGCGAAAAATTTTCCACCGCGGAAATATCTATCTCCCCGCCCCCTCCCTCCCACCAAAAGGCACATTTCCACTAGAGAAAAATTCACTGTAGGTCTTCATACTCGTCGTGTTGGCCAATTTAGTCCTCGTAGTTAGAAATACCCGAAATACGATCATCAAACTTGTCTCAGGGGTTTACATGCGGTCCAATATTTGATTTCTTATACGTACACGCTGATTTTGCAGTTGAATGGCTTGTCCACGCGTGTGTTGACTGCGAACTCATCAGCATCTGGTTGGAATAAATCAATATGGGGTTTATTTGCAAAAGTTTTGTAATTAACGTTTCGCCCCTCACCTAGTTGGACCGCACTTGGTCGGCCGCCCCCGCACCTTGCCCCTCGCTCTCCTCTCCTCTCCCCTCTCGACCCTAGTGCCCAAAATTCCGTCCTCGTCGTCGCCTGCCACCCTAAGCTGCCGCCGCCTGGATCAACTGCCCCCTTGCCGACGATGCTGTCGACATGTCATATGCGCCTCCCTTCTAGACCAGCCAGTCGGCGGCTCGATCGGCATGAACACTGATTGCATGTGCATGCGAGGGAGGCGGCTCAACTACTGGTGGTAGTAGTGGTGGCGGCCACGTATGCTGACACGGCCTACTTCATGGGGCTCATCAACGGGCAGCGGCGGGAGGAGCTGGAGGTTCCGGCGAGGCAGTGGCGCTGGCAAGGGCACGGTGACGAACGCGTGTGCCCGGGTGCTGGCTTGGCTGCAGGAGGTAACGGGCCTCGCCACGCTCTTCAACGTGGTGACGCCGGGCTGGCTGACGCCGACACACTGGAGGAGTTCATGAATCGGGCAAGCATCAAGATGGTGCTGAGTGCGCGGACCACTGTCACGTGGGAGGCGTACGCGGCGGCGGTGGTCACCGTGTCGCAGGTGGAGGCGCTGCGACGGCGGGAGAGGGTGCGTGTGCTGTTGTACGAGGTTGTCTGGGACCTGCGGGACGGGAGGCATGGCTGGAGGAGGCACCACCGTTTGCAATTATTGCGTCGCACATAGTTTCTGAAGGGTCTCTAATTGCAGTGTCGCGTTAGCAGCATCCTGCAGTGGTGAACTCAGACAACCTGCACGGTTTCTAGAAAGTAGGCGTGTGTGATCAACTAACAATCACACACGGCTTCCGGCAGAGAACTGTTTGCGTTAGGCCACCTTCCACAAACGTTTCCACACAAAAAAATTGTGTGTGTTATACATACAAACGGAAATGTTTTTCTGGGATTCACCGTGTGGGATGTACATACGAACAAAAACAATTGGGTTTCGATGCCCTGCCAGATCGCACACGAGCTCATTTTGCCCCAGCCTGTGTGCCAGGAGGGCCTATCCCCGACGGTTTCTGGGTCGTGTGGGAAGGACCCCCCTATCACCCGCAATCACTTAGCGACGCGTCGCTAAAACAGGTTAAAAACCATTTGTATACCATGTCTCTGCACTAGTGATGCTAGATGTGTTATTCTCAAGATGAGTGTTTATTCACTTATAATTGCACGAGAGTACGACAAAGGTATTAGGGATGCCCAGTCCAGAAATGAAAAATAATTTACTTTGTGTTGTCAAATAATAAATTCCTTGGAAAGTGTTTTGTATGGAAGGCACCCGTGGATACGGTTAGCCATGGAAAGTGAAAGTGTGGTGGAAGAAGGAACAGACTTTATTTTCTGTTTCGGAACCGCCTATGGTATATCTAGCATGGAAAGTTTTGGGAACTACTTGATCGTTTTCGTTGACAGGAAAAGCATTCCACCCAAAATGTTTTATCTTTACTTTTTTTGCTTTGAGCTCTGGCACCTCTACAAATCTGTTGGGGAAACTGATCCATGAACAGCTATGGGACCGGCGGACCGGGCCCCTTTCGGTTCGGCGGGGGGCGGAGATCGCGCGAAGAGCGGATCGAGGCGAAGCACACGAGCAGTTTACCCAGCTTCGGAGCTCTCCGGAGAGATAATACTCCTACTGCTGCATGTCTGAGTGTATTGAGTTCTTGCTCGGGAGCGCTGAGTGCTACAGTACACGCTAGCTTCTAATGAGACCGAGCGTGAGGGTTTTTCTGCCTTTGAACCCCCTCTACATTGCGCATGGGCCTCCTTTTATATGCTAAGGGGTCATCGACAGGTGGCAACACAGACAAGGGTAAAAATGGAAAGGTGTTGCGGTTGGTACAACTACCTGTACAGTGTATCATACCTAACCCTAACGGCAGGGGACAAAGGCATTAAATGCCCGTCTGCGTCACTCAAATAGTGCAAAAAAGGGACCGTTAGGGACGCTACCGCTTGCCACGATGGCAATCTTGTCAGCGCCGCTTGCCACTGCGCACCGCTGGCTGCACAGCCTCTAGCCACACGCGCTTGGAAAGGTCCCAGTGCGACACGTTGGTGGATGTGCTGGAGCGCGGGTACAGAGTGGTAGCTTGCCGCGGCAAGCGCCTTGCCGCGGTCGTTGTCTTGTCACGTCCGGGAGCTTGTCTCTCACCGGGCCTCGCCGGGAGACGTGGCGCGTCGCGGCAAGATCCTTGAGATGCCTTGGTTGGCCTTCCCGGCAAGCTCCTCTTGCCGGGGCCTTGTCTCCTTGGCTTGAATACTTTGTTCTTGAATGGCTCCAAAGGAACCATGGAGGACCTTGACAGTCACTCGGCAAGCCTTGCCACGGGGTGCTGCGACTGCCCGTGCACAAGTTCGTGATACTAGGGTACCCCTACTCTGGTACACCGACAGGAGCCCCCTGGGCCTGGGCCACACACAGTCTTGGCGCTGTTGGGCGGGCCCAAAACAGGCACGGCACGCGGCCTGGGTTATGCCGTATCTCACTCCGTATCCACCGCGCCCTCCCCGAATGACACGCGTCGAATGCAGCGTCATGGGAGAGATCGTGGGTGGTTTCTTTATTCGGAAAGACAGAACGTCCGCCCCCTCCCTCTTTATGAGCAGGGGAAATAGGGGCAGTTCGCCCATCTCGCCGGTTGCTATTCCAATCTCAAAAAACCTCTGCCGCTCCCCCCTTCTTCCCAAAGCTGAAAGAGAGTAGCGCTCTGCCCCCCATCGTCACCGACACCACCAACGCCGTCGATCTCTCTCACCAC
This sequence comes from Aegilops speltoides, assembly GCA_021437245.1. Classification (NCBI taxonomy): domain Eukaryota; kingdom Viridiplantae; phylum Streptophyta; class Magnoliopsida; order Poales; family Poaceae; genus Aegilops; species Aegilops speltoides. The sequence goes on from CM038142.1 coordinate 229,070,865, forward strand.
CTCCGCCATGGCTCCGAAAGCCGGGAAGGTCGTGAAGTCGGCCGAGGCGCAGCGGCTCGCGGCGCTGCGAAAGGAGCGGGCAATCTCCCCCCCCCCCAAGCTCGCCGCGAAGGAGCTGAGGGAGTATTACTACCTCTTCTGGTCGACGGAGACACGAGCGCATCCACAAGACGAAGGTACTCTCACCGCCGCTAAACCGGCTCGAATGGATATCCCTTCTTCGCGTTGTTCTTCTCTACCGGGCTCGCCGCCTTTCTCTGAGTTTTTCTGCGACATTATGAACACCTACGGGTTCCGCCTCCTTGACTTCACCCCCAATGATGTTCTGACCATCGCAGTTTTCGCACATCTCTGCGAAAATTTTGTCGGAGTCTATCCAAATGTAGCTCCTTTTCGCCACTTCTTTATGCCCCGAGTTGAGAGGGGGGAGCCTTTATCCGGCGGAATCGCCTGGATCTCAAGAGCTGGCAAGAAGGAAGCTTATCTGGAGGGAGAGTTCCGCAGCAAGTGGGAGGAATGGAGAGCAGACTGGTGCTGGATTGTCGAGGAGAACCCGCAGCCATTTACCGCCCAGCGCCAAGCCCCAGTAGCGCGTGGCAACGATTGGAGCAACGTGGCCCCGGAAGACGATAGGCTGAAGATTGCCGTCACCCGGATCCAACGCCTCAGGCTTGCCGGGCTCACTGTAGGCGCCGTTGGCGCAGATTTTCTTCGCCGCCGCATCGCTTCTACCGCAGAGAGGAGGAGACCCACCGGAGTTCCGAATGCAGCGGATATCATGAGGCTGCGCCGGCCTCAACTTCAACTTCATCGTCACGAACTGGATGCGATGCTCCAGAATCGTTCAAGCACGACCCTCAACATCCCGGCGTTCAGGTTGCGAAGGGTGTCGTTCATTGTTATACAACTCCTCGCCGACCGCATCCGTGCAATGATGCCGCCAGCGATTCGCATGCAATTGTCCCAACTTATAAGAGCCTGCAGACGACGCCGTGCAGGAGTTCTTTGACAGCTTGGTAGAAGTGCCGGTCCGCTCCGATGAATGAAAAAGCCTTACTCGCGACACCACCGGCGCGGAGATGCAGCGCATTGCCACTAGGGCCGAAGAGGCGACGCAGGCCGCCGCGGGCGAGTTTGGATTCACCGTGGAGGAGGCAGAGGCAGCAGAGGCGGCAAGCCTTGCCGAGCGAGAGGAGCTTGCCAGCGAGGGAGAGCTTGCCGGGCCTGAAGTCGAGTCGAGCGAGCCCGCCGAGGGTGCGAGCGGCTCGTTGAAGATCAACTCCTCTTCCTCCTCGTCTTCAGACAGCTCGCCGCAAGCAGAGCCCTCGGCTCCACCAAGAAGGCGTCTCCGCAAGGCCGGGGACGTAGCGGGGCGGTAGACAAGTCAACAGCCGCCACGCCGCGCGACACGCTCCACCGTGGCAAGCACTGTTGCCGCGGGAGCACCTCACGCCGCTGCGGCAACTGGAGCGGGGTCCTCCTGGACCACCGTTTCTGCTCTGCCGCTTCTCACTCCACGGCGGCGGCCGGAGCTGGGACATCTCAGACCACCACCCCAGCCCCCACCAAGCGGCTAAGGGAACCTACTCCTCCGCCTCGTCGCACCGGGGGTGAGTCGGACTTCGACCTCTCCGCGCTCAGCTCCGACGAGGAAAAAGAAGAGTAAGATTCTTTGTTGTACTTGTAGTTCTTCAATTCTTGTTGTTTTGTCTTGTATCTGATTTGCTTTACTCCGAACCCATTCCTTCTCAGGACCCTAGCCCAGAGAGCAGCAAAGAGAGCCAAGGTCCCGGTGATTTTCATCGAGGACGAACCCACCGCGACAGCAGGGGGTGTGTCCGAGACCACCTTGCCGGACCCGGCAACTCTTCCATGGGGCCGCCAGTGCAGCCCCCAGCGTAAGTATATGGTTTACTTCTCGCTGTTAGGAGCACGTGGGTGCTCTTTCTTTGCTGACATCTGACTATTGGTTTGTGTAGGAGCAGAGCAGCCTCACCAGGAGCACCCGGAAGCCGCCCCCGACATGCCATCTGCTTCGACTACACCGCCAAGGGAGGGTTCCCCGGCAAGGAAGCGTTCTCCAGCAAGGGAGAATTTTCCAGCAGGGGAGAGTTCTCCAGCAAGGGACAGCACCAGCGACCCGCCGGTGGCGGAGACCATGACTGTAGAACCCAGTACAGGTAATCCCCTTGCTTGAAAACTTCCCTTGGGTTCTTCTTCTTCTGATTTTCTTTTTGGATATTTGCTTGACTTTTCTCCCTCTTCCGGCCTTCAGATCCACCTGCCACGGAGCCGATGGAGACCGAGGTTGCCGGCGAGGAGAACACGCGCGGCAATACCGACGACACCGCCGCCACCGAAGAAGCGGCAGGCGCTGATGATCCCGCTGGTGAAGAGGCCGCCAAAGCTGCTGCCGCAAAAGCCGGCGAGGGGTCTGGCGATCGCACTGACGGCCCTGAGGCCGCAGGAGCGCCAGCCCGGCACCTATTTGAAGACCGACGATGGCGTCTTCTTCAAGCTCCCCTGGGCGTCAAGCTCCAGGGCGCCGATCGAAGGAGAAACCTTTGATGGAGAGGTGCTCGCCTCCGCTGGGCTGACGCTGGTTGATGCGCCGAGCAGCAGCAGCGGCGAGCCTGAGGAGGAGCGGCTGCTGCTGTCGCTCTACCGCGCTCGACGGGCCAAGCTGGAATCCCGAGAAGCGCTTGTTGCGAAGGTGGGAGTGGATATCGAGAAGCGCGCGGAAGAGCTCCGGGGTTTTAACCAGGAAGCTCTCCGGTCCCTGGCAGAGGAGCGGAAGCAACTTGCCGAGGAGCGGAAAGCCTTCCTCCTCGAGAGGGCTGAAGTTGAAGAGCAACAGCGGCTTGCCGCTGAGAAGCTGTCTGCGCGGGAGGGTGAGTTGGCGCAACGGAAGGTCAACCTTGACAGCCACGACGAGGAGCTTGCTGCGCGCGAGCAAACATTCGGCGGGGCTCTCAAGCAAGCAGAGGATACTGCCGCAGCTGCCGAGGCCGCCAAGAAGGAGCTGGAGACAAAGGTGGCGCAGCTGGAGGCCGATCTCGAAGCGAGCGGTGAAGAGCTTGCTGCGCTCAAGCATGAGCGCGAGAAGGACGCCTACCGCTTTGGCGAGCTGCAGGGTCGTCTCGCTGAGAGGGGCAAGGAGCTTAACGCGGCCAAGGACTCCAACGCAGATCTTGAGTTGAAGATGACTACTTTGACCAAGACGCTGGACGGCGCCAGGGAGCAGGAGGTGACCTTGAAGGAGAAGATCAAGGCCAACGAGGCATTGCTGGCGAGGGCTGCTGCCGCCCAGAACACTTTTAGGGAGAATGGAGCACTGGACGGAGGGTCTCATGGATGTTGCCGCAGCCATCGACAGGGAGCTAGCGCAGTTGGGGATGGAGGATCTCGGGTACCCCTCCGATGAGAACCTCCAACTCAGCGCCAAGCTCAGCTTGTTCTTCAAAGGCATGGCGACGGCCCTCCAGCGACTCCGGGAAAAGATCCCAAAGCAGCTGGCCAACAAGTCGCGCAAGATCTGCGTAGGAGCTCTTCAAAAGGTGTTGGTGAAGGTGGCCTTCCGCAACCCGGGCCTCAACCTCACCAACGTCCTCAAGACCCTGCCGCCGGATGCTGACCTGGAAGTGCTCAAGACCCTTGTCGCACCCATTGTGGACAAGGTGAGCGGGATCAAGAGGATTGAGGGCGATCGCGTAGATTAGGCCACCCGTTTTCTGCTTTTCTTGTCACTGTTGGTCATGTTATGAGAACAATCTGTTAGAGCTGCGACAAGCTATCTTGTAATATAACTCTATTTTGGGTAGCGATTGCTATGTTATTTCCTTTACTTGATTCCTTCATTTGTATGTTTTTGCCCTACACTTTTAGGGAACTTGTCGGCAAGAGCACCTTAGTCATGAAGCGCCGAGTCTTGGACGTCGGCAGCTTCTTTGGCGGTGCCACTACCGACAAGAAACCTTGTCGCAACTAGTCGCAGCTCACTTAAGTTGTTGAGCGGACTCGAAACAAAGTAAGGGCGCAACTAGCTATGAGTTGGTTCCCCCGCGCACAGGTTTTCCATAAAAAGCACGGTCGTTCGAGGAAGATAACTTAAAATTTTTAAAACTGATTGCTCAAAGTTTGGCAACTTAGTTTTTCTGTCGTTCGCTTCCTGGTAAGGCGAAACTTTCTTGAACGATGCCTGGTCCACACCATTATCTTCTCCTTTCCCCCCGGCAAACTTGTGGGTGAGGGGACCTTCCTTTCTTTGAGAAGAAGAAAGAAGAGAAAATAAAGATATGGAGCCTTACGGGTCGTTATTGCTTACCGGGGGTAGGCGTTGCACAAAGTGTCAGATAACACATGCAAAAAATATAAAGCATGAAATTGACAAGATGTGCGGAACACATGAGCTTTACTTATGCACGGGGTCTGCGCCCGGCTTTGTACAAAGGATTACATGCAACAGCGGCAAGACTTGTACAAAAGGTGGTTGCCGGAACAGGTTCCGACAACCGTGCCTTACGGATAAAACTTACGAAGATGCTCAATGTTCCAGGAGTTGCTCACCGGAATGCCATCTTCGGTCTCAAGGCGGACAACGCCAGGCCTAGTGACTCGTTTGACCCAGTAAGGGCCTTCCCACTTCGGCGTCAACTTGTTGGAATTCTTGGCGGACTGAACGTGCCGAAGAACAAGGTCGCCTTCCTCGAGACTTCTGGCATTAACTTTGCGGCTATGGTAGCGGCGCAAAGCTTGCTAGTATCGAGCAGCTCGTACAGCGGCCTGAAGACGGTCTTCCTCAAGGAGCAGCGCATCATCTTGTCGCAGCTACTCTTGCTCAAGCTCATCATAAGCGAGCACTCGAGGTGACCCATATACGAGTTCCGTGGGGAGAACTGCCTCTGCTCCATAGACTAGAGCGAAAGGTGTCTAGCCAGTGGCTCGATTCGGCGTTGTCCTGATCGACCAAGGAACCACCGGCAGCTCCTCAATCCAGTTCTTTCCGCACTTGCGCAGCCTGTCAAAAGTCCTGGTCTTGAGCCCGCGCAACACTTCAGCATTTGCACTCTCTGCTTGACCGTTGCTTCTCGGGTGAGCAATAGAAATGAAGCAGACCTTGGCGCCAAGATCTTGGACGTACTGCATGAAGGTGCGGTTCGTGAACTGCGTGCCGTTGTTGGTGATGATCCTGTTAGGGATCCCGAAGCGGCAAACAATCGACCTCAAGAACTTGACTGCTGACTGTGCTCTCACCTTCCTCATTGCTTCCACTTCCAGCCACTTTGTGAACTTGTCGATTGCAACGTACAAGTACTCAAAGCTCCCGACGGCTCGGGGAAAGGGGCCGAGGATGTCGAGCGCCCAGACCGAAAATGGCCAGGATAAAGGGATCGTCTGGAGAGCTTGAGCTGGCTGGCGTATCTGCTTGGAATGGAACTGGCACGCTTCACACTTGGTTACTTGCGCAGTTGCATCCTGGAGGGCTGTCGGCAAAAGAAACCTTACGAAATGCTTTGCTTAAGAAGTGCTCTTGCACCAATGTGGTGACCACATATGCCTCCATGTATCTCTGCCAACAGCTTTTGTCCGTCTTCCCGGTGAATACACTTCAATTTCACACCATTGAGTCTTCTTCTATACAATGTGTTGTCGACAAACTGGAACATACTTGACTGCCGGGCTACTCTTTCCGCTTCTTCTTGCTCTTCGGGAAGTTCTCCTGTCTGAAGGAAACGGACAATCTCTTGTGCCCATCTTTGGAGCTTGTGGCTCGACAACAAGGACTAAAGGCACATTTGCTGCTTTGGGAACATCCGCTTCTCTGGCGAGCCTGCGGCTCAGCCGGAGCTTGACGTTCCCGCAAGCTTGCCGAGCAAAACTTGTCGGAGCGCCTGCTTCAACGGAACAAACCCTAGGGCTTGCCGGAGCAGACTGCTCCTCAGCACCCTTGGTGTTGATCTTGGGGACCTTTTTGGCGGCAGCTTCGGGGAGCTCTGCCGAAAAATGGTCACCAGAAATCAACCTCCTCTTCTTGCTCTGTCAAGTTGATGGCATTACAGACGGTTGAGTCAGTTTGAGCACAAAGATCCCTGGTTCCACAGGTAACTTAAGTGCGGCGCACTTCGACAGACCATCGGCAATGTCGTTATCAGCTCTTGGAACATGTTCCATCTGTAGGCCGTCAAAGTGCTCTTCTAGCTTTCTCACTTCATCAACGTAAGCTTCCATCAACGGACTCTGATAATTCTTGTTCACTTGGCAGACGACAAGCTGTGAGTCACCCCTGACAATGAGCTTCTTGATCCCAAGGTCTGCCATGATCTCGAGACCGGCAAGCAAACCTTCATACTCTGCGGTATTGTTTGTTGCTTGCTCCTCGAAAGTGCATCCGACTACGTGCTTGAGGTGTTCTCCGGTGGGTGCAATAAGTAGCACGCCCGACCGCCGCCTTTGCAGCGAGAAGGCACCATCAAAGTACATCAGCCACTCTTTGCTGCTTCCTTGACAGGATGCTCGTTTACGAATTTCTTCATCCGTGTTGGCGCCCACTCTGCTCTGAATTCTGCCAATGCTCTACTTTGGATAGTTGAAGTGCTCTCAAACTTGAGGCCAAAGCTTGAAAGTTCCAAAGCCCACTCGACAATCCTGCTGTTGCTTCGGATTCTGCAGATCCTCTTCACGGAAAACGAGTGACAACTGTGATCTCATGTGCTTGAAGTAATGGCGCAGCTTTCTCGAGGCCATGAGAAGGCCGAAAAGCAATTTTTGCACACCAGAGTACCTCGACCTAGCCCCCTGCAGAAGGGAACTGACAAAGTAAGCTGGGCGCTGCACCATTCTCTTCTGTATCTCCTCACACGCCTGCGCAAATCCATCTTTGTCGGGACCAGAGCTTGTTGGTGGATCCCCCTGCTTGTCGCTGGATGCATCTGCCGTGGTTGCTGGCTCATCATCCGCCTCCTTCTCCGCTACTAACGCAGCACTAACCACTTGATTGGTTGCCACTATATAGAGCAGCAACTTCTCTTGTGGCTTAGGTGCGACAAGTGTTGGAGTGGAGGACAGGTATCTCTTCAAGTCTTGCAGCGCAGCCTCCGCTTCTGGAGTCCATTTCATTGGACCTGCCTTTTTCAATATTTTGAAAAAAGGCGGGGCGCGCTCAGCAGACCTAGAGATAAACCTGCTAAGAGCCGCCATGCAACTGGCAAGTCTTCGTACATCCTTGACGCGCTATGGTGCTTCAATCTGCTCAATGGCCTTGATCTTGTCGGGATTGGCTTCAATTCCCCGCTGAGACACGAAGAACCCGAGAAGCTTGCCGGAGGGGACTCCAAACACACATTTCTCGGGGTTAAGCTTGAGGTTGATCTTGTGCAGATTTGCAAAGAGAAAAATTCACCATAGGTCACAAAACTTGAGCTGGCTGACACTTAAGTACCACTACTTCAAAATACCCGAAATACAGTCCATGTACTTGCGCAGGGGGTTCACTTTGGTCCGTATATACGAATTGAGCTACGTATTTGCTGACTTGGCCGAGTCAACCATTGCCAACTATGCTTTGACCGCCACTTGTGCAACACCTGTCCATTTGTGTGTAAAATAGTAGATGGCTGGAGGGTTTTTTTTGCAAATTCACGCACCTGGTCGGACCGCACCCACCTGGTCGGACCGCACCCACCTAGTCACTCCTGTCTCCTCCCTCTCGCTCTCCGCTACCTCCGCTCCGAACCCTAGCCAACTCCCGTCCGCGCCGCCGCCGTCGCCTTCCGCCGCTGCAGCCATTGCCGACGACGCCCTCCTCCGCCTCCTCTGTCTCCTCCCTCTCGCTCTCCGCTACCTCTCCTCCTCCTCTGTCTCCTCCCTCTCGCTCTCTCCGCTGCTCCGAACCCTAGCCAACTCCCGCCCGCGCCGCCGCCGTCGCCTTCCGCCGCCGCATCCATTGCTGACGCCCTCCTCCGCCTCCTCTATCTCCTCCTTCATGTCGTCCTCCAGCTCCATCCGCTCAGCGTTGCGTGGCCGCTCCGTTGCTGTACCACTGATTGGGTGCCCGGATTGCGGCGAGCAGGTGAGGTTCTACCGGTCTAGCACCGATTAGCACGATGGATGGATCTTCTACAAGTGCGTGAACCACCATGTAAGTGCCAGTTCAGTAGATTCATGCAGTAGTTTAGAGCAATGCAGTTGGTTAACTAATTTTGCCACTGATTGATTAATCAGATCACTTGTGATTTCTGGCACTGGGAGCTTGAGTATGTGCAGCATCTGGTTGACACAAGGCGTCTGGTTGGTGATGCTGCTGTAGATGCAATTGGTGCTGTTGAGGACAAGAGGGAAGAGCTTGAGAGGCAGAGAATGAATCAATGGCGGAGAGGCACAATTGGAAGGGTCATGGCTGGGAGAGGCGGGGCTGGAAGAGATAATTATGGCAGCTCGGTGAGAATAAGTATGCTACCAAGCAGCAAATTGCTATGCTTTTAGGGTTAGGCGGAGAGATTTTGTTCTTTGCTAAAGCTGCTCATGGCTTTTGTTATAGTGCTTTGTGTGATGTGTTTCACCTTAATTATGAAGAAGTGAAGTGTTGTTAATTCAGTAGGTGCAGGTGTGTAAACTGAGCATACTAAAATGGTTGCTTTTGTTTGCTTAGTAATGCTTAGTTGTAATGGTTGTTGTAATGGATAATATGTCAGTAATGTGAAGCCTCCTTGACCTACTTGCTTTGAAATGCTAGACCTAATTGCTTTGAAAAAACTGACAGATGTATTTAATGTGAGAGGTGTATTGAATTTAGTTGGTTAACTGAATTTAGTTAACCTCATTGCTTACTGAATTTAGTTCACTGAATTTTAATAGTTAACTGAATTTAGTTAACCTCATTGCTTTCAAATTAATTGCTGTACTGAACTAACTTTGCAAACTTTGCAAACTAATTGATGTACTCACCAGCTGCTGCAAACACCCACCCACCAACTTGCACCTGCTGAAAACACCCACCCACCAACTTGCACTCTACATGTTGCTTTGGTCCACCAGTCGACCACCACTACCAGATCCCCTTCTTCTTCCTCATCTTTCATCTTGCACCACCAGATCCCTTCCACCAGTCCAATAGCCCCAACAGATCCCCTTGTCATCTTCAGCTAGCAGCAACCATGGTGTCCTGGGATGATCTTCCCAGTTCTTCTGAAGATGACTCTGTGACCAGCAAGGTTAGTGTGCTCCTCAATCTCACACAAATCCAGTCTATGGTTTCTCAGCTAGGGTTTCTCTCTCAATTGATTCAAAATGTCTCTCTTTTGTTTTAGCCACCTGCCACAATATCCTTTGAGGAATGGAGTGGCTTGGCTACAGATCTGCCTAGCTTTAGATGTGGGCATGGATCTTTGTGTGAGAAGAATATGGCATTTGAATTTGTTGATACTGGCAGAAGGTTTCTAGCTTGTGCACAAAAGGTTAGTAATTTTTTTGCATTTGGCACTGTTAAACATTTTTCTCTTTGTACTGAATACTGGTAGTTAACTGAATCTCTTTTTTTATGTTCTGAATTGTTAGGAAGTACCCAAATGCAGATATGTTGAGTGGGTTGACCCTGAGTGGCCTGATGCTCTGAAGATGAGCCTAGCTAATATATGGACCATGTATGAAGAGGAGAAAAAACAGAGGCTCAGACAGAATGTTGTGAGTGCTGAAGAAAATTTGAAGGTTCTTGAAGAGAAGAAGAAGATGGAGAATGAGTTGAGGCATTTCAAGCTTGATTTTGCTAAGATTGTGGCTGAGAAGGAGCAGGCAATGAGCCAACTAGGCAGCACACAACTTACTCTGACTGATCTAAGGGAAGAACTTGAGAAGAAGAAGATTGCAGACAAGTCAGTAACCAACATTCATCAGGTATTCAGGGTTAAAGCAGAGAAAGAGAGGGACCAAGCAGTGCAAGAGAGGGATGACTTGAAGCATGAGAAAACGAAGCTTGAGTACATGATTGGTGACCTATTCAAACACAAAGAGGCCACCAAGGAGAAGATAAGGAAGCTGAAGGGCATGCTGAATGAATTTGATTGAATCTGTGTCATTGTAAAAAACAACTTTGTATCTTTCCTCCTGGATTTGTGTCAACTAAATTGTGTTAAGCTCAGATATTGAAGTTGAAGTTAACTATCTCTGTCTTATATGACTGAATTAGCCTGAATTTTATGCCTGAATTTGTCTGAATTTATATGTCTGCAGTTGCTGTTGCTGTTTTATAACACTGAATTTGTCTGAATTTATATGTCTGCAGTAGCTGTTTGGTATGATTGAATTTGTATGCCTGTAACAAATATTTCTTAAAGAAAAAAAATTCACAAAAAGAGTTTTCCCTAGGTCTCGAACACAGGACCTGTGGTATTGAACGTTGGTGGCAATGCCAGTGTGGTAAGAAGTAGTGCTTTGATCAAGGGCAGGTACTAACCTACCTATTTAGCAGTTGCTAGTGGCCCAATGGCTCACGCCTCTTCCGTTTTTTTGTCTGCTCTTTAAGCCCACCCACCCACCGCTCCCCTCTCCACTCTCCCCTCAGTCCACCGCGTCGCCTCGGTTACCCCGCACCAAACCCCCACGCAGCCGTCAAGAAACCCTCGCCGCCGACCACCACACCGCCGCCGCGTACATGGAGAACAGCCCCGCCTGTCAGAGGGTCATCGATGACCTCGCACGCGGCGATAGGGCGATGCGCGCAGACCTGACGGAGATCGGCAAGTGGTTCCTCAGCATTGGGATGCTGCGCCGCCATGCGCGTGGCCTCCTGAAGGTGATGACCGACGACGAGCTCGACCGCGCCTGCGACGACCCCGAAGGTATCCCTCCTGCGCTCATCCTCCGCTTCGCGATGCAGGAGACGTGCTCCGACGACCAGGGGCAGCGAGCCCGGTGGTGGATGTACCGGTCCGCCGCCGCGCCGCGCCAGCCGGATACGTTGCGCGTTGGCTCGCGAACAGAGCGTGTCCACAACATCGATCTGGCCCTCCCCGCGCCTGTCAACATGGCGTACTGGGACCATTACCAGCCCGACTGCCTCGGGCGTGATGACATCTCGGAGTACATCTCCTCCGAGTCGGAGTACGACTCTGGCTCCGACGAAGACTTCGGCTACGTCGCCGACTCATCCTGGTCGACTGGCTGGGAGGAGCCAGAGGTGATTATCCTCTCTGATGACGAGCCGGAGGTCAAGGTGGCGGCGCCCCCCATCGTCCCTGAGCAGGAGGTCCAGATGGTGGTGCCTGTCGCCAGGGAGGGTGACAAGCACCACCCCATTGACGTCGAGCTGCTTCCAGATGTTCCTGACATTGTCAAGCAGGAGGTGGAGGTGGTGCTGGCCCTTCAAGCACAGGTGGACGTCGCAGCGCAGCAAGATAGGAAGAAGAAGAGGAAGGTGGCAGCTGACATGGAGGTTCGCCGCTCGGAGCGCCTCCAGAAGTTGAAGAACTGAAGATGATGCAGTTGCAGTAGAAGGCATTAAGAAGATGCAGTTGTAGTAGTTAGGTTTGCTGAAATATACAGATTTTCAGCATATAACTTAAAATATTAGTTTGTTAGGTGTGCTTGTATATTAAGCACATAAGTTATTTGTAATTTCTGTCTGTTGAACTCTGTTGAACTGGCTTTTGATGCTATATAAGTGTTGAACTGGCTGTGATGCAATATTTGTGCTGATGCAAAAGTGGCAGTAATCCAAAAGTGCTTTGTTGGTATGTAATGGTGTTGATGCAGTCTTGTTGCTATTTAAGGCAACAATCCAAAAAGTCTCTTGTTGCTATATAAGGCAACAATCCAAAAGAAGTAGCCGCTAAGGTTTTGAATCTTAGCTGAATTTTTGTCTGAATCTTTATCTTAACTGAATTCTGTCTTAACTAAATTCAGACAACTTTTAAGATTCAGTTAACTATAATCAAATCGATTAGCTTTTCAAACGCAAATTGCATAACCGTAAAAATTTAGTTAAGTAGTTTGGAGGGGAGTGGAAATATACTAAGTAGGTTGTCAAGTAACACTTGAGCAAAGCACCGTTCCTATCACACTGGCATTGCACCCTATTTATCACACCACAGGTCCTGGGTTCGACACCAGGCCAACCTTTTTTGTTTTAATTTTTTAATTTTAATATGCAACTAAATAATATGCAACTGAATTTGATTTCTCTTTATTCAGACAACTGTCTTAACTAAATTCAGACAACTTTAGAATGGCAGTATGAAGCCACTGAATCTTCACATTTCCAAACAGTTCAAAGAGTCTCATTGTAGTTTTTGCCAAAATATTACAAGTGCAAAAAGCACTGAATCATCCCAACTCCAACAGTTTCAAAGAGTCCCATTCAAGTTTTTGGCCAAAAAATTACAAGTGCAAAAGCACTGAATCATCTAATCTCATCAAACATGTTCACTCTCTTCGTCTTCTTTGGCACATGTCCACTTGGTCCTGCCTGCTTCCTCTGCTTAGCTCTTAATCTCTTGGGCTCTTCTCGCTGTATCTTCTTTGCTTCTTGATCTTCTTTTCTCTTCAGTGCTGCCATAGTTCTCTTTGCTTCTTGATCTTCTTTTCTCTTCAGTGCTGCCTCTGCTTTAGCTGCCATTGCTTCAAGGGCTCTGGCCTCCTTCTCTTCTTGCAATGCAGCTTTTCTTGCTGCTGCAGCTTCCTTCCTTGCTGCAGATTCCAAAGCTTTCTTCTCTTGTGCTGCTCTTCTTCTTCTTTGTGAAGACTCTGCTTTCCTCCTTGCAATTTCTTGCCTTTTTGCTTCTGCCTCCTCTGCTTTCTTCTCTGCCATCTCATTCATGGCCTCAAGTGCTGCATCTCTCCTGGCTGCCATCTGTCTTTATTTGTCTCTCTTCATCTGCAGCAACTTCATGGTCAGGTTGCCTTCATTTGTAGTTGTTGTTATGCAGGCTGCATTGTGAGAACTGGCTGCATTTGAGATGAATGAGGAATCTGGCAAAATGATTTCAGGTTCTTCTCTAGACACAGGTCTGGATTGTTGCATCCTATGAAGCATTGTAAATCCAAAGTCCTGCACCTGTACAAAACAAACATCACATGAAAACATCAGTACAACAAAAATGACTGGACAAAAGAGGTCAAAATTAAAGGACAAAAGTGGAGAATTTGCTTGAAAAACAACTGGTGCGTCTGCTCCATCATCTTGTGTGATAATGACATCATCATCTTGTGTGACAATGACCTCCTCATGTGTATCATGGCCATCAACATGGGCCTCCTCATGTGTAACTTGGTCATCAACATGAACCTCCTCCTGTGTAAGTTGGCCATCATCTTGTGTGACCTGAACCTCCTCATGTGTACCTTGGCCATCATCTTGTTGTGCCACAACAATTTCATCATCTGAAACATCAGCAGGAATGGCCCTTGGACCCCTTCTTGTTGTTCTCTCTGCTAGATTTGGCAAAATGCCAGCCTTTTCAGATTACATCCTTTGATGTTGTGGCCTGTTTCATGGCAGTATGAGCATGTTATTGTGATACCATGTCTGCTCATCACCTTAGTTCCATCTTTCTTTTCAATCTCATAAGGCTGTTTTCTCCTACTTTTGTTTGAAGGCCTCCCTACTTTTTTTTCAAAGACAGGTGGCTTGATTTCACAGCCATTCATCTTCTGCCACTCACTCCTATCTCTGCAAGGCTTGATAATGGGTTTGTATGCTAGCTTGAATGCTTCTATACTGTAACAGGGGTGCACCAAACTCTCAGGATCAATCCTCTCATGTCTGCAGCAAGCAATTGCATGGTGACATGGAACTCCACTAAGATCCCACCTTTTGCATGTACAACTTTCTTCCTTCAGGTCAACAATGTATGTCCTGTTCCTGTTGTCAACCTGAAAGATGCCATCACCAGCCCCTGAAACCATGCATGTAGCTGACAGCTCTATATTCTTCTCAATTCTTTTCCTAATTTTTGGGCATATTGAACCAGGCCAGGTCTCTGCCTCTTTTCTTTTGTTGTATAACCTGACCATGAGTTGTGTTTTGATCTTGTCAATCATTGATCTGAGATGCATCTCCCTAGCCTCAAGAATATATTTGTTGAAAACCTCACAGTTGTTGTTCAGAAGGATATCACACTTGACCAATTCTCTTTGGAAGCCCCTAACCCAAGTGTTGGGTGGTAGCTGCTCAAGCCACTTGTATGCTTCTAGGCTTATGACCTTCATTTCCTCCATGCTTGCAGCCCACAGTTCTGGTGTTGTGCTCCTTGCACACTTCCATAGCTGGTTTTTAAGAACATCTCCTTTGTGTGTTTGCTGAAAATTCTGCCAGATATGCCTAACACAGTGTCTGTGCTCTGCATTAGGAAAGTGCTGCTTCACTCCCTTGATCAGGCCCTTTTGCTTGTCTGACATTATAGTCCATGGCTCTGTGTTTACAATTCCCAAGTCACTCTTCAGATTTGACAGAAACCATTTCCATGTGTCAGTGTTCTCTACCTCAACAACTGCAAAAGCTAGAGGGTAAATGCAGTCATTAGGATCCATGCCAACAGCACACAGCATAACACCTCCATACTTTGTCTTCAAGTGGCATCCATCCAAACAAATGAGAGGCCTACAAGCTTGCATGAAACCCCTTTTGCAGGCATCCAGAGAGAAATAACAACTTGCAAATATGCCATTACTGACACCCACATAGAAAGAACTACCTGGGTTTGATCTTTTGAATTCTTGAGCATAATCCCACATGCTGTTGTACTGCTCCAACTCATCACCTTCAATAACTTTCTTCACTAACCTCTTAGCCCTTCTAAGCTTGCTTCTTGTTGCTGTCATGTTCCAATCTTTCTGAACCACCCTTGAAATTTTTTTCATGTTCATGTTTTCATCTGCTCTGAAAGAATCAAGATATTTTCCAGCCATAAAAGGAGCAGTGAATGACTTAACACACCATTTCTTTATGCATGTATGCTTTGGGTTGTATTTCTTGATCATGAAGCAGTTGATTCTCCCATCAAATGATGCAGACAAGGTCCAAGGGCACCCATCTTCACAAATGGCATTCAGTCTTTTCCTATCATTTCTAGGGCACCTAATGTCAACTCTCTCCTGACAGCTGTACTCTTTGATAGCTTTCCTAAGGAACTCAACAGATCCAAAGGTCTGGCCAACTTGAAACTTTGGTTTAGTCAGGTCTTCCTCTCTAAAACTTTTGAAATTCAGCTTCACCTTATCTTCATCAGAGGATGGCAGACAAATATCCACATCTTTAGTAGGATCATCAACTTCTTCTTGGACTGCTGGTCCTTTGCCCTTCTCACAATCAACATGTTTGTCAAACAAGTCATCATCATCCTGCAGATCAATGTCTGAATCAACAATTTGTGGAATGTAAGCTTCATCTGAATCCTGCACTACTGTGTCTGCTGCATCCATGTTCAACAACCTACAGGATTTCCTTGCCCTAAACCCAAACTGAGATGAAAGGTAAGTAGTTCCAGGCTGGGGTGGACTTGGTATGAAATCATCTTCTTCTGACTCTGCTCCACTTTCTGACTCTGCTTCATCTTGCTCATGATCTTGATCAGAATCATGCTCTTGATCATGCTGAGCCAGCTCCTGTTCCACTACAGTGAGCTCAGCCTGCTCCTCTTGCTCCTCATGCTCTTGATCATGCTGAGCCAGCTCCTGTTCCACTACAGTGAGCTCAGCCTGCTCCTCTTGCTCCTCATGCTCTTGATCATGCACTTGCTCTTTCTTTGGCCTACTTCCACTGAATTTGGCAAATGGAGGATCCTCATCATCAGAATGAAGAGGAACAGGAGAAATATATGATCTCAGGCTGTCATCATGATCAAGAAATATTTGCTGAAAATGATTCCCATTAAGAACACAATCCTTCATGTTCTCTGTCATAGTGTTGTCTCCCATCTTAATATCTCTTAATCCATTCTTGTACACTGTCAAGCCAGGAACACACAAATAAACCCTGATTTTGCCCTCAAACTCATATTCAATTTCCTCCACTAGACTGGCAACAACATCAGGTGTCCAATTATCTATGTCACAGTAATCATACCAAATGGAGTGACCTTTGTGATAACCCCTATGCTAGCCAGCACACAGAAAGTAGCCACCATGTATTACCTCAATAGAGAAGTGGTTGCTTAAGTGACCTGCAAAACAATCAAGTTGAAAAAGTTTAGACATTTCAGACTACAGAGAGGTTCAGACAGTTCAAAACATTCAGACTTTTTTACTTTTTCAGAAAGAAAAACACATATTGGGGCAGGAGAGGCTCCAATTAACAAATGTATGATCTTACTGGTCGAAAAGCAACCATCTTTGGTCAATCTGAGACAATGTAATTACAAATGACAACAATTTTTGGTCCAATTAACACTCTGACAGGAAAGCAAACTTTACTGCTTAAACCCTAGACCCCTGGACCGATGAATTGGGGGGGTGGGGTGGGAGATAGAACCATAACCATTCCAGATCTCTACAAACATGGCCATCTACTGCAAACCCCCCATGACACAGCCCTATTTTTGTCCTGTCAGAAAGATCCCCACTAACTGCTAAAACCCTACCACCCCCCACACCCAATCCGTCAGATACTAGAACAAACGGCCAAACCCTAGCTCCCACGCGTAATTGATGCGTCCAAGAACTCGTTATGGGAGCTAAATTGCACAGATCGAGCAAAGGAGCTGCTGGCGACGGCGACGTACCGTACAGGGGCGGCGAGGCATCATCACGGCGACGCGAAGGAGCAAGAGGCACGTCGCGCAGGCCCCTCCCAAACGGCGCGGACGGCGGCGGCTCAGCATCCGACGACGTGCTCATGGAGCCACCGTCGACGCCAACGACGCCCGACCTCGGCAGCGACGATGAGGAGAAAGGTGGGAGCAGAGAGAGGGGTTGCGGGAGCAGAGAGGGGTAGCGGGAGCAGAGAGAGGAGCGAAACGGTGCGGTCCGACCAGGTGCGTCGCTGTTTAATGAGTGGGTGCGGTCCGACCAGGTGCGCGAATTTGCAAAAAAAACCTCCAGCCTTCTACTATTTACGCACAAGTGGACAGGTGCTGCACAAGTGGCGGTCAAAGCACAGTTGGCAACGGTTGACTCGGCCAAGTCAGCAAATACGTAGCTCAATTCGTATATATGGACCAAAGTGAACCCCCTGCGCAAGTACATGGACTGTATTTCGGGTATTCTGAAGTAGTGGTACTTAAGTGTCAACCAGCTCAATTACATGGATCTATGGCGAATTTTTCTCATTTGCAAAGGTCTCGTATAAATCATGAATCAGAGTTGCCTTGTCCTTGCTCTTGACCACTATGTCATCCATGTAGGCTTCCACATTTCTATGTATTTGTGGCTCAAAAGCGTCATGGACTACCCTTGCAAATGTTGAACCAGCATTCTTTAAACCGAAAGGCATCCGTATGAAACAGTATGTGCCACATCGAGTGATGAATGCGGTCTTCTCCTCATCCTCTTCTGCCATGAAGATCTGATGGTATCCTGAGTATGCGTCAAAAAATGAAAGCAAGTCACATCCGGCCGTGGAGTCAACAATCTGGTCAATGCGCGGCAAGGGAAATGGGTCTTTGGGACAAGCTTTATTGAGATCGGTAAAGTCGATACAAAGCCTCCATTTCCTGTTTGCCTTGCGCACGACTACAGGATTGGCCAAGCACGTAGGCTGGAGCACTCCTCTGACAAGGCCTGCTGCTTCCAACTTCTTGATTTCTTCTGTGATGAATTCCTGGCGCTCCACTGCTTGTTTCCTGACCTCTGCTTGACGGGCCGCGCATTAGGACAGACGGCAAGATGGTGCTCGATTAATTTCCTAGGAACACCGGGGATGTCAGACGGTTGCCACGCAAACACGTCGGCGTTAAACTGCGAGAAAAGCAGCGGCGCTTTCCTATTTAGGGTCGAGAGTGGCACTAATGGTGAAGGTACCACCAGTGCCGTCCTCCTTGGCGGACACCTTCTTGGTCTCTGGCGGAGCTGCCATTGTCTTCTTACACTTGCCGGTGGAGCTCGATGGTGCGTCCTCGACGGTAGCGCAGCACTCCGAAAAGGTGCGCTTGCCGGAGTGGGCATCAGAACTCTTGCCGGACTTGGTCTTCTTCTTCCCCCCGGGAGCTTCAGCGGCAAGTGACTTGCAATCTGTTGCGGCTGCTGCTTCCTGGTAGATCTTATCGGCGCAGATAAGAGCATCCTTCTTGTCGCCAGGGACAGAGATGACACTTATCGGGCCTGGCATCTTCAGCATGTTGTATGCATAGTGAGAGGCTGCCATGAATTTGGCGAGTCTTTGGCCGAGTATCCCATTGTAAGGCAATGGAAAGTCAGCAACCTCAAAAGTGACCCTCTCAGTCCTGAAGTTCAACTCGCTGCCAAATGTCACCGGCAACGTGATCTTTCCCTTCGGCTTGCTCCTTCCCGGATTGATTCCTTGGAATGTGTCGGTCTCTTCGAGCTCGCTGTCAGGGATCTGGAGTTTCTGGAATACCGCGGACGAGATCAGGTTCAAGCCGGCCCCGCCGTCAACTAGCATCTTAGTGACCTTGAGGTTGCGGATAGTTGGTGAAACCAACATCGGCAAGCACTCGACCGCAGTTATGCGATCCGGGTGGTCCTCAATATCAAAGATGATAGGCGTGCTGGACCATTTCAGAGGCTTGCTGGACCATTTCGACGGGTGGTTCTGCCGCATTGACTTCCCACACCCACTGCTTGAGCTGGCGGTGTGAAGTATGCAGAGAAGCACCGCCGTCAACACACAGGATTTCTGTGGCTTTCTGGAACTCCTGCTCTTCGGTGTCGTCGTCATCCATATCTTCATCGTCGTCGTCATCGTCATCCTTGTCGCGACCGCGGGGAGGTTTGTCTCCTTGCCACTGCTTGGCCTTGCCGCGGCGTCCTCCTCGGCCGGGGCTTTTCTTGCCGGATCCTCCAGCACCTTCTTGGGCCTTCTCCTTGTTGCGTCGCTCGTATTCAGCCTTTTGCTGCTTGACAAGCTGCTCGACCTTCTTGCAGCTCTGGAGGTCATGGCCCTTGGTGCGGTGGATCTTGCAGTAATGCTTGTTGGTGCCGTCCTGCTTGTCGGCGACCGCCACAGCCTGGCAATTGGTGCATGCGGCAGTCTCCTTGCCGGAGCTACCAGCTTTGGCCTTCTTGGCGCCGCCTCCGTTGCCGGACTGCTCAACGACTATCACATCTTTCCCTTTCTTCTTCCTGTAGTTCTGCCGCCGGTTTTTCCTTGCCGGGGCAGCATCCTCGCTATCAGATCCTCCTGCTCCTGTATTCTCTCCGGGGAGTTTCCTCCCTTCCTCAGCACGTGCGCACTTGTCGGCCAGGGCATATAGCTCACTGACATCTCTGATCTTGCACATCGCCATCTCATCCGACATCCTGCTGTTTCGCACGTTCTGATGAAACGCGCTGATGACCGCGGCAGGGTGGACATCTAGGATGTTGTGCTGTACACGGCTGAATCTCTGAATGTACTTGTGCAGGGGCTCTCCTTCCTTCAGGCGGCGGATGAAGGTCGCTCTCTTAGGCCATGAGGCTTGTGGCCGCCGGTAAAGGCGCCGACAAACTGATGGCATAGGTCTGCCCAGGAGGATATGGAGTTGTCCGGCAAGTGCATGAGCCAGGACCTGACATTGGGCTTGAGCACCAGCAGGAAGTAGTTGGCAAGGATCTTGTCGTCCGCCCGGCAGCTTGCACCGCGATGGTGTAGATGCTTGAGGAACTCCGACGGATCGCGACTTGCCGCCATACTTCTCTGTACGCGTCTGGTTTGAAATTCTTCATCTTTGGGCCTTCAGACTTGCCGCAGCTCACGAGTGAACGCAGGGCAACCTACCGCGTACGGCAAGTCGCCTAGTTCCCCTGGCGCATGCATGTCGACAGAGGGCCCAGCGCGCTGGTCCGATTGACGCCGCGCTTCTCTTCGGCACTCGGTGCGAGTACGAGCGTCTTCTTGCTGTCATTCGTGAAGAACTTGGCGCTGATCGTGACAAGCTCGTGGATCTGACGATGTAGTTGAGTCGCTGTCGAGGTAGATCCGGCGAGTCGGCGATCTTGGCCTTCGGGGCGGAGAGTGCACGGTGGTTGCACCCCCACCGGTTTTGTCGCCATCGGCTCGTGCCTGGCAGTCTTGCCGCGGCCGCGATGTACTCGGCTGCCGTGGAGTGTCGCCGTTGGCGAAGCCAATGAGACTCTGAATGGTGGCCCTCCACTCGTCGATCTTGTCTGCCGTTGGAGGGTAATCCAGGAGCAGTTGAGCTCGCGCCAAAGCTTCTGCTAGAGTGGTGGGTGGCAGTGGCGAACGGTGCGAGGAGCGGGATATGCTCGGACTTCTAAGCGTGTTGGAAGGAGCGATATCCGTCGAGCGATCGATGTCTCGCTCGTGCCAGCATGTTGGCGTGCATGCTGGTCTTGAGCACCCCGAGATCCACCGGCCCGATCTTGGTCCAACGAACGTATGGTACCGCAAGTACCATGATGCTGTCGGTCCCATGTGGTGGTGGGATGGTCCCTGGGATGGGCGTGGTGCATGTACGGACGCCGAGGTCTGCGCAGCCTTGTCCTTGGACCTGGCAACACCGTGAGCTCCCTCGTCGACGCCCGTTCTTCCGCCGGCGTCTACCCCACCACCCGTTTGCTCCGGTGGTGGTGGGATCGACGCGGACGGAGTAGCCGCCTCCAAAGCCTTCTTCTTCGGTGGCATGTCGATGAAAAAGATGAAGATCTAGCTCGTGTGAACGCTGGATCAAGTTCACACAACCTCGACGCCCCTACCTGGCGCGCCAAAGATGTCGAGGAAGCTGATCCATGAACACCTATGGGACCGGCGGACCGGGCCCCTTTCGGTTCGGCGGGGGGTGGAGATCGCACGAAGAGCGGATCAAGGCGAAGCACACGAGCAGTTTACCCAGCTTCGGAGCTCTCCGGAGAGATAATACTCCTACTGCTGCATGTCTGAGTGTATTGAGTTCTTGCTCGGGCGCTGAGTGCTCTGAGACACGCTAGCTGCTAACGAGACCGAGCGTGAGTGTTTTTCGCCTTGAACCCCTCTCGTTGCGCATGGGCCTCCTTTTATATGCTCAAGGGGTCACCGACAGGTGGCAACGTAGACAAGGGTAAAAATGGAAAGGTGTTGCGGTTGGTACAACTACCTGTACAGTGTATCATACCTAACCCTCACGGCAGGGGACAAAGGCATTAAATGCCCGTCTGCGTCGCTCAAATAGTGCAAAAAAGGGACCGTCAGGGACGCTACCGCTTGCCACGATGGCAATCTTGTCAGCGCCGCTTGCCACAAGCGCCGCTGGCTGCACAGACCTCTTGCCACGCGCTACCGAAAGGTCCTGGCGACACGTTGGTGGATGTCTTTGGGCGCAGACTGAGTGGTAGCTTGCGCGCAAGCGCCTTGCCCCGGTTGTTGTCTTGTCGCGTCCGGAGCTTGTCGCCATGGCCTCGCCGGACGCGTGGCGCGTCGCGGCAAGTTCCTTGAGATGCCTTGGTTGGCCTTCCCGGCAAGCTCCTCTTGCCGGGGCCTTGTCTCCTTGGCTTGAATACTTTGCTCTTGAATGGCTCCAAAGGAACCACGGAGGACCTTGGCGGTCACCCGGCAAGCCTTGTCACGGGGTGCTGCGACTGCCCGTGCACAAGTTCGGGATACTAGGGTACCCCTACTCTAGTACACCGACAAAATCCCTACTTCCCTCTGCGAAGGGACTTTCTATTTACTTTATGCAATTTTTATTTTTACTTGAGTCTCCTTCTTCTCTTATAAATCACCAACTAAGGGGCACTATGATCGTACTTGAGAATTGCGTGTAGCTAATATGCGAGTGTGTTTCATGAATCGATCAATGATTGAGCATAATGGGCTAGGGATAACTTGCTTTAGCATTAATATTTTGAGAAGACATGGTTTGATGTGCTTGAGTATTAAAGTCTTCATGTCAAAACTAGACTATAGCTTTGAATCATATAAAAGTCCAAATGTCCATGCTACAAAGAAAATAATATCTGTTGAACATGTCAGGCAGCATTCCTCATCAAAATTTCTGTTTTTATCATTTACCTACTCGAGGACGAGAAGGAATTAAGCTTGGGGATGCTGATACATCTCCAATGTATATATAATTTTTGATTGTTTCATGTTGTTATACTATCATTATTGGATGTTTTAAAATCATTCTATAGCAACTTTATATCATTTTTTGGGACTAACCAATTGACATAGTGCCAAGTGCCAGTTGTAGTTTTCTGCATGTTTTTTACATCGCAGGAAATCAAACGGAGTCCAAATGCAACGAAACTTGTGTGGATTTTTTCTGGACCAGAAGACACCTGTTGGGCCAAGAAAGTACCTAAGGGGAGCTCCGAGGGGAGCACAACCCACTATGGCGCGCCTGGGGGCCTAGGCGAGCCGAGGTGGGCTGTGCCCACCTCGGCCGCCTCCCGCACCGCCTCTTTTCTCTATAAATACCCCAATATTCCAGAAACCCTAGGGGAGTCGACGAAAATCAATTCCAGCCGCTGCAAGTTCCAAAACCACCAGGTCCAATCTAGACACCATCACAGAGGGGTTCATCATCCTCTTAGTGCCTCTCCGATGATGCATGAGTAGTTCATTGTAGACCTTCGGGTCCTTAGTTCGTAGCTAGATGTCGTCCTCTCTCTCTTTTGATTCTCAATACAATGGTTTCTTGGAGATCTATTTGATGTAACTCTTTTTGTGGGGTGTTTGTTGCGATCCTATGAACTATAAGTTTATGATCAGATCTATGTTTTTATTCATGAAAGTTAGTTGAGTCTTTTGATCTCTTATATTCATGATTACTTATAGTCTCGTATTTGTTCATCAAATCGTTGGTTTAGTTAGGCCGCTAGGTCGATTTTTCTTGCCATGGGAAGAGGTGCTTTGTGATGGATTCGATCTTGCGGTGCTTGATCCCAGTGACAGAAGGGGAACCGGCACGTATGTATCGTTTCGATTAAGGATAACAAGATGGGGTCTATTTCTACATAAATAGATCTTGTCTACATCATGTTATCATTCTTATAGCATTACTTCGTTTCTCCATGAACTTAATACACTAGATGCATGCTGGATAGCGGTCGATGTGTGGAGTAATAGTAGTGGATGCAGGCAGGAGTCGGTCTACTAATCTTGGACGTGATGCCTGTATAATGATCACTGCATGGATATTGTCATGATTATTTGAAGTTCTATCAATTGCCCAAAAGTAATTTGTTTACCCACCGTATGCTATTTTTCTCGAGAGAAGCCACTAGTGAAATATACGGCCCCCGGGTCTCTTCTTTATCATATTTGCCTTCGAGATCTATTTTTATTCACTTTTATTTTCAGATCTATATTTCCAAAAACCCCAAAATACTTTTCTGCAATTTATTTAATTCGCGATCTATTTATTAAATCTATTACAACTTTCTCCTGTCAACTCGCCAATTTCTGGCACCATTACGTGAAAGGGATTGACAACCCCTTTAACACGCCGGGTTGCAAGTATTTTTTCTTTGTGTGCAGGTACCGTTTACGTAGTGTTGCCTGGTTCTCCTACTGGTTCAATAAACTTGGTCTCATCACTAAGGGAAATACCTGCCGTTGCTATGTTACATCATCCTTTCTTCTTTGAGGAAATACTGACGTAGTTCAAGCCATCATCAATGCTTTTCAGAGTAATTCTAATGCCTTTTCTCTCATAATACGCAAGGTTCACACAAAGAGGGAGAATACCGGCAGCTGGAATTCTGGACCTGAAAAAGTTACGTCAGGCCACCTATTCTACACAACTCCAAATGAGCTAAAACTTCATAAGAATTATTGGAGCAAATAAAGGGGGCCCACCAGGTGGCACAACCCACCTAGGCAGCCCTGGTGGGTTGTGCCCTCCTCGGCCCACCTCCAGTGCCCATGTTCTCGTATATAAGTCATTTTGACCTAAAAAAATAGGAGAGCATTTTCGGGATGAAGCGCCGCCGTCTCGAGGTGGAACTTGGGCAGGAGCACTTTTGCCCTCCGGCGGAGCGATTCCGCCGGGGGAACTTTCCACCCTGAGGGGGAAATCATTGTCATCATCATCACCAACACCTCTCCCATCTTGGGGAGGGCAATCTTCATCAACATCTTCGACAACACCATCTCCTCTCAAACCCTAGTTCATCTCTTGTGTTCAATCTTTGTACTAGAACCTTAGATTGGTGCTTGTGGGTGACTAGTAGTGTTGATTACATCTCGTAGTTGATTACTTTTTTGAGGATATCT
The DNA here is from genome assembly GCA_021437245.1 of Aegilops speltoides. Classification (NCBI taxonomy): domain Eukaryota; kingdom Viridiplantae; phylum Streptophyta; class Magnoliopsida; order Poales; family Poaceae; genus Aegilops; species Aegilops speltoides. The sequence goes on from CM038142.1 coordinate 229,095,163, forward strand.
CGTAGTTGATTACTATATGGTTTATTTGGTGGAAGATTATATGCTCAGATCCATTATGATATTTAATACCCCTATGATCTTGAGCATGATTATCATTTGTTAGTAGTTACTTTTGTTCCTGAGGTCACGGGAGAAATCTTGTTGCAAGTAATTATGTGAACTTGATATATGTTTGATATTTTGAGGATATGTATGTTGTGGTTCCATTAGTGGTTTCATGTTAACGTCAACTACACGACACTTCACCTTATTAGGGCCTAACGGAATGCATTGTGGAGTAGTTATTAGATGATGGGTTGCAAGAGTGACAGAAGCTTAAACCACAGTTTATGCGCTACTTCGTAAGGGACTGATTTGGATCCAAAAGTTTAGTTCTATGGTTAGATTTTATCTTAATACTTTTCTCTTAGTTGCGGATCTTGCGAGGGGGTTAATCATAAGTAGGAGGTTTGTTCAAGTAAGAACATCACCTAAGCACAGGTCCACCCACATATCAAATATCAAAGTAGCGAACACAAATCAAACCAACATGATGAAAGTGACTATATGAAATTCCCGTGTACCCTCAAGAACACTTTGCTTATCATAAGAGACTATTTTGGCCTGTCCTTTGCCTCAAAAGGATTGGGATACCTTGCTGCACTTTTGTTACCGTTACTGTTACTTGCTCGTTACAAATTAACTTACTATCATACTACTAGTTACTTATAATTTCAGTGCTTGCAGAGAATACCTTGCTGGAAACCACTTGCCATTTCCTTCTGCTCCTCATTGGGTTTGACACTCTTACTTATCGAAAGGACTAGATTGACCTCCTATACTTGTGGGTCATCAAGGCTCTTTTCTGGCGCCATTGCCGGGGAGCATAGCTATATTTGTTGAGTCACTTCGGATTATTATCAAATTATCACTATGAAGAATCTGAAGGATACCAAGACTTAGATATTTCCCTCTAAGATGAGGGGAGGTAAGGAGCTACCATCTAGCTCTGCACTTGATTCACCTTCTGTTATGAGTAGACTTGCAACACCACCACATGTTAATAATCCTATTTTGTCGCAAGTCATTGATGATGCTACTTCTGCTATGAATGATACTCATGATGATGCTAGTACCTTGCTTTGATGATAATGTGCCACTAGGTGAATTTTTTGATGAACAACTTTCTAGAACTAAAGCTTTTGAGAATGCTGAAACTCATGAAATTACGGAAACCGATCAAGAGCTTGAAACTCAAAATCTTGAAACACCTATTAGACCTAGCTCTCCTAGATATGAATTGCCAGAAGTGCCTGAGGGTTATGCTATGGATGAGGAGACAGCTTGAGACTTTCTTCCTTGCAATGATAGAGATGATGTTAAGAAATTATTATGCAAACTGAAAGAGAAATCTTTGAATTCTAGAATGAAATATGATCCTAAGTTTGCTACTTCACCTATCTTTGTTGATGACAAGGATTATGAATTCTCTGTCGACCTAGAGTTAATTACTTTGGTTGAATCTGATCCTTTCCATGGTTGTGAAGCTGAAACTGTTGTGGCACACCTTACCAAGTTGAATGATATAGCTACCCCATTTTCTCAAGATGAGAAGATTCACTATTATTATATTCTCATATTATTTCCGTTCTTGTCGGGGGAAACTGATCCACGAACACCTATGGGACCGGCGGACCGAGCCCCTTTTGGTTCGGCAGGGGGCGGAGATCGCACGAAGAGCGGATCAAGGCGAAGCACACAAGCGGTTTACCCAGCTTCGGAGCTCTCCGGAGAGATAATACTCGTACTGCTGCATGTTTGAGTGTATTGAGTTATTGCTCGGGAGCGCTGAGTGCTATAGTACACACTAGCTGCTAACGAGACCGAGCGTGAGTGTTTTCTGCCCTCCAACCCGCCTCTACGTTGCGCATGGGCCTCCTTTTATATGCTCAAGGGGTCACCGACAGGTGGCAACGTAGACAAGGGTAAAAATGGAAAAGTGTTGCGGTTGGTACAACTACCTGTACAGTGTATCATACCTAACCCTGACGGCAGGGGACAAAGGCATTAAATGCCCGTCTGCGTCGCCCAAATAGTGCAAAAAGGACCGTCAGGGACGCCACCGCTTGCCACGATGGCAATCTTGTCAGCATCGCTTGCCACCGCGTACCGCTGGCTGCACAGCCTCTTGCCACACGCGCCTGGAAAGGTCCCAGGGCAACACGTTGGTGGATGTGCTGGAGCGTAGGTACAGAGTGGTAGCTTGCCGCGGCAAGCGCCTTACCGCGGTCGTTGTCTTGTCGCGTCCGGAAGCTTGTTGCTCACCGGGCCTCGCCGGGACGCATGGCGTGTCGCGGCAAGTTCCTTGAGGTGCCTCGGTTGGCCTTCCCGGCAAGCTCCTCTTGCCGGGGCCTTGTCTCCTTGGCTTGAATACTTTGTTCTTGAATGGCTCCAAAGGAACCACGGGGGACCTTGGCGGTCACCCGGCAAGCCTTGTCGCGGGGTGCTGCGACTGCCCGTGCACAAGTTCGGGATACTAGGGTACCCCTACTCTAGTACACCGGCAGAGCCCCGGCCTGGGCCACACTGCAGCCGAAGGCTGTTGGCGAGGCCCAAAATAGGGCACGGGCACGCGCGGCCTGGGTTACGCCGTATCTTACTCCGTATCCACCGCGCTCTCCCCGAACGGCACGCGTTGAATGTGGCATCGTGGGAGAGATCGTGGGTGGTTTCTTTATTCGGAAAGACGGAACGTCCGCCCCCCCTCTTCCTCCTCATCTTCAGACAGTCCGCCGCAAGCAGATCCCCCAGCTCCACCAAGAAGGCGTCTCCGCAAGGCCGGGGACGTAGCGGGGCGGTAGACGAGTTGACAACCGTCGCGCCATGCGACGCGCTCCACCGTGGCACCTCACGCCGCGGGGCGGTAGACGAGTTGACAACCGGAGCACCTCATGCCGCTGCGGCAACTGGAGCGGGGTCCTCGCGAACCACCGCTTCTGCTTCTGCCGCTCATCACGCCGCGTCGGCGGCCGGTGCTGGGTCGTCTCAGACCACCGCTACTACTCCCGCCAAGCGGCTAAGGGAAACTACTCCTCCGCCTCGTCGCGCCGGAGGTGAGCCAGACTTCGACATCTCCGCGGTCAGCTCCGACGAGGAAGAAGAAGAGTAAGATTCTCTGTTGTACTTGTAGTTCTTCAATTCTTGCTGTTTTGTCTTGTATCTAATTTTCTTTACTCCGAATCCATTCCTTTTCAGGGCTCTGGCCCAGAGAGCGGCGAAGAGAGCCAAGGGTCCCGGTGATTGTCATCGAGGACGAACCCACCGCGACAACGGGGGGTGTGTCCGAGACCACCTTGCCGGACCCGGCAACTATTCCCCAAAGCAGCCCCCAGCGCAGCCCCCAGCGTAAGTATATGGTTTACTTCTCGCTGTTAGGCGCGCATGGGTGCTCTTTCTTTGCTGACATCTGACTATTGGTTTGTGTAGGAGCAGAGCAGCCTCACCAGGAGCGCCCGGAAGCCGCCCCCGACATGCCATCTACTTCTACTACACCGCTAAGGGAGGGTTCCCCGGCAAGGGAGCGTTCTCCGGCAAGGGAGAAGTCTCCGGCAAGGGAGAGTTCTCCGGCAAGGGACAACACCAGCGACCCCCCGGTGGCGGAGACCGTGACTGTAGAACTTCCCTTGGGTTCTTCTTCTTCTGACATTCTTTTTGGATATTTGCTTGACTTTTCTCCCTCTTCCGGTCTTCAGACCCACCTGTCACAGAGCCGATGGAGACCGAGGTTGCCGGCGAGGAGAACGCGCTGGCAATACCGACGCACGCCATTGTCATCAAGAAGCGGTAGCCGATGATCCCGCCGCGAAGAGGCCGCCAGCTACCGCCCGCGAAGCGGGCGAGGGTCAGCGATCGCCTTGGCCCCGAGGCCACAGAGCGCCAGCGCTTCTGCCGACCGCCGATCCCTCCGGCGCCGCCGCATCGGACTCGAAGAGCCCCACCTGGCGCCTATTTGAAGGCGGCGATGGCGTCTTCATCAAGCTCCCCTGGGCGCCAAGCTCCAGGGCGCCGGTCGAAGGAGAAATCTTGGATGGAGAGGTGCTCGCCTCAGCTGGGCTGACGCTGGTTGACGCGCCGAGCAGCAGCAGCGGCGAGCCTGAGGCGGAGCAGCTGCTGCGGAAGCTGCTGTCGCTCTACCACGCTCGGCAGGCCAAGGTGGAATCCCGAGAAGCGCTTGTCGCGAAGGCGGGAGTGGACATCGAGAAGCGCGCGGAGGAGCTCCGGGGTCGCAACCAGGAAGTTCTCCGGTCCCTGGCCGAGAAGCGGGAGCAACTCGCTGAGGAGCGGAAAGCCTTCCTCCTTGAGATGGCTGAAGTTGAAGGGCAACAGCGGCTTGCCGCCGAGGAGCTGTCTGCGCGGGAGGGCGAGTTGGCGCAGCGGAAGGTCAACCTTAACAACCACGAGGAGGAGCTTGTTGCGCACGTGCAAACATTCAGCGGGGCCCTCAAGGAAGCAGAAGATGCTACCGCAGCTGCCGTGGCCACCAAGAAGGAGCTGGAGACGAAGGTGGTGCAGCTGGAGGCTGATCTCAAGGCGAGGGGTGAAGAGCTTGCCGCGCTCAAGCGTGTCACACCCTAGCTAGTTCATGCATTAGAGTGTTGCATCATGTCTATTTCATTTAACAGAAACTTGAAATGGGGATGACAGAACCCCCAGCCCCTCTGAATCAAACTAGGGTTTACTAAAAATATTTTCGATGAACCTAAAATGTCCTTCTAAAATGTCCATCATTTTTGTCTTGGTTCAGAACCTCTGCCAAAAGTGATGCACAATTTCCTAGGTCATCCTAAGGTCTTTGAATTAAATCATAAGTATTTGAATTTGGACATTTAAAATTTATAAAATATTTCAAATGCTCAAATATTCCCAAACTAAAATGTTCCATGTTGGAAATATTCCAACTAAGGACCAGGTGCAGTTTGGTGAATTTTGGAGTTCCCTAGGTATTTTTAGAAATTCAACAAAGTTACAGAAGAATATAGAAAACGGAAAATAAAAGAAGGAAGGAAACTGACCTGGCAGCCCACCAGCAAGCCCACCTGGCCGGCCCAGCCCGGCCACCGCTCCAGCGAGCTGCTTGGCTCGCCAGGCAGGCAGCCAAGGTGCTCGACGGCGGCACCGCAGTGCGCCACGCAGCTGCTCGTCGCCTTGCTTCCCCCATTCGCCGCCTAGCTGGCCTGGACGAGCTCCACGTCGCGCCCCGAACCCCCTGGACACGTCCATTCGCCCCCAGCTCCTCTCCCTCGCTCTCCCACGCCATGGCCGATGCCACCGTCGCCGCACCGCCGCCGTAGTCGTGCTCCCCGTCGTCTCCATGCCGCGCCACCGTGTCCAGAAGCTTCGCCACCCTCTACTCCTTCGAGCTAGCCGAGCCCCGAGCGCTCGTGTGCCCCGAAGCCACCGCACCGACCTCGACCGAACGGCCATCGCCGGAGATCCCCTTCGCCGTCGCCGCCGCACCAGCTCGTCCCCGACCGCACCGTCCGTTCCCTCATGACTGCAGTGAGCTAGGCTAACTCCTTCCCCTTCTTTCTCTCACTCCCGTGCACCACAGCGAGCACACGTAGCTCACCCACACACGCCGCCACGGAGCTCGTCGCCGACGTGCCTCCGGCTAACCACCGGCCACCCCACCTTGCCTAACTTACTCACCGTGCTCCCAGAAGCTCAGCACACCTCACCACGGGCCTCGCCGTGCCCCTAGCATTGGATTCATCTTCACCCGACTCCGGCGACCGCCAAAGTCGTCGCCGGCGCCAACTCCGGCCACCCCGAGCTGAACCACCACCACCAAGAGCTGCGGCTTGTCCCCAGCGTCACGTAGGTGCTCTCCGCCGTCCATTTGGTCGCCGGAATGCCAAAATGCACTTTCGCCGCCGCATCTGGCCTCGCCGGCGGCTAGACGCCGGCGTGTTTGACATTGACCTTGACCAGGGTGGGCCCAGGTTGACCCCCCCGGGTCTATGACATGTGGGGCCCCTCTGCTAATTAACCCAGTTTAGCTTAAAACTCAATTTAGTTAGTTTAATTATTTACTGACATGCGGGACCCACTGGTCAGTTTGACCTGGACCAGCCCGTTGACCACTGACGTCATCCTGACGTAATCTTGTGTGATAATTTAATTACTGGAATTACTTTTACACAGGAAATTCCAGAAAAATGCTACAAACTTCAAAAAATCATAGAAATTAATTTGTAACTCCAAATGAAACAAATTATATATGAAAAATGATCAGAAAAATCCAATCTTTCCATCTGTACTGGTTTCATGCATGTTTAAACAAGCTAACCTGCTGTTTATCACAGAACAAGGTAAAGCACTTGAAATGGCAACTTATGAGTTTGAACTTTGAATCTTTGGTTCAAATTAGCTCAAACCCATCTGTTCTTAGTTGCATTAGCCCAATACACTCATTTTGCCATGTCTCATGCATGCATCATATTGTTGCATACTGTTTGGTAATGTTTGTGTATCGGTGCTCTCTGCGGCAGGTTCTGCCCCCGAGGAGTACCGTGATAACCCCAACGAAGAGCAATACCAGTGCACCGACCCATCAGGCAAGCAACCAACCATTTGATCATATCAATAAAATCCCATGTTCTTGCTCCTGCTCTCTTTTACTGCATTAAGACAACGCGATTCAAACTGCTGTGTGCTGCGGTAGTTGAACCCATTTCCTCTGCATGACCTGTCATTGCCACAGTAACTAGATGAAACCCACTAGCATGTGTAGGAGTTGATTGAGCCATATGGTTGTGTTGTTCCTACCTTGCTATGCATGCTATGCTTAGAGTCGTGTCAGGTCTGGTTCATCTGGGTGATGGGCTAGAGTGAAATGATCATGTCAGTATGAGAGCAAGGTGGTGAACACGATTTGGTAAAGGTATCGATGAGAGGCCAGGTAGGAGTACATGGTGGGTTGTTTCATTGAGGCCGTCCTTAAGCACTGAGATCTGTATGTGTGATTTAGAATCAGCTACTACCATACATTGGGCCCTGAAATATGACACCGCTCGACTTCTTATTCACCCTAGTCCTCTGTCCAGGAGTTGCAAGTAGTTTCTGGTGTTTGGAGCTTACTGGAGGCCATGGACAGCGCTGACCGTAGGGGTGGGCTGTGATGTGGTAGGTACGTGGCCGGGTGTACCGGATGCCCGTTTGCTATCTCGGGAACCCTGCTCACATCGTTTCGGGCTGTGAGCGAAACTTCGTCCGGATCTCCTCATGGATGGAACCCAAATAGGCGATAAACTTGGACTAGAGACTTGAGTGTCTAGGTAGGTCGTGGTCTACACCCACGTCGGCTTTCGCTTGAAGTCTGCCGAGCACATGTCATGTGCAGACGCTAAGTGGTGTAAACATGTATGAAGAAGTACACCCCTGCAGGGTTAACATCATCTATTCGAATAGTCGCGTCCTCGGTAAAGGACTGCTTGGTTGCCTATACAGTTCATATACAAGTAAATGGAAACTACTAAAAGCCTCAAGATAAGCGTGAGTGCCGAGGATGGCTCTTCCAGTAGGAAGGCGGAGGTGGATCCTCGGTAGTGTATTGAAGTGGTGAGTAGTGGACTCGAGTCATAAAACTATTTAAAGTTGGAGTCTCGTGGGATAGCTTAGCCACGAGTCAAAGCTGGCTTGTCGCAATAACCCCACCAACCCTTCTTGATAATATGCATGTATGTAGGATCGATGTATGTCTTCTTGAGTACCTTTGTACTCATGTTGCTTTAATTTACATTTTTCAGAAGATGCCACAAACCCTTCCGACGGGTTCTTCGTAGACGTTGACATCGATGAGTAGACTAAGGCCCAGGTGGTGATCCTGAGCAAGTGAAGGACCATGTAGTATAGCACTACTAGGGAAAAGCCTACCAGCAGCGCGGGTTTTGGGCCTATTAGTAGCGCGGGTACCCGCGCTACTAATAAGGTGCTACAGCTAACTTATAGCGATGGCGGGTACAACCAGCCACAGCTAACGTATAGCAGTAGCGTGGGTAGAAACCCGCGCTACTACTAATCTGTAGCGCGGGAATTTTTTTTTTTGAAATTTTTTTGAAATTTTTTTTTTGAATTTTTTCCCTAATTTTCAAATTTCGGAATTATTTTAACCTCTAATCACCCCTCCCTCATCGCTGCTCAATTTAATCTCTAATCACCCCTCATCATTCCAAATCATCTAACTTCCTGACGGTCACCCATCCTCTCACTACTCCAACTGAGCACGCTTAACTCCGCCGGGTTCTATTCTCCCTCGCTTCCAAGTCTCGCACTTGTTGTTTTCCTGACAATAGTAAGATGTCAATCCTATTAACCTCAGGAATTTAGCTTGAGCATGAAGTCACACATTTCACTGTTTGTGTTTGAAACTATTGTTCTCTAAAAGATTAGTAACACTAATATTTCTTGAATAATTAGTTTGACCATAGTTTGACCATAGTTTGACCAGATTTGACCACAGTTTGACCATAGTTTGACCAGATTTGACCAAAATTAAAAAAAAACTAAAATAATTATTTAGTAACACTAATATTCTTGAATAATTAGTTTGACCATAGTTTGACCAGATTTAACAAAAATTAAAAAAAACTGAATTTTTTTCAATTTTTTTGCCTCCAGATCTTAAAAGCCCCGTAACTTTTTTTCTGTTAGGCTTTTGAGGATTTTAAAAATGTTTAACGGATGTAACTTTTCGAGTAGATGCTTTTTCATATAAAAAACTTTTTCATCCGAGTTCGTATGCAAAAGTTATGGCCATTTTACAATTTTTCAGAGAGATTTTGCAAATAAAGTCGAAATTCATATTTGTAAATTTTCCCAACAACTAGACCACATATCACATGGGAAACTTATTTTCTTTTATTTTTTGACATTTTATCATTTTCTTTTATTTTTTTAAAACTGAAAAGGCGGTCCACGGGGTAGATTTTGACAAACTAGCCATACCCCTCTTTGCTATGACATGACGATTATTAGATGGCGCTGGTTTTAACCCTCGCTACTACTAAGTTGATAGCATGGCGCGGGTTAGTAGTGTGGGGTTAAAACCCGCTCTCGCTATCAACTTAGCAGCGAGGGTTTTAACCTCGCTACTACTATGGCATATCCCGGGGCACGGTAGAGACCGCTTAGTAGTAGCGAGGTTACAAACCCATTGCTATATCAACTTAGTAGTAGCGAGGTTTAAAAACCTGTGCTGCTAGTAAGTAGCAGTAGCGAGGGTTTTTAACCCTCGCTGCTGCTAAGATTCTGTGTATAGCCTTTTCCCTAGTAGTGTAGCTAGGCTTACCCAAGCCTCTTTTATTTTACTAGTTGTCTGTACTCAGACAAAGCACTTCCGCTGTTGGCTTGTATGCTTGTATGACTTGAATGTGGGTCGTGTGACCCGTACTTGTGTGTATGCTATGTATGGCTCTCTGAGCCTTTTAAATAAAGTACTTGTGTCGTAGAGTAATGTTGTGATGCCTTGTTATATTTGCACATATCGAGCATATTGTGTGTATGATTGAAATGCTTGGTATGTGTGGGATCTGACTATCTAGTTGTTTATCTTTACTAGCCTCTCTTACCGGGAAATGTCTCCTAGTGTCTCCACCGAGCTGTAGCTTGTTACTGCTCCTAACACTTAGGCTGGCCGGCATGTGTCCTTCTTCGTTCTGGTATGTTCTCCCTACGGGAAATGTCACGCATTGAGTAATGGAGTCCTGTTAGCCCGCTATAGCCGGTTTATCGAGTCCTGCTAGCCCAGTGCTACAGCCCGAACTTACTTGCGATGACCGACACGCTCGATCTTGGGTCATGGATGCTGTCCACTCGTAAGTCCATGCCACTTTGGGTTTACAACTAGCCATGTCAGCCGGGATCCTTTTCATATGGATGCTAGCGACACTATCATATACGTGTGCCAAAAGCGCAAACGGTCCCGGGCAAAGGTAAGGCGACACCCGTGGGGATACCGTGCGTGAGGCCGCAAAGTGATATGAGGTGTTACAGGCTAGATCGATGTGACATTGAGTCGGGTCCCGACAAATATTGGCATCGAGCCGGACTGCTCAGAGGTTCTCCAAGCCAAACCGGTCGATGTTGAGTCTAGAAATGCTTTAGTTATATGTAGGGCAATTGATTGTGGGATGGTACGTAAGGCTCTTTTTACTCCTTTATCTCATGGCATTCTGATCTGAGTCAGTCCATTCTTCCACCGGGGGTTAAGGATTAGGATCTCTTCTCTCTATCAGGTTCACGTGTTACTAATCAGTAGTACCTTATAGGTTCGATGATTACAAGCCTAGTTCAGTTCTACTATCCTGTTATGTTACTAAGTTGGACCCAGAACCTTGATATGATATTGTTGAGTGTCTATGCAATTCCTTGTAAAATGTCACAAGTCCCTTTTGAGCGTTTACAGCCGTTATGCTGTCCAAATTCAGCCAGAAATTCTAATGCCTTTGCATTGTGGTTATGCTTTCAGATGGCCACTCGTGACCAAAACCAAGCGGTTCGACTGACCAGATGCATTGGTGTGACCGGTCATACGGCTATGTTAGTCCGGGTAATGATCGAGACGGGTTACCGCTGGTATCCCGAATACACAGTCGAAGAGCAGTTCCGAGACTTTAACCAAAGCCAGTGTCTCTGCACTGTCAGGATATTTCCCTCTTATCCTGGTTCCACCAAGCCCCTTCACTGTTCCTATGGACTTGGTGTTACTATTGATATGGCGGTGCAAGATGCTTCCTACTCCATGATGACCATCATACGAGTCAGGACTGGCCTGCTTCGCAACACCGACTTCCGGTATATGCCAGGTTCACTTCCTGGAGCACATGGGTATCTCCGGGCTATCTATGCTGATTCTAGTCAAGAGTACTCACTAACCCGCACCACTGCCGAGTTGCTCGAGGACAAGGACTGAGAGAGTCGGGCCTTGAGAATGGAGCTTTTCAACGCCCGTGCCGATCACTGGGCCACTTTGACTCGGTTTGCACTGGCTGTGCAAGCTGGATATATGGATATGAGAGATCTGTATCCTGTTAGATCTGCTCTGCCAGACATGATGGATTGGCGTGATGTGGGGGGCATCACCCCACCTCGTGGTCCCCGCAGGCCACCGTTTGTTGGTCCAAGACCTCACCCTTGCCCTTATGGTCCACAGGCTCCTCAGGACCGTCTGTTTCCGGACGCTCATGTTGAACTTCCAGGTTATGGAGGAGACTTCTATGAGAACTACTACGGAGACATCTGAGTTAGTAGTAGTCTCACTAGTATTGTAATAGTTGTATTTCCACCGTCCTGCGTGACTTGTGGAATATGACTTAGTGTGTATCAATTCCGGAGGTGTAAGAAAAATAATGTATAGGAGCTTGGTATGCTTCCGATGAGATGTAATCTTCCTTTCACCGTAGTAGTACTTTGTTTGGTCTTGTACTAAACCTTGTATGGTGTGTATGACGATGTAATAAAGAAGCAGTTTCTGTATCTACCATGTCATACGGATGATCATCTTGCATTCCGAGCTATCCATTACATTCTACATTTCTATGTCAGAATCTTATCATCCTGGATTAAACCCTTGTCTTGTTTTTCGTAGGATGGTTAACAGCCGCAACAACCCTGCTCCGCCAGAGCAGGCCGAAGGTAGCAGAGTTGGAGAAGTGAACCTGCCTCACCCTCCTTCTCCGCCGGGTTATCTTTGAGGCCGAGAGAAAACACGGGAGACCAACCGTTTGTTGGAGCGCATCGAACAGAACACAGCACATCATCAGAGAAATAACTTGGTGTCGCTCAGTGACTTCATCAAGTTACACCCACCTACCTTCCACCACTCCGTCGAGCCTCTCGACGCTGATGACCGGCCCGAAGATTAATCGGCTGCGTTACGCACTTGTAGCCGAGGCTGATAAAGTCACCTTTGCTGCATATCATCTTGAAGGCCCCGCCTACGGTGGGAGAACTATATGGCTATGCGCCCAGCGGGCCATGTCACTACTTGGGCAGAATTCAGCGAGGCTTTCCGTGAACATCACATTCCGGAGGGTCTCATGGATCGTAAACGTGAGGAGTTCTGCAGTTTCACCCAAGGTCGTCTCTCTGTGGACGCCTACAGCAGGGAGTTCGGTAATCTCGCACGCTATGCCACCGAAGAGGTCTCCACTGACGCCAAGAAACAGGCAAGGTTCCGCAAGGGACTTAGCCCCGAACTTCGCCGAGATCTCCGTCTGCATGAGTGCACCTCTTTCCAGAACCTTGTAAACAAGGCCATCAGTGCTGAGACGGGTCAGACTGATTTCGAAGCAACACACAAGCATGGTCGAGACATGGGTTCCTCATCCGGTGCTGGACCACAGAAGCGCCGGATGTGGGTGCCTAACACTGCCCTGCCACCCAGATTCACACCGAGGCCATCCTATCAGGCGCCTCGTCCAGTTCAGCAGTTTGCACCAGCTAAGCCCTATGGCGGGCCAACCAACAATGCTCCTCCACGCACCAGCCCCGTGACGTGCTTCAAGTGTGGGGAATCAGGCCACTACATGCGCGATTGTCCTCAGACCAACCCCAATCAGACTGGAAAAGCTGTTGGCCGTGGCAAGCCAGCAGGAAAGGTGTTCTATGCCAAGCCGGCCACCACTGCACGTGGCCATGTTAATTGTGTCTCAGCTGAAGAGGCCCAAGAGGATCCCAACGTCGTTCTCGGTACGCTCCTTGTTAAGTGCCACCCGGCATCCGTTCTTTTCGATACTGGAGCATCTCATTCATTCATATCCGAGAATTATGCACGCTTGCATAACACCGCATTCTGTGACATGCCTTCCTCCATGGAAATCTCTACTCCGGGTTCTAGATGGCAAACTTCTAGTGTAAGCCATAATAATGAAATTCAGGTCGACAGACTTGTTTTCCTTGCATCATTGATAGCTCTTAAATCTTCGGACATCAATATCTTTTTGGGTATGGACTGGATGTCAGCCCATCATGCCAAAATTGATTGCTTCTCTAGAACTGTTCAACTCACCCACCCTTTGGGAAAGATAGTCAATGTCTTGACCCGAATATCCAAGCGACAGCTATATTCTCTTAATGCCAGTCCATTGCCAGACCTCGAAGACGTTCCGGTAGTCCGTGACTTTCCGGATGTCTTTCCAGAAGAATTGCCAGGTGTCCCACCTGACAGAGATGTTGTGTTCGTGATAGATCTCATTCCAGGAACTATCCCAATTTCTAGAAGACCCTATAAGATGGCACCCCTAGAACTAGCCGAACTTAAGAAACAACTCGATGAGTCCTTGAAAAAGGGTTTCATCCGTCCTAGTTCATCTCCTTGGGCTTGCCCCGTCCTCTTCGTCAAGAAGATGGATGGTACGGACCGGATGGTTGTTGATTATCAACCCGTAAACTTGGTCACAATTAAGAACAAGTATCCGCTCCCCAGGATCAACGATCTGTATGATCAGCTCGCGGGATCCTCAGTCTTCTCTAAGATGGATTTGAGGTTAGGCTACCATCAAATCAAAATCCGGAACGGGGACATTCCCAAAACGGCTTTTGTTACTCGTTACGGCCAATACGAGTACACCGTCATGTCCTTCGGTTTAACCAACGCCCAGCCACCTTCTCCGGTTAATGAACTCAATTTTCATGGACTATTTGGATAAATTAAATAGTGGTTCTACCTCGATGACATACTCATCTATTCCAAGAACGAGGAAGAACATGCCAACATCTAAGGCTAGTGTTGATGAAACTTGAGAGCATCGCCTTTATGCCAAGTTTTCTAAATGCGAATTTTGGTTGCCGTGACCTATCTAGGAAATGTAATTTCGGTAAAGGTATTGCTGTCAACCCCGAGCGAGTTCAAGCCGTCCTTAATTGACTCCACCTGAATCGGTCAAGCAAGTTCGAGTTTCCTTGGCTTAGCGAGCTATTGTCGCCGCTTTGTCGAGAACTTCTCCAAAGTTGCTAAACCTCTAACCGAACTCCTCAAGAAAGATAAAAGTTCGAGTGGACTCCACAATGTGAGCACAGCTTCGTGAACTCAAAAGACGTTTAACTTCTGCTCCCGCATCGTACCACCAGATTTCTCTAAGGACTTTGTTATCTATTGCGACGCCTCGCGACAAGGACTAGGTTGCATTCTCATGCAAGATCGACACGTAATTGCTTATGCTTCACGACAATTACACCCACATGAGGAAAACTACCCTACTCATGATCTAGAGCTTGCAGCTATAGTCCATGCACTCAAAACCTGGCGACATTACCTCCTCGGTAATAGTTGCGAAATCTACACCGATCATCAAAGTCTGAAGTACATATTCACCCAACCAGATTTGAATCTCAGGCAAAGACGTTGGGTCGAGTTGATCACAGATTTCGACTTAGGGATAACGTACACCCCAGGAAAAGCCAACGTCATGGCTGATGCGCTAAGTCGTAAATCTTATTGCAACAACCTGATGTTGCAACAAAGTCAACCACTTCTCCACGAGGAATTTCGGAAGCTTAACCTTCATATTGTTCCTCAAGGATTTCTTTCCACCTTGGTGGCGAAACCTACTCTTACGGATCAAATCATCGCTGCCCAAAAACGAGATAAAGGAATATCTCGAATCAAGGAGAACATTGCTAGCGGAGATGCTAAATGTTTCTCTACAAATGATCGTGGTGTTGTATATTTTGAGAACCGTCTAGTGGTTCCCAAGAATCAACACTTATGGCAGTTGATCCTTAAGGAGGCTCATGAATCTCCTCACACCATTCATCCCGGTAGCACTAAAATGTATCAGGACCTACGCCAGAGGTTCTGGTGGACTAGGATGAAGAGAGACATTGCTCAATTTGTTGCTAATTGCGACGTCTGTCGTCGTGTAAAAGCAGAGCATCAACAGCCTGCTGGCACCCTTCAACCCTTAGCTATTCCTGAATGGAAATGGGATAAAATTGGTATGGATTTCATCACCGGTTTTCCCAGGACCAAGAGAGGGAATAATGCTATCTTCGTCGTTATCGACCGTCTCTCCAAAGTAGCACATTTCTTACCTGTTCGCGAGAGTATAACCGCTAGTCAGTTAGCAGACTTGTACATCTCCCGAATAGTGTCTCTCCATGGTGTTCCATTGGAAATTAACTCGGATCGAGGAAGTCTCTTCACCTTTCGATTTTGGGAAAGCTTCCAAAACACTATGGGGACCCATCTTTACTTTAGCACTGCCTTTCACCCTCAATCAAGTGGTCAAGTAGAACGTGTCAACCAAATCCTAGAAGACATGCTTCGAGCTTCTGTTATCTCATTCGGAATGGATTGGGGGAAATGCCTTCCATTTGCCGAATTTGCTTATAACAAAAGCTACCAATCTAGCTTGGGTAAAGCCCCTTTTGAAGTTCTCTATGGACGAAGGTGTCGAACGCCTCTTAACTGGTCAGAAACCAGGGAAGACAATTCTTTGGCCCGGATATGATCCAGGAAGCAGAAGAGCAAGTTTGCATCGTTCGTGAAAAGTTGAAAACAGCCCAATCTCGTAAAAAGAGTCAATATGACCGAAAACATAAGGCTATGACTTACGAGGTTGACGAGAAGGCTTACCTTCGGGTTACTCCTCTGAAGGGAACCCATTGTTTCGGTATCAAAGGCAAATTGGCTCCTCGCTACATTGGACCCTTTCGCATTCTCACCAAACGAGGAGAAGTTGCCTACCAATTGGAACTACCTCCGCATCTCTCCAAAGTCCACGATGTCTTCCACGTTTCTCAACTCAGGCGTTGCTTCTCGGATCCTATCCATGGAGTGGACCACGGCACGCTTGATCTTCAAGATAATCTCAAGTATCGAGAATACCCGTTCAGATCTCGATCAAGCCGAGCGCACCACTCGACGGCATAATATCAAGTTTCTCAAGGTTCAATGGTCGCACCATTACGAGAAGGAAGCTACTTGGGAAAGGGAGGATCGTCTTCGACTTGAATATCCCGCCTTCTTTCGGAGGAACCTAAATCTCGGACGAGATTCTTTTGAGTGGGGCGAGTTGTCACACCCTAGCTAGTTCATGCATTAGAGTGTTGCATCATGTCTATTTCATTTAACAGAAACCTGAAATGGGGATGACAGAACCCCCAGCCCCTCTGAATCAAACTAGGGTTTACTAAAAATATTTTCGATGAACCTGAAATGTCCTTCTAAAATATCCATCATTTTTGTCTTGGTTCAGAACCTCTGCCAAAAGTGATGCACAATTTCCTAGGTCATCCTAAGGTCTTTGAATTAAATCATAAGTATTTGAATTTGGGCATTTAAAATTTATAAAATATTTCAAATGCTCAAATATTCCCAAACTAAAATGTTCCATGTTGGAAATATTCCAACTAAGGACCAGCTGCAGTTTGGTGAATTTTGGAGTTGCCTAGGTATTTTTAGAAATTCAACAAAGTTACAGAAGAATATAGAAAACAAAAAATAAAAGAAGGAAGGAAACTGACCTGGCAGCCCACCAGCCAGCCCACCTGGCCGGCCCAGCCCGGCCACCGCTCCAGCGAGCTGCTTGGCTCGCCAGGCAGGCAGCCAAGGTGCTCGACGGCGGCACCGCAGCGCGCCACGCAGCTGCTCGTCACCCTGCTTCCCCCATTTGCCGCCTAGCTGGCCTGGACGAGCTCCACGTCGCGCCCCGAACCCCCTGGACACCTCCATTCGCCCCCAGCTCCTCTCCCTCGCTCTCCCACGCCATGGCCGACGCCACTGTTGCCGCACCACCGCCGTAGTCGTGCTCCCCGTCATCTCCACGCCGCGCCACTGTGTCCAGAAGCTTCGCCGCCCTCTACTCCTTCGAGCTAGCCGAGCCCCAAGCGCTCGCGTGCCCCGAAGCCACCGCACCGACCTCGACTGAACCGCCATCGCCGGAGATCCCCTTCGCCGTCGCCTCCGCACCAGCTCGTCCCCGACCGCGCCATCTGTTCCCTCAAGACCGCAGTGAGCTGGGCTAACTCCTTCCCCTTCTTTCTCTCGCTCCCGTGCACCACAGCGAGCACACGTAGCTCACCCGCACGCGCCGCCACAGAGCTCATCGCCGACGTGCCTCCGGCTAACCACCGGCCACCCCACCTTGCCTAACTTACTCACCGTGCTCCCAGAAGCTCAACACACCTCACCACGGGCCTCGCCGTGCCCCGTAGCGTCGGATTCACCTTCACCCGACTCCGGCAACCGCCAAAGTCGTCGCCGGCGCCAACTCCGGCCACCCCGAGCTGAACCACCACCACCAAGAGCTGCGGCTTGTCCCCAGCGTCACGTAGGTGCTCTCCGCCGTCCATTTGGTCGCCGGAATGCCAAATGCACTTCGCAGCTCGGGCCTCGGCCAGGCTAGACGCCGGCGTGTTTGACTTTGACCTTGACCAGGGTGGGCCCAGGTTGACCCCCCTGGGTCTATGACATGTGGGGCCCCTCTGCTAATTAACCCAGTTTAGCTTAAAACTCAATTTAGTTAGTTTAATTATTTACTGACATGCGGGACCCACTGGTCAGTTTGACCTGGACCAGCCCGTTGACCACTGACGTCATCCTGACGTAATGCTGACGCAGTAATTTAATTACTGGAATTACTTTTACACAGGAAATTCCAGAAAAATGCTACAAACTTCAAAAAATCATAGAAATTAATTTGTAACTCCAAATGAAACAAATTATATATGAAAAATGATCAGAAAAATCCAATCTTTCCATCTGTACTGGTTTCATGCATGTTTAAACAAGCTAACCTGTTGTTTATCACAGAACAAGATAAAGCACTTGAAATGGCAACTTATGAGTTTGAACTTTGAATCTTTGGTTCAAATTAGCTCAAACCCATCTGTTCTTAGTTGCATTAGCCCAATACACTCATTTTGCAAATTCTCATGCATGCATCATATTGTTGCATACTGTTTGGTAATGTTTGTGTATCGGTGCTCTCTGCGGCAGGTTCTGCCCCCGAGGAGTACCGTGATAACCCCAACGAAGAGCAATACCAGTGCACCGACCCATCAGGCAAGCAACCAACCATTTGATCATATCGATAAAATCCCATGTTCTTGCTCCTGCTCTCTTTTACTGCATTAAGACAACGCGATTCACACTGCTGTGTGCTGTGGTAGTTGAACCCATTTCCTCTGCATGACCTGACATTGCCACAGTAACAAGAAGAAACACACTAGCATGTGTAGGAGTTGATTGAGCCATATGATTGTGTTGTTCCTAACTTGCTATGCCTGCTATGCTTAGAGTCGTGTCAGGTCTGGTTCATCTGGGTGATGGGCTAGAGTGAAATGATCGTGTCAGTATGAGAGTAAGGTGGTATACACGATTTGGTAAAGGTATCGATGAGAGGCCATGTAGGAGTACATGGTGGGTTGTTTCATTGAGGCCGTCCTTAAGCACTGAGATCTGTATGTGTGATTTAAGAATCAGCTACTACTATACATTGGGCCCTGAAATATGACCCCGCTCGACTTCTTATTCACCCTAGTCCTCTGTCCAGGAGTTGCAAGTAGTTTACGTGTTTGTAGCCATCGGAGGCCGTGGACAGCGCGACCGTAGGGGTGGGCTGTGATGCGGTAGGTACGTGGCCGGGTGTACCGGATGCCCGTTTGGTATCTCGGGAACCCTGCTCACATCATTTGGGGCTGTGAGCGAAACTTTGGCCGGATCTCCTCATGGATGGAACCCAAATAGGCGATAAACCTGGACTAGAGACTTGAGTGTCTAGGTAGGTCGTGCTCTACACCCACGTCGGCTTTAAGCTGAAGTCCGCCGAGCACATGTCGTGTCGACGCTAAGCGGTGGAAACATGTATGAAGAAGTACACCCTGCAGGTTAACATCATCTATTCAATAGCCGCGTCGTGTGGTAAAGGACTCGCTTGGTTGCCTATACAGTTCATAGACAAGTAAATGGAAACTACTAAAAGCCTCAAGATAAGCGTGAGTGCCGAGGATGGCTCTTCCAGAGGAAGACGGAGGTGGATCCTCGGTAGTGTATTGAAGTGGTGAGTAGTGGACTCGAAATAAAACTATTTCAAGTTGGAGTCTCGTAGGATAGCTTAGCCACGAGTCAAAGCTGGCTTGCTGCAATAACCCCACCAACCCTTCTTGATAATATGCATGTATGTAGGATCTGATGTAAGTCTTGTTGAGTACCTTTGTACTCATGTTGCTTTAATTTACATTTTTCAGAAGATGCCACAAACCCTTCCGACGGGTTCTTCGTAGACGCTGACATCGATGAGTAGACTAAGGCCCGTGGTGATCCGAGCAAGTAAAGGACCATGTAGTATAGCTAGGTTTACCCAAGCCTCTTTTATTTTACTAGTTGTGCAGACTCGGACAAAGCACTTCATTGTTGGCTTGTATGCTTGTATGACTTGAATGTGGGTCGTGTGACCCGTACTTGTGTGTATGCTATGTATGGCTCTCTGAGCCTTTTAAATAAAGTACTTGTGTCGTAGAGTCATGTTGTGATGCCTTGTTGTATTTGCACAT
This sequence comes from Aegilops speltoides, assembly GCA_021437245.1. Classification (NCBI taxonomy): domain Eukaryota; kingdom Viridiplantae; phylum Streptophyta; class Magnoliopsida; order Poales; family Poaceae; genus Aegilops; species Aegilops speltoides. Next base: position 229,114,699 of record CM038142.1, read on the forward strand.
ATCGAGCATATTGTGTGTATGATTGAAATGCTTGGTATGTGTGGGATCTAACTATCTAGTTGTTTATCTTTAGTAGCCTCTCTTACCGGGAAATGTCTCCTAGTGTCTCCATCGAGCTGGGTAGCTTGCTCTTGCTCCGAACACTTAGGCTGGCCGGCATGTGTCCTTCTTCGCTCTCAGATCTGTCCTCACGGGAAATGTCACGCATTGAGTACCGGAGTCCTGTTAGCCCTTCTGCCGGTTTATCGAGTCCTGCTAGCCCAAAGGCTACAGCCCGGAACTTACTTGCGATGACCGACACGCTCGATGTTTGGGTCATGGATGCTGTCCTCGTAAGTCTGCATGCCACTTTGGGTTTACAACTAGCCATGTCAGCCCGGCTCCTTTTCATATGGATGCTAGCGACACTATCATATATGTGTGCCAAAAGGCTAAACGGTCCTGAGCAAAGGTAAGGCGACACCGTGGGGATACCGTGCGTGAGGCCGCAAAGTGATATGAGGTGTTACAGGCTAGATCGATGTGACATTGAGTCGGGGTCCTGACAAAGCGTGAGCGTGAGAAGGACGCCTACATCCTTGGCGAGCTGCAGGGTCGTCTCGTCGAGAAGGGCAAGGAGCTTAGCGCCGCCAAGGACTCCAACGCAGATCTTGAGTTGAAGCTGACTACTTTGACCAAGACGCTGGACGGCGCCAGGGAGCAGGAGGTGGCCTTGAAGAAGCAGATCAAGACCGACGAGGCGCTGCTGGCGAGTGCTGCTGCCACCCAGAACACTTGAGCACTGGACGGAGGGTCTCGTGGATGTTGCCGTAGCCATCGACAGGGAGCTGGCGAAGCTGGGGATGAAGGATTTCGGGTATCCCTCCGATGAGAACCTCTAACCCAGCGCCAATCTCAGCTTGTTCTTCAAAGGCGTGGCGACGGCCCTCCAGCGACTCCGGGAGAAGATCCCAAAGCAGCTGGCCGAAGAGTCGCGCAAGATCTGCGCGGGAGCTCTTCAAAAGGTGTTGGTGAAGGTGGCCTTCCGTAACCCAGGCCTCAACCTCACCAACGTCCTCAGGACCCTGCCGCCGGATGCTGATCTGGAAGCACTCAAGACCCTTGTCGCACCCATTGTGGACAAGGTGAGCGGGATCAAGAGGGTTGAGGGCGATCGCGTAGATTAGGCCGCCCGTTTTCTCCTTTTCTTGTCGCTGCTGGTCATGTTATGAAAACAGTCTGCTAGAGCTGCGACAAGCTGTCTTGTAATATAACTCTATTTTGGGTATCGATTGCTATGTTATTTCCTTTACTTGATTCCTTCCTTTGTATGTTTTTGCCCTACGCTTTTAGGGAACTTGTCGGCGCAGGCACCTTAGCCGCGAGCGCTGAGTGCGAGACATCAGCAGCCTACTGGCGGTGCCGCTACCGACAAGAAACCTTGTCGCAACTAGTCGCAGCTCACTTAAGTTGTTGAGCAGACTCGAAACAAAGTAAGGGCGCAACTAGCTACGAGTTGGTTCCTCCGCGCACAGGTTTTCCATACAAAGCACGGTCGTTCGAGGAAGATAACTTAAAATTTTTAAAACTGATTGCTCAAACTTTGGCAACTTAGCTCTTTTGTCGTTTGCTTCCCTGTAAGGCGAAACTTTCTTGAACGACGCCTGGTCCAAACCATTATCTTCTCCTTTCCCCCCGGAAAACTTGTGGGCGAGGGAACCTTCCTTTCTTTGAGAAAGAGAAAGAATAGAAAATAAAGATATGGAGCCTTACGGCTCGTCATTGCTTATCGGGGGTCGGTGCTGCACAAAGTGTCAGATAACACATGCAAAAAGAAAGCACAAAATTGACAAGATATGCGGAGCACATGAGCTTTATTTATGCACGGGGTCTGCGCCCGGCTTTGTACAAAGGATTACATGCAACAGCGGCAAGACTTGTACAAAATGTGGTTGCCAGAATAGGTTCCGGCAACCGTGCCTTACGGGTAAAACTTATGAAGATGCTCAATGTTCCAGGAGTTGCTCACCGGAATGCCATCTTCGGTCTAAAGGCGGACATCGCCAGGCCTAGTGACTCGTTTCACCCGGTAAGGGCCTTCCCACTTTGGCGTCAACTTGTTGGAATTCTTGGCAGACTGATCGCGTCGAAGAACAAGGTCGCCTTCCTCGAGACTTCTGGCATTAACTTTGCGGCTATGGTAGCGGCGCAAAGCTTGCTGGTATCGAGCAGCTCGTACAGCAGCCTGAAGACGGTCCTCCTCAAGGAGCAGCGCGTCATCTTGTCGCAGCTGCTCTTGCTCAAGCTCATCATAGCGAGCACTCGAGGTGACCCGTATCTGAGTTCCGTGGGAGAACTGCCTCGCTCCATAGACTAAAGCGAAGGTGTCGGCGAAGGCTCGATTTGGCGTCGTCCTGATCGACCAAAGAACCACCGGCAGCTCCTCAATCCAGTTTTTCCGCACTTGCGCAGTCTGTCGAAAGTCCTGGTCTTGAGCCCGTGCAGCACTTCAGCATTTGCCCTCTCCGCTTGACCGTTGCTTCTCGGGTGAGCAACAGAAGCGAAGCAGACCTTGGCGCCAAGATCTTGCACGTACTGCATGAAGGTGCAGCTCATGATTTGCGGGCCGTTGTCGCTGATGATCCTGTTAGGGATCCCGAAGCGGCAAACAATCGACCTGAAGAACTTGACTACTGACTGTGCTGTCACCTTCCTCACTGCTTCCACTTCCGACCATTTTGTGAACTTGTCGATTGCAACGTACAATTACTCAAAGCCCCCGACAGCTCGGGGAAAGGGGCTGAGGATGTCGAGCCCCCAGACCGAAAATGGCTAGGACAAAGGGATCGTTTGGAGAGCTTGAGCTGGCTGGTGTATCTGCTTGGAATGGAACTGGCACGCTTCACACTTGGTTACTTGTGTAGTTGCATCCTGGAGGGCTGTCGGCCAAAAGAAACCTTGCCGGAATGCTTTGCCGGCAAGCGCTCTTGCGCCAATGTGGTGACCACATATGCCTCCATGTATCTTTGCCAACAGCTTTTGTCCATCTTACCGGCGAATACACTTCAATTTCACACCGTTGAGTCTTCTTCTGTACAGTGTGTTGTCGACAAACTAGTACATACTTGACTGCCGGGCTACTCTTTCGGCTTCTTCTTGCTCTTCGGGAAGTTCTCCTGTCTGAAGGAAACGGACAATCTGCTGTGCCCATGCTGGAGCTTGCGGCTCAACAACAAGGACTAAAGGCACCACTGCTGCTGCGGGAATATCCGCTTCTACGGCGAGAACCTGCAGCTCAGCTGGAGCTTGACGTTCCCCGGCAAGCTTGCCGTAGCAAAACTTGTTGGGAGCGTCTGCTTCAACGGAACAAACCCTAGGGCTTGCCGGAGTAGACTGCTCCTCAACACCCTGTGTGTTGATCTTGGGGACCTTCTTGGCGGCGGCTTCGGGGAGCTCTGCCGGAAAATAGTCATCAGAAATCAACTTCCTTTTCTTGCTCTGTCCAGTTGATGGCGTTACAGATGGTTGAGTTAGTTTGAGCACAAAGATCCGTGGTTCCACAGGTAACTTAAGTGCGGCGCACTTCGACAGGCCATCGGCAATGTCGTTCTGAGCTCTTGGAACATGTTCCATCTATTGGCCGTCAAAGTGCTCATCTAACTTTCTCACTTCATCAACGTAGGCTTCCATCAACGGACTCTGATAATTCTTGTTCACTTGGCGGATGACAAGCTGCGAGTTACCCCTGACAATGAGCTTCTTGATCCCAAGGTCTGCAGCGATCATGAGACAGGCAAGCAAACCTTCATACTCTGCGGTATTGTTCGTTGCTTGCTCCTTGGGAAAGTGCATCTGGACCACGTACTTGAGGTGCTCTCCGGTGGGCGCAACAAGTAGCACGCCCGCACCGGTGCCTTGCAGCGAGAAGGCACCATCAAAGTACATCAGCCACTCTTTGCTTGCTTCCTTGACGGGGATGCTCGTTTCTGGAATTTCTTCATCTGGTGTTGGCGTCCACTCTGCTATGAATTCTGCCAATGCTCTGCTCTGGATAGTTGAAGTGCTTTCAAACTTGAGGCCAAATCTTGACAGTTCCAGTGCCCACTCGACAATCCTGCCTGTTGCTTCTGGATTCTGTAGTATCCTCTTCAGCGGAAAACGAGTGACAACCGTGATCTCGTGTGCTTGGAAGTAATGGCGCAGCTTTCTCGAGGCCATGAGAAGGCCGAAAAGCAATTTTTGCACACCAGAGTACCTTGACCTATCCCCCTGCAGAAGGGAACTAACAAAGTAAACTGGGCGCTTCACCATTCTCTTCTATATCTCCTCACGCGCCTGCGCAGATCCATCTTTGTCGGGACCAGAGTTTGTCGGTGAAGCCCCCTGCTTGTCGCTGGATGCATCTGTCGTGGTTGCTGGCTCATCATCCGCCTCCCTCTCCGCTACTAACGTAGCACTAACCACTTGATTGGTTGCCGCTATATACAGCAGCAACTTCTCTTGTGGCTTAGGTGCGACAGGTGTTGGAGTGGAGGACAGGTATCTCTTCAAGTCTTGCAGCGCAGCCTCCGCTTCCGGAGTCCATTTCATTGGACCTGCCTTTTTCAATATTTTGAAAAACGGCAGGGCGCGCTCAGCAAACCTAGAAATAAACCTGTTGAGAGCCGCCACGCAACCGGCAAGTCTCCGTACATCCTTGACGCGCTTTGGTGCTTCAATCTGCTCAATGGCCTTGATCTTTCGGGATTGGCTTCAATTCCCCGCTGAGACACGAAGAACCCGAGAAGCTTGCCGGAGGGGACTCCAAACACACACTTCTCGGTGTTAAGCTTGAGGTTGATCTTGCGCAGATTTGCAAAGGTTTCGTCTAAATCCTGAATCAGAGTTGCCTTGTCCTTGCTCTTGACCACTATGTCATCCATGTAGGCTTCCACATTTCTGTGCATTTGTGGCTCAAAAGCGTCATGGACTACCCTTGCAAATGTTGAACCAGCATTCTTTAAACCGAAAGGCATTCGTATGAAACAGTATGTGCCACATGGAGTGATGAATGCGGTCTTCTCCTCATCCTCTTCTGCCATGAAGATCTGATGGTATCCTGAATATGCATCAAGAAATGAAAGCAAGTCACATCCAGCCGTGGAGTCAACAATCTGGTCAATGCGCGGTAAGGGAAATGGGTCTTTGGGACAAGCTTTATTGACATCGGTAAAGTCGATACAAAGCCTCCATTTCCCGTTTGCCTTGCGCACGACTACAGGATTGGCCAACCACGTAGGATGGAGCACTCCCCTGACAAGGCCTGCTGCTTCCAATTTCTTGATTTCTTCTGCGATGAATTCTTGGCGCTCCACTGCTTGTTTCCTGACCTTCTGCTTGACGGGTCACGCATGAGGACAAACGGCAAGATGGTGCTCGATTACTTTACCGGGAACACCGGGAATGTCAGACGGTTGCCACGCAAACACGTCGACGTTCGCCCGCAGGAAAGCAACCAGCGCACTTTCCTATTTAGGGTCGAGAGTGGCACTGATGGTGAAGGTACCACCAGTGCCGTCCTCCTTGGCGGACACTTTCTTGGTCTCTGGCGGAGCTGCCATTGTCTTCTTACACTTGCCGGTGGAGCTAGATGGTGCGTCCTCGACTGTAGCGCAGCACTCCGAAGAGGTGCGTTTGCCGGAGTGGGCATCAGAACTCTTGCCGGACTTGGTCTTCTGCTTCCCCCCGGGAGCTTCAACGGCAAGTGACTTGCGATCTGTTGCGGCTGCTGCTTCCCGGTAGATCTTGCCGGCGCAGATAAGAGCATCCTTATTGTCGCCAGGACGGAGATGACACTTATCGGGCTGGCATCTTCAAATGTTGTATGCATAGTGAGAGGCTGCCATGAATTTGGCGAGTCTTTGGATGGCCGAGTATCCCATTGTAAGGCAATGGAAAGTCAGCAGCGTCAAAAGTGACCCTCTCAGTCCTGAAGTTCAACTCGCTGCCAAATGTCACCGGCAACGTGATCTTTCCCTTCGGCTTGCTCCTTCCCGGATTGATTCCTTGGAATGTGCCGGTCTCTTCGAGCTCGCTGTCAGGGATCTGGAGTTTCTAGAGTACCGCGGAGGAGATCAGGTTCAAGCCGGCCCCGCCGTCAACTAGCATCTTAGTGACCTTGAGGTTGCGGATAGTTGGTGAAACCAACATCGGCAAGCACCCGACCGCAGTTATGCGATTAGGGTGGTCCTCAATATCAAAGATGATAGGCGTGCTGGACCATTTCAGAGGTTTGCGTGACTCGACAGGTGGTTCTGCCGCATTGACTTCCCACACCCACTGCTTGACCTGGCGGTGTGAAGTATGCAGAGAAGCACCGCCGTCAACGCACAGGACCTCTGTGGCTTTCTGGAACTCCTGCTCATCGGTCTCGTCATCATCCATATCTTCATCGTCGTCGTCATCTTCATTCTTGTCGCGGCCGCGAGGAGGTCTGTCTCCTTGCCGCTGCTTGGCTTTGCCGCGGCGTCCTCCTTGGCCGGGGCTTTTCTTGCCGGATCACATACCTCTAGAAAAAAATCACTACTGCGCTCTCTCGTGTTCTTGCTCTCAAACCTGCGGATTTCGATCTCTTGGCTCGAAGCTCCGTTTACTAAACTATTTTGGGGGATTGCTACTTGGTATGTGACTCCTTCATTTGTCCAACTCGTTTTTGCTTTTGTGGTTTATATTTTAAATAATTAGCTACTTTTGGTGCTGCTGTAGATGAGCTTACATGTTGAATTCTTAGAGTTCTAAGTACTTTGAATGCTTGAAATGGCCTCTATGCATCCCTATGAGTAGTTGCTATCAATCTTGTGAAGTTCTTTTGAAAAACATTTGTGGACTAAATTGTTTTAGAATTTTGTTCATAGGAAAAAGATGAGTTTCTTTAGAAAGTTTGCTTCCAAGAAGAGCTCCAAGGGAGTTATTGGGGAGTCATCAGACAATGATCTCCGCACTTGGAGAATGGCGGAGGTACGGCCGTGCGAATGGCCGCATAACCCCTTCATGGATGGTGACGGGATCAGTCAATAGTTCGCACAATTTGCTGCTAATGCTGGCCTTACGGACTTCATCGTAGCTGAGTGTGAACAATATCATCTCCTTACAAATTCCTTTGTGCAAACCTTTTATTTTATGAGTAGGAATAACCCTCCTGGGGTGTAGTTAATTTATATGCTGAAACCCGTCAGATACCACTTACTGAATTTTGTGATATATGCTTGATCCCTTCTGACGGGGAAATAAGAGATCCTAGGCCTATAGAGTTTGAGGACTTTCATCGTACTTTGTTGATGGGAGATGAGAGAGGGGTGTCTAGTGTCACTGCCACTAGCTTTGCTGTTTCCTTCTATGCACTATTTTACTCTATTTATCGCGGAGTGTTTACTTGCTAGAGAGAAGGTTGGTGCACTTAGTGCTCCTGATTCTGCTGTCCTACGCCATGCACTTTACAGCGATAACACCCATAGCCTAGGAGCTATTGTGGCACCTAGCCTTCACCTCAACAGGTCTAAGGGAAAATTTCATGGCGGTATTTATGCTACTCACTTCGCGAGTCACTTTAATGTTCAGATACGCCAGCATGATTATCCCTTGCCCAAGGTTTACTTAGATTGCCAGGCTTGGCACACCATCAGTTTATTGATGGCAAGAACACTACTATTGATATTCCTTACAACCTTGTTTTTAGTGTGATTACCTGTGATATTATTCCATTGCCTGCACCTGCTTTGTTTCATTCTATTGCCAGGGGTGGATACAACATCATGCCTGAGGACATTGTCGCCTACCGGAACAACTAGCACTACTAGGAAAATGCTTATAGATAGACATTTAGCAGTAGCGTTGGTTAGATAACCCTCGCTACTGCTATTTAGCAGTAGCGCCGACCAGTACCAGCGCTACAAAGCGCACGTTAGCAGTAGCGCTGAATTCACGGCCAGCGCTACTGCTAATGGGCCACGCTCTCGGCCCCCCGTTGCATCTTTAGCTTTAGCGCTGGGCCTCCTCCCCCGCGCTGCCGCTAAGCCCACCTCTTCCTCCCGTGCCGGCCCGCGCACCACCCCTCTCCCCTCACTCACACTCACATGCTCACACCACCAGATCGAATCCCTCAGTCGTCCCCTGATCCGGCCGCTGATGTCTACTACACAACCTTCTTCATGTAGACGTTGTTGGGCCTGCAAGTGCACAGGTTTGTAGGACAGTAGCAAATTTCCCTCAAGTGGATGACCTAAGGTTTATCAATCCGTGGGAGGCGTAGGATGAAGATGGTCTCTCTCAAACAACCCTGCAACCAAATAACAAAGAGTCTCTTGTGTCCCCAACACACCCAATACAATGGTAAATTGTATAGGCGCACTAGTTCGGCGAAGAGATGGTGATACAAGTGCAATATGGATAGTAGATACGAGTATTTGTAATCTGAAATTATAAAAACAGCAAGGTAACTAATGTTAAAAGTGAGCGGGTATTTCAATGATAGGAAATAAGGCCTAGGGTTCATACTTTCACTAGTGCAAGTTCTCTCAACAACAATAACATAGATAGATCATATAACAATCCCTCAACATGCAACAAAGAGTCACTCTAAAGCCACTAATAGCGGAGAACAAACGAAGAGATTATGGTAGGGTACGAAACCACCTCAAAGTTATTCTTTCGGATCAATCTATTCGAGAGTTCGTACTACAATAACACCTTAAGACACAAATTAACCAAAACCCTAATGTCACCTAGATACTCCATTGTCACCTCAAGTATCCATGGGCATGATTATACAATATGCATGACACAATCTCAGATTCATCCAACCAACACGAAGTACTTCAAAGAGAGCCCCAAAGTTTCTACCATAGAGTCAAGAAAACGTGTGCCAACCCCTATGCATAGGTTCATGGGCGGAACCCGCAAGTTGATCACAAAATATACATACGTGATATCGCATTGTCACCACAGATAAACATGGCAAGAGATACATCAAGTGTTCTCAAATCAAAGACTCAATCCGATAAGATAACTTCAAGAGGGAAACTCAATTCATCACAAGAGAGTAGAAGGGGGGAAACATTATAAGATCCAACTATAATAGCAAAGCTCACAATACATCAAGATCGTGCCATAGAGAGAACACGAGAGAGAGAGAGAGATCAAACACATAGCTACTGGTACATACCCTCAGCCCCGAGGGTGAACTACTCCCTCCTCGTCATGGATAGCGCCGGGATGATGAAGATGGCCACCAGTGATGGATTCCCCCTCCGGCAGGGTGCCGAAACGGGCTCCCGAGAGGTTTTTGGTGGTTACAGAGGGTTGTGGTGGTGTAACTCCTGATCTATCTTGATATTCAATGGTTTTAGGGTACGTGGGACTATATAGGCGAAAGAGGTCGGTCGGGGGGTGCTCGAGGGGCCCATGAGACAGGGGGCGCGCCCAGTAGGGGGGGGGGGCGCCCCTATCTCCTGTCCTCCTCGAGGATCTTCTGTCGTGAACTCCAAGTCTCCAGGATTATATTCTTCCCAAAAATCATGCTGTCGAAGGTTTCATTCCGTTTGGACTCCGTTTGATATTCCTTTTCTTCGAAATACTAAAACAGGCAATAAAACAGCAATATGGGCCGGGCCTCCGATTAGTAGGTTAGTCCCAAAAGTAATATAAAAGTGTATAATAAAGCCCATAATCATTCAAAACAGATAATAAAATAGCATGAATGCTTCATAAATTATAGATACGTTGGCGACGTATCAGCCGCCGCCCCCGCGTCCTACTCCGGCCGCCCTCCCCCACGTCGGCCCTCCTCCCCTGCCGTCCGCCCCACCGCACCGGGCCTCCTCCCCTACCCCCCCGCCCCCCGCGCGCACCGGCCATCCTCCCCCGCCGGTCGCCCCCCTCCCCCCCGCGCCGGACCTCCTCCACCGAGGGGTACTCATCCCTCCTTCCTCCTCCCTCCCTCCCTCCCTAGTTATAGTTATTAGAGAGTAGTTAATTATTTTGAATCCTAGTTGAAAAAATGTAGGTTCTTAGAATAATGTAAGTGTTTTAGTTGAATTTTTAGGTGTTTTAGTTAAATTTGTAGGTGTTTTTGTTAAAAATGTAGGTTCTTAGAATAATGTAGGTGTTCTTAGAATAATGTTGAATTTGTTTTAAGTGTATTTAAAAGAGTTTTAGGTGTTTTAGTTGTTTTAGGTGTAGTTAACAGAATTTTAGGCGTGGTTTAGTTGTTTAAGTGTGGTTAACAGAATTTTAGGTGTTTTAGTTGTTTTAGGTGTAGTTAACAGAATTCTAGGTATTTTTTTAGTTAAAGCAATTGTTGTTATTTTTTTAGTTAAAGCAATTTTTCCTGTTATATGCAAATTTGCAATGGACATGTCATATTTTGAACATGTCACATTTTTCTGAGTGGCCTATGTTTTGCCAGAAATGTCGATTCGTTTACGTTCTGGCAAATTTCAGGCGCTCGATTGGTCCTGTTTTTAGCAAAGGTCATGCCAAATTTTGCTAAGTGTTTATTAATTTTGTTTCCATAATTAAGCATTTTGTTCTCGACGTCGATGATGCCTATCCCGCATCCTCGTTGTCGACTCGGTGGAGGACTCCTGGTTGAGCCGAGGGGCCATGTCCGGGACTGGGCTCCGCCGGGCTGGTACTGGGTTGTGCTACCTTCTGGTGAGAGCAGCTTAGTGAAGAGCCAGCCCGTCGTCGACCCGGAGCTTCTTTGGTGGCGGTCACGTGGGCCTGCATCGGTGGTGGTACAACACCGTGTCACGGAGGAGAACGCGCACGTCCAGTGCTACTTGGTTGCGTTGGCGAACGGCCAGTTCTCCAATACCTAGCAGATTCTTTGGGGATCTAACCGGAGCTATGATCCGGTGATGGTTCCTTCTCTTTGGGTGTCCACCGCGGCACACTGAACCTAGAGGAGCTATTATTCGATATGTATTCGTGATATTATATGAGGATCTTTGCTACAAACTACTATATATGTATTCGATGATGGATTATTAATCACCTATTAGTTATTTGCTTATTAAATGCAAAAGATGAGCGCGGTTTGTGCTACAAACTACTATATATGTATTCATGATGGATTATATGATTTTGCTACAAACTACTACAAACTACAAATTTTAGGTATTTTAGTTGTTATATGATGATCTTTGCTACAAACTACTATATATGTATTCGATGATGGATTATTAATTACCTATTAGGAAATGTCTGTTGACGAAAGGGAATTCTCTATGTGCGATTACTGCGAAGATGAGCGCGATGCGTGCGACAGGCCTCACACGTAGAAGGTCGGCGCTTGAAAGATCCGCTCCAAGAGACCTTCGATGTTGATACGATGCATACGATGACAAGTGTTTTTTTTATTTTTGCACGACTTCTCTGCTTCTTCAACGTGCAATTTCCGTCTTTTACAATTCGACTAGCTTATCCCATGCCATGCAAGACGCTATGTCTTGGAGAAGATGGGTTTTGAAGATCATGAAAGCATGGAGACAAAGATAATACAACTAAGGACCCATCATGGTAATGATTTTGCTGTAAAACTATACAATTCTGTGAACTCATCCAATTTTGGTTGCCCGAATTGGGAAGTCCTTTCCAATGATTTTCATGAGGGTATGCTTCTCACCTTCGATCTTGGTGATCCTGACATCGACGAAAATGATATGACCATTTGGGTCCTTGTTGACACGCTTCCAGTTCTACCGCTATGTGAGTTTCTTAAACATATTTACTAAGTAATTTATATTGTTTATTTCAAAATATTTGATAGCTTATTTCCATTGACAGCTTATTTTCATTCTTCAAAAAATGTATGGAAGATGGTAGACAGAACCTAGTACTACAGTGATGAAGCACAATTAACTTATAAGGAGAAAGATGGTCTTATCGCATTTTTTATTGATCTTGAGAATTACAATAGCTATTATCGAATTCCTCAAAATTATGGTCAATATGTGCCACTAGTGCACACGGTGTGCTGCGGTAACATCAATGGAGATAGCATGGTAAGATTTTCTACTATTACGACATCCGTGCATCTTTTGCATAAATTTTTCTAAAACTAAACTACATTGCTAACTACAAAGTTATTACTATGTTTTTGAACAGAAAATCCCAATGGATTGTGTGCCTCATCTAATGTTGCCAAGAGGTCGCGCTGATGTTATGAGCTTATGGCCACCACAGCCAGGTCAGCCGCAGTATCCACTTCACTCCTGTCCATCCCGGATTTGTAAAAGCGAGGAAGCCATGATAATAAATGATTGGAAAAAATGTTTCAACCATCGTAGAGAGCTACTTGGAAGCAACACTGTGCGTAGGCCAAGACTTGGAGACAGGATGATCTCCATTCTTCATTATGGAGAGTCCATTTTCCTTAATGAAGAGTTAATGCCTATCTTGTTTTATGATATTTTACCTAGGAGAGGGTAGAGTAGGTCCTATGAGAGGAGTAGGTCCTAGGTAGAATGTGTTATTATGTGCAACAATTTGTTAGAGTTGATGAGGAGGATGAGGAGTTGTGATTATGACTAGTGACCAACTTGTTATATATATGATGTCTCATTGACGAACATTGTTTGGTGGTGATGACTAGTGGTAATGAATATGCTATTTAAACAGACTAGTTCATGATGAGTTGTTATTGTATAAAAGATATATCTGTTTAAACATGTACAGCGCCAAAATATTAAAAAAACATAAATGTTAGCAGTAGTGCTGGCCTAAAAACGTGCTACTAGTACTTGAACTTACCAGTAGCGCTGGTTTAGAAACGCGCTACTACTACAAAAATAGCTGTAGCGCCGTAGCAGTAGCGTTGGTTGCCGCGCTACTGGAAGCAAAAAAACAGCGCTACTGGTAAGCTTTTCTCTAGAAAGTGTAGGCGGCAGCAGAGGAGGAGCCTCCAGATTGGGAAGCTCAGGTGCCCGCCCCACAACACTTCGAGATTGGACCAAATGGCTATTACGAGAAGTGATTGCCAAGCTAGGCCAAAAGACTAAGCTTGGGGGAGTACGTATTTCCACTAACATTACATTCATGATCACACATTTCATTCCAGTTGTCGATGTTCACACTTTTCCATTGTATTATCCATGTTAGATTTATTTTCTCACTTTCTTCTTGTGTGTTTGAAAAACTTTGAGAAAATAAAAAAAATTGTTTCTTGCTTCTTTTCTGGTTTTTCTTAGTTGTAGTGTCTTAAAGAAACCCAAAAAGATTCCGTTGTTCTTATTTTGCTTGTTGGGAGCTTTCCTGTGTAAATAGTTTTTCTTGCTTTTGTTTTCCTCTTTTCTTTAATCTGCTTTCTTTCAAAAAAGAAAAAACTCCAAAAATATTTCAGTGTGTTTCTCTGAATTTCTTTCCTTCTTACCGAGTCATACCGAGGAGAAGACCACGAAGAAAATGTTGAGTGTCTCTCATATGCATTATTGTTGATCTAACAAAGAGCTCAAACTGCCTTGTCTTCTCCTCTTGAATAAAGTATTTGCAGATTCCATCTTAGTCCATGACACTCTTGCATTATTATCATTCATACCATTCGGTCGTGCAAGTGAAAGGCAATAATAACGATACTTGATGAACTGGCCGTGGTAGAGAGAAACGGGTATGAACTCAACTTGTTCTGTTTTTGTAAATATGTTTAACCTAGTATCCATGATTCAGCCTATTATGATTAAACATGTTTGCAATGACCCTTAGAGATTAGTTGGTGAAACGGACCCTGGGTATGTTGCCCTGACTGCGCACAGGCACAGGAACAAGATTGTGGCATCATGCCATACCAGAGTACAAGAGATCAAGATCTTCAAAAGACCAGCATGGAGAACAAGAGGGCCAAGATCAAGCCAGAGAAGCCAGATATGACTAGGAGAAAAGCCTCCCTTGCCAGGCAAAAGGACTTGGCAAGGGCAGAAGTACCCACGGAAGAGAGCAACCGAGACGTCCCGGCAGGGCTTGCCGGCGCTCACGGAGGCAAGAAACACCTCATTAACCACTCCCCCACGACTCACGTCGTGGATCAATGCGGTGTCAAGACGCAAAGTGATTAAGTGGCACTCGATCGCCACATGGAAGCCCCTTTCTACAGGAAAACCTACAAATGACACCCATCCCGCAACATGTCGAACAAGCAGGCGTGGAGCTGGCAGAATAAGCCCGACAAGGCCTGCCGGGCGAGCAACGCTGTGACATTGAGTGGTGCATTTAATGCACCCTGTCAGCCTGTGTATAATGACTGATTTGCCATTGTGGTGACCCCTTAACCTATAAAAGGAGGCCCATGGCAACTGTAGAAGGGCTTCGGCTCGTGAGGCTGGAGAGTTAGACGCCCATACGCGCGTAGCTCCTGCCGCCCCTGCCGGGCAAGTGTACTACGCTCCACCACCACTCTTCCACCATCAATCCACCAAAGCAGGAGTAGGGTTTTACGCCTTGTGGTGGCCCCAACCTGGGTAACATTGCTCGTGTGATCCCTGCCTCGCTGCCTGCTACCTCTTGAGCACTGCGTTGGTTTTCCCTTGAAGAGGAAAGGGTGATGTAGCAAAGTAGCTTAAGTATTTCCCTCAGTTTTTGAGAACCAAGGTATCAATCTAGTAGGAGGCTCCTCAAAAGTCCCACGCACCTACACAAACAAACAAGAACCTCGCAACCAACACGAAAAGGGGTTGTCAATCCCTTCACGGTAACTTGCGAAAGTGAGATCTGATAGAGATAATAAGATAAGATAAATATTTTTGGTATTTTTACGATATATATTGGAAAGTAAAAGATGCAAATAAAAGTAGATGGGAAACTTATATGATAAAAAATAGACATGGAGGCCATAGGTTTCACTAGTGGCTTCGCTCAAGATAGCATAAGTATTACGGTGGGTGAACAAATTACTGTCGGGCAATTGATAGAAAAGTGCATAATTATGGGAATATCTAGGCATGATCATGTATATAGGCATCACGTCCGCAACTAGTAGATCGAAACGATTCTGCATCTACTACTATTACTCCACACATCGACCAACTCCTGCCTGCATCTAGAGTATTAAGTTCATGAAGAACAGAATAACACATTAAGAAAGATGACATGATGTAGAGGGATAAACTCAAGCAATATGATATAAATCCCATCTTTTTATCCTTCATAGCAACAATACAATACGTGCCTTGCTGCTCCTGTTGTCACTGGGAAAGGACACCGCAAGATTTAACCCAAAGCTAAGAACTTCTCCCATTGCAAGAAAGATCAATCTAGTAGGCCAAACCAAACTGATAATTCGAAGAGACTTGCAAAGATAACAAATCATACATAAAAGAATTCAGAGGAGATTCAAATATTTCTCGTAGATAAACTTGATCATAAACCCACAATTCATCGGATCTCGACAAACAGACCGCAAAAAGAGTTACATCGAATAGATCTCCAAGAAGATCGAGGGGAACTTTGTATTGAAATTCAAAGAGAGAGAAGAAGCCATCTAGCTAATAACTATGGACCCGAAGGTCTGTGGTAAACTACTCACAACTCATCGGAGAGGCCTTGGAGATGATGTAGAGGCCCTCCATGGTCCATTCCCCCTCCGGTGGAGCGCCAGGGAAGGCTTCAATATGGGATCTCGCAGATACAGAAGGTTGCGGTGGTGGAATTAGGTTTTCGTGGTGCTCCTGGATGTTTTCAGGGTACGGGAGTATATATAGGCGAAGGAAGTACGTCGGTGGAGCAACGAAGGGCCCACGAGGGTGAGGGGCATGCCGAGCACCCTCGTGGCCGCCTCCTTTGTAGCTTGACTTCCACTCCAAGTCTCCTGGATCGCGTTTGTTCCGAAAAGATTGCTCCCGAAGGTTTCATTCCGTTTGGACTCCGTTTGATATTCCTTTTCTTCGAAACACTGAAATAGGCAAAAAAAAAACAATTCAGACTGGGCCTTTGGTTAGTAGGTTAGTCCCAAAAATGATTTAAAAGTGTAAAGTAAAGCCCATAAACATTCAAAACAGTTAATATAATAGCATTGAATAATCAAAAATTATAGATACGTTGGAGACATATCAAGCATCCCAAAGCTTAATTCCTGCTCGTCCTCGAGTAGGTAAATGATAACAACAGAATTTTTGATGTGGAATGCCACCTAGCATAATTCTCAATGTAATTTTGTTTACTGTGGCATGAATGTTCAGATCCAAATGATTCAAGACAAAAGTTCATATTGACATAAGAAATAGTAATACTTCAAGCATACTAATAAAGCAATCATGTCTTCTCAAAATATCATGGCATTAGAAGGTTCATCCCTACAAAATCATATAGTTTGGCTATGTTTCATTTTCATTACACAAAATACTCCCATCAAGAACAACCCCAGTTCCAGCCAAGCAATTGGTTCATACTTTTTAACGCGCTTCAGCTTTTTTCAACACTCACGCAATACATGAGCGTGAGCCATGGATATAGCACTATGGGTGGAATAGAATATGATGATGGAGATTGTGTGGAGAAGACAAAAAAGGAGAAAGTCTCACATTGACGATGATAATCAACAGGCTATGGAGATGCCCATCAATTGATGTCAACATGAGGAGTAGGGATTGCCATGCAACGGATGCACTAGAGCTATAAATGGATGAAAGTTCAACAAAAGAAAACTAGTGGGTGTGCATCCAACTTGCTTGCTCACGAAGACCTAGGGCATTTTGAGGAAGCCCATAATTGGAATATACAAGCCAAGTTCTATAATAAAAAATTCCCACTAGTATATGAAAGTGACAACAAATGAGACTCTCTATATGAGGAACATGGTGCTACTTGGAAGCACAAGTGTGGAAAAAGATAGTAACATTGTCCCCTTTTTTATTTCTTTTCTTTTTTTTAATTTTTTTCCTTTTTTGGTCCTTTTTTTATTTGACCTTTCTTTTTTTCCTTTTTTTTTCTTTGGCCTTTCCTTCTTTTTTTTGGCCTTTTTAAGGGGCAATGCTCTAATAATGATGATCATCACACTTCTATTTATTTACAACTCATGTATTACAACTCAAAACTAGAACAAGATATGACTCTATATGAATGCCTCCGGCAGTGTACCGGGATGGGCAATGAATCAAGAGTGACATGTATGAAAAATTATGAAGGTGGCTTTGCCACAAATACGATCTCAACTACATGATCATGCAAGACAATATGACAATGATGATGCGTGTCATGATAAACGGAACGGTGGAAAGTTGCATGGCAATATATCTCGGAATGTCTATGGAAATGCCATAATAGGTAGGTATGGTGGCTGTTTTGAGGAAGATATATGGAGGTTTATGTATGATAGAGTGTATCGTATCACGGGGTTTGGATGCACCGGCGAAGTTTGCACCAACTCTCAAGGTTAGAAAGGGCAATGCATGGTACCGAAGAGGCTAGCAATGATGGAAAGGTAAAAGTGTGTATAATCCATGGACTCACATTAGTCATAAAGAACTCATATACTTACTGCAAAAGTTTTATTAGCCTTCAAAGCAAAGTACTACTATGCATGCTCCTAGGGGAAGGGTTGGTAGGAGTTAGCCATCACGCGATCCCGAGCTCCACTCATAAGGAAGGGAATCAACAGAGCATCCCATGCAACAAATTTGTCACACAACTTTTACCATACGTGCATGCTACGGGACTTGCCAACTTCAGCACAAGTATTCTTTAAATTCACAATTACCCAACTAGCATGATTATAATATCACCACCTCTATATCTCAAAACAATTATCAAGTGTCAAATTGATCATAGCATCCAATTCACTTCCTATGATAGTTTTTATTATACCCAACTTGGATGCCCATCATTCTAGGACCAATTTTATAACAATAGAAAATACCATGCTGTTCTAAAAGACTCTCAAAATAATGTAAGTGAATCATGAGAGATCAACAATTTCTACAAAATAAAGCCACCGCCGTGCTCTAAAAGATATAAGTGAAGTACTAGAGCAAAACTATCTAGCTCAAAAGATATAAGTGAAGCACATAGAGTATTCTAATAAATTCCACATCATGTGGGTTTCTCCGAAAAGGTGTGTACAGAAAGGATGATTGTGATAATCTAAAAAGCAAAGACTAATATCATACAAGACAATCCAAGCAAAACACATATCATGTGGCGAATAAAAATATAGCTCCAAGTAAAGTTACCGATAGACGAAGACGAAAGAGCGGATGCCTTCCGGGGCATCCCCAAGCTTAGGATTTTGGTTATCCTTGAATATCTTGGTGTGCCATCGGCATCCCCAAGCTTAGGCTCTTGCCACTCCTTATTCCATAGTCCATCAAATCTTTACCCAAAACTTGAAAACTTCACAACACAAAACTCAACAGGAAATCTCATAAGCTCCGTTAGTGCAAGAAAGAAAAACCACCACATAAGGTACTGTAAAGAACTCATTCTTTATTTATATTTGTGTTAAACCTACTGTATTCAAACTTCTTTATGGTTCATACCCCCCGATACTAGCCATAGATTCATCAAAATAAGCAAACAACACACGAAAAACAGAATCTGTCAAAAACAGAATAGTCTGTAGCAATCTGTAACTTTCGAATACTTCTGGAACTCTAACAATCCTACAAAAATAGGAAGTCTTGGGAAATTTGTCTATTGATCTACAGAAAAAATAATCAACACAAAATCACATTTCTGTGATTGACTAAAATTATTCTCGTGCGCATAAAAGTTTCTGTTTTTCAGCAGAATCAAATTAACTATCACCGTAGGTTATCCTATAGGTTCTACTTGGCACAAACACTAATGAAGACATAGAACCACATCTAAACAGAAGCTAGATGAAATATTTATTACTAAACAGAGGAAAAAATCAAGAAACAAAAATAAAATTGGGTTGCCTCCCAACTAGCGCTATCGTTTAACGCCCCTAGCTAGGCATAAAAGCGAGAATAGATCTAAGTAGTGCCATCTTTGGCATTCAATTCTTCAATAGAGCACTTATAACTTTTAGGAGTTTCTTTCTTTTTAGCAATGATTAAACTCCTAGGCAAGAAATCGAGAAATTCATTTGTAGCAAAAGGTTCCTTAATGATAGAGAGACAATTGGGATGAACACTTATTGAT
Source organism: Aegilops speltoides (assembly GCA_021437245.1). Taxonomy (NCBI): domain Eukaryota; kingdom Viridiplantae; phylum Streptophyta; class Magnoliopsida; order Poales; family Poaceae; genus Aegilops; species Aegilops speltoides. The sequence continues at coordinate 229,133,806 of CM038142.1, forward strand.
TTGAGATCCACATTTTCCTTACTAGAAGATTCACCCTTATTTTTAGGAACATAAATAAATTTGGCAATTTTGGTAGAAGGAGTTGGAGTATTTTTCACGGAGGAAAAGGAAGCCCCTAAGTTAGTAATAATATCTTCAAGCTTACCAATTCTTGTAGAATCTAGATTTATTCTTTCATTAACTATAGGTTCTTTCTCCTTAAGATTTTTCAAAGTAACTCCAACCCTAGACCCATATTGGGTAATTTGGTTATGGGATCTTTTTATCCAAATTTTCAATCAACTCAACAGTGGCAACTTTATTTTCAATAATTTCAAGCCTTTGCATCACATGTTCTAGAGTTAAAATAGTCCCATTAACCAAGAGAGGAGGCGGACCAAACAAATCGAACATACCATTATAAGCATCAAAGGTATGGCTATCCAAAAAATTCCTTCCGGTAATGGTATCAAGAATGCATATATTCCAAGGAGTAATGCCTACATAAAAATTGCGAAGAAGAATGGAAGTAGAAAGCTTCTTAGTAGATCTACTTTCAGCATTGCAAATTCTATGCCAAGCATCTTTTAGATTTTCTCCCTCCCTTTGTTTAAGATTAAGAATTTCATGTTCGGGAGTAATAACAAGGATAGGAGGACTAGCCATAACGCCGAGCACACAAGAGATAAGCGAAAAAAGGCGAACGGAAAAGAGAGGGCGAATAAAACAGCAAGGGTGAATTGGGGGAGAGGAAAACGAGAGGCAAATGGCAAATAATGTAATGCGAGGGAGATAAGTTTGTGATGGGTACTTGGTATGTCTTGACTTGAGGGAAGACCTCCCCGGCAATGGCGCCAGAAATCCTTCTTGCTACCTCTTGAGAACTGCGTTGGTTTTCCCTTGAAGAGGAAAGGGTGATTCAGCAAAGTAGCATAAGTATTTCCCTCAGTTTTTGAGAACCAAGGTATCAATCCAGTTGGAGGCTCCTCAAAAGTCCCACGCACCTACACAGACAAACAAGAACCTCACAACCAACTCTATAAAGGGGTTGTCAATCCCTTCACGGTAACTTGCGAAAGTGAGATCTGATAGAGATAATAAGATAAGATAAATATTTTTGGTATTTTTATGATTGGAAAGTACAAGATGCAAATAAAAGTAGATGGGAAACTTATATGATAAAATATAAACATGGGGGCCATAGGTTTCACTAGTGGCTTCTCTCAAGATAGCATAAGTATTACGGTGGGTGAACAAATTACTGTTGAGCAATTGATAGAAAAGCGCATAGTTATGGGAATATCTAGGCATGATCATGTATATAGGCATCACGTCTGCAACAAGTAGATCGAAATGATTCTGCATCTACAACTATTACTCCACACATCGAACGACTCCTGCTTGCATCTAGAGTATTAAGTTCATGAAGAACAGAGTAACGCATTAAGAAAGATGACATGATGTAGCGGGATAAACTCAAGAACTATGATATAAACCCCATCTTTTTATCCTCGATGGCAACAATACAATACGTGCCTTGTTGCGCCTGCTGTCATTGGGAAAGGACACCGCAAGATTGAACCCAAAGCTAAGCACTTCTCCCATTGCATGAAAGATCAATCTAGTAGGCCAAACCAAACTGATAATTCGAAGAGACTTGCAAAGATAACCAATCACACGTAAAAGAATTAAGAGGAGATTCAAATATTTCTCATAGATAAACTTGATCATAAACCCACAATTCATCGGATCTCGACAAACACACCGCAAAAAGAGTTACATCGAATAGATCTCCAAGAAGATCGAGGAGAACTTTGTATTGAGATTCAAAGAGAGAGAAGAAGCCATCTAGCTAATAACTATGGACCCAAAGGTCTGTGGTAAACTACTCACAACTCATCGGAGAGGCCTTGGAGATGATGTAGAGGCCCTCCATGGTCGATTCCCCCTCCTGCGGAGTGCCGGTGAAGGCTCCAAGATGGGAACTCGCGATACAGAAGGTTGTGGCGGTGGAATTAGGTTTTTGTGGTGCTCCTGGATGTTTTCAGGGTACGGGAGTATATATAGGCGAAGGAAGTACGTCGGTGGAGCAACGAGGGGCCCACGAGGGTGGGGGAGCGCCCACCCCCTTAGGGCGCGCCGGGCACCCTCGTGGATGCCTTGTTTGCAGCTTGACGTCCACTCCAAGTCTTCTGGATTGTGTTTGTTCTGAAAAGATCGTTCCCAAAGGTTTCATTTCGTTTGGACTCCGTTTGATATTCCTTTTCTTCGAAACACTGAAATAGGTAAAAAAACAGGAATTCGGGCTGGCCCTCCGGTTAGTAGGTTAGTCCCAAAAATGATATAAAAGTGTAAAGTAAAGCCCATAAACATCCAAAATGGGTAATATAATAGCTTGGAACAATCAAAAATTATAGATACGTTGGAGACGTATCACTGCCCCTCGCCCCTTTGCTCTTTGTGCAACGCGACATCCCCCCTACCGAACCAGCAAGGGGCGGCTTGGTCCCATAGGTGGCCATGGTTTCCCGTGACATCTTTGGAGCGCCTGGTCGGGGGGTCGCTTGTGAGATCCTAAAGCGTGTGTTGCGCGTCATCTTCATCACCATCTTCGTCTTCGAGGGCGCCATCGGCCATGGCGCCCAAGAAGAAGTCCGATGTTTCAGCTCTACCGTCCACCTCAAAGGCTCCGCCACCCGCAGCTGCCAATGCTACGGGAGGTGCGGAGGCACGCGAGGATATGGACAACGCTGGTGATATGGACGAAGCAGGCGGCACCATCACCATTTCCCCCGCGGATGAAGGAGGAACATGAGGCACCAGAGGGGAGTGACATCAGCAACACCCCGATGGCCATGCTCCACAAGGCACGGTCGGAGGGGCTACTCTGTCCACACCTCCTCTGCTCACCGACGGGCACAGCCGCAGTGATGGCGCTCGGTCGTCACAGGAGCGACCACTGTGCGTGCGCTTTCCGCAGGGCGAGTCAACCAAGCCGCTGCACCCAACGGAGCCACCGGCCCTCAAGCACCTTCGCCGCGCCACATGCCATCCAAGTGGCACTCTGCAACAGCAGGGGCGCAACATTGTCGTTGCTGGCACCATCAGAAGCCAAGCAATGGTGTGATCCGCGTCGTCATCACCCATGTCGAGCACAGCTACAGAGGCCATGGTGCATGCACAACTCCTACTTAGGTTCTCACCAGCAGCTGAGCAAATGGACGAGTGGCATGACACCATCCAGAGCCTGCTGGGTTTCGCCGAGGCTGGGTTCTCATAGCGGGCCGGCCCACTAGGGCCTCCCCAAGCGACAACAACGGCTCGTGCTGCTGGTCATATGGAGGGGGCCACCCTCATGGTGTAGTCCCCGCCACAGCAACTAGCGCGAGCTCGACAGCAGCAAGAACTGATGCCATCTTGATGGCCTCTTCCGACCCTCGAGGCTGTACAGATTGATGGCAAGCCTCGGAGGACAGGAGGAGGGAAGACGCGCGTGTTGTCGTTGAGCAACGCCGCGGCGACCACCGCCAGACCGATCGGTGCAATGGTCCTGAGTTGACGAGCCTGCGCCCGATATTGGCGGGTGCCTACCTTTCGAGGTTGGATGCCCAGGCTTTACTCGTGAGCTGCGGCAAGTCCGTTGGTCGCCCGTCCGCATGTTCAAGCCAAAGATACCTGAGAAGTATGATGGGAGACTCAACTCGGCAGAGTTCCTGATCATTTACACCATTGCCATTCAAGCTGTCGGGGGAAAAGATGAGAAGGTATTCGCCAACTACTTTCCTTTGGCTTTCAAATCCAATGTGAGTTCTTGGTTGATGCATCTGCCGGAGAACTCCATTTCTTCTTGGGTTGACCTTTGATATGAGTTCATTGGCGCCTTCACTGGCGGCCATCAATAACCAGGCCGACCCAGTAATTTTTAGCTTCTCCAATAGAAAGAAGGAGAGACACTCCGGAAGTATTTGAAGAGGTTTAGGAGAGTCCACAGGAACATCCCAAACATCCATCCAACAGCTGTGATAGCTGCCTGCCAGTCCAATGTGCGCAACCGCAAGGTTCACTCCAAGATGAATGTGCGGTTGCCCAAGACTGTGAAGGAGCTTTACACCCTAGTGGATAAGTGTGCACAGATGGAGGAAGACAGGAAGTTACCTGGAGAGGAGGATTGCATCAATATTGACTCAGAAGATGATGATGAATCCACCAGTCAGAAGAAGAGCAAGAAGCTAAATAAGCGGCACAAGGATAAGGAGTGATGACTGTTGAAGGATCAGGCACGCCTAGTACCAGCAAGACTACCAAGGCTGAAGTCCCCGGCAAGGTGGCTGCCATGTGCGCTAATTGTCGGGAAGCTGCGGCTGCCGAAAAGGCTGGGAATAGCGATGCGACTTATTGTAAGATCCATCGGACCAAGGGCCACGACCTTCAAGAGTGTTATCATGTTGAGCAGCTTGTCAAGAGGCAGAGAGCTGAGTACGAGAAGCAAGACAAGGAAAAGGTCAGAATGCCACTGGCGGTAAGGGCTGAGGCGGTGAAGTAAATCACCCTAGCAAACCCTTTCGGAACAAAGGAAAATCCGCCTGGGGTCAAGAGAAGGAAGCCTGTGATGATGAGAGCGATGGGGGGATGAAGAGAAAACCAGTGAGCAATAGTTTCAAAAGGCCACTGATGCACTTTGCATTGATGGGGGTGCATCCTTGCACTCCTCTCACCGCCAACTCAAACAGTGGGCGCGTGAGGTCAATGCCGTGGAACCAGCACCAGACGCCCAGAAACCACTAAAATGGTCACGCACGCCCATCATCTTTGACAAAGAGGATCACCCCGATCGTACCACTGTGGTAGGATGCTTGCCATTGTTGGTCTCCCCAATAATTTGCAACCTCAAGGTCACTAAGATATTGGTGGACGGTGGGGCCGGGTTGAACCTGATTTCCCCAAATGTTATCAACAGACTTCAGATAGCAAAAGAGGAGCTAGAGGTCACCGGCACATTTCAAGGAGTTAATCCCGGCAGGAGTCATCCCAAGGGAAAGATCACGTTTCATGTGATGTTTGGAGGAGAGTTGAACTATCGGACAGAAAATATTGTGTTTGATGTGGTCGACCTCACCTCCCCGTACAATGGGATCATTGGATGACCAGCCCTGGCCAAGTTCATGGCGGCATCCCACTATGCGTACTATATCTTGAAGATGCCTAGTCCACTTGGAATCATCTCCATCCCATCGGATGAGAAGGACGCAATCATCTGCGTGGACAAGATGTAGCGGGACGCGGTCACGGCAGAGGCAACGGCAGCAGCATTTCCCGTCAAGGAAAGCAAAGGAAAGAAGGACAACAGGGACGCTAGTAGAGAATCCGGGAAGCGTACATCTTTAGAGTGCTCCACACTTGTTGATGATTTTCCAGAGTGTTCCAACAGCAAAAGTACGAAAGGTTTCTGCTCCCAAAGTGAAGAAGGTCCCGATAGAGCTGGCTAGCGTTGATGGTACCTTTACCATCAGTGCCACCCTCGATGACAAATAGGAAAGCGTGCTCGTTGCCTTCCTACGTGTGAATATTGATGTGTTTGCCTGGCAACCATCTGATATCCCCGGTGTTCCCAGGGAGGTAATCGAGAACCACCTTGTTGTCTGCCCACACGCCAGACCTGTCAAGCAGAAAGTTCGGAAGCAGGCCTTGGAGAGGCAACAATTTATTGCAAAGGAGATCAAGAAGCTTGAGGCAGCTGGTTTGATCAGAGGAGTGCTAAACCCCACTTGGCTATCGAATCCAGTGGTAGTCTGAAAGGCTAACGATGAAAGGAGGCTTTGCATACATTTAACAGATCTCAACAAGGCTTGCCCGAAGGACCCATTTCCCTTTCTGTGCGTCGATCAGATTGTGGATTCCACTTCAGGTTGCGATTTGCTTTCCTTATTGGATGCATATTCTGGATATCACCAGATCTTCATGTCCAAGTAAGATGAAGAGAAGACCTCGTTCATCACCCCATGTGGTATGTACTGTTTTATTCGCATTCCATTCAAATTAAAGAGTACCGGGTCTACTTTTGCAAGGCCAGTCCAAACTGGGTTTGAGCCACAGCTGCACAGAGACATTGAAGCTTATATGGATGACATTATGGTCAAAACCAAGGACAGAGCAACTCTTATCTAGGATTTGGAGGAGACGTTTGCAAATCTGTGCAAGATCAACTTGAAGCTCAACCCAGAAAAGTGTGTGTTTGGCATTCCCTCTGGCAAGCTACTTGGGTTCTTTGTGTCTCACCGGGGGATCGAAGCTAATCCCGACAAGATCAAGGCCATTGAGAAGATCCAAGCGCGAAGGACAATTAAGGATGTGAGGCGTCTAATGGGATGCGTTGTCGCGCTAAGCAGATTCATCTCCAAGTCTGCCGAGCGTGCCTTGCTGTTCTTCAAAATTTTGAAGAAGGAAGGGCCCATGAAGTGGACCCCGGAAGCAGATGCAGTCCTGCAAGAGTTGAAGGCCTACCTATCTTCTGTGCCAACCTTGGTCACTGCCAAACCACATGAGTTGTTGCTGCTTTACTTAGCGGCAACCAACCAAGTGGTTAGTGTAGCTTCGGTGGTGCAGCGGGAATTGGAAAGGCGGAGAATGAGCAAGGTTCGGCAGATTTAGGTAAAGAGCAGGGCAGAAGTGAGCAAGACAGCGATGAGAGCCTTAAGGACATGGCAAGGAAGAAAGTGGTGCAGCGCCCAATGTACTTCATGAGTTCCCTATTGCAGGGGGCTCGATAGAGGTACTCTGGCGTGCAAAAAAATGATTTTGGGTCTCATCATGGCCTTAAGGAAACGGCGCCACTACTTCCAAGCCCATGAGATTACGGTTGTCACTCGCTTCCCGTTGCAAAGGATACTGTGAAACCCTGAGGCTACTGGCAGAATAGTGGAGTGGGCTTTGGAGTTATCCAGTTTCGGTCTGAAGTTTGAGAGCACATCAACATTTTAGAGCAGGGCATTGGCAGAGTTTATCGCAGAATGGACACCGACCCATGATGAGGAAGTGACAGAGACAGTTATCCCCGGCAAGGAGGCGCCCCAAGAATGGATCATGTATTTATGGTTCCTTTTCCCTGCAAGGTGCAAGGGCTGTGTGCCTCTTGTCGCATCCTCAGGGGAGCACTTGAAGTACGTCGTCCAAATGCATTTTCTCGGGAGGAGGCAACGAACAATACAACAGAGTATGAAGGGCTCCATGCTGGGCTCAGGATTGCCAAAAAATTGGGAATTAAGAAGCTGATTTTTTGAGGAGATTCACAACTTGTCGTGAGACAAGTTAACAAGGATTATCAAAGTCCATTAATGGTGGCATACGTTGAGGAAGTGAGAAGATTGGAGGAGCTCTTTGACGGATTGCAAATAGAGCACGTATCCCGGGCGGAAACCAACATAGCTGATCATCTATCAAAGTGTGTTGCACAAAAGGTTCCTGTGGAACCAGGAACTTTTGTTCTCCATCTTACTCAGCCCTCTGTATCCCCAGAAACAATGGCCCGGAAGAGGAGAAAGTTGAACTCCGATAAGACTCTCCCAGTAGAGCCTCGTGCTCCTGGTAGGGACCCAGCCGGGAACTCACAACTTGCCGGCCCGCACCCTCCTGCCAGTACCACAGTCCCCGTAGATGAGGAGTGTGCCCCCAAAGTTGAGGAGGTGCCGCTAGTCCTTGTTACCGAGCCTCAGGCACATAGTCCACTTTCTCCAAACCGGAGAACTCCCCAATGACTAGAATGAGGCTGAAAGAGTAGCCGGTGTACCAGTTTGTCAATCACACTCTGTATAGGAGGCCCAATCGTGTGAAATTGAAGTGCATCTGCCGGGGAGAAGGGAAGGAACTGCTGGCTAAGATTCACAAAGGATAAGTGTGCACAGATGGAGGAAGACAGGAAGTTACCTGGAGAGGATGATTGCATCAATATTGACTCAGAAGATGATGATGAATCCACCAGTCAGAAGAAGAGCAAGAAGCTAAATAAGCGGCACAAGGATAAGGAGTGATGACTGTTGAAGGATCAGGCACGCCTAGTACCAGCAAGACTACCAAGGCTAAAGTCCCCGGCAAGGTGGCTGCCATGTGCGCTAATTGTCGGGAAGCTGCGGCTGCCGAAAAGGCTGGGAAGAGCGATGTGACTTATTGCAAGATCCATCGGACCAAGGGCCACGACCTTCAAGAGTGTTATCATGTTGAGCAGCTTGTCAAGAGGCAGAGAGCTGAGTACGAGAAGCATGACAAGGAAAAGGTCAGAATGCCACTGGCGGTAGGGGCTGAGGCGGTGAAGTAAATCACCCTAGCAAACCTTTTCGGAACAAAGGAAAATCCGCCTGGGGTCAAGAGAAGGAAGCTTGTGATGATGAGAGTGATGGGGGGATGAAGAGAAAACCAGTGAGCAACAGTTTCAAAAGGCCACTGATGCACTTTGCATTGATGGGGGTGCATCCTTGCACTCCTCTCACCGCCAACTCAAACAGTGGGCGCGTGAGGTCAATGCCGTGGAACCAGCACCAGACGCCTAGAAACCACTAAAATGGTCACGCACGCCCATCATCTTTGACAAAGAGGATCACCCCGATCGTACCACTGTGGTAGGATGCTTGCCATTGTTGGTCTCCCCAACAATTCGCAACCTCAAGGTCAATAAGATATTGGTGGACGGTGGGGCCGGGTTGAACCTGATTTCCCCAAATGTTATCAACAGACTTCCGATAGCAAAAGAGGAGTTAGAGGTCACCGGCACATTTCAAGGAGTTAATCCCGGCAGGAGTCATCCCAAGGGAAAGATCACGTTTCATGTGATGTTTGGAGGAGAGTTGAACTATTGGATAGAAAAGATTGTGTTTGATGTGGTCGACCTCACCTTGCCGTACAATGGGAACATTGGATGACCAGCCCTGGCCAAGTTCATGGCGGCATCCCACTATGCGTACTATATCTTGAAGATGCCTGGTCCACTTGGAATCATCTCCATCCCATCGGATGAGAAGGACGCAATCATCTGCGTGGACAAGATGTAGCGGGACGCGGTCACAGCAGAGGCAACGGCAGCAACATTTCCCGTCAAGGAAAGCAAAGGAAAGAAGGACAACAGGGACGCTAGCAGAGAATCTGGGAAGCGTTCATCTTTAGAGTGCTCCACACTTGTTGATGATTTTCCAGAGTGTTCCAACAGCAAAAGTACGAAAGGTTTCTGGTCCCAAAGTGAAGAAGGTCCCGATAGGGCTGGCTAGCGTTGATGGTACCTTTACCATCAGCGCCACCCTCGATGACAAATAGGAAAGCGCGCTCGTTGCCTTCTTACGTGCGAATATCGATGTGTTTGCCTGGCAACCATCTGATATCCCCGGTGTTCCCAGGGAGGTAATCGAGAACCACCTTGTTGTCTGCCCACACACCAGACCTGTCAAGCAGAAAGTCCGGAAGCAGGCCTTGGAGAGGCAACAATTTATTGCAAAGGAGATCAAGAAGCTTGAGGCAGCTGGTTTGATCAGAAGAGTGCTACACCCCACTTGGCTATCGAATCCAGTGGTAGTCCGAAAGGCTAACGGTAAAAGGAGGCTTCTCATACATTTAACAGATCTCAACAAGGCTTGCGCGAAGGACCCATTTCCCTTTCTGCGCGTCGATCAGATTTTGGATTCCACTTCAGGTTGCGATTTGCTTCCCTTCTTGGATGCATATTCTGGATATCACCAGATCTTCATGTCCAAGGAAGATGAAGAGAAGACCTCGTTCATCACCCCATGTGGTATGTACTGTTTTATTCGCATTCCATTCAAATTAAAGAGTGCCGGGTCTACTTTTGCAAGGCCAGTCCAAACTGGGTTTGAGCCACAGCTGCACAGAAACATTGAAGCTTATATGGATGACATTATGGTCAAAACCAAGGACAGAGCAACTCTTATCTAGGATTTGGAGGAGACGTTTGCAAATCTGTGCAAGATCAACTTGAAGCTCAACCCAGAAAAGTGTGTGTTTGGCATTCCCTCTGGCAAGCTACTTGGGTTCTTTGTGTCTCACTGGGGGATCGAAGCTAATCCTGACAAGATCAAGGCCATTGAGAAGATCCAAGCGTGAAGGACAATTAAGGATGTGAGGCATCTAATGGGATGCGTTGTCGCGCTAAGCAGATTCATCTCCAAGTCTGCCGAGCGTGCCTTGCTGTTCTTCAAAATTTTGAAGAAGGAAGGGCCCATGAAGTGGACCCCGGAAGCAGATGCAGTCCTGCAAGAGTTGAAGGACTACCTATCTTCTGTGCCAACCTTGGTCACTGCCAAACCACATGAGTTGTTGCTGCTTTACTTAGCGGCAACCAACCAAGTGGTTAGTGTAGCTTCGGTGGTGCAGCGGGAATTGGAAAAGGCAGAGAATGAGCAAGGTTCGGCAGATCAGGTAAAGAGCAGGGCAGAAGTGAGCAAGACAGCGAAGACAGCCTTAAGGACACGACAAGGAAGAAGGTGGTGCAGCGCCCAATGTACTTCATGAGTTCCCTATTGCAGGGGGCTCGATAGAGGTACTCTGGTGTGCAAAAAAATGATTTTTGGTCTCATCATGGCCTTAAGGAAACTGCGCCACTACTTCCAAGCCCATGAGATTACGGTTGTCACTCGCTTCCCGTGGCAAAGGATACTATGAAACCCTGAGGCTACTGGCAGAATAGTGGAGTGGGCTTTGGAGTTATCCAGTTTCGGTCTGAAGTTTGAGAGCACATCAACATTTTAGAGCAGGGCATTGGCAGAGTTTATCGCAGAATGGACACCGACCCCTGATGAGGAAGTGACAGAGACAGTTATCCCCGGCAAGGAGGCGCCCCAAGAATGGATCATGTATTTTGATGGTTCCTTTTCCCTGCAAGGTGCAGGGGCTGCGTGCTTCTTGTCGCATCCTCAGGGGAGCACTTGAAGTACGTCGTCCAAATGCATTTTCTCGGGAGGAGGCAACGAACAATACAACAGAGTATGAAGGGCTCCATGCTGGGCTCAGGATTGCCACAAAATTGGGAATTAAGAAGCTGATTTTTTGAGTCGATTCACAACTTGTCGTGAGACAAGTTAACAAGGATTATCAAAGTCCATTAATGGTGGCATACGTTGAGGAAGTGAGAAGATTGGAGGAGCTCTTTGACGGATTACAAATAGAGCACGTACCCCGGGCGGAAACCAACATAGCTGATCATCTATCAAAGTGTGTTGCACAAAAGGTTCCTATGGAACCAGGAACTTTTGTTCTCCATCTCACTCAGCCCTCCGTATCCCCAGAAACAATGGCCCGGAAGAGGAGAAAGTTGGACTCCGATAAGACTCTCCCAGTAGAGCCTCGTGCTCCTGGTAGGGACCCAGCCGGGAACTCACAACTTGCCGGCCCGCACCCTCCTGCCAGTACCACAGTCCCCGTAGATGAGGAGTGTGCCCCCATAGTTGAGGAGGTGCCGCTAGTCCTTGTTACCGAGCCTCAGGCACATAGTCCACTTTCTCCAAACCGGAGAACTCCCCAATGACTAGAATGAGGCTGAAAGAGTAGCCCGGAGGGCCGGTATGTACCAGTTTGTCAATGACACTCTGTATAGAAGGAGGCCCAATGGTGTGAAATTGAAGTGCATCTGCCGGGGAGAAGGGAAGGAACTGCTGGCTAAGATTCACAGAGGCATGTGCGGCTCCCACATTGGATCAAGGGCATTAGTTGGGAAAGCATTTCGTCAAGGATTCTATTGGCCCACAGCCCTCCAAGATGCGGTTGAGCTAGTCACGAAATGTGAAGCCTGCCAGTTCCATTCCAAGAATATCCACCTGCCTGCCCACACTACAAAAAAATACAACTCCGTGATGATATGTGTTTGTCATAGTAGGTCACGTTTTTTATCATGCATGTACATCCATGACGATTTTATGACAGAATCAAGATAGTCATACATGTGCTGTCCTAGAAGTGTTCCATGACATTACCAAAATTATCATCATGGAAGTGTCCATTTCCATGACGATAAATCGCGCGTCATGGAGGTTCTTTCGTCAAGGGTGACCGATACGTGGCATCCACAGTAATAGATCACCGTTAAGCTATAGGGTCCGGTTTTGTATCCGATAACCCGCTAACAGCCATGACCAATGGGGATTTTCCACGTGTAAATTTCTAATTAACCAGAGGAACCACGTGTCGGCTCATAGTTGGGACAGATGTCATCCACTCATTAGACAGAAGGCGCCTATGATATTTCAACACATGGAACGTCCCAACACAGGCTCATTCCGGTGAAAAGGCCAGGTCGTTTGACTTGGTCCAAAGGTAGCAGCCCGTCCACGGAAAGCCTGTTAACCGTCTGTTCGCATATAGCCCATTTATAGCCTGCGAAGTCACGGCCCTTTACTACCTATCCGAATTAGGCCCAGTAGCGTCATCTGGTACGTCCAATATGATTCTAGCCCATTCTAACTTCTGGCCCATGTATGGCCCATGAGATCTTTCGGCCCATATGAGGCTATTTGTAACTCTTGGCCCATTAACGGCCCGTGGTGAAACTAGCCCGTAATGAACAGTCTATCACTTTATACCCATTAACGACCCATTATTCTGTTGGGCCGTTTCTAGACCGTGTTATCTTTTGGCCTTCATAGGGCCCATTTATTCTTGGGCTCATTTCCAGCATTCGGTTACTAACGGCCCGTTACTGGCCTTTTCTGCTTTGTGGGCCAAATTCAGCCTGTGGTTACATGTGGGGACCCTGACTCATAAGTCGAGATCACCGAATGCACGTGTACAGTGATCCCAGAGATCAATGCTCACTGAACACACAGAAGCTGAATAACAAGAGTCTCACATCCATACATACCGTATTACACAAGTAGGACCATTATGGTCGAGTCTTGAGTATAACATCGCAGCGGAAATCTTCGTCGATAACTTGGACAAGGCCATCTGCCATAACCCTACAGGCATTCTAACTGGGAAGCATCCTAGCTCGCATGTTCGTCATTGAAGCATTCACCATCATATCCTGTTCTTTCAAGCCTGGCCAATAAAATAACCAGTGGCAAGCCAATGAGTACTTTGAATGTACTCGCAAGCAACCCAAGAGTGATAACAGAATAATTATGCAAAGCTCTACTGCTTAATTGGCATTGTTGCGGGAAGCTAGTTTTTCTCATGCAAGTATGATCAACATTTATCAAGGATAGGAATGCGTCTGCAACAAGCATCAGGAGGTTACAAACATCAACATCGAGAAAGAGTTAAGAACAACTCATGCTCAAGCTCATCGTGACTTCCTCACGAGTCACATCATCAATATCACCAAACGGTGTTGTTTGTCAGAAACATATGGACGTAGTCTAAGCAGCACCGCCCAACCGTCCTTGACCGTGGACACGGCTATTCGAATAGTTTTACACTCTGTAGAGGTTGCACACTTTACCCACAAGATCCGGGGAACTTCCGTGTCATCCACGACCCGCGGTACCTCAAGTACCCGGGGTAAGAACCCGATCACTACCTTTCCCTAGACGACACTAACATGGAGTCCACTCGATTGGTAGTAACCCTCGTGCCCAACAATTTACATCTTAAAATTGTGGAGCATCGCTCCCATATTCATCACATACCACAAGCACGGGGTACCAACGGTGTGTTCGGTGCCCTGTGAAAACAGTCATGGCCGCCCTACCTGGCACGACCCCGTCCCGAGAGAGCGCACCAACAACTCTCTCGTCACTAGTAATGCGGGCTCCAAGCTAGTATCGGTCTAGGTAATCGAAAATGCCCTTTCCCATATAAGGGTAGAGTGGTTGCGCATGTAAGGTTGGGACAGTTGACAAATCTTAAATCTAATCCGTCTCTGTAAACAACACTTTTATCAAGCCTCGGTACACTACTTCTCCACCAAGTAGTGACCTAGTTCATCATCATCTCCCAGGGGCATTAGTAGCACCCACTGGGGTTGTTTGCAAGTATGTCAAACCACACTTGTTCCTTTCCATGAATAACCCTGACCCACTTTGCATAGCAACTACTTTAGCATCCTATCTACTCCCACCGGCATAACCCTCATAAGAAGATAGGGTCATGCACAATGCAAGTATCAATGAGGAAGTAACAGAGGCAACCAACCCACGTGGTTCACCATCTCATCAGGATTCCGATGCAGCAATAATAAAGAGCTATATGACATGGATAAAAAGGGTTTCATAGACATGGTCAAAGGGCTGCTTGCCTGTTGTAACAAAGCCTTCGAGGTGTTCAAATGTCTCTGGCCCAACTCCGAGCATTCCGTCTACTTCATCAACTATCGTTGAGAGCAACCATAATAAGCAACACAACAAGGCAGGAAATAAAAGTGCTCTAAAAATGTGAGTTGGACTTTTCTAGGACATCTCTGGTTATATGAAAAATAACTAAAGTGGTTTCATTGGAATTGGATCAGTGGATATCTCTGAACATTTCGATAGGATGGGATCAAGGAGTTTATGGGATTGCAAGAATTGTACAGAAACATATTTTTGAAAAAATGAGCAAGGCACCCATTTAACAAAGGATGATTTTAGAAGCATCTAGGAATTGGTTTCACTGGATTTGGAGTTGAGATGATTTTCCTCTGAATTTTCAAAGTTGACAAATATGAAGAAATGGCTCGTTGTTTTTTGGGGTACAGAAAGTATTAAGAAAAATGTTCATAAACTAAGTTATGAACTTAGATGCATCTAGGAATTGGGATCATGGCATTTGGAGCAAGTTTGAGCTTTCTGTGGTTTTCTAAAGTTCATCACAGAAGTAGGAAAAATGGGATTTGATAATTATCTATGAAGAAAAAGTCTCTGGAAAAATGTGCATGTTGCATCACCTGGTAGATCATGATTTATAGAGTCACTAGAAATTTGAATCATCAAATTTGGACTTAGAATAAATAATCTATGGATTTTACAATTCTACAAAAAGAGAAAAAGGAGAGGGATCTACCTAACTGGGCCGGATTTGGGCGGCGGCGGCCAAGACCGGCGAGGCATAGCGGGCAGCAAGACTGGCCTGGCCCAGCCTCTCATGTGCTCACTGGGAGGCCACGTCGAAGGCGGCCTCGCGGAATACGCCTTTGCTCGGGGGGAGGCGGATCCAGCCGAGGCCGTTTCCACTTAAACGGCGGGGCCCGCCTACCGGTCACTGACAAGCGGGCCCCGCTTGTCGGGTTCGTCCCCAACCTCCCGCTCGAACAGAGCAGAGGCAGGGGCGGCGTCGACGGCGGCTTGCCGGCGCTATAGGCCACCGTTTCCGGAGGTTCGGCCACCGGCGTGCTCAGGGGGTCCGGCTGCGTCCAACCGTGGGTGGCACGGTCGCCAGGGGCACCGGGTCGAGCAGGGCATCGGCCGCGGCGGGCAAGGCCGATGGCGATGGCGGCTTTGGTGCTACAGGGTACCGGAGCAGAGGAAGAAGAGGGGGAAGGTTCCTCCGTGGCCTAGGGGGTTCCTGATGAAGAAACGAGGGGAGGAGGAGGCCTCATTCGCGGGAATTTGAGAGGCGGCCGGCGGCTCGGCTTCAGCTATGGAGGTGGATGGAGGGCACAGGAGGAGGTGCGGTTGGTCTAGGGGGTGCACGGGAGAGAGGAAGAGCAAATGGAGCAGAGAGGAGGGACTGGGGCGGCCATTAGTAGCCAGCGCGTGGCTCACCGTGGACGTGGCGCACGGGTGGCCGCGGCAACGGCTCGGGCGGCCATGAGGGAGGGAGTGGGGTTGTCTACGGCGTTCGTGGGCGTGGTCCAAGTCGGGAGAGAAGGAAAGGGGGATCGGGGCGAGGTCAGAGGGGCGCGCGTGTGAGCCGCACCATTGGCGCGCTCGGGCGGCCTCTGTTTGCTAGCGCGGAGGCGCGGGAAGGAGGAGAGAGGAGGGGGCCGACCGCGTAGCGTGTTGCAGACGCCGAGGCATCTCGACTGGCGCGAGGGGGAGGCTCGAGGTGGACGGGGGCGCCGTGTCAACGGTCGGGAGCATGCTGACGTGCTCCAGAGCGCGTCTTTGGCCGGCATGACATGCCTTTTTGCGGAATGGGCGCGACCACTTGTGTCTGGAAGCTGCAGGGGGGAGTAAACAATGGGAAAGTGGCATTGGATGCCCTGTAACATGCCAGGAGTGAGAGAGAGATGAGAAAGGGAGGAGAAAGTGGCAGTCCAGAGAAGAAAAATGGGCTTTTCACCCCCTTCATCATGGCTTCTCGGGCAGGGAAAGATGCAGGAGGTAGAGGAGGACCATATGAGGCTGTGGGAAAAAGCTCAGCTCATGGAGATGTGTGGAAATGGTCAGAACAAGCATTTTATGCTTCTGTCAGAAGGTGTTTGATGGTGGTTTGGACAAGTTAATGACTTCCACTGGCCATGAGACTCCACAGGGTGTGATGCCACATATATCTAGGGCCTTCCACCCATTTTGAGCTTATTTGGACAAAGTTGCCAATGCAACTTTGGCAAACCCTAAAAATTGGCAGGAATGGACTTGTGTCGATCCAGTTGAGTAGATCACTTCTCCTTGATGCACCACTTGATGTGGTGGCCTCATTTAGTCATGTGATCAGGCTCACAAAAGTTGGGGTCAAGGAGAAAAAGTTGGCAGTACAAACTTGTTAAAATTTGATTCTGGTCAGAGAGGGTTTTGGGGCACTTTGATCAATATAACTTGTTGTCCAACTTGTGCCACTTGGTCTAGATGAATAATTAGACCATTTGAGAATGTTCACAAGTTTGAGGATATTTGGAAATGTTTGTCAATGTAAAGTTGCTCAAACTTCAAAATGGACAGAAATGGTTTTGAGGGTATTTGATGATGTTATCTTGTTCTCCAAGTCATGAGACTTGGCGAGATCATGTAATATGTCATATGTGACACGCTAGAATTTCCTTGTAATTTTTGGAGAATATTTCCTTTGTAAATATTTCAAAAGCTTGAAATATCCAGAAAGGATTTTTGAGGGATTTGACCAATATTTTGAACATGACCATGTGTTGAAACTCTTATATATGGAAAATATATGTCCACTGAGTTTCCCTAATTTTTGTCAAATATTTTTGAAACAGTAAAATAATTTTTCCCTATTAAAGACCATTTCTGGCCTTAAGAAAAAACTTTTTAATAAAATAGGAAAAATAACTTTTAAAATTATATTTTCGTGGTTCCTGGGTATCCTATATCTAATAGGGGTCAAATATATTTTTGGAAAGATTTTTACTGCCCTTAATTAAGTACTTGCAGTGCAAATCTCAATTCAAGGCTTTTTAGAAAACTAATCTTTGAAAATACTATTTGGCCAAATTATTTTTGCAAGAAATTATTTTTATGTCCTATTCACATGGTATGATCATTGGTCAAGGTTTTTGGATCAAGGGGAAGGAGTATAAGGGTTGGAGAATTTATTTGATTTTTAGAGCACTTGCAAGCAGCAGACAAACATTCAATCAAAGCAAAGACAAAACACTCAAAAGTTTTTGTCAAACCACATTTTAGCATTATTTATTGACTTAAGTGTTGTGGCATGAAAATCAGGGTGTGACAGACCTACCCCCCTTACAAGAATCTCGTCCCCGAGATTCCCAGACTAGGCGCGGAAAGGGATACAGAAACTTGGATCTGGGGTAGTCTTCAAGTCTTCCTGTTGCTTCTGCTTCCGTGTAGTGCTCCCTTGAATCTTGAAGTACCCGGTGTTGTAGCTTCGTGTATAACGTGCTGCCTGACCCAGGTTGCTAATGGTCTCTCAGATAGGTCTTATTGGACTGGTGGTCAATGGCTCGGAGCATGTCTTCGAGTATCTGATTCACTCATTCTGTCTGACCTCCGGTCTATGGGTGGAAAACAGTGCTGAAGGACAACTTGGTCCCCATGGCCTCCTGGAACATCTTCCAGAACCTTGAGGTGAATTGGGTTCCTCTATCCGACACAATTTCCTTGGGAACTCCATGAATGCTCACGATTCGGTTGATGTAGAGACTGGCTAACTGGTTCCCCTTGTAGGTCGTCTTGACAGGAATGAAGTGGGCCACCTTGGTCAAATGTTCAACAATGACCCATATGGAGTCATGTCCCTTGCTTGACCTGGGTAAACCGGTGATGAAGTCCATCCCGACTTTGTCCCACTTCCATTCGTGCACCTTGACGGGTTGCAACAATCCAATGGTCGCCGATGCTCAGCTTTGACTCTCGGCATACGCCACACTTTGCAACATAGGTGGCAATCTCCTTTTCATCCCATGCCACCGTAATCTTTCCTTCGTGTCTTGATACATCTTGGTTCCTCCAGGATGGATGGAATACGGGGTGTCGTGAGCTTCTTGCAAGATCAGATTCTTGAGCTCAATCTTGTTGGGTACGCAAATGCGATTCCCAAACCACACGACTCCTTGCTCATCTTCTGTGAAACCTGGGGCTTTGCCCGAATTGATCTTCCTCTTGATGCCTTCAATACTCTCGTGTCCCTTCTGAGCTTCTTTAACATCATCCATCAGGGTCGGCTTGACTTCATGGTTAGCTAAGAATCCTTGTGCAACCAGTTCCAACACGAAGCTTTCAAGTTCTTCATACAAGGCGGGTAGCTTGTCCTTAAGCATAGCATTCAAGGAACAAGCCTTCCTGCTTAATGCATCTGCTAGCACATTAGCCTTCCTAGGGTGGTATTGAACATTGAGGTTATAATCTTTGATCAATTCTAGCCATCTTCTTTGCCTCATGTTCAATTCCCTTTGAGTGAAAATATACTTCAGACTTTTGTGATCCGTGTATATCTCACATCGCTTCCCTAAGAGGTAATGTTGCCATGTCTTCAGGGCATGAACCACTGCTGCTAGCTCAAGGTCATGAGTAGCATAGTTCTCTCCATGATGCCGTAGTTGCCTTGAAAGGTAGGCTACGACTCTGCCTTCTTGCATCAGAACACCTCCCAGTCCGTTTCTTGACGCATCACAATATATCACAAACTCCTTGTGTATATCCGTGTGGCTGAATCGGGCGGTGGTCGATCTCTTCTTCACTCTCGAAGCTCTCTTCGCACTTCGCGTCCATTCAACTTCTTGTCCTTCTTCAAGAGCTGAGTCATGGGTCGGGCAATGCTTGAGAATCCTTCAATGAACTTGCGGTAATATCCCGCGAGTCCGAGGAAGCTTCTGACTTCCTTCACATTGCTTGGGGATTGCCATTCACTCACGGCTTCAATCTTAGCAGGATCGACTGACAATCCTTCTTCAGTTAAAACATGACCCAATAATCCAACTTCACGCAGCCAAAATTCACACTTGCTGAACTTGGCATACAGTTGGTGCTCTCGAAGCTTGTCTAGGACCATCGTCAAGTGTCGCTCGTGCTCTTCTTCCGTCTACGGGTGGACAAGTAGGTCACCAAATGATGATGACAACTATCTTGTCCAAGCACTCCATGAAGTCTATGGGGTACGTATAGTGGGCTGAGGCATTGGGGATGGTTACGGTTGAGTATTGGCCAAGGTCTTCTCGTCCTAGAGCGAAAGCCTGTGGTCATGATCCGACCATGTTGTGGTTTGGGGGGGGGGCTTAAGAGTTTCAAAGGTTCTAGTGTGCGGGTGAACGCTTATCGTCCCATCCTTAAGCACAGTTTCTGAGATGCCAATAGTTCTACCTAGTCTTCACATCATATTACCAAAAGAATCATCTCGTATAGGTCAACTCCAATCACCACTCATGTTATTCATATCCTCATGACTCTCGAGAGGGGGTCTAACAAAATCATATATGTCTACAATCCCCAAACTCATGTGAGTGGCTACCCCTAAAAATCCATGGGTAGAGCATACAAGCTTCCAAGCTGGAATAAAACAGGACAATCCAAGTGCTCATCCTATTCTTCCAAGGTCTAAGATGAAGCACCTCTATCCTAAGGAAACACGTCGTAAGCCACTCCAATATCTTGTTTCCTTCCTATGAATCAATTCCAACATCCCATTAACTTGCATCAATCACTACATAATCCATTTAATTCTACAAATCCAACGGTTAAGGTGTTCCACATGATCTCCTAAGGTTCCTATAACCCCCAGATACTTAGAAAGGCTATCTCTACTATAGTCTGTCCACCAATTTCCATTATCATGGTCAAGTAATCTCCAAGGTCAAGTCCACAAAGATGCCTAAGTAAACCCCGACAATTAGTCGAACCTCTTAGTTTATCGTCCACCGAGAAACATGGTATCATGATCGAGATCATCAGTCTAAATCCAATTTACTCCGAACCATGTAGCCATACTCAGCATCTATACTCAACTAGGATCACCTATTTAAATCCAAATCTCATGTCCCACGAGAATTCCTACCATTCTTCCAAGTCATTATCGTATTGCCAACTATCTTCTATCAATATCCCCTAGCTAAGTCAAATCCTCATACTTCCAAGAATTCCAGCTGCGATCATAATTGTCCTATTAAATCCAGTTTACTCCAGGGAACAATGAAAGTTATGCTAATCTATAATCATGATCCCACCAAGTTCATCTACCAACATCAAAGCCTCATAATCCACCAAATATTCTCATATAATCCCTCAAGGTCACCGATATAAACTCATCGAGTCATTTGTCCTCTATTCCTATATCCTCAGATTGGTCCTTCCTATGGCATCGTCAGTTTTGGTGCTATCTTAGGATGATAATGTGCTCGTTCACTATGTCCACTAGTTCCATAATGAACCCAGTGATAAGCAAGGTTACGGAGGCTTAACAGGTTCTCTTGCAATTCCGAAGGTTAAGCTCATGGTTAAGGATTCGAGCTGGGGTATCTTGTGAAGTCTTGAAGGGTCTAGGAATAGGGTTCTAGTCTTGAGGTGTAAACATACGGGGTTGTACTTGGTCAAGGAGGTTGTAGCAAAAGTCTTCAGTGCTTGTTGGTCGCCGAGGTGGAATCCTTGGTGCATATTGTCTTGCTTGTCTTCAGTAGAGGAGAGAGATGAGAGGGAAAAGTATCATAGAGAAGGGGAATGCCTAAAGGGGGTTCTATAGTGCTAGTGCAAACAAACAGGTGCAAAGAGGGCCAAACAAAAGAAACAAGGTGAGGAAGGTGATATAGTCGCATGCTTGTCGCCTAGGGCAAAAGTGCGACCTATAAAACACAAACAAATAAAAACAAGCAACACACAATCATGGTTCTATTCGAACTATCATACGGACTCGATCACAAGATAGGGGTACACGACTCATCCTACCCTAGGGGTTCTCGGACTCAGTAGTCGTGCCTTGTGCCTCATGCAGTCTTCTGGGTTTTCCTCATGTGTTGCTACGTCTCTTGTAGTTGTTCGATGAAACAATCCGGGTTGAGCCTGAAGATTCTTCAACAACTTCTTGCATGTTGAAGTGATGGGGTGAAGGTGGCTCCTCATAACTGACACTGACTTGGTCTTCTATTGTCTTCTTAATCACGACGATCCCTTTTTGTCTTCTAAGCCGTCGATGGTACCAGGTAGGTAATCCTTTATGCAATGACATTATCAAGGCGTAATATAGGTCCATCATGTCGGTTACGTTGATGAAAACTTCGACACCAAGAGCGGGGGATGAGGAGAACCGTTTTCCTGCTGACTATAGGGAGGCGGACCAAATGGCTAGGTTCTCATCCACCGGTGGTTGCCGATACAACAACGGTAGTGACAGGGTTACCCTATTAGCGATGTATATCATGATCTTGCATAACCAATGCCCTGGTCATCGTAGGCTATGGTTGCACCATCTTGGTGTAATGCCAAAGGTTTCACCATTCTCTGGGTCTTCATGCCCTCACTCTTCAAAGGAGTATCTTCTGTTGGCATCGTCTTGTTGTGGTGTCGCCAATTTGGGTCCCAGTGATGTGAATGAATGTCTGGCAAGGCATCTTCCTTCTAGATTATCCACGAGGATTACAAGGAATCCAGTGGTCAGGGGCATAAGGGTTCTAGCGACCAAAGGTTTTGAAGGGGAAGAGGAAAATATATCTTAGTTTTTGAAAAACTGAGAAGGGAAGAGAAGTATAGATAGTTTTGAAAACTAGTAATAGTTTTGGAAATAGTTTTACCCTAACTAACGACCATGCTAACTAAGGCTTCCTACAGTCAGGATGGCTCTGATACCAACTCTGTGGGGACCCCGACTCATAAGTCGTGATCACCGAATGCACGTGTACAGTGATCCCAGAGATCAATGCTCACTAAGCACACAGAAGCTGAATAACAAGAGTCTTACATCCATACATACCGCATTACACAAGTAGGACCATTATGGTCGAGTTTTGAGTATAACATCGCAGCGGAAATCTTCATCGATAACTTGGACCCATGCCATCTGCCTTAACCCTACAGGCATTCTGACTGGGAAGCGTCCTAGCTCGCATGTTCGTCATCGAAGCATTCTTCATCATATCTTGTTCTTTCAAGCCTGGCCAATAAAATAACCAGTGGCAAGCCAATGAGTACTTTGAATGTACTCGCAAGCAACCCAAGAGTGATAACAGAATAATTATGCAAAGCTCTACTGCTTAATTGGCATTGTTGCGGGAAGCTAGTTTTTCTCATGCAAGTATGATCAACATTTATCAAGGACAGGAATGCGTCTGCAACAAACATCAGGAGGTTACAGACATCAACATCGAGAAAGAGTTATGAACAACTCATGCTCAAGCTCATCGTGACTTCCTCACGAGTCACATCATCAATATCCCCAAACGGTGTTGTTTGTCAGAAACATATGGACGTAGTCTAAGCAGCACCGCCCAACCGTCCTTGACCGTGGACACGGCTATTCGAATAGTTTTACACTCTGCAGAAGTTGCACACTTTACCCACAAGATCCGGGGAACTTTCGTGTCATCCACGACCCGCGGTACCTCAAGTACCCGGGGTAAGCACCCGATCACTACCTTTCCCTAGACGACACTAACATGGAGTCCACTCGATTGGTAGTAACCCTCGTGCCCAACAATTTACATCTTAAAATTGTGGAGCATCGCTCCCATATTCATCACATACCACAAGCACAGGGTACCAACGGTGTGTCCGGTGCCCTGTGAAAACAGTCATGGCCGCCCTACCTGGCACGACCCCGATTTCGAGAGAGCGCACCAACAACTCTCTCGTCACTAGTAATGCGGGCTCCAAGCTAGTATCGGTCTATGTAACCAATAATGCCCTTTCCCATATAAGGGTAGAGTGGTTGCGCATGTAAGGTTGGGACAGTCGACAAATCTTAAATCTAATCCGTCTCTGTAAACAACACTTTTATCAAGCCTCGGTACACTACTTCTCCACCAAGTAGTGACCTAGTTCATCATCGTCTCCCAGGGGCATTAGTGGCACCCACTGGGGTTGTTTGCAAGTATGTCAAACCACACTTGTTCCTTTCCATGCATAACCCTGACCCACTTTGCGTAGCAACTACTTTAGCATCCTATCTACTCCCACCGGCATAACCCTCATAAGAAGATAGGGTCATGCATAATGCAAGTATCAATGAGGAAGTAACAGAGGCAACCAACCCACGTGGTTCACCATCTCATCAGGATTTCGATGCAGCAATAATAAAGAGCTATATGACATGGATAAAAAGGGTTTCATGACATGGTCAAAGGGCTGCTTGCCTGTTGTAACAAAGCCTTCGAGGTCTTCAAATATCTCTGGCCCAACTCCGAGCATTCCGTCTACTTCGTCAACTATCATTGAAAGTAACCATAATAAGCAACACAACAAGGCAGGAAATAAACGTGCTCTAGAAATGTGAGTTGGACTTTTCTAGGACATCTCTGGTTATATGAAAAATAACCAAAGTGGTTTCACTGGAATTGGATCAGTGGATATCTCTGAACATTTCGATAGGATGGGATCAAGGAGTTTATGGGATTGCAAGAAGTGTACAGAAACATATTTTTTAAAAAATGAGCAAGGCACCCATTTAACAAAGGATGATTTTAGAAGCATCTAGGAATTGGTTTCACTGGATTTGGAGTTGAGATGATTTTCCTGTGAATTTGCAAAGTTGACAAATATGAAGAAATGGCTCATTATTTTGTGGGGTACAGAAAGTATTAAGAAAAATGTTCATAAACTAAGTTATGAACTTAGATGCATCTAGGAATTGGGATCATGGCATTTGGAGCAAGTTTGAGCTTTCTGTGATTTTCTAAAGTTCATCACAGAAGTAGGAAAAATGGGATTTGATAATTATCTGTGAAGAAAAAGTCTCTGGAAAAATGTGCATGTTGCATCACCAGGTAGATCATGATTTATAGAGTCACTAGAAATTTGAATCATAAAATTTGGACTTAGAATAAATAATCTATGGATTTTACAATTCAACAGAAAAAGAAAAAGGAGAGGGATCTACCTAACTGGGCTGGATGTGGGCGGCGGCGGCGCGCACTGGGCGAGGCATAGTGGGGCAGCGCACTGGGCCTGGCCCAGCCTCTCGCGCGCGCCCGCTGGGAGGCCACGTCGAAGGCGGCCTCGCGGAATACGCCTTCGCTCGGGGGGAGGCGGATCCGACCGAGGCCGTTTCCACTTAAACGACGGGGCCCGCCGACTGGTCGCTGACGAGCGGGGACACTTGTCGGGTTCGTCCCCAACCTCCCGCTCGAACAGAGCAGAGGCAGGGGCGGCGTCGACGGCGGCTTGCCGGCGCTATAGGCCACCATTTCCGGAGGTTCGGCCACCGGCGTGCTCAGGGGGTCCGGCCAAGGCCCAACCAGAGGTGGCACAGTCGCCAGGGCACTGGTCGAGCAGGCGCCGATCACAAGGGCGGCGAGGCCGATGGCGATGGCGGCTTTGGTGCTACGGGGTACCGGAGCAGAGGAAGAAGAGGGGGGAGGTTCCTCCGTGGCCTGGGGGGTTCCTGATGAAGAAAGGAGGGGAGGAGGAGGCCTCATTCGCGGGAATTTGAGAGGAGGCCGGCGGCTCGGCTTCGGCATGGAGGTGGATGGAGGGCACGGGAGGAGGTGCGGATTGGTCTAGGGGGTGCACGGGAGAGAGGAAGAGCAAATGGAGCAGAGAGGAGGGCCTGGGGCGGCCATTAGTAGCCAGCCCGTGGCTCACCGTGGACGTGGCGCACGGGTGGCTGCGGCAACGGCTCGGGCTGCCAGGAGGGAGGGAGTGGGGTTGTCTACGGCGTTCGTGGGCGTGGTCCAAGTCGGGGGAGAAGGAAAGGGGAGCGGGCGAGGTCGAGGCGCTACAAGGTGAGCCGCACCATTGGCGCTTCGGGCGGCCTCTGCTTGCTAGCGCGAGGCACGGGAGGAGGAGAGAGAGGGGCCGACCAGAGGCGTGTTGCGGACGCCGAGGCATCTCGACTGGCGCGAGGCGGAGGCTCGAGGTGGACGGGAGCGCCGTGTCAACGGTCGGGAGCATGCTGACGTGCTCCAGAGCACGTCTTTGGCCGGCATGACATGCCTTTTTGCGGAATGGGCGCGGCCACTTGTGTCTGGAAGCTGCAGGAGGGAGTAAACAATGGGAAAGTGGCATTGGATGCCCTGTAACATGCCAGGAGTGAGAGAGAGATGAGAAAGGGAGGAGAAAGTGGCTGTCCAGAGAAGAAAAATGGGCTTTTCACCCCCTTCATCATGGCTTCTCGGGCAGGGAAAGATGCAGGAGGTAGAGGAGGACCATATGAGGCTGTGGGAAAAAGCTCAGCTCATGGAGATGTGTGGAAATGGCCAAAACAAGCATTTTATGTTTCTGTCAGAAGGTGTTTGATGGTGGTTTGGACAAGTTAATGACTTCCACTGGCCAAGAGGCTCCACAGGGTGTGATGCCACATATAATTAGGGCCTTCCACCCATTTTGAGCTTATTTGGACAAAGTTGCCAATGCAACTTTGGCAAACCCTAAAAATTGGCAGGAATGGACTTGTGTAGATCCAGTTGAGTAGAACACTTCTCCTTGATGCACCACTTGGTGTGGTGGCCTCATTTAGTCATGTGATTAGGCTCACAAAAGTTGGGGTCAAGGAGAAAAAGTTGGCAGTACAAACTTGTTCAAATTTGATTCTGGTCAGAGAGGGTTTTGGGGCACTTTGATCAATATAACTTGTTGTCCAACTTGTGCCACTTGGTCTAGATGAATAATTAGACCATTTGAGAATGTTCACAAGGTTTGAGAATATTTGGAAATGTTTGGCAATGTAAAGTTGCTCAAACTTCAAAATGGACAGTAATGGTTTTGAGGGTATTTGATGATGTTATCTTGTTCTCCAAGTCATGAGACTTGGCGAGATCATCTAATATGACATATGTGACATGCTAGAATTTCCTTGGAATTTTTGGAGAATATTTCCTTTGTAAATATTTCAAAAGCTTGAAATATCCAGAAAGGATTTTTGAGGGATTTGACCAATATTTTGAACATGACCATGTGTTGAAACTCTTATATATGGAAAATATATGTCCACTGAGTTTCCCTAATTTTTGTCAAATATTTTTGAAACAGTCAAATAATTTTTTCCCTATTAAAGACCATTTCTGGCCTTAAGAAAAAGATTTGAAATAAAATAGGAAAACTAACTTTTAAAATTATATTTTCGTGGTTCCTGGGTATCCTATATCTAATAGGAGTCAAATATATTTTTGGAAAGATTTTTACTGCCCTTAATTAAGTACTTACAGTGCAAATCTCAATTCAGGGGTTTTTAGAAAACTAATCTTTCAAAATACTATTTGGCCAAATTATTTTTGCAAGAAATTATTTTTATTTCCTATACACATGGTATGATCATTGGTCAAGGTTTTTGGATCAAGGGGAAGGAGTATAAGGGTTGGAGAATTTATTTGATTTTTAGAGCACTTGCAAGCAGCAGACAAACATTCAATCAAAGCAAAGACAAAACACTCAAAAGTTTTTGTCAAACCACATTTTAGCATTATTTATTGACTTAAGTGTTGTGGCATGAAATTCAGGGTGTGACATTATAGTCGGCCCGTTTGTGGCCCGTTAATCCATTGGGCCGTTTTCACAGCGTCATCAAATACAGCCGATGAATGACGGCCCGTTATGGTTGGCCCATGAATGGATGAGTCCAACTCTAGCCCGTTTACGGCCCATAATGCAGTATTTTATTGGCCCATGTTTGGCCAATCGATCATACGGCCCGTAGAAGGCCCATTGATGCTACGGCCTATATAAGGCCCATTGTTTCTACGGCCCGTAGAGGGCCCATTCTTTCTATGGCCCATAGAAGGCCCATTGTTTCTATGGCCCATACGAGGCCCATGGTCACTACAGTAAATATGTAGCCCATGGTTATTGTGGCCTAGTTTTAAAAAATAGGTAATTGCGGCCACTAGCAAACCGCGGAAAAAGAACTACACTGAGTACAAGCAAACAAATAAAGAAGACAATAAGGAAATAAATAAGCAAGCAACTTACGCTAGGCTATCACGGCTATTACACATATTACATACACTGGGCATCAAAGTTCGCCACTGGTGCAAACATTGATAACAAAGCAGCATTTCACATACACTAGTTGCCAAAGTTGGCGACCAGTGCAAATACACTCCGCAGTAAAACAAGTCCAGAACTGAAACCACTTCAGAAGAGCTCAAGAAACAATATCCTGGGTGCCAATAATGCTGGCAAGATGCTTAGAAAGCTTATTAACTTTCTCTTGTTTGGCACTTAAATCCTCCAGCGCTTGCTGTTCCACCAGAAATTATGCATCTGAATTCTACAGGGACTCCCTCAGTCCTTCGGCTTCTTGCCGCAGCACAGCTAACTGATGCTTTTTAGCTTGTAGCTGAGGCTGAAGAAGCCGATGTGATTCAGGCAGCGAGTTCGAAGAGCTTGTGCCAATGGTAGTGGCCAGTAACTCGAACACTACATCAAGACATGACTTTTGGGTTGTCTCACTATCGTCAAGATAGTTTTTATCAGCTTTCTTGGAGACTGTCGGTGTCAAAACCGGCGGATCTCGGGTAGGGGGTCCCGATCTGTGCATCTTAGGCTAATGGTAACAGGAGGCAAGGGACACAATGTTTACCCAGGTTCGGGCCCTCTCGATGGAGGTAAAACCCTATTCCTGCTTGATTGATATTGATGATGTGGGTATTACAAGAGTTGATCTACCACGAGATCGTAGAGGCTAAACCCTAGAAGCTAGCCTATGATGATTATGATTCTACCTCTAAGGACTAAACTCTCCGGTTTATATAGACACCGGAGAGGGCTAGGGTTTACATGGAGTCGGTTACAAAGAAGTAAATATAATATCCGGATCACCAAGCTTGTCTTCCACGCAAAGGAGAGTCCCATCCGGACACGGGATGAAGTCTTCAGTCTTGTATCTTCACGGTCCAACAGTCCGGCCAAAGTATATAGTCCGGCTGTCCGGATACCCCCTAATTCAGGACTCCCTCAGTAGCCCCTGAACTAGGCTTCAATGACGATGAGTCCGGCACACAGTTTGTCTTCGGCATTGCAAGGCGGGTTCCTTCTCCAAATACTCCAAAGTAATTATCGAACACTTAAACCGCGTCCGGATCTGCAAGATGATTTTCACAGCATAGCACTTCATAAATCTGATCTGCTGGCAATTTCTTCACGGCGCGCTCCTGCCCCGTGGCCCAGCCCAACACGAACTGGTTTTACTTGGCCTCCCCCGATACGCGTTGTGAGGCGGTATTACTGACACGCCTTGCCAGAACAGAGATCGTGCTCCCCTTAGTGCGGGATCTTCCATTAATATAGGTGCACGCGTCCCCACGACGTATTTTGGTATGACTCTGTGTTTTTAGGTAAATCCTGAGCGGTTACGTTGAGGACGCTTGATATCCATCCCCTTTATAAAGGGGCCGAGGCCTATCCCTCTTTTCCACCACCCTTGCGCCTTTTAGCACCTCGAGTTCCAACACCCGAAACCCAAGCCCAAGAACCTCGGATCCTCAATCATGTCCGGATCCAACCCTCAAGGCCGGTGGGTGACCTCCTCGGTCACGGAGGAGGACATTGCGAAGCTTAGGGAGGTCGGGTATCTGACCGCCGACATCAAGCACAGGCTTCCTACTCCAGGGCAGGTTATCCCTACTCCCGAGCCCAACGAGAGCGTCGTATTTGTTTCCCACTTCCTCCGTGGCTTGGGCTTCACCCTGGATCCTTTTGTGAGAGGGCTCATGTTCTATTACGGGTTAGATTTTCACGATCTAGCCCCGGACGATATCCACCATATTTCGTCGTTCATCATTGTGTGCGAAGATTTTCTCCACGTCACTCCACACTTTGGCCTATGGCTCAAGACCTTCAAGGGGCGACACGCGGAGTGCGGAGGTGCTGTAATTAGCAAGAATGCCGACGGCCCATGGCCAGAGGGCTCCTTCCTAGAGGTGTCTGATCTGTGGCAGCGGAGGTAGTTCTACGTCACAACTCACAGGGGCACAAAGTGGGTGGCTGCCTTCGACTTCTGTCTGGGCCCTCCTTCTCAACTGGCATCATGGACCAACGTAGGACGGGATTGGGGATCTGCTAGTGATATACCAATACTGCAGAGCCGTATTCGGGAGCTTCTTGAGAGGGACATTAGCCTTGTCAGCATAATTCAGGTAATGCTAATCCGACGGATGTGGCCGTGCAAATGCGGCCTCTCCGGATGTGGGAGTTCAATCCGGAAGGTCCGCGGACTATTCTGCACTTCTTCAGTCTGACGCTCGAAGGGATGTGTAAATTATTCTTCGGACCACTAGTAAAGTGTCCGGACACCACTGAGGATGCGGGCATGAGCTGCAATCGCCCAGATACACAAGTAAATAACCCTGAAGCCGAACACTTCGTTTATATTTATCATAATCCTTACTCTGAAAAATCCTCCGTGGCCAGGAATGGCTCGCCAAGGCGGAGAGAATCAGGTGTCTGGCGCCACTTCCCGAAGGCTCGCCTAGTCCCACCATAGCCAAGATGCTTGGCCGGGTGCTAAGAAAAATGCCCTCAAGGAAAGACAAAGGGAAGAACAGGGAAGCGGAACTTCACATGTTGCGCATCCAAACCGGCAGAATTGCTACCTCCCCAAAGAAGGATAGCAGGGAAGGGGAATCTAAAGCCTCCTCCCCTAGCGGGAAGAAGAGGGCTGCCTCCGAAGACTTGGAGACAGAGGTGCCCAAACAGGGGAAGAAAGCTTCACCAGGGGGCCCTGCCCCGAAGGGCGTCCTCAACGCGTCATGCCCGTCGACGGGCCAGCCCTCAGCCGAGCTGTAAGTTAATCGTAAACACGAAGGTACTGCTTTTCTCCGAGAACAATAACCAGGAAACATTCTTTGAAGTCCGGCTAGCAGCTCTTCTCGACATAGTTCGTCTTTGGGGGATCTCCTTTCGGAGATGATGGAGAGTGAGACCCCACCAACCTCTCCGCCTCATGAGGCGGGCGACCCCGAGGTGTTGTCACGGAGGAGGTCGGATCTGCCAAAGCCCAAAGCTAATCCTTCGGCTGCCCTGAGCCCAGAGTGTTAGGCTCCCACAGTTCAGTGTCCGGCCGGAGCCTTCTGGAGCGAGCTGCTCTCTCGGAGGAGCACCGTTCATTAATGAGCATAGTGCTCAAGAGGATTTCATCCGCCACAAGCAATATAAATGAAGCATTTATGAGCCTACTCAGAGGCTTTGAGGTATGTAATGAAAAATACATAAAATTTTGGCTGTGACGTACGCGCTAGGTGTGCTCCATATGGATAGTAGCCCTGAGACTCTGGTTGCCAGAACTAGGCGGCAAACGCAGGATCATATTTTGAAGTAATGATCGCGTTGTGCTTATGCGCAGGTGTCTAAGGATGCGACAGCTGACCAGTTCGTTGAAGTTTCTGAACTGAGGAGGCAGATTGGGGTCATTGATGCTGACATCACGCTTGTGAACGAGCGGCTGAACGAGTCACAAGGTATGTGCTCTACTTTCCTTATTACTTATAGGATAAATTGAAAGGAGTATAATATTGATGTGATATGTTTGGACTACAGACGGTGCTACTGCCGTCGAAGCCCTGAGGGCGGAACTTTCCCTAGCCAAGGAACAGGCCTGGGCTAGTAATGTGGCTGCCCTAAAGGCGGCCGATGAGTTGAGAGCCGAACAGGCTACTCATCGCCGAAGCGAAGAGAGAATAGCCGAAATGGCTGTGGAGCTAAAAGACGTCGCCAACTGTTATGAGCTTCTTGAAAAAGAAAATCATGCGAATAAGGCTGACCTGAAGAAGGCTCTTGATGTGGCCAAGGAGACCCGTTCTGACCTGAGGGATGCGCGGGAGGAGCTTCGGCAGGCCGGAGAAATCATGGCTGGAAACCCCTATTTGTTGCGGATGAGGTTTTTAGATCCGAAGTACACTCCTCTGGATCGACGCTGGAGTCCTGCAGACGCCTATGCGGATTTGTCGAAGAGTACGGCTGACGCAACCAAGTTTTTTGAGGATCAAAAAGATGATGAAGTGGAAAAGCTGTTCTAGTCGCAGTTCGGCGCTCCAACGCACAAATTCCTTTGAGTGAGAAGATGGCTGCTGTGGCCGAGCTCCACAGGCTGTCCGGTCTTGCAATGCGGTCTGTACTAGACCATCTGTGGCCGAAGGGGCCGAAGCCGGACAGTTATTTTGGTTTAGTGCAACAATTCCTTGGTGTCGTATCGTGGATCGATGCCATGAAGAGGTCGGCGTGCATAGAGGGTGCCCGGATGGCTCTTGCCCGTGTTAAGGCATATTGGACAGATATGGGGGCCACCGTCGTTGCGACCCAGAATCCGGCGGGGGGGCAGGGTCCGGCCGAGCACATCTTGGAGCAGGTAGCGGCAGGTGCTCGCTTAATAGAGGCGTAGTGATCGAAGAATGTCATCTTCGAGTGACAAATCTGTCATTTTAACAATGTTATTTTGATTATGAGGCTGTATTTATACTTTTTGCCCGAAAGTTTTATTGTGCCTCCTGTGCGGCCGTTTTTATGTATATATGTAATCTGAAAGTTAGCAGTCCTTGGCTTCAGCCCCCACGCATACAATGCGGGGGTGTTCGCGAAAAATATGCGTAATCACACTTGATCCAACATCTTGGTCCATTAAGGAGGTGATCGCACGTCGAACTAGGCAACTGGACTATATAGCTGTAACACTTTCACTTAGCCATAGGAGTTTGACGGTGGGGCTACTATGTAGCCCCTGGTACCTTTGTGTGCATCCGAATACGGGTGCGTTTGTACATGACCGGGAAACGGTCCTTCGTTAATGCGGAGGAATCCAAAAGATTCCGATAAGTCTTCGAGTGGTTGAACAGTCTCTCGTTGTATCATGACAGTCAGTCTTTGGCTTTCTCTACTGAGGTGCTCATCCGGAATAACCAGGGAACAATCGCAGTAGTTCTCCTTTGGCCGCCTTAGCCGATAAGAACGGAACGTAAGGCGGCAAACCCAGGAGCCGGGCAAACCCAACATTTGACCAAAGACATGATCCGGAGCTAATGCATATAAGGCCAAACTCATGACGCCGAACACTCCCGAGGGTATTCGGACTTCGCAAATAAAATTGGCTAAAGAATGCCCTTTCATTATGAACCTTGTATTTCCAGGTACGTGCATTAGTCTGTTGTGGCGAAATGCCAATAACGGCAGTACCCTCTGTGGGTATAGTACCCATGGGATGTGGAAACAACAAGAGACAATAAAAAAGGTTTACACAGGGGCTTAATCTAAAGAGGAACCTTTGAGTGGGGCCCTGCTGCACGTCTGCGCCTTTGTCTCCGTTGTGCCGTGTCCTGGAAGGGTATCGCACGAATTATGTCTATAAAAAAAGAAAAACTCATGTAGAAGAGTATAACGTAAGCGTGCGATGGATAGTAAAAGTGTAAGACATTGGCCTGTTAATAAGGTCAAGCCAACAGTGGGGCTTTATTAAATATCTATAGCCCCTGGTGTCCTCTATGGGATTACATACATGGTGCCCTAGCTCATGTTTATCCGGGCTACCGGAATCGTCTAACCGTGTCCGTGGTCTTAACGACCAGTCATGCTTTCTGGTATTTAGAGGCCGCTTAGAGTCCGGCCGCTGGAGCTGTCGCGTATTCCTCCGCGTGTGAGGAGCGCTCTGTGTTTCCGTTAACGATGATGACGCCATTTGGACCGGGCATCTTGAGTGTGAGGTAGGCGTAATGCGGTACTGCGTTGAAGCGTGCGAAGGCCGTTCTCCCAAGCAATGCGTGATAGCCGCTTTGGAGTGGGGCGATGGTAAAGAGTAGTTCTTCGTTTCTTGAGTTGCCAGGGCAACCGAATGTTACCTCCAGTATGATGGAGCCCCTGCAGTAGGCTTCAACGCCTGGTATCACCCCTTCAAAGGTGAACTTGCTTTGGCTAATTCTGGATGGGTCTATCCCCATCCTGCGGACAGTGTCCTGGTATATTAGATTAAGACTATTGCCTCCGTCCATGAGGACGTGAGTAAGATGGTATTCGTCAATTATTGGGTCGAGCACCAAGGCATCTGATCCTCCGCGCCGAATACTAGTCGGGCAGTCCGTGTGATCGAAAGTGATAGGACAAGCCGACCAGTGGTTAAGTTTGAGTACGACGGGCTCTACAGTGTATGCGTCTCTGAGCGCGCATTAGTGCCCTCTTGTGGATGTGTGAGTCGCATGGATCATGCTTACTGTTTTTACCTCTGGTGGGAATTTTTTCTGTCCCCCAGTGTTCGGCTGGCGAGGCTCATCCTCGTCTTCACTTGGTGTTTCCCTTCCCTTGTGTTCGGCATTTAATTTGCCGGCCTGCTTGAAGACCCAGCATTCTCTGTGAGTGTGGTTCGCAGGTTTGTCGGGGGCGCCATGAATTTGGAACAGTCTGTCCAGGACTTTGTTCAGGCCGGACGGTCCCTCTTTGCTGCCTTTAAATGGCTTCTTTTGTTGACCGGTTCGAGAGCCCCTGAATCCGGCGTTGACCGTTGTGTTGTCCGGACTCTCTTCCTTGTTTTGATGTTTGTTTTTATTGCGCTGTGGCTTCCCATTGCCATCCCTAATTTCGGATGTACTTGGGTCACTGGTGCCTTTACGGGCCAACCAGCTATCTTCACCTGCGCAAAAACGGGTCATAAGGCTTGTTAAGGCTGCCATTGTCCTCGGCTTTTCTTGGCCGAGGTGTCTGGCGAGCCACTCGTCCCAGATGCTGTGTTTGAATGCCGCTAAGGCTTCGGCATCCTGACAATCGACAATTTGATTCTTCTTAGTGAGGAATCTGTTCCAAAGCTTGAGGGCGGACTCTCTGGGCTGTTGAATTATGTGACTTAAATCGTCCGCGTCCGGAGGCCGGACATAGGTAGCTTGAAAATTGGCCCTGAAAGCATCCTGGAGTTACCCCCAACTTCCAATTGAATTTTCGGGGAGGCTTTTCAACTAGTGTCGAGCTGGTCCCTTCAACTTGACGGGAAGGTATTTGATGGCGTGAAGGTCGTCCCCACGAGCCATGTGGATATGCGGGATAAAATCCTTGATCCAGACCCCTGGGTCTGTCTTTCCGTCATATGCCTCTATGTTTACAGGTTTAAAACCCTGTAGAAATTCATGGTCCAGCACCTCTTCGGTGAAGCACAAGGGTGAGCAGCCCCTCTGTATCTGGACGTGTTGTGGCATGCCGTCGGCTGTTGTTGTGTCCGGTGCTGATTCCGAATTGGTATCCGATCGGTATGATCGTTTTGGTGACCATAGTGCTGCGCCGAGGTATGTCCTTTAGATCCATAGATGGACCTAGTCGTGCCGGCTTTTTTATCCAGGAGCTTTCGTAAATCATGTGCGGCGTCGATAGCTGCTCTATTGCGGTTGCGAAGTGGTTTGTCCGGCCTCCTGGTCGTATTGTTTTTTGGTGGAACGGCCTCGTCGTCGAATTTTGGCAGCAGCTTGCATTTTGGGTAGCTCTTTGTGTGGCGATCGTCGCCGTACTTTTCTTCAGTGTCTAGCACTTTATTCCATCTGCGATTGAGCGTTTCCTGTGCGGCCTTAAGCCTTTGCTTTTGCTTCTTTAGACATCTCGCAATGGCCATAAGCCTTCTATGGAGGTTTGCTCGTTCCAAGTGTGTTTCTGGGATGATGAATGCATCGTCATCCGGACTGTGCTCTTGTCCCGGGGCGGTTTGATGAATGTGTCCCTTGGGATCATTGTGATCGGGCGTCTGCTCCGAGCTATGTTCGGTGTGACCTGGCTCATCCTGCTCCATTGTTGGGTCCATATGGTCGTTGTTGCCTTTAGAGTTGACTGGGGTGTCAATCTTTCTAGTGCGGTTATCGCTATTTTTACTGTTGCTGGACTTGGAGCGTCGTCTACGCCGTCGTTTTGGCTTTTGTCCGGGGGTTTTATCCTCCGGTTTGTCGCCGTCGTCTTCTTTAGGCATATCCACCATGTAAATGTCATATGACGAGGTTGCAGTCCAGCGCCCTCTTGGTTCTGAATCGTCTTCTGCGCCGACGTCCGTACCGTGTGTATCATCATATTCGAAGTCAAGCATGTCTGATACATCGTCGAAAGTGGCTACGAAGTGGGTGGTGGGTGGGCCACGGATTTCCTTGACGCCTTCCTCCCCCCTAAGCCAGACATAGTTCGGGTGACAGTGTCCTGACAAAGAGAGAGACCTTAATGAGTTCAGCATGTCACCAAAGGGTGAGTACTGGAAGATATCCGCAGCGGTAAACTCCATTATCGGAGCCCTACCAGATTCGGCGGGCTCGGGAGTGCGCGGACTGGAACCTACACCCGGATATGAGTCCAGGGGTCCGATGTCACAGGAATCCTTGGGGGTGAAGCTTGTGTTCGGCTCTACCGCCGATGAGTGTGCGGCCTCTGGGCAGGGTCCATCCACCCATCCTCGGGCGACGCAATCTCCTCCGGATTTAGGTCTGGGGCTCTTGCAGGGGCGATACCACGGGCATTGTCTGATAGCAGGTCTAATCCGTGGTCATCGTGACTGCCCGGCGCTCCGGCCGCAGGCCCAAATCTATTGAAGATCAAGTCTCCGCGGATATCGGCCGTGTAATTCAAGTTTCCGAACCTGACCTGACGGCCAGGGGCGTAGCTGTCGATCTGCTCTAGATGGCCAACCGAATTGGCCCGTAGTGCGAAGCCGCCGAACATGAAGATCTGTCTGGGGACAAAAGTCTCACCCTGGACCATGTTGTTATTGACGATTGAAGGGGCCATCAAGTCTTACCGCAACAACACAGAGGAGCTCTCAATGAAAGCACCAATGTCGGTGTCAAAACCAGCGGATCTCAGGTAGGGGGTCCCGATCTGTGCGTCTTACGCTAATGGTAACAGGAGGCAAGGGACACAATGTTTACCCAGGTTCGAGCCCTCTCGATGGAGGTAAAACCCTACTTCCTACTTGATTTAATATTGATGATGTGGGTATTACAAGAGTTGATCTACCACGAGATCGTAGAGGCTAAACCCTAGAAGCTAGCCTATGATGATTATGATTCTGCCTCTAAGGACTAAACTCTCCAGTTTATATAGACACCGGAGAGGGCTAGGGTTTACATGGAGTCGGTTACAAAGAAGGAAATATAATATCCGGATCACCAAGCTTGTCTTCCACGCAAAGGAGAGTCCCATCCGGACATAGGATGAAGTCTTGAGTCTTGTATCTTCATGGTCCAACAGTCTGGCCAAAGTATATAGTCCGGCTATCCTGATACCCGTAATCCAGGACTCCCTCAGAGACCAACAGGGATGTCTCGCTATCTTGAACCTTATCTGCATTACTTCCTTTACTATTGCATAGCGGGGTACTCTTCTCCAATATTTCGTCCGCATTCTAAAAAGAAATAAGTAGACACATCAGAGGTTTACCATGTTGTATATGAAACTCATTTTGGTAAATCAGTTCAGTAGTAAAGTGGACAAGATAACACACTACTGGAAACAGGGAATTTGCCATCTGCCAACTGATGGCAAAGAACGTCTTTGCCATCTTCTTATAAAAACAGATGGCAAAGAACTGACTGAAGGCAAAGAACATGGTTGCCATCAGCCAATTCTTTGCCCTCTGCTAGTGGACGGCAAATAATCTTTGCCATCTGCCAGCAGATGGCAAAGAGGTTGGCAAATCCTGTGGCCGTCAAGAGTGTAATGGCGTACCAGCCCCACCTCTTTGTCATCTGCCAGCAGACGGCAAAGATTCTTTGCCATCTACTAGCAGATGGCAAAGAGATGGGACTATCTCTCTCCTTGCTAAAAAAGCAAAGAGTGAAAAATTATAGAAAAGAAAACCCCCAGCCTCCCTAAAAAAAACCCTAGCCACCCAGAATCAGTCTCAGCCCAATCCCGTGTGTGCTGGATAGGGTTCCTCGCCACCCTCACCGATCACCGCCGCCCTCACCGATCGCCGCCGCCGCCCTCACAGGTCACCGCCGCCGCCCTCACCGGTCGCCGCCGCCGCCCTCACCGGTCGCCGCCGCCGTGGGTTTCCCCTACATGGCCAGAGGATAGGCCATCCTGTCGGTCCATTCCCGCCCCACCGCGAGGGAGGAGACCGACCAGTTGCGCCTCCCCGCCGGTCGCCGCTCGCCACCCCAAGGATCAAGGCCGGCCGCGCCGGTCCCCATCGGTCGCTGCTCCTGATCCAGGCCGCGCACTGCCCCGCCCCCGTCAGCCCGATCTATTTCCCACCGGATCCCATCTTCGCCGCCGTCCGACACACCTTCTTCAAGGAGCTGCGACCCCATGTCTCAGAGGAGCTAGCCCCGACGCCATTGATGCCCGAGCGATGGTCCCAAGCTAGGAGCGGCACCAGGATGACCATGCCCCCGAAGCCTAAACTGCAAGGTGAGCTCGTCCCCTTCTCTTCTTCCCTATGGATCAGTGTCCTGGCTCATGTTCTCTGTCCTGAATCATGAAGGTTTGATATAGGATTATAGGTGACTGCATCCTCAGCTAAGCTGACATTTGAAAATTATTACTGGGCTACACCCTGTCCAAAAATTAATCAGGCAAGCTGAAGCTATATTAATTCTATACATTTTTCTCATGGTTGACGAAGATAGATGATGCAGTTTGGCGATCCCAAAAATCATTATCTAATATGTAGTTTTCAACAAATAATTCCAGTGTCAGTTTTCAGCACTAATCTACTCTCTGTTTCACTTAATTTTCTCTCTGAAGAACACAACACACACACCTGAGGTTGAAGGAAACATAGAAGAGAAACGCAGTCATAGAGAGAGGCTTTTGCCACGCCAAAACTTGCGTTATTTCCTGTCTTTCCTTTTATTTCATTGCTTAACTGAATCAACGGGAAATTTATCATGATCTAATAGTTGCATGTGCCGTCCCACAAGCTCGGATCATGTTGTGTCAAAAGCTAACTAAACAAGCTAAAAGAAGGTCTGGCTCCAAGCAGAACGTAGCAGATTCTCGCTACAAGAAACATTTAGATCAAAGACATATTTGATCGCTTATGTAGGTACCAAGAGATAAGAGAAACTAAAGAAAAATTGTAGACACATTGAGGTTAACATCAACATCCACAAGCACTAATCGTCCGCCAGAAAAACAGCAAGCAACACCAGCCCTTCGTCAACTCTAATAGTATTGTTGTAATGCATCAAGTTCATTTGTTTCACTTCTTTTTATAGCCATGAAACAGCCTTGGTACGTTACTCATTTTACATTCTTAGATATCTCGCACATGCTTCCATGTGGTAGCCATTGCTGTTTCGCTTCATAAAAGTTACCATATTCGAGCATTCTTATATGCATATTTGTTTCCTAGATCACAACACGAGTGTCTCCCTAAGGTCCTAAAACATTTATGGTGAATTATGTATTACAAGAAAATCATTCTCATGAAAAAGCCCATGTAGAAAATTACCCGATATTCTCTTTTATACTAAAATCTAACATATAGTAAATCGAGAAAAATAGCATGTGCCATCCGCAGACTCATCGTTATTTGCATATCGTATAATTATAATACATGGAGCTTTACCAATGTGTATTGTATTTGAAACAATACGTGGATTATGGCATCAAGGGTGAAAACAAATATGTAGTTGTGTATGATCTCCAAATTTTGTTTCTCCTAGGTATTTTAAGGATACACAAATGTAGTTGTATATAATCTCCAAATATCTATTTCCTCAACAAGCTTCTATAGTCCCCTTAATTTCATTTGCACAGTTGTTTTGATAAATTAGGTCTAGATTCATTGTGCCACTTCATATTTCAGAATACATGTGTGGGAACAAAGCATATAACTAATATTTTTTCATGTTGTAATTATAAGTGGCTGATTTCATCTATTCATCGTTTCATCCACGTTGCATGAAAATGCCAATTGTATTTAAAGAAGAAAGAAACACTCATTGTTTGAGTTCAGTCCAATATATTGTAGCAGCAAATATTCTTATCCCTGAAAAAATATCTCAATTTTGAATTAGTATGAATTTGCTGTGGGCCATCCTAGAGATAATTAGACCGCTCCTGAAATTAAGACTACACATTGCTAATGTCGCAAGTGTTTAAAATGGCCACTCTGACTACATTTTCAGCTAAGGGTTACTCATTTAACTAATACGTGCTACACTTTGGATTACCTTTCACGCCAAATAAGAGTACTATATGCAGCAGTTTTAAGAAAACTTCTCTTTCCCTGAAGTTTCTCTTCCAATTTTATTTTCTTATAATCCAGAAAAATCATGAAAAATGATTTTGTAGTCAATTCATTAAATTTTGTATGAGAGATTTTGAATGATGAACAGTGACCTTTTTCCTATCTAGGGGTAACTTACAGGGTAAGAATCAAATTATGAGCCTCATGCATGATCAGATATAAGTGTAATCTTTGTTGGTTATTAAAAAACAAAATATGAGATTCATTTGTTGTAAACTTATAGGATATGAAATATCCTAAATCGTGTTCCCACAAATGGCCAGGACCAGGATTAATATGAGATCTTTTAAAGTGAGTAGTCGTACATAGTTTAGATTTTTGCGGTACCGGTAAAATACATGTAACAATAATGCATTTGTACGGGTGTGCGCTTGCTTCCTCAACACAAATTAGTGGACTAGACAAATTAGTGAAGCTGTCATGGTTTTCCGATACCCAAAGACTTAATTTTTTGGCATTTACTTATCATTTTGCTTGATACTGACATACTGCATTTTTCACTTAGCATCACTTACCCTGCTTGACGAACTACATCTCATTGAAAAGCTCATATAGTTTGTAATCAATGTTTATATGTAAAGAGATTTTTCTTAGCTGCAACAACAGATCGATTTGGTGTGCAAGAGGCTGAATTTACTTGCTTTTTTTCTTTACCTCTCTGACATGATTAATTTTCATACCCATAGGATTATGTACTTTACAACACTATGGCTGCCTATTATCAGCATTTTTTAGGATGGTAGGACCAAGTATTGGATGATATTTCACAACCTCAATCATTTTTATCTTTTCTAAAAATAAAGTTTATTGAATTTAATACTTTAGTTCACTAAGCTTTGTAAATTTGATCAATATGGCCACTCTCCTTCCACTTGCAACTCATGCCTTACAGGCGTATGGTATGGGGCAGCCCACCCCTACAGCCGGTCTTTCTAATCCTCCATATCCACGTGTCATCCCTTTTACATGGTTGATGTTATTTTCATATGTACGTGGTTGATGTATACATGTGTGTTATAAGTTCAATTATATATGAAGATGCCTATATGTTCTTTTTCAATTATTTCCACAAAACCACAAACCGGGTATTCCTATTGTATTTCATACCTTATGGATTAAATAAGTATATGGTATTTACTTTTAGTAGGAATGTATGTATGTTTGCCACAGGGATAGTAAGCCTTATCATAGTTTCAAGACATATCAATTGTGATTAAATTATCATTATCTCTAATAACTAGCCCGTGCAGTCACACGGGTTGACGACTAGTGACTGCTAATGTGTGAACAAATTTCAGAGTAGTGAAATGCATTTTTTGGCTATGCAGAAAATGTACTGCTATATGTGTGTAGTTATACTGCTAGTGGTATATGTGTGCAAATGTACTGCTATATGGTTCATATGCGTAAACTTTTGTTGTATGACATATAACAAAACTGGTTATTCATCTTTATTATAACTTGTCTTAACTGGGGATATTTGTGGCATTGTAGTACACGCACTAGCAAAAAAGCACGGTCTAGGGGTGTGCTCGACTATCATCTCTCCCCCCTCCCCTATTTGCTTTGTTTCGGTCGTCGTGCCGATGTCAATAGATTTTGCTTTCATGTCAAGTCTCATAACCTAGGCGTCTCCCGTTCGAAAGGGCGACATCTATAAATATGCATTTCTTTGCATATTTATAACCGCTATAAGATTGTCCATCCGAGAGCGCCTCTGCTCGAAAGGGCTTACATTTATGGCCATCCGAGAGCACAAATGAAACTTGCTTCAACAAAGTTGTATATTCAGTTATTTCTCTTTTAGCTGCTGCTTGTCATTTTATTTGGCTGTCTTTTAAAGTTTTTCTACATGTTCGATCATTACCAGAAAGTGATCTTTTAAGCAATATCTTATACACACTGACATCAAGCTTAGAAGATTCAGTAAAGATTTAGGATATGCTTATAGATGTTTTGAGGATCATGTAGCATGCTTTTCTTTACAGTCCACTTTTGTCGGATAGAATTTATCTTTGTCCCTTTGATACCACGACACTGAGACACAACACCCCGACCCCCAACACCTCTTCGGCTTCCTGTTGACTGAACAGGTGCTTTCCGGCCTTTCATAGGCCGACAGGGTCATATATTTATGAACTATGAGTTAGGTCATATATTTTCCGATTTTGTTATGAAAAACATCATAATATATTTGTGTTGATCAGGTGGATTTAAATGTGGAGTTGTTTCGTCGCTATGAGGGTCTGGTGTTCGACGACCTCCCCGTGCGTTCATGCTAATGAGACATTGCAAATGATCTTTAATTTGGTGCGACATAACTTCCGACATGCATTGACGTCTGCCATTGGCGCGAGCAAGAACCCTGATCCTCCTCCGTCAGCCACTACCACGAGCAAGAACCTTGATCCTTCACCTACGGGTTGACGGTAAGTTTTGCCTATTTCTTTTCTTAATTAGCTCCAAAATGACCTATTTTACCTAGGATAGCTCTAAAATTACCTATACTTAGCATTTTTTTCCTCCAAAATGACTTAATATGCTTAGCTAGCTCAAAAATGACCTATTTAACCTAGGATAGCTCTAAAATGACCTATACTTAGCATTTTTTTTCCTCCAAATGACTTAATATGCTTAGCTAGCTCTAAAATGACTTACGAAATGACATATTTTAGCTTTGAAATGACTTCATCTGCTTAGCTAGCTCCAAAATGACATAATAAACTTATTAGTTCCAAAATGACCTTACTTAGCATTTTTTACACCAAAATGACTTAGTATGCTTAGTTAGCTCAAAAATGACATAATAACCATACTTAGCTCCAAAATGACCTATTTTATAGATATAAGTTGCATCATAATAATCTTCACATTTGAGTTGCATCATAATAATCTTCTTCTTCGAGTCTTCTTCTTCTAACTTTCTTCTTTCCCATTTTGTAGATTTGCTTCAGATCACAGAAGCTTGGGTTGATGGAGTGCTTGTCTTTAGTTTTTGTTTTGACTTTGTGAAACTTGCTACCTATGATGAAACTGTGTAATATTGATGAAACTATGTATATGTATGGATGAAACTTGCTACTATTGGTAACATGTGTTGGATATGTGTTCGATATATATGTGTTCATGACTATTGGTAATATGTGTTGAATATGCTATATTGGTCATATAAATATATTTGTGTTTGATTTTCTGTGAAAATTAATTGATATAAGAAAAAACAAAATTAAATGGGGCAATATAGGCACTTTGCCATCTGCTGGCAGATGGCAAAGAGCTTTGCCATCAGCTGGCAGATGGCAAAGAGGCCACGGTCATCTACATGTAAAATTTGGGCTGGTTTATTTAGGCCTTTGCCATCCGCCAACAGATGGCAAAGTTCTTACCATCTATTTGGCAGACGGCAAAGCATGCAACCTTGCCATCTCACGCGGGCGGCAAAGAGCCTGAAGCCTTTGCCATCTGCTGGCAGACAACAAAGTATGCCGTTAGCCTTCTAACGGGGCTAACCCCGTTAAGAGGCTTTGCCATCTGCCAGCAGATAGCAAAGGCACAAGCTCTTTGCCATCAGCCGCCAGACGCAAAGAAGCGCTTCTTGGCAGGGTTTCGCATAAACTGTTTGCCATCTGCTGGCAGATGGCAAAGCCTTTGCCATCCACCGACCATGCCTTTGCCATCTGCCACGGCAGATGGCAAAGTGCCAGATTCCAGTAGTGACAACATGAAACAAGCATATATCTATGTACCATGGTCACTGTATGGTCTATATCATTCTAGTTTTTGTTGCCAAATCAAGATAGAGACACAGTTCAAATAGTATCTGTTTAAGACAAAGCAGAATAGACAGAATATAATGTGGGGAACTACAGAGAAATAATAACACCTGTAATGTGCATGACATGAGAACATAACTGTTTATTCAATTGAAACTGAAATCAACATAGAGCAAGTTACAGCAGCAAACCAGTTAAAGAAACAGATTTAAAACATACCTGTTGCACCATTGGAGTTTCAATTCCATCCTTCAAATTTGAAAATAGTTGGTATGAGTAAATACAGTGATGCAAGAGCAAAGGAGTATGAACCATAGCTACAGAACCTGACGTGAGAACAATTCTTCTTCTGCTTAAAGCGTAGAGTTGGGATTCAGAGTGGTGGTCCTCGTGCTTTGGGCACCACAGTTCCCTTACTATCTGCTCGTGTTAGGGTGCTCTGTGGTGGAGATAGTGATGTGTTAACTGGAACTGGGTTACTATCTGCTGGTGTTGGGGTTAGAAGGGGAGTAGCTGGTTCTCTGTCCAACTGGGTTGGGGCACAATCTGTGAGAGTCTAGGTTATGTGTGGTGGGGCTAGTTCTTGGGCAAGTACAACCGCGGTTCTATCTGCATCAAGTAGTAGCACTATCTTTTTCTGAAGACCGTGTTGTTACTCCCTTATATACTGCCATCACCCTCTCCAATTCAAATGGCTGATAAACAAGAAAAGTAATTGAATGGTCAAACATTGTATGATAGATAGGTGCAATGGATAGTGGGGAATAAAAGAGGGCATGAAATAATTCACATTTATGTTGTCTAACCAA
The DNA here is from genome assembly GCA_021437245.1 of Aegilops speltoides. Classification (NCBI taxonomy): domain Eukaryota; kingdom Viridiplantae; phylum Streptophyta; class Magnoliopsida; order Poales; family Poaceae; genus Aegilops; species Aegilops speltoides. Next base: position 229,177,961 of record CM038142.1, read on the forward strand.
ACAAGATAGCATGACACAATTTCACATATATGATGGCTAACTAAATAGGATAACATGACACATTTTCACATATATGATGGCTAACTAAAAAGGATGGAAAGACATAGTTCAAAATATGATGACTATGTAAATAGGATGACATGATATAACTATATAATGTATTTATTAAATAGGTTGGCATGCCATAATTCACATACATGCCGCCTATATGATGTTTTTATCAAATGGGTTCGCATGCCAAAATTCAGATAGATGTTGTCTATGTAAACATGATGGCTTGATATAATTCAAATATATGATTTATATAATAAGCAAGTAAACAGATGGCAATCGCATATATGATGTAAAAACCAAGCAATGCAAGACAACATGCATGACATGAGTAATATAACCCTGCCAAGTTTGAACATAGACCTCAGGGGGGAAATAGCACTAGTCACTTGTCTCTGAATCCTCCTCTGAGGAGCTATCTGTAACCAGCAAGATTTCTGCTTCAGTAGGTAGCATTGTCTGCTCTGAATACCTTGTCTTCACTCCAGATACTTCCATCATCGCTTCAAATGGCTAATGCACAGGAAGAGTAGTTGAATATACAAACATTGTCGACAAATGGAACACATCATACAAAAAAAATGATAGCTTGATATAATTCACATATATGATGATTGGCTAAACAACATGGCATTGCATAATTCACATATATAATACCTTGCAACAAGGTAGCATTGCATAATTCACATATATAATGTCTTGCAACTAGATGGCTTTGTATAATTCACATATACGGTAATTAGACACTAAACAGGTGTTATTCACACAAAGCATGTCTAAACTAAGAAAATGACATAGCAATGCAAGACACCATACGCACGATATGAGAAACATAACCCTGCCAAGTTAGAGCATACACCTCGGGAGGGAAATAGAACTGGTCATCTATCTCTGAATCCTCCTCTGAGGAGCTATCCGTAACCAGCGAGATATGTGTTGTTGGGGAATGTAGCAGAAATTCAAAATTTTCTACACATCACCAAGACCAATCTACGGAGAGACTAGCAACGAGAGAGAGGGGAGTGCATCTTCATACCCTTGAAGATCACGATGCGGAAGCGTTACAAGAACGCGGTTGGTGGAGTCGTACGCGCAGCGATTCAGATCGCGGTCGATTCCGATCTAAGCGCCGAACGGACGGCGCCTCCGTGTTCAACACACGTACATCCTAGGGACGTCTCCTCCTTCTTGATCCAGCAAGGGGAGAGGAGAAGTTAAGGGAAAACTCCAGTAGCACGACGGCGTGGTGGCGATGGAGCTCGTGGTTCTCCGACAGGGCTTCGCCAAGCAGTACGGAGGAGGGGGAGGTGTTGGATGAGGGAGGGGGCTGCGCCACGGAAGAGGTGCGGCTGCCCTCCCGCCCCTCCACAATATATAGGGGTAAGGGGAGAGGGGGAGGCGCCCTAGGGTTTCCCCTAGGGGGAGGCGACCAAGCAGATTGGATCTCCCTAGGGAAAATCCTAGGGAGACTTGCCCCCCAAGTCAAGCAGGTGGAGGATTGCCTCACAAGCCAGGTGGAGGCGCCCCACCTCCCCAAATAATGTGGGAAATGGTGTGGGGGCGCACCACCCCTTAGTGGGATGGTTTGCCGCTTCCCCTTTGGCCCATGAGGCCCTCCAATTCTTGTCGGGGCTCCCAAAACACCTTTCGGTCATGCGGGCCATAGCCTGGTACTCCCGGAACACTTCCGGACTCCAATACCCTTCGTCCAATATATCCATCTTCACCGCTGGACCATTCCGGAACTCCTCGTGATGTCCGGGATCACATCCGGGACTCCGAACTATCTTCGGTAACCACATACTATTTCCCAGAACAACTCTAGCATCACCGAACATTAAGTGTGTAGACCCTACGGGTTCGGGAATCATGCAAACATGAACGAGACAGCTCTCTGGCCAATAACCAACACCGGGATCTGGATACCCATGTTGGCTCCCACATGTTCCACGATGATCTCATCGGATGAACCACAATGTCAAGGATTCAAGCAATCCCGTATACAATTCCCGTTGTCAATCGGTACGTTACTTGCCCGAGATTCGATCGTCGGTATCCCAATACCTCGTTCAATCTCGTTACCGGCAAGTCACTTTAATCGTTCCGTAATGCATGATCCCGTGACTAACTACTTACTCACATTGAGCTCATTATGATGATGCATTACCGAGTGGTCCCAGAGATACCTCTCCACACATAGAGTGACAAATCCCAGTCTCGACTCATGCCAACCCAACAGACACTTTCGGAGATACCCGTAGTGCACCTTTGTAGCCACCCAGTTACATTGTGACGTTTGGCACACCCAAAGCATTCCTACGGTATCCGGGAGTTGCATGATACGTCTCCAACGTATCTATAATTTTTGATTGCTCCATGCTACTTTATCTACTGTTTTAGGTAATATTGGGCTTTATTATCCACTTTTATATTATTTTTGGGACTAACCTATTAACCGGAGGCCCAGCCCAGATTTGCTGTTTTATGCCTATTTCAGTGTTTCAAGGAAAAGGAATATCAGACGGAGTTAAAACGGAGCGGAATCAACTGGAGAAGTTATTTTTGGAAGGAAAGCAACCTGGGAGACTTAGAGTCCACGTCGAGAAAGAAACGAGGAAGGCACGAGGTAGGGGGCGCGCCCACCCCTCCTGGGCGCGCCCTCCACCCTCGTGGGGCCCTCGTGGCTCCCCTGACGTATTTCTTCCTGCTATATATACAAATATACCCTAAAATTCCAGAACAGAAGATAGATCGGGAGTTCCGCCTCCGCAAGCCTCTGTAGCCACCAAAAACCAATCGGGACCCTGTTCCAGCACCCTGCCGGAGGGGGATCCCATCACCGGAGGCCATCTTCATCATCCCAGCGCTATCCATGACAAGGAGGGAGTAGTTCACCCTCGGGGCTGAGGGTATGTACCAGTAGCTATGTGTTTGATCTCTCTCTCTCTCGTGTTCTCTCTCGAGTTCCTCTATGGCACGATCTTGATGTATCCCGAGCTTTGCTATTGTAGTTGGATCTTATGATGTTTCTCCCCCTCTACTCTCTTGTGATGAATTGAGTTTCCCCTTTGAAGTTATCTTATCGGATTGAGTCTTTTATGAACACTTGATGTATGCCTTGCGTGGGATAACCGTGGTGACAATGGGTTATTCTATTGATCCACTTGATGTATGTTTTGGTGATCAACTTGCGGGTTTCGTGACACTTGGGAACCAATGCATAGGGGTTGGCACACGTTCTTGACTCTCCGGTAGAAACTTTGGGGCACTCTTTGAAGTACTTTTATGTTGGTTGGATGAATCTGAGATTTTGTGATGCATATCGTATAATCATACCCACAGATACTTGAGGTGACAATGGAGTATCTAGGTTACATTAGGGTTATGATTGATTTGTATCTTAAGGTGTTACTCTAGTACAAACTCTTTTATAGATCGATTCGAAAGAATAGCTTTGTGGTGGTTTCGTACCCGACCATAATCTCTACGTTTGTTCTCTGCTATTAGTGGCTTTGGAGTGACTCTTTGTTGCATGTTGAGGGCTTGTCATATGTTCTATCTATGTTATTATTGTTGAGAGAACTTGCACTAGTGAAAGTATGAACCCTAGGCCTTGTTTCCTATCATTGCAATACCGTTTACGCTCACTTTTATCATTAGTTACCTTGCTGTTTTAATTATTTCAGATTACAAAAACCCATATCTACTATCTATTTTGCACTTGTATCACCATCTCTTTGCCGAACTAGTGCACCTATACAATTTACCATTGTATTGGGTGTGTTGGGGACACAAGAGACTTTTTGTTATTTGGTTGCAGGGTTGTTTGAGAGAGACCATCTTCATCCTACGCCTCCTACGGATTGATAAACCTTATGTTTTCCACTTCAGGGAAATTTGCTACTGTCCTGCAAACCTGTGCAATTGCAGGCCCAACAACGTCTACAAGAAGAAGGTTGTGTAGTAGACATCAAGATCTTTTCTGGCGCCGTTACCGGGGAGGCAAAGGTAAAGGGTACTCACTCTCCGTCAACTAAGCTCTTTTTTTGGCACGGTGAGTGCTTGAAGGTATATCTTTAGATCTTGCAAACGATTCTTTTTGTTTCTTGTTTTAGCACTAGTTTATTTTATAAAAGAAAACTACAAAAAAAATGGAGTTGAGTTTGTCTCATACGCTTCACCTTTTTAATATCTTTCGTGAGTATGATGGAAAGGAAAATTGCGCCAAAGTGTTAGAAGGAAAATTACATAGAATGCTTGGCATGAAATATGTGAATGATGAGCATGATTGCAATGTTGTTAGTATGAATTCCTTGAATATCCATGATGCTAATTGTCGGTGTACTAAGGTAGGGGTACCTCAGTACCCCAACTTGTGCACGGGCAGTTGCAGCTTCCCGCGGCAGGGTTTACCACGTGCTTGCCGGAGACCTTCCTACCCATGTCAAACCATTCAGAGACAAAGTATACAAGATGAAGATTGAGACCCGGCAAGCGGAGCTTGCCGGAAGGCCGCTCTGTGCTCAAGGTTACATCACTCACGCAAGGCCCCGGCAAGAGGAGCTCGCCAGAGGACTAGAAGATTACATCATAGAAGACACGCCTCGCTATATGCGTCGGCGAGGGCCCGGAAGCGACAAGTTACAGAGCCCGCAAGCTCCCGGTCCGCAGCAGTCAAGGCCCCGCAAGGTGCTTGCCGGAGGACTACGCCAGTGTGCCGCCGCCCAGCTCATCAGCCACGCGTCGCCTCGAGCCTTTCGTGGACGCGGCGTGGCGGATGGTCAGTGCAGCCTGGGGACACGGTGGCACTTCACGGTGGTGGATCCATCGCCGCGGCGCACGGAGACGCAAGGGCGGAGCTTTTGGGTCGACGGCGACGGGCATTAAATGCCCTTGTCCCCATCACAAAGTAGGTAGCAACCACTCGCTCATGCATCGTAGCTTCACTGTTCCCGACTGCTCCAACTACCACCTCTTTTACATTTTTACCCTTTCTCCTACGCTGACACTGTCGGTGACCCCTTGCACTATAAAAGGAGGCCCATGCACAACGTGGGGGTTCAAGGGAATCTTAGCCACTCGCTTCGGTGTAGCTGCCATCAGAGCTCTTCAAGCTCCCGAGCTCAATACAACCCAAGGCAGGAGTAGGGTTTCTGTCTGTCAGCGTCCCGAACTGGTAAAACTGCCCGCGTGCTCGCTCGATCTGCTCTCAGGCTCCCTCCGCCTCGCATCAAGACAGACAAGGGGCCCCGCCCCATAGGTGTCCGTGGCGGCGCCTCCCGGCATCTTTGGCGCGCCAGTAGGGGCGCCGAGGTTGTGCGGACCTGATCCGCGCGTTGAGCGCGCGTTCTTCATCAACCTCTCCAGTTTCATCAGCAACTTCATCCACAATTGCGTCATGGCCCCGAAGAAGAAGGCTTCGGGGGCTGCAGGCCCGTCTGCGTCTCATCCGCCGCCACCGGAGCCAACGGTGGGCGGAGGAGACGCCGTCGGAGGGGTGGTCGCCGGCGAGGACACTCGCGGCGCCGCCAGATCCAAGGACAAGACGGATGACCGCGCCTCGGTCTCCGTGGACATTCCGCGTCCATCTCAGCACACGACAACCCAGCAGCGCCATACCACGGGAGGTGGTATCCGCATGCTGGGGCAAGGACACACCGGGGGCTCGCGGGATGTTCCGGACCACCGTCCGGACACAAGCAAAGCGAAGGCACCAGGGGGGGGGACCCTACTCCTTCTAACCCTGTTAGGAGTCCGAGCATATCCCGCTCCCCGCACCGCTCGCTCCCGCTCCCCTCCACTCCAGCAAGCGCACCTCCCCGGAGTGCTGCGCTGCCGTCGAGGACGCGCCATCGAGCTCCACCGGCAAGTGTTGAAGAAGGCCAAGTCCGGCAAGTGCTCTGGGGCCCACTCCGGCAAACGCACCTCTTCGGAGTGCTGCGCTGCCGTCGAGGACGTGCCATCGAGCTCCACCGGCAAGTACGAGGAAACAAAGGCAGACCAGCCAAAGGCTAAGCCCGGCAAGAACAGCTCTGGTGCCCACTTCGGCAACCGCACCTCTTCGGAGTGCTGCGCCGCCGTCGAGGACGCGCCATCGAGCTCCCCGGCAAGTAAAGCAAAGAGAGCAGTCGGTTTCAAACTTTTGAAGCCGTATCCCTTGAAAGTCCGTACCTTGTATGGAAAACCTGTGCGCACAGGGGTCAAATCGTGGCTAAGTTGCGCCCCTAATCTGTTTCGAGTCCGCTCAACGATGAAGGCGCGCTGCAACTAGCCCGACAAGTTCTTCCTGCCGGAGGCAACACCGCCAGCGGGCTGCTGATGTTCCGCACTCAGCAAGTGTGTTTGCGCCGGCAGGTTCCCTGGAAGCGTGAGGGTGAAAACGTACAAGGGAGGAAATCAAGGGAGAAGTGCGGCCTTGCCGGATCGCAGAAGACGGAAAAGCTAAGTCGTCCGAGCTTTTGTGCAGAGCACTCCTTAGTTCCATGCTTTTTTATGTTATGTTCCTCGTACGTTCGTCCTTTGTACGCGAAACCTGTGCGCAGAGGAACCTAACCGTGGGTAGCCGCACCCTTATCTTGTTTTCGAGCACGCTCAACGATTTAAGTGAGCTGCGACAAGTGTCGCGCCTTTGTTTCGCTTTGAGCACGCCAACGATCTAAGTGAGCTGCGACAAGTGTCGCGCCCTTGTTTCGCTTCCGAGTCCGCCAGCAAGCTAAGTGCGTTGCGACTAGTCATGCAAGGTTGCTTGCCGGTAAGACCTTGGCCAGCAGGCTGCTTCGAGTTCAGCACTCAGCGCTCGCGGCAAGGGCCCCTTGCCGACAAGTTCCCTAGAAGCGTAGGGTAAAAGCGCACAAAGGGTGTAAAGTAGAGGAAGTAACATAGCAAGCCTTGCCATGAGACGCCTTTCGATAAGAAACTTGTCGCGGAGGAACTGTGTCGTGGCCCTGGGCTTGCGCCTTTGGTTTGTTTTCGAGCACGCCAACGATTTAAGTGAGCTGCGACAAGTGTCGCGCCCTTGCTTCGTTTCCGAGTCCGCTCAACAAACACAAGCGCGCTGCAACTGGCCCGGCAAGGTTGCTTGCCGGAGGCAACACCGCCAGCGGGCTGCTGATGTTCCGCACTCAGCAAGCGTGTATGCACCGGCAAGTTCCCTAAAAAGCGTAGAGTATAAACATACGAAGGGCGAAGCATGGCATTGCGTTGCCCAACCTAAAGATTACGCCACGAAAGAGTAACTTATTGCAGCGCTGTCTAAGTTATTTTCGTGACTAAAATAACAGCGACAAGGAAAGGACAGAAGGGCGCGCCGGCACCTGGGCCCCGGCAAACCGGCTTTGCTGGGGGCTGCGAGTACCGAAATTCCTCCGCGGCGAGCCAGGATCCCCGGGGACCACGACGCCAGCGGCAAAGGCAAAGAAAGGCACACCGGCACCTGGGTCTCGGCGAAGCCAGAGTTGCCGGGGGCTGCAAATACCAAGATTCATCTCCGGCGAGCCAGAGTCGCCGGGGGCTGCGGAATCAGATAAGTTTTTCATCCCTCGTCATGCATCCTCTCATGGACCGGGGAAAGCGGGCTGCGCCCTTGAACGAAGCGTGTCTTGTAAAACCCATGCGCGGAGGAGCTGTGTCGTGGCCCGCTTCGCCCTTGGTTTGTTTTCGAGCACGCCAACGATCTAAGTGAGCTGCAACAAGTGTCGCGCCCTTGGTTTGTTTTCGAGCACGCCAACGATTTAAGTGAGCTGCGACGAGTGTCGCGCCTTTGTTTCGCTTCCGAGTCCGCTCAACAAACACAAGTGCGCAGAATCGCCCGCAAGGTTGCTTGTCGGAAGCAACACCGCCAGCGGGCTGCCGATGTTCCGCGACTCAGAAGCGTGTTCGCGCCGCAAGCTTCCCGAGAGCGAGGATGGGAACATACAAGGCACGAAGTCAAGTAAAAGACTCGTCCGCAAGCGCCTCTTTTCATTAAAAACATCCTAGTTTAGTACAAGTCCATAGAGGATGAAAACATGATAGAGAGGATTACATATTTTAAATACAGCTAAGGCCCAAGGCTTACAAATTGAAAGATAAGATGCTCAGAATCCCCCCTGCTTTCTCTGCTCAGGAGTTCAGAGGTAGGTCAAGAGGCCCCTGCAAGAGAAGCTTGCCGAAGGGCAAAGGGCGCCTAGGAGAGCTACGGCGCGAAGACACCAAGAGAACTTCCTGGGGCCGCCAGAGCTTGGCGGAGACAGAGGCGCCGGAGGCAGAGCTTGAAGACGGGTGGTGGGACGTCAAGACCTGCCGAGGGCTCTCGCCTCAGACTCTGATTTGACGGCCTTGCCGCCACCCCTCTTCCTCTTCCACAGCCTCCCTACGCCAGCCGCCCAAGGAGACGGCCCCAGGGAGTTCAGAAGGCTGGCGACCCGGATGATGGGGTCGCCGGTGGGGCGCGGGGCAGCGTCCGACGCCTAGTCGGACCCGCCATCCCCGCCGTCGCCGCTGTCGCTCCCCTCCTCGTCACTCGCGCGAGGAGGGACCTTCGCTATCGGAGGAGCTGTCCACACAGCATCTCGCCGGGTCCCGAATCTCAAGACCTTGACGGCGAGAAGGTCGCCTCCATTAACTTGAAATGGAGGGTAAACCCCGCCGCAAGCCGTGGATGCGGGCGAACGCCTTCCACCCTCGATCGGCATATCACGCCGGGCTGGGGACACGACACTCACTCGAAAGTGCCGCTGATCCCACAGCCCTCATACGCAACTCCATCACCTCGGGCGGATCCGTTCCATCGCGCCGCATGAACGAGCCGCCGCCGGAGGCGGCGACGAGGCGCCGGGCGCAGCTTGATGAAGAACTCCTGGGATCGCTCTCAAGATGGACCGCCGAGGACAGAGCCACCGGAGGGGACGGGAGGCACGCCGCCACGACCGCCTCTCCTCGACCGCCTCGACCACGCCCTCGCCTCGCTCATGGCCTCGCCCTCTCCCTCTCCCCTCGTGGCGGCTCCGCCGCCACAAAAGTCTTGGATAGGGAGAAGTGCGCTACTGAGGCGACCCTCGCTGCCACCGCTGAAGAACTAGGATTTCTCCTTCCATGGCGTAAAGAAGAACGGAAGTCAAGACGAAGGGAGAAGAGGAAGTGTGAGACCATTGTGCTCCCTTCCGCCTTTTTAAAGGGCGAGGTGGGCTCAACCGCCCTGCCCGCCAATCGGGAAGCAGGAGGGCAGAGAGCGGGCCGACTCGCCATCTCCGCCTGTGACGGCTCGGTCTCCCACTCTCGCCGCCCACGACCCCCATGCATGAGGGCAGCGTGGCAAAAAGCGAGGCCGAGCGACGGGTGAGGTGACCTCGCCTGCACCACGATCACGGGGTGGATGCCCTAATGACCGCGACGCCGCCCACGCCTCCCACGACGCCGCAATCGACGCTGCGCCGCTATGGGGGATGCGGCAGATGCGAAGTGGATTCGACGCGCCGTGGGCAGCGTGTGCCTGCACTGCTTTTGGGCCTGGCCCAACAGCGCTTCGGCACCGTGTGTGGCCCAGCCCGGGGCTCTGTCCGGTGTACTAAGGTAGGGTACCTCGGTACCCCATCTTGTGCCGGAAGGCCGCTCTGGCGATTCACGCAAGGCCTTCAAGCGGCGCCAGGGACTTTACCGCTGTGCGCCGGAGACCTTCCTACTCCATGTCAAACCATTTGCGAGACGCCAGTATACAAGCTGCGCCTCGAGCCTTCCAGACGCTCGAGAGCCCGGCACACGCGGAGCTTCCATCGCCGCTGGGAGACGCAAGGGCTCAACGGTTACATCACTCCGCAAAGAGGCCACGAAGCTTCGCCGGGAGGACTGAAAGATTTTTATCAACCTCTCCGCCATCAACGGCGGGCGGAGGAGACGCCGCGGCGGAGGTGGTCACGATGAAACCGAGAGGTTGATGAAGAACGCAGCTGAACGCCGATCAGGTCCGCGACAACCTCGACGCCTCTACCTGGCGCGCCAAAGATGCCGGGGGAGACTGCCCGCCACGGACACCTATGGGGCCGGGGCCCCTTGTCTGTGCGGTACGAGGGCGGAGGGAGCACAGAGAGCAGATCCTAGCGAGCACGCGGGCAGTTTTTACCAGTGTTCGGCCGCGACGGACGCCAGAAACCCTACTCCCGCTTTTGGGTTGTATTGAGCTCGGAGCTTGAAGAGCTACAGAGCAGCCTACACCGAGCGAGAGTGGCTAAGGATTCTCGCTGAACCCCCCCACGCCAGTGCATGGGCCTTTTTATAGTGCAAGGGTCACCGGCTGTGTCAACGAGGAGAAAGGGGTAAAATGTAAAAGAGGTGGTAGTTGGAACAGCAAGGGAACAAAGAAGCTACAAAGGCATGAACAAGGGTTGCTACCTACTTTGACAGGGGGGACAAGGGCATTTAATGCCCGCCGCCGCCAATTCTAAAAGCTCCCGCCTCTGGCGTTTCTCGTCGCCACGGCGATGGATCCACCATCGCGGAGTGCCACCGTGTCCCCAGTCGCACAGCTTGATCCGCCACGCCGCCCCGAAAGGCTCCAGGCGACGCTGCGGCCGATGAGCTGGAGCGCCGGGCACACAACAGAGTCCTCCCGCAAGCACCTTGCCGGGCCTCGACCTTGCCGACCCGGAGCTTGCCGGCTCAGAATTTGTCGCTTCCTATTCTCGCCGACGCATATAGCGCCGAGGCGGTCTCTATGATGTAATCTTTCTAGTCCTCCGGCGAGCTCCTCTTGCTGTGGCCTTGCGTGAGTGATGTAACCTTGAGCTCGAACGGTTTCAAGAAGCTCCGCTTGCCGGGTCTCGATCTTCGCCTTGTATACTTTGTCTCTGAATGGTTTGACATGGAGTAGGAAGGTCTCCGCAAGCACGCAGGTAAACCCCGCCGCTGAAGTCAGAATCGCCTGGCACAAGTTGGAGTACTGAGGTACCCCTACCTTAGTACACCGACACTAATGATATGAAAAGCCACAAGCTTGTGGAAGCTATGTTTGATGAAGATGATATATTTTGTCCCCCAAGCTTTGATGAGCAAATTTACTATGATGAAAGCATGCCTCCTATCTATGATGATTATTGTGATGATACGTATGCTATAAAGAAGAAGTTTGCTTATGAAGAGAGTAGTAAATTTTCCTTGCAAGTAGATCATGAAAATAATGCTTTAGGTGCTGGTTATATTGTTGAATTCATTCATGATGCTACTAAAAATTATTATGAGGGAGGAACATATGCTTGTAGGAGTTGCAATAATGTCAAGTGTAACGTCCCAAAATTCTAAATTTTGGAATGTTATAATAAATAGATAGATTCATTGTTTGTTTGATTGTTGTGTGATTGATTGAGTGAAAGTCGAAACTTTTTGAAAGTTAAATGAGAGGGAATAAAAGGACTTTCCCAAACTTTCATTTTGCATTCCAGATCTCCGTGAATTCAAATTATTTTCACCACAAAACCCTGGAGAGAAGATGACATGACTTCTTCCATTTATTTAAATGACAAGGGGTGTAGAAAATATTTGAATTTCATTTGGAAAATATTTCCAACCCAGGAACTTTATGCAACTCAATGATTTTCACGAGCGAAGATAAAATGACTTCTTCAAAACATATGAAATATGAGTTTTGAGTTTCAAAGAATTAAATTCAAAGTTCTTTTTAATTTAATTTTTTTCAATTTGGATTTAATTGAGTTTTATTCAAATTATTTTTCTCCAAAAATAAAATATATGGAAAATAGGGTAACATGATTCCCTACATCAGAAAATTGGAGAAAAATAAATTTGAATTAATTTTGGTGTTTTTTTTTAAAAAATGATCTTTACTGGATTTTACTAGGGCAGAAACAGTCTTTGCTTTATTTGAATTTGTGTGTGTTTGATTTGACTCTAGAAAAATGTTCATGCTGTAGAAAATATGTTTATGAAAATTCTGATATATTATATGCCTATATGATATTTTTGTCTATTTTGTTTTATTTATTTTAAGTTGTCTAAATAAATGTTTTTTTTAAAACTTCTCCCCGAACTGGGCCGGCCCAGCCGAAGCTAGGCCAAGGCCCAGCTCCGCGCCGCCTCGCCCGCTCGTCCCCGAGCTCGGGACAAAGTCCCGAGCGAGCACGCACCGCCTCCGCCGTGCCCGACCTTGCCACCTCGCGCCTTGCCCCCTCCTCCACGCCTCGGAGCCGCCCTCCACTCCTATAAAGCGCGCCCCGGGACCCCCTGGATCCCGTTTTCACCGCCGCCGCCTCCCCTCGCCAGATCCGCCGTCGCCGCCTTCGGTTGCCGCCGCCGCTGTTGCCAACGGCCGCCACCGCCGCGCTGCACCACCGTCGCAGCCACCACCCACCTCACCGCCGTCCCGCGCCACATCTCCCCTGTTCACTCTGCCGAGCCAGAGGGCCACCGGAGCTGCCGCCCTAGCCGGACCCTAGCTGTCGCCGCTGTCCCGTTTCGCCGGCGGTTTTCTCCGCCTAAACCGCCGAGCTGGTATAACCCGTAAACCCGCCCGGTTTTTCCATATAGTTCGGTTTTTCTTCTAGATCGTTTTTTATATTTTAGGTTAGTTTATTTTGCGAGCGTTAATTAGCTAGGGTTCGGTAGCGAACAATTTTCGTTCGTTGGCGATCGGTAATGAACATTCGCTTTTTAGCCTTTTTTCTGTTATTTACGTTAGGGACCTATCTATGAATATATTTATTTACATATTAGCCCCTGGTTTTCAAACGCTCACAACTGTTTTCTCGTTTATCCAAATCCAACGAAACCAACGCCCACTTCTTTGTTATGATCTCCTCTATCCAGTAAAACAACTTAAATATGCTTTTGAAAGTTTTAAAATTTGAATTCAAACACTTTAGTATTTGAACTTTGTTTGATCTTAACTTGAGTTTTATAACTCCGATTTGAGCGATTCTTTTTGCATCTCGATGCTCTTGACATAAACTTTCTGAGAAGGCCAAATTCACTTAATTTTGGTACTGCTAGAAATTGTTTGATGCTGCAAGAGTTATTTGCTTGGTTTTGATGTTTTCCGAGTTGTTCTCTTCGTTCTTTCCGATCTTTTGAGTGATTGCTTATGTGTGGTTACTATTGCCTGCTCACGATAGATTGACCGGAGTGTGACGAGTAGAACTATCAAGAGTTTTGAGTGCGAATCATCTTCATCAACATTGCAGGCAAGTTCTCACTTTGATCATACCTCTTCTCATACCCAGTTTTTATGCATTAGATCAATCCTCAAACATTGCATGATTAGGATCTACTTAAATTGTGGGTTATGGGAATTAGTTGAGGTAGTACTTATTACCTGTTTTATTTTCAAACCCCTGGAAGTTAATTCTACATTTGCTTATTATGCCATGCTATGCTAGTAGCCGTGGATTGGGTGAGTGTATCCATGACAAATGTGAGTTTGTTAATTAATGGTTTATTTAAGGTGGCAACTTAAACACACATCTGGGTGGATTGAGGCACCTGGTTTCCAGGACTTGCCTGTTTTTCTTCGGACCGCCACCCAGGCTCAAAGGGATCATAAGATTATTCAAACTAGAAACTTACGTGTGCAGCCACAAGCCATTATGGGCTTTGGCATAGTTGATTAAGTCATGCGAACTCTTACGGGTGGACTAGCAGATGTAGGGGAAAGTAGGTGTACCGGTCTACCCTTTATGTATGGTGCTAGCACTTGCGAAAGGCTATGTCTCGGTCATCCGTTTCTCAAACATCATGTAGTGCGAGGAATCAAACGGAGGCGATCGAGTCTTGTGGGGAAAAGTGCGCAAACCTCTGCAGAGTGTATAAACTAATCATGGTTAGCCATGTCCCAGGTTATGGACATCTTGAGTATCTAGTACTTGGATATCATATGAATCTCATCATGTTACTTCTAATTTAATATTGTTGGGTTGTTAATGAGTACTTTTAATTGGGATTGAGAATGCTATCAACCATTCTCAATGTTTAACAACCACCATGATAGTTAAATAAATTTATTCCTTTGCAGTAGGGAAAAATTGGCTTTTCGCAAAAACATTATGACCATAGAGCCTCCACCAGCCATATATGCATGTAGTGATAGACTTTATTCATCATTGCTCTATGGTGTGAATTTGCCAGTACATTCAATGTACTGACCCTTTGTGGCTGCAAGGTCTCATGTTGCAGGATCTTACGACGAGTAAGTGATACGTTAGGGTTACGATTCCTATACTCAACTTTGTCGTTGGTGTTGATGGGAATCCACAACCTTGTTACTTCCGCTATTTGGATTGAGGTAATAGTATTTACGTTACTTTATACATGTGATTTACCTCTGTTATAAATCCTCGAGTACTGTGTGTGTCAGCATACCGATCCAGGGATGACACTTAAGCACAGAGACTTGATCCATTCGGGTCGGGTCGCTACAAGATGGTATCAGAGCACATGTTGATTGTAGGACGTGACCCTAGAAACTGGCAAGCCCATAGGAATTATTTTTTTCTCTACAACTTTCTTTTCAAAAGGATCTTTTATCTCTCTTCTCTTCTGAGCTTATTCAAATATTCCCGTTTAGTTAGACCATACCCCTTTCCCCTTTTGACCCCTCAAAGATTCGACTGATGAGACCACTTCAAGAAGGACCAGATATCGGACAACTAAGACCATTTGGAATGAAGAGGATTTTACCATACATTATGATAACGGAAATTACAACTGTTGAAGGCTCTGAAGAATTCCCAGATTTTTTTATGACCAAGGAAGGCTACACTTATGGAACTTGACAAACTATGGAAGCTGTCAATACCCGATATCAAGGTGTATCGGAGAAAGACCTGAACCTGGAGCATTAGAACTCAAAGTTTTGTCAAGAAAACCCTAAGGCAGGTGATATCAATTATGGAATGATAGCTCATGGAAATGACAAGAGCAGAAACATGGACATTCACGATGTTATCGTTCGCCTATGCTATTGTCACCACGCGTAGTTAAGCATGCAGATGCATGGAAAGATTGGATGGTAGAAGGCTGATGCAGCATCTATCAGCAAGATGAAGCTTTTACCTTAGCCGGTGTATCACCGGGATCTGAAGTGTTACATCAAGAAGTTAAGATGGACCTACAAGAAGCAGTATTTGATAAGGAAGTGTTTCGTGAAGAACTCAGGACCCAGAAGCTAAAAGTAGCCAAGCTGGAGGAGCAAAACCTCGAGATACCCGAGATTAGTCAGGAACTGA
Source organism: Aegilops speltoides (assembly GCA_021437245.1). NCBI lineage: Eukaryota > Viridiplantae > Streptophyta > Magnoliopsida > Poales > Poaceae > Aegilops > Aegilops speltoides. The sequence continues at coordinate 229,193,218 of CM038142.1, forward strand.
AGGACAGTAGGACTGAGGGAGTCCTAGACTAGGGGGTGTCCGGATAGCCGAACTATCATCATCGGCCGGACTCAAAAACTATGAAGATACAAGATTGAAGACTTCGTCCCGTGTCCGGATGGGACTTTCCTTGGCGTGGAAGGCAAGCTTGGCGATACGGATATGTAGATCTCCTACAATTGTAACCGACTCTGTGTAACCCTAGCCCTCTCAGGTGTCTATATAAACTGGAGGGTTTTAGTCCGTAGGACAGAACAACAATCGTACCATAGGCTAGCTTCTAGTGTTTAGCCTCCTTGATCTTGTGGTAGATCCACTCTTGTAATACCCATATCATCAATATCAATCAAGCTGGAGTAGGGTTTTACCTCCATCGAGAGGGCCCGAACCTGGGTAAAAACATCGTGTCCCTTGTCTCCTGTTACCATCCGCCTAGACGCATAGCTTCGGGACCCCTACCGAGATCCGCGGTTTTGACACCGACATTGGTGCTTTCATTGAGAGTTCCTCTGTGCCGTCACAATCAGGAAGGATGCCTCTTCCCGTCATTAAAGACGGTACCATTGCCAAAGGAGCTTTGGCCACCGGCAAAACTATCCGGCTAGGTGGTTTTCTTATGACCGCCTGTTTGGCCGCCGCTTCGACGATGACCTCTCGGGTCATCAAAAGAGATCTTCATGTCGACTCGGAATTCACCAAGCAGCTGGATCCGATGGAGCTCTCTTACGTAAACGAGCTCTTGGATCGCATCGCCACCCTGGGAGTCGCTACAGACTACGACCAGATTGGGTTAAAACTGATCTGAGAGAGATTAACTCTCCCCATGTTACCCACCACATTGTGGTGGTAGAGGAACAACGTGGCGACTCTTCTTCTATATTAAAGACTAGTTATGTCCGGACTCCTGATCCCTCCATGCCGGATTCCCGCGGAGGAACGGACATCAATCAAGTACTGAACCTAAAGTCAGGCAGCGGACCAGATTCGTTGGATGACATCCAGCAATCCAAGCTTCCAAATTCGGAAACTCTTCGGCCCTTGAGCCTCAAGTTGGGCAGGGTTCCGGACTTAATTCCACCCGCCCACCCAAACATAAGTGATCTATCTCAAATCCGGCAAGAGCCCACGGAAATAGTACATCATTACTGGGCCAGATTCCTCCTGGTTATGGACAGGATAAAGGACTGCCGTGAGGAAAGCGCAATCTCAATTTTCTGCAATAATTGCATGGACAAGGGAATCACGAACGCCATAAGTCGCCGTGAAATTACACGCTTCGCCGACCTGGCGTCCATAGTATGAAAGTACTGTGCGATGGACAGTACCTTGAAAACCAAAACTAAGTTTTCGGACAATCCAGCTCCGAACACAACCCTAGTCCGAAACAAAAGGGTGCATCATGCTCAGGCACTCGGGACAAAGACCAAAAAGCAAAAACACCATAAAGGGCATGGAACCGTATTGGAGGGATGGCTCAGCGGACCCTGTAAAATCCACAGTACAGAGGGCGTCACTCCAACACATAGCCTTCGAGCATGTTGGATACTACGGCAGGTGGCCAAAAGTGGCGAAGAGCTTCTAGCCCCGGAGAACCAACCCAACAAGACCAAGACGGTATTAATAGTCTTCGAGACTTTCGTGATCAAACAACATGCGGAACGAACACTCTGCAGCCTTACCAAAGTCTACCAAGTAGCAACAATAAATCCATGGAGTGACACGGCAATCACCTTCAACGCCAGCGACGAACCTAAATTCCGAACAGCCCAAGCACTAGCCGCATTGGTCCTCAGTCCAATAGTGGATGGCTTTCGTCTTACCAAGGTACTCATGGATGGCGGCAGCGGATTAAACCTCATCTACGAGGAAACCCTTCAACAAATGGAAATAGACTAGAGCCGCATTGAGCGAAGTAGCACAACCTTTAGAGGAATAATCCCTAGTCGGGAAGCACGCTGCATAGGAAAAATCACACTATATGTGGTGCTCGGCTCGCCGGACAATTACAGGTCCGAGGAGGTCACGTTCCATGTGGCCCCGTTCAGTAGCAGATATCATGCCTTATTAGGGCAAGAGGCATTCACAATTTTCCAAGCTATACCCCATTATGGGTACATGAAGCTTAAAGGCCCGGACCCAATGGAATCATCACTCTTGTCAGTGATCCGGACATAGCACTCCGCGCTGAAAATAAGACAGCCGCACTAGCCCTAGAGGCACTATCCGAAGCCCTAGCGACAGAGGAACTCACTGCGCTGCGCTCCACGGTGAATAGGGATGATGTGATACTCGATAAGAGATCTAAGTCCACCTCTTTTAAACCAGCAGACGAAATAGTCAAATTCCAGGTCCACCCAACGGACCCCATAAAGACGGCCTCCATTGGGGCACAATTAAACCCTGATGTAGACGCCGCACTACGAGAATTCCTTCGGGAAAATTGGGACATTTTTGCCTGGCACCCTTCAGATATGCCAGGAATCCCACGCATGGTGGCAGAACACAGCCTAAACATCCTAAAAGGATTCAAGCCAGTCAAACAGGCTCTTCGGTGATTTTCCGAACCCATAAGACAGGCAATGGGAGAGGAGCTAGCCAAACTATTAGAAGCCGGATTCATCAGAGATATAAAACATCCGGACTGGCTAGCAAACCTGGTAATGGTACCAAAAAAGGACAAATCCTGGCGCCTTTGTGTCGATTTTAAAGACCTTAACAAGGCCTGTCCAAAGGATCTTTTCCCCCTTCCCCACATCGACCAAATCATCGATGCTACGGCAGGGCACGAGTCATTGTGCTTCCTCGACGCATACTCCGGATACCATCAAATCAAGATGGCGGAAACAGACCAGGCCGCAACGGCATTCATTACTCCATACGGACCATTCTGCTACAACACAATGCCCTTCGGACTCAAAAACGCAGGCGCAACATATCAGCGCATGATTCAGACATGTCTGGCTACCCAGATCGGCAAAACAGTGGAGGCATACGTAGACGATGTGGTCATTAAGACCAAACACGTCGAAACTCTAGTAGACAATTTGAGGCTCACATTCGACAACCTCCGAGCATATGACATTAAACTCAACCCGAAAAATGCGTTTTCGGCGTACCAGCCGGAAAGCTCTTGGGCTTCATTGTATCCGGTAGTGGAATTGAAGCAAACCCAGCCAAGATCCGAGCTCTGCACAATTGGATATCCCAAAAGACCTCAAACAAATACAAAAACTGACTGGATGCATGGCGGCTCTAAGCCGCTTCATCTCCCATTTGGGAGAAAAGGCATTGCCCCTCTATCGCCTCCTCCGGCGCACCGAACACTTCGAATGGACGGATGATGCCACGGCCGGACTCGAGGAAATAAAGGCCATATTGGCAACAAATCCGGTCCTGGCAGCGCCCAACATGGGCGAACCGATGATATTATATATCGCGGCAACACATCAAGTCATCAGCGCGGTACTCATCGTCGAACGAGAAACAGAAGGACACAAATTCCCTCTTCAAAAACCAGTGTACTACGTATCCACTGTCTTAACTCGATGCAAGTCCTGGTATCCACATTATCAAAAGATAGCGTACGCGGTGTTCATGGAATCCCGGAAGCTGCGACACTACTTTCAAGAGTGTTCGATAACAGTGGCCTCCGAAGTACCTCTCAATGACATTATAAACAACCGCCACGCGATGGGCAGGATTGCAAAATGGGCTATTGAGCTCTTACCATCCGACATAAGCTACAAACCACGGCGAGCTATAAAGTTGCAAGTTTTGGCTGACTTCATCGCCGAATGGACCGAAGCCGAACTCCCTAAAGAGTACGGCGCATACTCCAATTGGATCATGCATTTCAACGGCTCCAAAATAATGGCCGGCTTGGGGGCTGGCGTCGTATTGACGTCCCCAACCGGAGACACGATCAATACGTGCTTCAGATAATGTACACGGACTCCAACAATGCAGCCGAATATGAGGCCCTTCTACATGGTCTCCGGATGGCAATCTCCATGGGTATTCAACGCCTAGAGGTGCACGGGGATTCAAACCTCGCAATATCCCAAGTAAATGGAGATTTTGACGCCAAGGATCCGAAAATGGCAGCCTATCATAACGCCGTCTTAAAAATGTCAGGTCGGTTCGAAGGACTTGAATTCCACCATGTAGCCCGGGATAATAACCAGGCAGCCGACGTGTTGGCACGCATCGGCGCAAAACGCGACGCCGTCCCTCCAAACATCTTCCTGGAGCGGCTCTTTAAGCCATCCGTATATGGGAAGGGGAGTCCGAAATAACAACCCGAACCAACCGCACCACCCAACACATAACATTCTCGACACAATCGGTGGCTCAGCCAATGAAATAACACCTTCAAATTTCACGAAATAATGGCAGTAATCGCCCGTGGATCGGAACCATTCCTAGCCTACTTAATTAGGCAGGAACTTCCCGAAGACCAAAATGAGGCCCGCTACATAGGTTGGCGATCTAAAGCCTACAAGGTCCATGAGGGAGAACTTTATAAGAAAAGCACAACCGAAGTCCTTCAAATGTGCATCTCCGAAGAGGAAGGGCGAAATATCCTGGCTGAAATTCATGCCGGACTCGGCGGGCACCACGCCGCAGCCCGGCCCTTGTGGGCAAGGCCTTCCGACAGGATTTTATTGGCCAACCGCCCGGCAGATGCTCAGACTTAGTCCAACGATGCGTCGGTTGCCGCTCTTTGCTAATCAAAGCCACATGCCACCCACCGCCTCAAAACTATACCCATCACCGGCCGTCATGGTCCGGGGGCTTGACATGGTTGGACCCCTTAAAGGGGGAACCCACAAGCAAAAATACCTATTGGTCATGGTGGATAAATTCACCAAATGGATAGAGGCGAAGCCGGTTAAAACGGCCGAATCCGGACCTGTGATAGACTTCATACCTAGGGTAGTACACCGCTATGGCGTCCCCGACAGCATCATCACTGATAACAGCAAGAACTTCACGACCGACGACGTTAAACTCTGGTGCAAAAAAATGGGCATCAAGCTCGACTACGCTTCAGTCTATCACCCTCAAACTAACGGTCAAGTCGAACGAGCAAACGGTCTAATCATGAGTGGCATTAAACCCAGGTTAGTGCGGTCGCTCACAGAATCTAACATGCACTGGGTGGAGGAGCTCGACTCCGTACTCTGGGGGCTGTGGACCACGCCAAATCCTACTACCGGATTCACGCAATTCTTTATGGTATACGGCGCAGAGGCAGTTTTGCCCTGCGATATAATTCATGACTCACCTCGAGTGCGCATGTACGAAGAAAGAGAAGCCGAGTTGGATCGACAGGACAGTTTGGACGCATTGGAGGTGGAGCGCGACGTGGCAAAGGCTCGTTCCGCATTCTATCAGCAGCAGGCTCGAAGGTATCAAAGTAGAGAAGTACGGGCCAAAACTTACAATGTTGGCGAACTAGTTCTACGTCTGCCGGACAAGAAAAAGGACAAACTCAAGCCCAAGTGGGAAGGTCCCTGTCGGTGTCAAAACCGGCGGATCTCGGGTAGGGGGTCCCGAACTGTGCGTCTAGGCAGATGGTAACAGGAGACAAGGGACAAAATGTTTTACCCAGGTTCGGGCCTTCTCGATGGAGGTAAAACCCTACGTCCTGCTTGATTAATATTGATGATATGGGTAGTACAATAGTAGATCTACCACGAGATCAAGGAGGCTAAACCCTAGAAGCTAGCCTATGGTATGATTGTTGTAATGTATGTCGTCCTACGGACTAAAGCCCTCCGGTTTATATAGACACCGGAGAGGGCTAGGGTTACACACATCGGTTACAATGGTAGGAGATCTACATATCCGTATTGCCAAGCTTGCCTTCCACGCCAAGGAAAGTACCTTCCGGACACGAGCCGAGTCTTCAATCTTCTATCTTCGTAGTCTTGGAGTCCGCGGACAATGATAGTCCGCTATCCGGACACCCCTAGTCCAGACTCCTCAAGAGCCCCTCGAACCAGGTCTTCAATGACGATAAGTCCGGTGTGCATAATGTTCGGCATTGCAAGGCGGGTTCCTCCCTTGAATAATCCAGAGAAGATCATGAACACCAGGATAGTGTCCGGCTCTGCAAAAATAATTTCCACATTCCACCGTAGAGAGAAAAATATATACACTAGCTCAATCTGCTGACGTATTATGCGGCGTGACATCACACCGCAACCAAGCCTTTGTTTGAATCGTTTTTTACTATACCACCTCAGCACGTTTAGCGAAGCGGTTTCCTTGGCACGTCCTGTCAAAGCAGAGATCGTATTCCCCTTATTCCGGGATCCTCATCAATACAGACGTGGGTAACCCAACCACGCCATTGATGGTGGCGCTTGGGAGATAAGCGAGTTTTACCAGGCCGGTGGGGGACGCATAGTTTTGTCCACCTATATATAAGGGATAAGGATTCACCTTCTCACCTATGCCTTCTTCCTCATTTGCTTCTCCATCTCCGCGCACTCAAGCTCCAACGCCCAAGCTTGCGCATCTCTCCTCGACCTTCTCCGAATATGTCCGGAGCGGGAGGTAAATGGTTAGCCTCCACCGCCAAGGAGCAGGACATCACCAAGCTGCGCGACGCCGGATACCTTTCCAGCGATATCGCGCATCGGCTGCCCGACAAGGGGCAGCTCATCCCCACCCCTGAGCCTCATGAGAGGGTAGTCTTCCTCCCCCACTTCCTCCGCGGACTGGGCTTTCCGCTCCATCCATTTGTCAGGGGGCTCATGTTTTACTATGGCCTGGATTTCCACGATCTGGCGCCGAACTTCATCCTCAATATCTCGACGTTTATCGTTGTGTGCGAGGCTTTCCTCTGCATCCGGCCCCACTTCGGCCTATGGCTCAAGACCTTCAACGTCAAGCCGAAGGTTGTAAAGGGCACGCAAGCGGAATGCGGAGGCACCATGTTGGGCAAATTTCCCAATGTCCCTTGGCTAGAAGGGACTTTTGTAGACTCCGTCAAGGGGTGGCAATCGGGGTGGTTCTACATCACCGAGCCGCGCAAGCCGACATGGGCGGCGGCCCCCGAGTTTAGATCTGGAATCCCCACGCAGCTCACCTCCTAGAAAGAGAAGGGCTTGCAGTGGGGCAATCCGGTGGAGGTGACGGGACTCCGAGCATGCATCAAGAAGATGGTGAGCAATAGGCTCCGGCTCGTCGACGTGGTCCAAGTCATGCTCCTCCGGCGGATTCTCCCATGCCAACAATGGGCATTCAATTTGTGGGAGTTCAATCCGGAACAACACCAGGCGCTAAGCAGGCTCTTCGACACAACATACGAAGGCGCCTGGAGGGTGCTGTTCAAGGGCGACAAAGCCCCGCATCCGAGACGGAAGATCGCGGATTCAGCGCGCAGTGTCCAACTGACGCGGTAAGTGATTCAACCCCATTACGGGACACTTTGTGATAATTAAATTAGCTTTTAGTGGGATTTCATTCTGCCACTTTCTTTGACAGGAATGGATGGAGAAGGCCAAGCTGCTTATCAGCCCGGCTCCCATGCCAGAAAACCCAGTGAACGCCCGCTTAACTTGGCTGCTGGTTCTGGCACCGCACGTGGTGCCAGAGAAGAAGGCCAAGAAGGTGGCCACGGGGACTCGAAAGAGTTCCCATAATCAGGCGTCTGACGACGATGAGGACTCCTCCCCCGAAGACGAGGAGGAGGAGTATTCTCTCCCAGAGGAGGGAGAGAAGAAGAGGAAGGCTTCCCCAATCGGGGAGGCCGAAGGGTCCAAGAGGGGGAGAACTATCCCCCCGGACAGTTTCGCCAACACCGACGTTGGCGAGGATGAGTGGCCTCCAAGGGCCAGGCGTCCGGCAAGATCGTAAGTATTCGGATCATTTATATGCCGCATATTTTATGTCATGCTATATCCTTCTAATGCCACATTCTGCCCGTAGTCCGGCTGGTGATGATCTCCCCGACTCGATGAGCGGGTCGTTGGCCTCATCGGATGTAAATTCCATCCCGACTGCCTCTACCCCACGCGCCGACGAGGACGCCGAGGTGGGATCCCAAAGAGGGACCCATCAGGAGGAGGCTCCGCAGGCGCCATCAGGCAGCCTCCCGGACTTCATGCCGGACTCTACATCGGAACCCGCAGTGGTTCCAAAGTCCGGCAAGCGGCCCCTTCGAAAGAAGGGCAGGACCGTGACGCCGGCGGCCTCCGTCCAACCGGAGGCACCGGATAACCTGTTGGAGGCTCTTAAAGGCGCTTCCATCGAGGAAGAACACCGCACTATCATGAGTCCGGTGATTAAAAAGGTTCAGCTCGCTAAAAGCGGGCTGACCGAAGCCTGCAGCAGCCTTCTAATAGGCTTTGAGGTAAGAAGTTAAAATTATGTAATGTAATACCGCATAGACAAGAGCCTCGATGCTTAGTTCGGTGTTCGGAAAGAAAAGCCGGACTGAGGATCTAACAAGATATACGCAGGGTTGCCTAAAATATGTCAATATGGGTTTGCAGGCTGCGCTGCTGACCTCTGCCGCATTAACGGCTGAGGTCGAAGTAATGAAGAAGGATCTCGAGTGGTCCGAGCAAGAGCTCGGCCATGCCAAGAGGCAGCTCGAGGAAAAAGAAGGTGGGTAACACCTCTTTGAATAAGTACCTTACAGAAAAGGGTTTTGGTTGCAAATAAAATTAACAAGGATAATATGTGTATTGTAGGGGCCACTAACAAGGTGGCAGCCCTGAAGGATGCTGTGTCCGCGGCCAAACGCAGTGCGGCCACGGAACGGGCTGAGCGAGAGAAGCAAGAGGCATGGGTGGCGGAAGTTCGGCAAGAGCTCCAAGCTCTCATGGAAAAGCATGAGAGTTTGGAGTGTGACTCCAAGACTCGAGAGTCCGAGCTTGCCTCGGCTCTCGAAAGTGCTAAGTCCGCCAAGGCCGAGGCCCAGAAGGCCCTTCAGGAGGTCGAGGACATAAATAAGATAGCTGCGGGTAAGGCATTTTTCATGCAAAGCAGGCATGTTAATGTGAATTACCGGATACTTACCCGAATTCGAGCTCTCGTAGGCGTTGCAGATCTGCCACAGAGGCGCCCGATGCCACCGCATACTATCGTGGCAAGGAGGGGAGCTCGACGGAGATGGTCTTCTGGTCTCAGTACGCTGAGGCCGGCCATCTGGTGCCCCCAAGCGACCATCTGAAGCAGCTGGTCGAACTACACAAGGTAGCTGAGGAGGCCATGAAGGGTCTCATAGTCCGGCTGTGGCCTCGGCGTGCCATGCCCGGAGCTACTTTGGCCTTGTCGCGGCTGGTGGATGCATGCCCTGTGCTGGATGTAGTCAAGCGCCCGCCAGTATTGAAGGCGCTGTCGGGCCCTTGCCCGCATAAAGGTGCAATGGGGCAAACGGGATGCGGAGAAGCTCACGGATCCGCCCGCCAGCAAGGAGCATCGCACGCCGAGCGGTATAATAAAGTTGTCTGAAGGAGCTCGCGATATTGCGGATGAGTGCCCCGAGATGTAATCTTTGAGTGAACTCGCCGCGATTTATCCTGTCGCTAAAAACTTCGCTCATATGCGCCATGAGCAACGCTTGTTTAATTTAAAATATTACCTTCAGGCGGCCGCTTATAAAATCGAGAGATGGCAAGTCGTTGGCTTCACCCCAAGCCGCGAAAGTGCCGGGTGTTCGATAAACATGAGCACTCTTGTTCCCATTGTTGGGTCCATCGAGGAGGCGCCAACACAACGAACAAGGCAACCGGACTTATAATGCTTGAACACTCTCACTTAGCCATAGAATTCTATAATTTTAAATTTCGGTGAAGCCCTGGTATTCGAAGACCGAATCCGGGCGCTTATCCACACCTTCATCGGACATTATCCGAACTTCGCTCAAGCGGCGTGAGTCTTTAAGGACCCAAAACCTCTCGAATCGCGACGAGTCTCTCGCCTTATCATGCCGCCAGTTTTAGCTTTCCATCGAGGCGTTAACCTGCTCAACCGGGCGCAATCGCAGTGGTTCTCCCAGTGCCACCTTAGCCGATGAACGGAACGTAAGGCACCAAAACGTGGGGCCGGGCAAACCCAACTATTGACCCAAGACATGATTCGAGCCGATTCATATAATGCTATAAGTTCGGGTGCCGCACTTGTGAAAGTGTTCGGACTTTATCACACCAAAATTGGGGAACAAAGCCCTCGGCATATTCGGCCGCACTCAAAATATACGGTGCAAGATGTCATGTAATGAACATATATATAAAAGGTAATGCAATTGCAATAAAGAAGTGCTGCATTGTTTTATGAAAGAAATTCTGCTAGTAGAGCGGACTGATACAAATAGTGCGGTAAGCAAGGGATTTGGACTAAATAAACATGTCGCCCTCCAGGGATGAGCTGCAGACTTGGTGTATATAATCGAAATTAATGCTCGTAATTGAGACCACCTGAGAGTTCGTCGCAGCCTTCTTTAGTCCCTGACTGTTGCATCATCAGTTCAGCAGGTTTGCCATCGGACAGGGCTTCTGGTTAACAGAGTCCTGTGTACATAAAAGAAGAAGAAAAATAAAGTAAAAAAGAAGGGGGGAACACTTGTGAGCCCCTGGTCTGGTCGAGCCGCACTCTAGGTCCATTGTGATCGTGCCCCTTTCCCTGCGCCCTGGTATCTCCAAAGTGTAATGATGTACGCGGAGTGTTATTCTTGCGATCGTCGCGTGCGAGGGTTGGGGCCGCATTACTACGCATGCTCGATCGCGCCAGTGGTCTTGGTTGGCATTGCTCCGGCGCTTTGCTGTGTCCGCCTTTAGCTGCCGGACTTGAGAATTGCCTTAAGAGGCTGCTCAGCATTTCGCCGCGAGAGCCGTTGTATGTTCCTCCGCTCGAGGGAGCGCCCAGATTCCCATTGACCGTGATGACTCCACGAGGGCCTGCATCTTCAGCTTTAGGTATGCATAATGCGCACCGAGTTGAATTTTGCAAACGCGTTCGTTCGAAAGCGAGCGTCATAGCCGCTGCGAACGGGACTATGTCGAAGATTAACTCTTCGCCCGAAATTATCCGCTGATCCAAGACCACTTTCAGTGGACCGAGCTCGCATAATTGGCTTCCACTCGGGATGACACCTTTAAAGGTTGTCTTTGTAGGTTTAATCCTTGATGGGTCTATGCCCATTTTGCACATCGTATCCTCGATAAAGCGGTTCAGCTCGCCGCCGTCCATCGGGACTCTTGTGAGGTGAAATCCATCGACGATTGGGTCTAAGACCACGCGCGAATCCGCCATGGCGTATGCTGGTCGGATGGTCTCTTCGATCGAAAGTGATCGGACAAGAGGACCATGGATTGAACTTTGGGGCGATCGCTCCATCGCATAGACGCCCCCGAGTGCGCGCTTCTCTCCTCTTGGGTATGTGGGTCGCAGATATCATATTCACCGTCCGCACTTGTGGGGGGAAACCCTTCTGTCCTCTGTTGTTCGGCGGTCGGGTCTCTTCCTCGTCGTCGCTGTTTAGCCCCTTGTCATTGTTTTCGGCGATTAACTTGCCGGCCTGCTTGAACACCCAGCAATCTCTATTGGTGTGATTAGCTGGCTTTTCAGAGGTGCCATGTATCTGGCATAAGCGGTCGAGTATTCGGTCCAAATTGACGGACCCGAGTGGTTCTTTTGAATGGCTTCTTCCACGACCGGTTTAGAGCCTCGAATCCGGCATTGACTACCGTGATCCTCCTTATCGTCGCTGTTAATGTGGCGCTTGTTTTTGTTTCGACGTGACCTGCCGTTGTTGTCCTTGGTATCCGGACTGCCAGAATTTTTGCGGAGGTTGTTGCTGCGGGCTAGCCAGCTGTCCTCTCCCGCGCAAAAGCGGGTCATTAGCGATGTGAGGGCTGCCATGGATTTCGGCTTTTCCTGCCCCAGGTGCCGGGCTAGCCATTCGTCCCGGATGTTATGTTTGAAGGCTGCTAGGGCCTCTGCATCCGGACAGTCGACGATTTGGTTTTTCTTTGTCAAGAACCGTGTCCAGAATTGTTTGGCCGATTCGTCTCGGCTCTTTGAATGATGTGGCTTAGGTCATCGGTGTCCGTGGTCGCACATACGCGCCTCGAAGTTGTCAAGGAAGGCGGCTTCCGTGTCCTCCCAAAGACCCAATTGACTCTACGGGCAAGCTGTTTAGCCAATGCCGAGCTGGTCCTTTAAGCTTGAGTGGGAGATACTTGATGGCATGGAGGTCATCACCGCGGGCCATATGAATATGGAGAAGATAGTCTTCGATCCAAACCGCGGGGTCTGTTGTGCCATCGTAGGATTCGATGTTTACGGGTTTAAACCCTTCGGGGATATGATGATCCATTACTTCGTCAGTGAAGCATAGAGGGTGTGTGGCGCCCTTGTATTGGGCAATATCACGATGCAGCTCGAGAGAGCGCTGTCTGCTGTGTTCGGCCCGGCCGGGGTTATTGTATCCGGCGCGACGGTATTCGTCGTGGGTCGTAGGGTGCCCACGTGATCCGTAGATGGATCTGGATTGCCTTGCCTTGTCCTCCAATATGTCTCGCAAGTCCGTAGCGCTCCCTCTTGGCTTCAGACGCTTGGAGCGATGCGGGTACGGTCTTGGCAGGGGGCTGGATGCCTCTCGTCACGACCACGGGTGGTCGGTCGCCATGTGGTGCGCTGGTGATGAAGGTATGTATGCTTCCTCCTCTAATCGGGGAGCAGCTTGCGCCTTGGGTAACTTTTGAGGGGCGCTCGAGTTTATACTCTTCGGCCGCGAGGACCTCGGTCCATCGATCGACCAGCAGATCTTGATCAGCTTGGAGCTGTTGCTGCTTTTTCTTTAGGCTATTTGCTGTGGCTATGAGCCTGCTCTTGAAGCGCTCTTTTTCGACGGGATCCTCAGGTATGACGAATTCATCATCGTTGAGGCTTGCTTCGTCTTCGGAGGGAGGCATATAGTTATCATCCTCAACCCCTTCGTCTGCCGCCCTCTCGTGGGGGCTTGCTTCTGCATCCTCTTGCGCTGAGTCTTGCTGGAGGGGGTTGTCTTCGGCACTCTCCGGAGTATTATTATCTCCCGTGCCGGAATCTCCATTCTTGTTGTGGCTGGATTTAGAGCGGCGCCGCTGACGACGGCGTTTGGGCTGCTTATTTAGAGAATCTGCCTCCACTGCTTCTTCGCCATCCCCATCTTTTGGGGTGTCCACCATGTATATGTCGTATGACGAGGTGGTCTTCCAGTGCCTTGTAGGCGCTGGTTCTCGTTCGCTCCCGCATCGCCGCGTCCATAGCGCCGATGTCGCCGGAGTCGTAGTCTAGCATGTCGGTTAGATCCTCGGCAGTGGCTACAAAGTGGGTGGTGGGTGGGCTCAATTTCTTCGTCGTCCAGAACTCCAACCGCCCCGCCATAGTCCAGCCAGATTCTCCGATAGCGAGATGCTTCATGACTTGAGGATGTCGCCAAAAGGCGAGTGTTGAAAATGTCCGCGCGGTGAATTCCATAACCGCACCCAATCCAGATCCATTGGTAGGGCGCGGGAGGTTCGAGTCCGGCGAGGAGTCCGCGCCGGAATCACGGGTTTCGCAGGGACAAGATCGTGTTCGCCCATCGCCGTATGTTGAAGCCCCGGGCGGCGCTTATCCACCGCCCTCGATGTGGGCGATCGGCTCGTGCTAATGGTCAAGCGGATCCGCAGGCGGCTACCAAGGCACTTGTCCGGTGGCAGAGCTAGATCGTGCCCATCGCCACAAAGGCGGCGCGCTTGGCTGTGGCTCGAGTCCGTCGAAGATCAAGTCTCCGCGGACATCGGCCGTGAAGTTTAAGCTTCCGAATCTGACCTGACGGCCAGGGGCGTAGCTTTCGACCTGCTCCAGATGGCCAAGTGAATCGGCCCGCAGTGCGAAGCCGCCGAATACGAAGATTTGTCCGGGGAGAAAAGTCTCACCCAGGACAGCGCTATTGGTTGAAGATGCCATCAAGCCTATCGGTGACGACACGAGGAACTCTCAATGAAAGCACCAATGTCGTGTCAAACCGCGGATCTCGGTAGGGGTCCCGAATCTGCGCGTCTAGGCGGATGGTAACAGGAGACAAGGGACACAATGTTTTACCCAGGTTCGGGGCCTCTCGATGGAGGTAAAACCCTACGTCCTGCTTGATTAATATTGATGATATGGGTAGTACAATAGTAGATCTACCACTAGATCAAGGAGGCTAAACCCTAGAAGCTAGCCTATGGTATGATTGTTGTAATGTATGTCGTCCTACAGACTAAAGCCCTCTGGTTTATATAGACACCGGAGAGGGCTAGGGTTACACAGAGTCGGTTACAATGGTAGGAGATCTACATATCTGTATTGCCAAGCTTGCCTTCCACGCCAAGGAAAGTACCTTCCGGACACGAGCCGGAGTCTTCAATCTGCTATCTTCGTAGTCTTGGAGTCCGGCGGATAATGATAGTCCGGCTATCCGGACAACCCCTAGTCCAGGACTCCCTCAGTCCCTTCATCATCGATCAAGTCCTGACCGGCGGAGCATACCGTCTACGAAATGCATCGAACAATCGACTCGAGCCGAACCCATGGAACGCAGCCCGCCTCCGAAGATTCTACGCCTAGCGCCGGACTCAGAGTTCGTCTCCTTCCTCCGTCCACATTTTATACGTTTGCTGTCTTTTGTTTTTTCTCTTCCTTCCTCCCTTCTTTTCGTAAAGCCTTTGTGGGCTGACCTGCACATTGTTCGCACACACTTGACGTGCTGATCGCACTCATTATACCTGGGGGCTTCTTTAACAGAAGCTTACTTATACGGGCTTCATGCCCAACACATGCGTCACACTTCCGTGTGTACCTTTTACTCACCATTATATGCATCGATATGACTTAAGTTTTGGCCAAGCTAGGTTGCCTGGCTCCTGTGCTTATCCCTACGTTCCCGATTGTTCGGCTAGGAGGTACAAGGAGCACCTCTGTGATTGTTACTGCCGGGTCAGCCGGATGTGTACCTCAGACTGGGTGAAGCCGAAAGCTAGCGTTCTTAAGGGAATATTCGGTCGGTGACTTGAAAGATGATTTCTTACTTATTTATCTATATGCCCCCAGATGCTTTTCTGCTCTTTTCGCAGGCCGGACATGAACTTTAGGGCATGCCTCCCAGGGAAAGGAACCCCTAACGGAACTATTCTCCCAGGAAGATGTTTCTTACTAACCATGTAATATAACATAACTAGTTGGGCACTTGTCTGATAAAGCACTAATGACCCCTACGCCTGGTCTCCATGCATGCCCCGGTTTTTTCATAACCGTGAGGGTATTCGGACACACTCCGGACTCTAGGGTCCCGAGGTTGAAGCGAAAAGGTCCGCAAAGACAAATGATCTACAATCCAGCTAGAAGGCATTTTTCATGTCATTTTAGATTACATCATCAAATTGACTGATTGTACTCCTCTTCAATCCCATCTAACAGGCTGTCTAGCTTACAGTCCCATTGGGAATACTTAGCGGCCAACTCTACTTGGCCGTACATTAAGCTCACAGGAATCTCCTTCCCATCGGGCCCCACAGGTCCGACCTCGGCCATGTGGTTCGGATCAGCCTTCGTGTACCGCGTCTTCACCATGGCCCAGGCCCCCCGGGCGCCTTGACGGCAGGCCGATATCTTCCATAGACGGAAGCGCTGCCGTGCTCCATGAAGCTTCTCCGCAAGCCCTCCAAGACCTTCGAGCAGGGGGACGGACGGCCATAAGGCCTGGACGACGCCGCTCATCGCCTGCCGAACAAGTTCGTGCAGCTGTAGTAGCTCGGGAAGCAGATCACCCGTTGAACCGGGCATTTCCTCCGCAGGACGACCCGTGAGCACACCTACAGACATATTTCTGTCAATTGACTCCCTCGCCGAACTCTTCTTTTCAAAAGAGTTTGCTCAAGCACTTACTATAAATGCCGCGACGGCCACCGATTCTCCTTCACGGAGCAGCATACCGGGCCCGAACACCTTTAGCTCTTCGCCCGGCTGGGTGTGGGCATCTTGGAGTTTGTTCCTCTCCTGCTGCACCTTCATAAGCACCCTCTCGCCGGCCTTCAGCTGGCGCAGTAGCTGCTGATTGTTCGGATCATGTCTGGCAACATCTGCAATATTATTGTCAGACTTATACGCACGCCGCACTTCATAAACCGCTTATCTTTTTGAAATATGTGTTACCAGAAGGGGTCTCTATGGCTCCTCCTGCGGCGGCTAGTGCGGCCTCAATTTGGGCCTTGCAGTCTTGAAGCTCCTGGGACAGCTGGGTATTCTTCTCCGTAAGATCCTGCATGTAAAACGATCCTTAAATCAGTTATTCTAACTACTTTAAGTCTCGGGGGCTACTGGCATATATAACTATTAAAATTCCTTACCCATATGTCTTTCACATACTGCTCCGTGGCTCTGGTTAAACCATCTTGAGCGGCACGGAGGTGCGCGTCTCCCGCATTAAAGGCATTCAACGCCTCTGGGGAGAAACACGCGTCACGAAGAACTGTCCGGCGGCGCCTGTGATTCATGGCGCTCTCCACCTCGGACCTGGTGGCGGACAGCCTGTCGGCATCCTCCGTTGGAGGAGCATCCGGCTCGCGCCTTGCGCTCGCCTCCCCCTCCAGACCAGGTGTTGGAGCCTGGCTGGCGGAGGCTTGGTTGGAAACCTCCCCGGGCGTAGTTCGGCAAGCGCTCTTTCTCCTAGAAAAGTCATGAGTATTAATATACCTCCCAGGAATCCTTCCTTTAAAAACGGTGGCGTGCTATACCGTTACGGCGACGTTTCGATTCGCGCCACACCCCTCTTCCACCTGCTGGGCCGAACTAACCCTTGTCGGTCAGCCGCCGCGGGTTCGGGTTCCTGCCTTGAAGGCACCGCCTGCGAAACACCGTTGGTATCCAGTGGTCAGAAATAAGCACGGATGAAGTAATGGTGTCAGGACTCCGGTCGTAGTTACCTGGGAAGCCGGAGATAAACCGGGGTAGTCAGCCGTAATGGCGACCAGAGCATTGTCCATGCTAAGTTGGTGGAACACCCCGTCAATCAGCTCCACCTCTATGTCCGGATCCTCTCCGGAGGCCGGATCAAGGGATCTTCCTGTATCCTCGGGTTGTGGAGTCGGGCTTTGTATGCCCTCCACGTCCCGGCGCAGTTCCTGCGTCAAAATCATAAAGTAAGACACTTAGCTTTGAAAGCACGAATCGGATAGATGAACGTCCGCTTACCCAGCTCCGAGAGTTCCTCATGGAGAATCCATTCAATGGACTCGTGCGGAGGAAGTCCTCCTTCTCCCCCTTGTACAAGCCGGACAGGATCTTCACCAGATCGGCAGCCGATCCCGGCCCCTTGCGGCCATGACCGGTGGCGTCATTCTCCCCGTTGAAATCCCACATGGGGTGGCCCCTATGTTGGAGTGGCTGCACCCCTCGCATAATGCACGTGGCCATGACTCCAATCATGGTCAATCCGAAATGGGCCAGTAACCTTATCTGGCCCATCAGATATTGGACGCTCCTATCATCTTCCCGTTGAGGGCTCCGCGGGCGCCAACTCAGGTGTTTCTTCAGGGGAGCGTTGCTGAACTCCGGGAGGCCGATCCGAACTGGGTCCGGCAGCGGGGCGTCTTCAATATAAAACCATTCCGAAGGCCAGTCTTCGGACGCCTTCTTCGGGTTTCCGGATAGATATCCGGTCCCGGCGATGCACCATAATTCGGCTCCGCCCACTTGATATATCGACCCCTCGTGAGAACGGGGTACGAGGCGAAACAATCTCTTCCACAGCGCAAAATGGGGCTTGATGCCCAAAAAGAGCTCGCAAAGAGCTACGAAATCCGCAATGTGCAAAATGGAGGCGGGTGTAAGGTGATGAAGCTGGAGTCCGTAGAACTCCAGGAGCCCCCGGAGAAACAGATGTATGGGAAATCCAAGCCCCCTTATTAGATAAGGGACGAAGCACACCCGCTCTCCTTTGGAGGGATTGGGGGTGTTCTCCGCCTGCTTTCCACCTTTGTAGGTGGCCATCCGGCTCAAGCGGGACCATGAAGGCCGGAGGAAGGTATCCTCCGCTTGAGCGCCACCAACTCATTTGTCTTGCGGAACTGAACATCTCCTCCAATCTCCTGGCTGAGGGCTGGGAGCACGAGAGGAGGAGCCGCGTCGACTGTCCATGATGGAGTGGATTTTTGTCAGAGGCGCTCCGATGAGTACTCGCGGAAGGAGGATGGTGTGATTTGGATCTAGATCCTTTCCTCTCTTATAGGCAGCTTATTCGTGCAGCCTGGGGGTAAAACGTAAAAATACCCTGGCTTCTCGCATTCATACGACACGTGGAAGAGGGCCATTATTGGGCATGGAAGCCAAGGAGCACAACATTTATAAGGAAGTTGGACACTATTCGGCAAGCACATGGAATTTGGAGGAGAACCCGCCTTGCAATGCCGAAGACAATATGTGCGCCGGAGTCGTTGTCATTGAAGCCTGGTTCGGGGGCTACTGAGGGAGTCCTGGACTAGGGGGTGTCCGGATAGCCGAACTATCATCATCGGCCAGACTCCAAGACTATGAAGATACAAGATTGAAGACTTCGTCCCGTGTCCGGATGGGACTTTCCTTGGCGTGGAAGGCAAGCTTGGCGATACGGATATCTAGATCTCCTACCGTTGTAACCGACTCTGTGTAACCCTAGCCCTCTCCGGTGTCTATATAAATCGGAGGGTTTTAGTCCGTAGGACAAAACAACAATCATACCATAGGCTAGCTTCTAGGGTTTAGCCTCCTTGATCTCGTGGTAGATCCACTCTTGTACTACCCATATCATCAATATCAATCAAGCAGGAGTAGGGTTTTACCTCCATCGAGAGGCCCCAACACAGGTAAAAACATCGTGTCCCTTGTCTCCTGTTACAATCCGCCTAGACGCACAGTTCGGGACCCCCTACCCGAGATCCGCCGGTTTTGACACCGACAAGGACAATGGATCATGTCAAGGATGTTGAAACCTAGAAGTTTGGAACGCAACTCCAGAATATTAAAGGACGTTAGGAGAAACTTCGCGTCAACAGAGATGATTTGGCAAAAGAACTTGAGAAGGATAAGCATGATCAGAAGGAGCCATCGGAGACATGACCAAGACTTGAACAGTTTGATGACGTTGAGATTTATTGACCATTAGAAGACCAAACCCCGTTATACCTACATTGGATGCGACGATTGTGAGCTGTCATTTGTTTGTTGTTTTTCCAACAGCCACAATAAAACCTGTCTTTTCAAAACTATTGTTTGCATTGTGTGTATCCCTCTCTATCTCTCTTATCCCACCCCAAAACCAATGGACCCCATAGAGGATGAATGGAGATGAGCTCATATTATTTGGACCGATGAGTCAATTGGAGATGGACCGATGGATTCAGCATGAAGAATAACCCGGTAGTCGGAAAGGATATGACCCAGCATGCTCTCGAGTGGTTTGAAAGAGATGCCACTACTTGGTAGGGAATGTACCAAACCATCAATGGATGGCAAGGAGTAACCACTTGGATGGAATTTAAGTTGACTTTGCTAATGTCTTAGTTTGTGCCCCAGAAGTTGAAGCCTTATGGAAAGGATATGAAGAAACCTTGTGCATACAAGCTTTGTGTAGAAATAGGACACAACCATAAATAAAACAAGGACGAATACCCTCATAAGCGGGGGGATTACCAAAGGAAGTTAGTCGAGGATCTCAGGGAACTTTGGTTGGAGATTGTTCCCAAAGGTTTTGTTGCAGCAATGGAAGTTCAGTCTACCTTGTTGGGAAAGATCCGTGAAGCTCTGAAGGATGACAAAGAGATGCTGAGGTAAAAGAGAGGATGAGCAAAGGAAATGCCAAAGGTTTTCGTAAGGATGATCACGACACCTTATGGTTCGAGGACCGTGTATATGTTCCCAATAATGCAAAGATCAGGAAGTAAATACTCCAAGAGGCCCATGACTCACCATACTCGATTCGCCATGGAAACACCAAGATGTATTTGGATTTGAAGGAGTGTTTTTGGTGGACTGGTATGAAGAAGGATATTGCGGAGTATGTAGTCGTAGGTGATGTATGCCAGAGAGAGTAAAAGCAGAGCATTAGAAGCCAGCAGGATTTCTACAGCCTATGCCGATACCCGAATGGAAGTGGGATAAGCTTGGCATGGATTTCATTACCGGATTTCCCAGAACCCAAACGGGACATGATTCTATCTGGGTAGTAGTTGAGTCGCTTGACCAAAGTGGCTCACTTTATCCCAGTGAAAACCACTTATACAAGTGTGAAGTTGGCCAAGATATATATGACCAGGATCGTATGTCCGCATGGAGTTCCGAGGACCATCGTATCATATAGAGGAACACAGTTTACCTCAAAGTTTTGGAATCAACGGCACTAGACTTTGGGTACTTGGCTAGAGTTTAGTACATCCTTTCATCCGCAGACAGATGGATAGACCGAGAGACTCAATCAGATTCTGGAGGACATGTTGACAGTGTGTTCGCTAAATTATGGATCTAGTAGGGATGATAATCTACCTTACGCTGAGTCCTCATACAACCACAGTTACCAAGCTAGTTTGAAGATGGCCCTTTTAAAGCTTTGTATGGGAGAAGGAGCCAGACACCGTTGATGTGGGATGAAGTTGGAGACCGTTAGTTGTTTGGATCAAATGTGATCAAGGATTCAGAAGAGAATGTTAAGTTGCTTCGAGATAGACTAAAGGTAGCTCAGTCCAACAAATTGGAGTCACCCAAAGCACTGTCAGGAGTTCGTGATGTGTTTCACGTTTCCCAGTTGAAGAAGTGCCATGCAGAGATGGCCAATATTCCCCTATAAGGATGCTTGACCCTGGAAAGGATAATGATGTTCCACGAAGTGTAGTATGGACTTCATGAGTATAAGTTTTTATCTCAGTATGTGGGATATCCCCCGAGGATGAAGAGATGAAATACTATTGGATATAAAGGAGGTATGATATTGGAAAATATGGATCAATGGAAATTCCATGATGAGTCTGAGTAATCACGTCTTAGTTTGGCACAAATAGAAGGAAGAAAGACATTACTATTGGATGGATTTTGAGTATTCTAGGAAGATGGAAGTTGAATGTTGGAATAATGATCAGATGCCCGAGGATAAGTTCAAGGACTACAAGTGATGAGATGGGCCATAACCCACATGCCCCAGGGACCTGCCAAGAAGCAAGCACACTCTTGCTGAAGGAAAAACCCTGGAAGAGGTTACGACCGTACCCACAGACGAATTTATAGGAGTAACGCAAAACCTGAGAGTTGTTAAGGATCGATAGATGTTTGTCTGGATTGCAGAATCAATGGATTTATCCGAACTTGGTTCATCGACAAGAGAAATTCTGCAATGCTTGTAAGCATGACCGAGTGTTAGAATGTGAGATTCGCTAAACCGTATACAAGGTAATGATTTGTGTGCGGGATGGATTGATCACCATACCGACTTACTCTTATCATTCGCCTTGCTATACGGGATGGTAAATCTGAGTGACTTACCTATAGTAGAGAGACGACGATCAAAACATTGTTTAAACCTTAGAATGGTATAAGTATTTTCCCTTGTACAAGACAGCTGCTGCCAATCGTAGGATATACAGTGAGGCAACCCAAACCCATTTCCTGCAGAAGAAACCATAAATTGTTGACCACCAAGAGATATCGATAGTTGTTTAGTATTGGCGCCAGACCCATCAGCTAAGAAGACCCAGTCATGGAATAACCTTACCAGGATGAAATGGATACATGAATAAGAAAAAGGTTATGCCACTACAGGAAGAACCCAGAGAAGGAATTATCCTGAAGATCTAAGAATACCGCTACTGTCAGCAATAAGGATGGAGTATATGAGTTTTGCTGGAACCATAATAATGCTTCTAAGGGTGGTAGCACCCAAGACCCCGGAAACGATCGATGGATTTTTGAAGACCCCCAAACCCTAACCTACTTCTTGCTAGCCTCTTCGAATCTCGAGGACGAGATTCATTTTAAGGGTGGTAGGTTTGTAACATCCCAAAATTCTAAATTTTGGAATGTTATAATAAATAGATAGATTGATTGTTTGTTTGATTGTTGTGTGATTAATTGAGTGAAATTCGAAACTTTTTGAAAGTTAAATGAGAGGGAATAAAAGGACTTTCCCAAACTTTCATTTTGCATTCGTGATCTCCATGAATTCAAATTATTTTCACCACAAAACCCTGGAGAGAAGATGACATGACTTCTTACATTTATTTAAATGACAAGGGGTGTTGAAAATATTTGAATTTCATTTGGAAAATATTTCCAACCTAGGAACTTTATGCAACTCAATGATTTTCACGAGCGAAGATAAAATGACTTCTTCAAAACATATGAAATATGAGTTGGGAGTTTCAAAGAATTAAATTCAAAGTTCTTTTGAATTTAATTTTTTTCAGTTTGGAGTTAATTGAGTTTTATTCAAATTATTTTTCTCCAAAAATAAAATATATGGAAAATAGGGTAACATGATTCCCTATATCAGAAAATTGGAGAGAAATAAATTTGAATTAATTTTGGTGTTTTAAAAAAATGATCTTTACTTGATTTTACTAGGGCAGAAACACTCTTTGCTTTATTTGAATTTGTGTGTATTTGATTTGACTCTAGAAAAATGTTCATGCTGTAGAAAATAAGTTTATGAAAATTTTGATATATTGTATGCCTATATGATATTTTTGTCTATTTTGTTTTATTTATTTTAAGTTGTCTAAATAAATGTTTTTTTAAATCTTCTCCCAGGCCGGGCTGCCCACTGGCCAAAGCCAAGGCCCAGCTCACGCCGCCTCGCCCACTGTCCCCGAGCTCGGGACGAAGTCCCGAGCGAGCACGCACCGCCGCCACCGTGCCCGACCTCGCCACCTCGCGCCTTGCCCCCTCCTCCACACCTCAGAGCCGCCCTCCCCTCCTATAAAGCGCGCCCCGGGACCCCCTAGATCCCATTTTCGCCGCCGCCGCCGCCCCTCGCCAGATCCGCCGCCGCCGCCTTAAGTTGCCGCCGCCGCCGTTGCCAACTGTCGCCGCCACCGCGCTGCACCACCGTCGTAGCCACCACCCACCTCACCGCCGATCACGTAGTCATCAAAACGTGTATGTCAGATGTTCGCAACATCCACAGACGATGTTCGAGGTTCAGCACACCAAGCGGTGCATTAAGGACATAAGCCTTCTGCATAGCAATGAAGACAATCCTTAGTTTATGGACCTAGTCTGCGTAATTGCTACTATCAACTTTCAACTAAATTTTCTCTAGGAACATATATAAAACAGTAGAACTAAAGTGCAAGTTAAGATATAATTTGCAAAGACCTTTTGACTATGTTCATGATAATTAAGTTCATCTAATTTAATGAACTCCCACTCAGATGGACATCCCTCTAGTCATCTAAGTCATACATGATCCGAGTCAACTAGGCCGTGTTCGATCATCACGTGAGACGGACTAGTCATCATCGGTGAACATCTTCATGTTGATCATATCTGCTATATGACTCATGTTCGACCTTTTGGTCTCTTGTGTTCCGAGGCCATGTCTATATATGCTAGGCTCGTCATGTCAACCTAAGTGTTTGCTTGTGTAAATCTGGCTTACACCCATTGTATTCGAACGTTAGAATCTATCACAGCCGATCATCACATGGTGCTTCAAAATAATGAACCTTCGCAACGGTGCACAGTTAGGGGTAACACTTTCTTGAAATTTTAGCGAGGGATCATCTTATTTATGCTACCGTCGTTCTAAGCAAATAAGATGCAAAAACATGATAAACATCTCATGCAATCAAACAGTGACATGATATGGCCAATATCATTTTGCTCCTTTTGATCTCCATCTTCGGGGCGCCATGATCATCATCGTCACCGGCATGACACCATGATCTCCATCATCGTGTCTTCATGAAGTTGTCTCGCCAACTATTACTTCTACTACTATGGCTAACAGTTTAGCAATAAAGTAAAGTAATTACATGGTGTTATTCAATGACGCGCAGGTCATACAATGAATTAAGACACCTCCTATGGCTCCTACTGGTTGTCATACTCATCGACATGCAAGTCGTGATTCCTATTACAAGAACATGATCAATCTCATACATCACATATATATCATTCATCACATCCTTTTGGCCATATCATATCACACGGCATATGCTGCAAAAACAAGTTAGACGTCCTCTAATTGTTGTTGCAAGTTTTTACGTGGCTGCTATAGGTTTCTAGCAAGAACGTTTCTTACCTACGCTAAAACCACAATGTGATATGCCAATTGCTATTTACCCTTCATAAGGACCCTATTCATCGAATCCGATCCGACTAAAGTTGGAGAGACATACACCCGTTAGCCACCTTATCAACTAGTGGATGTCAGTTGGTGGAACCTGTCTCACGTAAGCGTACGTGTAAGGTCGGTCCGGGCCGCTTCATCCCAAAATACCGCCGAAACAAGATAGGACTAGTAACGGTAAGCAAATTGAACAAACCAACGCCCACAACTACTTGTGTTCCACTCGTGCATATAATCTATCCAATAGACCTAGCTCTGATACCACTGTTGGGGAACGTAGCAGAAATTCAAATTTTCTTCGCATCACCAATATCAATCTATGGAGAGACTAGCAATGAGAGAGAGGGGAGTGTATCTTCATACCCTTGAAGATCGCGATGCGGAAGCGTTACAAGAACGCGGTTGGTGGAGTCGTACACGCAGCGATTCAGATCGCGGTCGATTCCGATCTAAGCGCCGAACGGACGGCGCCTCCGTGTTCAACACACGTACATCCTAGGGACGTCTCCTCCTTCTTGATCCAGCAAGGGGAGAGGATAAGTTGAGGGAAAACTCCAGCAGCACGACGGCGTGGTGGCGATGGAGATCGTCATTCTCCGGCAGGGCTTCGCCAAGCACTACGGAGGAGGAGGAGGTGTTGGAGGAGGGAGGGGGCTGCGCCAGGGAAGAGGTGGGGCTGCCCTCCCACCCCTTCACTATATATAGGGGTAAGGGGAGAGGGGGAGGCACCCTAGGGTTTCCCCTAGGGGGCAGCGGCCAAGCAGATTGGATCTCCCTAGGGAAAATCCTAGGGAGACTTGCCCCCCAAGCCAAGCAGGTGGAGGATTGCCTCCCAAGCCAGGTGGAGGCGCCCCACCTTCCCAAATAAAATGGGAAAGGGTGTGGGGGGCGCACCACCCCTTAGTGGGCTGGTTTGCCCCTTCCCCTTTGGCCCATGAGGGCCTCCAACACTTGTCGGGGCTCCCGAAACACCTTTCGGTCATGCTGGCCATAGCCTGGTACCCCCGGAACACTTCCGGACTCCAATACCCTTCGTCCAATATATCGATATTCTCCGCCGGACCATTCTGGAACTCCTTGTGACATCCGGGATCACATCCGGGACTCCGAACTACCTTCGGTAACCACATACTATTACCCATAACAACTCTAGCGTCACTGAACCTTAAGCGTGTAGACCCTACGGGTTCGGGAATCATGCAGACATGGCCGAGACAGCCCTCTGGCCAACAACCAACACCGGGATCTGGATACCAATGTTGGCTCCCACATGTTCCACGATGATCTCATCGGATGAACCACGATGTCAAGGATTCAAGCAATCCCGTATACAATTCCCTTTGTCAATCGGTACATTACTTGCCCGAGATTCGATCGTCAGTATCCCAATACCTCATTCAATCTCGTTACCGGCAAGTCACTTTACTCGTTCCGTAATGCATGATCCCGTGACTAACTACTTAGTCACATTGAGATCATTATGATGATGCATTACCGAGTGGGCCTAGAGATACCTCTCCGTCACACAGAGTGACAAATCCCAGTCTCGACTTGTGCCAACCCAACAGACACTTTCAGAGAAACCCATAGTGCACCTTTGTAGCCACCCAGTTACGTTGTGACGTTTGGCACACCCAAAGCATTCCTATGGTATTCGGGAGTTGCACAATCTCATGGTCTAAGGAAATGATACTTGACATTAGAAAAGTTTTTAGCAAACGAACTACATGATCTTGTGCTATGCTTAGGATTGGGTCTTGTCAATCATATCATTCTCCTAATGATGTGATCAAGTTATCAATGACATCCAATGTCCATGGTCAGGAAACCACAACCATCTATTGATCAACGAGCTAGTCAACTAGAGGCTCACTAGGGACATGTTGTGGTCTATGTATTCACACATGTATTACGGTTTCCAGTTAATACAATTATAGCATGAACAATAGACAATTATCATGAACAAGGAAATAAAATAATAAATCATTTTATTATTGCCTCTAGGGCATATTTCCAACATGTGCTTCGTCAGATAGCATAGTTAGCTCTGAAGACGTTGTTTTCACTCCAGATTTTTCCATCACCGTGTGAAATGGCTGATGCACACGAAGAGTTGTTGAATGTACTTGTTGAAGATATTCCTATTACAACCGTAGCATATAGGGCGCATAGTAGATTTTCTGTTGTGATTGTTATCTCATAGATAGGTAGTCGGATCCTATTTCTACCTTGCTTGTTTCTCAAGTTGTACTCCAACAGATTGTATGCGTATCTACGGGATAAGCCCCGTCTAATCAATATAAAAACTGCGGCCCTCTAAGGAGGGTAGTACGCTTCCACCTATCAAATTCTACATGGTCATTAGAGCATCTTCTTCCTTCTCGTCCTAAACCACAGAAGCCTAGATCGATCTCTCTCGAAGCTATGTCATCCTCCTCCACCGTCCCAAGTCACTCTGGCCTCGGATCCCAGGTCATGGAGAAGCTTACACGCGAGAACTATCTCCTGTGGAAGGCACAGATTCTGCCACACTTCCTTGCGGCAGGCCTTTACAGCTATCTGGATGGCACCATTGCCAAACCAGACAAGCTTCTCACCATGAAGGACAAGGAGGGGAAGGATCAAGTCGTCCCCAACCCGGCGCATGACGCCTGGTTGTGCCAGGACTAGTAGGTCCTCGGGCACCTCATGAACAACCTGTCAAAGTAGGTTCTTGTCTCTATCGTCTCCATCAGGACGGCGCAAGCGCTATGGACCTCACTGGGTAATATGTTTGCATCTCAATCCCGCTCACGTATTAATAATCTTCGGATTTCCCAGTCGAACGCACAAAAAGGGCAACCAATCTGCACCGGTGTACTTCTCCCAGATGCGTGGGTACGCTCACAAGCTTGCCGCTGCTGGGAAGCCGCTGGAAGAGGACAAACTCATCTCCTTCATACTGGCGGGGCTGGACCTCGACTACAACCCTCTGGTCTCAGCCCTGGATGCTCGTACAGAACTCGTCACCGTTGACTCCCTTTACTCCCAAGTGTGCAACTTTGACCAGCATGTCGAGCTGCTCATGAGCGGCCGTGGTGCATGCTCCAAATCCTCGGCCAACTCTGCTCGCCGCAGCGGACCTCCTCCTCCTCGCGGCTATGGCAAGCCGCGGGACCAGAAGCAACACAGGGGTGGCGGCAACTACAAGATAAAGCATGCCACTTGGGCGCCCTTTCTACTCCAGCAACAAGGGCGCGCGTCCTGGAGGTGGCTCCTCCTCCAACAACAACAAGTCCAACGAACCGGTCCAATGCCAGATATGTGGCAAGATCGGTCATAGCGCGAGGGACTGCTGGTACCGCTTCGATGAGGACACCCAAGAGGAGAAGGTTGCTGCCGCGACTCAGTATGGTATTGACACCAACTGGTATGTCGATAGCGGGGCAACCAATCATCTCACGGGAGATCTAGAGAAGCTGACGACCCATGAGAAGTATCGTGGCCACGATCAAATCCATGGCCCAGATGGATTAGGTATGATAATAGATCATGTTGGTCAATCAATTATCAAAACCCCTAGCCGTCCTATTCATCTTAAAAACATCCTTCATGCTCCTCATGCCCAAAAAACCTTCTTTTCGTTCATCGTGTTGCCTTAGACAATCATCTAATGCTTGAGTTACCCCTTTTTCTTTTTGATTAAGGATCTGGCAATGAGGAAGCTGCTCTACAGAGGTAGATGTGTTGGAGGGCTCTATTTGTTGATCCCTCGCTTTAGGAGCTCAAATAAACAAGCCTTTGGTGTCGCCACATTATCTTTGACAAGGTGGGACAATCGACTAGGACATCCATCATTTACTATTGTTGAACGAGTGCTTAGGAAAAATAAGCTCCCTTTTGTTGGTGAGCCTAGTCTTGAAATAGTTTGTGATTCTTATCAGAAAGCAAAAAGTCATCAACTTCCTTATCCAGTGTCAACTAGTGTTTCTTCCAAACCATTAGAACTTATCTTTTCTGATGTATGGGGGCAAGCATCCTCTTCTGTTGGTACACACAAATACTATGTAAGTTTCATTGATGATTATATCAAGTATACATGGATATATCTCATAAGAATAAATCTGATGTGTTTCAAGTTTTCCAAAATTTCCAAGCACTTGTTGAACAAAAATTCAATAGTAAAATTATCACAGTGCAATCAGAGTGGGCGGCAAGTATGAGATATTAAACTCATTCTTCCAAAAATTGGAATTTCCCATCATGTCTCCCGTCCGCACGTGCACCAACAAAACGGCTTCGCCGAACGCAAGCATCGCCTTATTGTTGAAGTTGGTCTTGCACTCCTTGCCAATGTTTCCATGCCATTGAAATTTTGGGATGAAGCCTTTCTCACGGCCACCCACCTTATCAATCTTTTGCCAAGCTGTGTCATCAATTTGGAGACACATATAGAACGGCTTTTGCAAATCAAACCAGATTATGCCTCTCTTAGAGTCTTTGGTTGTGCATGTTGGCCAAATCTCTGCCCCAACAACAGTAGGAAACTTTCCTTTCACTCAAAACAATGTGTGTTTATTGTGTATAGCCCACAACACAAAGGAGTCAAGTGCTTAGATGTGCAAACTGGCAGAGTTTACATATCTCGGGATGTAGCTTTTGATGAGACTGTCGTCCCTTTCCACAATCACCATCCTAATGCTGGTGCCCTTCTACGAAAATGAATTCTTCTCCTGCCTAGTTCCTTGTCCGGCTTAGATCAAGGGGGTGATGATATTCTTGATGATAACATGAATAATCCTCATAACTGTGCAGAACAGTCTCCTGATGATGCAGATGATAACACATGAGAAAATGGTGAAAAAATCAGTCCAAATGGAACTCTACAACGTCAGTTATTCTATGCAGCAGATGATGACATAGACGCTGGACCCGAGTAGGATTTGCTAGCACCTACGTCGGGATCAGCGGGCGGTAGATCCCAGGGTGATCGCCTGTAGCCGCAGCCTGACGCACCGTATAGCGAGTGTGGCTCAACTGCGGGGTAATCATCACCTGCCCGTCAATCGCCGTCCACCACGCGTGCAGTGGTTCGGCGGCCCCCTCCGGCGCGTGCGAGACCATCAGCGGATGCGGGTGCTGATGCGCAAGGCTGCGGGCGTATAGATCAGGCGTATCAGGAGGTGGAGATTCCCCTGGCGCCTCCGCGTCTGACTCTAGATCGCCCTCGGGATCGGTTCATCCCAACCCTGCTCGTACTGGAGGATCTCCTGTGGCCAGATCAGCTACACCGCCTTCTACAGCGCGTTCCACACGTGTTAATCCTGTTAATTATAAAAATATTCTTAAGTTTGGACTGATATGTTCTACAGATGAACCACACTCGGTTCAAGAGGCATTGAAAGATGCCAAATGGAGAAAAGCCATGGAATAAGAGTACAAGGCATTGAGGAAAAATGAGACTTGGCACCTGGTTCCACCTGGTCAAGGTAAAAATTTGATAGATTGTAAATGGGTTTACAAAGTTAAAAGAAAGGCCGATGGCACAATTGATCAATACAAAGCTAGGCTAGTAGGAAAAGGTTTTAAACAAAGATATGGGATAGATTATGAGGACACCTTCAGTCCAGTCGTTAAAGCTGCTACTATCAGGCTCGTTTTGTCTATTGTTATTTCCACAAAATGGTGCTTGAGACAATTGGACGTACATAATGCGTTCTTACATGGTGTTCTGGAAGAGGAGGTTTACAGGAAACAACCACCTGGGTTTGAAAGAAAAAATGCACCATTCCATGTATGCAAACTTGATAAAGCTCTATATGGCCAGAAGTAGGCCCCAAGAGCATGGTACTCACGACTGAGTGCAAAATTACAAAATATTGGTTTTGTTCCTTCCAAGTCCGATACCTCATTGTTTATTTACAATAGGTCTAGTGTCACAATGTTCATGCTCATATATGTTGATGATATTATTGTCACCAGTTCATCTAATGAAGCGAACACTCCTGAAGGATCTAGGGTCCGAGTTTGCCCTAAAGGACTTGGGGGATCCGAGTTTCTTCTTGGGTATTGAAGTCAAGAAAACTAATGATGGTATAATTCTCTCTCAGGAAAAATATGCAACTGATCTTTTGAAAAGAGTTGGTATGTAGATGTGCAAGCCATCTCCATCTCCATTGTCCAGTTCAGAGAAACTGTCTTTGCATGAAGAGGAACTCCTGAATCAAGAGGTGCTACGTCTTGAGCTTGCGTTGGTTTTCCTTGAATAGGAAAGGGTGATGCAGCAATAGTAGCTTAAGTATTTCCCTCGGTTTTTGAGAACCAAGGTATCAATCCAGTAGGAGGCTCCTCAAAAGTCACACGCACCTACACAAACAAACAAGAACTCGCAACCAACACAATAAAGGGGTTGTCAATCCCTTCACGGGCACTTGTGAAACTGAGATCTGCTAGAGATAGTATGATAACATAAATATATTTTTGGTATTTTATAATATAGATGGGAAAAGTAACGATGCAAATAAAAGTTGATTGAAAGCTTATATGATAAAAGATAGACCCAGGGGCCATAGGTTTCACTAGTGGCTTCTCTCAAGATAGCATAAGTATTACGGTGGTGGAGATAGTTTTTCGTGGTCGCCTTTGATGTTCTCGGGGTACGTGGGTATATATAGGAGGAAGTAGGTCGGTGGACTCCCGAGGGGCCTACGAGATAGGGGGCGCGCCCTCCACCCTCGTGGCCTCCTCGATTGTTTCTTGACTTGTACTCCAAGTCCTCTGGATCTTGTTTGTTCCAAAAAGATCGCTCCCAAAGGTTTCATTCCGTTTGGACTCCGTTTGATATTCCTTTTCTTCGGAACTTTGAAATAGGCAAAAAAAACAGCAATACGGGCTGGGCCTCCGGTTAGTAGGTTAGTCCCAAAAATGATATAAAAGTGTAAAGTAAAGCCCATAAACATCCAAAATAGGTAATATAATAGCATGGAACAATCAAAAATTATAGATACGTTGGAGACGTATCAGGAGGATAGCCCTCGATACAGAAGTATGATTGGTGCACTACAATATTTAACTCTTACCAGACCTGATATTTCTTTTGCTGTGAACAAAGTTTGTCAGTTTCTACATGCGCCCACCACTCTGCTTTGGACTGCTGCAAAGCGTGTTTTGAGGTATGTGCAGAACACAGTAAGTTTTGGGTTGACGTTCAACAAATCTTCATCTACCCTTATTAGTGCTTTTACTGATGCTGATTGGGCTAGAGACTTAGATGACAGAAGCTCAACAGGTGGTTTTACCATCTTTTTTGGTCCAAACTTAATTCATGGTGTGCTAAGAAACAGGCCACAACTTCCAGGTCCAGTACAGAGTCGGAATATAAGGCACTAGTAAATGCCACTGCAGAGATCATTTGGGTGCAATCCATGCTAAAGGAACTTGGAGTACCACAGATGCAAGTTCCTTGTCTGTGGTGTGACAATCTAGGAGCCACATATCTTTCTGCTAATCTAGTCTTTCATGCCAGAACCAAACACATTGAGATAGATTTTCACTTTGTCAGAGAACGTGTTGCTAACAGGAAGTTGGATATACGTTTCATACATTCGAAAGATCAGATTGCAGATGACTTCACAAAGGCATTGCCTACCAAGAGTTTTGAAGAGTTCAAGTGTAATCTCAACTTGGCCAAGTTGTGATTAAGGGGGCGTGTTGAAGATATTCCTATTCCAACCGTAGCATATAGGGCACATACTAGTTTTTCCGTTGTGATTGTAATCTCCTGTAATCTCCTAGGTAGGTAGTCTGATCCTATCTCTACCTTCCTTGTTTCTCAAGTTGTACTCCAACAGATTGTATGCGTATCTATTGGATTAGACACGTCTAATCAATATAAAAGTCGCGACCCTCTAAGGAGGGTAGTACGCTTCCACCTATCAAATTCTACAGTACTAACATTGTTGACAAATGTAATACGTAGTGAAAAAAGGATGGCATGATATAATTCACATATAAAGTTACTGGCTAAGCAGGATGGTGTTGCAAAATTCATATATATGATGCCTGACTAAACAAGATGGCGTTGCATAATTCACATATACGATAAAGAAACTAAACAGATGGCATGGACACAAAGCATGTCTTAACTAAGCAGATGACATGATTGATGTATAAAGTAAGCAATGCAAGGCACCATATGCATGATATTACCAACATCAGCAAGCCAAGTTAGAGAGGATACCTCATGGGGTAAATAGGAGTGGTCTTCTCCTTCTGAATCCCCCTCAGAACAGTTGTCTTCCTCTTGATTATAATCCGAAATGGATGGAGGGGGGGCTGCCTTTGCGCCCACCATGGAGCGATGTCTGCATGAAATTTTATCGCCACGCAAGGCTCGTCTCTTTTGCTCTACATGTTCAGTTCCATTGTGTACAATAACTGACATGCATAGGAATAAAACATAGTGAGATTATGATGGTAGCAACCTAGGGATAGACCCAAAACCAATGATAGCAGGTAGATAATGGCTTCAGTTAAAAAATACACATAATGGCTTCTTTACTGTTTGTTTTCCACCCAACATGAAACTCATAGTAGACACCAGAGATTAACCAGATAGTAGATAGATACTATTGACTGCGGCCCCGATATGTACCCCACAACCATTTAAAAAACTCAAGTTTCAACATTAGTTTGGAGCTGACTCAGAGTCTAATTGGTGAACATGATGATAAAGTAGCAAGTAATATTAAGCAAAGCATAACGCAAGCAGACACGAAAGAGTGCGATCTCTCTTGCGGACCCATGTAGTCCTCGAGGCCTTCTGCTCGGTTGATGATGGTAATGCAGTTGTCGTGACTGCCGGCGGTGGAGAAGAAGATCTGAGGCGGTGAAAGACAGTCTGGAGGGCGGATCCCTGCTGTGGTGAACCCTTTTGTCGTTTGATCAGCCGAGCTGGGGTGGAACACAGCGCAGCAGGAGCGGGGCAATTCACACAAGGTTTTCTTTGACACATATCTATAACAGAAGTAATTGGGTAAAGGATTGTTTAAATTTGAGGATTCTAACAATGCAGGGATTGGAAATACACAGGAATAGGATAGGAATGCACGTGCAAAACAGAGAACTCAAAAACACAGGATTTCTGCCAATCTGAGTGTTTGGTTCACAAGAATTGGAAGATCACGGGATGCAAAGAAGCATGGTGAGATTAAGTCAAACTACAAGAAAATGTACGGTTATAATGCTATTATGCTACTATCTCTTAGTCTTGTGCTTCATGAATAGGAATTTGAAAAGGAGGACAAGTGGATATTAAAATTCCTATGGTTTTTCTTTCAGGGAGACACTAAAGAAACAAATCCTACAGTTTTCCTTTGCTCCATTCCTTTGAACAAAATGCATGAATAGTAGTACCATATGAAACTTTCCAATTCCTATGTTTTTCCTTCACTTTTCCTTTCAAGCAGTGGCGATTCTAGTAGGCAGGCTTGAGCAGGGAAAATCCTACACTAAAAAAATGTTTTTGTGCTACTTCTACTAATTTGGACCCAGGCCACTGCCCTACTAGCTCAACTCCCAGGCCCATCTACAAATGCATAGCTTAAACACGCAGAGATAAATAATGATCACATTCAAGAGAGTCCATCACAGATAACTAAGTTGCCTGGTACCTCACTGCTTGTCATATAGTAGGAGAAACTAATCGTATTTCATGTTACTACGAGTGCTTAGTGGACAATATATATACCATGTAGAGTAAAAAAGCGATGCAACAAGTGTACAACCTCTTTGGCAAAGCGATGTCGATCTCAACGTGATTCGGTTGGTCGGTGAGGATGCTTCGGCTGATTTGGCTGTTGGAGGAGGGGAAGAATATCATAGGCGTCTGGAGATGGAGGCTGGGGTACTGCTCCGCTGTGATGGAGGGTTTCGTTGTTGGAGCAGCTTCGGTGAGTTGTATGACTACGAGGCTGAAGCAGGATAAGAGAGACAACGTCAACCTGAGTGGAATTCTAATAGCATCTCCAATATATGACGTAAAATACATAACCAAAAAGTGCTAGATGTAAAATACATCAGCCGCTCATCTCTGAACTTAATTGTTGAAACTGAATTTAACTGTCGAAACTGAATTTAACTATCGAAACTGAATTTTGCTGTCGAAACAGAATTTTACTGTCGAAACTGAACACACTAGTAGTAGAAAAGCAGCAGCAGCGCGTGCAAGAGCCAGGGCAGCTGGTCGTGTAGCAGCATCTCGGGTAGCAGCTGCAGGGGCTCGAGTGAGAGCAGTATCTATTGCTCATGCACAAGCAGTCGACTGACTTTTTCATCTCTGGTCAGTCGATTCTCTAGCCGTTCGATACGAAATCAAGGGCCTGCAGTTCATCTTCAACCTCCAACCCCCTGAGCCGCCAGCCACCACCAGCCCAATCGCCGGCCCCCGCCGCCCACTATTGGCGGCGCTTCTACGGTGCCTCGCCGCCCCGCCCACCCTGAAACCACTCCCTACCGCCGGTAAGCCGTTGCCCCGGCAATCCCTTTTGCCCCCCCCATGACGAGCTTTTTCTCGGCGATCCCCAAGCCACCGCCCCACCACTGCCCCCACCCTGAACCCTATGATAGATAGTAGGGTACCTCTCCGGTGAGGCCCCCTCTCCGCTGTGGTTGGTTCTTCCTTAACTCCGGCCAGCCCCCCCTGAAAATCGACTGACCCTAAATTCAATTTAGTCGACTGAAGTGTAGCTAAATCAGAGCAGCAGCGCAAGCAAGAGCGACAGCAGACCAGGCTGGGGACCAAGAGCAAGAGCAGAGGAGCAGTGCGAGCGAGAGCCAAAGCAGCTGTTGACACACGAACACGTCACGTGTACCCTCGACGCCGGGGGTGATGCACCGCAGCTCACGTCGAAGGAGACCCGACCGACAGCGCGACATGCAAGACAGTCGACGGGCGCTTTTGCAGACCCGAAAACCCCACACCCCCAGGAAGGACCCCGTCAGGGAGTGTGGCAGCTATGGGCTGCCCTAGGTTGATTCGCTTGCCCCTAGAGCCTTGGGATTCACAGCTCTCAAACACGAAGAAAATCAAAGGATGAGAGAGAAAAACGGTGGAGAGATAAAACATAGATAGGAAAAAGTAATATATTGATTTGTTCGATTGTGTGTTGTTCAATCGGCCATCACCCCCAATATATATAAGAGGCGGCTAGACTTCACGTACAAGTAAAGGATTCACCTGGGCATTCCTTACAAGAAATTACATCAATTCACGCCCTAGAGTCCTAGTTCTATTCCAACTCGGATTCAGTCTAAATCTGGCCCAACTTCTGTCTTCTTCCTTGCGCCGGCCGCCGAGCTTGCATATGATCTCCGATCAAGACGACCCAAATATCAAACTTGGGCGCCTTCACGATACGAACAACTCTTATGTTGATTACTTTTTCAAATAAGGCCATGTTGAATACCGCTCGAGGTCATCTTTATCTTCCAGTCAGACTCATCCTTGCAGTAGACTGGATTATCCGAGTCCCGTAGTGAATTTGTAGGCCATATACTATCTCTGATGATGATGACTCCAAAACCAAAGTTTACCGTCTTGATGATACACATAACTTCTGTATTGAACACTTCTTCATCCGAGGCCATCTTGATAAACTTTCGGGCACATGTTCAGTTTCACTCGGATTCGAGCTCATCCACTCGGATATTAGAGACTTTCACTTGGACCGTCCGACTGGACTTTTTCACTCGGAAAACAATCTTTCACTCGGATGACTGTATTTCCACTCGGATGACTATATTTTCACTCGCAAAGCAATAACTTACTTGATCGGCAAGTTTTCATTCCGATGGTAATATTTTTACTCGGAACATTTTCATCTGGAGAACAATTTCACTCGGATGACTATATTTTTATTCGGATAACAATAAGTTCATCCGGTCAGCAAACTTCCACTCGACCAGTAATTTTCACTCGACCGGTAAATTTTCACTCAGATGATAAGCTTTTTCACTCGGATTTTTGACTGAAAACACAGCCTGATCTTGTCTTGTCTCTCCAGGCCTCATACGACCTCGGATTGAGACGAATTATATTCGAAAATTGATCGACTCGACGAGACGAAACTTTTTCGTGTTGAAGGTTTTTCGATTCAATGCCTCCTTGAGGGCCGAATTGCTCACGCATTGCATCAGACACTCATCAACACGTGTCTGGTGTCAAGCGTAATATTTTGGTCTCTTGCCTGTCCAAACCATATTGACTGCAACTTTTGCATATGAACTCGGATGAAGATGGTTTATATATGAAAATCAATTGCCTCGACGAGACGAAGACAATTCCTTTAGAGTGCTGCTTCATCTGAGGTCATATTGAGAGCGTAGTCGGTCGAAAAGCACTCAGAACATTAATTTTTGTCACTCAGAGTACAGCTTCGGCCACTGAGATGAGGTCGAATGGCGATAGCCAAAATATCAAAGTTGTTCCACTCAACAATGTGAAACTTTCTCATGCTGAAAACCCTTGCACTCTGTATTTTGCCAAAATCAGGGGTCAACAGATGCCCCCCTATTTTTCGGCAAAGCTTGCACGCCGAAAAATAATATGCATTGTGTTCGTTCTAAGGACGATGTCAACACTCCATCGGCCATTTATTTTTCTTAGGGCGATAATTATGTATGGGCCATGTTTGTGCTAAGGGTGATAATCGTAGATCGGCCATTGCGTACTTAGCCTTCCTGCCACACTCGGGTGGTACTTCTTCAAATATTTGCCATTGAGAGCTCGAGGTAACAATGGCCCCTATATTGATTCCACCAAATATGAATTTCCGGGAACAACTCTTGTAATCCTAAAAGGACCTTCCCAACTTGGAGACCACTTCCCAAAACTTCTATCTCTTGAACCAATCGGTAGAATCACTTTCCAGACGAGATCACCAAGTTGTAAATTCTTCAACTTGACTTTCTTATTGTAAGATCTTGCCACCCTCAACTTATCTCTCTCTATGGCCTTTAAAGCAGCCAAACGTTTATCGGCAACCTCATCAATATTATCCATCATTAAGTTATAGAAGTCTACTGCCGATAAATTATTTTGTTTGGCTATTCTCAAAGCCTTCAAATTTACCTCCACTGGTAAAACAACCTCTTGACCATATACTAGCTCATATGGAGTCACCTTCATAGCACCATGCCTTGAAATTCTGTGTGCCCATAAAGCTTCAGACAACAACTCATGCCATCTCCACGGATTATCCTCAATCTTCTTCTTGATGATCTTGATTAAAATTTTATTGCTAGACTCGGCTTGTCCATTAGCTTGGGCATAATACAGAGAGGAATTGAGCAACTTTATATTATAAGATTCGGCAAACTCTCTGACTTGGTGTGACATAAAAGATGAACCTTGATCTGTAGTTAACGTTTGAGGAATACCGAATCTATGAATAATGTGCTCAGTTATGAATTGAATTACCTCCGTATGCGTCATGTTCTTGAGAGGTACTGCTTCAGACCACTTAGTGAAATAATCAGTTGCCACCAAGACAAACCGATGCCCTTTTGAAGAAGACAGATGGATTTGTCCAATGAAATCTAAACCCCATCCTCTGAAAGGCCATAGTTTGATAATAGGATGTAACATAGCAGCAGGAGCCAATTGAATATCACCAAACTTTTGACAAGCTCCACACCCTTTATAATATCTGAAGCAATCATTATCATAGTCGGCCAATAAAACCCAGCACGTCACAATAACCATTTCATCTTGGGAGCCGACTGGTGAGTGCCACAAATACCTTCATGTACTTCTCCCATAGCAACTCTTGCCTGGTCCTCGTCCAAACACTTTAGAAGAACACATCGACTGTTCGGTGATAAAGACCATCATCTCTCATTGTATACTTGAAAGCCATACGCCGAATAGCCCTGTCCACCCTTTCACTCGGATTGCACAAGTAATCAACAATGGGCTTCCTCCAGTTGGGATTGTCACCTGCACTAATTTTTTTGTTAATGGCCGAATCAGTGGGTTCAGGTTCGGCCTCTCCCATATTGGCAAGACAAGACATCGGTCTTTGAGAGATATGAAACATGCCATGATCAACATAATATCCAGATGCTTGCTGTGCCAACTCATTTGCTTTCCAATTGTCATGTCTAGATATGTGTGCAATGCTAAAACAATCCAAAGTAGAAATTATATCTAGACATTTATCAAGATAAACATTAAGTGATTTGTCCAAACATTGAAAGATTTTGGATATTTGCTGCAACACTAGTAACGAATCACCGTAAGCCTCAATATGTGTAACACATATAGCAAGTAACATCTCTAGGCCGTATAACAATGCTTCATATTCGGCGTGATTGTTTGTGCAAAAATATTCTAAGCGGCATGAGGTTTCAAAAATAGCGCCATGAGGAGATATATAAACAATACCAACACCTTGGCCATTGCTACAAACTAAACCATCAAAGTATAATCTCCATGGTACTAATGAAACAAGGTTCATATCAACATCATGCTTGTCATTAATCCGATGTTCAACAATTTGGCCTTTCATGGATTTTAGAGATTCACAAGCCAAACAAGGTTCATATCAACATCATGCTTGTCATTAATCAAAGCATAAGCTCACTTGCCAATTCTACCACTAAGAATTGGCCTATGGAACATGTATTTAATGACATCGGTTTGACAAGCTACTATACAAGCACTCGGCACTAAATAATGTCTCAATTTTGTGCAAGCATAATATAAGCATAGGCATAGTTTCTCAATAAATCTATACCTTGTCTCGGCGTCCAATAAGGGTCTGCTCAAATATGTAATAGCATGCTCTTTTCCCTTGGTTTCTTGAGTCAAAACAGCACCTATAACTCCTTCCTCTGCTGCAATGTAAATCCCGAAGGGTTCCCTATGCTTGGGTGCTTTCATCACCGGAGGAGTGCATAAATAATTCTTCATCATATCAAATGCTTCTTGCTGTTTTGCCCCCCAAGTGAAATCAGCATCATTCTTGAACCGAAGGATAGGAGTGAATGCATCAACTTTCCCTGATAAATTAGCTATGAACCTTCTCAAATAATTGACCTTGCCAAGGAACTTTTGCATATCTCTCTTTGGAGCCTCCACTTTCTGTATAGCCTCTATCTTTTTGGGATCAATCTCTATGCCATCTTCATGAATAATGAAACCCAAAAACTTGCCAGCTAACACGCCGAAAGCACACTTTAAAGGATTCATCTTCAGTCCATACATTTTCATTCTTTCAAAAGCTAAACGCAAATTGGCCAAGTGAGATTCAAAAGCATCCGATTTGACAACAATATCATCAATATAAACTTCAAGTATGATACCGAGTAAATCATGAAAAATCAAATTCATTGCCCTTTGATATGTGGCTCCAGCATTTTTAATCTGAATGTCATCACTGTCCACTCGAATAAACCTAGGAAACCAGGACATCGGAAAGCCGTTTTGTACATGTCCTCTTCGGCCATAAAAATTTGATTGTATTTGGCATTACCATCTAGAAAGCTAATAACCTTATGTCCAGAAGCATCATTAATAAGCATATCGGCTATTGGCATGGGATACTCATCTTTGGGTGTAGCCCTATTCAAATCTCTGAAGTTAATGCACACCCTCAACTTGCCGGATCCCTTCTTCTCCAATGGGACAATGTTAGAAATCCACTCGGCATACCTGCAAGGTCGAATGAAATTAGCTTCAAGAAGTCGACCGATCTATTCCTTGATCCGGTCATATGTTTTTGGATTAAACTTTCTGGCAGACTGTTTGTATGGTCTAAAACCGACCTTTATAGGTAACCGATGCTTCACTAGCTCTCGGCTTAAACCTGGCATCTCATGATATTCCCACGCAAAGCAACAAACATATTCTTTCCATAGCTCAATTAACTTAGCTTTACAATCGGCTTTCAAATTTTTGTTTACAAATGTCGGTCGAGTGACTGAACCATCTCCAATATCTACCTCTACTAACGGATCTGCTGATGTAAAACCATATCCAAGTTTATCCATGTCATCCAACTCCTCATAGGCTCATACATATCGTTCTCACTAGACCGATATTTTACAAGACGTTTTTGTAACCACTCGGAATTAGGATCCATTTAAACATATCATACCTTGGAGCCGATTGCATTCAGTCGGCTTTAAAGACACGGGCACAAAACCATTCTTGGTCGCGCTGAGAAAATCAAACTTTGATAAGTCACGTCCCGTCAAGCAAGTAGCACTGGGATGTTGCCGATCCACTGATGCATCGGCCAAAGCAACACAGGCCGAGTTATCCGCATGAATGACTCCCACTTCATCATCAACCCACTGAATCAAAAACTGGTGCATAGTGGATGGCACGCACTGGTTTGCATGAACCCAATCAAGGCCTAGTATGACGTTGTAGTTACCTTGCACCTCAGGGACAAAGAATGCAGTAGCCAAAGTTTTGCTTCCGACTGTAAGCTCCACATACATTACACCTTTGGCTTCAGTTTTCTCTTTGCCTTCAAATCCGTTGAGCACCATATTGGTATTGGTCAATTCTTCATCAGGCAAACCCAATTTCTTGAAGACTGAATAGGGCATAAGATTTACCACAGCACCACCATCAACAAGCATCCGAGTAAGCAACAACCCATTAATATGACCTCTGAGGTATAATGGTTTCAGATGCGTTACTGGTTCTTTTGTCTTCTCGAATATTGCATTTTTAGGCCCAAAATCCAACTGAACCACCTCCCCTTCCTCATCAACAACACGAAACTCAGCAGGTAAGTAATACACCATATTGATATTCATACCTTCATGAACCGGCGTAGACTCATAGTCCAACATATCAGCCTCCTCCTCGAGTGCATCCACCGATTCTGAAATTTGTCCGAGTGAAGCGGAATCAATAGGTAACATAGACGATGCAATGATTGTGTCGTCCTCTTTTGGGATTGCAGGTGCCGCTGTGATAGGTGTAGAAGCCACTACATCTTGTATTTGTTTGGGCCTCCATACTAGTTTTGTAGGTACCATAGGCCGAGTGTCATTGAACAACTTATCCCTTTGCTTCTCGGCCTCTTGTTCTGCCATCTCTTGACTCCTTAACCTTTGTAGTTTCCTTTTTTGTGTCTTTGTTAGCCCTGGAGGACACCACTTTGGCTGAGTGTATTTAGGATCCCTCGTTTTTACTTGGCTGGTGCTTGCTTCATGGTCATTAGCAGAGTGTTTTGGCGCGATAGCAAGTATTGGCTCAGTCGAGTGGTTATGCACAGTCGGCTGCTGTATGGGGAATGTTTTGGTGCCCAAGATAAGTGAGTCGACATCCATTTTCTCCTTGCCTTTTCCTGACTCAACTACTGCAACACTTGGTGACTTAACACGCCATTCCTTTTGATTTTCCAGTTGCATGAGGGCGCACCTTTTTACTTGGATGGAATCCACTCGGATTGATGTCACTCGGATGGTATCCACTCGGATGGAACACACTCGGATGAGATCTACCCATCCACATATTTTCACTCGGATAGCTTCCACCTGGGTGCATTCTTACACTAGGATAGTTTCCACTCGGTCGCATATTTTGACCAGCCAACCGATAGTCACCGACGTTCAGTCGACCATTATATGAGTAATCAATTCGATCCCATACAGATTGCCTCTGCTCTTCTGAAAACTACACCCTTGGTCCACTCGGTATCGTATACCGACTGAACATATCATATGATGGTGACCTTGGTCGCTTCAAGTCTGATGGCCGGTTAGAGCAGGGACCAGCCGACTGGTTGGCGTATTTGGACAACAACATGTGAAAAGTTGGTTTGATTCGTTTGCGCTGCACTTTAGCTTTGTTCATCTTCCACTTGCCAACTTCAGGACTCTTGGGTTTAACAAATTTAACTCGAGTGCCTTGCTGTACCTGTGCTTGCCCCCCGAGTGTAGGATTCTTGATGGTGATTTTGATCACTTCCTTGCCATCGGGTTGTTTATCAAGCACGATCTGCTTCCCCAAGACCTTGTCGTCCTGCTTATCTTTCCTGGGCTCACCAACAATGACATTAGCTTTATTAGCAGATTCAGCTACCTCCGGCCAAATAAGTAGCTTCTTCCCCTCCAAATCCATGGTATTCATTGGAAAAGGATGCTTATCGACTTGCATCTCAGAAAATTTCAATCGTCCATCATTAATGGCCGATTGTATCTCTCGTCGAAAAACATTGCAATCATTAGTAGCATGAGAAAAAGAATTATGATACTTGCAGTAAGCACGCCGTTTTAGCTCTTCGAACGGTAGTGAAGTATGAGATATTCTAATAATCTTAGCCTGCAATAAAGCATCAAATATTCTATCACACTTAGCAATGTTAAAAGTAAACTTCATCTCTTTATCACGATTCTTATGAATTGGTTTCAGATCATTGCAAGTAAAGGGTTTGCCTTAGATGGCCAAACAAATTCAGTAGAAAAAACATCACCCTCATCGTCCGAGTGATCACTATCATATTCCACCATATTCATCTTTGGACGATCGGCTTTGTACCTATGCACTTCTTTGAGATCTTTTCTTCGGCTTTGCTGAGCCAAAGCCCTTTGTAAGACTTGGTTGATATTTAAGAACTCATAACCTTCTAGCTTTTCTCTAATGGGAGTTCTCAAACCACTCAGCACTAGGTCTGCCAAATCTCTCTCGGTTATCACCAAATTAAAACACCGGCTTTTTGTTTCTTTGAATCTCTTGACGTAATCGAAAACCGATTCATCATGCTTCTGTTTAACCGATGTTAGATGTGACAACTTGAGTTCATTGTCGCCGCTATAAAAGTGATCATGAAATTTCTGCTCTAGCTGCAACCAAACTCGAATGGAACCATGTGGTAAAGAAGAAAACCATGAAAATGCAGTACCGGCTAATGATAAAGGAAATAAATGCACTTTGAATTCATTCAATGAGCCTACCTCACCCAATTGTGCTAAATACTGACTAACATGCTCCTATGTGGTTTTTGTTCCTTCTCCATTAAACTTAACAAAATCTGGAATTTTATATCCTGGAGGGCACTGGATGGCATCAAAGTCTCTGGGTATGGCTTTTGGTAAATCCGATTCGGAGGTAGCTCAACTCCAAAATTCTCT
Source organism: Aegilops speltoides (assembly GCA_021437245.1). Classification (NCBI taxonomy): domain Eukaryota; kingdom Viridiplantae; phylum Streptophyta; class Magnoliopsida; order Poales; family Poaceae; genus Aegilops; species Aegilops speltoides. The sequence continues at coordinate 229,236,689 of CM038142.1, forward strand.
CGAAGCATCTTAGCCATCTCCTCTCTATGATTAGCTAGACCATCTTCCATAGTGGACGATGCAGCTTGTGGCAGTGGCATAGGCGGAGTAGGGTTACTAGCTATAGATAGGAATTGCGGCATGTATGTCGACCCATAATTTGGTAGTGGTCGAGTGGATGTAGCTGTAGGTAGGGTTTGGTTCGGCGTTGCCACCGAACCTGGCATGCTCATAATAGGATTAATGGGTGCAGCCACAATCTGATTTGTTTGGGTAGGATAATAGGTCATCGGCACGGGAGGTGTCGATGCAATAGGTAAAGCCAGATTAGGGTTTTGCACACTAGCAGCTACACCATCATTACCACTAGACGATTGAGATATATTCTTTTGAGCATTAGTATTTTCTATGAAAGTTTGATAGACTAGATTGTTACCATCAGCAATACGACTTTCAATCTCAGTCCACTGCTCAGGAGAAAAAGTAGTACTCACAGAGGGTTTAACCTGCTCAGCTTGAAGAGGAGGGAACTTGATTTCTTCAATCGGAGTAATGTTGCCTTGGCGATCCTTCTTGAACTTTGCAAGGAACTCCTGCAAGTCCTTATCCTCGCGCGCCTTCTTGTACTCCTCATATACTTGGCGATGATCTGCTGATATCTCATCAAGACTGGGCTTGATGATGTTATCGGTGTCTACCTCAGAATGCTTGGGAAGATCGGACATGGTGGATGGTGACAATTGCTCTTCGTTCCCCAACGGAGTCGCCAAAAAGTGTGTTGACACATGAACGCGTCACGTGTAACCTCGACGTCGGGGGTGATGCACCGCAACTCACGTCGAAGGAGACCCGACCGAGAGCGTGATACGCAAGACAGTCGACGGGCGCTTTTGCAGAATCGAAAACCCCACACCCCCGGGAAGGACCCCGTCAGGGAGTGCAGCGCCTATGGGCTGCCCTAGGTCGATTCGCTCGCCCGTAGAGCCTCGGGATTTGCAGCTCCCAAACACGAAGAACAGTGAAGAACGAGAGAGAAAAACGGTGGAGAGATAAAACGTAGACAGGAAAAAGTAATATATTGATTTGTTCAATTATGTGTTGTTCAATCGGCCATCACCCCCAATATATATAAGAGGCGGCTGGAATTCCCGTACAAGTAAATGATTCACCTAGGCTTTCCTTACAAGAAATTACATCAATTCACGCCCTAGAGTCCTAGTTCTATTCCAACTCGGATTCAGTCTAAATCTGGCCCAACTTCTGTCTTCCTCCTCACGCGGGCCGCCGAGCTTGCATATGATCTCCGATCAAGACGGCTCAAATATTAAACTTGTGCGCCTTGACGATACGAACAACTCTCATGTTGATTACTTTTTCAAATAAGGCCATCTTGAATACCTCTCGAGGTCATCTTTACCTGCCAGTCGGACTCGGTCTTGCAGTAGACTGGATTATCCGAGTCCCGTAGTGAATTTGTAGGCCATATACTATCTCTGATGATGATGATTCCAAAACCAAAGTTTACCGTCTTGATGATACGCATAACTACTGTATTGAACATTTCTTCATCCGAGGTCATCTTGATAAACTTTGGGGCACATGTTCAGTTTCACTCGGATTCGAGCTCATCCACTCGGATATTAGAGACTTTCACTTGGACCGTCCGACTGGACTTTTTCACTTGGAAAACAATCTTTCACTCGGATGACTGTATTTCCACTCGGATGACTATATTTTCACTCGGAAAGCAATATCTTACTTGATCGGCAAGTTTTCGTTCCGATGGTAATCTTTTTACTCGGAACATTTTCATCTGGAGGGCAATTTCACTCGGATGACTATATTTTTATTCGATAACAATAAGTTCATCCAGTCAGCAAACTTCCACTCGACCGGTAATTTTCACTCGACCGGTAAATTTTCACTCGGATGATAAGCTTTTTCACTCGGATTTCTGACTGAAAACACAGCCTGATCTTGTCTTGTCTCTCCAGGCCTCATACGACCTCGGATTGAGACGAATTATATATGAAAATCAATCGACTCGACGAGACGAAACTTTCTGTGTTGAAGGTTTTTCGATTCAATGCTGCCTTGAGGGCCGAATTGCTCACGCATTGCATTAGACACTCATCAACATGTGTAATATTTTGGTCCCTGGCCTGTCCAAACCGTATTGACTGCAACTTTTGCATATGAACTTGGATTAAGATGATTTATATATGAAAATCAATTGCCTCGACGAGACGAAGATAATTCCTTTAGAGTTCTCCTTCATCTGAGGTCATATTGAGAGCGTAATCGGCCGAAAAGCACTCGGAACAGTAAATTTTGTCACTCGGGGTACAGCTTCGGCCACTGAGATGAGGTCGAATGGCGATAGCCTAAATATCAAAGTTGTTCCACTCAACGATGTGAAACTTTCTAATGCTAAAACCCTTTCACTCTGTATTTTGCCAAAATCAGGTGTCAACAGTAGCAGCATGTCCTACTGATGTGGACGTCGCCACTGAGGGACCGACGCCATGGAGAAAGTGACCGGCGACATCGCCGTGGATGGAGCCGCGCCATGTTGGCTCGGGACTGAGTGTCAGCAGCACCATGAGATCGAATCAAGAAGAAATTGTGGCGATTAGTGTAGAACCTCTTTGGTGGCGTCGACTAGACATCATCTTCATCCAAGGAAATGGTGATGATGATGCTCTTCCGGTGTTGCAGGTGAAGACGGCGGTGTGGGAATGGAGGTGGCGCGAAAGACAACGGGAACACCAGGGGAGCTCCTTGGAGGTGGAGGACGGGTGGCTGAACTGGCGGGACAACGAGATCAACGACGGATCCTCATCCTGTGTGGTGGATGAGGGACGTCGCGGTGTTTCTGTGGATGACATCGTCAGGGAAGAGTCTCTAGCTGGGTGACGGACGGAGGAGGGTGTGGGTCTTCGTTTTCATGGCCTCGGTGTATGAATGGGTCGGCGGATGGGATGGGAGAAGGGAACCATGGCTTAGGGACGTGCTTGTCCGAAATGTGGGTAAGTTACAAAAGTGCCCCCACCAATTTGAGCTAAGCAGTTCTTTCAGTTCAGGGGTATCACGAGCATTTCACGTGTCGGGATTTTGTAGGAGGTGGGAGTTTTTGCGCGTGTTGTAATTTTGGGACAGCAAGGCATTGGTTGAGACGGATGGAGTTTTTGGAGCACAACGAAACAAAGATATATCTTAAATATTTCAGGGTAACAAGGTATGGGTTGAAATTTCCTGACAAGCCTAATGTGTACTGTACCAAATCAATTTGCACTTCCCTCGACTAAAAAACAAAAATAAATCAATTCGCACCACATAAGAGAGTCTAGTCCCGTGTACTTTACCAAATCATTTCGCACTACAAATGCCATTCAAAACATTGAATTCATGTTATGTTCAATTAAAATATTTCGCTACGTGTATAATGCATGCAACCTGCTACTCAAATGAACGTTTTAGTGCATTCCAAACGTATATACTACCACTTCAATATGTACTAAATTTGAATTCGTTTCTCCATTTGAATAAGATCTACAATCATGATTGTTGTCAGGTTAAACCATTTGAATTTGTTCCTCAATTTTAACAAGACATACAATCATCATTATTGTAAAGTTAAACCATCATTTGTATATTATCTTCACAACACACCACATGATTACTGTCGACTTAGATATGAACTATGCATACTAATGAACTCGAACTCGATTTTTTGAATCCACTTTATGTTGATTTCAAATCACAGTACATTTCAAGCTCTACCTAGATATTCATAATCTAAACCATGTCCCGTATGTATAATGTGTTTATCACATAATGTATGGTGCCCCGCCCCCTACGCCTACAAGTATTTAGATGTGAGGTGCAAACGACACACATTATCACAAATTCAAATAAAATGTGAGATTGTTCGATATATAGTATGGTTTAGATTGTTCGATATTTAGTTGTGAGGTGCAAACGCCACACATTATCACAAATTCAAATAAAATGTAAGATTGTTCGATATATAGTATGGTTTAGATTGTTCGATATTTAGTTTTGAGCTGCAAATGCCACATATTATCACGAATTCAAATAAAATGTGAGATTGTTCGATGTATAGTATGGTATAGATTATTCGATATTTAGCTGTGAGTTGCCAACGCCATGCATTATCACATTATGGTATAACATGTCCAAAACCACACCATGCATATCACCGCTATATTCATGCATGCATATGTTTGTAACACTATGATCTCCTATTCAAATATATGAATCCACTTTCATATTGAATTATGATCTTTGTTAGTCTCTTACACCCACACAATCCTCTAACCTTTGTAGCTAGCACTAACTTTCTCTCGTGCACGCACACGACCTTCTCGCCCTCCCCCTCCCTCGGAATTCTATCCATCGTGCACATTCATTTTTTTATTTAGGTCATTCTCCCACGGTCTCCACAACTCCTTCTCGACACACACACCGACCGATAAACCTCTCCAGCGATGTCTGCCTACCACATACACACGCTCCTTCCATCTCCTCCTTTCTGTGTTCATGCATCGTGTCTCTCATAAGGCCCCACACACCTGTAAAGTCTCGCCCCTCTTTTCATCGATCTCACAATCGCACACTCCTCCCCCTATCTAGCTAGTAGGCCTCTCGCACCACCTCCTAGCTCCATTATCTATGTTTATCCATCTCGCTGGGCCTTATTTGCCTATAACAAAGGGATGTACGCCGACCGCTATACATATAGCTAGCTAGGTCATTATAACTCATTTTCCCCAAGCGCCGATCGATCTACCTCATTCCTTATGTCTCTCCCTTCCTCCGACACGCAACAATTGATCTACCGATCTAGTTAGGTTTTATTACCAAACACATAGTCCACCTTCATCATCCATGCATGCCTCCCGATACATCTACCCCGCACATGCACATACAGATACACATCCTCACTCTTATTGATAATATTGCAGTTCTACCCTCAGTTTGTCTATTAGCCCTCTCCCACCATCTTTGAGAAGCAACTCCACCATCCCATCCAGCACTCTACCCCTTCCCTCTCTCTCTCTCTCTATCTATCTCTCTCTCTCCCTCCCTCCCCTCTCTCTCTGTCCCAACCTATTTGCCGTCCTTCACTTATGTATGGATGTCGACCGATCCCCCTCATGACATACCTGGGTCTCTCCTTCTAAACACATATACGAGTAGATCTACCTCTCTAGTTAGGTCTGTGCCTCCCCCTCCCCCCCACACCGATACATCGAGCGCTCTAGTCATATCTCCTTGCCACACACAAACTTGCCATGTGCCCTCTGACATCCCGGTAGGTCAGTCGCCCTATATCTTTGACTTGCCAAACACAATTTTGATGACTCTCTTCTTTGATCTTGCACCCAGCCACTTGATCCTGTCTTTGACTCTATCAATATCTATGACCCCTCCCTCTCTTCTCGTGGATCGGCCCTCTATATATGATATTGATAGTCCTCTATTTGACACACATTGCATGTGTCAAATTTTTGTTTGAGATATCATCGACACATATACCCACAAACACATTCACGAAATCACCCCCAACAAAAAACACTAATGAATGCACGCCATCTGTCTAGGTTTGTAACTCTCTCACACACACCCACGTAGGTGGGGGACGTGCATGAAGAGAAGAGGTGCATGCACTGCATGTGCACCTACTCCCGTCTCTTTCCCAACCACTCCCGCGCGGGTACACGGTGGAGCTCATTTCTGTACGAAAAGGCAGCCCACATGGTAATGTGAACTGGTTGCCCACTTGATGGAGGATCGTGTACCATGGGTGAACAAACAAATTGTGACTTGATGCGTTATGTTAAAAAAGAGGCAAACTATCTGGGGCCTACCTTAGAGGCAAGGCTCTGTACACTAGAGATGCTCTGTACGTATTACTTTTGATGTGTCCCGTCAACCCGCAGAATGAGGAGAAGCTTGCTTAGTACGTCGTCTCCCCCGCCCATGGGCGCAGTGGGTCATAGAGTCGCAGGATGAGGAGAAGCTTGCTTTACTACGCCTACGCCCGCTCCCTCGCCCACGCGCGTCGTGCCTCGCAGGACGAGGAGAAATTTTTAATACTCCCTCCATTACTCCTCATCCCTACCTTGGTTAGAGAGATTATCATATTGTTTGAAATATACTACCTCCATCCCAAAATTCTTGTCTTAAATTTGTCTAGATACGGATGTATCTAGTTTTATTCCCTCAGCCCGTAAGAACATTTTTGACACTAGTATTATGGGATGGAGTGAGTAGTATATTTCAATATGAACTACTACTACATACTCCAAACACTGATGTATATGGACGTATTTTAGAGTGTAGATTCACTCAATTTGCCCCGTATGTAGTCCATATTGAAACGGATGTACAAGTACGCATTCTCCCTCTCCCCTCGACCCTTGCCTACATGGTGGATGTGCAACAATTCATTCGGTCTCAGATAGCTAGAATGATATACTGTAGTACCATTATTGCTCGACTTCCCCAAGAGGCGAAGAGCCAAGCACACGGTTAATATTTTTTAGATGCCAAGCGCAAGGTTTATAGGAGAACGAGTAGTAATAGTACTAGTAGTACGTACCAGTGATATGTACTATATGAGGAAGAAGGCAACAAGATGTATGTTTTGCGTGATAGTCTCTTCTTACAGCACGTGCTAGACCTAGTGGACCTGATTGTTGCAATGGGAGTACTATCATAGATGGCATGATTCAGAGTGGTGGGCAGCGGGAATAATTCGGAGCTGCTTAGTCATAAACCTCATGAAGAAGTCCCACCGAAAGGAATAGCCATCCTCTACACGTGCTCCTATGTAAAATGAGTGCATGAGACAAAAAGAGAAAGAGACAAAGTAAAAAAAATTACCAGCCTTAAAGCCAGCGCTATTGTATCAATGAATGATATTTCTACATCGTGATTGACATGCTATATTATTAACCATGCTGCGGAGGTAGAAGCAGATTTCTATTTATTTGCGGAGGTAGCAGCGGATGGATATTTAGAGTGAAATGATGGCTGCTTCCTCGGTCAAACATAGAGATAGGTGGGCCACATGATTTGATGGCTTATTAGTCATTATTACTGCCTATAGTCTTTGCCCATATAATTACCGCGTGGTAGAGTAGTGGGCTATACTTTCAATAACCATGCTCGAAGAGAAGAGGTGCACGCACCCACGCTTGTAGTACTAGTACTCCGTAGCACTCTTTTCGTCTTCCCCAACCACACACGTGACACAGTGGAGCTCATTTCTATATGATGATGCAACCCACGTGATAATTTGACGCATCTAGTAGTAGTTACTCACTTATAAATAATAGAAGGTCGGGAACCACGCATGAACGGTGCCGGAGAGAAAAATAAACCGCTCCACTATATACATAGCCAGGACAAGCCTACACGGTTGCTTGCTGGGGTTGCTCTCTTCACACTCTCTCACACAAAACAACTATGGCCACATCTCTAATATTCAGGTGGATCACGTCCGCCACTGGAAGGGGTGGATGCTTCGTGTAGATGCGGTCACCGTCGCCGCCGGCGAAAACCCACTGTCAGCATGTCCCAATCAGGGGTCCCTGCTATTCTCTCTCACAAAGCAGGTGTGGTTGCCTTCGTCCCTTGCTCGTTGCCGCAACATGGGTAGTTGCCGCCTCCCGCCGCCCTCCTCTAGGTTGTGGTATGTCCCGACATCCCTCAGGTACAACTTCATTTACAGCCAACTTGCACCATTACCCCAGCTGCCCACATCGCTCAATGTGGATATTTTTCTACTTCTTTTCCCCGCACGTACCTCTACTGGCTTCTAATGTATTTGTGATGAGTTTATGCCTCATCAACTAGTCCTAGTAATCTTATTCTAATCACACTTCTTCAATTTCTTTGCCACAGGGATACTGTCGGTGTACTAAGGTAGGGGTACCTCAATACCCCAACTTGTGCACGGGCAGTTGCAGCTTCCCGCGGCCGGGTTTACCACGTGCTTGCCGGGGACCTTCCTACTCCATATCAAACCATTCAAGAACAAAGTGTACAAGACAGAAGATCGAGACCCCGGCAAGCGGAGCTTGCCGGGAAGGCCGTTCCAGGCTCAAGGTTACATCACTCACGCAAGGCCCCGGCGAGAGGAGCTCACGGAAGACTAGAAGATTACATCATAGAAGACACGCCTCGGCGCGCATGCGTCCGGCAAGGGCCCGGGAGCGACAAATTACTGAGGCCGGCAAGCTCCGGCCCGGCAAGATCAAGACCCGGCAAGGTGCTTGCCGGGAGTTCTGCGATGTGCCCGCTCCCAGCTCATCAGCCCACGCGTCGCCTGGGCCTTCTGGTAGCGCGGACGGATGGCTGTGCAGCCTGGGGACACGGTGGCACTTCACGGTGGGAATCCATCGCCGTGGCGACGGAGACGCACGGGCGGGAGCTTTTGGGGTCGGCGACGGGCATTAAATGCCCTTGTCCCCATCACAAAGTAGGTAGAGACCACTGCTCACGCCCGTAGCTTCACTTGTTCCCTTGCTCCAACTACCACCACTTTTACATGTTTACCCTTTCTCCCACGCTGACACTGCCGGTGACCCTTGCACTATAAAAGGAGGCCCATGCACAACGTGGAGGGGTTGGAACCCTTGCGACTCTCTCGCTCGGTGTAGCTGCTCATCAGTAGCTCTTCAAGCTCCCGAGCTCAATACAACCAAGGCAGGAGTAGGGTTTCGCGTCCCATCGCGTCTTAACACAGGTAAAGACCGCCAGCGTGCTCGCCTCGATCTGCTCTCAGGCTCCCTCCGCCCTCGTCCGCATAGACAAAGGGGCTCCGGTCCCATAGGTGTCCGCGGCGGGCAGCATTTCCCGACATCTCTCGGCGCGCCCGGTAGGGGCGTCGAGGTTGTGCGGACTGATCCGGCGTTCAGCGGCGCGCTCTTCATCAACCTCTCCGGTTTCATCAGCAACCGTCACAACAATCGTACACGGCCCGAAGAAGAAGGCTTCGAGGTTGGAGGTCTGCTGCGTCTCATCCGCCGCCACCGAGCCAACGGTGGGCGGAGGAGACGCCGTCGAAGGGTGGCCGCCGGCGAGACACTCGCGGCGCCACGAGATCAAGGACAGACGGATGACCGCGCCTCGATCGCCGTGGATTCGCGTCCATCTCAGCACAAGACCAAAATCTTCAAACACGCCCGCAAGCGAGAGTGCGTAACCCGGACTTACGCTGGGGGCTGCGGCTGGCTGCTCCTCGGGCAGCGCCGCGAGTCCGCAAGTGCTCGGGGCCCACTCCGCAACCGCACCTCTTGGTGCTGCGCCGCCATCGAGGACGCGCCATCGAGCTCCACCGCAAGCGCGAGGAAAGCTCGTGCCCACTCCGCAACGCACCTCCTCGGTGCTGCGCTGCCCGAGGACGCGCCATCGAGCACCCGCCGACCGGTCCGCCGCCATGAGCAAAGAAAATTGCCAAGCTCAACCGAGAATCCATACCTGTATGAGGGAGGTTGCGCCGTCGGTTAAATCTTGAGTCCGCCGACGATAAAAGCCCGCCGCAACCAGCCCGACAAGTTCTTCCCGCCGGGGACTGCACCGCCAGCGAGCCGCTGATGCCCTGCGCTCAGCAAGCATGTTCCCACTGGTGGGCCCCCCGGAAGCGTGAGGACGAGAACATACATGGGGAAAGGATCGGGGGAGGAGTACGGCCTCGACGGATTATTGGAAATAGAAAAGCTAAGTCGTCCGAGCTTTTGTGCAAAGCACTACTTGGTTCCATGCTTTTTTATGTTATGTTCCTCGTGCTTTCGTTCTTTGTACGCAATACTGTGGCGCTGAGGAACCTACCGTGGTAGCCGCACCCTTATCTTGCTTCCGAGCACACTCAACGATGGCGTGAGCTGCGCTAAGTGTCGCGCCCTTGTTTCGCTTTTCGAGTCCGCCAGCAAGCTAAGTGCGTTGCGACTAGTCATGCAAGGTTGCTTGCCGGTAGGACCTTGGCCACAGACCGCTTCGAGTTCAAGATCTCAAAGATTCATGATAAGGGCCCTTTGCCGGCAAGTTTCCCTGGAAGCGTAGGGTAAAAGCGCACAAAGGGTGTAAAGTAGAAGGCGTAACGTAGCAAGCCCTGCCGTGAGATGCCCTTCGTATGAGAAACTTGTGCGCGGAGGAGCCAAGTCGCGGCCCAGTTGCGCCCTCGGTTTGTTTCCGAGTCCGCTCAACAAACCCGAGCGCGCTGCAACTGGCCCGGCAAGGTTGCTTGCCGGAAGCAACACCGCCAGCGGGCTGCTGATGTCCCGCACTCAGCAAGCGTGTTCGCACCGGCAAGCTTACCAAAAACGTAGAGTATAAACATATGAAGGGCAAGGCACGGCATCGTATTGCAAAGTAGCACAGAAAGGATTTATATACATATACATGTAGATAATGAAACTGTTGCAGACTGTCTCGCTTGTTTCCATGGCTGAAATTACAGCAACAAGGAGAAACCGAAGAGCACACCGCACTGGCCCCGCAAACCGGCGTTGCTGGGGGCTGCGAATACCAAGGCTCCTTCACGGCTGGCCAGAGTCACCGGGGGCTGCGATGACAGCGGCAAGAACAAAGGAAAAGAGCGTAGGCTCCTATGTCCCGACAAGCCAGAGTTGCCGGGGGCTGTGATATCAGATAAGTTTTTCATCCCTCTTCATGTATCCTCTTATGGACTGGAGGATGCGAGGCCGTGTCCTTGAACGAGCATGCCTTGTATGGAAAAACCCGTGCGCGGAGGAGCCAGGTCGCGGCCCAGTTGCACCCTTATCTCGTTTTCGAGCACGCTCAACGACTTAAGTGAGCTGCGCTAAGTGTCGTGCCCTTGTTTCGTCTCCGAGCACGCTCAACGATTTAAGTGAGCTGCGAGAAGTGTCGCGCCCTTGGTTTGTTTCCGAGTCCGCTCAACAAACACAAGTGTGATGCAACTGGCCCGGCAAGGTTGCTTGCCGGAAGCAACACCGCCAGCGGGCTGCTGATGTCCCGCACTCAGCAAGCGTGTTCGCACCGGCAAGCTCCCCGAGAGCGTAGGGTGGAAACATACAAGGCACGAAGTCAAGTAAAGGACTCGGTCCGGCAAGCATTCCTTTCTTTTCATTAAAAACATCCTAGTTTAGTACAAGTCCATAGAGGATGAAAAACATGATAGAGAGGATTACATATTTTAAATACAACTAAGGCCCGAGGGCTTACAAATTGAAAGATAAGATGCCCGTGATCCCTCTCCTGTTTCTCTGTTCAGGAGTTCAGGAGGTAGGTCAAGGAGTCCCCGGCAAGAGAAGCTTGCCGGGGAGGGCGAAAGGGGCGCCTAGGAGAGCTGCGGGCGCCAGAAGACACCAAGAGAACTTCCCGGGGGCCGGCCAGGAGCTTGGCGGAGACGAAGGCATCGGAGGCAGAGCTTGAAGACGAGGTGGTGGAACGTCAGCACGCTGTCGAGGGCTCCTCGCCCTCGTACTCCGACGTAACGGCCTTGCCGCCACCCCTCTTCCTCTTCAGCAGCCTCCCTACGCCAGCCGCCCAAGAAGACGGCCCCGGGGAGTTCAGAAGGCCGGCGACCCGGAAGATGGGGTCGCCGGTGGCGCGCGAGGCAGGATCCGACGCCTAGTCGGACCCGCCATCCTCCTCGTCGCCGCTGCCGCCCTCCTCGTCCTCTCGCCAAGGAGGGACCTTCGCTATCGGAGGAGCTGTCCACACAGATCTCGCCGGGTCCCGGAATCCCAAGACCTTGACGGCGAGAAGGTCGCCTCCATTAACTTGAAATGGAGGGTAAACCCCGCCGTCAAGCTGTGGATCCGGCGAACGCCTTCCACCCTCGGTCGAAGTACATCACGCCGGGGCTGGGGACACGACACTCACTCGAGTGCCGCTGATCCCGCAGCCCCTCATGCGCAACTCCATCACCTCGGGCGGATCCGGTTCCATCGCCATGAACGGGCCGGCAGCCGAGGCGGCGACGAGGCGCCGGCGCAGCTTGATGAAGAACTCCTGTGGATCGTCTCGGTATGGACCGCCTCGGGCAGGAGCCACCGGAGGGGACGGGAGGCACGCCGCCACGACCACCTCTCCCCGACCGCCTCGACCACGCCTCGGCCTCGCCCCTCCCTCTCCCCCTCGTGGCGGCTCCGCCCGCCAGGTGCGAATATAGGAGAAGTGCACTGCCCGAGGCAACCTCGATGCTACCGCTGAAGAACTAGGATTTCTCCTTCCATGGCGGAAAGAAGAATGTGTGAAGACGAAGGGAGAAGATGAAGTGTGAGACCATTGTGCTCCCCTTCCGCCCTTTTTAAAGGGCGAGGTGGGGGCTCAACCGCCTTGCCCGGCCAATCGGGAGGCGAGGCGGGCAGAGGAGCAGAGCCGACTCGCCATCTCCGCCCGTGACGGCTCGGTCTCCCACCTTCGCCGCCCACGACCCCCGTGCATGAGGGCCGCGTGGCGAAAAGCGGGGCCGGAGCGACAGGTGAGGTGTTCTCGCCCTGCACTACGATCACGGGAGTGGATGCCCTAAAGACCGCACGCGCCGCCCACGTCTCCCACGACGCCGCAATCAACGCGTGCCGTTACGGGGGGATGCGGCAGGTGCGGAAGTGGATTCGACGCGCCAGGGCGCGTGTGCCTGCAGATCGTTTTGGGCCTGGCCCAACAGCGCTTCGGCACTGTGTGTGGCCCAGCCCGGGGCTCTGTCGGTGTACTAAGGTAGGGGTACCTCAATACCCCAACTTGTGCACGGCAGTTGCAGCTTCAGCGGCGGGTTTACCACGTCGCCGGGACCTTCCTACTCCATATCAAACCATTCAAGAACAAAGTGTACAAGATAGAAGATCGAGACCCGGCAAGCGGAGCTTGCCGGAAGGCCGCTCGTGCTCAAGGTTACATCACTCACGCAAGGCCCGGCGAGAGGAGCTCGCGGGAAGACTAGAAGATTACATCATAGAAGACACGCCTCGGCGCGCATGCGTCGGCAAGGGCCCGGGAGCGACAAATTCTGAGGCCCGCAAGCTCCGGGCCCAAGGCAAGATCAAGACCCGGCAAGGTGCTTGCCGGGAGTTCTGCCAGGTGCCCGCGCTCCAGCTCATCAGCCCACGCGTCGCCTGGGGCCTTTCGGTAGCGTGGCGGATGGCTGTGCAGCCTGGGGACACGGTGGCACTTCACGGTGGTGAATCCATCGCCGTGGCGACGGAGACGCACAGGCGGGAGCTTTTGGGGTCGACGGCGACGGGCATTAAATGCCCTTGTCCCCATCACAAAGTAGGTAGAGACCACTGCTCACGCCTTGTAGCTTCACTGTTCCCTTGTGCTCCAACTACCACCTCTTTTACATGTTTACCCCTTTCTCCCACGTTGACACCTGTCGGTGACCCCTTGCACTATAAAAGGAGGCCCATGCACAACGTGGAGGGGGTTGGAACCCTTTGCGACTCTCTCGCTCGGTGTAGCTGCTACTGTAGCTCTTCAAGCTCCCGAGCTCAATACAACCAAGGCAGGAGTAGGGTTTTACGCGTCCATCGCGGCCTGAACCTAGGTAAAGACCGCCCGCGTGCTCGCCTCGATCTGCTCTCTGTGCTCCCTCCGCCCTCGTACCGCATAGACAAAGGGGCTCCGGTCCCATAGGTGTCCGCGGCGGGCAGCATTTCCCCCCGACAGATACTCATCTCGATTTTAGTGAAACTGCACAAAATGATCCGATGGTCAAAGGGTTGCAAACTTCATTTCTTTGGAAGGTTCAACATTGCTAGCAAACTAAAGCCTGGTTAGGGTTTATGGTTCAAGGCTAGGGACTACATAGATCATTTTTTCTTTAGCTGTCTCTGTTACAAAATAAGTGTCAACTTTAGTATTAGTACAACTTTGTACTAAAGTTTGCATAAAGTTGAGACACCTACTTTCGAATGGAGGGAGTACATATTGGCTATGATCTCTCAATCATTGAGATGCAATACCATGCATGTTAGTCTAATTTGTGTTGTAGGGTCAATCCATAGGAAGGACCTTTTCACACTTGGAGGGGGGGGACGAGGAAAACTCAAGAACACCAAGAACACCAAGAACAATTCTCTCAAACAAACCCAAGTATCACATCCACTAGAGTAGCACACATAAGATCCACAAGATTACAAGATCAATACAAGGAGAGTAGCAGTTGGTAAATTCTTCCCACTATGTGAGGTCTTGATGATCTTCTCCAAGAGGAGGCCTTGAAAATCCTATGGATTCTTCCCAAGGTTGGGGCTTGAGCTCCTAAGAGGAGGGGATACAAGGAGCAAAGGCTCACAATGTTTAGTCTAATCTTTTCTAACCCACAAATGACCTAGGAGTTCCACTTATATAGTCTAGGGACGAAATATTAGGGAGAGGGGATACAAAGGACCAAAAAGTCCCTAAAAACGCGTAGCCACGGGGAAGGGTCCGGGCACCCGGGGTGGAACCGGCCGGGCACCCGGACCAGTCAGGAAGCTGCACCCAGGCGGGGCCGGGCACCTGGAGGGGAAGGGGCCGGGCACCCGACCAGGACAGGAGCATGCGGGCGATGGGCCATGCACCCGGGGCGCCAAGCCCGGGCACCCGGGGTGGCACCCAGCGGGCGGCTAGGCAATGGCTGGGCACTCGGGGCTGGTTGGCTGGGCACCCGGGGCGGGGTGGCCTGAGCCCAGGGGATGGGCCGGGCACCCACGGCCTTGGGGCCGGGCACCCGGGGCCGGCTGGGGCGTGGCCCAGGTAGAGGCCGGGCACCCGGGGCTGCCATGGCCGGGCACCCGGGATGTCCAGGGGGTTTTGCCCCTTCTCCTCCTTCTTCCTTCTTCTCGTTCTCTCCTTCCTTCTCTTCTTTCCCTTGCTTCATGGTCACTTGAGTCTCCGTCTTCTCCTTCTCATTATCATCTTCTTGGTACCTAAGCATGCACAATGTTTTCGATGATGGTAGAATACAACTCTCATGTGAAACCGAGCGAAACTCGAAGAGGAGAGAATCAACCTCGTTCTCGATGGCGCGAGCACGTGCTCGTGTCATTGGTCCACCTGGAGCTTGCGTTGGTGATGGAGTGTTGGTGCGAGTAGTCGAGGGATGCTCCGCATCATCTTCCCCCCCCCCCTTGGGAGAGATCCGTCCACGGATCGCGCTCTTCATCACCATGGTACTTGGCCAAGTCTTTGACGTTGAAGATGTCACTAATGTTGTACTTGTCGCGTGGGATGTCGACCTTGTAGGCGTTGTTGTTGTAGCGTGCGATCACCTTGAATGGGCCGTCTGCTCGTTGTAGTAGCTTGGACTTGCGTTTGTTGGGGAAGCAGTCTTTGCGGAGATGTATCCATACTTGATCACCAGGTTGGAACACCATCGGAGACTTGTTGAGGTTGAGCTTGGCGGAGAGGCGTTGCACTTGGCGCTCGATCATGGAACGTGTTTCTTCATGCATCTTCTTGAGGTAGGCGGCTCTTGTACATGCGTCCATGTTTTCTCGTTCTTGAAGCGGTAGAGGAAGGATGTCCAATGGCGACAAAGGGTTGAAACCGTAGATGACCTCGAATGGGGACTTGCCGGTTGTAGAGTGTCTTGCACGATTGTAGGCGTACTCAGAGATGGGTAGGCACTCCTCCCACTCCTTGATGTTCTTCTTGGTCAACACACATAGGAGAGTCCTGGCCATCGGTTTGAGGATGATATGCCGTGGAGAATAGTAGCTTGATCCCGAGCTTGGCGCATAGTGTCTTCCAAAAGTAGCTTAAGAACTTGACGTCTCGATCCGACATAATTGTCTTTGGCACGCTGTGCAACCTCAAGATTTCCCTACAAAAGAGATTGGCAACATGTGAAGCATCGACTATCTTATTGCATGTGATAAAATGAGCCATTTTAGAGAAACGGTCCACAACAACAAAAACCGAATCCTTTCCATTTTGAGTTCTAGGTAATCCAAGCACAAAATCCATGCTAATGTCTTCCCAAGGTTGATGTGGGATAGGTAAAGGCATATGTAAACCCTGAGATTGAGAGTGTGACTTAGCTTTGCAACATGTAGAGAACCGGTTGGTGAAGCGGGCAACATCGCGAAACATCTTGGCCCAATAATAGTTCTTAGAGAGCGTGGCGTAAGTCTTGTCACGTCCAAATTGTCCCATGAGTCCACCTCCATCAGCCTCTTGCAAAAGGAGCAAAGGAAGAGAGGACTTGGGAATGCATAGTTTGTTAGCTTTCATAAGATAACCATCTTTGATATAATATCGTTCCCAAGAAGTATGCATCACACACTTAGCGTAAGGAGTAGCAAAAGTCACATCACCCTCATACAAGTCTTTGATATGATCAAATCCTATGACATTCAATTCAAGTTGAGTAAGTAACATACATTTGCAGGAAAGTGCATCCGCCACCACGTTTTCTTTGCCCTTAATGTACTTAATCACATAGGGAAAAGATTCAATGAATTCACTCCATTTACAATGTCGTTTATTCAACTTGGTTTGACCTTTGAGGTATTTAAGTGTTTCATGATCAGTATGTATAACAAACTCATGCGGTCTAAGGTAATGCTCCCACACATGTAACACACGCACTAATGCAAACAATTCTTTGTCATATGGGATAGTTAAGTTGAGCACCAGAAAGTTTTTCACTAAAATAAGCAATAGCTCGTTTTTCTTGCATCAACACTCCACCAATTCCGGTACCACTCGCATCGCAATGAACCTCAAAAGTTTTGTCAAAGTTGGGTAAAGCAAGAATCGGAGCATGTGTAAGCAAAGATTTGAGCTCATCAAAAGCGGTTGATTGCAAAGGTCCCCAAACAAAAGGAGCATTCTTCTTGCTCAAAGCGTGCAAAGGAGCGGCAATAGTGCTAAAATCTTTCACAAAGCAACGATAAAAACCCGCAAGACCGAGAAAACTTCGCACATGTTGCAAATTGGTGGGTTGGGGCCAATTTTTAATTGCTTCAATTTTAGTTTCATCAACATGGACACCCTTGGAAGAGACAACAAAACCCAAGAAAACCACTTTGTCAACACCAAATGTGCACTTTTTCATGTTGGCATAAAGACTTTCCTTGCGAAGTGTTTGCAAAACAGCCCTAACATGATTAAGATGCTCTTTCATGGTTTTGCTAAACACAAGAATATCATCGAAGTAAACAACAACAAAGACTCCAATATAAGGGCGAAGTACATGATGCATGAGACGCACGAAAGTACCGGGAGCTTCCGATAAACCCATAGGCATGACTAACCATTCATATAAGCCAAATTTGGTTTTGAAAGCGGTTTCCCATTCATCACCCTCTTGTATGCGGATTTGATAATAGCCACTTTTAAGATCAATTTTTGAGAAAAAGTTGGCTCCACTAAGTTCATCAAGCATATGATCTAAGCGAGGAATGGGATGCCTATAGCAAACGGTAATAGCATTTATGGGTCTAGAATCGAATCACGAGAGAAAGCTACCATCTTGCTTGGGCACAAGAATAACGGGAACGGCACAAGGGCTCAAGCTTTCACGTACATGAATGTTGTCGATGAGTTGTTGTACTTGCCGTTGAATCTCCTTTGTCTCTTCGGGGTTGACGCAGTAAGGAGCCTTGTTCGGAAGAGGAGCTCTGGGGATGAGGTCTATTCGATGCTCAATGCCTCGAAGAGGAGGGAGACCTGGAGGTAGCTCATCTGGGAAAACATCTTGAAATTCCTGCAAAAGAGATTGAAACACCAAAGGTAGCTCGTAAGCGGTGTTAGTTTTTGGTTCTCCATCCTTGCACACAAGGACAAAGTGCATCACACTGGATGGGTTCTCACACACTTCTCTCATCTCACTTTTTGTGGCAAATAGTATGTGGTTTTTCTCTCTAAGCGAAGAGGCGCTCAAGTTTGGCTTGTAGCTCTCACTCACGTTTGGGTGGCTCACTTTCTCACTATTCTCTCCATGGTGGGTGGCTTGCTTGTCGGCTATCACTTGACTAGGAGACATAGGTCGTAGCACATATTCCTTCCCTTTAATCTTGAAGCTATAGTGATTGGTACACCCATTGTGGATAACACCACGGTCGAATTGCCATGGTCGACCAAGAAGGAGGTGGAAAACGGTCATTGGGACCACATCACACTCCAAAGTGTCCTCATATGCACCAATTTTGAAGGATACTTGGACCGTATGCTCAACTCGGATAGTGCCGGAGTCACTTAGCCATTGAACCTTCTAAGGGTGCGGATGCTTCCTCTTGACCAATTGAAGCTTGGAGCATAGTTCTTCACTCGCCAAATTGTGGCAACTACCTCCATTGATGATGACCTTGACGGACCTTCCGTTGATGCTGGCCTTGGTGTGGAAGATGTGACACCATTGGTCTTCTTCTTGGTGGTGTTGGAGCGTCAAGACCTTGGAGACTATGAGAGAGGGACTTGAATCATTGTCACAAAATACTTGGTCATCTTCATCTTCATTCAAACGCCGGTGCATGGCCACGTGCTCAATGGCTTCCATTTCTTCTTCACTCATTGAGTCATATGTGCCGTCATTGTTGAAGATCATCGTTCGCTTGTTGGTGCATTGGAAGGACTTGTGGCCTCGGCGGCCACATGTGAAGCACTTGATTGAACTTGTCTTGACGGGATCATCGGGAGGCGCCGAAGATGAAGGAGTCTTGGATTTGTAGGTGCTTGCCGGAGGACGAGTCGAGGAAGGTGCCACTTGCTTGGAACTTGACTTGTCGCTGGTACTTGGTGATGCTCGAGTTGATGTAGGAGGTGCCGAAGTCGCGGGAGCTTGAGAGTAGGAGCCGTAGGTCTTGGACGAGTACTTGGCGTATTTGAAGTGATCTTGAACTTGTCGCTCGGCCTTGGTCGCTTGATGAACTAGCTCAAGAAGGTTGGCGTGTGGTTGGAAGTCGGCGATCCGCTTGATTGGGTGGTTGAGGCCGTTCAAGAAGCATTCCATTGTTTGCTCGTCATCTTCCTTGACATTGGCTCATATCATGGCAATCTCCATTTCTTGGTAGTATTCTTCCACCGTCTTGGTGCCTTGCTTGAGGAGTTGCAACATCTTGAAAAGATCTCGAGTGTAGTGAGTAGGCACAAAGCAGGCTCTCATGACTTCCTTCATGGCTTCCCAAGTTGTGATTGGTGGTTTGCGTCTTGTATGTCGTCGCTCGATCACTTGTTCCCACCAAATGAGGACGTAGTCTTGGAACTCGAGGGAGGCCATTGCTATCTTCTTTTCTTCATCGTAGCTGTGGAGGCAAAAAATCTTGTCCACCTTCAATGGCGAAGAGAGATATTCTTCGGGATCATTGCTTCCAGAGAACTTTGGCATGGTGAACTTGAGCTTGCCGTAGCGGAGTTCTTCATCTTGATAGTGGTTCTGATACCGCTCTTGTCTTGGAAAGTCCTCAAATGCTCGTTCCTCATGATGTCGCTCTTGGCGTGGAGGAGGGTCTTGAAGCATTTGTTCCACTTGGTGTCGCTCTTGTCTTGGAGGAGGGCGAGAAATGTGCGCTTGGTTGCGCCTTTCTTGTTGTTCTTCGCGTCGGGCAGCTTCTTCTTGTATCTTGCGTCAAAGAGCTTCCTCTTGTTCTCGCACTTGGTGGTTGCAGACTTCAACGGCTCTAGTGGCCTCGCATAAGCTTGTTGTGCTTCAAGTGCTTGAGCTTCACGGTCGAGGGCTTGTGCTTCATGTTGCTCTTGTGCTTGTCGCAGTGCATCACCGTCTTGAGGGGCTTGTCATGTTGCTCTTGCTCCATTGCTCCATGAGGGACTTGGTGTCGCATCCATTCACGTGCTCGAACTCGGTCTTGTAATCCATTGCCATGGAATGGATTTTCTTGAGCTTGGTGAGCTTGATGATGATCACGTCGAGGAGGGCGAGCTCGTGGTGGACTTGCATCATAAGAGGAGTAGTCCGAAGATTGCCAACTTGTACGGTTACTTGAGTGGCGCCGTCTTGAAGAAGCCGATGAGGAAGACGGGCGTCAAATGATCATGTTGCGGAGCTCTTCCATTTGTGTGTTGAATTTTTCGTCGATGTTTTGACGAAGGTCGGAGGCGAGTTGTTTGAAGCGTTGACCCAATGCGACGTTTTCTTGATGAAGCGCTTGTTGCGCGATGAAGAAGTGGTTCTTGGAGACATATCCGGAATCATCACCTTGCTCCTCGAAAAGTGGGTTCAACGATGCACTTGGCCTATCCATCATAACCAAGTGGGGTGAGTAGGAAAGTGAGAGAACAATACCAAAGTTACCTTCTCCAAGGATTGAAGATGTAACAAGTGTCACTCAATGTAATGCCACAATAGGAGAATTGGAACCGGGTTTGTTTCTCACACCTACAAGTAAGAGGCTTATGGAGTAGCTCGGTTAGGATGGTGGCAAAAATTTCAAGCAAATGTTAGTCAAGATATCGATAAGGTTGAGAAGGTTCACAAAAATGCAAGTAAAGCAAATAGATCAAACCCAACGGTATCACTAGGTACACACGCACGGAAGATAGATGGGATCCGCACAACCAAGGGGTGAGCTCAGAATGTGCAGCCACGGAAAATGCTCTTGTTGTGCGAATGCTTGAGAGACACTAGCTCGATTGCTCAAATGGGCAAGATACGCTTGTGCACCTACCTATGAGAGAACCGTGCCATCTTCAATCCCAACTATGGTATGTATGCGATGACCAAGATGATATAGGTATGCAAATGGCTCACTCTATTGCTTACAAGCTCTTTGTTGCTCCTCTTTTTCTTAAAAGCTTTTCTTCTTCTTTTTCTTATGCTTGATGCTCTAGCCGAGTAAGATATGAGACAACTATGTATGATATGCACGGGAGAGACTTATGGCACTAAGATGATAACACGATCACTATGGGGCACAATAGCGTGGCCCGGCAATTCTCAACTTGCTAGTCTCAATGGGTAAGCGACACAAAGTGGCTCGGGCTATCAATGCAAAAGCAAGGTAGGGAGTAAGTGTCGTCGAGGTTACCGTCCTTTCTTACGGTTAGAGATGAAGATGACTCCGAGTCGATGATTGTGACGAAGATGTCACACGCTCCTAAGTAGCCGAAACACCTTAGAAAACGCAAAAGGCAACACGAAATCGGTCAAATGCGGAAGGTGGGTGTATTTGTGATGATTTTTTGGATGGGGGTTAGTGGTGGTGGTAGTGGGATGAGTGGATGGGGGATGTCAAGGGCTTCTAAACGAGCTAAAGAACACGAAAAATGGGCTTGGGAGGTGGAAGTTATGGCCAAAATGGTGTTCGTAGTGGGCTGACTTCGGGGGGTGTGGGCACCCGGGGTGTAAGTCTTGGTGCCGGGGTTCTTTGCGCGGTCTTGGTGCACAGTGGTTCGAGTCTGGGCACCCGGTGGTGGCCGATTTGGGCGGAAATTTTGGGGGAAAGGCCAAATTCGATGGATTTCGTGGTGGGAAGGGTGGGCATTGTTGGGGAGGGGCTAGATCCACTTGCCAAACATCAAATCCATGGACGAAAACAACCAAATCGCACAATATCCAACAAATTGCAAGAAAATTTTTTGGGGCTATTTTTGTGGGGATTTTCGGATTTGGCCGAAAAACAACAAAATCAAGCTAGCAAATGGGGGGATGGGACTCCAAGATGTGAATAAACCTTGCTCTGATACCAAGATGTTGTAGGGTCAATCCCTAGGAAGGACCTTTTCACACTTGGAGGGGGGGGGGGGGAAAGAAGGAAAACTCAAGAACACCAAGAACACCAAGAACAATTCTCTCAAACAAACCCAAGTATCACATCCACTAGAGTAGCACACATAAGATTCACAAGATTACAAGATCAATACAAGGAGAGTAGCACTTGGTAGATTCTTCCCACTATGTGAGGTCTTGATGATCTTCTCCAAGAGGAGGCCTTGATAATCCTATCGATTCTTCCCAAGGGAGGGGCTTGAGCTCCTAAGAGGAGGGGATACAAGGAGGAAAGGCTCACAATGTTTAGTCCAATCTTTGCTAACCCACAAATGACCTAGGTGTTCCACTTATATAGTCTAGGGACGAAATATTAGGGAGAGGGGATACAAAGGACCAAAAATTCCCTAAAAACGCGTAGCCACGGGGAAGGGTCCGGGCACCCAGGGTGGAACCGGCCGGGCACCCGGACCGGTCAGGGAGCTGCGCCCAGGCGGGGCCGGGCACCCGGAGGGGAAGGGGCCGGGCACCCATCCAGGACAGGAGCATGCGGGCGAGGGGCCGGGCACCCGAGGAGCCAAGCCCGGGCACCCGGGGTGGCTCCCAGCGGGCGGCTGGGTAAGGGTCGGGCACCCGGGGCCGGTTAGCCGGGCACCCGGGGCCTTGGGGCCGGCACCGGGGCGGCTGGGGCGTGGCCCAGGTAGAGGCCGGGCACCCGGGGCTGCCATGGCCGGGCACCCGGGATGTCGAGGTGGTTTTGCCCCTTCTCCTCCTTCTTCCTTCTTCTCGTTCTCTCCTTCCTTCTCTTCTTTCCCTTGCTTCGTTGTCACTTGAGTCTCCGTCTTCTCCTTCTCATTATCATCTTCTTGGTACCTAAGCATGCACAATGTTTCCGATGACGGTAGAATCCAACTCTCATGTGAAACCGAGCGAAACTCGAAGAGGAGAGAATCAACCTCGTTCTCAATGGCGCGTGCACGTGCTCGTGTCATTGGTCCACTTGGAGCTTGCTTTGGTGATGGAGTGTCGGTGCTAGTAGTCGAGGGATGCTCCGCATCACTTTGTATTTGATGAAATGTTGCAACGGGGCAACCCTGGACGCAAGATACATGAAACAGAAGCTGGAAGCTTCATAGCATTGTACAAATTTATCTTGCTGAGAAATTATAGTATGTACTATACTACTATGTAAAGAGTTAGATGTCGCACGGTGTCCAGAAAATATGGTGATAGTGTGAGGTGGGCCATGTAATCACTGAGCTTGCATGTTTTCACTGCTTTCGCACTCCTCAACTGTAAGAATGGAGAAAATTGCAATCTACCTCCTTTCGCCGAAAAGTGGGACATCCAGCAGACGTACCACCTCAGTAATAATGACCAATGAGCTGTGAAATCACATAGACCCAGCAGTAAGTTGGATGGACAACTGAACCATCACTCATGAATCCACTTTCTTCAATGTAGGTGCCAGAGAGAGGTCGCGTCCGCTCTGCCCTGGCATGAATGCAGCACCGATTCTGTGGAGCAGCGCTGACCGTTTTGGGTGGGAAGCGCATGCGGGCGATGGAGGGGCTTTGGGTGGGCCTGGCTAGTCAAGAGCGGGCGTGGCAGCTGTCCCAACCGGACGCCTGAAAGCGAGAGGATGCACCAACTCTCGTGACTAAATTGTACACTACACACCATCTCTCTGTAGGAGTAGGTCGATGTGTCGCTCTCTCTAACATACATGTTGTTAACACACACACACACACACACACACACACACACACACACACAGAGGTTGACAGATTCGGAATCTCGTGCGAGTGGGAAGCCACAAGAAGTGAGATAAATGGAGCACGTACAAGAAGAGAAGAGGTGACAAATATTCAATCAAATCTGGACTGAGGATTAGAGTAGTATTCCCTCCGTCTAGGAGTTAAGTCATCTTACGAAAATCATATATTCCCAAAATGTTTAGGCGTCGTCCATTAATTTCCCATCTCAATCCCCTCCTAGCCTCGTTGCTAGCGAGCGTTGTTAGTACTTACTCCGCCTTGTTATCTCCCCGGGAAACCCAATGCATGGAGCACAACTACGCATTGATCATTTAAGGAATCAAAGTCGGTTTGCATGCGAGTTTTACGTGGCCCTGCATTGGAGGAAGGACCGGTCAAGTTTCTTCTTCTCCTCCAATCTGCT
Organism: Aegilops speltoides; assembly: GCA_021437245.1. Lineage (NCBI taxonomy): Eukaryota > Viridiplantae > Streptophyta > Magnoliopsida > Poales > Poaceae > Aegilops > Aegilops speltoides. The sequence goes on from CM038142.1 coordinate 229,260,519, forward strand.
TGCACCTTGGTCCCGCTGCACCTTCTAACATGACTTATACACATAGACGGTGGGAGTAGTACAAGATACAGTGGCACACTAACTTAGGTCGAATACAAGTGCCAAAAATTATTGGAAGAGAACAAAGTTTACAAACCAAATAATTAAAATTGACTTTCTCATTTTTTTCTGAAACGGAGGCAAAAGATTTGCCTCATCCACTAAATAAGAGGTGAATAGAGTTTCACAGTTTGCGAGTGACCCTACAAATAAACGACATGACAATTACCCCCAATACACCCTAGTTTGTTAGCACCCGCAATAACCCTTAGTACATATTGTGGCACACCGACTTAGGCCAAATACAAGTGCCCAAAATATTTAATATTTTATTTTGAGACTCAAAATATTTAAATTGGAGGATGGTGCAGCCCACCTTCCCGATATTTTGACCGTGTGTGGTTCAGTTGTTGTTCACCACTTCAGAGAGTCATGTACCGGGAGGTGTGCAGCGTTAATTGCGAGTTGACTCCTTCGAGCGTTAAATTTTCTTCACGTATTAGCATTGCCCCTATTATTTTTCTTCACTACGTGAAATAAAGAGTTCCGTTTCATGCACAATTTAAAATGATTTTTATGGAGAGAAAAAGAAAACCACTCCATCTATATACGCTGCAGCCTCGGCGCTTGTTTTCTTGGGTTTTCTCTTTTCACACTCTCTCTCCACTATATATGTACAAGCTAGAGCCTCAATGCTTGTAGTTGCTCTCTTCACACTCTCTCACCCTCTGCCGATCTAAACAAGACTTCGTTAGCCACTCTCTCTCTCTCTCTCTCTCTCTCTCTCCCCTCACTACTGGTCAAAGAGCCAGCAGGATCCATCCGCCGGGAAGGGAAGGAGGCTTAACGCTATCGCTGTCGGTGAGGGAGGGAATCCACTACCGGCGCAGCTATTCTCTTTCACCCAACGGTAGCGCGGGAGGGCCTCCTACCCCTTCTTCCTCGCTGCCATACATAGTGTGGGAAGATCGGCCTCAGGCCGCCCACTGAGCCACACCCCGAGAACCTTAAGGTATGATTTACTTATTCCACATGCATTGCTCTAGCTGTGTGTCGGCTTTTTTTTGCTTCTGCACTCGAATCTAGGTGTTGGATCAAACAGGAAAGTAGTGGGTAAAGTTGTGTAGCATGAATCTAGGACGTGGTTCAAAGAGGAAAGGAAGGGGGAAAGTAGTACAGACTGGCTATCCAACACCTATGTTGGTCAAAAATGGAAAACAATGACAAACATAGCACGCACATCTATGACAAACTGATCTTTCTATTTTGGGGGACAAGGCTGTGGAGTTTGAGCAGGACTAGATTTGGTGCCCTCACATAGAGAAAGGTGTCTAAAGATGACAAAACTGGGACCAACACAAATATGCTCCTTTGTTGTTTGTTCTTTGTTGCAATAGATTGTGCATCACCCCTTTATACATCGGTAGATGCACATGTGCTGGTGCGTCTACTGTCCCATACAACTCTTTAGCTGTTGTTAATCTATGGCCTTGTTTGTTTAAAAAGTCCTAGGACTTTTTTAGTCCCAACTAAAAAGTCCCTAGTCCCTACCTGTTTGGTTCCAGGGACTAAACATGGATGAGAGGTTATTAAATGACATGCTAAAATACCATGTTACCCCTAGTAATGAACTAATAGAGAAGGTGCGATGCGGGGCAGAGGCAACTGTTGCAAAAAGTCCCAAAAAGACTCTCCCTCGGGGTCTTCTTACTTTGCCCCTATTTGGTTCATAAGTCCTAGGACTTTTTTCAGTCCCAACTAAAAAGTCGCTAGTTCCTATAAGTCCCTCATGTTTGGTTTAGATGGGACTAAAAGGGACTTATTTAAGTCCCTACACTAATAAGTCCCTCTAAACAAACACCTCCTTTAGACCCAAATGGCCACTTTTAGTCCCTAAAAGTCCCTCCTGTTTGGTTTAGATGGGACTAAAAGGGACTTTTCTTAGTCCCTACACCAAAATTTCCCTGTAAACAAAAACCCTCTAATAATGCCACTGAAAATTGAAGCAATGCCAAAATTAAAACAAAATTACATGTTTAACAAATTTATTGTTAATATAATCTGTCTGTTAATATGATTAGTGCCACTGTTTGAGAAATGCTACTGTCTTGCTTGCTTTCCCATTTAGATCAGTTAGATGGTTCTTTTTGTGGGCTTTTGTGTCATCCACCGTTATTGACTAGTACTTGTTTCCTTTGCACCTCTGTGTAAACAGGGTTATCTACTACACCTTGTTGCTATTGCGACCTTTTGTTGCACTCCACAAAAACACTTTTGTTTTAAGAGTGTTTTGTGCAGTTCAACCAAAATGTAACACCGACAATGTTGCTTGATTGCTTGATCTTATTGGAACTGCACAAGAGGAGACCTGACTTCCTATCCTTGTTGGCAATTTTTTTCAGATCTTCTTCTTGTGAGTTTTTTGAATTCCGCGTCATGAGTGGTCAGTACTAGCCTTCTTTCACATGATTGTGTAGTGTGCTTTCATATGTTGTGCTACTTATAAGGTAATGTTGCTTGATTTTAGTGAACTACACAAATGGAGACAAGACTTCCAATCTGTATGTGCACCGTAATATCCCATTGAGGTAAGATAATGATATTTCGCAACTGTTGGCCTATATTTTGCTACTATCATTAGATAATTAATGTTGTTTTTTTAGTTCTATACTTGTGCTCCCTAATTGACATGCCAAATCATACATTGAAGGTGAAGCTTGTCTGTTATTGAACCAAGTGATGAAGGGGAAGAAAAATCTGAATAAAAACAAAAATCAATGCTATAATGAAGAACTGGAACTATGATGACACAAGTAATGATCTAGTTTTGCATCTTAATTTATTGCTATGGCTGGAACGAGCAATTGTTTTGCCACTGATTTGAGGCCACGCTTAATGTAATATGTAATTATCTCTACTTGTGCAAACAGGGATCTTCTTAGAAGATCACATTTATTTTAGTGGAACTGCCAAACAAGATGTTGCAAACATTGAACTAATCGAGGATTATATAGTAAGCATGGCAACCATAGTAGATAACAACAGATGGTTCCGGAGAAGCGCTTCATCTGTATGCTCTACACAATAAGCCTCCTGACAAAGGTTGGTACCAACCCACGGATTTCATCCATATGATTCAGCTTTGTCATCTCTATTGGTGTTGTGCTACTATTTAGCAACTGTCATGAAGTGCTTGATTTGTGTTGTTTTAAATAATTCCTTTCCTTTTTTTGAGCATTGCGCAATAGGATCATCCACCTCTTAAGAAGAATATGGTGAACGTGAAGTGCCTGGTCCCGATTATGCCAGGATGAAGAAGCCAAGCATCTCTTCTTATCAGAAGGGAGCAGTTCAAGGATGGTTTTATTGCCCACAAGAACAAACTAACTTCAGCTTAGAAGCATTCACGGATCTCCATCTTTGTTGCTGTGATGGCCAATACAATGTTGTTTTAGGATTCCTTCCGGTGAGTTCCATTTATTTAAATGTGTGCTCTGCATGGGTCATGTAGGTTGCCTATTTAAACTGTCAATTCATAGTACAGTTTGCTTTATACTAACACTTTTTTGTATTTATGCAAACAGGGGTGCTCAGCTTGATTTCAATGGGAACTGCACAAAATGTTCAGGAATACATCGAATATTCTCGAATCATTCATTTCCACCGCAAGAAAGGAGGTGCCGATATGTTCAAAGCATTGCAACATATAAAGGTGAAATTATACAAGCTACGCGTGAATTTGGTTGATTTTGGTGGAACTGCACAAAAAGAACAGCTGGTTTATTTAGTACGAGGTGCCATGTCAATGTCCGAACTAATGGCAAACCCTGCCCATTCCACAATCGTAGGCATTGGATATTTTGGAATGGGAAAACCTTGTCAAAGTTTGCTCATTGATGTACGCAAAACAACACGCATTTGACATTTTCAAATGCGAAAAACCGTGTCAAATTTTGCTCATTGATGTTCGCAAGAAGACATGCGTTTCATATTTTCGAATGGGCGTCCTTTGTTGTCAGCAACATCAATCGATTTTTCTTTATTCTTTAGTTGTGAAGTAAATATTGGATCTGACATGTGAATCACTCAGATGCATAATCATTGGTTGTTTTGAATGCTCTATGAATTGCCAGGCCTATGTGTTTGATTGCAATGTACAGGAACGCTAAAAAGCTGCTCAAACTTTTTGCACTCCCTCTGTTCCTTTTTACTTCTCATATTAGATTTTTTTCAAGTCGATTTTACATTGTGAATGTTGATACTTTTTTCTATAAGATTGGTCAAAGTAGAGATACTTTGACTTTAGACAAAACTTATATGCAGACTAAAAAGGACAGGAGGGAGTACGTATGAAACTGTTGCAAATGAGGTGATCACCCTTGGAATAATGATAGTACATATTGTTTTGCATGTTCATCCATTGCCAGTGATACAAGAATTCGAAATAATCAAACTAAATTCATTCATACATAGCCGGATTTCGTATAAACATTCCGAATTTCATTACATTTCATATATCCTTCGACTAAAAAGGGGTGTGCTGGAGGTATAATTAATTAACATAATCTATGATCTCCGGCGCCCATTTCTCGTGCCTGGCTGGCTGAGCCGAACACAAGCTTATTTTCCAGCACACGCCACCAAGAAGCTAATTGGCCATCAATGCTCAAGCTGCCTAGCTTGGCTTCAATCGGAGGGTAGCAGCGGTGGCCTTACTTGGACCCGAGCGGGGGCGACCTACTGTGTTCTACTCTTCCTCGTTTTTTGTGTGGTGCGGCCTTGTTGGCAGCGGGGCGGGGCCTCGACGGAGTCGGCGATGTCCTCTGTCTTGTTGCCGGTGGGGCAGCGCCTCAACAGAGTGGGGGAAATCCTCCCCCTCATTGCTGGCAGGGCCGGACCTCGGCGGAGCCGGAGATGTCCTCTGCCTCGTTGTTGGTAGGGCTGGGCCTCAGCAGAGCAGGGCCTGGCCAAAGTCGGCGAAGTCCTCTGCCTCGGTGCCGGCGGGGCGGAGCCTCGGCAGAGCCGGCATTGTCCTCCGCCTCGTCGTCGGTCTCTCCAAACAACGCCTCACCCGCTTCATTGTCCTCTTTGTAGGTGGCGCAACATCCGCCACCCGCATGCGGTACCGCCAGCGTGCGAGGCAGCTCTCGTGGGTGAAGAGGTACGACTTGAGCAGTGCTTCTTTCTCCGCTCGCTCCACGGTGATCTGCTCCTCTGCCTACAGGTGCTCCTCGAAGAGATGGTGGTTCTAGGCGGCATCTACCTGCGCCTCCCATAACTACTCCTCATGCTTCTGCCTTACCGTGTCCATGTACTGGGCACGGGCCTCGCCGATGGTCATGGTGCAATGCACCGGCGAGGATGGCGTGGAGGTTAGAGCCGGATCATCGACTACCACATTCTCCATTGGGACGTCGTCGTCCTCCAGCTGCCTACCGGCCAGCCAGTCGGCATCAATGGTTGCCATATCCTTCTGGTCCCTCGTCCACCTGTCCCAAAGAGCGCTGGAGCGCTAGGAAGCCATGATGTGCAGTAGTGGTGTGGAAAGGAGAAAGGGAAAGGAGGCGGATGACTGCAGCTATGGCCGGCGAATCAATTTATATAACAATGGTGGGATGCAGAGGGACAGACGGGTGGCGCCGTAGTAGCCACCTCAGCAGCCGCATATCATTAATGTGGGCGGTAGACGGACGAACCGATGACACTCGTGTCGTTTGAACGCGGACCAATCGCCTACACAGGGAAGCGGTGCTGGTGGCGCTGACAGTCTCGGGTGGAAAGAGCGCGCGAGCAAGGGAGGCGGTTTGGGTGGGCCTGGGCGGTCAGACTCGTGCTTGGTAGTGGTCCACGCGTCTAGCAGTCGGACATGCTGGCTCGCGAGCAAGCTCGCCGAGCTGAGCGACGACAATCAGACGATGGGCATGGCTTCCGATCAGGAGCTGGCGGCACCACCCAAGCCGTTTCATGTCGTGTTCAGCATTGAGCAGGTGTGGCCGCACTTTGATGCCCTAATGCTGGAAGAGCTAGCAGCAGAGGAGGACCTGTGTTGCAACCTCCGTCTCCTCAACGAGCACCGGCTCGTGGAAGGACGAATCGTCGGCGAACAAACAAACGACAATGTTGTCGCAGACATGTGGCCCTATGATCTTCGCTTCCTGAATGAGCAGCAGGCGCTATATCAGGCCATCCATAGGGCCCACGAGGCCCTCTCCATCGCCCTTCGAGTTGTTGCGCTCGCCGTGGCACCGCTATCTCACATTGTCAACATGGTCAACGAAATATAGGAATCAGGAGATGACTTTAATTGGAGAGGATGACAGTGGATCCCACCAGGGCCATAGCCGCACATACGCAAGTGCCTCCTAATTAGTATATACAACTATAAATTTTTTGCTTCCTCCGGGTTTCCTGACATCACGGTCCCACAGCATTGTCAACCTGTATAGTCAATAAACGAGAGAATTGCACAAGGAGCGGCCGACAGCTGGGACTAAGCAGCTCAACCAGTATTTCTATTTTTGAGGTGTGAGCAGGGTTTTTCTTGAGTGATGTTTTTGTCATTGTTTAGAGGAGCAAGGTATCAACTGGGCAGGCTATGGCCCGTCTGGCCCAGGCTATTATTTTATGTCGACCAAATATCCAGCCCAGATATTAATATTTAAATGTGAAAATGGATAGCCCAGCTATTTTTTTTGTGGAATACCCAACCCAGGTGAACTTGTTATTCTCCGGGCTGCATTAGACTTGCCAAGAAAATGGGCTTTAAGAAATAATAAATGGGTTGTAATTAAAAAAGGTTTGTACATATAAAAAACGCACCGAACAGGTACATTTTTTTATTCTTCTCAAAAAAGGTAAATTTTTTAATTTCATTACTTGTTGCACGTGCAAAACTTCGTTCGATTTTTGACTAATACAAATTTATTTTGAAATTTTATTTAATCTGACTCTAAATTTTGGGTTAAAAATATATCGATCCCATCCAAATGTTGGAAATTTTGTTGATTTTTTTGAGCGGTTGGCTGAAATTATTAACAAAGTCCTGGCTAGAAAATGGGCTGTAATTTTAACAAACAGTAAATTGGCTGAGTAAATTCAATTATAATTAAAAATACAAGTCACAAATGGGCTATATGTTCTCTGCCACAGATGTGATGGTCACTTGTGGGCCTACTAAGTTGATGCGTACGCAAGGCTTTGTCAACTTATAGTGAACACACATCCCTAAAAAAACTTATAGTCAACACACGATTCTATTAGCAGTGGTTGTTGGATGTCCATCTAATGGCTGTGGTGCTTCTTAAATCTCGGATATTCATGTTTCAGCCGCCCAAACAACCACCGACGGTACCGCCTGCTACCGCCTCCCGTGGCCGACCGTGCTGCTTCTTCAACCTCTGTTCTTGCTCCTGTCTCCAGTGAGCAGAAGTGTTGCCGCGCACCTGAACTAGTCAAGTTTCCCACTCCTCTCCATCTGCGACTCCGCTGCCGCGTCTTCCTCATTTCCGGGTTGCTCCACTCTGGGGCCTCACTGTCGTCCATCGGCCTTGGTGCGCTTGGCACGGTGTGGTCAACGTGGTCAACAAACGAGAGTCATCGGAAGATGACTATACGTGAGAGGCTGACATGCCAAAAAATACGGCCACGTAAGAACATATGAGCAGGGTTTCGAAACGCGTACTCGCGCATAGGGATGGCCAGAACTCGTGTACATGGAGAGACAATGGATGGCAGCGACATTGTCCTGTTCATCTTCAGCTAACCGGCTGGGTCAGAACGGAGGAAACAACATCATGTCCTCCGGGGGCCAAGTGACTGGGTCGGAACGTGTCTTGTTCATCAGGAGGCAACATACTGGGTCGGAATGCGTCGTGTGTTCATCGGGAGCCAATCGGCTTGGATAGAACAGCCGAAACGAGGCCTAGCGTACCGCAGAACGGAAGAAACGACCTTCTATTCGACCGCCTACAGTCGAAACGTGATCCTGTTCACCAGGAGGGGTGTGGCGTACCGCAAAACATAGGAACAAGACTTCTCTTTGAAACGAGGTCCTGTTGATCGGCAGGGGTTTGGCGTACTGCAAAATGGAGGAAACTGACTTCTCTTCGACCTCCTATGGTCCAGACGGGGGTCCTGTTCATCGGGTGGGGTGTGGCGTACCGCAAAACGGGACTCCATGGGGCTACTATTCATCCACCGTCGACTTCCTCCATCCTCCACCTGCTACTGTTCATCCACCATCGACTTCCTCTAGCCTCCACCGGCAACTGTTCATCCAGCCCACCATGGGGTCCTGTTCATCCAGCCTCCACCGGCTACTATTCAACTAGCCCTCCACGAGGTCTTGTTCAACCAGCCCTCCACATACGGGGTGCCTCCACCAGCTACTGTTCATCCACCACACCTCCTCCATCGAGGTCCTATTCATCCAGCGGCAATGGCCTCTACTACCGCGTGATCCTCTTCATTAACCCCCACTGGGAACTGTTCATCAAGAGGCAGCTTCGATCGGCTTTAGTTAGCAGTAGTAGCAAAGGAATCACTCGGGTTCATTTAACAGCAAGGGATCTATCGGGGTTCAGTAACGTAGCTAGAGCAATAGCTCGGGTTCAGTTAGAGCCAACGCCTCGCTCGAGTTCAGTTAGAGAGCAACACCTCGCACGCACGTGCATACGTGTATGAGAGAAATGCACAAACCTCCGTCGAGCCCTCGGCCCCAACCACCCACCGTAACCGGGAAGTCCTTGAAATTTTCCTCGCGCTCCCTTCTACGACGATATTTTCCGTCATGGACGGCCCAAAGAATGTCATGTATGTGCGTCTCCGGCCTGCCCAGGACCAAAAGCCCATTTTCCGTCATGATCTTTTGTCATAGAAGTAGCAGCCCACCACATCTATGATGATACCGGGTTTTTTCATAATTATCGTCATAGAAGTGTCATAAGTATGACATAATTTTTTTTCTTTCGACCCAAAATGTCACGGATGTGTCTTTTTCTGTAGTGCCAAGCTCTTCAGACAATCCCTTTATCATGGCCATTTTGGTCTGGGGGCTCGATATCCTCAGCGCTTTCCCCCGAGCAATCAGAGGATTTGAATTCTTGTTCGTTGTCGTCGATAAGTTTACAAAGTGGCGGAAAGTGACTCTTGTGAGAAAGGAGCATCAGCTATCAAGTTCTTGAAAGAACTGGTGTGTCGTTTCGGAGTTCCAGGAAGAATCATCACAGACAACGGCACCCAGTTCATGAGCCGCGCCTTCATGCAATATGTTTGCACGCTCGAAAGCAAGGTATCATTTGCCTTTGTTGCACATCCCAGAAGCAATGGGCAAGCTGAGAGGGCGAACGCTGAAGTGCTGCAGGCACTCAAAATAAGAACCTTTGTTACGCTAAGCACGGCGGGCGGTGGGTCGATGAGCTGCCGGTAATCCTTTGGTCCCTCAAAACGACACCAAATCGAGCTACCGATCAGACTCCCTTTTTTTGAGGGTTAAGACAGCACAATCCCTTTTCCCTGGTCTATGGGGTAGAAGCAATTATCCCCAGGGAACTCATTTATGGGTCACCTCGAGTGCTTACCTATGATGAAGTAGCACAAGATCAGCACCGACATGATGATGTTGTTCTACTCGAGGAGAACCATCTACGGGCTACTACGCGCGATGCATGCTATTAGCAAGCCCTGTGCCGCTACCATAGCCACAGGGTTCATGCCTGGTATTTTGAGGATGGCAACCTTGTCCTTAGGCGCGTTTAGTCAGCCAAGGGTACAAACAAGTTGACGCCGAAGTGGGAAGGCCCTTACTGGGTAGTACGAGTCACCAGACCTGGCGCAGTCCGTCTGGAGACCCGAGATGGCATTCAATTACAAAACTCATGGAAATTGAGCATCTCCGCAAAGTTCTACCCGTAAGGTGCGACTGTCGGGCCCTGCCCGGCACCACCTATTTGTACATGCCTTGCCTCAGCTGCATGTAACCCCTTATACAAAGCCAGTGCAATGACCCTGTGCAGCAGAGAAATACACAAAGCACTTGGGGGCCCGCGACCAAGTTGCATGCACACATAAGCATCCCAAGAGCATTAGCATAAGCATTTCACGAGCATCTGCATATGCATATAGATAGGATCGCATTTTGCATCATTCTCATCTGCATAAAGCTGCAGGTTCCTGCCGTGGACTTGGTTTCTACAAGGAGATGAGAAGATGGACTGGCACTGCGATCCCCGTCAAGCCAAATAGATAAGTTCTACCTCTCGTCCACAAGTGTTCTATAAGCTCACACTTGTGCATGAGAAAACTTCTCCACTCTTTGAAGCTTAGGTGGTCCCACTTTTGGCTAGAACGCTGCTTCATCCTAGGTGGTCCGAGTGCCCTTTGCTGAGAAAGAGCTGGCGGGGGGCTGGTCCCTTTATTTTTACCCGGTAGACTCCGGTACCCGACAAAATGGGTACCAGCAGGATAGTCTGTCGGGGAAGGCTCGTTTACTTAACTAAAGAGGCCATCCCACCTCTACATGGACATACACATGCACGAGTTCCCGGCAAGGCTCATCTTTTTCATTAATATGCTGATTATACAGGTAAAAGCCTTACAGAACACATACATGGACTTGAGAGATTACATTATTTGAACTAAAATTTGGCAAGTGCCTACAAGTTTAATTTTGAAAAGATAAGTGTCCCGTGATCTCCTCTTTTCGTTTTCCCTCCTCCAGGCACTGGGGTGGAAGGAGGAAAATACGAGAAAAGCACCCGAGCAGGAACCTCTCCCGGTCCGGTCACAGCCTGCCCAGAGTAGCCAGACGAGACCGAGACTGGCCAAGGTGTGGAGTAGAAGCATAGGAGCAAGGCGGTGGTCCTCTGGTCGCCATCTCCAGAACCAGCATGAAGCCCTGGCTTGAGTCCTGATGGGTCATCCATTGAGGCTCAGCCAGGAAGACCACTGGAGAAGGGGGGAAGGCACCAATGGAAGATCCCTCCCCTGCTATAGCCCAAAGAGGCCGGTGATGATGGTGCTGGGGAGGGAAGGGACTGTCGGAAGATGAGGCGACAGGTCGCCGGTCGAAGGTGAAGGCATCCACGCCATCATACTCCAACCTGGCCCTCCACCACCCACTTCCTCCGTCTTCCCTTGTTTTCTCTCCATCATCACCACTCCCGAAGAGTGCTAGGACTCCAGCCCAGCGTCCCCTCTGGAGAGACAGCGAGCGATCAAGAAGACCAGAGGGCTCGAGACGCACCGCACCCCACCATGGCGGGCAGGAAGGCGCCTTCTTCATCAACATCAACACCAGTTCCAAGGAGAGGGCCAATACTAGGATTTATAATGATCCCAAGCCCCTCACCTTGGACTTGGACAAGGCCCACTCCCCAAGTGCCAGCACCATTGCTTCGCATCATCAGCTCCAAGTTAAATCCCGGGGACCGGCCCTGGGCTCTCCCTTCGAGCATGCTCAAGACGAATCAAGGCGAAGGAGGAGAAGGATGTGGATGAATGGCTCCACTCTTCCCCCGTTCCTCCCTTTATAGGCAAGTGGGGGACTGGGGGCTGATTCCACGGTGGGTAACCACCGCCCTCCTCCACCAATTCCAGAAGATCGGGGCCCCACCATAATGCTCTCCCACACCACGCACCTCCGCTACCTACCCCGCGCGATGCATGCAACATACGTGGCTAAGGAGATGGGCATGGTGGGAAGAGTGAATTGGCAATTTCTACCCCGTGCATTAAAGTCATTCACGGGCCATTACAAGAACGGCACCACCACTATTGGCTTTACATGGCGTGCGGGGAAACTGGAAATTGGCCTGGACTCAAGATTAATGAAGAACAAAGAAGACACGAACGGGATAGCCTCTTCAGCGCCTCTGCATGTGCACTTATTAGGGCCTACCCCGACGATGCCCGGCAGCGCGGTCGGGGCAGACCCGGGGGCTTCTGTCGGTGTAATAGACCCTGGGTGTAACACCCCGGATGTAACTTTCCATCTTTGTAACTCCAACTCTTGCCATTTTCGGCGATGTGCTATGATATTTTCCCTCCGTGGTTGGGTTTTTGTCTTTTGTTTTGAATTTTGTTCATGTCATGCATCTCATATCATGTCATCATGTGCATCTCAGTTGCATACGTGTTCACCTCATGCATCCGAGCATTTTCCCCGTTGTCCGTTTTGCATTCCGACGCTCCCACATGCTCCGGCGCACCCCTCTTGTCTCTTTTTCGTGAGCGGGTGTTAAACGTTCTCGGAATGGACCAAGGCTTGCCAAATGGCCTTGGTACACCACCGGAAGACCACCTGTCAAGTTTCGTGCCATTTGGAGGTCGTTTGATACTCCAGCGGTTAACCGGGTAACCGCGAAGGTCTCTTTTGAGTTGCAGCCCAACACCCCTCCAAAACAGCCCAATAACCCATCTAAGTCACTTCCGTGCTCTCCTTCGTCGGATCACGATCGTGTAGGCAAAAACCTCACTCCATTTGGAGCCTCCTAGCTCCCTCTACCTATAAAAACACCCATCCTCCCGAAATTTCGGGTCATTCCACCCCAAACCCTAGCCCCGCTCCTCTCCGCGCCGCAGGACACGTCCGGTCCGGCCGGACAACAGCCGCCGCCGCCTCCCTGGCCAACCGCAGCATGCCACGTGGGTGAGCCCACGCCCACATCGCCGCTGCCCATGAGCCCGCCTGGCCCCCGAGGCCCATCGCTGCCGCCGCGCCTCCTCCTCCGGCTGCCGCCCTTAGCGCCGCCCGCTCGACGAGGCTCCTCGCTGGCGCCGCCTGTGCAGGCGCCGCTGCCGAAGCGCCTTGATCGCTGCTGTTACATACCCGCCGCAGCGTCGCCGTCCCCCGCGCCGCCCTCCGCCGCTGTCCTTTTCTGGCATTAATTTTGTTGCATGTTCATCGCACCACAACTTTGCACCCGTGGCTCTGTTTTGGGCGTGTAGCATACCGAATTGTTCGCCTCGATGAGTACATCATTTTATCTCATTGCATCATTTTCATTTGAGCCCATCTTGATGCCCGAAATGCTGTTGGAAGAGGGCTATGTGATGTTAGTTCCAGATTCTTATCAGAACATGCACTTTTGTCATTTTTGCCATGATTGATATGTGCATCTTATGAACTTGAGCCCTACAGGTGTTTTGTTCTATGCCATGACATCTTTACAGGGGTGTATGCCATGTATTTTTGTGATCTCTGTGGTGACTAGCACAAGCATGCAAACTAGGCTTCGTGATGTTGCTGGTTTCAGTCCCTGTTCTGCTGTTATTTTTATGACATGTAAACTTGATGCTACAGAGAGATCCATGCATATTTTGAGATACTTCAGTAAGGAAGTTTTGAACATATGGTTATGATCTATCAATTCATGCCCCTGTTCGCAATTATGGAGTAGTCTAGCCTGTCATTCTCTTGCTCTACTTTTGCTATAAAATGTTTCCTGGCAGATTGTTTACATGATATTCAATTTTTCCAAGGTTGTTGTAGTTGATCCGTGTATGCTACGATGTTGTTCTTTCCATGTATAGCTTCTATTCCATGTCTTCTTGATGGATGTATGCTTAGTTTATCATGAAATGCTCTGTAGTGAGTGCATCGAGCTCACGAAGGTGCCTTCGTAATGTCACAATGCCATGCCCGCTTCTTTGAATCATAACTAAACTTGCTATGTTTACATGCATGCCATCATTTCTTCTGATCCTTTTTGGCTCATTGTCATTAAGGTAATTTTGTTCTATGCTTTGAGTAGAATCATGTCATGCCTTGTTTTTCTATTATAAGTTCCTGTAGCATGTTGATTACTTGCTCTGAACATTCTACCTGATGCTGTTTATGCCATGTCCAACCTGATATCTTTTGCACTTTTCCCATGCTTGTTTGAACCTGTTATGATGTGATTTAGCCGTAGCTCAGTGTTCCTCTTTTGTTAAGCATCTCCAGTAGATCACTTTCATATGCTTTGTTGTTATGTTGGGGTGCTGTAGCATAGTTTCTTGATGTATTCTAAGTGCTATCATGCTGTTAACCGCAGATTTGTGTCATTCTTGTTTTGCTTGCCATTTGCAAACCGTGCATCTGTTTCCGGTGATCTTTATACCGATTTCAACCGAAATAACCTCATCTTTCCAGCGGCATACTTGGTTTGCCAAGTTGATGCCTTGTTCATCATTTTCCCTTCCGGAGCCCGCATATGCATTGCATATCACATCTCGCATATCATGTCATGTATTGCATCATATTGCTTGTGCATTGATCCATGTTTGATTGTGGTTCCATTGCTTGTGTTCTTGCTTTGGGTAGAGCCGGGAGACGAGTACGTGCACGAGGAACCTCTTGAGAACGCTTACGAGGATTAAGCTTTCGACAACTCTGAGAACCTTGTAGGCAAGATGACCATACCCTCGAAATCACTTCTATCTTTGCTTGCTAGATGCTCGTTCTTTTGCTATGTCTATGCTACGTTACCTACCACTTGCTATATCATGCCACCCATATTGCCATGTCAACCTCTAACCATCCTTTCCTAGCAAACCATTGTTTGGCTATGTTACCGCTTTGCTCAGCCCCTCTTATAGCGTTGCTAGTTGCAGGTGAAGATGAAGTTTGTTCCTTGTTGGAGCATGGATACTTTGGGATATCACAATATCTCTTGTTTAAATTATGCACCTATATACTTGGTAAAGGGTGTAAGGCTCGGCCTTATGCCTGGTGTTTTGTTCCACTCTTGCCACCCTAGTTTCCGTCATACCGTGTTATGTTCCTTGATTTTATGCTCCTTCTGCGGTTGGGTGATTTATGGGACCCCCTTGATGGTTCGCTTTGAATAAAACTCTTCCAGCAAGGCCCAAACTTGGTTCTACCATTTGCCACCTAAGCCTTTTTCCCTTGGATTTTCGCGAGCCCGAGGGTCATCTTTATTTACCCCCCCGGGCCAGTGCTCCTTCGAGTGTTGGTCCAACCTGAGCGATGTCCGGCGCCCCTTGGGCAACCAGGGTCTATGCCAACCCGACGTCTGGCTCATCCGGTGTGCCCTGAGAATGAGATATGTGCAGCTCCTATCGGGATTTGTTGGCACAGCGGGTGGTCTTGCTGGTTTTGTTTTACCATTGTCGAAATGTCTTGCGAACCGGGATTCCGAGACTGATCGGGTCTTCTCGGGAGAAGGTATATCCTTCGTTGACCGTGAGAGCTTATGATGGGCTAAGTTGGGACACCCCTGCAGGGTATTATCTTTCGAAAGCTCTGCCCGTGGTTATGAGGCAGATGGGAATTTGTTAATGTCCAGTTGTAGATAACTTGACACTTCACTTCGTTAAAATACATCAACCACGTGTGTAACCGTGATGGTCGCTTCTCGGCGGAGTCCGGGAAGTGAACACGGTGTTGGAGTTATGTTTGACATAGGTTGCTCTAGGATCACTTCTTGATCGCTTCTAGATTCACGACCGTGCCTTGCTTCTCTTCTCGCTCTCTCTTGCGTATGTTAGCCACCATATATGCTAGTCCCTTGCTGCAGCTCCACCTCATTACACCACCCTTCCCATAAGCTTAAATAGTCTTGATCTCGCGGGTGTGAGATTGCTGAGTCCCCGTGACTCACAGATTCTACCAAAACAGTTGCAGGTGCCAATGATGCTAGTGCAGATGACGCAACCGAGCTCAAGTGGGAGTTCGACGAGGAACGTGGTCGTTACTATGTTCCGTTTCCAGACGATCAGTAGTGGAGCCCAGTTGGGACGATCGGGGATCAGTGTAGCATTTGGGGTAGTCTTCTTTTATTTTGGTTCCGTAGTCGGACCTTGAGTGTAATCTCGATGATGGATGTTTATTTATGTATTGTGTGAAGTGGCGACTGTAAGCCAACTATGTATCTCTTTCCCTTATGTATTACATGGGTTGTGTGAAGATTACCTCACTTGCAACATTGCTTTCAATGCGGTTATGCCTCTAAGTCGTGCTTCGACACGTGGGAGATATAGCCGCATCAAGGGCGTTACAAGTTGGTAATCAGAGCCATCCCTGACTTAGGAGCCCCCCTGCTTGATTGTTTGTTGGCATTGTTGAGTCTAGAACAAAAATGTTTTGAGTCTTAGGATTATATATATCAGAGAGTAGGATTCTTTTTACTCCTTAGTCCCTTCGTCGCTCTGGTGAGGTCTCCTGACGTAGATGTTTTGACTCTTCTCTCCTCAAATTTCACTAAAAAATTTTAGGATCTCGCGGGTATCTTGGAATCGTTCCGATGGTTTTGTGACGAGAACATTGTTCTTGGTGCCTCCTGACATTTAGGGGTTGTGGCAGTGTCCCGGGGAGTTGAGCTCCGAGGTGTTGTCGTCACAATTTTATTGTTGCAGTTCTGGAATACCTGAGTTTTGCCGACATCGAAAATCTCTTTTATGCAGTTGTTGGTGAGATAACCTCGACGTCACCCAGTACTGGGGTGTTCGGGAGTATTGCCATGACTCGTATAACGGATGCTTTTCGAAGGTTGAGGTACACGATTTCCGAAGGTTTCTTGGTTATGTGTTGACGGATGGATACAGCTGGATGTAGGGATTGTTAGTTTGGGTGAGATATATTGCTTCCCCTGTATCCCCAACACCTGATTGCATAACCGGAAAGTTTCGGGAGTTTATAGGTGGGTGAGGGAGTCCTGGACTAGGGGGTGTCCGGATAGCCGGACTATCGATATCCGCCGGACTCCCAGACTACGAAGATAGAAGATTGAAGACTCCGGCTCGTGTCCGGAAGGTACTTTACTTGGCGTGGAAGGCAAGCTTGGCAATACGGATATGTAGATCTCCTACCATTGTAACCGACTCTGTGTAACCCTAGCCTCTCCGGTGTCTATATAAACCGGAGGGCTTTAGTCCGTGGACACAACATTACATCTCAACAATCATACCATAGGCTAGCTTATAGGGTTTAGCCTCATTGATCTCGTGGTAGATCTACTCTTGTACTACCCATATCATCAATATTAATCAAGCAGGGCGTGGGGATTACCTCCATCGAGAGGGCTGAACTCAGGTAAAACATTGTGTCCCTCGCCTCCTGTTACCATCCGCCTAGACGCACAGTTCGGGACCCCCTACCCGAGATCCGCCGGTTTTGACACCGACATTGGTGCTTTCATTGAGAGTTCCTCTGTGTCATCACCAATAGGCTCGATGGCATCTTCAACCTCCAACGCTGTCCAGGGTGAGACTTTTCTCCCTGGACAGATCTTCGTATTCGGCGGCTTTGTACTGCGGGCCAATTCTCTTGGCCATCCGAGCAGATCGAAGGCTACGCCCGCCGTCGAGTCGATTCGAAGCCTAAACTTCACGGCCGATGACCACGGAGACTTGATCTTCGACGGACTCGAGCCCTGACCAAAGCGCGCCGCCAAGATCGCGACGACGGGCACGATCTAGCTCTGCCACGGACAAGGCTTTGGTGGTCAGACTTAAATCCGCCTCGGCTACTTACCCGAGCCGATTGCCCATGACGAGGGTCGGTGGATAGACGCCGCCGGGGGCGCCAAAGATCTGGCGATGGAGCCGAATACCAATTTTGTCCCTTGCGAAACTCATGATCCCGAGGCGCCGGACTCCTCGCGGACTCGAGCCTCCCACGCCCGCCAATTAAGCGATTAGGCGCCCGCATGGAATTCACCGCGCGGACATCTTTCAACACTCGCCTTTTGGCGATATCTTGAATTCTCTGAAGCATCTCTCGCTATCAGAGAATCTGGCCGGACTATGGCGGGGCGGTTGGAGTTCGGAAGACGAAGAAATTCGGAGCCCACCCACCACCCACTTTGTAGCCACTGTCGAGGATCTAACCGACATGCTAGACTACGACTCCGAGGACATCGACGCTATGGACGATGATGCCGGAGACGATCAGGACCCAGCGCCCACGGGACACTGGAAGGCCACCTCGTCATACGACGTCTACATGGTGGATACCCCGAAAGAAGGGGATGGCGAAAAAGCAGCGGAGGAAGATTCTTTGAAGAAGCAGCCTAAACGCCGGCGTCAGCGGCGCCGCTCTAAATCCCGCCACAACAAGAATGGAGAATCCGGCACGGGAGACAATAATACTCCGGAGAGTGCCGAAGACGATCCCCTCCTGCAAGACTCAGCGCAGGAGGACGCAGAAGCAAGCCCTCACGATAGGGCGGCAGACGAAGGGGTTGAGGACGATAACTATATGCCTCCCTCCGAAGACGAAGCGAGCCTCAACGATGACGAATTTGTCATACCCGAGGATCCCGTCGAACAAGAGCGCTTCAGACGCAGGCTCATAGCCACGGCAAATAGCCTAAAGAAAAAGCAGCAACACCTTCAAGCTGATCGAGATCTGCTAGCCGATCGATGGACCGAGGTCCTCGCGGCCGAAGAGTATAAACTCGAACTCCCCTCCAAAAGTTACCCAAGACGCAAGCTGCTCCCCCGATTAGAGGAGGAAGCATACATACCTTTATCACCAGCGCACGACATGGCTGACCGACCGCCCCGCGGTCGCGACAGAGAGGCATTCAAGGCCCCAGCCAAGACCGTACCCCGACATCGATCCAGGAGTACGAAGCCAAAAGGGAACGTGCCGGACTTGCGAGACATCTTGGAGGAGAAAGCAAGGCAATCCAGATCCATCTATGGATCACGTGGGCGCCCTACGATCCACGACGAATACCGTCGCGCCGGACATAACACCGGCCGAGCCGAACACAGCAGACAGCGCTCCCTCGAGCTGCGTCGCGATATTGCTCAATACAGGGGCGCCACACACCCGTTATGCTTCACTGATGAAGTAATGGATCACCAGATCCCCGAAGGGTTCAAACCCGTGAACATCGAATCTTACGATGGTACAACAGACCCCGTGGTGTGGATCGAAGATTATCTTCTCCACATCCATATGGCCCGCGGCGACGATCTGCACGCCATCAAATATCTCCCTCAAGCTTAAAGGACCAGCTCGGCATCGCTTAACAGCCTGCCCGCAGAGTCGATTGGGTGTTGGGAAGACTCGAGGCCGCGTTCCTTGATAACTTCCAAGGTACATACGTGCGACCACCAGTCCCCGACGACCTAAGCCATATTATTCAGCAGCCAGACGAATCGGCCAGACAGTTATGGACGCGGTTCTTGACGAAGAAAAATCAAATCGTCGACTGTCCGGATGCGGAGGCCCTCGCAGCCTTCAAACACAACATCCGGGACGAATGGCTAGCCCGCACAGGGCAGGAGAAGCCGAAATCCATGGCAGCCCTCACATCATTAATGACCTGCTTTTGCGCGGGAGAGGATAGCTGGCTAGCCCGCAGCAATAATCTCCGCAAAAATTCTGGCAGCCCGGACTCCAAGGACAATCACGGCAGGTCGCGTCGAATCAAAAACAAACGTCGTACTAACAGCGACGACAAAGAGGATACGCCAGTCAATGCCGGATTCCGAGGCTCCAAACCCGGTCAACGGAAGAAGCCATTCAAAAGAACAACTCCGGGCCCGTCCAATCTGGACAGAATACTCGACCGCTCATGCCAGATACATGGCACCCCCGAAAAGCCATCTAATCACACCAATAGAGATTGTTGGGTGTTCAGGCAGGCTGGCAAGTTAATTGCCGAACACAATGACAAGGGGCTACATAGCGACGACGAGGAAGAGACCCGCCCGAACAACAGAGGACGAAGGTTTCCCCGCAAGTGCGGACGGTGAATATGATTTACGCGACCCATATACCCAAGAGGGAGAGGAAGCGCGACTACGGACGCCTATGCGATAGAGCAGTCACCCAGGTTCAATCCATGGTCCTCCCGTCCGATCACTTTTGATCGACGAGACCATCCGACTAGCATACGCCATGGCGGATTCGCCGCATTGGTCCTAGACCCAATCGTCGATGGATTTCACCTCACAAGAGTCCTGATGGACGGCGACAGCAGCCTAAACCTGCTTTATCGGACACAAGGCGCAAAATGGGCATAGACCCATCCAGATCAAACCTACTAAGACAACCTTTAAAGGTGTCATCCTGTGTTGAAGCCAACTGTGACAGCTCACACACCGAAGTGGTCTTCGGATCCCGGATAATTTCCGGCGAAGAGTTAATCTTCGATATAGTCCCGTTCCGTAGCGGCTATCATGCCCTGCTCGGACGCACCGCGTTTGCAAAATTGAATGCGGTGCCGCATTATGCATACCTAAAGATCAAGATGCCGGGCCCTCGTGGAGTCATTACGGTCAATGGGAATACGGAACGCTCCCTCCGAACGGAGGAACATACAGCGGCTCTCGCGGCGGAAGTACAGAGCAACCTCCTACGCAACTCTCTAGTCCGCAACTAAAAAGCCGGACACATTAAAGCGCCCGAGCAACACTAACTAAGACCACCTGGCGCGAACGGAGCATCGCCAGAGCAATGCGGCCCCCACCGCCTCAGCGTGATCACAAGAATAACACTCCGCGTACATCATTACGCTTTGGAGATACCATGGGCACAGGGGAGGGGCTTAACCTCAAGGATTGAAGAGTGCGGCTCGACCGCACCAGGGGCTCGTGCTAGCGCCCCCCCCCTTGGTGTTAATTTTTATCTTTTATTTTTATATATGCAGGACTCTACCAAATAGAAGCCCTGCCCGACGGCGAACTTGCCGAACTTACGATACAACAGTCAGGAATTAAAGAAGGCTGCGACGAACACTCAGGTGGTCTCCATTAAGAGCATTAAATTCAATTACATACACCAAGTCTGCAGCTTATCCTCGGAGGGGACATGTTAATTTAGTCCTAATCCCTTGCTTATCAAGACTATTTGTATCACCGCTTTATTAGCGCATCTTCCGTCATAAATAACGCAGCACTTCCCTTTTTGCATGTTTATTACCTTTTCATGGCAATTGCGTTATCCTTTACAAATGTTCACTATATGACACATTGCACCCGTACACTTTGGTACGGCCGAATACACCAGGGGCTTCTGTTCCCCATATTATGGTGTGATTAAGTCCGAACACTTTCACAAGTGCGGCACCCCGAACTTATAGCATTATATGAAGCAGCTTCGAATCATGTCTTGGGTCAATAGTTGGGTTTGCCAGGCTCCTATGTTTTGGTGCCTTACGTTCCGTTCCGTCGGCTAAGGTAGCACTAGGAGAACCATCGATTGCGCCCGGTTTAGCCGGGTTAATGCCTCGATGGAGAAAGCTAAACCGATCGGCATGATAAGGCGAGAGACCTGTCGCTGTTCGAGAGGTTCTTTCGGTCCTTAAAGGCTCATGCCGCTCGAGCGAAGTTCGATGATGTCCGACGAAGGCGTGATAGCGCCCGATTCGGTCTTCCGAATACCAGGCTTCACCAAATTTAAAATTACAGAATTCTATGGCTAAGTGAGAGTGTTCAAGCATTATAAGTCCGGTCGCCTTGTTCGTCGTGTTGAGCGCCTCCTAGATGGACCCAAAGATGGGAACAAGAGTGATCAAGTTTATCACCGAACACCCCAAAGACTTGTGGCTCGGGGTGAAGCCAACGACTTGCCATCTCTCGATTTAACAAACGGCCGCATGTAAGGTAATATTTTAAATTAAACAAAGCGTTGCTCATAGCGCATATAAACGAAGTTCTCGGCGCATGTGATAAACATACAGCGAAGTTCACTCAAGGATTACATTAAGGGGCACTCATCCGCAATATCGCGGGCTCCCTTCAGGACAACTTTATAATATCGCTCCGGCGTACGGTGCTCCTTGCCCGGCGGCGGCGGATCCGTGAGAAGCCTCTCCGCATCCAGCTTGCCCCATTGCACCTTTATGCGGGCAAGGGCTCGACGAGCACCTTCAATGCAAAGCGGATCGCTGATCACATCCAGCCTTGGGCACGATCAACTAGCCGCCAGACTAGGCCAAAGTAGCTGCAGGCGGGCCTGCCCGGCCACAGCCAGTTGTGAGGCCCTTCATGGCCTCCTCGGCTACCTTAGGAGTTCGACCAGCTGCTTCACTGGTCGCTTGGGGGCACCGGATGGCTGGCCTCAGCAGATCGAGACCGAAGACCTTCTCCGCTGAGCTCCCTCCTCGCCATGATAGAACGCAGCGGCATCGACGCCTACGCGCAGATCTGCAAATGCCCTCGAGAGCTCCGACCGTAAGTATCCGTAATTTACATTAACATGCTTGCTCGCATGAAAAACGCCTTACCCGCTGCTATCTTCCTCATGTCCTCTATTTCCATATGGGCCCTCTGGGCCTCGGCCTTGGCGGACTCGGCTCCATCGAGAGCCGAGGCAAGCTCGACTCGAATCTTGAGTCACGCCCAAACTCTCGTGCTTTTTCATGAGAGCTTGAGCTCGTGCCGAACTTCCGCCACCAGCCGCTTGCTTTTCTCGCCAGTCCGCTCTGGGTCAAGATTATGCTCGACCACGCGGACACGGCATCCTTGAGGGCTGCCACCTCGTTAGTGGCCCCTGCATTGCACATATTATCCTTGTTTATCTTGTTTGCAACCAAAACCCTTTTCTCAAGGTACATATTTAAAGTGGTGTTATTCACCTTCTTTTTCCTTGAGCTGCCTCTTGGCATGGCCGAGCTCTTGCTCCGACCGCTCAAGGTCCTTCTTGAGCGCCTCGACCTCCAGCAAGCACGCGGCAGAGGTCAACAATGCAGCCTGCA
Source organism: Aegilops speltoides (assembly GCA_021437245.1). Lineage (NCBI taxonomy): Eukaryota > Viridiplantae > Streptophyta > Magnoliopsida > Poales > Poaceae > Aegilops > Aegilops speltoides. The sequence goes on from CM038142.1 coordinate 229,283,213, forward strand.
AACCCATATTGACATATTTTAGAAACCCTTCAGATATCTTGTTAAAGATCCTTAGTCCGCTTTTCTTTCCAACACCGGACTAAGCATCGAAACTCTTCTGCATGCGGTATTATATTGCTTAATTTTAAATTTCTACCTCAAAGCTTCGTTAGAAGGCTGTTGCGAGCTTCAGTCAGCCCGCCTTTGGCGAGCTGGACCTTTCAATCACCGCACTCATGAGAGTGCGGTGTTCTTCGATGGAGGCGCTTTGAGCGCCTCCAGCAGGTTGTCCGGTGCCTCCGGTTGGACGGAGGCCGCCGGCGTCACGGTCCTGCCCCTCCTTCGAGGGGGCTGCTCGCCGGACTCTGGAACCGCTACGGGTTCCGGAGTAGAGTCTGGCATAAAGTCCGGGAGGCTGCCTGACGGCGCCTCCAGAGCCTCCTCCTGGCGCGTCCCCCTATGGGATTCCGCCTCGTCGTCTTCGACGTGTGGGGTAGAGGCAGTCGGGATGGAATTCACATCCGATGGCACCAACGACCCGCTCATCGAGTCGGGAAAGTCGTCACCCGCCGGACTACAGAAACAGTGCGGCATTAGAAGGACACTGCGTGACATATTATAATACGGCATATGAATGATCCGGATACTTACGATCTTGCCGGACGCCGGGCCCTTGGACGCCACTCTTCCTCGCCAACGCTGATGTTGGCGAAACTGTCCGGGGGGATGGTTCTCCCCCTCTTGGACCCTTCGGCCGCCCCGATTGGGGAGGCCTTCCTCTTCTTCTCTCCCTCCTTCGGGAGAGAGTATTCCTCCTCCTCCTCGTCGTCTTCGGGGGAGGAGTCCTCGTCGTCGTCAGACGCTTGATTGCGGGAACTCTTTCGAGTCCCCGCGGCCACCTTCTTGGCCTTCTTCTTCGGCACCACGTACGGTGCTGGGACCAGCAGCCTCGCTAAACGGGCATTCACTGGTTCTTCTGGCATGGGAGCCGGGCTGATAAGCAGCTCGGCCTTCTCCATCCATTATTGTCAAAGGAAGAGGCAGATTAAAAACCTCGCTAGAGTCAATCTAATTACTACAAGTGTCCCGTAATGGGGTCGAATCACTTACCCCGTCAGACGGAGACTGCAAGCTGAATCCGCAGCCTTGATCGCGGATGTGGGCGATCGGCGCTTTGAACAACACCCTCCGTGCCCCTTCAGATGTTGTATCAAGAGCCCGCCAACGCCCGTGCTCTTCCGGATTAAACTCCCACAGATTAAATGCCCTTTCTTGGCATGGGAGAATCCACGGAGGAGCATGACTGGACTACGTCGACGAGCCGGAGCCCATTGCTCACCAGCTTCTTGATGCAGGTTCGAAGTCCCGTCACCTCCACCGGGTCACCCCACTGCAAGCCCTTCTCTTTCCAGGAGGTGAGCTGCGTGGGGATTCCAGATCTAAATTCGGGGGCCGCCGCCCATGTAGGCTCGCGTGGCTCGGTGATATAGAACCACCCCGATTGCCACCCCTTGACGGAGTCCACGAAGGTCCCTTCTAGGTAAGGGACGCGGGCGCTTGCCCAACATAGCACCTCCGATTCCGCTTGTGTCCCCTTCACGATCTTGACTTGACGTTGAAGGTCTTGAGCCACAGTCGAAGTGGGGCGGATGCGAGAAAGGCCTCGCACACGACGATAAACGCCGAGATGTTGAGGACGAAATTCGCCGCCGATCGTGGAAATCCAGGCCATAGTAGAACATGATCCCCGGACGAATGGATGGAGCGGAAGCCCAGTCCGCGGAGGAAGTGGGGAAGGAAAACAACCTCTCGTGAGGTCCTGGGGTCGAATGAGCTGCCCTCGTCGGGCGGCCGATGCGCGATGTTTCCGAAAGGTATCCGCGTCACAAGAGCTTAGTGATGTCCTCCTCCTTGGCGGTGGAGGTCATCCACTTGCCTCCCCCTCCGGACATGTTCAGAGAAGGGTCGAGGCGGAATGCGCGAGCTTGAGCGTTGGAGCTTGGGTTCGCGGGGATGGATGAGCAAAGGAGGAAGAAGGCGTAGGTGAGAAGGTAAAACCTTATCCCTTATATATAGGGGGACAAAACTATGCGTCCCTCACCGGCTGGTAAAACTCGCTTATCTCCCAAGCGCCACCATCAATGGCGCGGTCGGGTTACCCACGCACGTATTGATGAGAATCCCGGAAAAAGGGGAACACAATCTCTGCTTTGACAGGACGTGCCAAGGAAACCGCTTCGCTAAATGTGCCGAAGTGGTACAGTAATTCATACAAAGGCTTGGTGCCGGCGTGATGTCAAGCCGCATAATACGTCAGCAGATTGGATCGGTGTATATGTTTTATTCTCTCTACGTTGGAATGTGGAAATTATTTTGCAGAGCCGGACACCATCCTGGTGTTCATTATCTTCTCCGGACTATTCAAGGGAGGAACCCGCCTTGCAATGCCGAACATTATGCACGCCGGACTTATCATCATTGAAGACTGGTTCAGGGCTACCGAGGAGTCTGGACTAGGGGTGTCCGGATAGCCGGAATATCGATACCGCGGACTCCCGCACTACGAAGATAGAAGATTGAAGACTCGGCTCGTGTCCGGAAGGTACTTTACTTGGCGTGGAAGGCAAGCTTGGCAATACGGATATGTAGATCTCCTACCATTGTAACCGACTCGTGTAACCCTAGCCTCTTCGGTGTTTATATAAACCGGAGGGCTTTAGTCCGTAGGACACAACATTACATCTCAACAATCATACCATAGGCTAGCTTCTAGGGTTTAGCCTCATTGATCTCGTGGTAGATCTACTCTTGTACTACCCATATCATCAATATTAATCAAGCAGGGCGTAGGTATTACCTCCATCGAGAGGGCCTGAACCTGGGTAAAACATTGTGTCCCTCGTCTCCTGTTACCATCCGCCTAGACGCACAGTTCGGGACCCCCTACCCGAGATCCGCCGGTTTTGACACCGACAGTGGGATTCAAGTAGCTCTAGCATTTCTTCCCGCAGATATTTGGTTTGTGATTGGGTAATCCTTACCACTTATTTGTTCCATTCGTACCTTGCCTTTTATTTTTCTTTCATCAATATCTTATCAAGTGGCTTCTCACCTTAATGGTCGTGATGTTTACTTTGGAATTCATTCGTTCATCCTTGTTCGAATGTTTATTGTGAAGACTATATGTTCCAATTTCTATCTGTTGATTCAACTTGTCTATCTGTCAATCAAGATGCTACCCTCTTCAGGATGGCTCCGCCAACGCGTTAGAATCCGGAACGCAATGATGGAAGCCAGGCGAACCCTCCACCTCCACCTTCGCCTCCGGAGGCATGGCAAACTTTGATGGCAACCACAAACGCCAACGCTCAGTTGTTGATTCAGCTGATGCAAGAGCGCAACCAAGGCCAAGGCAACCAAGGGAATCAAGGTCAAGGGCAGTTCAACCATCAGCCTCAGTTTCCTACCCTCAACCAGTTCCTTGCAAATCAGCCAAAGTCTTTCATCTACTGTGTCGAGGCCACAGACGCCGACGATTGGCTCATGGATATCAACAAGCATTTCGAATGCAGCAATGTCAGTCCTGAGGACTACGTCAAGTTCGCTTCTTTTCAGCTCAAGGACCAAGCAGCTGATTGGTTCCAGCAATACAAGGATTCCAGAGGAGGTCGAGTGATTACTTGGACTGACTTTTGTCGGGACTTTAAAGCTCACCACATTCCTAGCAGTGTTGTTGAGAGCAAGCGTGAGGAGTTCCGCAATCTCAAGCAAGGCAACATGTCAATGTACGAATACAACAAGCAGTTTCAGAAACTTGCTCGCTTTGCTAAACAAGACGTTCCTAATGAGAAGAGTATGATCTATCAATTCAGAGGTGGCCTTAGAGAGGATCTGCAGTTAGCTCTTATTCTTGTTGAGCCTACTCAGTTTGATCAATTCTACAATATGTCCCTCAAGCAAGAAGGTGCTCAGCTCAAGTGTGAGGCTTCAAAGAAGAGAATCAGGGATGCAGTTCAGTCTTCTTCTTCCTCCCAAGTGGCAGCTAAGCAGCAAAAGTTCTACCTTCCTCCTCCTCCGTTTCGTCAGCCTTACCAGCAGAAGAACTCAGGTGGTCGTGGATCTTCCCACCCACCCAACCCAGGTTATCAGAACAAGTCAAATTCTCAAGCTCCAAGGTCAAATGCTCCTTATCACCGTCCGCTCTTAGAGTTGACTTGCAACAAATGTCAGCAGAAAGGTCACTATGCAAACAAGTGCTTCAACCAAAGGCGCCTTCCTCCTCCTCCTCCTGTGAGGTCTTCAAGCAATGCAGTGGTCAAGCATAATCCCAAGTCTGCAAAGGTGAACATGATGAATGCAGCGCAAGCAGAGGATTCTTCTGACGTGATAATGGGTAATCTCTCAGTTAATGATATTCCTGCAAAAGTTTTATTTGATACTGGTGCATCGCATAGTTTCATCTCAAGACCTTTTTCATCTAAGCATGAGATGGTTTTTCAAGATTTGCCTAGACCGTTATCAGTTGTCTCTCCGGGTAAATTTATGAATGCAAGCTCCATGGTTCGGGATGTCTCTATCCAGATGGCGACTATAGATTTCTGTCTTCTCTAGTTGTTCTTGGTGACTCGGATATTGATCTAATTCTAGGGATGGACTGGCTTTCTAAGCACAAGTCTCAGCTTGATTGTGCTGCCAGGGAAATTCAATTGACACACTCTTCTGAGGATGTTATCATCTATGCTGCTCATGATGAGAGCATTCGGTTGTTTTCTCCCAATGAGAAGGGCGAGTTGGATGCTATCTCTCAAATTCCAGTCGTTTGTGAGTACCAAGATGTCTTTCCAGAAGAGCTTCCGGGTATGCCTCCGCGTCGGCCAGTCGAATTCGTTATCGATCTTGAGCCTGGCACTGAACCCGTTTGCAAGCGTCCATACAAGCTTGGACCTGAAGAACTCAAGGAATTGAAGAAGCAGCTTGATGAACAAGAGCGTCTGGGTTTGATCAGACCGAGTTCATCTCCTTGGGGTTGTGGAGTTCTTTTTGTCCGGAAGAAGGATGGCACGGACCGATTGTGCGTCGATTACCGTCCATTGAATAAGAAGACAATCAAGAACAAGTATCCACTTACCAACATCAATGAGCTATCCGTGCAACTCAAAGGTGCTAAAGTATTCTCCAAGCTTGACCTTTGTATGGGTTATCATCAGATTCGCATTCGTGAACAAGATATTCCCAAGACAGCATTTAGGACAAGCTATGGTTCTGATGAATATACTGTCATGTCTTTCGGCCTTATCAATGCTCCTCCAACATTCTCTCAAATGATGAACTTCATTTTCAACCCCTACACCAATGAATTCGTCTTGGTGTATCTCGATGATATTTTGGTCTTCTCCAAGAATAAGTCGGATCATGCCAAACATTTGCGATTGGTGCTCGACAAGCTCAGAGAGCATCAATTCTATGCGAAGTTTTCCAAATGTGAGTTCTGGCTTGATGAAGTTCTTTATCTTGGTCACATCATCTCCGCCAAGGGCATTGCTGTTAATCCCGAGAAGGTGTCTTCAATTGTGAATTGGGAACCTCCTCAGAATGTCAAGCAGCTCCGCAGTTTTCTTGGTCTTGCAAGCTATTATAGAAGATTCGTTGAGAACTTCTCTAAGATTGCAAAGCCGCTTTCCAACCTCCTCCAGAAGCATGTCAAGTATGTCTGGTCGCCTGAGTGTGACGTTGCTTTCAACACCCTCAAAGAGAAGCTAGTCACAGCTCCTGTCATAACTCCTCCTGACGAATCCAAGCCATTCGAAGTTTTCTGTGATGCTTCTCTTCAAGGTCTCGGTGATGTGTTAATGCAAGAGAAGAAAGTTGTGGCCTATACCTCTCGTCAGTTGAAGTAAGCATGCATCAAGAGAATTCAAGCAACCATGAGGACTGGTTATAGATATCAACATAAGTAGAGTGGGCACCAACCGATCTAACATAAATATAGTGGGCACCAACCCATCTCAATCACGTCAAGTCCCTTGTCTTGACCCAAGTCATTTCATCATCACACACACTTGGTTTGTAAACAAGTGGACGTAGCCCAAGAGCGGTTACCCAACTGTCCTTGACCGTGGACACGGCTATTCGAATAGTTTTACAGTCTGCAGAGGTTGCACACTTTACCCACAAGATCCGAGGAACTTCCGTGTCATCCACGACCCGCGATACCTTAAGTACCCGGGGTAAGCACCCGATCACTACCTTTCCCTAGACGACACTAACATGAAGTCCACTCGATTGGCAGTAACCCCCATGCCCAAGTTTTCACATAACACTTTCTTGGAGCCTCGCTCCCATACTTATCACATACCACTGGCACGGGGTACCAACGGTGTGTCCGGTGCCCCATAAAAATGGTCATGGCCGCCCTACCTGGCACGACCCCGTCCCAAGAGAGAGCACCAACTCTCCCCCGTCACTAGTAATGCGGGCCCCAAGCTAGTATCGGTCTAGGTACTCAATAATGCCCTTTCCCATATAAGGGTAGAGTGGTTGCGCATGTAAGGTTGGAATAACGGTCGCAACTCCGACCAATCCGTTTTGAAAACAACACAAACTTTCCTCGGTACACCACTTCGTCATCAAGTGGTTACCTATCTCATCATCTCCCTCGGGCATAAGTGGCACCCGATGAGGTTTTCGAAAAGTCTTTTGATAAAGCTTTGTCTCCTTCACCATGCATAACCCGTCCCTTTTGCGTAGCAACTACTTTAGTATTCTATCTACTCCCACCGGCATAGCCCTCATAATAAGGTAGGGCCATGCACAATGCAAGTATCAACGAGGAAGTAACAGAGGCAACCAACCCACGTGGTTCACCATCTCATCATGATTCCGATGTAACAATAATAAAGAGCTTTATGACATGCATAAAAGGTTTCATAGACATGGCCAAAGGGCTGCTTGCCTGTTTTAACAAAGTCTTCAAGTCTTCTGGTCCTTCTCCAAGTACTCCGTCTACTTCGTCAACTAACGTCGGAAACAAACACAATAAGCAACACAACAAGGAAAAGGTAAAAGTGCTCTAAAAATGTGAGTTGGACTTTTCTAGGATACCTCTGTCATATTAGGAATGACCAAGGTGATTTCATTGGAAGTGGATCAATGGTTATCTCTGAACATTCCAATATGATGGAGTCAAGGGATTTATGGATTTACAAGAAGTGTACAGAAACATTATTTTCAAAAATGGGCAGAGGCACCCATCTGACAAAGCATGATTTTAGAAGCATCTAGGAGTTGGTTTCACTGGATTTGGAGCTCAAATGAATATCCTATGATTTTGCAAATTTGGCTATATACAAAGAAATAGACCATTAGTTGAGGTGATACAGAAAATATTAGTAAAAATGTTCAAAAACTAAGTTTTGAACTTAGATGCATCTAGGAATTTGAATCATGGGATTTGGGTCAAGTTTGAGCTCTCTATGATTTTCTAAAGTTAATCACAGAAATAGGAAAAGTAGGATTTGATGAATATTTGTGAAGAAGAAGTCTCTGGAAAAATGTGCATGTTGCACCAACAGGTAGAGCATGATTTATGGAGTCTCTAGAAATTTGAATCATCAAATTTGGAGCTAATTTGATTTGTTTATGAATTTTAGAAACTTTACAGAAAAGAAAAAAAAAGGGGAAAAGGGTTTTACCCAAATGGGCTGGATCTGGCGGCGCGAGCGCGACCGGCGAGGTTTAGCAGCAGCGCCGCTGGCCGCCCAGCTGCTCGCCGCACGCTGTAGCAGGGCCACGCCGGCGGCGGTTGGTGCGCCAGCAGGGAGGCGGATCCGGTCGAAGCCGTTTCCACATAAACGGACAGGCCCGCCCGCTGGGTCGCTGACGTGCGGGCCCCAGTGGCAGGTCATCTTCCTCCTCCCGCGCGCGCTCCGGCCGCGAGGAGGAGCGGCTCCCGCCGGCGATTGCCGGGGCAACAGAGCGTCTCCGGTGACGCTCCGCCCACCGGCGTATTCAGGAGGCCACGCCGCACCCATCCATGTGTTGCACGCACGCCGCGGAGGGCTGCAGCAACGATGGTCTGGGTGGCTGCGGAGGAGGCTGTCGGCCATCTTTGGCCACGAGCGCGTGGCATTCCCGGGGACGAACAACGTTGATGGAGGGCCTCGAGGTGGTGGTACGAGGGTACTGGAGTGGCTGGGGAGAGAGGAGAGGCTCGGGATAGCCCGGATTTAGGCGGAGCCCGACGGTGGAGCTCCGGCCATTGCGGTGGATGGAGGGCACGGGGAGAGATGTGAGTTGGTCCATGGGGTGCACGGGAGAGAGGGGAAGCAAATGGAGCAGAGAGGGAGGCCAGGGACTGCCTTAAGTAGGAGGGGGCGAGGTGCACTGTGGATGTGGCGCCGTGAGCTCCTAGCCATTGTTGGAGGCCACGGGCGCGCGGGCGTGTGCTGGGTGCTCGTGGGGTTGGTCTAGGGCGAGAGGAGGGGAGAGAAGAAGCAGGGGAAGGGCCAGGGTGCCGCGCGTGTGAGGCGCTCCATTGGCGCGCTCGGGCGGCCTCTGTTTGCTAGCGTGGAGGCGCGGGGAAGGGGAGAGAGAAGGGGGCCGACCGCGTAGCGTGTTGCGGACGCCGAGGCGCATCGGCAGGCGCGCGGGGGAGGCCCGAGGTGGACGGGAGTGTGGCGGCAGGGCTCGGCCGCTACTGTAGCACGCTCCAGAGCAGGCTTTTGGCCGGCATGAGCGCGTTTTGCACGCTCTGCCGTGTCCACTTGCCTCTGGAGTGTGCTGGGTGATGGGCTAAAGCCTGGGGAGAGCCTTGGATGCTCTGGAATGCCAAGGAGGGAGGGAGAAGCTGAGAGAGAGAGAGAATGTTGTTGCCCAGAGAATAAAAATGGGGTTCTAACCCCCTTAATCATGGCTCCTCGGGCAGGGAAAGATGCAGGTGGTAGAGGGGACCAGATGAGGCTGTGGGAGAAAGATTAGCTCATGGAGATTAGTGGAAGTGGACAAAACATACATTTTAAGTTTCTGCCAGAAGGTGTTTGATGTAGGTTTGGGCAAGCAAATGAACTCCATTTGCTATGATACGTAACAGGATGGAATGACACTGAGAAATAGGGGGTGCCACCAAACTTGAGCTCATTTGGGCAAAGTAGCAATTGTAACTTTTGCGAACCCTAGAAATCAACAGAAATGGACTTCCCAAGATTTAGTCGTGCAAACCTATTCTCCTTGATGCACCACTTGGTGTAGTGTCATCATTTGAGGTTCTGAACATGTCCACAAAATCTGAGATCAAAAGGAGAAAGCTCCCAATGTAGAGTTGTTCAAATTTGATTCTGGTCAGAGAGGGTTTTGGGGCACTTTGATAAATATAACTTGTTCTCCAACTTGTGCCACTTGGTCTAGATGAATAATTATACCATTTGAGAATGTTCACAAGGTTTGAGAATATTTGGAAATGTTTGGCAATGTAAAGTTGCTCAAATTTCAAAATGGACAGAAATGGTTTTGAGGGTATTTGATGATGTTATCTTGTTCTCCAAGTCATGACACTTGGCAAGATCATCTAATATGTCATATGTGATATGCTAGAATTTCCTTGAAATTTTTGGAGAATATTTCCTTTGTAAATATTTCAAAAGCTTGAAATATCCACAAAGGGTTTTTGAGGTATTTGACCAATATTTTGAACATGACCATGTGTTGAAACTCTTATATATGGACAACATATGTCCTATGAGTTTCCCTAAATTTTGTCAAATATTTTTGAAGCAGTAAAATAATTTTTCCCTATTAAAGACCATTTCTGGCCTTAAGAAAAATCTTTTAAATAAAATAGGAAAATAACTTTCAAAATTATATTTTTGTGGTTTTTGGGTATCCTATATCTAATAGGAGTCAAATATATTTTTAGAGTCCTATGAAACTCATAAACAGATGTCCCTGGCTCTGATACTAGCTCTGTGGGGACCCCGACTCATAAGTCGTGATAACCGAATGTACGTGTACAGTGATCCCAGAGATCAATGCTCACTGAACACACAGAAGCTGAATAACAAGAGTCTTACATCCATACATACCGTATTACACAAGTAGGACCATTATGGTCGAGTCTTGAGTATAACATCGCAGCGGAAATCTTCAATAACAACTTGGACCCATGCCATCTGCCTTAACCCTACAGGCATTCTGACTGGGAAGCGTCCTAGCTCGCATGTTTGACGCCAAAGAACTCTTCTTCGAACTCCGGTTCTTCCATGCCTGGTCAATTAAAGAACCAGTGGCAAGCCAATGAGTACTTTGAATGTACTCGCAAGCAACCCATGTTTTGGTTCAAGGTACAACAATGCATGATATAGGTAAACTTTTGCAGAAAGCTAGTTTTGAGTGCAATGACATGTTCAACATCTTTGTAAGGCATGCATCAAGAGAATTCAAGTAACCATGAGGATAGGTTACAGATATCAACATAAATAGAGTGGGCACCAACCCATCTAACATAAATAGAGTGGGCACCAACCCATCTCAATCACGTCAAGTCCCTTGTCTTGACCCAAGTCATTTCATCATCACACACACTTGGTATGTAAACAAGTGGACGTAGCCCAAGAGCGGTTACCCAACTGTCCTTGACCGTGGACACGGTATTCGAATAGTTTTACACTCTGCAGAGGTTGCACACTTTACCCACAAGATCCAGGGAACTTCCGTGTCATCCACGACCCGCGATACCTTAAGTACCCGGGGTAAGCACCCGATCACTACCTTTCCCTAGACGACACTAACATGGAGTTCACTTGATTGGCAGTAACCCCCATGCCCAACTTTTCACATAACACTTTCTTGGAGCCTCGCTCCCATACTTATCACATACCACCGGCACGGGGTACCAACGGTGTGTCCGGTGCCCCATAAAATGGTCATGGTCATGGCTACCCTACACGCACGACCCGTCCCAAGAGAGAGCACCAACTCTCCCCCGTCACTAGTAATGCGGGCCCCAAGCTAGTATCGGTCTAGGTACTCAATAATGCCCTTTCCCATATAAGGGTAGAGTGGTTGCGCATGTAAGGTTGGAATAACGGTCGCAATTCCGACCAATCCGTTTTGAAAACAACACACACTTTCCTCGGTACACCACTTCGTCATCAAGTGGTTACCCATCTCATCATCTCCCTCGGTCATAAGTGGCACCCGATGAGGTTTTCGAAAAGTGTTTTGATAAAGCTTTGTCTCCTTCACCATGATAACCCGTCCCTTTTGCATAGCAACTACTTTAGCATTCTATCTACTCCCACCGGCATAGCCCTCATAAGAAGGTAGGGCCATGCACAATGCAAGTATCAACGAGGAAGTAACAGGGGCAACCAACCCACGTGGTTCACCATCTCATCATGATTCCGATGCAACAATAATATAGAGCTTTATGACATGCATAAAAGGTTTCATAGACATGGTCAAAGGGTTGCTTGCTTGTTTAAAAAAGTCCGAGCATTGTGTCTACTTCGAGCATTGTGTCTACTTCGTCAACTATCGTTGAAAGCAACCATAATAAGCAACACAACAAGGCAGGAAATAAAAGTGCTCTAAAAATATGAGTTGGACTTTTCTAGGATACTTCTGGTCATATGAGGGATGACCAAAGTGGGTTCATTGGGATTCGATGAATGGATATCTCTGAACATTTTGATATGGTGGAATCAAGGGGTTTATGGATTTGCAAGAAAGTGTACAGAAATATATTTTTGAAAAATGAGCAAAGGAACCCATTTAACAAAGGATGATTTTAGAAGCATCTAGGAGTTGGTTTCACTGGATTTGGAGTTCAAAGGAATTTCCTATGAATTTGCAAAGTTGACAAATATGAAGAAATGGCTCAATAATTTATGTGGTACAGAAAGTATTAAGAAAATGTTCATAAACTAAGTTATGAACTTAGAAGCATCTAGGAATTTGAATCATGGCATTTGGATAAATTTTGAGCCTTCTGTGATTTTCTAAACTTTATCACAGAATTAAGAAAATTGGGTTTTGATAATTGTCTGTGAGGAAAACCTTTATGGAAAAATGTGCAAATTGCACCATGTGATAGATCAGGAACTTATGAACTTGTAGAAATTAGAATCATCAAATTTGGACTTAGAATAAATAATCTATGGATTTTACAATCTCACTGGAAAAGAATAAAAAGAAATATAAGGCATTACCCTTATCCTGCGCACCAGGCGAAGGATAGCAGTGGGCCGGCCCAGCGGCTCGGCTGCGCGGGTGTCAGGGGCGACGTCGAAGGCGTATTCCAGTCAGGGCGCCTTCGCCGCGGGGAAGCGGGGAATAGGCTGGTACGCTTCCACTTAAACGGGGGCGCTGGCCGGTCACTGACATGCGGGGTCCACCCGCAGGGTCGTCGCCCTCCTCCCGCCCGCGATAGAGGAGGCAGAGGAGGCGGGGCTGAGCGCTTGCCGGTGCCCGTTCCGGTGGCTCCGGCCACCTCCGGCGACCGCCCGGAGTCCGGCGAGCTCGGGAGGATGGGCCACATCCACCTGGGGACCCAGTTTCTGCCGAGGTGCGCCAGAGCGAGCGAGGCCTCGGCCGCGGCAGGAACAGGCGATGGCGGGGTTCGGCATGGCGAGGAAGGCACGAGGAGGAGGGGATTGAGCACGGGGCGAGTTGGTGGTGGTGATGAGAGGGTGCGGGAGTGTTTATGGGGAAGAGAGAGGGGCTGTGGCGCCCGAATCCGAGCGGCGGTCCGCGGCGGCACTCCGGCCATGGAGAGGGTAGGAGAGCACTAGAGGGAGGGGAGGCTGTCAAATTCCAGCCCCTTCCACTAATCTCCTTGAGCCCATCTTTTTACCACAACCCCTCCTCGTTCCCCTCTGCAACTTGGATGCATTTCTGCCCGAGGGAGCAATGATGAGGGAGGGGGAAACCCCATTTGTCTTCTTTGGACAGCAGCTTCTCCCCTCTCTCTCAGCCTCCTTCTCTCCCCTCGTCTCTCCAGAGCGTCCAAGGCCCGTTTCAGCTTTTACCCACGCCCCCTGCAGCCTCCAGACACTAGTGGACGCCTTGACGGGAAAACCGCGGATGCCGCCAAAGTCGCACTGAGCGCCCGCAGACACCGACCGTGCTGACGCGCCTCCCGACCACCTCGAGCTTCCCAGTACTGGGTCGATGCCCCTCGACGTCCACTCCACGCCAGCAGGCCGCCCACTTGCTCCCGCGCCCTCCTCTCTCTCCTGCAGCTCACGCCAGAACGCCGCCCCGCTCGGCCAATGCTCGCGCCACTCCTGTGGCCTGCGTGCAGCTCGCTCGCTTCTTCTCTCTCTCCCTGGCACCCTACACCACTCCCACGAACACCCCCGAGCTCTCCATTCCCTCTCTAATGGCCCTGAGCCGATCCCGCAGGCACCCGTAGGCCACGCCTACGGTGGACCTCGGCCAGCCCATAAAAGGCGACCACGAGCCCCTCTTTCGCTCCCTGTCGCTCCCCCACACTCCAAATCGACCTCTCGTACCACCCATTCATCTCCAGAGCCGCCCGAGCTCGAGATCGAGCTCGAGCTCCGCCGCCTCGGCTCGTCGGCGTCACAGCGATCACAGCCTCCTCCGCCTCCGTTTCTTCGATTCTGGAACCGCTGCCACGCCGACCTTTTCCCCTCCCTTTCCCACTCTTTTTCCAGCCGGGAACGGCCGAATTCATCGACGCCCGAAGCACCTCCGCCGCGTGACCTCGTCGCCAGCGAACCAGGCTGCTCCGGCGACCGTCTCCACCACCACCCGAACGGCGGCTCCGCCCCGAGTCCAACGGTACCACACGCGCACCTCCCCATGCTCTGTATCGCCGCCGGCAAGCTTGTCGTTGCCTCTGGCTGGAGGTAGGCGACGACGGCCGTGGGGCCAGCCCGTCAGCCTCACGCCCTGACAGGTGGGATCCACCCGTCAGTTCAAACGCACGCACAAGACCGTTCGCCCGTCGGTGAAGGCGATTTCGCCTTACGCCTTCGACGTGGCGGCCAGCGGGCTGGTTTCCCCTCTGGGCCTGCTGCCCGTGGCCTCCCTGGCCCAGTGGCACAGCGCCACTTTTCTTTTTCTTTTTCTGTCCCCTTTCCAAAAATTCCACAGGGAAAAATACTTGTCCAAATGAAATATTTCCAAAATCTCAGAAAAATCCCACCTATTTATTGATGTAACTTTCATGAACAGCCATTACAGTTTTCTGCTCTGTTCAAATTTAAATTCAAATTTGAACAATAAAACCTCTGTTTGAAAATCCACAACTCTGTTCCCCTAGCTCCAAATTCAAAACCAAGAATTTTCCCCTTCCTAGTTTTCCTCCTAGTATTTTTAAAAAATAAGTTGACATTTTTCTGAGCACTTTGACTTTTCTGTTTTTATTATTGTCTTATTTTCCCGCTATTTTCTTGCAACGTTAGATCCCGTATTTGACGAGGTAGCTGAAGAAGAAGGAGGAGAAGGGCTCAAGACTTTGAAGACCAAGCCAACCAAGGCAAGCAGCCCTTTGACCATGTCTATGAAACCCTTTTTATGCATGTCATATATAGCTCTTTATTATTGTGAGATGGTGAGATGGTGAACCACGTGGGTTGGTTGCCTCGGTTACTTCCTCGTTGATACTTGCATTGTGCATGGCCCTACCTTCTTATGAGGGTTATGCCGGTGGGAGTAGATAGGATGCTAAAGTAGATGCTACGCAAAAGGGATGGGTATATGCATGGTGAAGGAGACAAAGTGATTTCATAAGTCTTTTCAAAAACCCCGTTGGGTGCCACTTATACCCGAGGGAGATGATAAGATGGGTTACCACTTGATGACGAAGTGGTGTGCCAGGGAAAGTGTGTGGTGTTTTCAAAATGGATTGGTCAGTGTTGCGACCGTTATTCCAAACTTACATGCGCAACCACTCTACCCTTATATGGGAAAGGGCATTATTGAGTACCTAGACCGATACTAGCTTGGAGCCCGCATTACTAGTGACGGGGAGAGTTGGTGCTCTCTCTTGGGGCGGGTCGTGCTGTAGGGCGGCCATGACCATTTTTATGGGGCACCGGACACACCGTTGGTACCCCGTGCCAGTGGTATGTGACAAGTATGGGAGCGAGACTCCAAGAAAGTGTTATGTGAAAAGTTGGGCACGGGGGTTACTGCCAATCGAGTGGACTCCATGTTAGTGTCGTCTAGGGAAAGGTAGTGATCGGGTGCTTACCCCGGGTACTTGAGGTACCGCGGGTCGTGGATGACACGGAAGTTCCCCGGATCTAGTGGGTAAAGTGTGCAACCTATGCAGAGTGTAAAACTATTCGAATAGCCGTGTCCACGGTCAAGGACAGTTGGGTAACCGCTCTTAGGCTACGTCCACTTGTTTACAAACCAAGTGTGTGTGATGATGAACACGACTTGGGTCAAGTCAAGGGACTTGACATGATTGAGATGGGTTGGTGCCCACTCTGTTTATGGTAGATGGGTTGGTGCCCACTCTATTTATGTTGATATCTGTAACCAGTCCTCATGGTTGCTTGAATTCTCTTGATGCATGCTTACAAGATGTTGAACATGTCACTGCACTCAAAACTAGCTTTCTGCAAAAATTTACCTATATCATGCATTGACGTATCTTGAACCAAAGCATGGGTTGCTTGCGAGTACATTCAAAGTACTCATTGGCTTGCCACTGGTTATTCAATTGACCAGGCATGGAAGAACCGGAGTTTGAAGAAGAGTTCTTTGGAGACGAACATGCTAACTAGGACGCTTCCTAATCGTAATGCCCGTAGGGTTAAGGCGTATGGCATGGGTTCTACTTATCGACGCATTTATTTCCGCTGCTTATGTTTCAATTGATGTTCAGCCCTTAAGGCTTTATCAATGTAAGACTTGACCATAATGGTCACAATTTGTGTAAGACGGTATGTATGGATGTAAGACTCTTGTTATTCAGCTTCTGTGTGTTCAGTGAGCATTGATCTCTGGGATCACTGTACACGTGCATTCGGTGATCTCGACTCATGAGTCGGGGTCCCCACAGAGCGGTCACACCCTGATTTTCTTGGCACAACACTTAAGATGATAAATCATGATAAAATGTGGTTTCACAAAAACTTTTGTGTGTTTTGGTCCTTGCTTGATTTGATTTTTGTCTGCTGTTTGCAAGTGCTCTAAAAATAAAATAAACCCTCCAACTCCTATACTTCATCTCCTTGATCCAAAACCTTTTCCCAATGATCATGCCATGTGTACAGAGCAATATAGTATTTTCTTACAGAAATAATTTGGCCAAAAAGTATTTTCAAAAATTAGTTTTCCAAAAACCCCTGAATTGAGGATTGCACTGTAAGTACTTAGTTAAGGGCAGTAAAAATCTTTCCAAAAATATATTTGACTCCTATTAGATATAAGATACCCAGAAACCACAAAAATATAATTTTAAAAGTTATTTTCCTATTTTATTTAAAAGCTTTTTCTTAAGGCCAGAAATGGTCTTTAATAGGGAAAAATTATTTTATTGCTTCAAAAATATTTGACAAAATTTAGGGAAACTCATAGGACATATATTGTCCATATATAAGAGTTTCAACACATGGTAATGTTCAAAATATTGGTCAAATACCTCAAAACCCTTTCTCGACATTTCCAATTTTGAAATATTTACAAAGGAAATATTCTCCAAAATTCCAAGAAAATTCTATCATGTCACATATGACATATTTGGTGATCTTGCCAAGTCTCATGTCTTGGAGAACAAGATAACATCATCAAATCCCTCAAAACCACTTCGTCCTTTTTCAAGTTTGAACAGCTTTGCCTTTGTCAAACATGTCCAAATGCTCTCAAACTTGGTGCACATTCTCAAATGGTGTAATAATGCATCTAGACCAAATGGCACAAGTTGGAGAGAATTTTATCTTGACCAAAGTACCCCAAAACCCTCTCTGACCAGATTCAAATTTGAACAACTTTGCATTACCAACTTTCTCTACTTGACCCCAACTTTTGTGAGCATGATAACATGACAAAATGAGGCCACCACACCAATTGGTTCATCAAGGAGAACATATTTGCATGACTAAATCTTGGAGAGCCCTTTTCTCTCTCTCCCTCAACCTCTCTCCTCTCCTAGTGGTTCACCAGGGCATCCAAGGACACCTCCCCTTTGTTTACTCACCCCACAAAGCCCCAGACACAAGTGGACACGCCCCTGGCACATAAACAATGCCATGGCGTGCAGAGGTCGCGCTCTGGAGCATGCCACAGTGCTCTCCGGCACTGTAGCACACCAATTCCAAGGCCTCCCGTCGGCTTGGGCGCCGGAATCGTGTCCCCCGAGCCCGCCTCGGCGTCCACGACACGCAACACTGTCGGCCCTTTCCTCCCTCGCCCTCCTTATCCCTCCACGAGCTCACCCGAGCACGTCCATGGACGCTGCCCATGGTGCACCGGTGCCCCCCTATATAGAGCCTTCCCCCGAGCTCTCCTCTCCTCTTTTGGATCCCTCTCTCTCCCGTGCACCTCCTGGACAGCCTCCCCCTCCCTCTAGTGCTCTCCTGCCCTCTCCATGGCCGGAGTGCCGCCGCGGACCGCCGCTCGGATTCGGGCACCACAGCCCCTCTCTCTTCCCCATAAACACTCCCGCACCCTCTCATCACCACCACCAACTCGCCCCGTGCTCAATCCCCTCCTCCTCGTGCCTTCCTCGCCGTGACGAATCCCGCCATCGCCTGTTCCTGCCGCGGCCGAGGCCTCGCTCGCTCTGGCGCACCTCGACAGAAATTGGGTCCCCAGGTGGATGTGGCCCATCCTCCCGAGCTCGCCGGACTCAGCATGTCGCCGGAGGTGGCCGAGCCACCGAACGGGCACCGGCAAGCGCTCAGCCCCGCCTCCTCTGCCTCCTCTGTCGCGGGCGGGAGGAGGGCGACGACCTGCGGGTGGACCCGCATGTCGCTGACCGCCAGCCTGCTTTAAGTGGAAGCGTACCAGCCTATTCCCCGCTTCCCCGCGGCGAAGGCGCCCTGACTGGAATACGCCTTCGACGTCGCCCCTGACACCCGCGCAGCCGAGCCGCTGGGCCGGCCCAATTCTATCCTTCGCCTGGTGCGCAGGATAAGGGTAATGTCCATATTCCTTTTTATTCTTTTCCAGTGAGTTTCTAAAATCCATAAATAATTCAAATTAAGTCCAAATTTGATGATTCTAATTTCTATAAGTTCATAAATTCCTGATCTATCACATGGTGCAATTTGCACATTTTTCCATAAAGATTTTCTTCACAGACAATTATCAAATCCCATATTTCCGTTTCTGTCATAAACTTTAGAAAATCACAGAAGGCTCAAAATTTATCCAAATGCCATGATTCAAATTCCTAGATGGTTCTAAGTTCATAACTTAGTTTATGAACATTTTATTTAATACTTACTGTACCACATAAATTATTGAGCCATTTCTTCATATTTATCAACCTTGCAAATTCATAGGAAATTCATTTGAACTCCAGATCCAGTGAAACCAATTCCTAGATGCTTCTAAAATCACCCTTTATTAAATGGGTGCCTTTGCTCATTTTTCAAAATAATTCTTCTGTACACTTCTTGAAATTCCATAAACCCCTTGATTCCATCATATCGAAATGTTTAGAAAATCCATAGATCCACTTCCATTGAAATCACTTTGGTCATTCCTCATATGGCCAGAGGTATCCTAGAAAAGTCCAACTCTCATTTTTAGAGCACTTTTATTTTCAGTCTTGCTGTGTTGCTTATTATGGTTGCTTTCAGCGATAGTTGACGAAGTAGATGGAATGCTTGGAGTTGGACCAGAGATATTTGAAGACTTCGAAGACTTTGTTAAAACAGGCAAGCAGCCCTTTGACCATGTCTATGAAACCTTTTATGCATGTCATAAAGCTCTTTATTATTGTTACATCGGAATCATGATGAGATGGTGAACCACGTGGGTTCGTTGCCTCTGTTACTTCCTCGTTGATACTTGCATTGTGCATGGCCCTACCTTCTTATGAGGGCTATGCCGATGGGAGTAGATAGAATGCTAAAGTAGTTGCTACGCAAAAGGGACGGGTTATGCATGGTGAAGGAGACAAAGCTTTATCAAAAGACTTTTCGAAAACCTCATCGGGTGCCACTTATGCCCGAGGGAGATGATGAGATGGGTAACCACTTGATGACGAAGTGGTGTACCGAGGAAAGTGTGTGTTGTTTTCAAAAGCGGATTGGTCGGAGTTATGACTGTTATTCCAACCTTACATGCGCAACCACTCTACCCTTATATGGGAAAGGGCATTATTGAGTACCTAGACCGATACTAGCTTGGGGCCCGCATTACTAGTGACGGGGAGAGTTGGTGCTCTCTCTTGGGACGGGTCGCTGTAGGGCGGCCATGACAATTTTATGGGGCACCGGACACACCGCTGGTACCCGTGCGGTGGTATGTGATAAGTATGGGAGCGAGGCTCCAAGAAAGTGTTATGTGAAAAGTTGGGCACGGGGGTTACTGCCAATCGAGTGTACTCCATGTTAGTGTCGTCTAGGGAAAGGTTGTGATCGGGTGCTTACCCCGGGTACTTGAGGTATCGCGGGTCGTGGATGACACGGAAGTTCCCCAGATCTTGTGGGTACAGTGTGAAACCTCTGTAGAGTGTAAAACTATTCGAATAGCCGTGTCCACGGTCAAGGACAGTTGGGTAACCGCTCTTGGGCTACGTCCACTTGTTTACGTACCAAGTGTGTGTGTGCTGATAAAATGACATGGGTCAAGTCAAGGGACTTGACATGATTGAGATGGGTTGGTGCCCACTCTATTTATGTTAGATGGGTTGGTACCCACTCTATTTATGTTAGATGGGTTAGTGGCCACTCTATTTATGTTGATATCTGTAACCTGTCCTCACGGTTACTTGAATTCTCTTGATGCATGCCTTACAAAGATGTTGAACATGTCATTGCACTCAAAACTAGCTTTCTGCAAAAGTTTACCTATATCATGCATTGTTGTGCCTTGAACCAAAACATGGGTTGCTTGCGAGTACATTCAAAGTACTCATTGGCTTGCCACTGGTTATTTAATTGACGAGGCATGGAAGAACCGGAGTTCGAAGAAGAGTTCTTTGGCGACGAACATGCGAGCTAGGACGCTTCCCAGTCAGAATGCCTGTAGGGTTAAGGCAGATGGCATGGGTCCATGTTGTTATTGAAGATTTCCGGTACGATGTTATACTCAAGACTCAACCATAATGGTCCTACTTGCGTAATACGGTATGTATGGATGTAAGACTCTTGTTATTCAGCTTCTGTGTGTTCAGTGAGCATTGATCTCTGGGATCACTATACACGTACATTCGGTGATCACGACTTATGAGTCGGGGTCCCCACAGAGCTGGTATCAGAGCCATCCTGACTGTAGGAAGCCTTAGTTAGCATGGTCGTTAGTTAGGGTAAAACTATTTCCAAAACAACTACTAGTTTTCAAACTATCTATACCTCTCTTCCCTTCTCAGTTTTTCGAAAACTAAGGTATACTTTCCTAATTAATCTCTTCCCCTTCAAAACCTTTGGTCGCTAGAACCCTTATGCCCCTGACCACTAGATTCCTTGTAATCTTCGCGGATAATCTAGAAGGAAGATGCCTTGCCAGACATTCACCCACATCTCCTGAACACAAGATTGGCGACATCACAACAAGACGATACCTACAGAAGATACATCCTCAAGGAATGAGGACCTGAAGACCCAGGAGATGGTGACACCCTTGACACTGCCCCAAGATGATGCAACCTTAGCCTACAATGATCAGGGCATAGAATATGCAAGATCATGATGTACATCGCTAATAGAGTAACCCTGTCACTACCATTGTTGTATCGGCAACCCCCAACGGATGAGAACCTAGCCATTTGGTCCGCCTCACCATAGTGAGCAGGAAAACGGTTCTCCACATCCCCCGCTCTTGGTGTCGATGTTTTCACCAACGTAACCGACATGGTGGACCTCTATTACGCCTTGATAATATCATTGCGTAAAGGATTACCCACCTGGTACCATCGACGGCTTAGAAGACAAAAGGGGATCGTCGTGATTAAGAAGACAAGAGAAGATCAAGTCAATGCCAGCCACGAGGAGCCACATTCATCCCATCACCTCATCAGAAGAGAAGTTGTTGAAGATTCTTTAGGCTCAACCCAAATTGTTTCGTCGAACAACTACAAGAGACGTAGCAACACCTGAGGAAAACTCAGAAGACTGCATGAGGCACAAGGCACGACTACTGAGTCCGAGAACCCCTAGGGTAGGATGAGTCGTGTACCCCCTATGCGGAGTCGAGTCCGTATGATGGTTCGAATAGAACCATGATTGTGTGTTGCTTGTTTTTATTTGTTTGTGTTTTGATATAAGTCACACTTTTGCCCTAGGCAACAAGTACGCGACTATATCACCTGCCTTATTTTGTTGTTTGTGTTTGGCCCTTTCTGGCACTTGTTTGTTCCCACTTGCACTATAGAACCCCCTTTAGGCGCTCCCCTGCTCTATGCTACTTTCCCCTCTCATCTCTCTCCTCAACTCAAGACAAGCAAGACAATATGCACCAAGGATTCCACCTCAGCGGCCAACAAAGCACTGAAGACTTTTGCTACAGCCTCCTTGACCAAATGCAACCCCGTAGAATTATGTTTAACCCTCAAGACTAGAAACCCATTCCTAGACCCTTCGAGACTTCACGAGATACCCCAGCTCGAAACCTTAACCCCGAGCTTAACCTACGGTATTGCAAGAGAACCGGTTAAGCCCCCGTAACCTTGCTTGTCACTGGGTCCATTATGGAACTAGTGGACATAGTGAATGAGCACATTATCTTCCTAAGATAGCACCAAAACTGACAATGCCATAGGGAGGACCAATCTGAGGATATAGGAATAGAGGACAAATGACTTGATGAGTTTATATCAATGACTTGAGGAATTATATGAGACTACTTGATGGATTGTGAGGCTTTGATGTTGGTAGATGAACTTGGTGGGATCATGAGTATAGATTAGCATAGCTTTCATTACCCCTGAGTAAATTGGATTTAGGCTGACGATCTCGATCATGATACCATGTTTTTTGGTGGACGATAAACTAGGAGATTGGATTTGAAGAACTACTGGATCATGTAATGATTGGTGTAGTTAATGGGTTGTTGGAGTTGATTCATAGGAAGGAAACAAGATTTTGGTGTGGCATATGACGTGTTTCCTTAGGATAGAGATGCACTAGCATGGACCTTGGAATAATAGGATGAGCACTTGGATTGTCCTGTTTTATTCTAGCTTGGAAGCTTGTATGCTCTACCCATGGATTTTTAGGGGTAGCCACACACATGAGTTTGGGGATTGTAGACATGTATGATTTTGTTAGACATCCTCTCGGGAGCCATGAGGATATGAATCACATGAGTGATGATTGGAGTTGACCTATGCAAAATGATGCTATCGGTGATATGATGTGATTTGTTTAAAGTACTAGATAGACTATCGGCATCTCAGAAACTGTGCTCAAGTATGGGATGATAAACATTCACTCGCACACTAGAATCCTTGAAACCCTTACGCCCTACCAAGCCACAACACGGTCAGATCCTGACCTTGGGCTTTGGCTCTAGATCAATAAGACCTTGACCAATGCTCAACCGTGACCCTCACCAATGCCTCAGCCCACTCTACGTACCCCAAATACTTCATAGAGTACTTGGGCAAGTTAATCATCATCCTTACTTGAGGACATGTATGTCCACATGAAGACGGAAGAAGAGTTGATCAGCAGGTTAGGGAACATCCGAAGACCGCCATGTCAAGGAGGAAGAACTATACCAACCACCGTCGTCAAGGAGTGAGGTTCCGCGTTGAAGACCGTGCATATCTGCAAGCCACTCCTCTCAAAGGCAACTACGGCCTCATGGAGAAAACTATGCTACTCATAACCTTGAGCTAGCAGCAGTGGTTCATGCCCTGAAGACATGGCGACATTACCTCTTAGGGAAGCGATGTGAGATATACACGGATCACAAAAGTCTGAAGTATATTTTCACTCAAAGGGAATTGAACATGAGGCAAAGAAGATGGCCAGAGTTGATCAAAGATTATGACCTCAGTGTTCAATACCACCCTGGGAAGGCTAATGTGGTAGCAGATGCATTAAGCAGAAAGGGATGTTCCTTGAATGCTATGCTTAAGGACAAGCTACCCGCCTTGTATGAAGAACTTGAAAGCTTCGGGTTGGAACTGGTTGCACCAGGATTCCTAGCTAACCTTGAAGTCAAGCCGACCCTGATGGATGAGGTTAAAGAAGCTCAGACGGGACACAAGAGTATTGAAGGCATCAAGAGGAAGATCAAGGCGGGCAAAGCCCCAAGTTTCACAGAAGATGAGCAAGGAGTCGTGTGGTTTGGGAATCGCATTTGCGTACCCAACAAGATTGAGCTCAAGAATCTGATCTTGCAAGAAGCTCATGACACCCCGTATTCCATCCATCCTGGAGGAACCAAGGTGTATCAAGACCTGAAGGAAAGACTCTGGTGGCATGGGATGAAAAGGGAGATTGCCACCTATGTTGCAAAGTGTGACGTATGCCAGAGAGTCAAAGCTGAGCATCAGCGACCCGCTGGATTGTTGCAACCCCTCAAGGTGCCTGAATGGAAGTGGGACAAAGTCGGGATGGACTTCATCACCAGTTTACCCAGGTCAAGCAAGGGACATGACTCCATATGGGTCATTGTTGACCATTTGACCAAGGTGGCCCACTTCATTCCTGTCAAGACGACCTACAAGGGGAACCAGTTAGCCAGCCTCTACATCCACCGAATCGTGAGCATTCATGGCATTCCCAAGGAAATTGTGTCGGATAGAGGAACCCAATTCACCTCAAGGTTCTGGAAGAAGTTCCAGGAGACCATGGGGACCAAGTTGTCCTTGAAAGATCGCTTTCCACCCACGCATCGTAGGTCGAGGCAGAACGAGGAATCAGATACTCGAAGACATGTTCCGAGCCTGTGTCTTAGCATATGGAGCTAAGTGGGAAGATTGCCTCCCTTTCGACGAGTTCTCTTACAACAACAGTTATCAGTCAAGCCTTCAGATGGCACCATTTGAGGTGTTATACGGACGGAATGCTGCACACCCCTCAATTGGTCAGAAACCGGAGAAGGACTTGTCTTTGGGCCCGATATCCCCCGTGAAGCCGAAGAGCAAGTCCAGCTTCTCAGAGGGCGTTTGAAGACTGCCAAGTCAAGACAAAAGAGCTACGCCGACTCACGTCGTCGAGACATGACCTTCCGGGTTGGAGACCATGTTTATCTCCGGGTCACCCCTCTCAAAGGAACCCAGCGCTTCCATGTCAAAGGGAAGCTCGCCCCAAGATTCATCGGCCTTCTTCAAGATCACTCCAAGATTTAACAACCCCCTCCGAGATCGCTACGAGACGAAGAGAAGACATGTTTGTCTGCTGTTTGCAAGTGCTCTAAAAATAAAATAAATCCTCCAACTCCTATACTTTATCTCCTTGATCCAAAACCTTTTCCCAATGATCATGCCATGTGTACAGAGCAATATAGTATTTTCTTACAGAAATAATTTGGCCAAAAAGTATTTTCAAAATTAGTTTTCAAAAACCCTGAATTGAGGATTACCTTTGTAAGTACTTAGTTAAGGCGCAGTAAAATCTTTCCAAAATATATTTGACTCCTATTAGATATAGGATACCCGAAACCACAAAATATAATTTTAAAAGTTATTTTCCTATTTTATTTAAAAGCTTTTTCTTAAGGCCAGAAATGGTCTTTAATAGGGAAAAATTATCTTATTGCTTCAAAAATATTTGACAAAATTTAGGGAAACTCATAGGACATATATTGTCCATATATAAGAGTTTCAACACATGGTCATGCTCAAAATATTGGTCAAATACCTCAAAACCCCTTTCTGGACATTTCCAGCTTTTGAAATATTTACAAAGGAAATATTCTCCAAAACTTCCACGAAAATTCTATCACGTCACATATGACATATTTGGTGATCTTGTCAAGTCTCATGTCTTGGAGAGCAAGATAACATCATCAAATCCCCTCAAAACCACTTCTGTCCTTTTTCAAGTTTGAACAGCTTTGCACTGTCAAACATGTACAAATGCTCTCAAACTTGGTGCACATTCTCAAATGGTGTAATAATGCATCTAGACCAAATGACACAAGTTGTAGAGAATTTTATCTTGACCAGAGTACCCCAAAACCCTCTCTGACCAGATTCAAATTTGAACAACTCTACATTACCAACTTCCTCTCCTTGATTCCAACTTTTGTGAGAATGATCACATGACCAAATGAGGCCACTACACCAAGTGGTGCATCAAGGATAATTGATTTTCATGACTAAATCTTGGAAAACCCATTTCTGTTCATTTCTAGGGTTTGCCAAAGTTACATTGGCAACTTCCTCCAAATGAGCTCCAACTTGGTGAGCAATCCCATTTATATATGACA
Source organism: Aegilops speltoides (assembly GCA_021437245.1). NCBI lineage: Eukaryota > Viridiplantae > Streptophyta > Magnoliopsida > Poales > Poaceae > Aegilops > Aegilops speltoides. Next base: position 229,308,722 of record CM038142.1, read on the forward strand.
CTTGATCCTGTTAATCTTCATGTCAAGTGGAGTTAATTTGCTTGCCCAAATTTGCATCAAACACCTTCTGTCCCTTTTCAAAAATCACCATTTTGACCACTTGCACTATTCTCCTTGAGCTCAACTTTTACCACACCTCCTCCTAGTCTTCTCCTATCTCCAGTAACTCTTCCCTGGCCTCAGCTCAATGATTGAGGGGTGAAACACCCCCATTTACCCTTCTGGACAGCAGCATTCTCCTCCTTTCTCACCACCCTCCTCGTTCCAGTGGCCCTCCATGGCATCCAATGCTTCCTCCCCTTTCTTTACTACTCCCTAGCACTGCTGGACACAAGTGGCCGCGCCAACTTTCCCCTTTTTATGCCATGGCATGCCAAAGGCGTGCTCCAGAGCGCGCTAGAGTGCCCCCACACACTGTAGCTGCTCTCTGCCCAAGCCACCCGAGCACCTCGAGCCTCCCCCTCGCGCCAGTCGAGGTGCCTCGGCGTCCGTAACACGCTACGCGGTCGGCCCCCTCCTCTCTCCTCCTCCCCGCGCCTCCGCGCTAGCGAACAGAGGCCGCCCAAGCGCGCCAATGGAGCGCCTCACACGCGTGGCACCCTGGCCCTTCCCCGCTCCTTCTCTCCCCTCCTCTCGCCCTAGACCAACCCCACGAACACCCCAGACATGCTCACACGAGCCCCCGTGGCCTCCAGCAACGGCTAGGAGCTCGCCGGCGCACGAGCCACGGTACGCATCGCCCCCTTCTATTTAAGGCCACCCCCGAGCCCTCTCTGGCCTTCTTTGGCCCTCTCTCCCTCCCGTAGACCGTCTGGACCAACTCGTTTATCCTCCCGTGCCCTCCATCCACCACCGTGGCCGGAGCCTCGCCGCCGGCCTCCGCCTAAATTCGCGCCATTTAGTGCCCCTCCTCCCGACCTCTTTGTTCCAGAGAAACACCAGCACCACCGCCAACTCTCCCCGCACCTCACTCCTTCCTCCCCGTGCCTGCCTCACCGTGCCCAAATATCACGGCTGGTCTCGTCCGCCGCGGCCAGCACTCTGCTCAGCCCAGTGCCCCAGGGAGACCGTGCCACCCACGGTTGGATGCAACATGGCCTCCTGAGCGCTCCGGTACTTCGGGCGTCGCCGGAGGTGGCCGGTACCGCCGGGGAGAGCGCCCGCACCGTCCGGCCTCGCCTCCTCTGTCTCCCAAGCAGCGCCCAGCAGGAGGTTGAGATGAACCCGACAGATGGGCCCAGGCGTCGGCGACTCGATGGTGGGCCGCCCAATTAAGTGAAGCAGGCTCGCCGCTTCCGCTTCGCTCGGGAAGGCGTCTTGCAGAATGCGCCTTGACGTCATCGACACCGCGGTGAGCATTGGGCGGCCCATCGCTATCCTTCGCTGGTGCGCGAGGATAAGGTAATGCCCATATTCCTTTTATTCTTTTCGGTGAGTTTCTAAAATCCATAAATAATTCAAATTAAGTCCAAATTTGATGATTCTAATTTCTACAAGTTCATAAATTCCTGATCTATCACATGGTGCAATTTGCACATTTTTCCATAAAGATTTTCATCACAGACAATTATCAAATCCCATATTTCCATTTCTGTCATAAACTTTAGAAAATCACAGAAGGCTCAAAATTTATCCAAATGCCATGATTCAAATTCCTAGATGCTTCTAAGTTCATAACTTAGTTTATGAACAATTTTATTAATACTTATTGTACCACATTAATTATTGAGCCACTTCTTCATATTTATCAACCTTGCAAATTCATAGGAAATTCATTTGAACTCCAAATCCAGTGAAACCAATTCCTAGATGCTTCTAAAATCACCCTTTGTTAAATGGGTGCCTTTGCTCATTTTTCAAAATAATTCTTCTGTACACTTCTTGAAATTCCATAAACCCCTTGATTCCATCATATCGAAATGTTTAGAAATATCCATAGATCCACTTCCATTGAGATCACTTTGGTCATTCCTCATATGGCCAGAGGTATCCTAGAAAAGTCCAACTCTCGTTTTTAGAGCACTTTTATTTTCAGTCTTGCTGTGTTGCTTATTATGGTTGCTTTCAACGATAGTTGACGAAGTAGACGGAATGCTTGGAGTTGGACCAGAGATATTTGAAGACCTCGAAGACTTTGTTAAAACAGGCAAGGAGCCCTTTGACCATGTCTATGAAACCTTTTATGCATGTCATAAAGCTCTTTATTATTGTTACATCGGAATCATGATGAGATGGTGAACCACGTGGGTTGGTTGCCTCTGTTACTTCCTCGTTGATGCTTGCATTGTGCATGGCCCTACCTTCTTATGAGGGCTATGCCGGTGGGAGTGGATAGAATGCTAAAGTAGTTGCTACGCAAAAGGGACGGGTTATGCATGGTGAAGGAGACAAAGCTTTATCAAAAGACTTTTCGAAAACCTCATCGGGTGCCACTTATGCCCGAGGGAGATGATGAGATGGGTAACCACTTGATGACAAAGTGGTGTACCGAGGAAAGTGTGTGTTGTTTTCAAAACGGATTGGTCGGAGTTGCGACCGTTATTCCAACCTTACATGCGCAACCACTCTACCCTTATATGGGAAAGGGCATTATTGAGTACCTAGACCGATACTAGCTTGGGGCCCGCATTACTAGTGATGGGGGAGAGTTGGTGCTCTCTCTTGGGACGGGGTCGTGCCAGGTAGGGCGGCCATGACCATTTTTATGGGGCACCGGACACACCGTTGGTACCCCGTGCCAGTGGTATGTGATAAGTATGGGAGCGAGGCTCCAAGAAAGTGTTATGTGAAAAGTTGGGCACGGGGGTTACTGCCAATCGAGTGGACTCCATGTTAGTGTCCTCTAGGGAAAGGTAGTGATCGGGTGCTTACCCCGGGTACTTAAGGTATCGCGGAGGAAGTAACAGAGGCAACCAACCCACGTGGTTCACCATCTCATCATGATTCCGATGTAACAATAATAAAGAGCTTTATGACATGCATAAAAGGTTTCGTAGACATGGTCAAAGGGCTGCTTGCCTGTTTTAGCAAAGTCTTCGAGGTCTTCAAATATCTCTCGTCCAACTCCAAGCATTCTGTCTACTCGTCAACTATCGTTGAAAGCAACCATAATAAGCAACACAGCAAGACTGAAAATAAAAGTGCTCTAAAAATGAGAGTTGGACTTTTCTAGGATACCTCTGGCCATATGAGGAATGACCAAAGTGATTTCAATGGAAGTGGATCTATGGATATTTCTAAACATTTCGATATGATGGAATCAAGGGGTTTATGGAATTTCAAGAAGTGTACAGAAGAATTATTTTGAAAAATGAGCAAAGGCACCCATTTAACAAAGGGTGATTTTAAAAGCATCTAGGAATTGGTTTCACTGGATTTGGAGTTCAAATGAATTTCCTATGAATTTGCAAGGTTGATAAATATGAAGAATGGGCTCAATAATCTATGTGGTACAGTAAGTATTAATAAAAATGTTCATAAACTAAGTTATGAACTTAGAAGCATCTAGGAATTTGAATCATGGCATTTGGATAAATTTTGAGCCTTCTGTGATTTTCTAAAGTTTATGACAGAAACGGAAATATGGGATTTGATAATTGTCTGTGAAGAAAATCTTTATGGAAAAATGTGCAAATTGCACCATGTGATAGATCAGGAATTTATGAACTTATATAAATTAGAATCATCAAATTTGGACTTAATTTGAATTATTTATGGATTTTAGAAACTCACTGGAAAAGAATAAAAAGGAATATGGGCATTACCCTTATCCTGCGCGACCAGCGAAGGATAGCAATGGGCGCCCAGCTGCTCACCATGTGATGTCGGGGCGACGTCAAGGCGATTCTGGCAAGACGCTTTCCCGAGCGAAAGCGGGGAAGTGCAGAGCCTGCTTCACTTAAACGGGCGGGCCCACCACGGTCGCCGACGCTGGGCCCATCTGTCGGGTTCATCTCAACCTCCGCAAGCGCGCGCGGGGGAGATAGAGGAGGCGAGGCCGACGGTGCGGGCGCTCTCCCGGCGGTACTGCCACCTCCAATGACGCCCAAGTACGGAGCACTCAGAGGCCATGCCGCATCCAACTGCGGGTGGCACCGCCTCCCTGGGCACTGGCCGAGCAGAGTGCTGGCAGCGGCAAGGACGAGACCGCCGTGAGATTTGGGCACGGTGAGGCAGGCACGGGAGGAAGGAGTGAGGTGCGGGGAGAGTTGGCGGTGGTGCTGGTGTTGCTCTGGAACAAAGCGGTCGGGAGGAGGGGCACTAAATGGCGCGAATTTAGGCGGAGGCCGGCGGCGAGGCTCCGGCCACGGTGGCGGATGGAGGGCACGGGAGGATAAACGAGTTGGTCCAGACGGTCTACGGGAGGGAGAGAGGGCCAAAGGAGGCCAGAGAGGGCTCGGGGTGGCCTTAAATAGAAGGGGGCGAGGTGTACCGTGGCTCGTGCGCCGGCGAGCTCCTAGCCGTTGCTGGAGGCCACGGGGGCTCGTGTGAGCGTGTCTGGGGTGTTCGTGGGGTTGGTCTAGGGTGAGAGGAGGGGAGAGAAGGAGCGGGGAAGGGCCAGGTGCCACAGGTGAGGCGCCCATCATTGCGCGCTCCCTGCCTCTGTTGCTATCGCGGAGGCGCGGGGAGGAGGAGAGAGGAGGGGGCCGACCGCGTAGCATGTTGCGGACGCCGAGGCACCTCGACTGGCGCGAGGGGGAGGCTCGAGGTGGTCGGGTGGCTTGGGCAGAGAGCAGCTACAGTGCGTGGGGGCACTATAGCACGCTCTGGAGCACGCCTTTGGCATGCCATGGTATAAAAAGAGGAAAGTGGGCGCGGCCACTTGTGTCCAGCAGTGCTAGGGAGTAGTAAAGAAAGGGGAGGAAGCATTGGATGCCATGGAGGGCCACTAGAACGAGGAGGGTGGTGAGAAAGGAGGAGAATGCTGCTGTCCAGAAGGGTAAATGGGGGTGTTTCATCCCTCAATCATTGAGCTGAGGCCAGGGAAGAGTTACTGGAGATAGGAGAAGACTAGGAGGAGGTGTGGTAAAAAGTTGAGCTCAAGGAGAATAGTGCAAGTGGTCAAAATGGTCATTTTTGAAAAGGGACAGAAGGTGTTTGATGCAAATTTGGGCAAGCAAATTAACTCCACTTGACATGAAGATTAACAGGATCAAGTGTCATATATAAATGGGGTTGATCACCAAGTTGGAGCTCATTTGGAGGAAGTTGCCAATGTAACTTTGGCAAACCCTAGAAATGAACAGAAATGGGTTTTCCAAGTTTTAGTCATGAAAATCAATTCTCCTTGATGCACCACTTGGTTTAGTGGCCTCATCTGGTCATGTGATCATTCTCACAAAAGTTGGAATCAAGGAGAGGAAGTTGGTAATGTATAGTTGTTCAAATTTGAATCTCGTCAGAGAGGGTTTTGGGGTACTTTGGTCAAGATAAAATTCTCTCCAACTTGTGCCATTTGGTCTAGATGCATTATTACACCATTTGAGAATGTGCACCAAGTTTGAGAGCATTTGGACATGTTTGACAAAGGCAAAGCTGTTCAAACTTGAAAAGGATGTATGGTTTTGAGGGATTTGATGATGTTATCTTGTTCTCCAAGACATGAGACTTGGCAAGATCACCAAATATGTCATATGTGACATGATAGAATTTTCTTGGAATTTTTGGAGAATATTTCCTTTGTAAATATGTCAAAAGCTGGAAATGTCCAAAAAGGGTTTTTGAGGTATTTGACCAATATTTTGAACATGACCATGTGTTGAAACTCTTATATATGGAAAATATATGTCCTATGAGTTTCCTAAATTTTGTCAAATATTATTGAAGCAATAAAATAATTTTTCCTATTAAAGACCATTTCGCCTTAAGAAAAGATTTTAAATAAAATAGGAAAATAACTTTTAAAATTATATTTTTGTGGTTTCTAGGTATCCTAGATCTAATAGGAGTCAAATATATTTTTGAAAGATTTTACTGCCCTTAACTAAGTACTTACAAAGGCAATCCTCAATTCAGGGGTTTTGGAAAACTAATTTTGAAAATACTTTTGGCCAAATTATTTCAGTAAGAAAATACTATATTGCTCTGTACACATGGCATGATCATTGGGAAAAGGTTTTGGATCAAGGAGATGAAGTATAGGAGTTGGAGGATTTATTTTATTTTTAGAGCACTTGCAAACAACAGACAAAAATCAAATCAAGCAAGGACCAAAACACACAAAAGTTTTAGTCAAACGACATTTTATCATGATTTATCAACTTAAGTGTTGTGCCAAGAAAATCAGGGTGTGACAGACCTACCCCCCTTACATGAATCTCGTCCCCGAGATTCCCAAACTAAGCGCGGAAAGGAGTATGGAAACTTGGATTCGGGGTAGTCTTCACGTCCTCATGCTGCTTCTGCTTCTGTTTGGTGCTCCATTGAACTTGAAGTACTTGATGGTGTGGCTTCGTGGATGACGCTCTTCTTGATCCATGTTGCTAATGGTTAGCTCGCGGTAGGTTAGATTGGGCTAGGGGTTGATGGCTCGGTGGTCAATGCCTTCGTAGAGATCAGGCACGTTAGGAAGTTGGAAACGTTTCCGGAGTGGGGTCGTGTGGAAAAACATTGTGCACAGCAGGCGAGTCAGGTGGTAACACCAGCTGGTAACTGTCTTCTCTTCGTCTCGTAGCGATCTCGGAGGGGGTTGTTAAATCTTGGAGTGATCTTGAAGAAGGCCGATGAATCTTGGGGCGAGCTTCCCTTTGACATGGAAGCACTGGGTTCCTTTGAGAGGGGTGACCCGGAGATAAACATGGTCTCCAACCAGGAAGGTCATGTCTCGACGATGTGAGTCAGTGTAGCTCTTTTGTCTTGACTTGGCAGTCTTCAAACGCCCTCTGACAAGCTGGACTTGCTCTTCGGCTTCACGGGGGATATCGGGCCCAAAGACAAGTCCTTCTCTGGTTTCTGACCAATTGAGGGGTGTGCGGCATTCCGTCCGTATAATACCTCAAATGGTGCCATCTGAAGGCTTGACTGATAACTGTTGTTGTAAGAGAACTCGGCAAAAGGGAGGCAATCTTCCCACTTTGCTCCATATGCTAAGACACAGGCTCGGAACATGTCTTCGAGTATCTGATTCCCTCGTTCTGTCTGACCTACGGTCTGTGGGTGGAAAGCAGTGCTGAAGGACAACTTGGTCCCCATGGTCTCATGGAACTTCTTCCGTAACCTTGAGGTGAATTGGGTTCCTCTATCCGACACAATTTCCTTGGGAATGCCATGAATGCTCACGATTCGTGGATGTAGAGGCTGGCTAACTGGTTCCCCTTGTAGGTCGCCTTGACAGAATGAAGTGGGCCACCTTGGTCAAATGGTCAACAATGACCCATATGGAGTCATGTCCCTTGCTTGACCTGGGTAAACCGTGATGAAGTCCATCCCGACTTTGTCCCACTTCCATTCAGCACCTTGAGGGGTTGCAACAATCCAATGGGTTGTCGATGCTCAGCTTTGACTCTCGGCATACGCCACACTTTGCAACATAGGTGGCAATCTCCTTTTCATCCCATGCCACCAGAGTCTTTCCTTCAGGTCTTGATACACCTTGGTTCCTCCAGGATGGATGGAATACGGGGTGTCGTGAGCTTCTTGCAAGATCATATTCTTGAGCTCAATCTTGCTGGGTACGCAAATGCGATTCCCAAACCACACGACTCCTTGGTCATCTTCTGTGAAACTTGGGGCTTTGCCCGCCTTGATCTTCCTCTTGATGCCTTCAATACTCTCGTGTCCCGTCTGAGCTTCTTTAATATCATCCATCAAAGTAGGCTTAACTTCGAGGTTGGCCAAGAATCCTGGTGCAACCAGTTCCAACCCGAAGCTTTCAAGTTCTTCATACAAGGCGGGTAGCTTAACCTTAAGCATAGCATTCAAGGAACAAGCCTTCCTGCTTAATGCATCTGCTACCACATTAGCCTTTCCAGGGTGGTATTGAACACTGAGGTCATAATCCTTTATCAACTCTAGCCATCTTCTCTGCCTCATGTTCAATTCCCTTTGAGTGAAAATATACTTCAGACTTTTGTGATCCGTGTATACCTCACATCGCTTCCCTAAGAGGTAATGTCGCCATGTCTTAGGGCATGAACCACTGCTGCTAGCTCAAGGTCATGAGTAGCATAGTTCTCTTCATGAGGTCATAGTTGCCTTGAAAGGTAAGCTACGACTCTGCCTTCTTGCATCAGAACACCTCCCAGTCCGGTTCTTGACGCATCACAATATATCACAAACTCCTTGTGTATGTCTGGTATGGCCAGAACTGGGGCGGTGGTCTGCCTCTTCTTCAGCTCCTGGAAGCTCTCTTCGCACTTTGGCGTCCATTCGAACTTCTTGTCCTTCTTCAAGAGCTGAGTCATGGGTCGGGCAATGCTTGAGAATCCTTCAATGAACTTGCGGTAGTATCCCGCGAGTCCGAGGAAGCTTCTGACTTCCTTCACATTGCTTGGGGATTGCCATTCAGTCACGGCTTCAATCTTAGCAGGATCGACTGACAATCCCCCTTCAGTTAAAATATGACCCAAGAATCCAACTTCACGCAGCCAGAATTCACACTTGCTGAACTTGGCATACAGTTGGTGCTCTCGAAGCTTGTCTAGGACCATCCTCAAGTGTTGCTCGTGCTCTTCTTCCGACTTCGAGAATACAAGAATGTCATCAATGAAGACAACGACAAACTTGTCCAAATATTCCATGAAGACCTTATTCATGAGATACATGAAGTAAGCCGGGGCATTGGTCAATCCAAAGGACATGACCGTGCACTCATACAGGCCATATCTGGTTACAAATGCCGTCTTCGGAATATCATGGGGTCTGATTTTCAGTTGGTAGTACCCAGATCTGAGGTCGATCTTGGAGAACACCTTGGCCCCATTGAGTTGATCAAACAGATCTTCAATCTTGGGAAGTGGGTACTTGTTCTTGATTGTAACTTCATTGAGGGAGCGGTAGTCAATGCACAAGCGGATGGTACCGCCCTTCTTTGCCACAAATGTAACAGAGATCCCCAAGGGGCGGCGCTAGGGCTAATAAATCCCTTCCTCAACTGCTCTTCCACCGCTTCTTCAATTCTGCTAACTCTTCCGATCCCATTCTATAAGGCTTCTTATAGATGGGTCCCGCCCGGTATGAGCTCGATGATGAACTCAATGTCTCGGTCAGGAGGCATTCCCGGTAGCTCATCAGGAAAAACATCGGGGTATTCACATACTACCGGCACTTGCTCCAATCCAACTTCAGTCAGACAGTTGACTTGGTTGGCTTGAGTAGAGGAGGAGTTGGAGGCAAATTTAACTTCGACTCCTTGGTCATTGGTCATAGTGACAGTCCGGTTGGCGCAATCTATCAAGCCTTGGTGCTTGCTGAGCCAATTCATTCCTAAGATCACATCCAAGCCTTGTGATCTTAAGATGATAAGGTCTGCTAGGAAGTCTACCTCATTAATGACAATCCCGACTCCTTTACATCCTATCTTTGCTCTCATCTCTGCTCCGGGGGTGTGTACCACCATAGGGTTATTCAGGGGTGTAGTGGTCATGCCACTTTTTAATGCAAAACTTTGGCTGACAAATGAATGTGTGGCTCCAGAATCAAACAAAACAGTTGTGGGTGCTGAATTGACAAGGAACGTACCCAGCACGACGTCCGGGTCTTCCTGGGCTTCTTCTGCAGTGACATGATTCACACGACCCCTACCGTTGTTGGGCAGGTTGCGGTGAGCTTGGTTCCTTGGTGGCATTCCACGGCCTTGTCCTGGGTTCTGCGCATTGGGGCGCGGGGCGTCGGGCTTCTTGTTGGGGCAATTCTTGGAGTAATGTCCTGGCTGTCCACATCCAAAGCAAGTGACTTGGTTGGGAGTGATGCCCTTACCAAAGATTGTTATTGGGGTTGTTGTAAGCTGGCACTGGGGTTGGCATACCGCTGAGGTGGATAGTTGGTGCGGGTGCAGGAGCTCTTGGTTGCCGATAGGTTGGCTTGACCGAGCTGGCTGCCACGGACGAGGCTTCGTTCTTGGAGCTACCCTTGCCGATCATCTTGCGCTTACGAGTGTCATCCAAAGCATGTCGCTTGTCCTCAAGCATGAGTGCCTTGTTCACGGATCAAGAAAGGTCGGCAACACACACAACAAGCGAGTACTTCAGAGTCCGTTAAGGCCTTCCATGAAGCGCTCCTTTTGGCAAGATCGGTCTTGACATCCTCGGGGCATACCTTGAGAGAACACCGAACTTCATGTACTCCTTGACAAAGCCACTACCTTGCTTCAGGGCTCGGAACTCACGCTTCTTGATGGCCATGATTCTAGAAGGAATGTGGGCCTTGCGGAATTCTGTCTTGAAGTTATCCCAAGTGATGTTTTGCTCAGCATGCATAGCCTTGAATCCGTCCCACCAAGCTCTGGCAGTTCCCCCGAGAGAGTGGGCAGCATATGCCACCTTCTCACGGTCCTCAGTGCATCCGACCAGCGCCAACAGATCCTCAATGGTGCGGACCCAGTCGTCTGGATCCAGGGGTTCAGCAGTCTCAATGAAGGTGGGTGGTGCATGCTTCTTGAACTCCACCAACGTGGAACGTCCATGGCCGTGTCCCGCCGGCTGGCGATTGACAACTTGAGCAATCATCTAGAGGGCTGCAGTGTTGGCTTGGTGTTCCTCTCGGAAGGCTTGGAGAAGTTGAGCCATGTCCATGTTTGGAGGAGGTGGCGGTGGTGGAGTCTGTCCTTGGGCTTGGTCCTGGCTGACTCCTGCCTCAGCAGAACCTCCGGCTTCTTGCGGCTGGGTAGAGGTACCAGTACGTGTTACAACAGGCATCCTGTCGGAGCGGTCAAGGTCTCATGATTGGGAAAATAAAATGAGGAAAAGCAATATAGATGAGACGCCTAGTATGGGGGTGGTGTGACAAAAATTAGGGAAACTCAGTGGACATATATTTTCCATATATAAGAGTTTCAACACATGGTCATGTTCAAAATATTGGTCAAATCCCTCAAAAACCCTTTCCGGATATTTCAAGCTTTTGAAATATTTACAAAGGAAATATTCTCCAAAAATTCCAAGAAAATTCTATCATCTCACTTATGACATACTTGATGATCTTGACAAGTCTCATGTCATGGAGAATAGTATAACCCCATGAAATCCCCTCAAAACCATTTCTGTCCATTTTGAAGTTTGAGCAACTTTACATTGCCAAACATGACCAAATGTTCTCAAACTTGGTGAACATGCTCCAATGGTCTAATAATGCATCTAGACCAAATGGCACAGGTTGGAGAAGAAGATATCCTGGTCAAAGTGCCTCAAAACCTTCTCTGACCAGAATCAAATTTGAACTACTTTGTACTACCAACTTTTTCTCCATGACCCCAACTCTTGTGAGCCTGATCACATGGCTAAATAAGGCCACCACACCAAGTGGTGCATCAAGGAGAAGTGATCTATTCAACTGGATCTACACAAATCCATTCCTGCCAATTTTTAGGGTTTGCAAAAGTTGCATTGGCAACTTTGTCCAAACAAGCTCAAAATGGGTGGAAGGCCCCAATTATATGTGGCATCTCACCCTGTGGAGTCTCATGGCCAGTGGAAATCATCAACTTGCCCAAAACATCATCAAACACCTTCTGGCAGAATTATGGAATGCAAATTCCAGCCCCTTCCACTAATCTCCTTGAGCCCATCTTTTTACCACAACCCCTCCTCGTTCCCCTCTGCAACTTGGATGCTTTTCTGCCCGAGGGAGCAATGATGAGGGAGGGGGAAACCCCATTTGGCTTCTCTGGACAGCAGCTTCTCCCCTCTCTCTCAGCCTCCTTCTCTCCCCTCGGCTCTCCAGAGCGTCCAAGGCCCGTTTCAGTTTTACCCACGCCCCCTGCAGCCTCCAGATACTAGTGGGCCTTGACGCAGAAAAACTACAGATGCTGCGGCCAAAGTCGCTCCTGAGCGCCAGCAGACACCGACCGTTGACGCCAAGGCCTCCGACCACCTCGAGCTTCCCGCGCACCAGTCGATGCCCTCGACGTCTGCTCCACGCCAAAGAGCCGCCCACTTGCTCCCACGCCTCCTCTCTCTCCTGCATTTCGCGCCCGAAACGCCAGCCCGCTCGGCCAATGCTCGCGCCACTCCACAGTGGCCTGCGTGCAGCTCGCCCGCTTCTTCTCTCTCTCTCCTGCACCCTACACCACTCCCACGAACACCCCTGGCTCTCCATTCCTCTCTAACGGCCACCCGAGCCGATCCTCATGGCACCAGAGGCCACGCCACGGCCGACCTCAACCAGCCCATAAAAGGCGACCCGAGCCCTCTTTCGCTCCCCGTCGCTCCCCACACTCCAAATCGACCTCCGCACCACCCATTCATCTCGAGAGCCCGAGCTCGAGATCGAGCTCGAGCTCCGCCGCCTCGGCTCGTCGGCGTCATGCTGTACAGCCTCCTCCGCCTCCGTTTCTTCGCGATCTGGAACTGCTGCTACGCTGACCTTTTCCCTCTCTTTGCCACTCTTTTGCAGCCGGAACGCCGGATTCATCGACGCTCAAGCACCTCCGCCGCTTGACCTCGTCGCCGCGAACCAGGCTGCTCGCGACCGTCTCCACCACCACCCGAACGGCGACTCCGCCACAGTCCAACGGTACCACCCGCGACCTCCCGTGCTCAGATCGCCGCCGGCGAAGCTCGCTGTGCCTCTGGCCGGAGGTAGACGACAACGGCCGTGGGGCCAGCCCGTCAGCCTCACGCCCTGACAGGTGGGATCCACCGTCGAGTTCAAACGCAGCAGCGTGCACTGTTCGCCCGTCGGTGAAGGCGTGTTCGCCTTTACGCCTTGACGTGGCGGCCGCGCCTGTGCCCAACTTTTCACATAACACTTTCTTGGAGCCTTGCTCCCATACTTATCACATACCACTGGCACGGGGTACCAACGGTGTGTCCGGTGCCCCATAAAAATGGTCATGGCCGCCCTACCTGGCACGACCCCGTCCCAAGAGAGAGCACCAACTCTCCCCCGTCACTAGTAATGTGGGGCCCAAGCTAGTATCGGTCTAGGTACTCAATAATGCCCTTTCCCATATAAGGGTAGAGTGGTTGCGCATGTAAGGTTGGAATAACGGTCGCAACTCCGACCAATCCGTTTTGAAAACAACACACACTTTCCTCGGTACACCACTTCGTCATCAAGTGGTTACCCATCTCATCATCTCCCTCGGGCATAAGTGGCACCCGATGAGGTTTTCGAAAAGTCTTTTGATAAAGCTTTGTCTCCTTCACCATGCATAACCCGTCCCTTTTGCGTAGCAACTACTTAAGCATTCTATCTACTCCCACCGGCAAAGCCCTCATAAGAAGGTAGGCCCATGCACAATGCAAGTATCAACGAGGAAGTAACAGGGGCAACCAACCCACGGGGTTCACCATCTCATCATGATTCCGAAGCAACAATAATAAAGAGCTATATGACATGCATAAAAGGTTTCATAGACATGGTCAAAGGGCTGCTTGCTTGTTTAACAAAGTCTTCGAGGTCTTCAAATATCTCTGGTCCAACTCCGAGCATTGTGTCTACTTCGTCAACTATCGTTGAAAGCAACCATAATAAGCAACACAACAAGGCAGGAAATAAAAGTGCTCTAAAAGTATGAGTTGGACTTTTCTAGGATACTTCTGGTCATATGAGGGATGACCAAAGTGGGTTCATTGGGATTCGATGAATGGATATCTCTAAATATTTTGATATGGTGGAATCAAGGGGTTTATGGATTTGCAAGAAGTGTACAGAAATATATTTTTGAAAAATGAGCAAAGGCACCCATTTAACAAAGGATGATTTTAGAAGCATCTAGGAGTTGGTTTCACTGGATTTGGAGTTCAAAGGAATTTCCTATGAATTTGCTAAGTTGACAAATATGAAGAAATGGCTCAATAATTTATGTGGTACAGAAAGTATTAAGAAAATGTTCATAAACTAAGTTATGAACTTAGAAGCATCTAGGAATTTGAATCATGGCATTTGGATAAATTTTGAGCCTTCTGTGATTTTCTAAACTTTATCACAGAATTAAGAAAATTGGGATTTGATAATTGTCTGTGAGGAAAACCTTTATGGAAAAATGTGCAAATTGCACCATGTGATAGATCAGGAACTTATGAACTTGTAGAAATTAGAATCATCAAATTTGGACTTAGAATAAATAATCTATGGATTTTACAATCTCACTAGAAAAGAGTAAAAAGAAATATAAGGCATTACCCTTATCCTGCGCACCAGGCGAAGGATAGTAGTGGGCCGCCCAATGCCTCGGCTGCTGGGTGTCGGGCAACGCGGCGTATTCGGTCGGGCGCCTTTCGCCAGGAAGCGGGAATATGCTGATGCGCTTCCACTTAAACGGGGGGCGCTGGCCGGTCACTGACCTATGGGGTCCACCCAGATCGCCGCCCTCCTCCCGCCCGCGAGGAGGCAGAGGAGGCGGGGCGAGCGCTTGCGGCGCCCGTTCGGTGGCTCGGCCACCTCCGGCGATCGCCGAGTCCGGCAAGCTTCGGGAGGATGGGCCGATCCACTGGGACCTGGGCTGCCGAGGAGCCCAGAGCGGCGAGGCCTCGACATGGCAGAACAGGTGATGGTGGGGTTCGGCACGGCGAGGAAGGCACGAGGAGGAGGGGATTGAGCACGGGGCGAGTTGGTGATGGTGATGAGAGGGTGCGGGAGTGTTTATGGGGAATAGAGAGGGGCTGTGGCGCCAGAATCCGAGCGGCGGTCTGCGGCGGCACTCCGGCCATGGAGAGGGCAGGAGAGCACTAGAGGGAGGGGGAGGCTGTCCAGGAGGTGCACGGGAAAGAGAGGGATCCAAAAGAGGAGAGGAGAGCTCGAGGGAAGGCTCTATATAGGGGGGCACCGGTGCACCATGGGCAGCGTCCATGGACGTGCTTGGGTGAGCTCGTGGAGGGATAAGGAGGGCGAGGGAGGAAAGGGCCGACAGTGTTGCGTGTCGTGGACGCCGAGGCGGCCTCAGGGGACACGATTCCGGCGCCCAAGGTCGACGGGAGGCCTTGGAATGGGCGTGCTACAGTGCCGGAGAGCACTGTGGCATGCTCCAGAGCGCGAGCTCTGCACGCCATGGCATTGATTATGTGCCAGGGGCGTGTCCACTAGTGTCTGGGGCTTTGTGGGGTGAGTAAACAAAGGGGAGGTGGCCTTGGATGCCCTGGTGAACCACTAGGAGAGGAGAGAGGTTGAGGGAGAGAGAGAAAAGGGCTCTCCAAGATTTAGTCATGCAAATCTGTTCACCTTGATGAACCAATTGGTGTGGTGGCCTCATTTTTTCATGTTATCATGCTCACAAAAGTTGGGGTCACGTAGAGATAGTTGGTAATGCAAAGTTGTTCAAATTTGGTTATGGATAGGAAGGGTTTTGGGGCACTTTGATAAAGTTAACTTGTTCTCCAACTTGGGCCATTTGGTCTAGATGAATTATTACACCATTTGAGAATGTGCACCAAGTTTGAGAGCATTTGGACATGTTTGACAGTGCAAAGCTGTTCAAACTTGAAAAAGGACAGAAGTGGTTTTGACGGGATTTGATGATGTTATCTTGTTCTTCAAGACATGAGACTTGGCAAGATCACCAAATATGTCATATGTGACATGATAGAATTTTCTTGGAATTTTTGGAGAATATTTCCTTTGTAAATATTTCAAAAGCTGGAAATGTCCAGAAAGGGTTTTTGAGGTATTTGACCAATATTTTGAACATGACCATGTGTTGAAACTCTTATATATGGACAATATATGTCCTATGAGTTTCCCTAAATTTTGTCAAATATTTTTGAAGCAATAAAATAATTTTCCCCTATTAAAGACCATTTCTGGCCTTAAGAAAAAGCTTTTAAATAAAATAGGAAAATAACTTTTAAAATTATATCTTTATGGTTTCTGGGTATCCTATATCTAATAGGAGTCAAATATATTTTTGGAAAGATTTTTGCTGCCCTTAGCTAAGTACTTACAGTGCAATCCTCAATTCAGGGGTTTTTGGAAAACTAATTTTTGAAAATACTTTTTGGCCAAATTATTTCTATAAGAAAATACTATATTGCTCTGTACACATGGCATGATCATTGGGAAAAGGTTTTGGATCAAGGAGATGAAGTATAGGAGTTGGAGGATTTATTTTATGTTTAGAGCACTTGCAAACAGCAGACAAAAATCAAATCAAGGAAGGACCAAAACACACAAAAGTTTTTGTCAAACCACATTTTATCATGATTTATCAACTTAAGTGTTGTGCCAAGAAAATCAAGGTGTGACAGACCTACCCCCTTTACAAGAATCTCGTCCCCGAGATTCCCAAACTAGGCGCGGAAAGGAGTATGGAAACTTGGATTCGGGGTAGTCTTCACGTCCTCATGCTGCTTTTGCTTCTGTTTGGTGCTCCATTGAACTTGAAGTACTTGATGGTGTGGCTTCGTATATGACGCTCTTCTTGATCCATGTTGCTAATGGTTAGCTCGCGGTAGGTTAGATTGGGCTAGGGGTTGATGGCTCGGTGGTCAATGCCTTCGTAGAGATCAGGCAAGTTAGGAAGTTGGAAACGTTTCCGGAGTGGTGTCGTGTGGAAAAACATTGTGCACAGCGGGCGAGTCAGGTGGTAACTCCAGCTGGTAACTGTCTTCTCTTTGTCTCGTAGCGATCTCGGAGGGGGTTGTTAAATATTGGAGTGATTTTGAAGAAGGCCGATGAATCTTGGGGCGGGCCTTCCTTTGACATGGAAGCGCTAGGTTCCTTTGAGAGGGGTGACCCGGAGATAAACATGGTCTCCAACCCGGAAGGTCATGTCTGGACGACGTGAGTCAGCGTAGCTCTTTTGTCTTGACTTGGCAGTCTTCAAACGCCCTCTGACAAGCTGGACTTGCTCTTCGGCTTCACGGAGGATATCGGGCCCAAAGACTAGTCCTTCTCCGGTTTCTGACCAATTGAGGGGTGTGCGGCATTCCATCCGTATAACACCTCAAATGGTGCCATCTGAAGGCTTGACTGATAACTGTTGTTGTAAGAGAACTCGGCGAAAGGGAGGCAATCTTCCCACTTAGCTCCATATGCTAAGACACAGGCTCGGAACATGTCTTCGAGTATCTGATTCCCTCGTTCTGTCTGACCTACGGTCTATGGGTGGAAAGCAGTGCTGATGGACAACTTGGTCCCCATTGTCTCCTGGAACTTCTTCCAGAACCTTGAGGTGAATTGGGTTCCTCTATCCGACACAATTTCCTTGGGAATGCCATGAATGCTCACGATTCGGTGGATGTAGAGGCTGGCTAACTGGTTCCTCTTGTAGGTCGTCTTGACAGGAATGAAGTGGGCCACCTTGGTCAAATGGTCAACAATGACCCATATGGAGTCATGTCCCTTGCTTGACCTTGGTAAACTGGTGATGAAGTCCATCCCGACTTTGTCCCACTTCCATTCAGGCACCTTGAGGGGTTGCAACAATCCCGCGGGTCGCTGATGCTTAGCTTTGACTCTCTGGCATACGTCACACTTTGCAACATAGGTGGCAATCTCCCTTTTCATCCGTGCCAGTAGAATCTTTCCTTCAGGTCTTGATACACCTTGGTTCCTCCAGGATGGATGGAATACGGGGTGTCGTGAGCTTCTTGCAAGATCAGATTCTTGAGCTCAATCTTGTTGGTTACGCAAATGCGATTCCCAAACCACACGACTCCTTGCTCATCTTCTGTGATACTTGGGGCTTTGCCCGCCTTGATCTTCCTCTTGATGCCTTCAATACTCTCGTGTCCCGTCTAAGCTTCTTTAACCTCATCCATCAGGGTCGGCTTGACTTCAAGGTTAGCTAGGAATCTTGGTGCAACCAGTTCCAACCCGAAGCTTTCAAGTTCTTCATACAAGGCGGGTAGCTTGTCCTTAAGCATAGCATTCAAGGATCTGACCGTGTTGTGGCTTGGTAGGGCGTAAGGGTTTCAAGGATTCTAGTGTGCGAGTGAATGTTTATCATCCCATCCTTGAGCACAATTTCTGAGATGCCAATAGTCTATCTAGTCCTTTAAACAAATCACATCATATCACTGATAGCATCATTTCGTATAGGTCAACTCCAATCATCACTCATGTGATTCATATCCTCATGGCTCCCGAGAGGATGTCTAACAAAATCATACATGTTTACAATCCCCAAACTCATGTGTGTGGCTACCCCTAAAAATCCATGGGTAGAGCATACAAGCTTCCAAGCTGGAATAAACAGGACAATCCAAGTGCTCATCCTATTATTCCAAGGTCCATGCTAGTGCATCTCTATCCTAAGGAAACACGTCGTATGCCACACCAAAATCTTGTTTCCTTCCTATGAATCAACTCCAACAACCCATTAACTACACCAATCATTACATGATCCAGTAGTTCTTCAAATCCAATCTCCTAGTTTATCGTCCACCGAAAAACATGGTATCATGATCGAGATATAGAAAGCTAGTTCGGAGATGAATATAGTGTCTAGTCATTGTTTATGAGTTTCCCTAAATTTTGTCACACCCTGATTTTGTTGGCACAACACTTAAGATGATAAATCATGATAAAATGTGGTTTGACAAAAACTTTTGTGTGTTTTGGTCCTTACTTGATTTGATTTTTGTCTGCTGTTTGCAAGTGCTCTAAAAATAAAATAAATCCTCCAACTCCTATACTTCATCTCCTTGATCCAAAACCTTTTCCCAATGATCATGCCATGTGTACAGAGCAATATAGTATTTTCTTACAGAAATAATTTGGCCAAAAAGTATTTTCAAAAATTAGTTTTCCAAAAACCCCTGAATTGAGGATTGCACTGTAAGTACTTAGTTAAGGGCAGTAAAAATCTTTCCAAAAATATATTTGACTCCTATTAGATATAGGATACCCAGAAACCACAAAAATATAATTTTAAAAGTTATTTTCCTATTTTATTTAAAAGCTTTTTCTTAAGGCGAAATGGTCTTTAATAGGAAAAATTATTTTATTGCTTCAAAAATATTTGACAAAATTTAGGGAAACTCATAGGACATATATTGTCCATATATAAGAGTTTCAACACATGGTCATGTTCAAAATATTGGTCAAATACCTCAAAAACCCTTTCTGGACATTTCCAGCTTTTGAAATATTTACAAAGGAAATATTCTCCAAAAATTCCAAGAAAATTCTATCATGTCACATATGACATATTTGGTGATCTTGCCAAGTCTCATGTCTTGGAGAACAAGATAACATCATCAAATCCCCTTTGTTTACTCACCCCACAAAGCCCCAGACACTAGTGGACACGCCCCTGGCACATAAACAATGCCATGGCGTGCAGAGCTCGCGCTCTGGAGCATGCCATAGTGCTCTCCGGCACTGTAGCACGCCCATTCCAAGGCCTCCCGTCGACCTTGGGCGCCGGAATCGTGTCCCCCGAGGCCGCCTCGGCGTCCACGACACGCAACACTGTCGGCCCTTTCCTCCCTCGCCCTCCTTATCCCTCCACGAGCTCACCCGAGCACATCCATGGACGCTGCCCATGGTGCACCGGTGCCCCCCTATATAGAGCCTTCCCCCGAGCTCTCCTCTCCTCTTTTGGATCCTCTCTCTCCCGTGCACCTCCTGGATAGCCTCCACCTCCCTCTAGTGCTCTCCTGCCCTCTCCATGGCCGGAGTGCCGCCGCGGACCGCCGCTCAGATTCGGGCGCCACAGCCCCTCTCTCTTCCCCATAAACACTCCCGCACCCTCTCATCACCACCACCAACTCGCCCCGTGCTCAATCCCCTCCTCCTCGTGCCTTCCTCTCCGTGCCGAACCCCGCCATCGCCTGTTCCTGCCGCGGCCGAGGCCTCGCTCGCTCTGGCGCTCCTCGGCAGAAACTGGGTCCCCAGGTGGATGCGGCCCATCCTCCCGAGCTCGCCGGACTCCGGGCGGTCGCCGGAGGTGGCCGGAGCCACCGGAACGGGCGCCGGCAAGCGCTCGGCCCCGCCTCCTCTGCCTCCTCTGTCGCGGGCGGGAGGAGGGCGACGACTGGGGTGGACCCCTTGGTCGCTGACCGCCAGCGCCCCCTTTAAGTGGGCGTGCATCAGCCTATTCCCGCTTCCCAGCGGCGCGCCTGACCGAATACGCCGACGCGTCGACCCTGACACCAGCAGCCGAGCCATTGGGCGGCCCATCGCTATCCTTCGCCTAGTGCGCAGGATAAAGGTAATGCCTTATATTTCTTTTTATTCTTTTCCTGTGAGATTGTAAAATCCATAGATTATTTATTCTAAGTCCAAATTTGATGATTCTAATTTCTACAAGTTCATAAGTTCCTGATCTATCACATGGTGCAATTTGCACATTTTTCCATAAAGGTTTTCCTCACAGACAATTATCAAATCCCAATTTTCTTAATTCTATGATAAAGTTTAGAAAATCACAGAAGGCTAAAAATTTATCCAAATGCCATGATTCAAATTCCTAGATGCTTCTAAGTCCATAACTTAGTTTATGAACATTTTCTTAATACTTTCTGTACCACCTAAATTATTGAGCCATTTCTTCATATTTGTCAACTTTGCAAATTCATAGGAAATTCCTTTGAACTCCAAATCCAGTGAAACCAACTCCTAGATGCTTCTAAAATCATCCTTTGTTAAATGGGTGCCTTTGCTCATTTTTCAAAAATATATTTCTGTACACTTCTTGCAAATCCATAAACCCATTGATTCCACCATATCAAAATGTTAAGAGATATCCATTCATCGAATCCCAATGAACCCACTTTGGTCATCCCTCATATGACCAGAAGTATCCTAGAAAAGTCCAACTCATATTTTTAGAGCACTTTTATTTCCTGCCTTGTTGTGTTGCTTATTATGGTTGCTTTCAACGATAGTTAACGAAGTAGACACAATGCTCGGAGTTGGACCAGAGATATTTGAAGACCTCGAAGACTTTGTTAAACAGGCAAGCGGCCCTTTGACCATGTCTATGAAACCTTTTATGCATGTCATAAAGCTCTTTATTATTGTTGCATCGGAATCATGATGAGATGGTGAACCCCGTGGGTTGGTTGCCTCTGTAACTTCCTCGTTGATACTTGCATTGTGCATGGCCCTACCTTCTTATGAGGGCTATGCCGGTGGGAGTAGATAGAATGCTAAAGCAGTTGCTACGCAAAAGGGACGGGTTATGCATGGTGAAGGAGACAAAGCTTTATCAAAAGACTTTTTGAAAACCTCATCGGGTGCCACTTATGCCCGAGGGAGATGATGAGATGGGTAACCACTTGATGACGAAGTGGTGTACCGAGGAAAGTGTGTGTTGTTTTGAAAACAGATTGGTCGGAGTTGCGACCGTTATTCCAACCTTACATGCGCAACCACTCTACCCTTATATGGGAAAGGGCATTATTGAGTACCTAGACCGATACTAGCTTGGGGCCCGCATTACTAGTGACGGGGGAGAGTTGGTGCTCTCTCTTGGGACGGGGTCGTGCCAGGTAGGGCGGCCATGACCATTTTTATGGGGCACCGGACACACCGTTGGTACCCCGTGCCAGTGGTATGTGATAAGTATGGGAGCGAGTCTCCAAGAAAGTGTTATGTGAAAAGTTAGGCACGGGGGTTACTGCCAATCGAGTGGACTCCATGTTAGTGTTGTCTAGGGAAAGGTAGTGATCGGGTGCTTACCCCGGGTACTTAAGGTATCACGGGTCGTGGATGACACGGAAGTTCCCCGGATCTTGTGGGTAAAGTGTGCAACCTCTGCAGAGTGTAAAACTATTCGAATAGCCGTGTCCATAGTCAAGGACAGTTGGGTAACCGCTCTTGGGCTACGTCCACTTGTTTACAAACCAAATGTGTGTGATGATGAAATGACTTGGGTCAAGACAAGGGACTTGACGTGATTGAGATGGGTTGGTGCCCACTCTATTTATGTTAGATGGGTTGGTACCCACTCTACTTATGTTGATATCTGTAACCAGTCCTCATGGTTGCTTGAATTCTCTTGATGCATGCTTACAAGATGTTGAACATGTCACTGCACTCAAAACTAGCTCTCTGCAAAATTTACCTATACCATGCATTGTTGTACCTTGAACCAAAACATGGGTTGCTTGCGAGTACATTCAAAGTACTCATTGGCTTGCCACTGGTTATTTAATTGACCAGGCATGGAAGAACCGGAGTTCAAAGAAGAGTTCTTTGGCGACGAACATGCGAGCTAGGACGCTTCCCAGTCAGAATTCCTGTAGGGTTAAGGCAGATGGCATGGGTCCAAGTTGTTATTGAAGATTTCCGCTGCGATGTTATACTCAAGACTCGACCATAATGATCCTACTTGTGTAATACGGTATGTATGGATGTAAGACTCTTGTTATTCAGCTTCTGTGTGTTCAGTGAGCATTGATCTCTAGGATCACTGTACACGTACATTCGGTGATCACGACTTATGAGTCGGGGTCCCCAGCCACTCCAGTACCCTCGTACCACCACCTCGAGGCCCTCCATCAACGTCGTTCGTCCCCGGAAACGCCACGCGCTCGTGGCCAAAGATGGCCGACAGCCTCCTCCGCGGCCACCCAGACCATCGCTGCTATAGCCCTTCGCGGCGTGCGTGCCCACTTTCCCCTTTTTATGCCATGGCATGCCAAAGGCGTGCTCCAGAGCGCGCTATAGTGCCCCCACGCACTGTAGCTGCTCTCTGCCCAAGCCACCTGACCACCTCGCGCCTCCCCCTCGCGCCAGTCGAGGTGCCTCGGCGTCCGCAACACGCTACGCGGTCGGCCCCCTCCTCTCTCCTCCTCCCCACGCCTCCGCGCTAGCGAACAGAGGCCGCCCGAGCGCGCCAACGGAGCGCCTCACACGCGTGGCACCCTGACCCTTCCCCGCTCCTTCTCTCCCCTCCTCTCTCCCTAGACCAACCCCACGAACACCCCAGACACGCTCACACGAGCCCCCGTGGCCTCCAGCAACGGCTAGGAGCTCGCCGGCGCACGAGCCACGGTACACCTCGCCCCCTTCTATTTAAGGCCACCCCCGAGCCCTCTCTGGCCTCCTTTGGCCCTCTCTCCCTCTCGTAGACCGTCTGGACCAACTCGTTTATCCTCCCGTCCGCCACCGTGGCCGGAGCCTCGCCGCCGGCCTCCTCCTAAATTCGCGCTATTTAGTGCCCCTCCCGAGGCCTCGCTCGCTCTGGCGCTCCTCGGCAGAAACTGGGTCCCCAGGTGGATGCGGCCCATCCTCCCGAGCTCGCCGGAGGTGGCCGGAGCCACCGGAACGGGCGCCGGAATGCGCTCGGCCCTGCCTCCTCTGCCTCCTCTGTCGCGGGCGGGAGGAGGGCAACGACCCTGCGGGTGGACCCCGCAGGTCAGTGACCAGCCAGCGCCCCCCCCCCATTTAAGTGGAAGCGTACCAGCCTATTCCCGCTTCCCTGCGGCGAAGGCGCCCTGACTGAATATGCCTTCGACGTCGCCCCTGACACCCGCGCAGCCGAGCCGCTGGGCCGGCCCACTGCTATCCTTTGCCTGGTGCGCAGGATAAGGGCAATGCCTTATATTTCTTTTTATTCTTTTCCAGTGAGATTGTAAGTGGTGGTGCGCAGGATAAGGGTACTGGGGCGGCCTCTGTTTGCTAGCGCGGAGGGGCGGGAGATAGAAGGGGCCGATCACAGTGGCGTGTTCTTGGACGCCGAGGTGCATCGGCAGCGCTGGGAGGCCCAAGGTGGGCGGGAGTCGGGCGGCGAGGCTCGGCCGCTCTCAGAGCGCTCAGAGCAAGCTTTTGGCCGGCATGAGCGCATTTTGCGCGCTCTGCCGTGTCCACTTGCGTCTGGAGTGTGCTGGGTGATGGGCTAAAGCCTGGGGAGAGCCTTGGATGCTCTGGAATGCCAAGGAGGGAGGGAGAAGCTGAGAGAGAGAGAGAGAGAATGTTGTTGCCCAGAGAAGAAAAATGGGGTTCTAACCCCCTTAATCATGGCTCCTCGGGCAGGGAAAGATGCAGGTGGTAGAGGGGGACCAGATGAGGCTGTGGGAGAAAGATTAGCTCATGGAGATTAGTGGAAGTGGACAAAACATACATTTTAAGTTTCTGCCAGAAGGTGTTTGATGTAGGTTTGGGCAAGCAAATGAACTCCATTTGCTATGATACTTAACAGGATGGAATGACACTTAGAAATAGGGGGTGCCACCAAACTTGAGCTCATTTGGGCAAATTAGCCAATGTAACTTTTGTGAACCCTAGAAATCAACAAAAATGGACTTCCCAAGATTTAGTCATGCAAACCTATTCTCCTTGATGCACCACTTGGTGTAGTGTCATCATTTGAGGTTCTGAACATGTCCACAAAATCTGAGATCAAAAGGAGAAAGTTCCCAATGTAGAGTTGTTCAAATTTGATTCTGGTCAGAGAGGGTTTTGGGGCACTTTGATAAATATAACTTGTTCTCCAACTTGTGCCACTTGGTCTAGATGAATAATTAGACCATTTTAGAATGTTCACAAGGTTTGAGAATATCTGGAAATGTTTGGCAATGTAAAGTTGCTCAAACTTCAAAATGGACAGAAATGGTTTTGAGGGTATTTGATGATGTTATCTTGTTCTCCAAGTCATGAGACTTGGCAAGATCATCTAATATGTCATATGTGATATGCTAGAATTTCCTTGGAATTTTTGGAGAATATTTCCTTTGTAAATATTTCAAAAGCTTGAAATATCCACAAAGGGTTTTTGATGTATTTGACCAATATTTTGAACATGACCATGTGTTGAAACTCTTATATATGGACAATATATGTCCTATGAGTTTCCCTAAATTTTGTCAAATATTTTTGAAGCCATAAAATAGTTTTTCCCTATTAAAGACCATTTCTGGCCTTAAGAAAAATCTTTTAAATAAAATAGGAAAATAACTTTCAAAATTATATTTTTGTGGTTTCTGGGTATCCTATATCTAATAGGAGTCAAATATATTTTTAGAAAGATTTTTACTGCCCTTACTTAAGTACTTGCAGCGCAAACCTCAATTCAGGGGTTTTTGAAAAACTAATTTTTGAAAATACTATTTGGCCAAATTATTTTTGTAAGAAAATATTTTTATGTCCTATACACATGGCATGATCATTGGTTCAAGAGTTTGGAGCAAGGAGATGAAGTATAGGAGTTGGAGGATTTATTTGATTTTTAGAGCACTTGCAAACAGCAGACAAACATTCAATCAAAGCAAAGACAAAACACTCAAAAGTTTTTGTCAAAACACAATTTATCAAGATTTATTAGCTTAAGTGTTGTGCCATGAAAATCAGGGTGTGACAGACCTACCCCCCTTACAAGAATCTCGTCCCCGAGATTCCCAAACTAGGCGTGGAAAGGAATATGAAAACTGGATCCGGGGTAGTCTTCAAGTCCGCATGTTGCTTCTGCTTCCGTGTAGTGCTCCATTGAGCTTGAAGTACTTGATGGTGTGGCTTCGTGTATGATGCTCTTCTTGATCCAGGTTGCTAATGGGTAGTTCGTGGTAGGTTAGATTGGGCTAGGGGTCGGTGGCTTGGTGGTTAATGTCCTTATTAGTGCTCGGGCTAGCTAGGAAGTTGGAAACACTTCCGGGGTTGTGATGCATGGAAAGCATTGTGCACATCAGGTAACTCAGGTGGCAACTCCAGCTGGTAACTGTCTTCTCTTCGTCTCGTAGTGATCTCAGAGGGGGGTTGTTAAATCTTGGAGTGATCTCGAAGGGGGCCGATGAATCTTGGCGTGGGTCTCCTTGTCATGGAAATGCTTGGTTCCTTAGAGAGAAGTGGCTTGCAGGTACACCTGGTCTTCAAGGCGTAGGTTTACTTCTTGACGATGGTGGTTGTTGTAGTTCTTCCTTCTTGACATCGCGGCCTTCAATTGTCTTCTATCTAGCTGAACGGTTCTTCTTCCATCTTCAGTTAGACGAGTAGGTCACCAAGTAAAAGTGACAACCAATGTGACCAAGTAGTCCATAAAGTTTCTGTTCATGGGGTACATAAGGCAGGCTGGGGCATTGGTGGTGGTCATGGTTGAGTGTGGGCCAAGGTCTTCTCGTCCTAGGTCCAAATCCCATGGTCATGATCCAACCATGTTGTGGCTTGGTAGAGCTTAAGGGTTTCAAGGACTCTAGGGTGTGAGTGAACGTTTATCATCTTATCTTTAAGCACAGTTTCTGAGATGCCACTTGTTCTACTTAGTCCTCCAAACAGATCACCTTATACTATTGAAAGCATCATTCGTATAGGTCAACTCCAATCATCACTCATGCTATTAATATCCTCATGGCTCCTGAGAGAAGGTCTAACAAAATCATATATGTCTACGATCCCCAAACTCATGTGTGTGGCTACCCCTAAAAATCCATGGGTAGAGCATACAAGCTTCCAAGCTGGAATAAAACAGGACAATCCAAGTTCTCAGCCTATTCTTCCAAGGTCTAAGATAAAGCACCTCTATCCTAAGGAAACACGTCGTAAGCCACTCCAAGATCTTGTTTCCTTCCTATGAATCAACTCCAGCAGCCCATTAACTTCCACCAATCACTACACAATCCATTTATTTCTACAAATCCAATGTTTATGGTGTTCCACATGATCTTCTAAAGTCCTTATAATCCCCAAATACTTGAAAAGGCTATCTCTACTATAGTTAGTCCACCAATTTCCATTATCATGGTCAAGTAAACTCCAAGGTCAAGTTCACAAAGATGCCTAAATAAACTCCGACAATTAATCCAATCTCCTAGTTTATTGTCCACCGAGAAACATGGTATCACGATCAAGATCATGAGTCTAAATCCAATTTACTCTGAACCATGTAAACATACTCAGCATCGATACTCAACTAGGATCGCCTATTTAAATCCAAATCTCTTGTCCCACGAGAGTTTCCACACTTTCCCCCAAGTCATTGTCGTAATATCAACTATCTCCTATCCATATCCCCTGGCTAAGTCAAATCCTTATACTTCCAAGAATTTCAGCTTGCGATCATAATTGTCCTATTAAATCCAATTTACTCACGGGTAATGAAAGCTATGCTAATCTATACTCATGATCCCACCAAGTTCACCTATCAACATGAAAGCCTCATAATCCACCAAATAGTCTCGGACGATTCCTCAAAGTCATTGATATAAACTCATCAAGTCATTTGTTTACTCACCCCGACCATTTGGTGAGTAAGGAGTTATACGGACCACCTCGAGGGAGGTCGCGGCCGCCACGTCGAAGGCGTAAAGGCGAAATACGCCTTCAGCCGACGGGCGAACCGGTGTGCGCGCGCGCGTTTTGAACCTGACGGGTGGATCCCACCTGTGAGGGCGTGAGGCTGACGGGCTGGCCCCACGGCCGTCGTCGTCTACCTCCGGCCGAGAGGCACCACGAGGCTCGGCGGCGAGCGTCTGAGCACGGGAGGTGCGCGGGTGGTACCGTTGGACTCGGGGCGGAGTCGCCGTTTCGTCGCCGGCCTCCGCCTAAATTCGCGCCATTTAGTGCCCCTCCTCCAGACCTCTTTGTTCCAGAGCAACACCATCACCACCGCCAACTCTCCCCGCACCTCACTCCTTCCTCCCCATGCCTGCCTCACCGTGCCCAAATCTCACGGCCGGTCTCGTCCGCCACGGCCAGCACCCTGCTCAGCCCAGTGCCCCAGGGAGACCGTGCCACCCACGGTTGGATGCGGCATGGCCTCCTGAGCGCTTCGGTACTTCGGGCGTCGCTAGAGGTGGCCGATACCGCTGAGGAGAGCGCCCGCACCGTCCGGCCTCGCCTCCTCTGTCTCAAATACCTCAAAAACCCTTGCTGGACATTTCCAGCTTTTGAAATATTTACAAAGGAAATATTCTCCAAAAATTCCAAGAAAATTCTATCATGTCACATATGACATATTTGGTGATCTTGCCAAGTCTCATGTCTTGGAGAACAAGATAACATCATCAAATCCCCTGAAAACCACTTCTGTCCTTTTTCAAGTTTGAACAGCTTTGCACTGTCAAACATGTCCAAATGCTCTCAAACTTGGTGCACATTCTCAAATGGTGTAATAATTCATCTAGACCAAATGGCCCAAGTTGGAGAACAAGTTAACCTGATCAAAGTGCCCCAAAACCCTTCCTGTCCAGAACCAAATTTGAACAACTTTGCATTACCAACTTTCTCTACTTGACCCCAACATTTGTGAGCATGATAACATGACAAAATGAGGCCACCACACCAATTGGTTCATCAAGGAGAATAGATTTGCATGAATAAATCTTGGAGAGCCCATTTCTGCTGATTTCTGGGGTTTACAAAAGTTAGATTGGCAACTTTGCCCAAATGAGCTCAAAATGGGTGGAAGGCCCTAATTATGTGTGCCATTTCATCCTGTGGAGCCTCATGACAAATGGAAAACATATTATTGCCCAAACCAACATCAAACACCTTCTGGTAATTTTTAAAAGTTGATGTTTTCACCTCTTCCCTTGTTCTCCATGAGCTCAACTTTTACCACAGCCCTCCTAGTCCCCTTGCACGTCCAAAGAGCAATGGCAAATCCATAGCTCAATTATTGGAGGGGTAAAACCCCACTTTCCCTCTCTGGACAGCCCTTTTCTCTCTCTCCCTCAACCTCTCTCCTCTCCTAGTGGTTCACCAGGGCATCCAAGGCCACCTCCCCTTTGTTTACTCACCCCAAAAAGCCCCAGACACGGACACGCCCCTGGCACATAAACAATGCCATGGCGTGCAGAGCTCGCGCTCTGGAGCATGCCACAGTGCTCTCCGGCACTGTAGCACGCCCATTCCAAGGCCTCCCGTCGACCTTGGGCGCCGGAATCGTGTCCCCCGAGGCCGCCTCGGCGTCCACGACACGCAACACTGTCGGCCCTTTCCTCCCTCGCCCTCCTTATCCCTCCACGAGCTCACCCGAGCACGTCCATGGACGCTGCCCATGGTGCACCGGTGCCCCCCTATATAGAGCCTTCCCCCGAGCTCTCCTCTTCTCTTTTGGATCCCTCTCTCTCCCGTGCACCTCCTGGACAGCCTCCCCCTCCCTCTAGTGCTCTCCTGCCCTCTCCATGGCCGGAGTGCAAGGAGTCCCGCCCCGCTCGGCCAATGCTCGCGCCACTCCTGTGGCCCGCGTGCAGCTCGCCCGCTTCTTCTCTCTCTCCCTGGCACCCTACACCACTCCCACGAACACCCCCGAGCTCTCCATTCCCTCTCTAACGGCCACCCGCGCCGATCCCGCGGGCACCCATAGGCCACGCCTACGGTGGACCTCGGCCAGCCCATAAAAGGCGACCCCGAGCCCCTCTTTCGCTCCCTGTCGCTCCCCCACACGACGGTCTACGGGAGGGCTGCCCTCTCCACCAAAAAAAATGGTTTTGACCCGACCGAGCATTCCACCACTTAGACACTGTTCAGGACTAGGATAGGCCAGTCCGTAACCCTATGGTAGGATAGGTCGTGTACCCCTTATGCGAAGTCGAGTTCTTGTAATGGTTCATATGAAACCATATTGTGTTGTGTTTGCTTTCAACTTGCATTGATGAAGTTGTACTTTCCCTTCGGGAACTTGTAAACGACTGCATCCCCCATTTGGTTTTAATGCATGAGTTTGGCCCTTCTGGCCCTTGTTTAACTTAAATTTGTGTCACACCACCCCCATACTAGGCGTCCCATCTATATTGCTTTCCCTCATTTTATTTTCCCAATCATGAGACCTTGACCGCTCCGACAGGATGCCTGTTGTAACACGTACTGGTACCTCTACCCAGCCGCAAGAAGCCGGAGGTGCTGCTGAGGCAGGAGTCAGCCAGGACCAAGCCCAAGGACAGACTCCACCACCGCCACCCCTTCCAAACATGGACATGGCTCAGCTTCTCCAAGCCTTCCGAGAGGAACGCCAAGCCAACACTGCAGCCCTCCAGATGATTGCTCAAGCTGTCAATCGCCAGCCGACAGGACACGGCCATGGACGTTCCACGTTGGTGGAGTTCAAGAAGCATGCACCACCCACCTTCATTCAGACTGCTGAACCCCTGGATGCAGACGACTGGGTCCGCACCATTGAGGATCTGTTGGCGCTGGTCGGATGCACTGAGGACCGTGAGAAGGTGGCATATGCTGCCCACTGTCTCAGGGGAACTGCCAGAGCTTTGTGGGACGGATTCAAGGCTATGCTTGCTGAGCAAAACATCACTTGGGATAACTTCAAGACAGAATTCTGCAAGGCCCACATTCCTTCTAGAATCATGGCCATCAAGAAGCGTGAGTTCCGAGCCCTGAAGCAAGGTAGTGGCACTGTCAAGGAGTACATGCAGAAGTTCAGTGTTCTCTCAAGGTATGCCCTCGAGGATGTCAAGACCGATGCCGCCAAAAGGAGCGCTTCATGGAAGGCCTTAACCGGACTCTGTAGTACTCGCTTGTTGTGTGTGACCGCCCGACCTTTCCCGATCGATGAACAAGGCACTCATGCTTGAGGACAAGCGGCGTGCTTTGGATGACACTCGAAGCGCAAGATGATCGGCAAGGGTAGCTCCAAAGAACTGAAGCCTCGTCCGTGGCAGCCAGCTCGGTCAAGCCAACCTATCAGCAACCAAGAGCTCCTGCACCCCGCACCAACTATCCACCTCAACAGTATGCCAACCCCAGGCCAGCTTACAACAACCCCAATAACAATCCTGGCAAGGGCATCATTCCCAACCAAGTCACTTGCTTTGGATGTGGACAGCCAGGACATTACTCCAAGAATTGCCCCAACAAGAAGCCCGACGCCCCGCGCCCCAATTAGCAGAACCCAGGACAAGGCCGTGGAATGCCACCAAGGAACCAAGCTCCCGCAACCTGCCCAACAACGGCGGGGGTCGTGAATCATGTCATCTGCAGAAGAAGCCGGGAAGACCGGACGTCGTGCTTGGTACGTTCCTTGTCAATTCAGCACCATAATCGTTTTGTTTGATTCTGGAGCCACGCATTCATTTGTCACCCAAAGTTTTGCATTAAAAAGTGGCATGACCCCTACACCCCTGAATAACCCTATGGTGGTACACACCCCCGGAGCAGAGATGAGAGCCAAGATAGGAAGTAAAGGAGTCAGGATTGTCATTAATGAGGTAGACTTCCTAGCAGACCTTATCATCTTAAGATCACAAGGCTTGGATGTGATCTTAGGAATGAATTGGCTCAGCAAGCACCAAGGCATGATAGATTGCGCCAACCGGACTGTCACTATGACCAATGACCAAGGAGTCGAAGTTAAATTTGCCTCCAACTCCTCCTCTACTCAAGCCAACCAAGTCAACTGTCTAACTGAAGTTGGATTGGATCAAGTGCCGGTAGTATGTGAATACCCCGATGTTTTTCCTGATGAGCTACCGGGAATGCCTCCTGACCGAGACATTGAGTTCATCATCGAGCTCATACCCGGAGCGGGACCCATCTATAAGAAGCCTTATAGAATGGGATCGGAAGAGTTAGCAGAATTGAAGAAGCAGCTGGAAGAGCAGTTGAGGAAGTGATTTATTCGCCCTAGCGCCTCCCCTTTGGGATCACCTGTTCTGTTTGTGGCAAAGAAGGACGGTACCATCCGCTTGTGCATTGACTACCGCTCCCTCAATGAAGTTACAATCAAGAACAAGTACCCACTTCCCAAGATTGAAGACCTGTTTGATCAAATCAATGGGGCCAAGGTGTTCTCCAAGATCGACCTCTGATCTGGGTACTACCAACTGAAAATCAGACCCCAAGATATTCCGAAGACGGCATTTGTAACCAGATATGGCCTGTATGAGTGCACGGTCATGTCCTTTGGATTGACCAATGCCCCGGCTTACTTCATGTATCTCATGAATAAGGTCTTCATGGAATATTTGGACAAGTTTGTCATTGTCTTCATTGATGACATTCTTGTCTTCTCGAAGTCGGAAGAAGAGCACGAGCAACACTTGAGGATGGTCCTAGACAAGCTTCGAGAGCACCAACTGTATGCCAAGTTCAGCAAGTGTGAATTCTGGCTGCGTGAAGTTGGATTCTTGGGTCATGTTTTAACTGAAGGGGGATTGTCAGTCGATCCTGCTAAGATTGAAGCCGTGACCGAATGGCAATCCCCAAGCAATGTGAAGGAAGTCAGAAGCTTCCTCGGACTCGTGGGATACTACCGCAAGTTCGTTGAAGGATTCTCAAGCATTGCCCGACCCATGACTCAGCTCTTGAAGAAGGACAAGAAGTTCGAATGGACGCCAAAGTGCGACGTGAGCTTCCAGGAGCTGAAGAAGAGGCTGACCACCGCCCCAGTTCTGGCCACACCAGACATACACAAGGAGTTTGTGATATATTGTGATGCGTTAAGAACCGGACTGGGAGGTGTTCTGATGCAAGAAGGCAGAGTCGTAGCTTACCTTTCCAGGCAACTACGACCTCATGAAGAGAACTATGCTACTCATGACCTTGAGCTAGCAGCAGTGGTTCATGCCCTGAAGACATGGCGACATTACCTCTTAGGGAAGCGATGTGAGATATACACGGATCACAAAAGTCTGAAGTATATTTTCACTCAAAGGGAATTGAACATGAGGCAGAGAAGATGGCTAGAGTTGATAAAGGATTATGACCTCAGTGTTCAATACCACCCTGGAAAGGCTAATGTGGTAGTAGATGCATTAAGCAGGAAGACTTGTTCCTTGAATGCTATGCTTAAGGTTAAGCTACCCGCCTTGTATGAAGAACTTGAAAGCTTCGGGTTGGAACTGGTTGAACCAGGATTCTTGGCCAACCTCGAAGTTAAGCCTACTTTGATGGATGATATTAAGGAAGCTCAGAAGGGACACGAGAGTATTGAAGGAATCAAGAGGAAGATCAAGGCAGGCAAAGCCCCAGGATTCTTAGAGGATGAGGAAGGAACTGTGTGGTTTGGGAATCGCATCTGCGTGCCCAACAAGGTTGAGCTCAAGAACCTGATCTTGCAAGAAGCTCATGACACCCCATATTCCATCCACCCTGGAAGAACCAAGATGTATCAAGACCTAAAGGAAAGATTTTGGTGGCACGGGATTAAAAGGGAGATTGCCACCTATGTTGCAAAGTGTGACGTATGCCAGAGAGTCAAAGTTGAACATCAGCGACCCGCTGGATTGTTACAACCCCTCAAGGTGCCTGAATGGAAGTGGGACAAGGTCGGGATGGACTTCATCACCGGTTTACCCAGGTCAAGCAAGGGACATGACTCCATATGGGTCATTGTTGACCATTTGACCAAGGTGGCCCACTTCATTCCTGTCAAGACGACCTACAAGGGGAACCAGTTAGCCAGTCTCTACATCAACCGAATCTTGTGCCTTCATGGTGTTCCCAAGGAGATTGTGTCAGATTGAGGAACCCAGTTTACCTCAAGGTTCTGGAAGAAGTTCCAGGAGGCCATGGGGACCAAGTTGTCCTTCAGCACCGCTTTCCACCCACGCACCGGAGGTCGATGAAACAGTGAATCGGATACTCAAGACATGCTCCGAGCCTGTGTCTTAGCATATGGAGCTAAGTGGGAGATTGCCTCCCTTTCGCCGAGTTCTCTTACAACAATGCTTATCGTGCAAGCCTTGAGATGGCGCCATTTGAGGTGTTATACTGGACGGAAATGCCGCACACCCCTCAATTGTTCAGAAACCGGAGAAGGACTTGTCTTTGGGCCTGATATCCTTCGTGAAGCAGAAGAGCAAGTCCAGCTTGTCAGAGAGCGTTTGAACACCGCCAATTCAAGGCAGAAGAGCTACGCTGACTCACGTCGTAGAGACATAAACTTCCGAGTTGGAGACCATGTCTATCTCCGGGTCACCCCTCTCAAAGGAACCCAGCGCTTCCATGTCAAAGGAAAGCTCGCCCCAAGATACATTGGCCCCTTGAAGATCACTGAACGACGAGGAGAAGTGGCTTACCAGTTGGAACTTCCACCTGAACTTACCGATGTGCACAACGTGTTTCACGTGTCACAACTCCGGAAGTGTCTCCAAGTTCCAGACAAGCCTGATCTTTACAAGGATGTCAATCACCAAGCCATTGACCTTCAGCCTGATTTGACTTACCGTGAGAGGCCCATCTGCATTCTGGATGAGGCTGAGCGACGCACTCGAAGCCGCACCATCAAGTACTTCAAGGTCCAATGGAGCAACCACAATGAAGCAGAAGCAACTTGGGAGCGTGAAGACTACCTTACATCCGAGTTTCCGTATCTCTTTAAAGCCTAGTTTAGGAATCTCGGGGACGAGATTCTTGTAAGGGGGGTAGGCCTGTCACACCGTGCATTTTGTAACATTTCATTTGCATTAATAAAGCATGAAAATTTGGACCAACAAAAACTTTTGCATTATTTGGCTTTTATTTGGAGTTGGTTTTCTCTCTGTGCTTGTTTTCAAGTGCTCTTTAAAGTCAACTACTCCACCTCTGTACTTCATCTCCTTGCCCCAAACTCCTGCCCAGTGACCATGCCATGTGTATAGTGCAATATAGAATTTTCTTACAAAAATGATTTGGCCAAAAAGTATTTTCTAAATTTAGTTTTCCAAAAACCCCTGAATTGAGGTTTGCACTGCAAGTACTTGATTTGGGTTATGAAAAATATTTCAAAAGGTATATTTGAATCCTATTAGGTGTAGGACTCCCATAAACCACAAAAATATAATTTTAAAAGTTGTTTTACTATTTTATTTAAAAGCTTTTTCTTAAGGCCAGAAATGGTCTTTGATAGGGAAAAATTATTTTATTGTTTTAAAAATATCTGACAAAAATTAGGGAAACTCAGTGGACATATATTTTCCATATATAAGAGTTTCAACACATGGTCATGTTCAAAATATTGGTCAAATCCTCAAAACCCTTTACTGGATATTTCAAGCTTTTGAAATATTTACAAAGGAAATATTCTCCAAAAATTCCAAGAAAATTCTATCATCTCACTTATGACATACTTGATGATCTTGACAAGTCTCATGTCATGGAGAATAGTATAACCCCATGAAATCCCCTCAAAACCATTTCTGTCCATTTTGAAGTTTGAGCAACTTTACATTGCCAAACATGACCAAATGTTCTGAAACTTGGTGAAACTGCTCCAATGGTCTAACAATGCATCTAGACCAAATGGCACAGGTTGGAGAAGAAGATATCCTGGTCAAAGTGCCTCAAAACCTTCTCTGACCAGAATCAAATTTGAACAACTTTGTACTACCAACTTTTTTTCCATGACCCCAACTCTTGTGAGCCTGATCACATGGCTAAATAAGGCCACCACACCAAGTGGTGCATCAATGAGAAGTGATCTACTCAACTGGATCTACACAAATCCATTCCTCCCAATTTTTAGGGTTTGCAAAAGTTGCATTGGCAACTTTGTCCAAACAAGCTCAAAATGGGTGGAAGGCCCAAATTATATGTGGCATCTGACCCTGTGGAGTCTCATGGCCAGTGGAAATCATTAACTTGCCCAAAACATCATCAAACACCTTCTGGCATAATTATGGAATGCAAATTCCAGCCCCTTCCACTAATCTCCTTGAGCCCATCTTTTTACCACAACCCCTCCTCGTTCCCCTCTGCAACTTGGATGCTTTTCTGCCCAAGGGAGCAATGATGAGGGAGGGGGAAACCCCATTTGTCTTCTCTGGACAGCAGCTTCTCCCCTCTCTCTCAGCCTCCTTCTCTCCCCTCGGCTCTCCAGAGCGTCCAAGGCCCGTTTCAGCTTTTACCCACGCCCGCAGCCTCCAGACACTAGTGGATCGCCAGACGCTGAAAAACGCGGATGCCGGCCAAAGTCGCGCTCTGAGCGCCCGCAGACACCGACTGCTGACGCCCTCCCGACCACCTCGAGCTTCCCCCGCGCGCCAGTCGATGCCCCTCGACGTCCGCTCCACGCCAGCAGGCCGCCCACTTGCTTCCGCGCCCTCCTCTCTCTCCTGCAGCTCCCGCCAGAACGCCGCCCCGCTCGGCCAATGCTCGCGCCACTCCTGTGGCCCGCGTGCAGCTCGCCCGCTTCTTCTCTCTCTCCCTGGCACCCTACACCACTCCCACAAACACCCCCGAGCTCTCCATTCCCTCTCTAACAGCCACCCGAGCCGATCCCGCGGGCACCCGTAGGCCACGCCTACGGTGGACCTCGGCCAGCCCATAAAAGGCGACCCCGAGCCCCTCTTTCGCTCCCTGTCGCTCCCCCACACTCCAAATCGACCTCCTGTACCACCCATTCATCTCCAGAGCCGCCCGAGCTCGAGATCAAGCTCAAGCTCCGCCGCCTCGGCTCGTCGGCGTTCGCGCGGTACAGGCCTCCTCCGCCTCCGTTTCTTCGCGATCTGGAACCGCGCGGCCACGCTGACCTTTTCCCCTCTCTTTCCCACTCTTTTTGCAGCTGGGAACGACCGGATTCATCGACGCCCGAAGCACCTCCGCCGTGTGACCTCATCGCCGGCGAACCAGGCTGCCTGTGGGGACCCTGACTCATGAGTCGAGATCACCGAATGCACGTGTACAGTGATCCCAGAGATCAATGCTCACTGAACACACAAAAGCTGAATAACAAGAGTCTTACATCCATACATACCGCCTTACACAAATTGTGACCCTTATGGTCAAGTCTTACATTGATAAAGCCTTAAGGGCTGAACATCAAATGAAACATAAGCAGCGGAAATCGTCGTCGATAAGTAGAACCCATGCCATCTGCCTTAACCCTACAGGCATTCTGACTGGGAAACGTCTTAGTTCGCATGTTCGTCTCCAAAGAACTCTTCTTCGAACTCCGGTTCTTCCATGCCTGGTCAATTAAATAACCAGTGGCAAGCCAATGAGTACTTTGAATGTACTCGCAAGCAACCCATGCTTTGGTTCAAGATACGTCAATGCATGATAAAGGTAAATTTTTGCAGAAAGCTAGTTTTTAGTGCAGTGACATGTTCAACATCTTGTAAGCATGCATCAAGAGAATTCAAGCAACCATGAGGGCTGGTTACAGATATCAACATAAATAGAGTGGGCACCAACCCATCTAACATAAACAGAGTGGGCACCAACCCATCTCAATCATGTCAAGTCCCTTGACTTGACCCAAGTCATTTTCATTATCACACACACTTGGTTTGTAAACAAGTGGACGTAGCCCAAGAGCGGTTACCCAACTGTCCTTGACCGTGGACACGGCTATTCGAATAGTTTTACACTCTGCAGAGGTTGCACACTTTACCCACTAGATCCGGGGAACTTCCGTGTCATCCACGACCCGCGGTATGGCAGTTGTCCATGCATTGATAACATGGAGACATCTCTTGTTGGGAAGGAAAGTGGACATTTTCACCGATCACAAGAGTCTCAAGTATATCTTCACTCAACCCAACCTCAACCTCAGACAAACTCGATGGGTCGAAATGATTCAAGAGTACAATCCAAGTATTGAATATATTCCTCGCAAGGCGAATGTGATTGCAGATGCTTTGAGCAGAAAGGCTTATTGCAACAGCTTAATTCTCAAGCCCTTCCAACCGGATATTTGTGAAGCTTTCTGCAAACTGAATCTTCAGGTTGTTCCTCAAGGCTTTCTTGCCAACCTCATAGTCTCTCCTACTTTGGAAGATCAAATTCATGAGGCACAATTCCTTGATACCATGGTGAAAAAGGTGAAACGTGGTATCGACAAGGGCATTTCCAAATACAAGTGATATCGCTTGGATGACAAAGATACTCTTTTCTTTGAGGATCGAATTGTGGTTCCCAAAGGCGATCTGAGAAAAGTCATTATGAATGAGGCACACAATTCTCTTCTATCCATTCATCCTGGAAGTACGAAGATGGACCATGACCTCAAGCAGTCGTATTGGTGGACTCGAATGAAGTGAGAGATTGCTCAATTCGTGAACGAATGTGATGTCTGCAGAAGGGTGAAAGCAGAACACCAAAGACCAACTGGTCTCCTCCAACCTCTTGTTATTCCGGAATGGAAGTTTGATCATATCGAGATGGACTTCGTGACTGGATTTCCTAAGTCCAAGCGTGGAAATGATGCTATCTTCGTTGTCATTGACAAGCTTACAAAAGTGGCTCATTTCCTTCCTATCAAAGAATATATCACAGGAGCTCAGCTGGCAGAGCTATACACCTCCAGAATTTTCTCCTTGCACGGCATTCCACAATTGATCTCTTCAGACCGTGGAAGCATCTTCACTTCTAAGTTCTGGGACTCCTTTCAGAAGGCCATGGGCACCAACATTCGTTTCAGCACAGCTTTTCATCCTCAAACAAGTGGCCACGTCGAGCGAGTCAATCAAATCCTTGAAGACATGCTCAGGGCTTGTGTCATTTCCTTTGGCATGAAGTGGGAAGATTGTCTCCCTTATGCCGAGTTCTCCTACAACAATAGCTTCCAAGCGAGTTCGAGCAAGGCCCCATTCGAAATTCTCTATGGCAGAAAGTGCCGTACTCCTCTCAATTGGTCCGAGACAAGTGAACGCCAACTTCTTGGCAACGACTTGATCACAGAAGCCGAAGAAATGTGCAAAGTCATTCGTGAGAATCTCAAGGCCGCGCAATTGCGCCATAAGAGTTACTATGATAGCAAGCACCGTGACTTGGCTTTTGAAATCGGAGACCATGTCTACCTCCGCGTCTCTCCAATGAAAGGCACTCGTCGCTTCGGTATCAAAGGGAAGCTTGCGCCTAGATACGTGGGTACTTTCAAGATCATTGGCAAAAGAGGCGATCTCGCCTATCAACTTGAGCTTCCGTCCAATTTTGCAAACGTGCACGATGTGTTTCACGTGTCACAGCTTCGCAAGTGCTTCAAGACTCCTGAGCGCACTATCGACTTTGAAGAAATTGACCTCCAAGAAGATCTCTCTTACCATGAGCACCCTGTTGCTATTCTTGAAGAAACTGAGAGCA
Source organism: Aegilops speltoides (assembly GCA_021437245.1). Classification (NCBI taxonomy): domain Eukaryota; kingdom Viridiplantae; phylum Streptophyta; class Magnoliopsida; order Poales; family Poaceae; genus Aegilops; species Aegilops speltoides. Next base: position 229,347,656 of record CM038142.1, read on the forward strand.
AGACTCACAACAAGTCAATCAAATTCCTGAAAGTGAAGTGGTCACACCATTCCGACCGAGAAGCCACCTGGGAGTGTGAGGATCATCTCCGTTCCGAATATCCGGAGTTCTTTCAGTCCTAGATCTCGAGACGAGATCCTCTTGTAGTGGTGGAGTGTTGTAACACCCCAGATGTAACTTTCCATCTTTGTAACTCCAACTCTTGCCATTTTCGGCGATGTGCTATGATATTTTCCCTCCGTGGTTGGGTTTTTGTCTTTTGTTTTGCATTTTGTTGATGTCATGCATCTCATATCATGTCATCATGTGCATCTCATTTGCATACGTGTTTGCCTCATGCATCCGAGCATTTTCCCCGTTGTCCGTTTTGCATTCCGATGCTCCCACATGCACCGGCGCACCCCTCTTGTCTCTTTTTCGTGAGCGGGTGTTAAACGTTCTCGAAATGGACCGAGGCTTGCCAAGTGGCCTTGGTACACCACCGGTAGACCACCTGTCAAGTTTCGTGCCATTTGGAGGTCGTTTGATACTCCAACGGTTAACCGGGTAACCGCGAAGGCCTCTTTTGAGTTGCAGCCCAACATCCCTCCAAAACAGCCCAATAACCCATCTAAGTCACTTCCATGCTCTCCGTCGTCGGATGACGATCGTGTGGGCGAAAACCTCACTCCATTTGGAGCCTCCTAGCTCCCTCTACCTATAAAAACACCCCTCCTCCCGTAATTTCGGGTCATTCCACCCCTAACTCTAGCCCCGCTCCTCTCCGCACCGCCGGACACGTCCGGTCCCAAACAACGTCCGCCGCCGCCCCGGCCAACTGCAGCGTGCCACGTGGGCGAGCCCGCGCCCACATCGCCGTCGGCCCGTGGAGCCCGCCGGGCCTCCGAGGCCCATCATCGCCGCCGCTGGCGCGGGCGCCTCCCTCCTCCGGCGCCCGGCCGCCCTAGCGCCGCCGCCCGACGAGGTTTCACCGGCGCTGCCCGTGCGGCCTGGCTGCTGAAGCGCCTTGTCGCTGATGCCACAGACTCGGCCGCCACAGCAGTCGTCCCGCGCGCCGCCCTCCGCCGCCCCGGCCGGATCCGCCACCCCAGCCCTTCCCCGAGCTCCTCCAGCCTCCTCCCTCACCTCCGACTACGAACTCCGGCGACCTCGACCCTAGATCTAAGATCCATAACACCTAGGTTGACTTTCCCCGACCCCGGAAATCGTCTAAGTCCTTTTCTGGCATTAATTTTGTTGCATGTTCATCGCACCACAACTTTGCACCCGTGGCTCCGTTTTGGGCGTGAAGCATACTCAATTGTTCGCCTCGACGAGTACATCATTTCATCTCATTGCATCATTTTCATTTGAGCTCATCTTGATGCCCGAAATGCTGTTGCAAGAGGGCTATGTGATGTTAGTTCCAGATTCTTATCAGAACATGCACTTTTGTCATTTTTGCCATGATTGATGTGTGCATCTTATGAACTTGAGCCCTATAGGTGTTTTGTTCTATGCCATGCCATCTTTACAGGGGTGTATGCCATGTATTTTTGTGATCTCTGTGGTGACTAGCACAGGCATGCAAACTAGGCTTCGTGATGTTGCTGGTTTCAGTCCCTGTTCTGCTGTTATTTTTATGCCATGTAAACTTGATGCTACAGAGAGATCCGTGCATATTCTGATATACTTCAGTAAGGATGTTTTGAACATATGGTTATGATCTATCAATTCATGCCCCTGTTGGAAATTATGGAGTAGTCTAGCCTGTCATTTTCTTGCTCTACTTTTGCTATAAAATGTTTCCTGGCAGATTGTTTACATGATATTCAATTTTTCCAAGGTTGTTGTAGTTGATCCGTGTATGCTATGATGTTGTTCTTGCCATGTATAGCTTCTATGCCATGTCTTCTTGATGGATGTATGCTTATTTTATCATGAAATGCTCTGTAGTGAGTGCATCGAGCTCACGAAGGTGCCTTCGTAATGCTGTCAATGCCATGCCCAATTTGCTGAATCTGTTAACGAAACTTGCTATGTTTACATGCATGCCATCATTTCTTCTGATCCTTTTTGGCTCATGGTCAGTAAGGGACTTTTGTTCTATGCCTTGAGTAGAATCATGTCATGCCTTGTTTTGCTATTATAAGTTCCTGTAGCATGTTGATTACTTGCTCTGAACATTGCTACCTGATGCTGTTTATGCCATGTCCAACCTGATATCTTTTGCACTTTTCCCATGCTTGTTTGAACCTGTTATGGTGTGATTTAGCCGTAGCTCAGTGTTCCTCTTTTGTTAAGCATCTCCTGTAGATCACTGTCATATGCTTTGTTGTTATGTTGGGGTGCTGTAGCATAGTTTCTTGATGTATTCTAAGTGCTATCATGCTGTTAACCGCAGATTTGTGTCATTCTTGTTTTGCTTGCCATTTGCAAACCGTGCATCTGTTTCCGGTGATCTTTATATCGATTTCAACCGAAATCATCTCATCTTTCCAGCGGCATACTTGGTTTGCCAAGTTGATGCCTTGTTCATCATTTTCCCTTCCGAAGCCCGCATATGCATTGCATATCACATCTCGCATATCATGTCATGTATTGCATCATATTGCTTGTGCATTGATCCATGTTTGATTGTGGTTCCATTGCTTGTGTTCTTGCTTTGGGTAGAGTCGGGAGACGAGTACATGCACGAGGAACCTGTTGAGAACGCCTACGACGATCAAGCTTTCGACAACTCTGAGAACCTTGCAGGCAAGATGACCATACCCTTGAAATCACTTCTATCTTTGCTTGCTAGATGCTCGTTCTTTTGCTATGCCTATGCTACGTTACCTACCACTTGCTATATCATGCCACCCATATTGTCATGTCAACCTCTAACCATCCTTTCCTAGCAAACCATTGGTTGGCTATCTTACCGCTTTGCTCAGCCCCTCTTATAGCGTTGCTAGTTGCAGGTGAAGATGAAGTTTGTTCCTTGTTGGAACATGGATACTTTGGGATATCACAATATCTCTTGTTTAAATTAATGCACCTATATACTTGGTAAAGGGTGGAAGGCTCGGCCTTATGCCTGGTGTTTTGTTCCACTCTTGCCGCCCTAGTTTCCGTCATACCGGTGTTATGTTCCTTGATTTTGCGTTCCTTACGCGGTTGGGTGATTTATGGGACCCCCTTGATGGTTCGCTTTGAATAAAACTCTTCCAGCAAGGCCCAAACTTGGTTTTACCATTTGCCACCTAAGCCTTTTTCCCTTGGGTTTTCGCGAGCCCGAGGGTCATCTTTATTTACCCCCCCGGGCCAGTGCTCCTTCGAGTGTTGGTCCAACCTGAGCGATGTCCGGCGCCCCTTGGGCAACCAGGGTCTATGCCAACCCGATGTCTGGCTCATCCGGTGTGCCCTGAGAACGAGATATGTGCAGCTCCTATCGGGATTTTTCGGCACAGCGGGTGGTCTTGCTGGTTTTGTTTTACCATTGTCGAAATATCTTGCGAACCGGGATTCCAAGACTGATCGGGTCTTCTCGGGAGAAGGTATATCCTTCGTTGACCGTGAGAGCTTATGATGGGCTAAGTTGGGACACCCCTACAGGGTATTATCTTTCGAAAGTTGTGCCCGCGGTTATGAGGCAGATGGGAATTTGTTAATGTCCGGTTGTAGATAACTTGACACTTGACTTCGTTAAAATACATCAACCGCGTGTGTAACCGTGATGGTCGCTTCTCGGCGGAGTCCGGGAAGTGAACACGGTGTTGGAGTTATGTTTGACGTAGGTTGCTCTAGGATCACTTCTTGATCGCTTCTAGATTCACGACCGTGCCTTGCTTCTCTTCTCTCTCTCTCTTGCGTATGTTAGCCACCATATATGCTAGTCGCTTGCTGCAGCTCCACCTCATTACACACCCTTCCCATAAGCTTAAATAGTCTTGATCTCGCGGGTGTGAGATTGCTGAGTCCCCGTGACTCACATATTCTACCAAAACAGTTGCACGTGCCAACGATGCCAGTGCAGATGACGCAACCGAGCTCAAGTGGGAGTTCGACAAGGAACGTGGTCGTTACTATGTTTCGTTTCCAGAGGATCAGTAGTGGAGCCCAGTTGGGACGATCGGGGATCTGTGTAGCATTTGGGGTAGTCTTTTTTATTTTGGTTCCGTAGTCGGACCTTGAGTGTAATCTGGATGATGGATGTTTATTTATGTATTGTGTGAAGTGGCAACTGTAAGCCAACTATGTATCTCTTTCCCTTATGTATTACATGGGTTGTGTGAAGATTTCCTCACTTGCGACATTGCTTTCAATGCGGTTATGCCTCTAAGTCGTGCTTCGACACGTGGGAGATATAGCCGCATCGAGGGCGTTACACTGGGTATATTGCCCTGACTTTGCACAGGCACGGGAACAAGATTGTGGCATTAGGCCATACCAGAGTACAAGAGATTAAGATCTTCAAAAGACCAGCATGGAGAACAAGAGGACCAAGATCAAGCCAGAGAAGCCAGATACCACCAGGAGAAAAGCTTCCCTTGCCGGGCAGAAGGACTTGGCAAGGGCAGAACCACCCATAGAAGAGAGCAACCAAGACGTCCTGGCAGGGCTTGCCGGGGCTCACGGAGGCAAGAAACACCTCATCAACCACTCCCCCATGACCCACGTCGTGGATCAGTGCGGTGTCAAGCTGCAAAGTGAGTAAGTGGAAACCACTCGCCACATGGCAGCCCCTTTCTATAGGAAAACCTACAAATGACACCCGTCCCACAACGTGTCGAACAAGCAGGCGTGGAGCTAGCAGAATAAGCCCGGCAAGGCTTGTCGAGCAAGCAACAATGTGATGTTGAGCCATTGTGGTGACTGATTTGCCATTGTGGTGACCCTTAACCAATAAAAGGAGGCCCATGGCAACGGTAGAAGGGGTTCGGCTCGCGAGGCTGGAGAGTTAGACGCCCATGCGCGCGTAGCCACTGCCGGGAATGTATACTACGCTCCTCCACCACTCTTCCACCATCAATCCCTCAAAGCAAGAGTAGTGTTTTACGCCTCGCGGCGGCCCGAACCTAGGTAAAATTGCTCGTGTGATCCTTGCCGTGCTGCCCCATGCTCCTCTACTCTTTGTGCAATGCAACATCCCCCAGCCAAACTAGCAAGGGGTCGGTTGGTCGCATAGGTGGTCATGGTTTCCCGCGACAAGATTATAGTTTCTCATGCCATGCTTAAGTAGCTAGGAGTGGATAATGATTTAACATTGCGTTAAAACGATTGTGATGTAGTATGATTGTCGGTGTACTAAGGTAGGGGGTACCTCAGTACCCCAACTTGTGCACGGGCAGCCGCAGCTCCCCGCAGCTGGATCCACCATATGCTTGCCGGAGACCATTCCTGCTCCATACCAAGCCATTCAAGAACAAAGTGTACAAGACAGAAGCTCAAGACCCCGGCAAGAGGAGCTTGCCGGGAAGGCCGTTCCAGGCTCAAGATTACATCACTCATGCAAGCTCCCGGCGAGAGGAGCTCGCCGGGGAGACCAAGACTACACCACGAAGACACGCCTTGGCGCTATACGCGTCCCGGCGAGGGCCCGGGGAGCGGCAAGTTATAGAGCCCGACAAGCTCCCGGGCCCGGCAAGATCAAGATCCCGGCAAGGTACTTGCCGGGCGAGCTGCGAAGCGTGCCCCGCGCTCCAGCTCATCCGCCCACGCGTCGCCTTCAGCTTTCTCCAGAGACGTGGCGGTGATCAAGTTGCATGAGGGGTGCGGTGGCACTCCACGGTGGTGGCTCCATCGCCGTGGCAAACGGAGACGCAAGGGCGGGAGCTTTTGGGGCGACGGCGACGGGCATTTAATGCTCTTGTCCCCCTCTGCCAAAAGTAGGTAGAATCCACTGTTCGAACCTTTGTCTGCCTTGCTCTCCCTTACCGCTACAACTACCACCTCTTTTACGTTTTTACCCCTCTACCCTACGTTGACACCTGTCGGTGACCCCTTGCCCTATAAAAGGAGGCCCATGCACAACGTAGAGGGGGTTGGGAGGTTGGGATCCTTGGCAACTATAGCGCCAGGGGTTGGATCCATTTGCAACTCTCACGCTCGGGTAGCCGCTACTGCAGTTCTTCAAGCTCCCGAAGCACAATACAACACAAAGCAGCAGAGGGTTTCTGCGACCATCGCGTCCGGCTGGGTAAAATCCCAGCAGACGCCTCGATCGCTCTCCGTGCATCCTCCGCCTCGCATCAACTCACGAAGGGCCGCCCCGGCCCCATAGGTGCCGCCCGGCCGCGACATCTTTGGCGCGCCAGGTAGGGGGCGTCGAGGTTGTGCGGACCTGATCCGGCGTTCGCGCGACCGCGTTCTCCATCAACCTCTCCAGTTTCGTCTGCGACTTCGTCGACAATTGCGCCATGGCCCCGAAGACGAGGGCCTCAAGGGTTGCAGACCCGTCTACGTCTCACCCGCCGCCACCGGAGCCAGCGGTGGGCGGAGGAGACGCCGACGGAAGGGTGGACACCGGCGAGGGCACTCGCGGTGCCACCAGATCCGTGGATCGGCGGACGATCGCGCCGGTCTCCGTGGATCCACGCCCATCTCAGCAGACGACGACGACCAGCAGCGCGTGCGTCAGAAGACGTGGTACTCGCACGCCGGGCAAGAACATGCCGGGCTCGCGGGATGCTCCGGACCGCTGTCCATGCATGAGCAAAGCGAAGTGCCGAGGGAGAACTTTGCTCCTCCTATCGCTACTAGGGGTCCGAGCATGTTTCGTACCTCGCGCCGCTTCCCGCCTCCCCTACGCTCCGCAACGATTCCTTGAGCGCTATCTTTGTCGCCGAGGACGCGCCATCGAGCTCTAAGTCCGGCGAGGACGGCTCGTGCTTATCCGACAAGCGCAGCTCCTCGGGCGCTCTAAGCCCGGGCGAAGGCAGCTCGTGCTCGCTCCGCAAACGCACCTCTCCGGGCGCTTACGCTGCCGCTCGACACGCCATTGGGCTCCACCAGCGAGTGCAAAGAAACGAGAAAAAGAAAAGCTAAGTTGCTCGAGCTTTCGTGCGGGCGCTCTTTAATTCCGTGCTTTTATATGTTATGTCCTCGCGCATTCGCCCTTTGTACGCGATACTGCGGCGCCGGAGGAGCCTGCCTGTGAATGGTCGCACCCTTACTTTGCTTCGAACACGCTCAGCGAGCTAAGAGTGAGCCGCGACCAGCTTCGCGCCCTCGTTTCGTTTCGAGCCTGCTCAGCAAGTTAAGCGCGTCGCGACCAGACGCGGCAAGGTTGCTTGCCGGAAGCAACACCAGCCAAGCGGGCTGCTGATGTTCCGCACTCAGCAAGCGTGTCAAGCACCGGCAAGTTACCTAGAAGCGTAGGGTGAAAGCGCACAAAGGATGTAGGATAGAGGGTATAACGTGGCGAGCCCTGCCGTGAGATGTCCTTCGTATGAGAGGCTTGAGCGCGAGAGGAGCCGAGTCGTGGTCCAGTTGCGTACTTGTTTTGTTTCCGAGTCCGCTCAACAAACACAAGTGTGCTGCTGCACCCTTATCTTGCTTTCGAGCCTGCTCAGCAAGTTAAGTTGCCGCAATCGCCCGGCAAGGTTGTTTGCGGAAGCAACACCGCCAAGGGGCTGTCCCGCGCCGCAAGCGTGTTCGCCCGGCAAGCTCCCCGAAAGCGAGAGTACAAACATACGAGGGCAAGGCACGGCATCAGTATTGTATAGTCAAGGTTTATATACGCATACATATACATGAAGCAGTTGCTGTCTACCTCGCTTGTTTTCATGACTGAAATTGCAGCAACAAGGAGGAACCGAAGATCACACTGCGCTTAGGGCCCGCAAGCCGTGGTCGCTGGGCTGCGGGCGCCAGGTTCTTCTCGCAAACCAGCCTCACTGGGGCTGCGAGACAAGCTTCGTCTCCGCAAGACAGAGTTGCTGGGGGCTACGATATCAGATAAGTTTTTCATCCCTCGTCATGCATCCTCCTATGGACCGGGAAATGCGGGGCTGCGCCTTTGAACGAGCGTGTCTTGTAAAACCCGTACGTGGAGGAGCCGAGTCGTGGCCCAGCTTATGCATTTGTTTTGTTTCCGAGCCCGCCAACAAACACAAGTGTGCTGCTGCACCCTTATCTTGCTTTCGAGCCTGCTCCAGCAAGTTAAGCCGTCAATCGCCCGGCAAGGTTGCTTGCGGAGGCAACACCGCCGGCGGGCTGTCCCAAGACTCGCAAGCGTGTTCACCCCGCAAGCTCCCGATAGCGTAAGAACACACAAGGCACGCAGTCAAGTAAAAGACTCATCCGCAAGCTTTCCCTCTCTTCATTAAAAACATCCTAGCATAGTACAAGTCTATAGAGGATGAAAAACATGATAGAGAGGATTACAAGTTCTTAATGCAGCTAATGCCCGAGGGCTTACAATTTAAAAGATAAGGTGCCCGTGATCCTTCTCCTGTTTCTCTGCTCAGAGTTCAGGAGGTAGGTCAGGAGCCCCGACAAGATACGCCTGCTGGGAGGAGGCCCCGCAAGAGGAGCTTGTCGGGGAAGGGCGAAAGGAGCGCCTAGGAGAGCGTGGCGGTGACGCCGCCGTGCCCCAGGAGCTGCGCAAGGTGACGGGCATGGGGAACGCATGCCCGGAGAGCCACGGGCGCCAGAAGACACCAAGAGAACACCCCGGGGGCCGGCCAGGAGCTTGGCGGAGACGGGCGCCGGAGGCAGAGCTTGAAGACGGGGTGGTGGGATCGGCACGAGGGCACCTCGCCTCAGATTCGATTTAACGGCCTTGCCGTCACTCCCCCTCTTCCTCTTCCGCAGCCTCCCTACGCCAGCCGCCAAGAAGACGGCCCCGGGGAGTTCAGAAGGCCGGCGACCCAGAAGATGAGGTCGCCGGTGGCGCGCGAGGCAGCGGTGTCCGACGCCTAGTCGGGCCCGCCATCCCCTCGTCGCCGCCGCCGCTCTCCTCCTCGTCACTCGCCGGGAGGAGCCTTCGCTATCCGAGGAGCTGTCCACACAGCAGCGCACCGGGTCCCGTGAGTCGCCAAGACCTTGACGGCGAGAAGGTCACCATCCATTAACTTGAAATGGAGGGTGAACCCGCCGTCAAGCTATGGATCCGGCGAACGCCTTCCACCCTCGGTCGAAGAACATCACGCCGGGCTGGGGACACGACACTCACCCGAAAGTGCCGCTGATCCCGCAGCCCTCATGCGCAATTCCATCACGTCGGGTGGATCCGGCCCCATAGCGTCCGCAAATGGGGCCGGCAGCCGGAGGCGACGACGAGGCGCCCGGCGAAGCTTGATGAAGAACTCCCAGGGGTCATCTCCGGTGTGGACCGCGCCGTGGTCAGGAGATGCCGGGGGAGACGGGGGAGGCACATCACCACGGCCGCCTCTCCCCCGACCGCCTCGGCCGCGCCTCGGCCTCGTCCGCGGCCACGCCCTCTCCCTCTCCCTCTCGTGGCCGGCTCCACTGCCACGGGAGCGGGATGGGGAATGGTGCGCTGCCTAGAAGCGACCCTCGCTGCCACCGTCGAAGAACCAGGATTCCCTCCTTCCATGGCGGCAGGAAGAACAGAAGATGAAGACGAGGGAAGAGGAGGATGAGTGTGGCCATTACGCTCCCCTTCCGCCCCTTTTAAAGGGGCAAGGTGGGGGCTCAACCGCCCCGCTCATCCAATCAGGAGGCGAGGAGGCCAGAGGAGCGGGGCCGGCTCGCCTTCTCCGCCCGTGACGACTCGGTCTCCCACCTTCGCCGCCCACGACCCCCGTGCATGAGGCACGCGTGGCGAAAAAGCGGAACCGAGGCGACGGGTGGAGCAACATTGCTCTGCAACACGATCACGGGGCGGATGCCTTAAAGACTGCATGCGCCGCCCACGTCTCCCACGACGCTGCAATCGACGCGTGCCGTTACGGAAGGGGGGGGGCGGCAGACGCAGAAGCAGATTCGCACGCCAGGCTTCGTGGTGCCTGCAGACTGCCTTGGGCCTGGCCCAACAGCGCTGGCACCGTGGTGGCCCAGGCCCGGGCTCTGCCGGTGTACTAAGGTAGGGGTACCTCAAGACTTAACTTGTGCATCGGGCACCGCAGCTCCCCGCACTGGATCCACCATATGCTTGCCGGAGACCATTCCTGCTCCATACCAAGCCATTCAAGAACAAAGTGTACAAGACAGAAGCTCGAGACCCGGCAAGAGGAGCTTGCCGGAAGGCCGCTCGTGCTCAAGATTACATCACTATGCAAGCTCCCCGCGAGAGGAGCTCGCCGGGAGACCGAAGACTACACCACGAAGACACGCCTTGGCGCTTATCGCCCGGCGAGGGCCCGGGAGCGGCAAGTTATAGAGCCCGACAAGCTCCCTGGCCCGCAAGATCAAGATCCGCAAGGTACTTGCCGGGCGAAGGCGGCGGCGTGCCCAGCTCCAGCTCATCCGCCCACGCGTCGCCTTCAGCTTTCTCGAGAGACGCTGGCGGTGATCAAGGCTGCATGAGGGGTGCGGTGGCACTCCACGGTGGTGGCTCCATCGCCGTGGCAAACGGAGACGCAAGGGCGGAGCTTTTGGGGCGACGGCGACGGCATTTAATGCTCTTGTCCCCTCTCGCCAAAAGTAGGTAGAATCCATCGTTCAGCAATCAGAGCTGCACTGCTCCTCGCCTTTATTACAACTACCACCTCTTTTACGCTTTTACCCTCTACCCTCGCTGACACTGCCGGTGACCCCTTGCCCTATAAAAGGAGGCCCATGCACAACGAGAGGGGTTGGGAGGTTGGGATCCTTGGCAACTATAGCGCCAGGTTGGATCCATTTGCAACTCTCACGCCGGGTAGCCGCCATCGCAGTTCTTCAAGCTCCCAAGCACAATACAACACAAAGCAGCAGTAGGGTTTTACGCGACCATCGCGTCCGAAGCTGGGTAAAATCCTCACAAGATCGCCTCGATCTGCTCTCCGTGCATCCTCCGCCCTCGTACCGAACTCACGAAGGGGCCGTCCCCGGCCCCATAGGTGCCGCCCCGCCGCGACAATGATGATATGGTATCCTCCTCTAAATGTTCGAGTGGCTTGACTTGGCACATGTTCATGCATGTACTTGAATCAAAACCAACATAGCCCTTATGATATTTATGTTCATGGTGTTCATATCCAACTCATGCTAGTATTCAATGTTACTTATGCATAATGCATGTTCATGACCGTTTTTGCTATCTAGCTGGCGGCTTCTCAACCTATTTGCTAGCCTTCGCATGTACTAAGAGGGAATATTGCTTGTGCATCAAAATCCTGAAACCCAAGTTATTCCAGATGAGTCCACCATACCTAACTATATGCGGTACTACCCTGCCGTCCTAAGTAAATTTGTATGTGCCACCTCTAAAAACTTCAAATAAATATCCTTTTTCTGTGCTTGGATTGTTCATGGAGCAACAGGAGGTAGTCAGTATCTTCCATGCTAAGCGGGTTATTCTCATGATGAGTGTTTACTCACTCGTCCTTGCACGAGAGGGGCGCTAATAGGGATTCCCTGTCTCGAGAACAAATTGCAAATAATTAAACAAAACTCCCCAGATTTTTGATGGTATGGACGGTTACCATGGATTTGGATCATCCATGGAGTGTGTGGATGGAGGTGGAGTAAACCTTTACTTTTATTTCTTGGGAACTACCACTAATGTGTTTAGCATGGAAGATACCGTTAAGTGATCGTCACAAAGTAAACAGAAAGGGTGCATTTTTCAAAATTTCATTTACCTCTGTTTTAAAATTTTGAGCTCTGGCACCGCTGCAAATCACTACTTCCCTCTGCGAAGGGACTATCTATTTACTTTTATGTTGTGTCATCACCTTCTCAAATAAGCACCAGATCCTGAGAGCACTATGGTCATCCTCATTCATTGTGTGTAGCTAATGTTTGGTGCATCATGAATGGATCTTTTCTACCATGAATTACAATGTTAAGTCGCTGCTTGAACTTTGGAGGTGCTCTGCATTTATGTTTTGCATTCTCATAAAGGGCTAGCGAGATAACACTATTGTCATATTATATCATGGTTGTTTTGAAAAAGTGTTGTAATTTGAGATATCTTATTGTTGCTCGCTAGTTGATTATGTCATTGATATGAGTTCATATAATTTTTAAGAGTTATTGACATCATGGTTAGCTATAATTTTTGTTGAAAACCTAGGTGCTACTTAAGCTTATCTTTGTACACAACAGAAAAGGTGTTCGTAAAAGTTTTCCTTCTTCACTTTCAATTTTTCAACTGAATTGCTTGAGGATAAACTAAGGTTTAAGCTTGGGGGAGTTGATACGTCTCCATCATATCTACTTTTCCTAATGCTTTTCCTCTTGTTTTAGACTCTAATTTGCATGATTTGAATAAAACTAACCCGGACTGAAGTTTTTTTCAGCAGAACTACCTAGTGTTGCTTTTGTGCAGAAATAAAAGTTCTCGGATTTGAACGAAACTTTGCGAGGATTTTTTATACAATAAAAGACAATTTCTGGAACCAAGAACAACCGGAGGGGGGCACCTAGGTGGGCACAACCCACCAGGGCGCGCCCCCTCCTGGTGCCCCCAGCTGGGTTGTCCCCACCTGGTGGCCCCGCAGACCTCAACCCTGATACTATAAAACCACATTTTCAGAGAAAAAAATCTGGGAGAAAGAATTATCACATTTCACGATATGGAGCTCTAGAGAGGGTAATCTTCGATCTTCGTCATCGCCAACCCTTCTCCAACGTCAATTCCATGATGCACACCACCGGGAGTGAGTAATTCCTTCATAGGCTCGCTGATCGGTGAGAAGTTGGATGAATTCATCATGTAATCGAGTTAGTTTTGTTTGGGCTTGACCCCTAGTATCCACTATGTTCCGAGATTGATGTTGCTATGATTTTGCCATGCTTAATACTTGTCACTTTGAGCCCGGGTGCCATGATTTCAGATCTGAACCATTTATTTTATCACCATTATATCTATGTTCTAGATCCAATCTTGCAAGTTATAGTCACCTAATATGTGTTATGATCTAGTTTCCAATTGGACCCCACTGCCACGGGACGGTAGGACAAAAGATGTCATGCAAGTTCTTTCCATAAGCACGTATGGCTATTTATGGAATACATGCTTACATTATATTTATGAAATGGAGCTAGTGCCGTAACGCCCTAGGTTATGACTGTTATATGTTGAATATCATGCAATGAATTCACTGATCCAGTGCCTATGAATTGCTCTTATATTGTTCTTGCTAAGTTCCTACTCCTATTGTTACTCACTTGCTACAAAACCATTGCTATCATTGCTACCTTTACTGTTACTATTACTGTTACTATCACAATCGAAACTATCATACTACTGTTGTACTGATCATATTGTTGCAGAAAATTAATCTCCAGGTGTGGTTGAATTGACAACTCAACTGCTAATACTTGCAAATATTCTCTGGCTCCCCTTGTGTCGAATCTATAAGTGACAAAACACTCGCTGAATTAGAAACATTATTCTTGCATTATATCTACTGTATTCCAACTTCAATATAGCTTATACCCTCCAATACAAACCATAGATTCATCAAAATAAGCACACAACGCAAAGAAAACATAATGTGCCAAAAACAGAACAGTCTGTAGTAATCAGGGAACTTCGTATACTTATGTAACTCCAAAAATTCTGAAAAATTAGGACAACGTGGGCAATTTGTATATCAATCTTGTGTAAAACAATTCAGAGCAAAAGCACATTTCTGTGATTTATGAAATTATTTAACTAGGCGCAAAAGTTCCTATTTTCCAACAAGATCAAATCAACTATCCCCCAACATGATCCCAAGGGCTTTGCTTGGCACAAACACTAATTAAAACATAAAAACACAATCATAATAGAGGAATAATTGTGCAAACACTCAAGATCAAAAAGAAAAAAGCCAAAAATAAATTTTATTCATTAGGTTGCTTCTCAACAAGCGTTATCGTTTTATGCCCCTAGATAGGCATAATGCAAAGATCTAAGTGTTGTCATGTTTATTTCTAGATCCATAAGATGCCCTCATTACTGACTCATATGGTGGCTTAATTCTTGTTCTAGGGAAGTGTTCCATACCCTTCCTTAGTGGAAATTTAATATTGCCTTCTTTCATATCAATCACGACATCAATAGTACGTAAAAACGGTCTACCTTGTATAATTGGAATGGACGCATTGCGATTAATATAAAGAACAATAAAATCTATGGGCGCATAATTCCTATTTGCAAGCATAAGAACATTATTAATTCTTCCCATAGGCTTTTAATGGTAGAATCCGCCAAGTGCAAATTAAGAGAACATTTTTCAATATCGGTAAGACCAAGCACATCACATAAAGATTTCAGAATTGTAGAAACGCTAGCACTCAAATCACATAAAGCAAAACACTCATAATTTTTAATCTTGACTTGGATAGTTGGTTCCCATTCATCATGTAGTTTTGTAGGAATTGAAATCTCTAATTCCAACATTTCTTCCAAACCTTTCATCATGGCATCAACAATATGTTAAGTAAAAGCTTTATTTTGTTCATAAGCATGAGGTGAATTAATCATGGATTGCAACAAGGAAATACAATCAATCAAAGAGAAACTATCATAATTAAAGTCCTTGTAATTCAAGAGAGTGGTTACATCACTAATTAAAGTTTTGACCTCTCCAAACACACTTTTATCAGTTTTCTCAAAAAGATTTTCACCCTCCAATTTGTCGGGACGCCTTCTAACTAAAGTTGACTCTTCTCCAGCCCCTTTATCACCTATTTTAATCTTACTAAATGTGGAATCAATAGAGGAAACGCCAATCACTTTAAGATCTTCATCACTTTTATGAAAGCAATCACTAGAAAAGCACTTTTTCTAAGTATTCTCTTTTAGCTCTAAGCATGGCGGTTCTTTTCTTACTTTAATCCATAGAAACACATAGAGCTTTACTTGATTCCGCAACCTTAGGCACAAAAAATTTCATCTTGAGATTTTCTACATCATGAGAAATTCTATCAATACTTCTAGAGATATCATCAATCTTATTCAACGTTTCTTCTATCGTAGCATTGAAAACTTGTTGAGTATTGATAATTTCTTTAATATTATTCTCAAGATCAGAGGTGTTCCTATTATTATTATAAGAAGCATTTCCATAGGAATTACCATAATTATTAGAGGAATTACTAGGAAAAGGCCTAGGATTAAAATTACCTCTATAAGCATTGTTATTGAAATTGTTTCGCGAGATAAAATTAACATCTACGGCATCACTATTTTGATCAATCAAAGTAGACAAACCTTGAGTCCATTGCCCAGACTTTTATTAGCAACCAGTTTCATAAGAGCATCAACTCTTTCACTCAAAGGATTTATTTCTTCAACTGAATTAACTTTTTTAGTAGGAGCTCTTTTGGTATGCCATTGTGAATAATTTGCCATAATATTATCAAGTTGTCGGTTCAACAAACCTTGAGTTCGTTGCCCAGACTATGCACAGGCCCAAGAACAAGATTGCATCACCAAGATAACATCGAGCATGAAGGGATCAACTCTTTGAAGAATCCGGGAGCTGGTCCAGAAAGGCAAGATATCACTAAGGGAAAAACTCCCATTGCCAGGCAGGCGAGCCTGGAGAGGTACGGGTTGCCCCGGAAGCAAGCCTCCAGCTCGTCCCCGCTGGCCTGCCGGGACTTGCGGAGGCAAACAACTCCACTGCACCACCTCACAGCGAAGCAAGTCATTGATCGGTGCGGTGTCAAGCCCCTAAGTAACTAAGTGGCTGCTTCCTGCCACATGGCATCCACATTCTACAGAAAATACCTCCATATGACAGCCGTCCTGAGACGTGTCAAACAAGTCGGCGTGAAGCTGGCAAAACAGTCGGACAAGGCTTGCCGGGCGCACTGTGATGTGACACTGAGCGGCGCATTTAATGCGCTCTGTCCGCCTGCAGAGTTAGGTATCATAGCGTTGTTTGTATCTAATCAGTGTGTAAAAGACTGACTTGCCACCGTGGTGACCCCTTTATCTATAAAAGGAGGCCGATGGCAACCGTAGAAAGGATTTGGACCCTCACACATTCATACGCGCATAGCCACTCTTTCCCCGAGGCAATCCTGCCGGGCAAGAGTGTCGCGTTCTCCACCATGATCCACCATCAATCCACCAAAGCAGGAGTAGGGTTTTACGCCTCGCGACGGCCCAAACCTGGGTAAAACTGCCTGTGTGATCTCTGTCGTGCTGTGTTACGCTTCTCCGCTCTGTGTGCAATATCCCCATCTCCCCGCCGAACCAAAAGGGGCTCATGGCCCCATAGGTAGCCATGGTTTCCCATGACATCTTTGGCGTGCAAGGTAGGGGGATCACTTGCATCAATCCAGTGAGCGTAAGCATCGGGTCATCTTCATCGCCATTTTCATCATCGACGACTCCATCAACTATGGCGCCTAAGAAGAAGCCCGGTGCCGCAGCTCACCCGTCCACCTCGAAGGCCCTGCCTCCCGTGACTGCCGATGTCATGGGGATCGCGGGGACACATGGAGATGTGGATGATGCGGGGGACGTGGTCGACGCAGGTGAAGTTGTTACCGCCTCCTCCGCGGCTTGAGCAGGAGCAGGAAGCACCGGGGAAGGACAGCATCAACAACATCCTAGCGGCCACGCTCCTCGAGGTACGGGAGGAGAGATTATTCCGTCTACACCACTCCTCCTAGCCGAAGGGCACAGCCACAGTGGTGGCGCTTGTTCTTGGGCGAATTGCAACTCTCTGGCCGCTCCCGCTGCGGGGCGACCACAGGGCATGCACCACCCCTGCAGCGGGCTGACCCAGCTGTTGTGCCCAACGGAGCCCTCGAGGGCCTCCACCTCGTCACTATGCCGTCCAAGCAGCTGGTTCGCAACAACGAGGGCACGACATGGTCGCTACGGGCACCATCAAGAGCCGTGCGACGCTACGATCTACATTGTCATCACCTATGCCAAGCACCGCCTGGGAGGCCATGGCGCAGGGCCCAATTGTTGTTGAGATTTTCATCGGAAACCGATCAGATGGATGAGTGGCAAGCCACCATCCAAAGCCTCATTGGTTCCGCCGAGGCGGGAGGATCACAGCGAGGTGGCCCTCCCTAGCCACCCTAGGCGACGACAACGGCCCGCGCTGCTGGCTGTACTAAAGGGGCCACACCCATGGTGCAATCCCCACCGCAGTAACCAGCACGGGAGCCACGCAACCAAGAACCCGACGATGTGTCGATGGCCTCATTTGACCCCCAAGCGCATCAAGACCAACGGCAGGCCCCAAAGGACATGTAGAAGGAAGGCGCGCGTGTCACCATCGTGTGACGCCATGACACCCTCCGCCAGTCCGATGGGCGCGATGGTCCCGATGTCAATGAGCTCGCAATCGCCAGGGGCGGGCACCTGCCCTTCAAGTTTGGGTGCCCCGCCTTCACTTGAGAGCTGTGGCAAGTCTGTTGGCCGTCCGCCCGCACGTTCAAGCCAGAGTTACCAAATAAGTACGATGGGAGGCTAAACCATAGAGTTCTTGAGCATCTATACCATCGTTGTTCAAGCTGCCTGGGGAAGAGATGAGAAGGTGTTCGCCAACTACTTCCCTTTGGCACTCAAGCCAAATGTGAAGTCTTGGCAGATGTACATGCCGGAGAACTCCATTTCGACCTGGGCTAACCTATGCCATGAGTTCATTGGCGCCTTCACAGGCGGCAATCAAGAACCTGGGCGACCCAACAACTTGTAGCTTCTCCAGCAGAAAGAATGAGAGACTCTATGGAAGTACATGCAGAGGTTCAGTCGAGTCCACAGAAATATTCCAGACATCCACCTTGCAGGTGTGATAGCTGCGTTCCAGTCCAACATGCGCAACCGTCAGATACGTTCCAAGAAGAACGTTCGGTTGCCCAAGACTGTGAAGGAGCTTTACACCTTGGTGGACAAGTGTGCTTGGGTGGAGGAGGGGAGGAAGCTACCTGGAGAAGAGGATGGCGTCGACGTCAACTCAGAGGATGACAACGAGGTCACCAGTCAGAAGAAGAAGAACAAGAAGCTCAACAAAAGGCACAAAGATAAGGCAGTGACGACCGTTGAAGGATTGAGCACGCCTAGTACCAGGAAGAAGGCCAAGAACGACGCCCCGACAAGGAAGTTCCTGCTTGCTCTGATTGTCGGGAGGCTGCAGCAGCCGAGAAGGCTGGGAAAGGTGATGGTTCGTACTGCAAGATTCATTGGACCAAGGGCCACAATCTCCAGGAATGCCATCAGGTTGAACAACTCATCAATAAGTAGAGGGCTGAGTATAAGAAGTGTGATAAGGAAAAAGGTCTGAATGGTGCTGGCGGGAAGGGCCGAGGCGGTGAAGCTAATCGCCCCAACAAGGCTCCTGAGAACCAAGGAAAACCCGCCAGGGGCTGTGAGAAGGAAGATTGCAATGGTGAAAGTGATGAAGGGGATGAAGAGGAAACCAGTGAGCAGGACTTATAGAAGGCCACTGACGCCCTGTGCATTGACGGGGGTGCATCTCTGCACTCCTCTCACAGCCAGCTTAAACAGTGGGCGCATGAAGTTAATGTCATGGAGCCAGCGGCAGAATCTCGGAAGACGTTCAAGTGGACACACACGCCCATCATCTTTGACGAAGAGGACCATCCCGACCGCATGGTAGGGTGCTTGCCATTGTTGGTCTCACCAACAATCCACAACCTCAAAGTCACAAAGATATTGGTTGATAGCGGGGCCGGGTTGAATCTAATTTCCCCAAGGGTCATCAACATACTTCAGATAGCTGAGGAAGATCTCAAGGTCACGGGCATATTTCAAGGAATCAATCTCAGCAGGAGTCGTCCTAAGGGAAACTGTCGGTGTCAAAACCAGCGGATCTCGGGTAGGGGGTCCCGAGTTGTGTGTCTAGGCGGATGGTAACAGGAGACAAGGGGCATGATGTTTTCACCCAGGTTCGGCCCTCCCGATGGAGGTAAAACCCTACTCCTGCTTGATTAATATTGATGATATGGGTAGTACAAGAGTAGATCTACCACGAGATCAGAGAGGCTAAACCCTAGAAGCTAGCCTATGGTATGATTGTTTTTCGTCCTATGGACTAAAACCCTCCGGTTTATATAGGCACCGAAGAGGGTTAGGGTTACACAAAGTCGGTTACAATGCTAGGAGATCTACATATCCGTACCGCCGAGCTTGCCTTCCACGCCAAGGAAAGTCCCATCCGGACACGGGATGAAGTCTTCAATCTTGTATCTTCATAGTCGAGGAGTCCGGCCAAAGCTATAGTCCGGCCATCCGGACACCCCCTAATCCAGGACTCCCTCAGTAGCCCCCGAACCAGGCTTCAGTGACGACGAGTCCGGTGCATAGATTGTCTTCGGCATTGCAAGGAGGGTTCTTCTCCAAATCTTGTGTACCTGTTGAATAGCGTCCGGCTCCTTATAAATATTGCGCACCTCGGCTTCCACGCCCAATAATGGCCATCTTCCACGTGTTAAACGAATGCGAAAAGCCAGGGTATTTTTACTTTTACTCCCCTAGTTGCGCAAAGGAGCTGCCTATAAAAGAGACGAGGATCTAGATCCGAATCACACCCTTCCCCCTTCGCGAGCATTCATCGGAGCGCATCTGACAGAAATCCATTCCATCATGGACAGTCGACGTGGCTCCTCCTCTCGCCCTTCCAGCCCTCAGCCAAGAGATTGGGAGAGATGCTCCGTCCCGCACAGCGAGCTAGTGGCGCTCCAAACCAAGGGATTCCTTCCCCCAGCCTTCATGGTTCCGGTTCGAGCCGGAATCGCCACCTATAAGGACGGAAAGCAAGCGAAGAGCGTCCCTAGTCCCTCCAAAGGAGAGCGGGTATGCCTTGTCCCTTATCTGATAAGAGGGCTCAGATTTCCAATTCATCCGTTTCTTCGGGGGCTCCTGGAGTTCTACGGCCTCCAGTTGCACAACCTTACGCCTGCCTCCATTTTGCATATTGCGGGCTTCGTGGCCCTTTGCGAGCTGTTTTTTGGGCATCGAGGCTCATTTTGCACTGTGGAAGAAGTTGTTCTGCCTTGTGCCCCGTTCTCAAGAGGGGTCAATATATCAAGTGGGCGGAGCCGAACCATGGCGCATCGCTGGGACCGGATAACTATCCGGAACCCCGAAGAAGGCGTCCGAAGACTGGCCTTTGGAATGGTTTTATATAAAAGATGTTCCCCTGCCGGACCCTATTCGGATCGGCCTCCCTGAGTTCAGTGATGCTCGTTTGAAGAAATGCCTAAGCTGGCGTCCATGGAGCCCTCAGAAGGAAAATGACAGGGACGTCCTTTACCTGATGAGCCGAATTAGGTTGTTAGCTCATTTCGGACTGACCATGATTGGGGTCATGGCCACATGCATTATGCGGGGGGTGTAGCTACTCCAGTATAGAGGCCACCCCATGTGGGATTTCAACGGGGAGGATGATGCCACCCGCTGCGGCTGTAAGGGGCCGGGATCAGTCGCCGATCTGACAAAGATCTTGTCCGCATTGTACAAGGGAGAAGAGGAGGAATTCCTCCGGGTCAATCCGCAGGACGGATTTTCTATGTACAATCCTCGAAGCTGGGTAAGCGAACATTTCTTTTTGCCCATCCGATCCCTATTCCCATAGTCAAGTATCTCATTTTGCGATTTCAACGCAGGAACTGCGCCAGGCCGTAAGGGATATAAACAGCCCGCCTCCACAACCCGAGGATCCAGAACGGTTCCTCGATCCGGCCTCCCAAGAGGATCCGGACATATCGGTGGAGCTGATTGATGGGGTATTTCACCAACTAAGCATCGATAATGCCTTGGTCGCCATCACGGCCGATTACCCCGAAATACTCCCAGCCTCACAGGTAATTTAGACTGAAGTCCCAACACTTTGAAAATGACCCATCCATGCTTATTTTTGATCACCGTATACCAATGGTGTTTCGCAGGGGGTGCCCTTGAGGCGGGAGGCCAAGCCCGCGGCGGCTAGCCAATAAAGGGCAGCACGGCCCAGCAGGCTAAAAAGAAGTGCGGTCTGGATCGAAATGCTGGCGCAACGGTATGGCGTGTCACCATATTCCCAGGTTTGATTCCCAGAAGGCATACTAATGCTCTTTCTCTCTTCAGGAAAAAGAGCGCTCGCCGGACTATACCCGGAGAGGTTGCCAATCGAGCCTCCGCCAGCCAGGCTCCAAAGCCAGGCCCAGAAGCGGAGGCGAACATGAGGCGTGCGTCGGATGCTCCTCCGACAGAAGATGCCGACAGATTGTCCGCCACCAACTCCGAGGTGGAGAGTGCCATGAATCACAGGCGCCGCCGGACAGTTCTTCGTGACACATGTTTCTCCCAAGAGGCATTGAATGCCTTCTCTTCGGGAGATGCGCACCTCCGTGCCGCTCAAGATGGTCTAGCCAGAGCCACGGAGCAGTATGTAAAAGACATACGGGTGAGAAAATTTGATGATTATATATGCCAAGAGTCTCGGAGACTTGAAATAGTTAGAATAACTGATTTAAGGATCATTTGTTATGCAGGATCTTACAGAAAAGAATACCCAACTGTCCCAGGAGCTTGAAAAGTGCAAAGCCCAACTTGAGGCCGCACTAGCCGCGACAGGGGAAGCCAGAGAGACCCCCTCTGGTAATATATGCTTCAAAAGATAAGTAATTTGATAAGTGCGGCGTGTGTATAAGTCCGACAATAATATTGCAGATGGCGCCGGGATAGATCCGGACAAGCAACAGCTCTTGCGCCAGTTAAAGGCTGGCGAGAATGTGCTTACAAGGGTGAGGCAAGAGAAAAATAATCTCCGAGATGCCAACACCCAGCTGGGTGAGGAACTAAAGATGTTCGTGCCCAGCTGTCTGACTCCGTTAAGGAGAATCGGCTGCTTCGACGTGGCATTTTTAGTAAGTGCTTGAACAAACTTTGAAAAAGAGTTTGGCGAGGAAGTCGACTAATAGAGTTATGTCTGTAGGTATGCTCACAGGCCGTCCTGCAGAGGAAATGCCCGGTTCTATGGGTGACCTTCTTCCCGAGCTCTTGCAACTACATGAACGAGCTCGGCAGGCGATGAAAGGCGTCACCCAGGCCTTGTGGCCATCTGTCTCCCTGCCCGAAGGCCTTGGAGAGCTTGCAGAGAGGATTAAGGGAGCGCGGCGGCGCTTCCGATTATGGAAGATATCGGCCTGCCGTCAAGGCGCCAGGGAGGCCTGGGCCATGGTGAAGACGCGGTACACGAAGGCTGACCCAAACCACATGGCCGAGGTCGGACCTGTGGGGCCCGATGGGAAGGAGATCCCTGTGAGCTTAGTGTACGACCAAGTAGAGTTGGCCGCAAAGTATTCCCAGCGGGACTGTAAACTAGACAGCCTATTAGATGGCATTGAAGAGGAATACAATCAGTCGAATTGACTATGTAATTTAAGATGACATGTAAAATTCCTTCTAGCCAGATTGTAGATCGTTTGTCATAGCGAACCTTTTCGCTTCAACCTCGGGACCCAATAGTCCGGAGTGTTTCCGAATACCCTCGCGGTTATATAAGAACCAGGGCATGCGTGGAGACCAGGCGTAGGGGTCATTAGTGCTTTATCAGACAAGTGCCCAACTAGTTATGTTATATTACATGGTTAGTAAGAAACATCTTCCAGGGAGAATAGTTCCGTTAGGGGTTCCTTTCCCTGGGAGGCATGCCCTAAAGTGCATGTCCGGACTGCGAAAAAAGCAGAAAAACATCTGGGGGCAGATAAACAAATAGGAGAGGAATCGTCTTTTAGTTCACCGACCGAATATTCCCTTAAGAATGCCAGCTTTCGGCTTCACCCAGTCTGAGGTACACATCCGGCTGATCCGGCAGTAACAATCGCAGAGGTGCTCCCTTTACCACCTAGCCGAACAATTGGGAATGTAGGGGTAAGCACAGGAGCCGGGCAACCCAGCTTGGCCAAAACTTAAGTCATATCAATGCATATATGTAAGTGCATCTAGTGCCCCTTAGTGATTTTGGTGTATTGAAGACTTATAGGTTAAGTAACTGATGCGTTTGTGAGTGTACACAGGTCTATAAGTCTATGAGGAGTTTGATATTTACAGAGAAAGTCGACCCCTAAAAATGAAGTTCTTCGACTGAAGACTTTGATATTCTGAAGACTTTCTGAAGACTTTGAAAGTGAAGAAATTGGTGTGACCATGAAGACTTGATATTCATTCGAGGAATATGAAGCGTGAAGACTTTTGTTTTCGTAGTTTCATTGTTCTCTTTCTTGAGTCATAGGAAACACCGTACTGTTAAAGGGGGTCGAGGAAATACTAAGGAAAAATTTCCATGTGATGCTCAACTCAAAATCCTACACCTACCAATCCCTTCGAGTGAAGCAATTGAAATCTCATACAGTTCAATCAAATTCTTCAAAGGATGAGACGCAGTTCTTCTAGTCATCGATGACTTTGCTCGATCGAGAGTTAGGAATTCGCCGGGCGAATTGCCTACACAAGAGGAACATGATAGCCCCGAGGACTTTGAAAGTCAAATTTCCGACCGTTCTTGTCTTCTTGCGCGGCGACCAAAATATCTTATCCACCTAACGGTCATATCATTGAAGGGCATTTATGTCTTATCATGTCGGGCTGCTCCCTAGGCTATAAATAGCCGCCCCCTACAACCACTAGCTGGTTGGCTGCTCCGAGAGAACTTGACACTTGTCATTTGAGAGCAACCCATCCTCTGAGGACATTGAGCGAAAATCATCAAGTGAGGAAAATCCCAAAACCAAACCCACAAAATCCCAAGTGATTGAGCATCACTGAAGAAATTGATCCTGCGTGGATCCGACGCTTGTTACCTTTGAAGACTGTGCTTCTTCCAAACGGTTAGGCATCAAGGTCTAGAGCATCCAAGAGGAATTGTGGATCGCCGAGTGACCAAGTCTGTGAAGGTTTGGAAGTCACCTGAAGACTTACCACGAGTGATTGGACGAGGCCTGCGTGGTCTTAGTTCAAGGAGAATACGGTGAGGACTATGTGTCCTGAGTTGCGGCTCGAGATCGGGTGTCCGGACTGTGTGTCCTCGAGTTTAAATACTCACCGCTCCAACCAGATGTACAAGCGAGACAACAGTTGGAACTGGTCTACCAAATCATTGTCTTCACCAACCGACCGGTTCTATTTCCTCAACTCATCCATTTCCTCATTCTGTGTTGCATGTTGTTCATATCTGTGCTTGAAGATTTTGACTGAAGACTTTCACAAATTCCTCAGTTCAATTTCGTCAGTCTGTTTGTCTTCATCTTGTTATCCTGTGTTTACGCTTCCGCACTCTGCTTTCTAGTCTTCATTTCATCATGCCGACTATGTGTAATCTGTTATGTTTACCTCTGAGTACATATTCCGCTGCAAATAGTTCTTCGCTAAGGAATTTCCTCACCGGCAAATTCCTCAGTGAAGAATTTCATAAAAATCGCCTATTCACCCCCCCCTCTAGTCGATATAACGCACTTTCAATATAATGGTGAAAAAAAGGTACATGCAGAAGCGAGACACATGTGTTGGGCATGGAGCCCGTATAAATAAGCTTCTGTTAAAGAAGCCCCTAGGTATAATGAGCACGGATAGCGCGTCAAGTGTGTGCGAACAAAGAGCGAACTGGCCTTCAATGGCTGTAAAAGAAAAGGAGGGAGAAGGGGAGAAATATAAGACAACTACTGTATAAAATATAGACGGAGGAAGGAGACGAACTCAGAATCCGGCGCTAGGCATAGAATCTTCAGACACGGGCTGCGTTCCATGGGTTCGGCTCGAGTCGGTTATCCGATGCATTTCGTAGACGGTACGCTCCGCCGGTCAGGACTTGGTCGATGATGAAGGGACCTTCCCATTTGGGCTTGAGTTTGTCCTTTTTCTTGTCCGGTAGGCATAGAACTAGCTCGCCAACACTGTATGTTTTGGCCCGTACTTCTCTGCTTTGATATCTTCGAGCCTGCTGTTGATAGAATGCGGAACGGGCTTTTGCCACATCACGCTCCTCCTCCAAGGCGTCCAAACTGTCCTGCCGATCGAGCTCGGCTTCTCTTTTTCTTCGTACATGCGCACGCGAGGTGAGTCATGAATTATATCGCAGGGCAAAACTGCCTCTGCGCCGTATACCATAAAGAATGGTGTGAATCCGGTAGTGCGATTTGGCGTGGTCCGCAGCCCCCAGAGTACAGAGTCGAGCTCCTCTACCCAGTGCGTGTTAGATTCCTTCAGGGACCGCACTAGTCTGGGTTTGATGCCGCTCATGATTAGACCATTTGCTCGCTCGACTTGACCGTTAGTTTGAGAGTGATAGACTGAAGCATAGTCGAGCTTGATGCCCATGTTTTTGCACCAGAGTTTGAACTCGTCGGCCGTGAAGTTCATGCTGTTATCAGTGATGATGCTGTGGGGGACGCCGTAACGGTGTACGACCCCTGATATGAAGTCTATCACCGGTCCGGATTCGGCCGTCTTAACAGGTTTGGCCTCTATCCATTTGGTGAATTTATCCACCATGACCAGTAGGTATTTTTGCTTGTGGGTTCCTCCTTTAAGGGGTCCACCCATGTCAAGCCCCCAGACCGCAAAGGGCCAGGTTATGGGTATAGTTTTGAGGGTGGTGGGTGGCATGTGGCTTTGATTAGCAAAGAGCTGGCAACCATGCATCGTTGGACTAAGTCCTTAGCATCTACTCGGGCCGTCGACCAATAAAATCCTGTACAGAAGGCCTTGCCTACAAGGGCCCAGGCTGCAGCGTGGTGCCCGCCGAGTCCGGCATGAATTCAGCCAGAAGATTCCGCCCTTCCTCTTCGGAGATACACCTTTGAAGGATTCCGGTTGTGCTTTTCTTGTAAAGCTCTCCCTCATGGACCTTATAGGCTTTAGATCTCTGCACTATGCAGCGGGCCTCGTTTTGGTCCTCGGGAAGTTCCTGCCTGGTTAGGTAGGCTAGGAATGGTTCCATACATGGGGCAATGACTTCCATTATTACGTGGGTTGAGGATGTTACTTCGTTGGCAGAACCACCAATTGTGTCAGAATGGTCGGTGTAGCGCAGTGCGGTTGGGTCCGGGTTGTTATTTCCGGACTCCCCCTCCCATAGTACGAATGGCTTGAACAACCTCTCTAGGAAGATGTTGGGAGGGATGGCATCGCGCTTTGCACCAATGCGTGCCAATACGTCAGCTGCCTGGTTGTTATCCCGGGCTATATGATGAAATTCGAGCCCCTCAAACCGAGCTGACATTTTTAGGATGGCGTTGCGATAAGCTGCCATTTTCGGATCCTTGGCATCGAAGTCTCCACTTATTTGGGATATCGTGAGGTTCGAATCCCTGCGCACCTCTAGGCGTTGAATGCCCATGGAGACTACCATCCGGAGGCCATGTAGAAGGGCCTCATATTCGGCTGCGTTGTTGGAGTCCGTATACATTATCTGGAGTATGTATTGAACCGTATCTCCAGTTGGGGACGTCAGAACGACGCCAGCCCAAAGACCAGCCAACATTTTGGAGCCGTCGAAGTGCATGATCCAGTTGGAATATGCGCCATACTCTTTACGGAGTTCGGCTTCAGTCCATTCGGCGACAAAGTCGGCCAAAACTTGCGACTTAATAGCTCACTGTGGCTTATAGGTTATGTCGAACTGGAGGAGCTCAATGGCCCATTTAGCAATCCGGCCCGTCGCGTCGCGGTTGTTTATAATGTCATTGAGAGGTACTTCGGAGGCTACTGTTATTGAAAACTCTTGAAAGTAGTGTCACAGCTTCCGGGATGCCATGAACACCGCGTACGCTATTTTTGATAATGCGGGTACAATGACTTGCATGGAGTTAGGACAGTGGACACGTAGTAAACTGGTTTTTGAAGGGGGAACTTGTGTCCGTCTGTTTCTCGTTCGACAACGAGCACCGCGCTCAGAACTTGATGAGTTGCCGCGATATATAATAGCATTCGTTCGCCCATGTTGGGCGCGGCCAGGACCGGGTTTGTTGCCAATATGGCTTTTATTTCTTCGAGTCCGGCCGTGGCGGCATCCGTCCACTCGAAGTGTTTGGTGCGTCAGAGAAGGCGATAAAGGGGTAATGCCTTTTCTCCCAAACGGGAGATAAAGCGGCTTAGAGCCGCCACGCATCCTGTCAATTTTTGTATTTGTTTGAGGTCCTTTGGGATATCCAATTGTGACAGATCTCGGATCTTGGCTGGGTTTGCTTCAATTCCTCTACCGGATACAATGAAGCCCAAGAGCTTTCCGGCTGGTACGCCGAAAACACATTTTTCTGGGTTAAGCTTAATGTCGTATGTTCAGAGATTATCGAACGTGAGCCTCAAATCGTCTACTAGAGTTTCGACATGCTTGGTTTTGACGACCACATCATCTACGTATGCCTCCACTGTTTTGCCGATCTGGTTTGCCAGACATGTCTGAATCATGCGCTGATATGTTGCGCCGGCGTTTTTGAGCCCAAAGGGCATTGTGTTGAAGCAGAATGGGCCGTATGGGGTGATGAATGCCGTTGCGGCTTGGTCAGGCTCTGCCATCTTAATTTGGTGGTAGCCGAAGTATGCGTCGAGGAAGAACAATGAATCGTGTCCTGCGGTAGCATCGATAATTTGATCGATGCGGGGGAGGGGGAAGGGATCCTTTGGGCAAGCCTTGTTAAGGTCCTTGAAATCGATGCATAGGCGCCAGGATTTGTCCTTCTTTGGTACCATCACCAGGTTTGCTAGCCAGTCCGGATGTTTTATATCTCTGATGAATCCGACCTCCAGTAGTTTGGCTAGCTCCTCTCCCATGGCCTGTCTCTTTGGTTCGGAGAAATGCCGAAGAGCTTGTTTGACTGGCTTGAATCCTTTTAGGATGTTTAGGTTGTGCTCAGCCAGCCGGCGTGGGATTCCTGGCATGTCTGAAGGGTGCCAGGAAAAAATGTCCCAATTTTTGCATAGGAATTCTCGTAGTGCGGCGTCTACATCATGGTTTAATTGTGCCCCGATGGAGGCCATTTTTATAGGGTCCGTTGGATGGACTTGGAATTTGACTATTTCGTCTGCCGGTTTAAAGGAGGTGGACTTGGATCTCTTATCGAGTATCATATCGTCCCTATTCACCGTGGAGCGCAGCGCAGTGAGTTCCTCGGCCGCTAGGGCTTCGGATAGTGCCTCAAAGGCTAGTGCGGCTGTCTAGTTTTCGGCACGGAGTGCTATGTCCGGGTCTCTAGCAAGAGTGATGATTCCGTTGGGCCCGGGCATTTTTGAGCTTCATGTACCCGTAATGGGGTATAGCTTGAAAAATTGTGAATGCCTC
This sequence comes from Aegilops speltoides, assembly GCA_021437245.1. Lineage (NCBI taxonomy): Eukaryota > Viridiplantae > Streptophyta > Magnoliopsida > Poales > Poaceae > Aegilops > Aegilops speltoides. The sequence continues at coordinate 229,375,972 of CM038142.1, forward strand.
TCGCCCTAATAGAGCGTGATATCCGCTGCTGAACGGGGCCGCTTGGAACGTGACCTCCTCGGACCTGTAATTATCCGGCGTGCCGAACACCACATCCAGTGTGATTTTTCCAGTACAGCATGCTTCCCGGCTCGTAATTATTCCTCTAAAGGTTGTGCTGCTTTGCTCAATGCGGCTCCAGTCTATTTCCATTTTTCTGAGGGTTTCCTCGTAAATGAGGTTCAATCCGCTGCCACCGTCCATGAGTACCTTGGTAAGGCGAAAACCGTCCACTATTGGACTGAGGACCAATGCGGCTGGTGCTCGGGTTGTTCGGAGTTTAGGTTCGTCACTGGCATTAAAGGTAATAGCTGTGTCACTCCATGGGTTTATTGTTGCTACTTGGTAGACTTCGGCAAGGCTGTGGAGTGTTCGTTTCCGCATATTGTTTGATGCAAAAAGTCTCGAAGACTGTTAATACCGTACTAGTATCCTTAGGCTAGTGCTCTGGAGTTAGAAGCTCTTCGCCACTTTTGGCCATATGCCGTAGTATCCAACATGCTCTAAGGCTATGAGTTGGAGTGGCGCCCTCTGTACTATGAATTTTGTAGGGTCCATTGAGCCATCCTTCCAGTACGATTCCATGCCCTATCGATGGTTTTTGCTTTTTGGTGTTTAACCCAGGTGCCTGGCGATAATACACCCTTTTATTTCGGACTGGGGTTGTATTCAGGGCAGGATTGTCCCAAAATTTGATTTCGGTTTTCCAGGCGCTTTCCATCGCACAATACTTCGGTACTATGGACGCCAAGTCAGCGAAGCGTGTAATTTCACGTCGACTTACAGCGTTGAGGATTCCCTTGTCCATGCAAGTATTGCAGAAGAATGAAATTGCGTCCTTCTCGCGGCAGTCCTTTATCCTGTTCATAACCAGGAGGAATCTGGCCCAGTAATGGTGTACTATTTCTGTGGGCTCTTGCCGGATTTGGGATAGATCGCTTATGTTTGGGTGGGCGGGTGGAATTAAATTCGGAACCCCGTCCACTTTAAGGCTCTGGGGCCAAGTAGTTTCCGAACTTGGAAGCTTGGGTTCTTGGATGTTGTCCAATGAATCTAGCCCGCCGCCTGACTTTAGGTTCAGGGCTTGAGTAACATCCTCCCCTCCGTGGGAATCCGACATGGAGGGATCGGGAATCCGGACATAGCTAGTCCTTAAGATATAAGAAGGGTCACCGTATTGTTCCTCTACCACAACAACGTGGTGGGTAACCTGTGGAGAATTAATCTCTCTCAGATCGGGTTTAGGCCCAATCTGATCGTAGTCTGTAGCGACTCCCAGGGCGGCGATGCTATCCAAGAGCTAGTTTAAGGAAGGGAGCTCCATCGGATCTAACTGCTTGGCGAGTTCCGAGCTAATGTGAAGATTGCATTCGATGACCCGAGAAGTCATCATCGGCGCGACGGCCGGACAGGCGGTCGTAAGGAAACCGCCTAGCCGGAGAGTTTGGCTGATAGCCAAAGCTCCTTTGGCAACAGTGACGTCTTTAAAGACGGCATGAGGTATACTTCCTGATGGCGACGGCACAGAGGAACTCGCAATAAAAGCAGCAATGTCGGTGTCAAAACCGGCGGATCTCGGGTAGGGGGTCCCGAACTGTGCGTCTAGGCGGATGGTAACAGGAGACAAGGGGCATGATGTTTTTACCCAGGTTCGGGCCCTCTCGATGGAGGTAAAACCCTACTCCTGCTTGATTAATATTGATGATATGGGTAGTACAAGAGTAGATCTACCACGAGATCAGAGAGGCTAAACCCTATAAGCTAGGCTATGGTATGATTGTTGTTCGTCCTACGCACTAAAACCCTCCGGTTTATATAGGCACCGAAGAGGGTTAGGGTTACACAGAGTCGGTTACAATGGTAGGAGATCTACATATCCGTACCGCCAAGCTTTCCTTCCACGCCAAGGAAAGTCCCATCTGGACATGGGACGAAGTCTTCAATCTTGTATCTTCATAGTCCAGGAGTCCGGCCAAAGGCTATAGTCCGGCCATCGGGACACCCCCTAATCCAGGACTCCCTCAGAAACATCATGTTGCTAGTGACATTCGGGGGAGAGTTGAATTAGCGGACTTAGAAGGTTGTGTTTGATGTGATTGACCTCCCCCTGTCGTACAATGGAATCCTTGGACGCCCAGCTCTGGCAAAATTTATGGCGGCATCCCACTATGCCTACAACACCTTGAAGATGCCAGGGCCGATGGGCATCATTTCCATTCCGTCATACGAGAAGGACGCAATTATTCGCGTGGATAAGATGTACCATCTGATATCTGATACGTCTCCAACGTATCTACAATTTATGAAGTATTCATGCCATGTTTATAATATTTTTACATGATTTTGGTATGATTTGATTAGAACTAACCCGGACTGACGCTTTTTTCAGTAGAACTACCGTGGTGTTGTTTTTGTGGAGAAATAAAAGTTCTCGGAATGCGCTGAGAATAAACGAAGAAAATTTACGGAAAATATAAAAAATACTGGAGAAAAGGGAGTCCCGAGGGCACCACGAGGGTGGAGGACGCCCCCCTGCCTCATTGATCCTGCGTGGGCCCCTTGACATGAAACTGATGCCAACCCCTCCTATATATCCTAAAACCTCGAGAACAGAAGAGATATCGGAAATTCCGCCGCCGCAAGCCTCTGTAGCCACAAGAAATCAATCTAGGCCATCTCTGGCACCCTGCCGGAGGGGGCCATAATCACCGGAGGCAATGGGGAAGGATCTCGGAGGGTCCATCATCGCCATGCAGGCCAAGGACCAGAGGGAGAACCTCTCTCCATCTAGGGGGGAGATGGAGGAGGAAGCACAAGGGTGGCGCCGGAGTGCCATCAGGAGGGGAATCATTGCCGTGGTGATCGTCTTCATCAACATCACCATCCTCATCTCTTTTATGCGGTCCACTCTCCCGCACCCTGCTGTAATCCCTACTTGAACATGGTGCTTTATGGCACATATTATGATCCAATGGTGTGTTGCCATCCTATGATGTTTTGAGTAGATATCCTTTGTCTTTGGGTTGATTGACGATCTAGATTGGTATGAGTTGTATGTTCTATTATTGGTGCTGTCCTATGGTTCAATATGTTCATGAGGGATTCCCGCTGTAGGGTGTTGCAATATGTTCATGATTCACTTATAGTGGGTTGCTTGAGTGATAGAAGCATAAAATCGAGTAAGGGGGTTATTGCATATGGGATAAATGGGACTTGATATGTTAATGGTATGGTTGGGTTTTACCTTAATGATCTTTAGTAGTTGCGGATGCTTGCTAGAGTTCTTGTCATAAGTGCATATGATCCAAGAAGAGAAAGTATGTTAGCTTATGCCTCTCCCTCATATGAAATTGCAATAATGAATACCGGTCTTGTTAACAATTGCCTAGGATAATTCCGCACGCCGACCCATCATTCCACGCTCTCTATAGTACTGAAGTAATATATTCTAAATTTATTATAACAACACCTACTTTTATATTTTAGCTCTCCGATATCGTGCAAAATTATCCTCTTCATACCCTCAACATAGTTTTATTTCTCGTTTCTAGTTGGAAGCAAACGTTCGGTGTACGTAGAGTTGTATCAGTGGCAGATAGGTCTTGGGAGAATATTGATATTACCTTTAGCTCCTTGTGGGTTCTACACTCCATACTTATCACTTCCACCTTTGGAAATTGCTACGATGATTCCCTGCACTTGGGGATTATCAAGCTCTTTTTTGGCGGTGTTGCCGGGGAGCAATAGCGTGGGGTTGATATTTTCGTGTATGCTTGTTTGCTTTCTTTAATATGTAGATTTTGTTTTCACTTAGTTGTGGGTGAACATACAATTTTTTTTAAAAGAATGAAAATACAAAAAGATTCACTTGCCTCATATGCCTAAAAAGTATTTTCAAAAAGAGAAGTGATTGGAAAGTTATGCATTGGAGAAGTGAGGGTCGACCTTGAACACTTGTGTTCATGCTCATGGAAACAATGTATAATTTTTCATGGAAGTGTCTATGAAAATAATTATCCCCTTGCATATATCCTTTGTATTATAAAATTAAGTGCGAAGCTTTGGTCTTAGGACGATTAGAGTACTTGTTTACTATGTGCAGTGCAAAAACAGAAACTTTGGCTGTAGCGCGTGAATTTACATTTTTTTACTGGAAAGTTAAATGTGTCCGAAACTTTTTGCACATTACTCTGTACAATTTTTTAACATTTTCATATGTTTTTTAAAGTTTTAGAGTTACAGAAGTATAATAAATTTCCAGATTACTAAAGACTGTCCTATTTTTGACAGATTCTGTTTTGTATGTGTCGTTCACTTATTTTGATGAATCTATGGGTAGTATCGTGGGGTATGAACCATGGTGAAGTTGGAATACAGTAGATATAGCCCTAATATAGTGGAATGAGTTTACAACAGTACCTAAAGGTAGTGATTTAGTTTACTATACTAACGGATCTCGCAAAGTTTTTGTTAAGTTTTGTGTAGATGAAGTGTTCGAAGAACGAGGAGTTACCGATGTGCGAAGGATAAATAGAGGCAAGAGTTCAAGATTGGGGATGCCCAAGGCACCCCAAGTAAATATTCAAGGATAATCAAGCGTATAAGCTTTGGGATGCTCCGGTTGGCATCCCATCTTTCTTATTCAACAATTATCGGTATACCTCGGTTTTTGTTTTGTTCACATGATTTGTGTCCTTTGTGTTTTTCTTTTTCTTTAAGAACCATGCTAGTATGAGATAGCCCTTCACTGATTTATAGAATGCTTCATGTTTTTCACTTATATCTTTTGAGCATGATCTTATAGAATGCTCTCTGTGCTTCACTTAAATATTTTGAGTATGGTTTTATAGAATGCTTCGTGTGCTTCACTTATATATTTTGAGCTTGGATATTGGTTAATCTATATTAATTGTAGAAGGCTTCATGAACTTCACTTATATCTTTTGGAGTATGAATAAGACTATCATTGAAAGTGGGTTTGGAAGAGTGTCAACTTTTGGAAGTAATGATCCCACTATTTTGGAGGGTGTTGAATCTTAGTGTGATATTTATGAAAGTGGATTTGGAGAGGTCTTGACTTTAGTTAGTAATGATTCCACTAGGTTCCAATTGATTATGAGAACAAAGTTGCTATCTATGATGATTATTTTGATGACATGTATGCTATAAAGAATAATGTTAACCATGAAACTTGTCATCATGATTTTAATTTTCAATTGGATTATGCCTCAAATGATAGTTATTTTGTTGAGTTTGCTCCCACTATTCCGAATGAGAAGAATTTTGCTCATGTGGAGAGTAGTAAATTTTTTATGCTTGTAGATCATGAAATAATGCTTTTATGTGATGGTTATATCATTGAATTCATTCATGATGCTACTGAAAATTATTATGAGGGAGCAAATATATGTTTGTAGGAGTTACAATAATATCAAGTGTCCTCTCTATGTGCTTAAAGTTTTGAGGTTATACTTGTTTTGCCTTCCTATGCTAGTTTATTCTTGTTCCCTTAAGTTTTTTGCTCTCAAAATCCCTAGGCATAGGAAGTGGGTTAGACTTGAATGTGCTAGTCATATTCTTCATAATGCTCTCTTTGTGTTTCAATTCTTATCTTTTATATGAGCATCATTGAAATCATCATGCCTAGCTAAAAGGCATTAACAAAAAGCACTTGTTGGGAGACAACCCAATATTTATCCTTACTATTGTTGTGTGTTCACATGATTAATATACTTTAGTAATAATGTTTTATAGCTTTTGTTTCCATAAAGTGCCAAGTAAGACCTTTGGGATAGCTTATGGTGATAGTTGTGTTGATCCTGCTGAAAATCAGAAACTTTTGCGCCCAGTAAATTAGTTTTGATAATTCACAGAAACGTGTTTTTATCTGATTCTTTTTGATATAGATTGGAACACAAATTTCTCAGGTTTTCCTAATTAGGTTGGAGTTTTGGAGTAGTAGAAGTATGGTTTCTGTTCAGATCATTACAGACTGTTCTGGTTCTGGCAGATTATGTTTTCAATGCATAGTTTGCTTGTTTTCTAGTTTCTATGGCTTATATTTCTCAATATAAATTGTAGAAATGATATGGTACAGTATAAATTGTGTGAGAACAATTATGAATCTTGTCTTTTACAGTACCAAAGTGAAAGGTTTACTCTTTATCATACTAATCCATCTCACGAAGTTCCGTTAAATTTTGTGTGATTGAAGTTTTCAAGTTTTGGATGAGATATTGATATGAGGAGAATAAGGAGTAGAAAGACCCTAAGATTGGGGATGCCCAAGGCACCCCAAGGTAATATTCAAGGAAGACTCAAGTGCCTAAGCTTGGGGATGCCCCGGAAGGCATCCCCTCTTTCGTCTTCAAAACCATCGGTATACCTTACTGGGATCACATGATATGTGTTTTGCTTGGAGCGTATTTTCAATTTACTTGATGTTTGAATAAAATCATTGGATCTGAAATCTTGAATGAAAGAGAATCCTCCCGTGGCTAGTTAATTATTTGACTACTCAGTGTTCTTCACTTATATCTTTTTGGAGTAGTTTTTCATTTACTCACGTGCTTCACGTATATCCTATGAGTAAATGGTCGAATGAATTGAATATCATAAATCTGAATTTATATATGTTTCATATGCTTATGCCATGGGGAGTAATGACTTAACACATAATAAGTGTAGTTGGTAAACTTATTGAAAGTTAGCAAATGTAGTATTGGTCACTTGAACAATTCATGAAAGAATATTGAAGGAACAGATATTTCACATATAAATATACTATCTTGGACATCTTTTGTAATTGTGAGCACTCATTAAAATATGACATGCTAAAATGTTGATGTTGGCCAAGGAAGACAACTTAATGGTTTATGTTTTCCTATATCCGAATAGACGTTATATTGTCTTGGATCATCCAACATGTTGAGCTTGCCTTTCCCTCTCATGCTAGCCAAATTCCTTGCACCAAGTAGAAATACTACTTGTGCTTCCAAACATCCTTAAACTAGTTTTGCCATGAGAGTTCACCATAGCTACCTACGGATTGAGTAAGATCCTTCAAGTAAGTTCTCATCGGTGCAAGCAATAAAAATTGCTCTCTAAATATGTATGATCTATTAGTGTGAAGAAATAAGCTTTATACAAATTTGTGATATGGAAGAAATAAAAGCGACGAACTGCATAATAAAGGTCTTTATCACAATCGGCAATATAAAGTGACGTTCTTTTGCATTAGGATTTTGTGCATCCAACCATAAAAGCGCATGACAACCTCTGCTTCCCTCCGCGAAGGGCCTATCTTTTACTTTTATCTTCTACCCTTATACAAGAGTCATGGTGATCATCACCTCTCCTTTTTACACTTTTTCTTTGGCAAGCACTTTTTGTTGGAGCGATCCGGATATATATATCCACTTGGATGTACGTTTTCATAAAGTATTATTGTTGACATTACCCTTGAGGTAAAAGGTTGGGAGGCGATACTATAAGCCCCTATCTTTCTCTGTGTCCAATTAAAACTTTGAACCCATAAATATCACGTGAGTGTTAGCAATTGTGAAAGATTAAATGATAGTTGAGTATATGGAGTTTTCTGAATCAAAGCTCTTACATAGACCCTTCCTGAAAATAAGAAGAATTGCAATTGTTTGATCACTGAGAACATAGTTTGTTAGTTTTCAAGAAAGATTATGATCTATACTCTAACATGTGAATAGCTTGTTACTTGATCATGAGAAGTTTTATGAGTTGAGCTACTGTTATGATATATAATGATGCTAGTAAAGGTGATTGAAATTATCATAGATCAAACTTGTGCACTTTCTAGCATTCACAGTTCACAAATTATTTCATTTATCATTTACCTACTCCAGTACGAGCAGGAATTAAGCTTGGGGATGCTGATACGTCTGCAATGTATCTAAAATTTATGAAGTATTCATGCCATGTTTATAAATTTTTACATGATTTTGGTATGATTTGATTAGAACTTACCTGGACTGACGCTATTTTTAGCAGAACTCCCGTGGTGTTGTTTTTGTGCAGAAATAAAAGTTCTCTGAATGCGCTGAACATCAATGGAGAATATTTTTGGAAAATATAAAAAATACTGGAATGAAAAGCTACCGGAAGGGAGTCCCGAGGGCACCACGAGGGTGGACGGCGCCCCCCTAGGGCGCGCCCCCCTTCCTCGTGACTCCCCATGGGCCCCATTGACGTGAAACCGACGCCAAGCCCTCCTATAAATCCTAAAATCCCAGAATAGAAGATAGTCGGATGTTCTGCCGCCGCAAGCCTCTGTAGCTACACGAAATCAATCTAGGGCCTCTCTGGCACCCTACCGGAGGGGCCCATCATCACCGGAGGCCATGGGGAATGATATCGGAGGGGCCATCATCGCCATGAAGGCCAAGGACCAGAAGGAGAACCTCTCCCCATCTAGGGGGAGATGGATGAGGAAGCACAAGGGGGGAACCTCTTCTCCTCTCTCTCGATAGCGCCGGAGTGCCATCGGGAGGGTAATCATTGCCGCAGTGATTGTCTTCATCAACATCACCATCCTCATCACTTTTACGCGGTCCACTCTCCCACACCCCGCTTTAATCCCCACTTGAACATGGTGCTTTATGCCACATAATATGATCCAATATGTGTTGCTATCCTATGACATCACCTACTTTTATATTTTAGCTCTCCGAAATCATGCAAAGTTATCCTCTTCATACCCACAACATAGTTTTATTTCTCGTTTCTAGTTGGAAGCAAACGTTCGGTGTACGTAGAGTTGTATCAGTGACAGATAGGACTTGAGAGAATATTGATCTTACCTTTAGCTCCTTGTGGGTTCGACATTCCATACTTATCACTTCCACCTTTGGAAATTGCTACGATGATTTCCTGCACTTGGGGATTATCAATATCCCCGGTGTTCCTGGGAGGTAATCGAGCACCACCTTGCTGTCTTCCCACATGCCCGACCCTTCAAGCAGAAGGTCCGAAAGCAAGCCTTGGAGCGGTAGTAGTTCATTGTCGAGGAAACTAAGAAACTTGAGGTAGCTGGTTTGGTTAGAGGAGTAATACATCCAACATGGTTAGCAAACCTAGTGGTCGTGCGCAAGGCTAATGGGAAATGGAGGCTTTGCATAGATTTCACGGATCTGAACAAGGCATGCCCGAAGGACCAATTCCCCTTGCCGCGCATCGACCAGATTGTGGGTTCCACTTCCGGGTGTGATTTGCTCTCATTCCAGGATGCATACTCTTAATACCATCAAATCTTTATGTCTAAGGAAGAGAAGAGAAGACCTCATTCATCACCCCATGTGGCACATACTATTCGCGATATACCCCGCGGTGTAACCCGCCGGATGTATGACCCGGCTGGAGCTTTGCGACTCACTAGTGACCTGGCGGGCAGGTCAGACGGATGACAAGGCCCAAGGTCCAGTAGGCCGGTTCATGTGATGGTGGGCCGGCTTAAGAGGAAGGGCGTGAGGAAATATTTCCCTTACAATGAATCAAGACCCAGACTTGTACCTGGCTTGTATTAGAGGATAGACTAGTCCTAATCCTATTGGGACTCCACATGTAACCCGCCCCTCCAACTTATATAAGGAGGGGCAGGGCACCCAAGAAGGGGAGAAGTAATCTCTTAGGCTAGACACAATTAGGAGAGCCGATTTATGTGGCGACTCCCTCATGAGCATAATGAGACCTAGCCACAAACAACATGTAGGGCTATCACCAGATGATGTTTCTCAGGGCCTAAAGCTGTCTAAATCCTTATCTTGTGTGTTGATCCGCCTCGCGTCTCTCATCCCGATCAACCCCTCTCAAGCTAACACATAGATACGTTGGCCTCATGACTAAGTCCTCACACTAGGATATCTGCCGTGACAAATCCACGACAGTTGGCGCCCACCGTGGGGCTAGCGCATGGTGGTAATGAGTTCTTGGAGGAATCTTTTCTAGGGTTCGAGAAGCTCACAATATTGCAGATGAAAAAGAGCCGGCGCAGAAGAATATACTTCATTTTATGACAAATGGTCGGAACAACATAAGCGGAGACATTTATTCTGATCAGAAGTGCAACTCGTCGTTACCAAAACTAACAAGGATTCGATCTGCTTGGTCATCGCTAGCTGCCAAAAACATAAGTTCCGCTGGACACAACCGCTCGTGTCCGATCCACTGAGTTCTGACTGTTGTTTTTTGTTGTCTACAAGATCAAGTCTGGAGGCAGCAACCAGTACTACTCGAATTAAGCATCAAATCATAGTTCAAGTACTACCTTTTCCCCATCACGTGAAGCATCAAGTTTGACCAAAAAAAATGGGCGAGGCCACGACCTGAAAGACACGGATTTGGATAGCTAAACTGGCAGCGACCGGGAGGAGGACCCGAAAGTGGATTGGACTCGGATTCCTCCACGGCCACGCCTGCGAGTCACTCCGCCGCTCCGGGCAGCCGCCTTCGAGCCTTCCTTCACTGTCACCTTGGCTCACATCACACGCCTAGGTTGACCTGCCCCGCCTCTGCCGCTGTGGTCGCGCGTGTGGCCTCGGTTCGTCGGCCCCCTCTGAGTCTGTTAGAAGGGAGAGAGAGGGATTATTGCGGAATATGATGGATGTATTATTGAGCCTCGAAGGCGAGTATATATTGAGTACAAGACTTGGAGGGCAAGACGCCTCTCCTAGAGATAAGGTAAGAATCCTAAACTACCAAATACATGTAACCCAAATATATCTCTAACATCCCCCCGCAGTCGTAGCGGTAGCGTTGCGAACAACATGAGCGTCGGGGACGGTCAGACTGGAGAGAATAGCAGCCGACGGACTGACATCCCCCCGCAGTCCTAGCGGGAACGTCGTGGACGGTGTCGCGTTGCGGACGCATTGACTGTAGAGGAAGCCGACGAGTTGCTCAAGCGGATGATAGCCCTTTGTGCCGATGTCGATGTAGCCGAGAGCGTAGGATGGTGTAGCCGTGGTCGAGGTAGCCGTGCGAAGAATGCCGTGGTCAATGTCGATGTCGAGGTGGCCGGTGTCTAGGAAGTCGCCGTGGAGCCGCAGGCGCAAGGGGGCGCCGAGTTAGCATGGGCGCAAGGGTGTCGAAGTAGTGGTGCGCCGGAAAGAAGATGTTGTTGACGACGTGTCGCGACGGGTTTGCCAAGCCCGAGGACACATAGTGGACGAAGGCACGCACCGGTGTTGCCAGCACCGGGCATGCGTAGACGGACAAAGGCGAAGTTGACGAAGCGCCGACCAGGCTTGCCAGGCCCGAGGACACGTTGTGGATGAAGGCACGCATCGGTGTTGCCAGCACCGGGCATGCGTAGATGAGGGACCTGCACGAGCTGTACGCCATGTTGGAGAAGTCGGAGGGGCCAGCAGAGAAGAACTCGACGACAATGGCGGCGTCTATCGGCGCAGGGCCGATGTCACCAACGGTGGTCGGAGTAGACGAAGTGGTCGGGGTAGATGACGGCGACGCTGGCGACGGGCTGGTGCTTGGACGAAGACGAAGGGGGTGGACGGGCGGCAGCGGTGGCTACGAAGGTAGTAGCGGCGGCGGCCAAAGAAGAGCGACCGCGGCGGCCTGACGGCGGCGGCGGCGGCTATGTTAGGAGTGCGGCGGCGGTGCTCGAAGTAGGCGAAGAACCCTGACAGCGTGACGAAGACCGGCGCGGACGGTGGCGTTCCCGCGCCAAGCGAGACGGCGCGCGATACCACGGAGGTCGACGCGGTGGACGGCGGCGTGGACGCGAACGCGGCGCTTCTGCCCGGCGGCGCGCAGCGGCGCAGCGGGCGGGGTGACGGCGGGAAGACCTCGAGGCGGCGGCGGGGACCGCGTTCCGCAGGGCTACAGCTCGAAGAGGTGGTGTAGCGGCGGCTCGCAGGTCGGTGCAACCGCGGGAACGGCCTCAGGCGGCGGCGGTGACTGCATGCCGCAGCTTTACAGCCCGAAGAGGCGGTGTAGCGGAGGCTCGCAGGTCAGGGCAGCCGCGCGGAGAACCACTAGCCGAGGGCGATGGCCCGTTGGGAGGCGGCGTGGACCGCGTGCCGCGACGTGATAACCCTAAGGGGTGACACGGAGGCGGCGGTGGCGGCTACAGGGGTAGCCGGTGGGAGGATCTCGGGGCGGCAGCGTGGACCACGTTCCGCGATGCGACCGCCCATAGGGGCGTCGGCGGTTGCGGCGCGTGAGTCGGGGCAGCCGACGGGAAGACCTCGGGCGGCAACGCAGCGTTCCATAGGGACGACGCGATGGCAACCTGTGGCTCGATCGGCGGTAGGCACGTGCTCGGGGACGAGCTTGGCGAAGACAGGCGCGTGATCGGTTGATCAGACCGACGGCGCCGCTGTATGCGCCATGGCGGGGACGACGCGTAGATCGGAGTCGATGGCGACATTGTCGGTGATGTCTTGGGCGATGACGACGAAGACAGACCGGCGATGGAGATCGCATGACGAGCGCCCGCAGCGATGCACGGCGTCCCTTAGGCGGCGCGTCCAGCCTTGCAGCTACGGTTGATGACGGCAGCCGGTGAAATCGACGCCGATGTTGGAGTAGAGCGCGGGGTCGACGGCGGCGGGCGATACGCAAACCGGATCACATAGACCGAAAACCAAAAAGTAGACGCCGATCAAAGTTACCGGCGAGAGAGAAACCGGATCAAAGGATCGGGAAAAAGACTCTCTAGGGCAGCGGTCGACACGATCGCGGACGAACCCTAAATACGGGCAGCGCGGCCCGGGCGGCGGTCATGGAGGCCGACCGCCCCGGGGGCAGCGTGTGGGTGCGAAAGCGGCGGCGGCTAGGGTTTGGATCGTGATTAGGCTGATACCATGTTAGAAGGGAGAGAGAGGGATTGTTGCGGAATATGATGGATGTATTATTGAGCCTCGAAGGCGAGTATATATTGAGTACAAGACTTGGAGGGCAAGACGCCTCTCCTAGAGATAAGGTAGGAATCCTAAACTACCAAATACATGTAACCCAAATATATCTCTAACAGAGTCGACCCGCCACTGCTGCAATACGCCTCCACGAGGCACCGCGGCCCTTGCTGAGTCGCTGGGCTAGCCTTCCACTCCTCCGCTGCCATCCTCCGCTGAGTCGCCAGACTGGCCCTCCGCTCCTCCACTGTCATCCCACGCTGAGTCGCCGGACTGGCCCTCTGTTCCTCTGCTGCAGCATGGCCACCGCGCAAAAGCCAGAATCAACGGTGACCTGGAGGAAGACTCGACTGGTCAAGCCTCCAGGACTGGGAGAAGGACTCGGCCACGGTTCGCAAGTGCCTCCTAGCCGCCCTCGGATCATTCCGTCGCTGCCATGGCTCACCGCGTCGCCGGCCCTACGTCACCAAGGAGTCGCCGTCACGCTCGCCTCTGCCTCTACTGCATCTCCAACTGCGTCATGGGTTGCCACCACCTCTGTTGTATCTCCGGTTGTGCTATGAGTCATTTTTGTCAAGCTATCAAGCCGTCTGCCGAGTCGGCCTACACCGGCCACGACGCGCCGCTAGCTCGCCACAACTGCGGGGTCTGCATGTGCCGGCCACCGTCGAGTCTGCTTCGCTCTGACGCTTGCCCGCGGGCTTTGATCCACCACCGGCCACTGCACCTATGCGTCTGGGCTCTTCCGAGCTTGACCAGGACCTCGTCTATCGATGTACTCTACTGCGGGAGAACCGCCCTGCCTTGGTGCTGCTCCGTTGACCCGCTGCACTGCCATCGCCGCTGGCTAGCACCTCCAACTCATTGGCCGTTGCCGAGCCACCGTTCTTGCTGCTCCCATGTCGCGGTGCCACCCGAGCGCTTCTGCCCCTGTCGCGGGGCCACCTGTATGAGTTTTCCTGTCGCCGTGGCTTGCCGGTGACACCTCCTCTCACCCTGAATTTGAGTTGCGACCTTACCTCACTTCCACCTACGCCGGTCTCCGCTTCGGTATCCGTCACCTTCTGGTCCGAGTCATCCACAAGACAACACGCAGTCGAGCCGTCCTCCGCTGGCTGGTTCAACGCCCAAGTGTCCGCTCATCCACATGGCCTTGGCGTCGGCTGGCACCGACCACAGCCACGAGCCCTGGCCGCCCTCCGCTCCACTCTGACCGTTTTCTGCTGCTCCCATGGCTCACGTGGCTGTTAAAATCACAAATCACCAAACCTGCTTTTCCTCTGACCGGAAATTATCGCTGTTGGGTACAAGTTTCAGACTTGAGGCGTTTGAAGCCCTGCACTGGTACATTAAGAAGCTTACTCAAAAGGACAACGCTAACACACACAAGTGTGGTGGGAGCCAACCCGCCCACACGCCCTATGATACACAGACTGCACCATGTCACCGCATGCATGCATGTCAGAATTTTTTTGGATTTTCAGTTTTAAAAATGGTTTATCTCTTAAATGAAAAATTCGATTGAAGATCCGTTTTCACCGTTAAATCCCTCGCGACGAGATCTTCAAAATTAGATCTCATATTAATATATTTTGAAGAATTTTTTTGGGTTAAAAGTTGCCATGTCTATTGCATATGAATTGCCATGATGTTTACACTGAAGTTCCCATGATATGTTTCAGCTATTTTCTTCCACATTTAAAAGTAAATTTTGACATATTATAAAACGGGGAATTAAGAAACTAGACTTTCCATGAACCATAAACTAAAACTGCCATGTTACATGCACTTGAAATTGCCATGGCATACAAAAAATAATTTTCATGGTCAAAGTTCTGGAATTGCCATCATCAAAAAACTAAAATTGCCATGCTCTACAGACTAAAATTGTCACATGGCAACTTTAGTTTAAGCACTATGGCAACTACAGTGTAAACATAATGGAACTTTTGGGCAATTTTTTTTTGTTGAAACATATCAACATGGGGTCTAGTTTTGAAGATCTCGTCAAGGTTTAATGGTGAAAACGGATTTTTAATTCGATTTTTTAATTAGGAGATAAAACATTTTAAGCCGAAAACCAAAAAGATTCCTACTGATGTCATTTGTTCATACGTGGCAAAATGAGTGGCGATGGAGGCGTGTGGGCGATGTGCAAGATGCCACACGTGTGGGCGTTAGTTTTTTCATACTCAAAATCACCTGATGAGATTGATTCAATCTGAACATACGGCATGCCCCGAATGACGCTATCGGTGCAAAGTGGACATGCGGGTGCAGTACATGCTCGTGACAGGATTCATAGCACTCAACACCCGGGCGAAGTTTTCATGATTTGGACCTTCACAGTCGGATTTTCCACGACAAGGCTCCTCGGAGGAGAGCCCAAGAGCAGTCCAAGATAAAAATGTTACTGCCGCTACACAAGTCCCAAAAAACCTGATGCAAGAGATTGCACCCAAGAGCAATCCAAGATAATCCTCCCAAGCCAGGAGTTCTGCATGAAAGCAACAAGGGATTGCAAACAACAACAACAACAACAACAACAACAACAACAACAACAACAACAACAACACCTTGAGGGTCCATTCTGAGGCGCCTGGGTCCAGGTGTTTCTACAGGCGCACTTCAAGTTGTCGTTTCCGCCGTCATCGCTGTGACCTAGTGCTAAGCCTCCTCCATCGACCTTGTTGTGAGCCACTGTGCTTTCACTTGCTGCGATTGATGCCATTTTGCAAGGGCAGGGGAGAGTGGCCAAATTGCCATTGCGAGTATCAAAAGTTGTTCGCGAAATGAATCATCTATCATCTGGATGAATCAGGTGAATTCTGTCCAATCAATTTTTATTGATATGTTTTTATTCTTTAAAATAACAAGTACTCTAGCTTATGATTTTTTTATCCAGGACAATTGTTCACTGCAAAAGCGATGATCATGTCATGGACATATAGCTTGCGTCGCTACTGGCCGGATTACTGACACAAATCATATGGGGTCATTTTATAACCCACCATGGTTGATTTCAAACTTCCGTTATCAATGGCAGTGATATTCAATGAGTGTTGCGAGGATCATCAACTCGCCATCTTGTCTCTAGCTTCAACATATTCCAGCGCTCCGCTGTTTAACTATATGTAGGTTTATATCACGGTTTAATATGGAGAATATCTAGACAACTCCTTGAGTCGTCTTAAGACTCGGGGGCTACGATGATATGACTTAGCAAAATTTTGCCAGATTCAAGGACCCCGGGTCATTGGAGGAAAAATAAACCGGTCTCGGGAGTTATTTCCATATTGATGAAATTTTAAAGGTTGTCAGAAAATTTCCGGCTTAAAATGAAGGATCCCGGTTTAAAATCCGGCTCAATGGAAATCTGTCTCTCACAAAGCTTTGAAGCTCTCAATATCCGGTTTGAAATTCCGGTTCTAAAAGAGATTTATCTCTCGCAAAGTTTGTGTTCTTAGAAAAAAATAAAAGGTTGCCAAAGAGAACTCGCTGCAATGATGAGCGGTTCTAACATGGGTATCCTGCCTTATTGGCTTATCTTATTGTAGATCACTTGGGGGCTTCCTGCTCATTGAGCATAAGTGTGACTACCCTCTTGATCCGGCTTGCACGCCTTATTACAAATAACACGCGGGCTTCCTGCTCATTGAGCATGGCTAGGACTACCCTCTTGATCCGGCTTGTACTCCGTGATTACAAAATACTTGGGGGCTTCCTGTTCATGGAGCATAGCTGTGACTACCCTATTGATCCGGCTTGAATGCCATTGCTACATCCCACTTGGAGGCTTGATGCCCGGGTTAAAGGGACCAAAGGGAGTCTGTTGCAGAGCACAGCTCAAACATAGGTACCCTGCCTTGATGGCTCAATATATATCGCTTGGGGGCTCCCCGTTCATTGAATATAGATTTGATAACCCTTTTGATTGGATTGAAACGCCAGGTGTACACACCAAAAATTTCAATTGATCCTCCCTTGTATGTCTGCCAGTCCACCCAGGTAATCCTGGAATGACCCACCGAACTCTTGACAGTGAATCTTATTAAGACCCCAAGAATGGATCATGTATTTCGACACTTGGGGGCTACATATGTGGAATTTTCAGTTTTGACTAGTAACTGAGATGAACAACCTGGACTTCTTCAAGGTTGCAACATTTATATTGAAGCAAGTCTTAAGATGTTACTACACTCCCTTCTTAAGACTTGGGGGCTACAAGTGATATGCGTATAAGGGAGATACACTTTCAAGCTTGGTGTTAGCATCAATTATGACCCGGTGCTATCAATATTTACAAACCGGCAATTTTGGCAATCATAACTCGGCATGCTCTACATCTTTCAGCCGGATGAAATATTTTTGTCAATTAGAGCATTGGAAACTGAGTCAAATAGATTATTCTTTATAATATTTTTTCTGCAAGAAACCAATGTCAGCAAATTGATTATGAAGCTGGCCTATTGACCTGGATTTTTTCAGAAGATGTGCCCGGATTTTTGCATTAACAAAGTTTGAACATATCTGCTAAAGGAGGTTTGCTATGAGATCATGGACACGCATCTAGAAGGAAATGACAAGGACTTAAGGATGATCAGGTGCCGGTTCAGGAAAACTTTTAACCCGGAGCACAACCTAACAAATTTGTTCTTGTGTTTATTTTGTAGCATAAGTTTACCATGGATAGATCCAAGCTAAACTGGGGGCTTATGTTGGGGATATACCCCGCGGTGTAACCCGCCGGATGTATGACCCGGCTAGAGCTTTGCAACTCACTGGTGACCCGGCGGGCGGGCAGATGGACGACAAGGCCCAAGTCCTCGTAGGCCTGTTCATGTGATGGTGGGACGACTTAAGAGGAGAGGCGTGAGGAATATTACCCTTACAAGGAATCAAGATCCGGACTTGTACCTGGCTTGTATTAGAAGATAGACTAGTCCTAATCCTATTGGGACTCCACATGTAACCCACCCCTCCAACTTATATAAGGAGGGGCAGGGCAACACAAGAAGGG
The DNA here is from genome assembly GCA_021437245.1 of Aegilops speltoides. Taxonomy (NCBI): domain Eukaryota; kingdom Viridiplantae; phylum Streptophyta; class Magnoliopsida; order Poales; family Poaceae; genus Aegilops; species Aegilops speltoides. The sequence goes on from CM038142.1 coordinate 229,393,933, forward strand.
GATAAGTAATCTCTAATACTGTTTCGTGCGAATGCCTTTCGGGTTGAAGAGTGCTGGATCCACTTTTGCAAGAGCAGTCCAGATTGGTTTTGAATCACAGCTGCACAGGAATATTGAAGCTTACATGGATGATATTGTGGTCAAGACCAAGGATAGATTAACCCTCATCCAGGACTTAGAAGATACATTTGCCAATATGCGCAAGATCAACTTGAATCTTAACCCGGAGAAGTGTGTGTTTGGAGTTCCCTCTGGCAAGCTACTTGGTTTCTTTGTGTCCCATCGCGGGATAGAGGCCAACCCCGATAAGATCAAGGCTATCAAGAAGATTCAGGCACCCAAGACAGTTACAGATGTGAGGTGTTTGACAGGGTGCGTTGCCGCACTTAGTAGGTTCATCTCCAAGTCTGCCGAGCGTGCCCTGCCATTCTTCAAAATTTTGAAGAAGGCATGACCCATGAAGTGGACCCCGGAAGCAGACGCGACACTGCAAGATTTGAAGACCTACTTGTCTTTTGTGCCCACTTTGGTTGCTCCCAAACCACAAGAGCCATTGCTGCTATACCCGGCGACAAGTAATCAAGCATTTAGTGTAGCGCTAGTGGTGCAGCAGGAAGTGGAGGAAGCAGTAGCCTCATCCAGTGTCCCTTTCAGGGGGGAGAATGAGCACAACCCGACAAGGCCAGACAGGTATCAAGATAGATAAGAGCACGACAGCAGAGGCAACCCCAAGGACGCGGCAAGGAAGAAAGTGGTGCAGCGCCCAGTATACTTCGTCAGCTCCCATTGCAGGGGCCTAGATCTAGGTATTCTGGCGTGCAAAAATTGATTTTTGGCCAAGTCATGGCCTCAAAGAAACCGAACCACTACTTCCAAGCCCATGAGATCACGGTTGTCACCCGCTTCCCTTTGCAAAGGATACCCCGAAACCCTGAGGCTACCGGTAGAATAGTGGAGTGGATATTGGAGTTATCCAGGTTTGGTTTAAAGTTTGAAAGCACATCAACAATTCAAAGCAGAGCACTGGCAGAGTTTATTGCAGAATGGATGCAAACCCCTGATGAAGAGATAATAGAGATAGTTATTCCTAGCAAGGAAGCACCCCAAGAATGGATCATGTATTTCGATGGTGCCTTCTCCCTACAAGGTGCAGGGGCTAGCATGCTTCTCATTGCTCCCGCTGGAGAGCACCTGAAGTACGTGATCCAGATGCATTTTTCCCTAGAGGAGACGGCCAACAATACTACAGAGTATGAAGGGCTCCTTGACGGGCTCAGGATTGCCACAGAATTGGGGATCAAGAAGCTGATCATTTGAAGAGATTCACAACTTGTGTTGAGAAAAGTCAACAAGGATTACCAAAGTCCATTGATGGAGGCATACATTGAGGAAGTGGGAAATCTGGAGCAGCGCTTTGATGGATTGCAAATAGGGCACGTACCCCATGCAAAAAACAACATTGCTGGTCATCTGTCGAAGTGCCCTATGCAAAAGCTTCCTATGGAACCAGGAACTTTGTTCTCCATCTTACTCAGCCCTCCGTATCCCCGGCAACAATGGCTCGGAAGAGGAGGAAACTGAACTCCGGCAAGCCTCTCCTGCTAGAGCATCCCGGGGCTCCCGGCAGAGGGATTGATGAAAACACTCCCCTTCAGTTGCTGAGCTACCCCCTCCCACCAGACCACCGGTCCTCGTGGTCGAGGGGTGCGCTCCCATGAAGGAGGAGGTGCTGCTAGTCCTCGTTGCCGAGCCCTAGGCTCCAACTTGGGTACAACACATAGTTCATTTCCTCCAAACCGGAGAACTTCCCGAAGAGCAAGAAGAAGCTGAAAGAGTAGCCCGAAGGGCTAGTATGTATCAGCTTGTCGATGACACACTATACAGAAGAAGGCTCAACGGTGTGAAATTGAAGTGCATTTGCCGGGAAGAAGGAAAGGAACTGCTGGCAGATGTACACAAAGGCATGTGCGGCTCCCACATTGGATCAAGGGCTTTGTTTGGGAAAGCATTCCCACAAGGATTCTATTGGCCCATAGCCCACCAAGATGCGTTCGAGCTAGTCACCAAGTGTGAAGCATGCTAGTTCCATTCCAAGAATATCCATCTGCCTGCCCAAGCACTTCAAACAATCCCTTTGTCATGGCCGTTTTTAGTCTGGGGGCTCGATATCCTCGGCCCTTTCCCCCGTGCTACCAGGAGCTTTGAATTCTTGTTCATTGCAATCGACAAGTTTACAAAGTGGCCAGAAGTAGAAGTCATGAGAAAGTGACTTCTCAGTCAGCTATCAAGTTCTTGAAAGGATTGGTGTGCCGCTTCGGGGTCTGTCGGGGATATACCCCGTGGTATGACCCGGCCGAAGTCGTAAACCGGCGAATGGTAAACCGTCAGACAGTTAAGACAGATGGCTAAGTCAGATGGTAAACCGGCGGGTGTTAAACCGGCAAATGGCTAAGACAGACGGTAAACCGACAAGCGTTAAACCGGCAGAGTTAAGACAGATGGTAGCACCGACAGACATTGTTAAACTGACAGACATTGTTAAACCGGCAGAAATTGTTAAACCGGCAGACATTGTTAAATCGGCAGACATTGTTAAACCGGCAGACAATGTTAAACCGGCAGATGTTAGGAAGCTCAGGAAAGGAAGTCAAAATAGTTTAAGTCTTAGTCTGAGATGGGCTCTACATGTAACCCGCCCCTTTAACTTATATAAGAAGGGGCAGGGATCCCCAAAGAGGGGGAAGCAAGAAACAATCTTTAGGGATAGACACAACTAGAGGAGAGCCAGTTTACGGCGACTCCCTCGTGATGATAATGAGATCTAGCCTCAAACAACATGTAGGGTTTTTACCGGATGATGTTTCCCGGGACCCGAAGCTGTCTTGTGTTGCGTCTCTCGATTTCCCTCAACCCCTTTCAAGCTACCGCATAGATGCGTTGGCCTCGCGACTAAGTCCTCATCACTACAACGGCACCCAATTCATGAGCCACGCCTTCATGCAATATGTTCATGTCCTCGGAAGCAAGATCTCATTTGCCTCTAGAGGGCGAACACTGAAGTATTGCGAGGACTCAAGACAAGAACATTTGATAAGATGCAGAAGTGCGACAGGCGATGGATCGACGAGCTCCCGGTGGTTCTTTGGTCCCTCAGAACGACACCAAATCGAGCTATCAAGCAGACTCCCTTCTCCCTAGTCTATGGGGTAAAAGCAGTTATCCCCACGGAACTCATTTACGGGTCACCTCGAGTGCTTGCCTACAATGAAGTAGCGTAGGAACAACACCGACGTGATGACGCTGTGCTTCTCGAGGAGAACCGTATCCGGGCTGCTACGTGTGCTGCACGCTACTAGCAAGCCCTACCACAGGGTTCATGCCCATTGTTTTGAGGAAGGCGACCTTGTCATTAGGCGCGTTCAGTCCGCCAAGGGCACAAACAAGTTGATGCCGAAGTGGGAAGGCTCTTACTGGATAGTATGAGTCACCAGATCTGGCATAGTCCGTCTGGAGACCAGAGATGGCATTCAATTGCAAAACTCATGGAATATTGAGCATCTCCGCAAGTTCTACCCATAAGGCACGGCTGTCGGGCCCTGCCCGGCAGCTACCCTTTTGTACAGGCCTTGCCTCAGTTGCATGTAACCCATTGTACAAAGGCAGGCGCAGACCCTGAGCAACAAAGAGATAAATGAAGCACTAGGGGGCCCCTGGCAAGTTGCATGCATGCATAAGCATATCATGAGCATCGCATGTTCATATAGATAAGATCGCATCTGGCATCATTTTCAGCTGCATAAACTGTAGGCTCCTTCCGTGGACTTGGTCCCCAAGAGGAGGTGAGAAGATGAGCCTACATTGTGGTCTAGAGCAATACAAACAGATAAGTTCTTTCTCTTATCCATACGTGTTCTATAAGTAAGGGAATATGCATAAGAAAACCTCGCCGCCTTTCGAAACTTAGGTGCTCCCATCCCTTGACTCAAACATTGCTTCAGCCAGGATGGTTACAGTGGCCTTTGACGAAAAAGGGTTGGCGGGGGACTGGTCCCTCTTCATGATCTGTGCCCGGTAAACCTAACTCCGCGACACAAAACTGGGGGTACCGGCAGGACAGCCTACCGAGGGAAACTTGTTTACTTAAATGTATAGAGGCATCCAACCTCTGCACGGACATACTACATGCATGAGTCCCCGTCAAGGTTTATCTTTTACATTAATATGCTGATCAAACAAGTACAGACCTTACATACACAAACATGGATTAAAGATATTACAAAGTTTGAACTAAAGTTTGGCAGATGCCTACAAATTTAAGATTGAAAAAAGATAAGTGCCCCGTAATCTCCTCTTTTCGCTCTTCCTCTGCCAGGTATTGCGGTGGGAAGAAAGAAGGACTAAAGGAACGCCCAAGCAGGAGTCCACCCTAATCCCGTCATAGCCTGTTAAGCACATCCTAACAAGATCGGGAGTGGCGAGGCTGCGAAGGGGGGACGGGGAACAGCTCGGCGGTGCCCTGATCACCACCTCCAAAACCAGCAAGAAGCCCCAGCTCAAGCACCAATGGGAGAAACCACCGAAGCTTGGCTGGAGGACTGCACTGCTGGAGGGGGCGAAGGCACCAAGGGAACATCCCTCCCTGGCTATCACTCAAAGAGACTGGTGATGATGGTGCCGGGGAGGGAGGGGAAGAGAGGAAAGATGAGGCGGCAGGTCACCAATAGGAGACAAAGGCGTCGGTGCCATCGTACTCCGACCTGACGCCCTGCCACCCGCCTTCTCCATCTTCCCTCATTTTCTCTTCATCACCACCACTCGAGGGAGATGCTGGACCCTCGGCTCGTTGCCTTCCCTAGAGAAGCACCCGACAGCCAAGACGGACAGGGCACTCGAGGTGCACCGGTCCCCACCTTGGCGGGCAGGAAGGCGTCGCTTTCTTCAGCATCGGCCCCGGTTCTCCTAGAAGGAGCAGTGCTAGGATTACAGATGAGCCCAGGCCCTACATCGCGGGCGGGCATAGGAGGATCTAGGAACTTGGTCGCCAGGCCGACGAGCTGCAACGTCTCGTGGCAAGATCCAACGCTCCCCGCCTGACAGCCGGCCAGGGCATAGGAGGCAAGCATGTCACCATGATACGTCTCTGTTGTATCTATAATTTTTAATTGTTCCATGCTAATATTATTCAAATTTTATATACTTTTGGCAACTTTTTATACTATTTTTTGTGACTAACATATTGATCCAATGCCCAAAGCAGTTCACATGCATTGCATGTTTTGTTTATGAAACCCAATATCAAACGGAGTCCAAATGGGATAAAAATGGACGGAGATTTTTTTGGAATATTTATGATTTTTGGGAAGTAAAATGAACGCGAAACGGTGTCCGGGGTGGCCACGAGACAAGGGGCACGCCCTGGACTCTCTTGGGCCACCCGTAAGGCGGTTGACACTCTTCTTTTGGAAAAGAAAGCTAATTTTATGAGAAAGATCTGGGCGAAAGATTCACCACAATCGGAGTTACGGATCTCCGGATATTTAAGAAATGTTGAAGGGGTAGATTCTGAGAACGCAGAAACAAAGAGATAGATCCAATCTCGGAGGGGCTCTCGCCCCTCCCAAGCCATGGGAGCCAAGGACCAGAGGGGAAACCCTTCTCCCATCTAGGGAGGAGGTCAAGGAAGAAGAAGAAGAAGGGGGGCTCTCCCCCCTTGCTTCCGGTGGTGCCGGAGCGCTGCCGGGTGCCATCATCATCACCGCGATTTTCACCAACAAATTCACCCCGCCTTCATCACCAACTCTTCCTTCCTCTATGCAGCAGTGTAATCTCTCTCTTACCCGCTGTAATCTCTACTTAAACATGGTGCTCAACACTATATATTATTTCCCAATGATGTATGGCTATCTTATGATGTTTGAGTAGATCCGTCTTGTCCTATGGGTTTTTGATGATCGTGATTGGTTTGAGTTGCCTGTTTTATTATTGGTGCTGTCCTATGGTGCCCTCCGTGTCGCGCAAGCGTGAGGGATTCCCACTGTAGGGTGTTGCAATGCGTTCATGATTAAACTTATAGTGGGTTGCGTGGTGGACTGAAACACAAACCCGAGTAAGGGGATTGTTGCGTATGGGATAAAAGGGGACTTGATACTTTAATGCTATGGTTGGGTTTTACCTTAGTGAATCTTTAGTAGTTGCGGACGCTTGCTAGAGTTCCAATCATAAGTGCATATGATCCAAGTAGAGAAAGTATGTTAGCTTATGCCTCTCCCTCAAATAGAATTGCAACAATGATTACCGGTCTAGTTATCGATTGCCTTGGACAAATAACTTTCTCGTAACAAAAAGATCTCTACTAATACTTACTTTATTGCTTCTTTATCTAAACAGCCGCTACTTTTTATTTACGCGTTCTTTATTATCTTGCAAACCTATCCAACAACACCTACAAAGTACTTCTAGTTTCATACTTGTTCTAGGTAAAGCGAACGTCCAGCGTGTGTAGAGTCGTATCATTGGCCGATAGGACTTGAGAGAGTATTTGTTCTACCTTTAGCTCCTTGTTGGGTTCGACACTCTTACTTATTGAAAGAGGCTACAACTATCCCGTATACTTGCGGGTCATCAAGACCTTTTTCTGGCACCGTTGCCGGGGAGTCATAGCGTGGGGTGAATATTCTCATGTGTGCTTGTTTGCTTTATCACTAAGTAATTTTTATTTGCTGTTCTAAGTTGTTCTCTATCTTTAGTTATGGATATGGAATGCAAAATACCAAAAAATTAGATGTACTTGCTACTCGTGGAGATGGGGTAACTCCTAAAACTCTCGATTCTCATTATGTGAAAGATATTATGTATTACTTTGATAATCCTGAGAAAACCCAACTCAATTATGTTATGGGAGTAACGTTGGATCAACGTGAATACTTTAGGGATTATCGCTTGACACAAAAAGGGAAACTATTATGGGATCAAATTCAACTGTTGAAGTGGTATGCTAGGCAACTATGCTTGATGCATGATTATACTTGCTGCTCTAGGATGAAGTATCCACACCTTCCCTTTTCATGCAAATTCAATGATAACAAAACCTTAGCTTCTTATGCTAATGGTATCTTTGATTACTATGATGTGGAACAAATAGAAGAATTCGTTGCTTATATGGTTCTTATGAGGTTGAATCTATGTTTAAAGCGTTTGATGATTTTGATGATTTAGTTTATAGACCAGAAAATCTTGCTATACTTAGATATTGCTATGAAAATTATGAATACAATTACAATATTAATGCATTTATTGAGAAAGTCTCCGTTGTCCAAGAAGAGACTAACATTTTGCAGGAAGCTATGGAAGAAGAAACTGATGAGACAGTGAGCTCATTGGATGAAAGAGATGATGAGGAGAGCGAAGAACAAAAGGAGGAAGAGCGGATTAGCTACCCGTGCCCACCTTCTAATGAGAGTAACCCTCCAACTCATACATTATTTAATTCCCCTTCGTGCTTACCGAAGGATGACTGCTATGATGATTGCTATGATCCCTTGAATTTGTTTGAAATATCCCTTTTTGATGATTCTTGCTATACTTGTGGCCAAGATGCCAATATGAATTATGCTTGTGGAGATGAACTTGCTATAGTTCCTTATGTTAAACATGAAATTGTTGCTATTGCACCCACGTATGATAGTCCTATTATCTTTTTGAATTCTCCCGACTACACTATATCGGAGAAGTTTGTGCTTAGTAAGGATTATATTGTTGGGTTGCCTTTTACCGTTGCACATGATGATTTTGATATATATAATATGCATGTGCTTGCTGCTCCTACTTGCAGTTATTATGAGAGAGGAACTACATCTCCGCCTCTTTATGTTTCCCATACTATGAAAGTGCAAGAAACTGCTTATACTATGCATTGGCCTTTACTATGTGTGCATGAATTGTTTTTTATGACATGCCAATGCATAGGAAGAGAGTTAGACTTCATTGTTGCTTGATATATGTTACTTTGTGCTCACTAGTAAATTACAAATCATTGTTAATTAAAATTGGCTTTGATATACCTTGGGATCTGGGTGGATTCATTACTTGAGCACTTAATGCCTAGCTTAATGGCTTTAAAGAAAGCGCTGCCAGGGAGACAACCCGGAAGTTTTAGAGAGTCATTTATTTCTGTTGAGTGCTTTTATATAGTTTAAAAACAAAAAAATAAAGAGGGGAACCTAAAAACATTTCATAAAGGAAAGTGAAAGTGAGAAAGACAAGCATTGTTGAAGTGGGAGCTAGCCTTGAACTTTGTTCATGCTCGCGGAAACTTTGTGAATCTTGATTACAGAAACTTTTCAATAAAAATAATTACCCCCTTGTATAATTCAATTGTATTATAAAAATAGTGTGCTAAGGTTTGCCTTTAGGATGTTTACAATGCTTGTTGGTTTGTAAGTGCAGGACAGAAACTTTGGCCGTAGTGCGAGATTATACATTTTTAACTGAAGTCAATTGGTTCTGTTTCCTTTTGCAATGTCTTGCTATACAACTTTTTTATTTTTCCTAATTTTGGAAGAATTTTTGGGGTAACATAAGTATGGTGGATGTTCAGATTGCTACAGACTGTTCTGTTTTTGACAGATTCTATTTTTGATGCATAGTTTGCTTGTTTTGATGAATCTATCAATTTATATCAGTGGATTAAGCCATGAAAAATTTATATTACAGTAGACACAATGCAAAAAAAAATATGAATTGGTTTGCAACAGTACTTAGAGTGGTGATTTGCTTTATTATACTAACGGATCTTACCGAGTTTTCTGTTGAAGTTTTGTGTGGATGAAGTGTCTAAACGAGGAGGTCTCGATATGAGGAAAAAGGAAGAGAGGCAAGAGCTCAAGCTTGGGGATGCCCGAGGCACCCCAAGCAAATATTCAAGGAGACTCAAGCATCTAAGCTTGGGGATGCCCCGGAAGGCATCCCCTCTTTCGTATTCGTTTCGTTCATGCATTATGTGCAAGTCTTGGAGCGTCTTTTGCATTTAGTTTTCACTTTTCTTTTTTGCACCATGCTGGTATGAGATAGTCCTTGGTTGATTTATAGAATGCTCATTGCACTTCACTTAAATCTTTTGAGTATGGCTTTATAGAATGCTTCATGTGCTTCACTTATATCATTTGAAGTCTGGATTGCCTGTTTCTCTTCACATAGAAAACCGCCATTTGTAGAATGCTCTCTTGCTTCACTTATAATTGTTAGAGCGTGGGCATATTTTTTGTAGAAAGAAATAAACTCTCTTGCTTCACTTATATCAATTTAGAGAGATGACATGAATTGGTCATTCACATTGTTAGTCATAAAATCCTACATAAACTTGTAGATCGCTGAATATGATATGTTTGATTCCTTGCAATAGTTTTGCGATATAAAGATGGTGATATTAGAGTCATGCTAGTGGGTGGTTGTGGATTGTAGAGAAACTTGTGTTGAGTTTTGTGATTCCCGTAGCATGCACGTATGGTGAACCGCTTTGTGATGAAGTTGGAGCACAACTTTATTTATTGATTGTCTTCCTTATGAGTGGCGATCGGGGACGAGCGATGGTATTTTCCTACCAATGTCACATCCCTAATTCTGGTCAGACCTATGCTAGCTTCCATGTGAGCATCATGTTTAAATTCAAATGAAATTTGAATTGAGGAATTTTCAAAAGCCTCAGAAAACCTCTAAACATAACCAACATTTAAATCTTATCAAATGAGTCCAAGAAAATGTTCCTGTTATTCTATAGAAATATTGGTAAGAGGTAAAATTCAAACCAATATTTTGGAGTCACAGAAATATTTATTTTGGCCATTTGAATTAATCCAATAACTATTTGCTTTGGATTTATATTTAATATATATTAAATATGACTCCAATAATTCTCGAAGTTTGTGAGTGGCTTTGTATATATTTTAGCAAGCCATATAATAACCTACAGAATTTATTAAAATGATTTAGTTGCTAAACTAAATCAAAACAGAGGAAGAAAAATAGAAAACAGAAACTAATAAAGAGAGAGAGAGAATCTTACCTAGCCTCACCCGTGCAGCCCACCAACCAGCCCAGCACTGTAGCTGACCGGCCCAGCCCACCACCGCCACCTCCCCTGTCGTCTTCCTCCTTTGCCAGGAGGACGGGCGCGTGCCCGACGCGTGCGCACCGCCGTGCGCCACCTCCTGCTTGCCGCCCGCACCCCTGGACGTTTGGACGACCTCCACGTCGTCTACCCGACCCCCTAGACCCCTCCATTCACCCCCAACTCCTCTCCCTCGCCCGTTCCCCGCCATGGCCGAAACCTCCATGGACGCGCCGCCGTAACCCCGCGCCCACAGCCACTCCCCCGCTCCATCTCTGCCTCCCCGAGCTCCGTATCATCTCCAGCTTCATCCTCGACGAGCCAAGCCTCGCCAGACGCCCTGCAATGCCACCCCTGATGCCTTCTTCTTCCTCGGGTCGCCGAGATCGCCTCCGCCGCCCCGCTCGCTCCGTCCCCTCCCCGAGCTCACCGACTCGCCCGTCGTGATCTACGTGAGCTTCTGATCACCCTCCCCCTCTCCGCTCTCTCTCTTGCACGCCGTAGCCGCCACGCCCCTCTCGCCCGACTGCGCCGCCGCCTGCACTCACCGCCGACACGACTCTGGCGACCATTTGGTCCGGGCGCCGTGTCCAACATGCTCGCTGCCTCGCGTAGCTGCGGTAGGTGCCACGAACGCGATACCACACCCACTGCAGCCCCGTAGCCACAAACACCCGAACGCCGACGCCGTCCCGAGCTCGTTTCCGGCGAGCTCCGGCCGTCCCCGCTACTGCCGCATGCCTCCCTGGATGCGGGCGAGCCCCAGCTCCCAGCACGTGCTCTCGACCGCCCGTTTGGTCACCGTAGATGCAAACCCGGGCCCCTCCACCGCGTCTGGCCTCGCCAGCGTCATGTCGCCGGTGGGTTTGACCCTGCTGACCTTTGACTGGGTGGGCCCAGTTTGACCCCCTGGGTCACTGACGTGTGGGCCACCCTTGTTAATTATTAGTTAAGTTAGTTTAGTGCTAGTTAACCTAGATTAGTGCTTAACCTAACACTAACTAACTCTGTTAAGTTAGTTAACTAACCACTGACACGTGGGTCCCACAGGTCAGGTTTGACCTGGCCAACCCAGTTGACCGGTGACGCCACAGTGACGCAGTGCTGACGCAGTTAATTATTTTCTGGATTTATTCTTATACAGGAAATTCCAGAAAATAGCCAAAACTTCTAAAAATCATAGAAAATCAACCATAGCTCAGAATGAAATAAGTTATATATGAAAAATGATCAGAAAAATCCAATCTATCCATCTGCACTGGTTTCATGCATGTTAGAACACACTAACCTTGCTGTTTGGTGACACAAGTTAATGCACTATTATGACCTCTTAAAATGGGTGTGCATTTGAATCTTTGGTTCAAATGGACTCATCTCAATCTGTTCTAGCTTGCATTAGCCAAAACTTATTCATATTGCCATTTCATAGCATTCTTCATATTGTGCATTGCATTGATCGTGTTTCTTCTCTGTTTGTCGGTGTTCTTCCCCCCTTGGTAGACGTTGTACCGACGTTGTGATCGTTGACACTGATGAAGACTCAATGCTATCTTCAGAAGTGCCAGGCAAGCAAAAACCCCTTGTTCATTCCGATATAATCCCACTCTCTCGCTCCTGCTCTCTTTTACTGCATTAGGACAACAACGATTCATCTGTTACTTGTTGCGGTAGCTGAACCCCTTTATCCTGTGCATGACCTGTCATTCCACAGTAAATAGATGAAACCCACTAGCATGAGTAGGAGTTGTTTGAGCCCTGATGTGCCTACTCATTCATGCTTGTTTGTCATGCCTGCTACTTCTTAGAGTTGAGTCAGGTCTGATTCATCGGGGATGAATCGGAGGTGTGTAAACATGTCCTACTGTGTGTGAGCTAAGTGTGTGAACACGATTTGGTAAAGGTAGCGGTGAGAGGCCATGTAGGAGTACATGGTGGGTTGTCTCATTCCAGCCGTCCTCAGGAACTGAGTTATGTGTTTGTGATCCATGAAACAGTTACTAGCATGCATTGGGCCCGAAACCAATGGACCCTCTCGACTTATTAACTGCCCTTGCCCTCTGTCCAGGAGTTGCAACTAGTTTCTGGTGCTTGTAGGATATGTGTTGGAGGTCGTGCGTAGCGCTGACCCTAGGGGTGGGCTATGATGCGGTAGATACACCATGGCATGGTGTATCGGGCGCCCGTTTGGTGTCTCGGGAACCCTGCACACATCGTTTGGGGCTGTGAGCGAAACTCCGGCCAGATCTCCTCGCGGATGGAACCCGAATAGGCGATAAACCTGGACTAGAGACTTGTGTGGTTAGTCAGGTCGTGGCCGACTCCCTCGCCAGGCTTCCGCTTGAAGGTTGTCGAGATACACGACGTGTACATGGTGGTAAGTGGCGAGAGCGTGTGATAAGAAGTACACCCCTGCAGGGTTATAAATGATCTATTCGAATAGTCGCGTCCACAGTAAAGGACTTCTGGGTTGCCTATAACAGTTCATAGACAAGTAGAAGTGGATACTCTAAAATATGCAAGATAAGCGTGAGTGCTATGGATGGCATTCTCGTAGAGAGACGGGAGCGGATCCATAATGGTGTATTGATATGGTGAATATGTGGACTCGTGTGCGCCACCTGAAAAGAGTTACTTGCAGTAGTAGTTCAGGATAGCCACCGAGTCAAAGCTGGCTTGCTGCAATTAAACTCCACCACCCCCTTTGTAGATACTGATGCATATGTAGCTAGTTCTGATGTAAGTCTTGCTGGGTATATTTGTACTCACGTTTGCCTATTTTATGTTTTGCGAGAGAGGCGTCGATTAATCGCTAGTAGTTCGTGTGGACTTGACGTTTAGCTTGATACCTCACTACGATCTTGTGCCCTCGGCAGGATCTGGTAGATAGTCAGGCTTCTCTGCCTTTTTCATTTGTAGATGTCTGTACTCAGACATGTTAAGCTTCCGCTTGTGCTTTGACTTGTATGCTCTGAGTTTTGGGTCATGAGACCCATGTTTGTAATATCCTGCTCCTCGGAGCCTATTGAATAAAATACTTGAGTTGTAGAGTCATGTTGTGATGCCATGTTGTATTTGCACATATCGAGCATATTGTGTGTATGTTATTGAAATGCTTGGTATGTGTGGGATCTGACTATCTAGTTGTTTATCCTTGGTAGCCCACTCTTAATGTCTCCTAGTGCTTCCACTGAGCCATGGTAGCTTGCTACTGCTCCGGAACACTTAGGCTGGCCGGCATGTGTCCTTCTTCGTTCATGTGTCTGTCCCTATGGGGAAATGTAACGCGATGAATACCGGAGTCTGTTAGCCCGCTACAGCCGGTTTACTGGAGTCTGCTAGCCTAGTGCTACAGCCTGGATTCACTCGCTGATGACCGACACGTTCGATGTTGGGTCATGGATGCCTGTCCCTGTAAGTTAGTGCCACTTTGGGTTTACACTAGCCATGTCAGCCTGGGTTCTCTATCATATGGATGCTAGCGACACTATCATTTACGTGAGCCAAAAGGCGCAAACGGTCTCGGGCCATGGTAAGGCGACACCCGTGGGAATACCGTGCGTGAGGCCGCAAAGTGATATGAAGTGTTTCCGGCTAGATCGATGTGACTTGGAATTGGGGTCCTGACAACCAATCTATCCCCCTAGGAGCATGCTCATAGTACTTTGTTTTCAATGGCTTGTTGATTTTTGCAATAAGTATGTGAGTTCTTTATGACTAATGTTGAGTCCATGGATTATACGCACTCTCACCCTTCCATCATTGCTAGCCTCTTCGGTACCGTGCATTGCCCTTTCTCACCTTGAGAGTTGGTGCAATCTTCGCCAATGCATCCAAACCCCGTGATATGATACGCTCTGTCACACATAAGCCTCCTTATATCTTCCTCAAAACAGCCACCATACCTACCTATCATGGCATTTCCATATCCATTCCGAGATATATTGCAATGCAATTTCCATCATCATCATATACATGACTTGAGCATTCATTGTCATATTGCTTTGCATGATTGTAAGATAGCTAGCATGATGTTTTCATGGCTTGTCCGTTTTTTGATCTCATTGCTACGCTAGATCATTGCACATCCCGGTACACCGCCGGAGGCATTCATATAGAGTCATATCTTTGTTCTAAATATTGAGTTGTAAGTAAATAAAAGTGTGATGATCATCATTATTAGAGCATTGTCCCAGTGAGGAAAGGATGATGGAGACTATGATTCCCCCACAAGTCGGGATGAGACTCCGGACTTCATGAAAAATAAAAGAGGCCAAAGAAGCCCAAATAAAAAAAGAGGCCAAAGAAGCCCACCAAAAATAAAAAAAATAATAAAGAAAAAAAAGAGAAAAAAGAAAAAAGAAAAAAATGAGAGAAAAAGAGAGAAGGGGCAATGTTACTATCCTTTTACCACACTTGTGCTTCAGAGTAGCACCATGTTCTTCATAGAGAGAGCCTCCTATGCTTTCACTTTCATATACTAGTGGGAATTTTCATTATAGAACTTGGCTTGTATATTCCGATGATGGGCTCACTACTAGAAAAAGGGCTATAGATGGGATTGACACTAATGGCGCACCAGACATGCGGTGCGCCATTAGTATATACCAATGGCGCACCACCTTCTGATACGCCATTAGTGTTGAAACTACTAATGGCGCACCTGGCCCAAGGTGCGCCATTAGTATCAATTTTTTTGAACTAGTGCTTTGTCCAAACATACTAATGGCGCATCCGGTAATCGCCATTACTAGTTGTAACTAGTAATGGCGCACCTGTCGGAAAGTGCGCCACTAATATTTTTTTTTATTATATTTTTTATTCATTTTTTTGCAAAACTACTAATGGCGCACTTTTCCACCGTGCGCCATTACTAGTTTAAACTAGTAATGGTGCACTTTGGATCAGTGTCCATTAGTATGTTTTTTTTTGCAAAACTACTAATGGAGCACCACCAGAAGGTGCGCCATTAGTAACCTGGATTACTAATGGCGCATTTATGGTTGGTGCGCCATTAGTAAGTGGGCAGCAACAAGATATTTTGGACAGCCTCTCCTACCCACACTCACTTTATCCCCACTTCATTCTCTCCACCGCCTCCTCCTTGTCTCGGGTGCCTCCTCTTTTTCACCTCATTTCCACCATAGATTCATTCAAATTAAGTGGTTAAATTACCTTGTTTTTATAGGTAAGTAAGGGGGGAAGCTATATTTATTATGTTCTCCCTACAACAATGTGCACATGCACTTTTTATGGCCTAGCTAGATATATGTATGTTCATGGTGTTTCATATGTTTGTGGTGTTGCATATGTGTTTGTGTTTGGAGGTGTACCGGTATTTGAAATGCGATAGTTGCCAATATTTTGCCGGAATGTTGATTCATTTCCGTTTCGGCGAGAATTTTGGCATTAAGCATTCTTTTTGGTCCTATTTTTAGGGAAAGTCATGCCAAATTTTTTCTTGGTTCTAAAATATCGTTTTGCTCTACCCGGCAGGCGACCATGGTCCGCACGATGACCGAAGGCATCGTGAATAGGTTTTTGAGGTCCGCGAAGGCCGAGATGCTTCAAAAGAACGAGACGGAGATAAGATGTCCGTGTCAAAGATGCAAGTGAAGAGCCTTATTGCGGACCCGATTCGGGCAGGTCTTGGACCACCTGCTCTTGCGTGGTTTCATGGATGGCTATCGGTGGCAAGGTGATGAAGATGACTACTAAGTCGTCCATGGGGCCGTGCAAGAAATGAGGAAGGGCGACAAGACAACCACTGCGGCTCGGGTGGGCGAGAAGACGAGAATCCCGGAGATGATCACGACGGTGATGTTGTACACAATCATCATGTAGAAGATGCAGGACATGATGATGAGGAAGATGCGGAGCGCATTTATGGGCATGATCATGAAGATGATGATGCGGTGAGCGACGACGCTGGACCATCAATGGGCTGGGTGCGGGACCCTCATATTCAAGAGCTGCTTCTCAAGCGGGCGGATAACGCAAGAGCTACCGCCGAGAGAAAGCCAAGATGGATCAACTTGAGTTAGACGCGGTTACTCCATTGTATGAAGGATGCAGGCCCGAGGATACCGCTGAAAGTAACGCTCATGGCTCGGAGATGAAGGTAAAACACAAAATGACCGGCGCGTGCTTCGACGAGAACATGTCATTACAGCACGAACGTCTTCCCAAGGGGAACATGTGCCCGACCAGTTTGGAGGAGGCGAAGAAAATCGTGTGTCCTCTGGATTTACCGCCGTGAAATACCATGTGTGCATGAACAATTGCATCATTTATCGGGACGAGCACGCGGAGTCTACCATATGTCCGTGCGGCGTCACTCGATACAAGAAGAGGAAGAAAGCTCCTCGAAAAGTGGTGTGGTACTTTCCGATCACTCCTCGTCTGCGGCGGTATTTTGCGGACCCTAAGGTAGCAAAGCTCCTGCGTTAGCACGCGGATAGGGAGGAGAAGAAGCGAAGATGACGCAAATGATCCGGAGATAGATAAAAAGACAAGATGCTTTGAGTCACCCTAAGGATGCGAGCCAGTGGCAAGCGTTGAACCGAGACCCGAATTTGGGAGCGATCCAAGGAACATCGTCTTTGGGCGCGAGCACCGATGGAGTCAATCCGTTTGGCAGCGAGAAGCACACATAGCACTTTGGCATGTGTTTGTGTGGATGTACAACCTTCCCCTGGTTGTGCATGAAGAGGAAGTACATTCACATGAGTATGCTAATTGAAGGGCGAAACAACCAGGGAACGACATCAATCATGTCTGCGGCTCTTTGGAAGAGGAGCTTGACACGCTGTGGAAAACGCCACCAATCGTGGGGCGCCGCAGAAAGAATATTTCCCTATGAGAGTCGCCTTGCTCACGACGGTCCACGACTATCTCGATTACGGATATCTCGCGGGGCGGGTAGTCCACGGATTTTCGGATGCGTAAGATGCATGGATGACACAACGTATCGCCCGACTAGATAGAGATCTCGGGTCTTGAAAACCGTGTTCATGGGACATCGAAGGTGGCCGTGGCGATGACCCGTGGAGAAGCGCAAGGATCTGTTCGATGGTGAAACCGAACCCAAAACGCCTGTGTCGAGGAGCGGCGAGGAAATAGACAAGCTGTTGAAAAATTGGAAAGACCGCCCGATGCGGAAAGAAGCAAAAGGCGCGAGAACCGAAAGAAGCGAAGGCGCCAGAGCAGCTGCTGAAGGTATGGAAAACGAGGTCTGCTTTTACGGGACTTGCCGTCTCGGAAGATCCACCGTGTGCCTCACAGCCTTGATGTCATGCATATCACGAAGAACGTGTCGCGAGTCTGCTTGGTACCCTCTCAACATGCCGAGAGGACCAAAGATGGGCCGAAAGCAAGGGCAGACTTGAAATCAATGGGCATCAGGCAGGAGCTTCACGCTAATGATGATGATGATGATGATGATGATGATGATGATGATGATGATGATGATGATGATGAGGCGAAGCAGGACACAGAAAGTCGTCGCAAAGGCAAAAAGGCCAAGAAGACCGGAAATGACTACCCTCCCGCATGCTTCACTCTAAGTCAGGAGGAGATCGAGCAGTTTTTCACCTGCCTCCTAGGAGTAAAACTTCCTTACTGATTCTGCTGGGAAGATAAGCAGATACCTAGACCCAGTGAAGCGAAGTTCGATGGGATGAAGTCTCACGACCGTCACGTCTTGATGACGCAGATACTTCCGGTTGCAATCCGTGGGATCATGGGCGCGCACGTCGTGAAACGCTATTTGGCCTATGCAAATTTTTCGACGTCATCTCTCGGAAGTCGATTGGCGTGAGGCAACTCGAAGGCTACGAGAAGAGATCATGGTGATACTATGCGAGCTTGAGATGTACTTCCGCCCGCATTCTTCGACGTTATGGTGCATCGGCTGGTCCATATAGTGGAGGATATCATCCAACTCGGGCCGCGTTCTCGCACAAACATGATGCCGCTCGAAAGGATGAATGGTGTCATCAAAGGATACGTTCGCAACATGTCACGTCGAGGGAAGTATAGCGAGGTTTTTCGACCAAGAGTGCATCTCCTCTCGCACGAATTATCTAGGCATCGAGAACCCGTTGGTCTGCTCGTCAGCAGCACCTCGGTAGGCTCGCTGGATGGGGTCACCGTGAGGGTCGCCGCGAAATGCATGTCGACTTAGAGGGTCGACTCGCCGACTTTGAAAGAGCAAACCTAGTCGCCTACAACACATAGACATGGTCGATCATTGGGTGGTAGAGCACAAAACCTTTATTAAGAAGACGTATAATGACCGAGGCCAACAAAGGATGGACGGAGATATAATCAAAGAGCACAACTCATGTTTCACGCGTTGGTTCAAGCAGAAGCTTCTGTCGTACCCTTTACATGAGGATTCTTCCGCGGAAGAACAACTCATATTCGCCTTGTAACAGGGCGCCGAGCACAACCTGATGACCTATGAGGCGTACGATATCAACGGCTACACATTCTACACCGAGGCCAAGGACATGAAGAGCGATGGTTATCAGAACTCCGGGGTAATGATGGAATCCTACACCGGTAACGACAAGGACAGATACTACGGAAGGATCGAGGAGATCTGGGAGCTGAGCTACGCTGGAGAGAAGATCCCGATGTTCCATGTCAGATGGGCGAAGAGCGTCCTAAAAGAAGACCGGTATTGCACCACCATGGTTATACCCGAAGCCAAATCCAAGACCGCGGGCGCAAACTCACCGCGAAAAATGAGCCATGGGTACTGGCTTCCCAAGTGGACCAATGCTTCTTCATTACCGACCCGTCAAAGCCCAGTCGTGTTGTCGTGAGGAGGGGCAAAAGGAAGATAATCAGAATGGATGGAGTAGCCAATGAGAAAGACTTCGACAAGTACGGCGACCCGAGGATCAAACATGACGACGATGAGGAAGTAGCAGCATACACCACAAGAAGAAGCAGGACCACCCTACCTAAAGGACGTCCGTTCCACAGAAGAACTCCATTTGCGAAAAAGAAGGGCAAGAAGATTGTGAACAGATAGCTAGCTAAGATCGATTGTATTTAAATCGTAGCCTTCATTTCTCGATTGTATTTCATGGGCACTTTTTGAACTATCATGAATATTTTTAAATTTCATGGACACTCGATCTCGATCCCCTCCATCTCGATCGCTATCCCACCTCGCCAGATCCGATCCCCCTCCACTGAGCACCCCGGTCCACCGCCGCGCCGACCCCCCCACACCTCGATTCCCTACTCAACCGCCACCCTCACCCCCGCACCCTCCCTACTCAACCGCCGCCGCCGACCCCCGCACCTGCGCACCTCCCCGCTCCACCGGCATTACTGTTTGATGATATTTTTAAAAATTATTACTGTCTTATAAAAACATTATCTTTATGATTTAAACAAGTTTGAACATATTTAAACACAAATAAGTATCAAACAGCATTTTAAATGCATAAAAAATTGTGGAGCACAGGAATCGAAGCCAAGACCTCTGGTGTGAGAACTGCTCTTGACGGTCGAGCTAGTAGAGGAACTTGGTGTGGATCAGTCAGTGGGAGATAACCTATTGGCTCGGCGAAATCAAAAAAAATACTAATGGCGCACCGCAGGTGAGGTGCGCCATTAGTATGGATGTACTTATCACAAGACCGAGGGTGGTGCGCCATTAGTATTGTGCCCCATCCATATTTCCTCCCGGCCCTCGATCCCTTCTCGCCCTCGCCCTCGATCCCTTCCCTCTTCTCTCCAGCGCTGCTGCCCGCCGCCTCGGCGCCGCGCAGCCTCGCGCCCGTCGTCCTCGTCTCGCCCCGGCGCCCGGCGCCGCGACGCCGCCCTCTCCTCTCCCGATGCCGCCGCCCCGCCGCTTTCCCCGCGGAGAAGGAGGAGGAAGAGGGGGCGCTCGCCGTTGACCTCGTCCGGCCGACTCCGGCAGGAGGAATTTCCGCTCTTCGTTCGCCCTCCCGTGCGTGAGTACCCCCTATCTTGATGCACATGCCCTGTCCACGAATTCCCCTCCCCTCCTCGCTAACCCCGCCGCATGGAAAACGCAGGCCCGCCAGGGGATCCGCCCCGCCGCCCCACCTTGTTGGACGCCATCACCCCGCCGCCCTCGTCGCCGGTGGCCCGGACGCCGCCCTGTCCACACCACCGTCGCCGGAGCACCACAGCACCACCCGGACCTCGTCGCCACCTCGTCGCCCCGTCCACACCACCGCCCCCGTGAGCTCCCTCTCCTCCTCTCCCCCTCTCCCCCTCGCATCCAGATTATTTGTTTTTCTTCTTGAATGATGATCATAGTTGGTAGATGTTGGTGATGCAACTTGACAATTAACCACTTTAGTTGGTCTATAGTTGGGTGCCTTACGCTTGCTTTGGTTGCGAGATATGCCCATCTAAAATGAACCCAGAGTATATGTTGTGTGCCTTGGTGCAGTAGTAGAGTGTGTTTGTTTGTCGGACTAGGTCGCAAGAGCATTGACACATTTAGCTTATGGACTATCGGTAGATTCATAACTAAGACATGATTCTGAAATACATATGGTGGATGTGGCATGTACCAATGGTGGCCCTTTGTGTACATATTTGTCACATCGATGTCCAAGTAACTACAAAGCGATGAGGATACTATCAATATACACATACGCTCACAACTGCCATGATAATAATTTGTATAATTACAATGCTGCTGGAGTTATAACCTAGAATAAGGTGGATGTCTCAAACACTTGCACATAAATAACAGATAAGTGTAAAGTGGTTGTAGGGAAGCTGAGTAAAACAAAAATAGAACTTCATGAAAGAGTGAAAGAAGCAAAGTATGTGCAGATAGCAGGTTATGAGATGCCACATAACAGTAGCATGGAAAGCAAATAGTAAAATCCATATCATTTTCAAGATAGCTAGTAATTATATATGTACACAAATATGTAACCAGTCAATGCGAGTGTGCTCTTGTTGTATGCCTGCCTGCTATTGCTACAACCGCTAGTGTATGCCATAGAGTTTGTCGGTATCCGTTAAAAAGCAACCTGCAGCAGTTTCTATGCTATTTGCATCTCGCTTGTGCCTAGAAGTTATAAAAACAAAGTATGTCTTTGGGGGGCGATGGCGCTCGTTGTGGCGTCCTTAAGACATCTATGTTCTTTCTTCCGAATTAGTTCTATGTTGGAAGAAAAGAAGCAAACTTGTTGCTTGGAGAATGTTCATTTTTTCCTTTGATTTTGTAATGTTGATTCTGGTGGCAATTTTGATGTATACTTTATATGATGATGAAGTGCTACTGAGTTGTGTGCAAATTTACGTTAAATCGGTGATGTGTATATGTGTTTGTCGATTATGTGTATATGCTTATTTTAATCCGATGAAATATGGCAATCGCGTAGCTAGCTGAGCAGTAGTTTTGCTTAAATTGGTGAAATTTGGCATCGAAATGTAGCTAGCAATGCAAATATCTCAATGAATTCAGCTCTGTTTTCTATGTGAAACTGTTGTTGTTAAATGAAGCCACATTCCAGTCCAGTTTGAGCAATGCAAATTCATTCCATATGTAACCATTGCAGCTCAGCTCAGCTCAGTTTGAACAATCCATCAAGAACAGAAACTTAAATACTCCCTCCGTCCCATAATATAAGAGCTTTGTCCAAAATGTTGAGTGATACTGCTTGGAGATGCATATATTGTTTCACCTCTTCACATGCCAATGTATTTGCTTTGTTGCGATGGAGGCCTTTTTTGCCTTGTCCACCCGAGAGGCCCTTGAGTTTGCTGGAATGTCGATTAACTTCCGTTCCAGCAAATTCGGGTACTCCATATGTCCTATTTTTAGCAAAGGTCATGCTGAAATTTTCCGTGAATTTTAGCATGACTTTGCTAAAAATAGGACATATGGGGTACTTGTGACTAATGATGAAAGCTTAGGCTTTTAGGGTGCCTCGGCGTCGAAAAACCCTCAATGATAAAAGCTTAGCTTTTAGGATGCCTCGGTGTCGACAAACCCTAAACAATAACCAACTTTTGACCAAACTTTGTTCCTATTTAGAGAAAACATGGCCAACAACGATGAGGCCGGGGTTGAAGCGGCAAGGCATTCAGGAGCTGTCCCGGAGATGGAGGACCAACCTCGGTTGTATGAGGACGCCGCCTTCCCCACCGATCCCGAGACCACCGATGGTACCGCCGAGGATGACCCCAGATGCCACCACCGATGGTGCCGCCGAGGATGCCACCATCGATGATGGTGGCGCATGCACGATGGCAGCCAACCAAGAGGCAACGGAAGGACCGGCGCCGATCGTGCTCCTCACCCTCAAGGAGGAAGTTCTTGAAGTGGACTCAGCGGGAATCCAACGGTGCCCGAACGAATAGTCAAGGGGTACTCGCTTCAGCTTGGGTGCATTCTCCGGAGCACCGTCTCGATCAACCCCGAGAACCTGAGGCATCCTGACCGAGGGAATTTGCGCAACCTCCTCTTCACGAAGCTGCACGAACGATGCAAGTTCCCCGCTGAATTTGCAAACACAAGCCTCAAAGGGAATAAAGTGAACAATGCTGCCCTCACGAAGATGAGCAAGGCCCTGTCTACTTGGAAAAGCAATGTGAAGAGAATGATCGAGAAAGATGAGAGTTATGAGAAGATCAAGGAAAAAATCCTTCGATTACCGAAGATGACTAACAACGACTTCAAGATCAATTGCTCGAGCACCGCAAACTCCCAATCAAGTCAGTGGGGGAAAGAAAAGCGGGAGCTGAACATAGGGGAACACACACTCGGTCCCGGCGGTTACACAGTGGCGGAGTCTATATGGGACAAGGAGGAGGCGGACCGTGCCAAGCAAGGCCTACCGCCCCTCTTCGATAAATACGGTGACAAGCAGACCAGGACCTTTGTCAGGGCCCGGTACAAGAAGGACCAGAAAACAATGGAGCTTACCACAGATCCGAAGACCAGGATGCTTGAGCTTGTTCTGGTAAGGAATACACCCCCGCGTAATTAGCTCCATATGGTTGCATTCTAATTAATGAAGCCAAATTTCTAAATGGTTCACATTCCTTCCGAGCGATTGAAAGCGATGGCAGCGGGTCGACTAAACAACCCTTGGGACACCACTCTAAATAGGGCGTTGAATGTAATGAAGAACAAGGATAAGCTCAGTAAGCCAACGTCAGCTGGTCGTGTGGCCGGAAAAGGCTTGTCGACAAAATGGGGGTCATACTATAACGCTGGTGTGCGGAAGGAGAAAAAGACCGGCTCGGAAAGCCAGGCGCACGAGGTTCAAGAACTCAAGGCACAGGTGGCGCGGATTCCGGAGATTGTCCATGAGCAAGTGGAACAACGACTTGGAGCGACGATCACCGCCATTGTGCCTACCTTGATCTCGGGGTTGAGTCTCGTGGATTGCGGGCGGCCAGCGAGGCGACCGATTCCTAGCTTCACGGCCGACAACTTCGCATAATGCGATGGTGGGGCCATTGGTGCCTCCGGCGGGCGGCATTGGTGTCTCCGACGCCGACACGAGCTTAATGCACCGGGTGCATGCGGCGGCACCTCTGCGACAAGCGGCCCCTCCGTCAGCTGCCGCCCGCCGTTGGCGGTGCCTCGACGATAGCCGAGCTCGGCGCCATCATCACGGTAACTAATTAAGCCTCTCGGCCGAGGACTTCATCTCCTTGCCTTTGATGGGCATCCACGGCGCCCTACATGTTTTCGCGAGCGCCGCCGACGTTCCGTGCACTCTCCGCGCCGTGAACAACGAGTTGGTCGATGTCGCCAAGGGCAAAATCGTTCAACCGGCAACCTTGTTCCACGGTACCCAGATGCCACCCAACTTGTTTAGGGTTCAACTAGTTGGCGCTGCCGAACTGCGACAAGTTGTTACCTCGATTCGACCCGTCGGGGCGGCGATGATGACGTGATGACCCTCGGCGCTGCTGAGCTGGCCCTGCTTTGGCGAAGAGCAGATTCATTTGGGGCGGGGACACCACCCCAAAGACAACACCGTCGTCTTGGCGCCAAGTCGGCCCCATGGCAAGACCGCCGCCAGCGGTGCGGACATCCCTATGCCATCGGACCCAAACATGCATATGGCACGGGATCGTAACAACGACGACGACGATACATTTGGCAATGTCGATCGATACTTTGCCAATCATGGAGTGCGATGGCGACTTCATGGGGCCTCCTTCTCAAGAACCCAACCCAACAAAAGGCGTGTGCGATCTAGGCTGGTACCGCGGAGAAGCCAAGCAACAGCGTCGTCTGGCGTTCAGCTCTCGGGACGCCTCCATTGCCGACTTCACCGAGCCTCGATAGGCGAGGTGCGAAATATTATCAGCTCCAACACACTCAAGAAGGCGGTCTGTGAGAAGAACTCGGTCCCATTACGGGAGAAGAAGAAGGCACGCAAAAGAAAAGACTAAGAATGGTGCGAGCCAGCCGCACCGAGTAATGCGATCCGTGCTCGGGGCGGGCCACCTTCACCTAAGGATATCTCGAGGAGGGTGCATGTGGCGGGTAGGGCGATGCTACCGACAAATATGCTCAATGCTGCAAGCTGGTGCTATCACGGAGTCTGCATGATGTTCTTTCTTTGGAGAAGCGGCGTCTCGAGAGAAGGATGTGGCATACCGGTTTTCGCGGCCAAGGTGCGGAGGGCAAGGGCTTTGTGGATAACTCCATCGGGCGTCGACCGTCCTGCGGTTTGATGACATCCACGCTATGTTGAACCTTCATCCGCTGCACTACACCTTCGTTCGGCTATTTTCACTTTGAGTAGGAGATGCGGATCATTCGCGACAAGACCCGGACATCGTGATAGTCGACCCCTTCTACATGCGTGCCAAGATCTTGGGCAGCGGCGGGGGACCGCAAGTCGCAAGTTCTTACCTCGAAGGCGTCATTACGGCAAACTAAGATAAGGATAACTTCCTCGTGCCTTACTTTCCCGAGTAAGTCCTCCCTCAACCGCCCGTAACATATGAATTCTTAGATTTCGATCGTTTTCTTTTAACATTCCGTGTTTTCTGCGGTGACACACATTGCACGCTCATCCTCCTAAGCCCCAAATATTCCATGGCCACGTATTTCGACCCGACCGTCGATCGAGCGTAGACTACACAAATGTCAAGAAGGTTCTTGATGATGTTCTCCCGGCTCGCGCAAATCTGGAGGCACCTTCATCAAGCCTATTAAATGTAAGTAGGGCAAGCACGTGTTCTCCCACAATCTGACGTTCTGCTGCGTCAAGCAACCGCTTTGCGATCGAAGGGTGCCTACTACGCCATCCATCACATGCGGGTGATCGTGCGGGACCATCATCAACTTCGCTACCAAGTAAACTCAAAGATTGGCCAAAGGCGTGTCGGCAATCCGGACACGGACCTCAGACAAAATTCTTTCGCATCCAAATGGAGTTTGCGAAAATCATCCATCAAGATGTCCTTCGTGCACAGGGGCAGTTCTACCTCAACAATCAACGTCCAGCGGTGACATCGACACAATGCTACAAATGCAGGTGACAACGACCGTTATTTCATGACTCCCACGATAGACGGCGGCTTCATCCACGCTCCGGTCCCTTGAGTCGAGTCGAATGCAGTGATGCTGTGTCTAGTTCTGAAACATCGATTGGCTCATGTTGTAATTAATCTTTAATGAACTTGTAGTATGTCTCTTTGGTTTCGAGAGTCGTTCAACTTAGATGTAATCGATGCTATTTGTCGGAGTAATGGGCGACGGGTACCCCGAAGACGACAAGACTATATTTCAAGACATCG
Organism: Aegilops speltoides; assembly: GCA_021437245.1. NCBI lineage: Eukaryota > Viridiplantae > Streptophyta > Magnoliopsida > Poales > Poaceae > Aegilops > Aegilops speltoides. Next base: position 229,419,818 of record CM038142.1, read on the forward strand.
GGGCTAGCAATGCCCTCGATCCGACTTCGGTCGGCTCGATTGCTAGTTGCTGATGCGCCACCAGCCGATCATTGGCTGCCGATCGCGCTTACCAGCTAATCGCTGGCTGCCGACTGCACCACCAGGCCGACTGCTGGCTGCCAACTGCGCCACGAGGCCGACTGCTGGCTGCCGATCGCGCCACCTTGCGGATTCTTGGTCGCCATTCATACCAGCCGATTGCTAGCCGACCATTCTTTGGCTGCCGACTCTTGGCCGCCGATCGCACCACCAGCCGATTCTTTGGTGCCGACCGCCTGCAGGCCGATTGCTGGCTTCGAAGTCAATTGCAACTGTGCGACCCGACGTGACGACTGCGTGCGATACTATTCACGTGACGCCCCAGCCATCATGTATAGTGTCACTTGTCCCCTGGCACTATTTATGAAGTGACCCAGGGGACAAGGATGACACCCACCTTACCTTGCCCATACCACTAGCTAGCTTAAATACTAAGCTAGCCACACTATATATAGCATCCATCCATCCACCACACACAGGGGACACACTACGTGCACTTGGCCGGCCACGATGGCTCCCTGGACAAGCACTCCAGGCATGCATGGTAGCTAGCAAGCCAACTAGCTAGCACACACATATGAGATATATCTGAGGCGGATGCCAACCGCTCGACCTCGAATCTGACTCGAGAGCACTCATACTAGATATACATACCAGATATACTCGGACATGCAGAGTAGAGGTGTTATCTCTCGGAGAGCCCGAACACAGGTAAACTAGCGCGTGCTACTCGCATACATCCTGGATATTCGGCAGCGATCTTGCCCCACACAAAGCCACCTCGTGGCATATGTAAATCTAGCACCCACGTGAGAATACCACGACATTTGGCGCCCACCGTAGGCGGTACTATGCTACTGCATATTCTTTTTGGTTTCGCGATCCGGCGGGACCATCTTCGTCTCCACCGTCGCGTCGTCTCCCCGGTAGCACTCGGGGGCTCGACTTCGAGCCGCCCCCGGAGCGGCCGGGCGGGACGGCGCGTCCTCGTCGTCGGCCTCGCCACCTTCGTCATCACCACCGTTGCGACGCCGGCTGACCATCCACGCGGGCGCCGCGCGCGGGGCCTCGTTTCGGTTGGCCGTGGCCATCCACGCACCGCTTGCGTCTGCTTCCCTCCGCGTTGCGCCTTGCTCCGGCTGAAACACGCATTCTTTCCTCCACATACCATCTATGCAAGCTAGCTAGATGAAAGTCAAACAATGGTCAAACCATTAGACATACGCTAGCAAGCAAGCCACACACTCATGCCCAAGCTAGCTAGCTACCTTTCCATTGGCTCCGCTAAGCAAGCTAGCTAGCTACCTTGGCCCTTGTTCACGCTGGCGGGCAGCCTCGCGGGCGTCCTTTTCCACTGTGCCCGCGCACGCAGACTCTGGCTTGACCCCAGCCCCGCGCTGCTCCGTCTGTGGCCGCACGTCTGTTCCTCCGCGGATGGCCTCCCGTGCGTAACCCCCGCCCGTCCTGCTGCAGGCCGCCGCCCGCGCCTGGCCGCCTCCGCGTTCCTGCGCCAGCTCCTCGTCACTTAGTGCGCCGCCCAGCCGGCTTCCTGCAGGCTGGCCGTCTCGCCCGCACTGCCCGTAGCCGGCTGCTCTGGTCCGCCTCCCCGCCTGCCGGCTGCGCCCGCCTATGGCCGCCTGCTCCACGCCTGGCCGCCGTCTCCGCTCCGCCCTGGCCGTTGGGCCGGCTCCCGCGCCTGTACGCGACCCGCCCCAGGTCGCTGCTCTACGGCCGGCCTCCCCTCCAGCACCAGCCCGCCGGCCGTTGCCTCGCTCGGCCTGCTCACCGCACCGCTCCACAGCCGCGTCCGTGCTGCCGCCTACCACGCATCGAGCTCGCCGCCTTTCGCTGGGTCCTCCCCACGCTGGCCTGGCCGCGCCCGCCTCGCCTCTGCCGGGTCCGCGCGCCAGCTGTGCCGCTTGGCCTCCCGCGCTCACCCACGGCATCGCACCGTCCGACTCCCGGGCTCCGCACGCGGCTGCGTCCGCCCGGCCTCCGGCCCGTCCGCGCTGGCTGCCGTGCCTCCGCCGGTGCCCCGTCCGGCTCCATGTGCCGCGCTGGCTCCGGCTGCGCCCGCACCTCGTGCCGGCTCCACCCCGCTCCAGCCGCATCGGCCAGCATCTGGGCGCCAGCTCCGCCTGCTCCTCCCCGCGCGTGCGTCCGGCTTGCGACAGTCCGCGCGTGCCGGCTCGCGTCGACTCCGCGGCGTGTTAGAATAAATCCGAGGCACTCCGTCGATCATCCGAGGACCAAGCAATCACACGAGCACGACACCGAGATTTATTAACGAGGTTCATCGATATGGCTACATCCCCGGGGCCTGACTATGGCGCTCCTCCCATGACACCGCTACAATACCGCACTGGTCGCCACGGACACGGCACATGCCGCCGGCTTCCCCTGCGTTCGGTCTATTATTTTGGCATAGGTTACATTGTGTGTACTACGCTATATATGAGAGGCTGGGATACAAGTGTCCTCTTAGGACACGACTCCACATCCTATGTAAACACGATACAACTACAAGTCCAATCAGAACCTACCTTGTACACTATATTCGACACAACTCAACAAACTCCACCTTGGCGAATATACTCCACCACCTCTGAATTTGTCCATCGTCAAACTTCCATGTACATTGGACTTGAGCTTATCCCATGAGCACCGCTTGCTACTCCAAAGACTCCATGTGACTCCACGCAACTTGTAGTCCCTTCTTTTCTTGACCACACCAACACTCAAGCAAAAATTAAGTTCCTTGTTACTCTAGTTTATGTCCCCAACTTTGAGTGTCAGTCAACACAATCACACACCGATCAGCGACTGCGTGAAAATGAACAACTCACATATTGGGTGTTACACATAGAGTTACTGAACTCAACATCACCACTCCTTTCTTGACCGTTATGCAAACTTGAAGGAATTTCACCATTGCTTATAGTCATCCCGAGTCAAATCCGGCAGCTTGTCTCACCACATGTATGACCACGAGCCACTGCCCGTCTCCATGTCCCGTCTTGCGCCAGACGCCCGCCCGCTATTACTGCGTCGAGCCTCCATTTATCGGTCGAGCCTCAAGGGCCGCGAACCCACACCACTCAACCCCACTGCAGAGTACCACCGATCATGACCAACTGATGACGAGTTTCATGCTTCCATCAGACCACTTGGCTCCAGTCCGAACTGCATGTCACTCGCTTTTCCCCTTGCTGAACAGGCTTCGATTCCCTGGATCCTTACATCATAGCCCCTCAATTCAGCTCCACCTTCAACATGCCTCCATGGTAGATGATCAGTCCACCCCGCGCCTCGTCGACTTCAAGCTCTCATGTGCACCGTCTTGAATCAACCCCGCGACATAGCCTTGTCGAAGTCACACAAGCACTCGGGCATGTGTCACGTGTTTCCACGCCCCAGAAGTCGGTCACCATCAGCATCACTGCTGCCGATCCCACACCGTCTTCTGTTCCAACCGACTCACGTCGATCCGTCAGACTATCTAGTCCGACCCAGCCAAACTTGTTCGACTGCAACGACACACTCGAGGCTTCCAAATCGTCTTCCGTGTATTTCCATCCATCACCTGATAATTCCATCTTAGTTGACATGACTTCCTGCAACGCCTTCAAGCATCTCTATTGCGCCAACAAAAAATTTCATCTTTGTCTGCCATAACCCAAGGTTTCCAGTCCAGTCAACTTCTCCACCTCAAACCTGGTACCCGTTGACGTCATAGTCCTTTGTATGGCTGACCTTGCAAAAAAATATCCGAGCTTCCAACACGTGCTCAAGTACACAAGATGCACGAGTAGCAAATTCCTACCCAAAAAACCTTCTTATACTCACGTGTATTAGCTCCGACACAACCTCAATGCTAGCTGTTGCTTTGTCAATGTCCTTGCTTTCCAAGCGATGCACAACACACGATGGATTTTCCTTTGCCTTTGAAATTTGGCTCGTCCGTCTGCGTCGCACACGTGGACTACACTTTTGGTCCAAAACAAATCTCACATAGCTACCAAACGTGTCTTGAGATCGCAGCACCCTTTCATGGGCCTCATGCACCACTTCTAGCCAGCTGCGCCTCGGCCCCCAAAGCCACGGCGACAAGCCGCACAAGCATAGCTAGCCTGCCCACAAGCCGCCGCCCACGCGTCTTCTTGTTGAGCCATGACACCAGCTGCCGCAACTCGCCGAGATCAATCTGTCACCGTTGTAACCACCGCTCCGATTCGATTCTCGCTTGAAGATTACAACACGACCAACTCTGCTTTAGATCACAACTCGCCGACATCCTTCATCCGTATTATGACCGCATCATGCAGATTCCTGTCGGTCTTCTTCCTCCTCTAAATCAACACACATAGCCTCTGAACAACCTAGCTCATGATACCACTTGTTAGAATAAATCCGAGGCACTCCGTCGATCATCCGAGGACCAAGCAATCACACGAGCACGACACCGAGATTTGTTAACGAGGTTCACCGATATGGCTACATCCCCGGGGCCTGACTATGGGCGCTCCTCCCCATGACACCGCTACAATACCGCACCCGGTCGCCCTGGACACCGGCACATGCCGCCGGCTTCCCCTGCGTTCCGGTGCTATTATTTTGGCATAGGTTACATTGTGTGTCTACCCCCGCTATATATGAGAGGCTAGGATACAAGTGTCCTACTAGGACACGACTCCACATCCTATGTAAACACGATACAACTACAAGTCCAACTGTAACCTACCTTGTACACTATATTCGACACAACTCCAACACGGCGTATGAGCTCGCCTCGCGAGCTTGCTGCTCCGGCCAGCTGACGAGCTCCGGCGGGCCCCGCGCACGAGCGCCGACTCCCCAGCTCCGCTTCGGCCGGCTGCCCCTGCGGGAGAAAGAAAAAGAAGCCGGCTGGAAGCAAAATGAAACAGAGGGCCGGCTGCTCAATCGGATATAAAGAGAAGGGTCTGACTCCTCGCATGGAGCCGGACAGAGAGAGAAGAGAGCAGGTCGGCTGGCCTTGTAAAAAAAAAGTGAAGTGTCCGGCTGCCCACATGGACTCGGACAGAAAGAAGAGAAAGAAAAGTGTTGAACCTGTACTTCCTAGCCCGGTTCAGTAGCTAGCTTAGTTTTTTTTTTCAGTTAGCAAATAAGCGACCGAGTCATGTGTGCTTGTACACGACGAGGCCGATTCTAGTTTCAGTTAGTAGTTAGCTAGCTTGGCGCGCCCGCCGGTGTTGCATGGGATGGCATGCAGCGTAGCTCGTGGCACGCGCGCATCACTCGCACGTCGAGCGTCGTGGGATGGCACGGCCGGTCTGCTCGTGTGTGGGGTTGATCTTTTCTTCTGTAATCTCAGTATAAATAAGAGAAGAGGAAAACGGGAAAAGTTGCAACAGTACGCAGCGCAAAAACCACCTGAGTCATCGTTCTCCTCTCGCCATTGTTGCCGTGAGCTAGAGCTTGTAGGTGTTCTTGGTTCCAACAAGTGGCATCAGAGCCGCGTCGTTCCTTGGCGACCATGGCTGGTTCGACTTCTCCGGGAGGCACTCCGGTGACCGTTGACGCCGCAGCAGCGGCCCGTGCAGCCGCTGGCAAGAGCGGTGACGATGGCGCACTCTCGCCGACTCCAGACCGCGGTCGCAGCCGTGGTCGGAGTCGAACCCGCAGGCACAGCAAGGAGATCGTCGTGCACGAGCGCATGATCCAGGAGTGCCTCGTCCCGGGTGGCAACACGGTGTGGCCGATGCTCACGCCAACGAACTACTTTGAGTGGTCCATGCTGATGCAAATCAACATGGAGGCCAACTTGATGTGGGACGCGGTTGAGGGAAACCCGACGAGCGCCCCCAACGACGGCGGCTATCCTGCGATCCGTACCGCCGGAGATGGTGGGTGCGATCATGGTGAAGAGGACGGCGAAGGAGGCGTGGGACACGATCAAGACCATGCGCATGGGCGTCGCGCGTGTCCGCGAGGCCACGGCGCAACGGCTGCGCTCCGAGTTTGAGGCGATCGCATTCCGCGACGGCGAGACGCTTGACGTGTTCGGCATGCAGATCACCTCGCTCGTCAACAACCTGCGCTCGCTCGGCGACACCATGGATGAGGTGAGAGTGGTTCAGAAATTCCTCCGCGTTGTCCCGTCCCGGTACATGCAGATTGCTCTCGCCATCGAAGCGATGCTCGATCTCAACACGCTCTCCGTTGAGCTCGTCGATCGCTTGCGCCAGCAGAGGGCGCCACTCACCAACGATCAAGGTGGAGGCGGCGGGGCACAGCTGTTGATGATGGAGGCGCAGTGGCACGCACGCAAGAACCAGCGCGCCCAAGGCCAGGGCGGCGGTCAAGGCGGGTCCAGCGGACCAGCGGGTCTGGCGACAGACGGCGGCGGCTCAAATTGTCGCCATGATAAGCAACAAAACCGTCGTGGCGGCGGTGGAAGCAATGGCGCGACGGTCGCTAAGCGGAGAGCGCGACATGTCCCGTGTCAAGTGTTACAATTGTAACAAGCACGGCACTTCTCCAAGCATCGCACCGAGCCACGGCGCGAAGCGCAAGGAGCGAGCAAACTGGCGCATGGCGAAGGGAGGACACGGAGACGCTCTCTCCGCTGCCACGGTGGCGCGCTCTCGGCGACCACGAGCGCCCGGTCGGCGCGTTCTCCTCAATGAGGAGCGCTCAGCGCGCGGCCGCTCTGTCGACAGCCATCGCGACATGTCACAGTACTGGACACCGGGCGAAAGCAACCACATGTCCGGTGCCGGAGATCTTCTCCGAGCTCGGCGTCGGCGTCGCGCGGCTCCGTGAGGCTCGGGCGGCGGCAACGACGCGTGCGATCGAGGGGAGAGGCACCATCCTCTTCGAGTGCCGGCGGGTGAGCACGACTGCCGGAGGTGTATTTCATACCTCGTCTACGCAGCAACATCATCAGCTTGGGTCAGATGGACGAGCTCGGGTGTGAGACCAACATCCGCCACGGGCTGCTGCGGCTTCGCGATCAAGAAGGCCGCCTCATCGCGCGCATTCAGAGGAACAGCGGACGGCTGTACGTGCTGCACCTTACGGCAGGGCGCCCTGTCTGCCTGCTATCACGCGGCGCGGACGAGGCGTGGCTGTGGCACGCCGCTTCGACCATCCCGAACTTCCGCGCTCTACGTGATCTGGGCCGCCTGGGCATGGCGGACGGCGTCCCCATCATCGACCGCGTCGACCAAGTGTGCGATGGGTGCGCCCTGGACAAGCAGCATCGGCTACCGTTTCCCCAGGCCACGACGTACCGCGCGGAGCGCGCTCTAGAGCTCGTCCATAGCGACCTTTGTGGCCCGATCAAGCCAGCCACAGTGGGAGGTAACCGGTACTTTCTCCTGATCGTTGATGATTACTCACGGTACATGTGGCTTGAGGTGCTCCAGTCCAAAGATGAGGCATTTGAACGCTTCAAGAAGATCAAGGCTCAGGCAGAGGCCGAGTCGAGCTACAACCTCCTGGCGTTCCGCTCGGATCGGGGCGGCGAGTTTAACTCGATCGCCTTCCGCAAGTACTGCGACGACGGTGGCATCAGGCACTGCACCACCACGCCGTACACGCCCCAACAGAATGGCGTGGTCGAGCGGCGCAACCAGATAGTGGTCGAGATGGCCCGCTGTTTGCTGAAGGCCATGGCTGTGCCGGCGACGTTTTGTGAGAGGCGGTGAAGACTGCGGTCTACCTCCTGAACCGTGCGCCCACATGCAGACTCGACGGGCTGACGCCGTATGAGGCTTGGCACAAACGGAAGTCGGCGGTGCACCATCTTCGCGTCTTTGGTTGCGTGGCGCACGTGAAACGGCTCGGCCCCGGTATCGACAAACTGGCCGACCGTTCCACGCCGGCGATCTTTGTCGGGTACGAGGACGGCGCCAAGGCTTACAGGGCCTACGATCCGTCGAGCAAGCGGGTGATCATAACCCGCGACGTCACCTTTGAGGAGCAGAGGAGGTGGGACTGGACAACCACGGCCAACGGAGACGCCGCGCCCGCGGTCGAACACCTTGTGGTCACCTACAGTGACGAAGAGCACAACGAGCTGTCATCACCGGCGCGCACTGGCTCTCCGGCAGCCTCTCCGGCGGTCTCCGCTACACCAATCAGCGCCAGCTCTTCGTCCTCCGGGGCGGCAGGGTCGCCTCCCATGGCGTCAGCAGGCAGCACGCCCATGTCCGTGGAGGACGGTTGGGCCACGCCGCGGGCGGCAACGATGGCGCCACGACCTCGACTACCTCCGACCGCTACCGCAAGATGAAGCATGTACGCGAGCTGGACGCGACGGCGAGGAAAAGCACGTCGGGCTGTGCCTCGTGGCTGCGGAGGCCGGACAACGTCGATGAGGCACTTGCGGGCGTCTTTGAAGCGTGCCATGGGCGCCGAGCCGCGGCAATCGCGACAATGGACGTGGGAACTCGCCACGCCCGCCCGACCACGAGCTATAGGGCTCAAGTGGGTATACAAGATCAAGAGGGACGCCGCCGGCAACACGGTGAAGCGCAAGGCGAGGCTGGTAGCGAAGGAGTACGCGCAGCGGCAAGGCGTGGACTACGACGAGGTGTTCGCTCCGGTAGCGCACATGGAAACTGTCTGCGCTGCCGTTAGCACTTCGCGCGCGTCGAGGTCGGGCAAGTCCATCACATGGACGTGAAGTACGCATTTCTGAATGGTGATCTCCAAGAAGAAGTGTACGTGCACCAGCCGCCGGGTTTCGTCATCGACGGCTACGCGGGAAAGGTGATGCGCCTCTGGAAGGCGCTGTACAGCCTGAAGCAGGCGCCACAGGCTTGGAATGCCAAGCTCGACGCGTCGCTCGTGTTGCTCGGCTTCGAGCGCAGCCCCCTTGAGCACGCGGTGTACAGGAGGGGTGCGGGCGTGTTGACTCTGCTTGTCGACGTCTACGTCGACGACTTGATCATCACTGGCGCTGGCGATGAAGAAATTGTAGCGTTCAAGGAGCAGATGAAGAATCTGTTTGACATGAGCGATCTTGGGCTTCTATGCTACTACCTTGGCATAGAAGTTCAACAGAAGGCCGGCGCGATCACCCTCTGCCAGGGCGCATACGCGGCCAAGATCTTGGATCTGGCGAGGGATGAGGGGTGCAACCTGCGGACACGCCGATCACGTAATCGGTGAAGCTTAGCAAGACCGGCGCCGGCGAGCCCGTGGATGCCACACGATATAGAAGCATCGTCGGGAGCCTGCGGTACCTCTGCAACACAAGGCCGGACATCTCGTTCTCTGTTGGCATGGTGAGAAGGTACTTGGAGGTGCGGCGGGGCGCCTGGGCTCTTGTCAAGCAAATCTGCGCTTCGTCGGTGGCACATCAATCATAGCTCTTTGTTACAAGCAAGGTGGTGCGGCGGCCCGAAGTGATCGGCTACGCGATAGCGATCACGCCGGCGACGTTGACGATCGGCGAGCACAACGGGAGTGGTCTTCTTCCTCAACTCTAGCCCGATCACATGGACTTCTCACAAGCGAAGGTCGTGCCGTCTCGTCTTGCGAGGCTGAGTACATGGCAGCGGCAATCGCAGCTCGCCAAGGCGTGTGGCTGTCAGAGCTCCTCGGCGAGCTCACCGGCGACACTCCGCCGAGGGCGGTTGCACGTCGACAACAAGTCGGCGATTGCTCGAAAGCAAGAACCGGTGCACCACGAAGTAAGCACATTGGCATTCGATATCATTTCATTCGTGAGTGCATCGAAGGCGGCAAGGTGGGCGTCGACAACGTCGGCAGCCGACGGACAGCTTGCTGATTTCCTCACCAAAGCGCCGGCCGGATCAAGTTTGTTGAAATGAGGCGAAGGTTGGCGCTCGAGTGGTGAGCATCGGGCGTCGGAATTAGGGGTGAAATGTTGAACCTGTACTTCCTAGCCGGTTCATGAGCTAACTTAGTTTTCTTTCGGTTAGCAAATAAGCGACCGAGTCACGTGTCTTTGGTACACGACGAGGCCGATTCTAGTTTCGATTAGTAGTTAGCTAGCTTTGCGCGCCGCCGGTGTTGCATGGGATGGCACGCAGCGTAGCTTCGTGGCACGCGCATCACTTTCGCCGCGTCGGCGTCGTGGGATGGCACGGCCGGTCTGCTCGCATGTGGAGTTGATCTTTTCTTCTGTAATCTCGGTATAAATAAGAGAAGAGGAAAACGGGAAAAGCTGCAACAGTACGGAACGCAAAAACCACCTGAGTCATCGTTCTCCTCTCGCCATTGTTGCCGTGAGCTAGAGCTTGTAGGTGTTCTTGGTTCCAACAAAAAGTGGCCGGATCCCGCCACCCGGATGGCTGCGTCGTGCCGGTTTCCCGGACGGCCGGCTCCTGCCATCTGGACAGGCCGGGTCCACACGCCCGCTACCTGGCTTTGCAAAGAAAAAAAAAGAGAGAAAAGGAGATGTCGGGTGCTAAAAAAACACAGACTGGATGACTTGTCCGCCTGCTTCGCCATTCGGACGGTCAGTCATGACCCTTCTTTGGTTGTGCCAAGCCGAATGCCTCTGCCGATAACACACCCAGTGGTGTGTTGTGCTGCGAAGAAGAAGACAAAGTAGTTGCCGGGAGATCCGGCCTGACTGCTCAGCAGTCGGCCCAGATCTCGGGGCTACACCAGCTGGTCTTGACGCCTTGAAAAAAAAGACAAAGTGGTCGCGGAGATCCGGCCCGATCTCGGCCGGATCGGCCCGAATCTCGAGGCTACACCAGGGCCGGCCGTCTTGTTGGCGCGCCCTAGATTGCAGACAAGAGAAGAGTTTTGTCCGGCTCCGGCCGAGCCGCGAAGAAGAAGAAAAAGAACACTTGCCAGACGCCTCGCCACTTGGCCGGCTGTGCCAAGCCGGCTCGGCCGTGTTCCGCTCGCCGCCTGGCCGGTCGAGCCTGACCGGCCGGGGCCCCGCTTCGAGCACCCGGGGGCTTGAAGGCCACACCAGCAAAAAGGCGCGCTCACTGAGCGCCAAGCAGCGGCTGTTTTGACAAGCAAACGCCTCGGCCACATGAAAATCAATGTGAGCTCCTCACCCGCATATTTTTGCATCACGCAAGCACGAATAACCCCGAGCGATGCTCCGGGGCAATCTCCGCATTTTATTACAGTTGCATCACTGTTCGCCCCGGCGCCAGCCTGAGATGTTTTTTCCCACAGACGCCTTAGTAGCGTGCGCGGTACGAAAGGCCCACTCTCAGTCACAGACCGCAGAGCGGCTGTCTGACTGGCAAGAGTGAACGCTGGAGGCCACCCACGTGAAAAACGTCCGGAAAGAAAAACGCTTCGAGCGACCCGACCATTCCCTTTATGATTATCTACTCGGTTAAATTTGCTCCCAGAGTCTGAGTATTGTACGCTCCACTCCGCGGCCCACTCTCAGCCACAGATCGTAGAGCGGCTGTCCGGCTAGCGAGAGCACGAGCCAAAGAGCGGAGTGGACATGAAAAAGATAGAAGGGGGTTCGGACGAAACCGAGTCGGCACCCTCCGCATAAAACTTGCAATGCTGAAAGCAAACAATTGATATATCTGCGTGGACTAACTCTGTCTTTTTTATAATCATTTCCATGAACACTCGCCAAAAAACCTCCGCCCAACTTTGCCAAGTTGCCCGGAGGCTTGGGGCCTACTGTCGGAGTAATGGGCGACGGGTACCCCAATGTCGACAAGACGATATTTCAAGTCATCGGGGCTAGCAAAGCCCCTCAGTCCGACTTCGGTCGGTTGCTTGATCGCTGGTTGCTGATCGCGCCACCAGCCGATCATTCGCCGACTGCGCCACCAGGCTGACTGCTAGCTGCCGACTGCGCCACCAGGCCGACTGCTGGCTGCCGACTGCCCCACCAGGCCGACTGCTGGCTGCCGACTGCGCCACTAGGCCGACTACTGGCTGCCGACTACTGGCTGCCGACTGCACCACCAGGCCGACTGCTGGCTGCCGACTGCACCACGAGGCCGACTACTGGCTTCCCGAAGTCAATCGCTGCACTGGCGTGACCCGGCGTGACAACCGTGCGACACTTTGTTCGCGTGGCCTTGAGCCATCATGTATAGTGTCACTTGTCCCCTGGCACTATTTATGAAGTGACCCAGGGGGCAAGGATGACACCCACCTTGCCTTGCCCATACCACTAGCTAGCTTACATACTAAGCTAGCCACACTATATATAGCATCCATCCATCCACCACACACAGGGGACACACTACGTGCACTTGGCCGGCCACGATGGCTCCCTGGACAAGCACTCCACGCATGCATGGTAGCTAGCAAGCCAACTAGCTAGCACACACATATGAGATATATACGAGGCCAGATGCCAACCGCACTGACCTCAGATACAGCTCCAGGAGCACTCTGTACTAGATATACATACCAGATATACTCAGACATGCAGGAGTAGGGGTGTTATCTCTCCGGAGAGCCCCGAACCTGGGTAAACTAGCGCATGCTACTCGCATACCCGTCCCTGGATATTCCGGCAGCAGTCTTGCCCCCACACGAAGCCACCTCGTGGCATATGTCGTCTAGCACCCCCCGTGAGAATACCACGAAACTATTAATGTCTTGCTTTTCTCTTCCGATCATTCTGTTGCATACTTATATATTGCTTATGTATTGTCTGTGAATTGGTACTAACATTTCGTTTGGCTAGTGCATAGCGATGCCGTCGTATGTCGTGTACAAGGGTAAGGTTCGAGTCTCTGACATTTGGGAGGAGTGTCGGAGACAGGTTCACCGATTCAGCGATATGATTACAAAGGGTACACCACTAGGGCGAGGCGAATCTAGATCGCCCGCTATCTAGCGGGAGAGGGAGGGCGTTGGAGGAACCGGATGAATCTGAGTTTCATCGTGATGATGCTCATCGTGATGACCGCAGCTCTCTTCTATGTGATGGTAGTTTAGATGATCGATATCGACTTGTAATGTGAAGACAAACTCGCTACTCGCGGTCTCGAGACTTGTAATATAATGTTCTATCTTTGTTCGGTCTTTTCAATTCGGAGACTAATATGAGAATTGTATTCGGAGACTAATATGATGAATTGTATTCAAAGACTAATCTTCTATTGTATTCGATGAATCTTTGTTGATGTGTCTTGTCTACATTTTGTCCAATTATACATTTTGTAACCTGTGCACAAAACAGAAAATAAAAATAAAAAAACCTAATATTCATACTAATGGCGCATCACATCACGAAGGTGCCATTAGTATGACAAAGTATACTAATGGTGCATCATTAAGCGGTCGCCATTAGTATGCCGAGGTTACTAATGGCGCATCTTGTTCTTTGTGCGCCATTAGTATGCTGAGCACTGGTATACATGGCCTCGGGAGGCATTACTAATGGCGCATACAGTATACACTAATGGTGCATCGAGGTGCGCCATTAGTATACCAGATACTAATGGCGCACCAGTGGTGCGCCATTAGTAAAATATACTAATGGCGTGGCACTAATGGCGCACTGCTAATGCGCCATTAATGGCCAAATTAGGTGCGCCATTAGTAGGCCTTTTCCTAGTAGTGGCTTCCTCAAATGCTCGAGGTCTTCATGAGCAAGCAAGTTGGATGCACACCCACTTAGTTTCAGTTTGAGCTTTCATACACTTATAGCTCTAGTGCATCCGTTGCATCGCAATCCCTACTCACTCACATTGATATCTATTGATGGGCATCTCCATAGCCCGTTGATACGCCTATTCGATGTGAGACTTTCACCTTTTTTTTCTTCTCCACATAACCCCCACCATCATATTCTATTCCACCTATAGTGCTATATCCATGGCTCACGCTCATGTATTGCGTGAAAGTTGAAAAAGTTTGAGATTATTAAAGTATGAAACAATTGCTTGGCTTGTCATCGGGGTTGTGCATGATTAAATACTTTGTGTGATGAAGATAGAGCAACAGCCAGACTATATGATTTTGTAGGGATAACTTTCTTTGTCCATGTTGTTTTGAAAAGACATGATTGCTTTATTGGTACGCTCGAAGTATTATTATTTTTATGTCAAATGATAGACTATTGCTTTGAATCACTCGTGTCTTAATATTCATGCCATGATTAGACATATGATCAAGATTATGCTAGGTAGCATTCCACTTCAAAAATTATCTTTTTATCATTTACCTACTCGAGGACGAGCAGGAATTAAGCTTGGGGATGCTGATACGTCTCTGTTGTATCTATAATTTTTGATTGTTCCATGCCAATATTATTCAACTTTTATATACTTTTGGGAACTTTTTAAACTATTTTTAGGACTAACATATTGATCCGATTGCCTAGTGCGGTTCACATGCATTGCATGTTTTTGTTTATGAAACCCAATATCAAATGGAGTCCAAGCGGGATAAAACAGACGGAGATTTTTTGGAATATTTTGATTTTTGGGAAGTAAAATCAGCAAACGGTGTCGGGTGGCCACGAGACAGGCGCGCCCCCCCTGGCGCGCCAGGACTCTCGTGGGCCACCCGTAAGCGGTTGGCGCTCTTCTTTTAGCGCAAAAAGCTAATTTTATGAGAAGGATTTGGGCGAAAGATTCACCCCAATCGAGTTCTGGATCTCGGATATTTAAGAAATGTTGAAGGGTAGAATCGAGAACGCGTAAACAAAGAGATAGATCCAATCTCGGAGGGCTCTCGCCCTCCCAAGCCATGGGAGCCAAGGACGGAGGAAACCCTTCTCCCATCTAGGGAGGAGGTCAAGGAAGAAGAAGAAGAAGAAGGGGGGCTCTCCCCCCCTTGCTTCCGGTGGTGCCGGAGCGCTGCGGGGTGCCATCATCATCACCGCGATCTTCACCAACAAATTCACCCCGCCTTCATCACCAACTCTTCCTTCCTCTATGCAGCAGTGTAACCTCTCTCTTACCCGCTGTAATCTCTACTTAAACATGGTGCTCAACACTATATATTATTTCCCAATGATGTATGGCTATCTTATGATGTTTGAGTAGATCCGTCTTGTCCTATGGGTTAATTGATGATCGTGATTGGTTTGAGTTGCATGTTTTATTATTGGTGCTGTCCTATGGTGCCCTCATGTCCGCATAGCGTGAGGATTCCGCTGTACGGTGTTGCAATGCGTTCATGATTCGCTTATAGTGGGTTGCATGAGTGACTGAACACAAACCCGAGTAAGGGGATTGTTGCGTATGGGATAAAAGGGGACTTGATACTTTAATGCTATTGTTGGGTTTTACCTTAATGAATCTTTAGTAGTTGCGGACGCTTGCTAGAGTTCCAATCATAAGTGCATATGATCCAAGTTGAGAAAGTATGTTAGCTTATGCCTCTCCCTCAAATGGAATTGCAACAATGATTACCGGTCTAGTTATTGATTGCCTTGGACAAATAACTTTCTCGTAACAAGCAGCTCTCTACTAATACTTACTTTATTGCTTCTTGATCTAAACAGCCCCTACTTTTTATTTACGCGTTCTTTATTATCTTGCAAACCTATCCAACAACACCTACAAAGTACTTCTAGTTTCATACTTGTTCTAGGTAAGCGAGCGTCAGCGTCGTGAGAGTCATATCGATGGCGATAGGACTTGAGAGAGTATTTGTTCTACCTTTAGCTCCTCGTTGGGTTCGACACTCTTACTTATCGAAAGAGGCTACAACTATCCCGTATACTTGCGGGTCATCACACCACAATGGGAAAGCTTGATATCTCCTACACCGCAAACTGCTCGCCCGCCGCACCTCCTCTGGACCTGGACTAGACTCACTCCCCAAGCATCAGCACGAGCGTTTGGCATCACCAACCCCAAGCTAAGGCCCAGGGCCCGGCCCCGAGCTCTCCCTTTCAGTATAACCAGCAGAAAGCAAAGGATGGAGGGGGAGGGATATGAGGATGAATGACTCCACTCCTCCATCGCCCTTCCTTTTATAGGCGGGTTGGAGTAGAGAGCTGATCCCTCGATGGGTAATCGCCGCCCACATCCGCTAGTCCTTGAAGGCCGGCCCCCTGCCTTGATGCTCTCCTGCACCACACATCATACGTTTCCAAGTATAAGGGCATGGTGGGAAGAGTGAATTGGCAGTTACTCACCCGTGCATTAAAGTCATTCACGAGCCATTACAAGAGTGGCCCCACTACAATTGACGTTACGTGATAACCCACAAGTATAGGGGATCGCAACAGTTTTCGAGGGTAGAGTACTCATCCCAAATTTATTGATTCGACACAAGGGGAGCCAAAGAATATTCTCAAGTATTAGCAGCTGAGTTGTCAATTCAACCACATCTGAAAGACTTAATATCTGCAGCAAAGTATTTAGTAGAAAAGTAGTATGGAGGTAACGGTAACGGTGGCAAAAGTAACAGTAGCAGTTTTGTAGCAATCGTAACAGTGGCAACGAAAAAGTAACTAAGCAAAGATTAATATGTGAAAAGCTCATAGGCAATGGATCAAAGATGGATAATTATGTCGGATGCAATTCATTATGCAACAATTATAACATAGGGTGACACAGAACTAGCTCCAGTTCATCAATGTAATGTAGGCATGTATTCCGAATATAGTCATACGTGCTTATCGAAAAGAACTTCGATGACATCTTTTGTCCTACCCTACCGTGGCAGCGGGGTCCTATTGGAAACTAAGGGATATTAAGGCCTTCTTTTTAATAGAGTACCGGACCAAAGCAATAGCACTTAGGAGGTGTTTGTTTCGGGGAGAAATTGCCGGTACCTGTTTACGGAGTAATCAGAAAACGATACGCATGTTTGGTACGTGTACACTGTAATCGCTTGCCTCCGTTAACAACTCCGGGCCAGCTCTGGATCGATACCACCCACACCCCACCGTAAACGATTCTGTTACCGCACCTCCTCCTCCCATGATCCCCTCCACCTCAACCGGCGCCGCCGCCTCCCTGGTCCCCTTCACCTCCCGTCGACCTTCTCCTCCAGGTCCGATGCCACCGCATCCGCGGCACGCTTGCCGGCGGGGAGGACCTGCATCTCATCTAGGGATTCTGAATCTCGATTGTTCATCTGCTCTCTCCTGAAAGAACCCACCGCCGCCAGGCTCGAGCTAGCTCTTCCCATCTCTGATGGCCGGCGAGTCATCGGATGTGCGCCCCTTCTCCTCCGCCGGGTGCGGCCCCCTCCTGCCGCCGCCTCCACCCCTCCCCCCCCCCGCCGGTTTCTTTTCCGCCCCAGATTCCTTAACATGCATGAACCAAACAAAACAAGGATTTCTCCATTACATCCCCGTTACCAGCGTGATCTCATTCCTTTACCATTGATGTTACCACTCTCTAATCCAAACACCTCCTTAGTGAATACACGAACTCCTCAAACTACGGTCATCACCGGGAAGTGTCCTGACTATTGCCACTCTGGGGTTTGCCGGATCATAACACGTAGTAGGTGACTATTGACTTGCAAGATAGGATCAAGAACTCACATATATTCATGAAAACATAATAGGTTCAGATATGAAATCATGGCACTCGGGCCCTAGTGACAAGCATTAAGCATGGCAAAGCCATAGCAGCATCAATCTTAGAACATAATGGATACTAGGGATCAAACCCTAACAAAACTAACTCGATTACATGGTAAATCTCATCCAAGACATCACCATCCAACAAGCCTATGATAAGATTACTCACGCACGGAGGTGAGCATCATGAAATTGGTGATGGAGGATGGTTGATGATGACGATGGCGATGGATTCCCCTCTCCGGGGCCCCGAACGGATTCCAAATCAGCCCTCCCGAGGAAGATTAGGGCTTGGCGGTGGCTCCGTATTGTAAAACACGATGAATCCTTCTCTCTGATTTTTTCTCCCCGAACATGAATATATGGAGTTGGAGTTGAGGTCGGTGGTATTCCAGGGGGCCTACGAGACAAGGGCGCACCTTGCACCCTCGTGGACAGGGTGTGGGTCCCTTTACGCTGATTCTTTCGTCAATATTTTTTATTAATTCCAAAACGTGTCTTCGTGGATTTTTAGGTCATTCCAAGAACTTCTATTTCTGCACAAATATAACACCATGGAAATTCTACTGAAAACAGTGTCAGCCCGGGTTAGTTCCATTCAAATCAGGCAAGTTAGATTCGAAAACAAGGGCAGAAGTGTTTGGAAAAGTAGATACGTTGGAGATGTATCAACTCCCCCAAGCTTAAACCTTTGCTTGTCCTCAAGCAATTCAGTTGACAAACTGAAAGTGATAAAGAAAAACTGTTACAAAATCTGTTTTATCTTGTTGTTGCAAATATGTTTTGCCATCATTCAAGTTCTTAGCAAAGATTATGAACTAACCATATTCACAATAACTTTTAGGTCTCATGTTTACTCATATCAATGACATAATCAACTACCGAGCAATAATAATAAATATCGGATGACAACACTTTCTCAAAACAATCATAATATGATATAACAAGATGGTATCTCGCTAGCCCTTTCTGAGATAGCAAAACATAAATGCAGAGCACCCCTGAAGATCAAGGACTAACTAGGCATTGTAATTCAAGGCAAAAGAGATCCGGTCGCAGTCATACTCAATGTAAATTAATAGCAACGCATGCAAATGACAGTGGTGTTCTCCAACTGGTGCTTTTTAATAAGAGGATGATGACTCAACATAAAAGTAAATAGATAGGCACTTCGTAGAGGGAAGCAGGGATTTGCAGAGGTGCCAAAGCTTGGGTTTTGAAATAGAGACAAATAATATTTTGAGTGGCATACTTTTATTGTCAACATAACAACCAAGAGATCTCGATATCTTCCATGCTACACACATTATAGGCGGTTCCCAAACAGAATGGTAAAGTTTATACTCCCCCACTACCAACGAACATCAATCCATGGCTGGCCCGAAACACTGGGTGTCGTCGAACTAACAACAATCCTGGGGGAGTTTTGTTTGCAATTATTTTGATTTGATTTGAGTATGGGACTGGGCATCCCAGTTACCGGCCATTTTCTAATGAGCGGAGTCCACTCACGGTGATAATAACCCACCTAGCATGGGAGATATAGACAACCCTAGTTGATACATGAGCTATTCGAGCATACAAAACATAATTTCATTTGAATGTTTAGAGTTTGGCACATACAAATTTACTTGGAACGGCGGTAAATACCGCATATAGGAAGGTATGGTGGACTCATATGGAATAACTTTGGGTTTTATGGAAGTGGATGCACAAGCAGTATTCCCGCTTAGTACAAGTGAAGGCCAGAAAGACACTGGGAAGCGACCAACTAGAGAGCAACAACAATCATGAAAATGCATTAAGATTAACCAACAATGAGTGCAAGCATGAGTAGGACATAAATCACCATGAACACAAATATCGTGAAGGCTATGTTGATTTTGTTTCAACTACATGCATGAAAATGTGCCAGGTCAAGCCACTCGAACAATTAAAGGGAGGATACCACCCTATCATACCACATCACAACCATTTTAATAGCATGTTGGCACGCAAGACAAACCTGTTATAAATTCCTAGCAAATTAAGCATGGCATGAGCAACTCTAATCTCTAATTGTCATTGCAAACATGTTTCATTCATAATGGGCTGAATCAGGAACGATGAACTAATCATATTTACAAAAACAAGATAGGTTGAGTTCATACCAGCTCCTCTTATCTCAATCATTTCATCATATATCGTCATTATTGCCTTTCACTCGCACGACCGAACAATGTGGATAATAATAATAGTGCACGTGCATTGGACTAAGCTAGAATCTGCAAGCATTTAATACATAGTAGAAGACAAGGTAATATGGCTCTTGGTTAGATCAACAATAATGCATCCGAGAGCCACTCAACATTTTCATCATGGTCTTCTCCTCTCGACCCCCAAAGAAAAGAAAAGAACTAAAACTATTTACACGGGAAAGGTCCCAACAAGCAAAAAAAGAACAAGAAATCTTTTTTGGTTTTCTTTTAACTACTACTACTAAAAGCATGGAAAGTAAACTAGCTAAAGGCTACAACTGATTTTTTGGTTTTTCTTAATGTTTTTCAAACACATAAGAAGAAAGCAAGAAAACATAATAAACTAGCATGGATAGTACAATAAAAACGTATGAGCACCGACAACTGGAATGAGTGTGTGAACATGAATATAATGTCGGTGAGAAATACGTACTCCCCCAAGGTTAGGCTTTTGGCCTAAGTCGGTCTATGGCCACTGATCGAAGCTACCCTCTCCGGTGTACTGAGGATAGTCCTCGGGGTGCCACTCATTAGCGAGCTCCTCTGGATCCCACTGATAAATAGACTGTCGATATGGGTCAGGTGGTGGCTCAGGCTCAGGCTCTGGAACTTGTGTCAGCTTCTAGTATGCATAAATGTCCTCAGGCAGGATGAGGTAAGTGCCTGAAAGTATGTTAAACAAAGAGGGTGCGGGGAACGTAATAGTCTCACAATGAGTTTTAGCAAATATCAAGTTATACTTACGCATCTTCTTCTTATTTTTAACAATAAAGTCATGTGCTACCATACTCTTATAGTATAGAAAAATAGTGGGCAACAACTTTTCCTATTTCTCATGATGCCTAATAGGTATCTCAAAGTGTTTAGCAAGGCGTGAAGCAAAGACACCTCCGAAGATGGTGCCCTTTGTACATTTCGGACTTAATCGTTTAGCAATAATAGAGCCTAGTCTGAAGGTTGTATCACGAAATAAAGCATGGCACAAAATAGCGAGGTCAGGAGCACTAATGTTTCCACTGTTCCCGTGACCAATTAAGCATCTACTAGCAAATATTGCAAAGTAACGTAGAACAGGAAAATGTATACTAGTAGTCCTTGCATCTGAAACTTTTCTCGTTTCCCCTACAACAATTTGATCAATAAATCCATCCACATCACTAGGATGTGGTTCCTCAATGCTGCCCACAAAGGGCAACTTGCATACCAAACAAAAATCATAGAGTGACATCTCCTTAACCTCATCATATAAGTGAAACTCCATTGAAGGTGGTGATTTTCTAGCATGGAAATAAAAGTTTTGAACGAAAATATTAGTGAGTAGGAGATACTGTTCACACTGGTCGTGGAGGAAGTCAGTGAGGCCTACATTTTCAGCAAAATAATAAAAGTCGTCGTAAATTCCGACGGCTCACAAGGCCATTCACACGGCCGAACCTCCACGGTGCGAGGAAGATTGTATTTGGGCCTTTTATTTTCCGCATTCTGCTTATCCTTCGAGCTTCGGCTCGAGGAGCCCCTCTACAATCTCTTCATCATTTTCTTTCTCTCAAAAACATTCTGAAATTTTTAGTGACTCAAAATAAAAGTGAACCAAACTCAACAAGATTGATAGGAATTACTCCCACAAGTGCCTAGAGGCTATATCATGCATTAAAACTACTTTGGACCAAATAAATTTGACATGCAAGCTCAAGAACAGGGTCACTTCAGCAGCAAAAATTTGCAATAAGTAAAGCACTAGAACAAAAACTAATTGGACCATTGGAGGAGTCACATACCAAAGAACAATCCCCCAAAGTAGTTTTGTGAATGGAGCTTTGAGCAAGGAGATCTAAAATGGCAGCAAAACGAGCTAGAACACGAGTTTGAGCTACGAGATGATTTTTTCTGGAGGAAGACAAAGTGTGTGGGTGCTGGGATAAGTGGAAAGGGGCCACGTGGGGCCCACGAGGCAGGGGGCGCGCCCTAGGGGGGTGCGCGTGCCCTGTGCCCTCGTGGCCAAATGGTGGGTCCTCCTGGTGTGTTTTGAGTGCCAGAAATTCTTAAATATTCTACAAAAATCATACTCCATTTTTAGGGCATTTGGAGAACTTTTATTTTTAGGGTATTTTTTATTGCAAGGATAAATCAGAAAACAAACAGAAAATACTATTTTTACTTTATTTAATCTAAATAACAGAAAGTAAAAGGAGGGTACAGAGAGTTGTGCTTTCTAACTTCATCCATCTCGTGCTCATCAAAAGGAATCGACTAACAAGGTTGATCAAGTCTTGTTAACAAACTTCTTCCGAATAACACGAAACCGGAGAATTTTATAATAACGCTAGGTTACCTCAACGGGGATATGCATGTCCCCAACAATAAGAATATCATATCTCTTCTTGACAGTTGCAGGAGGAAATTCAAAACCTCCAATTGTAATCGCTGAAAATTTTCCAATATAATTTATACTATGAACTTGAGGTTGTTTCCTCGGGATGTGCACCGTATGCTCATTACCATTAACATGGAAAGTGGCATTGCCTTTGTTGCAATCAATAACAGTCCCTGCAGTATTCAAAATGGGTCTACCAAGGATGATCGACATACTGTCATCCTGGGGAATATCAAGAATAACAAAGTCCATTAAAATAGTAACGTTTGCAACCACAACAGGCACATTCTCACAAATACCGATAGGTATAGCAGTTGAATTATCGGCCATTTGCAAAGAGATTTCAGTAGGTGTCAACTTATTCAAATCAAGTATCCGATATAAAGAGAGAGGAATAACACTAACACCGGCTCCAAGATCACATAAAGCAGTTTTAACATAGTTTCTTTTAATGGAGCATGGTATAGTTGGTACTCCTGGATCTCCTAGTTTCTTTGGTATTCCACCCTTAAAAGTGTAATTAGCAAGCATGGCGGAAATTTTAGCTTCTGGTATCTTTCTTTTATTTGTAACAATATCTTTCATATACTTAGCATAAGGATTCATTTTAAGCATATCAGTCAAACACATACGCAAAAACATAGGTCTAATCATTTCAGCAAAGGGCTCAAAATCCTCATCATCCTTTTTCTTGGATGGCTTAGGAGGAAAAGGCACGGGTTTCTAAACCCATGGTTCTGTTTATTTACCGTGCTTCCTAGCAACGAAGTCTCTCTTATCATAACGTTGATTCTTTGATTGTGGGTTATCAAGATCAATAGCAGGTTCAATCTCTACATCATTGTTATTACTAGGTTTAGCATCAACATGAACATCATCCTTAACATTGTCACTAGGTTCGTGTTCATTACCATATTGTGTTTCAGCATCAGAAATAGAAATATCAGTGGGATTCTCAGGTGTGTCTACGGTAGGTTCACTAGAAGCATGCATAGTCCTATCATTTTTCTTTTTCTTTTTCTTAGAAGGACTAGGTGCATCAACATTAGTTCTCTGAGAATCTTGCTCAAGTCTCTTAGGGTGTCCCTCAGGTTACAGAGGTTCCTGGGTCATTCTACCACCTCTAGTCATAACTCTTACAACATTATCATTTTTTATTATTTAACTCATTGATTTTGTGCTTTCAGTACTTGTTCTACTTGAGTGGTAACCATGGATGCATGTTTACTAATAAGCTTAAGGTCACCATTAACTCTAGACATATAATCACTCAAGTGTTCGACCATATAAGCATTACGTTTCAATTGTCTACCAACATAAGCATTGAAGTTTTATTGTTTAACAATAAAATTATCAAACTCATCCAATCATTGGCTAGCAGTCTTATTACGAGGAATATCACCTTCATCAAACCTATAGAGAGAATTTACCTTTACTACCTGTGTCGGGTTATCATGTCCATGTATTTCTTCAATAGGTGGTAAATTCTTAACATCTTCAGCTTTAATACCTTTTTCTTTCATAGATTTCTTTGCCTCTTACATATCTTCAGGACAGAGAAATAGAATACCCCTTTTCTTCGGAGTTGGCTTCAGAGTTGGTTCAGGAAGTGTCCAATCATTATCATTATTTAATATATTATTTAATAGCAATTCAGCTTGCTCAACAGTTATTTCCCTGAAAACACAACCATCACAACTATCCAGGTGGTCTCTGGAAGCATCAGTTAGTCCATTATAAAAGATATCAAGTATTTCATTTTTCTTGAGAGGATGATCAGGTGAAGCATTAAGTAAACGGAGAAGCCTCCCCCAAGATTGTGGGAGACTCTCTTCTTCAATTTGCACAAAATTAAATATTTCCCTTAAGGCAGCTTATTTCTTATGTGCGGGGAAATATTTTGCAGAGAAGTAGTAAATCATATCCTAGGGACTATGCACAAAACCACGAGCAAGAGAATTAAACCATATTTTAGCATCACCTTTAATGAGAAAGGAAACAATTTAAGGACATAATAATAGCGAATTTTTTCCTCATGAGTAAATAGGGTGGCTATATCATTCAATTTAGTAAGATGTGCCACAACAGTTTCAGATTCATAGCCATAAAAAGGATCAGATTTAACCAAAGTGATTAACTCTGGATCAACAGAGAATTCATAATCCATATCAGTAACACTGAAAGGTGAAGTGGCAAAAGCAGGGTCATATTTCATTCTAGCATTCAAAGAATTTTCTTTAAGCTTGGCTAACAGTTTCTTTAGATCATATCTATCATTGCAAAGCAAGAAAGTCTCTAGTAGTTTCTTCATCCATAACATAACCCTTAGGTACATCAGGCAATTCATATCTAAGGGGAGAATCTTCATCATCACTTACATCAATATTATCTATCGGCGAAACGAACACCTATGGGGTCACAAGGATCCCTTCTATGTTCGGCGGGGGATTAGCTGCACGAAGAGCAGGTCTAGCAGTAAGCACACATGGGTTTTACCCAGGTTCGGGCTGCAAAGATGCGTAATACCCTAGTCCTCCTTGTCTGGATATATGTGTTCTTGAGCTTTTGAACTAGTTTTGGTGCATGCACGGTCCAAAAGTCTGAATCCTCTCTCTGTACGCCTTGGGCCTCCTTTTGTACGTAAAGGGGTTGCCACAGTGGCACACAGGAGATGGCAAACTACAGTGTATGAGCTTATCGCTCGGCACCGTAGGACAAACGCATTTTTCGTTGCCTACGTGCCCTCTTACTTTATCGGGGACGGCAACAGAAGCCATCCCGTCCGTTGCCACTCTCCCTTGCTTCGACACTCGTCCAAGCTGATGAGGCATGCAACGCTACGCTGGCTAACTAGCTGCTGTGTTGGCACGATGGTAGAGCCTCCACGATGATCTGCATGCCGCCACCCAGGCGCCTGCTTAGTTGGCACACTAGTCATTGTATTGGATTGGTGGTGAGGTGGAACACCCTTGTCGGGCGCGGGCCTGGCGGCAACCCAGTGATCGTCCTCGGCAAGGCTTGCCGGGGGGCTTCATAGTTGTTCCTGGCAAGGGTCTTGCCGGGGGTCTTCATCTTTCGGTCCCACGTGTATCCGCAGGCTATATGTCTTCATGAAGATCTGCATGCTACCACACATGCATTCTCAGATCTTGGTCTTAACATTGTCGACGGTGTCAGAACTCTTAGCCTCAAGGGTGATGGGTTTGCTGGTGCTGCGTAAGTTGCCCTGGCAACGATGTTGCCGGGGGAGGTCCAGCTCGCCTTCTACCCCTTGTTCTTTGGATATCTGTCATGGTAGTCTTTGTGTTTCATCTTATGTTGCCCTGCTGGGCCTGCCGCAGGTGTGGCTGCGACTGCTTGTGCACAAGTAAGGGGTACAAAAGTACCCATACTTTTGCACACCGACAGGAGCCCCCCGGCCTTGGCCACACATAAGAGCAAAGCGTAGTTGGGCCAGGCCCAAAGCAGTGCGCGGGCGGGCATGGCAGAGATGGCAGTTGCCCTTCCCCATGACCCGCGTTGGGCGCGTGACATGCGGGTCGCGCGTGGGATGGGCGTGGCATGCATGCATCACCCTGCAGTAAATGGTAAAGAGGTGTTCTACGTCTTGAGCTTGTGTTGGTTTTCCTTGAAGAGGAAAGGGTGATGCAACAATAGTAGAGTAAGTATTTCCCTCATTTTTTGATATCTAAGGTATCAATCCAGTAGGAGGCTCGTCAAAAGTCCCACGCACCTACACAAACAAACAAAGAACTCGCAACCAACGCAATAAAGGTGTTGTCAATCCCTTCACGGCCACTTGCGAAAGTGAGATCTGATAGAGATAGTATGATAAGATAAATATATTTTTGGTATTTTATAATATAAATGCAAAAAGTAAAGAGGCAAATAAAAGTAGATTGAAAGCTTATATGATAAAAGATAGACCCGGGGGCTATATGTTTCACTAGAGGCTTCTCTCAAGATAGCATAAGTATTACGGTAGGTGAAAAAATTACTGTCGAGCAATTGATAGAAAAGCGAATAATTATGAGATTATCTAGGCATGATCATGTATATAGGCATCACGTTCGTGACAAATAGACCGACTCCTGCCTGCATTTACTACTACTACTCCACACATCGACCGATATCCAACATGCATCTAGAGTATTAAGTTCATAAAAACAGAGTAACACATTAAGAAAGATGACATGATGTAGAGGGATAAACTCAAGCAATCTAATATAAATCCCATCTTTTTATCCTCGATGGCAACAATACAATACATGCCTTGCAACCCTTTCTGTCACTTGGTAAGGACACCGCAAGATTGAACCCAAAGCTACGCACTTCCCCCATGGCAAGAAAGATCAATCTAGTAGGCCAAACCAAACTGATAATTCGAAGAGACTTGCAAAGATAACTCAATCATACATAAAAGAATTCAGAGAAAATTCAAATATTTCTCATATATAAACTTGATCATAAATCCACAATTCATCGGATCTCGACAAAACACAACGCAAAAAGAGTTTACATCAAATAGATCTCCACAAGAGAGGGGGGGAACATTGTATTGAGATCCAAAAAGAGAGAAGAATCCATCTAGCTAATAACTATGGACCCGAAGGTCTGTGGTAAACTACTCACAACTCATCGGAGGGGCTATGGTGTGGATGTAGAAGCCCTCCATGGTCGATTCCCCCTCCGGCAGAGCGCCGGCGAAGGCTCCAAGATGGGATCTCGCGGATACAGAAGGTTACGGTGGTGGAAATTGTTTTTAGTTGGATCCCTAGATATTTTCGGGGTACGTGGGTATATATAGGAGGAAGAAGTACGTCGGTGGCCGCTCGAGGGGCCCAGGAGACAGGGGGCGCGCCCAGGAGGGGTGGGCGCGCCCTCCTCTCTCCTGGCCTCCTCTATTGCTTCTTGACTTGCACCCCAAGTCCTCTGGATCACGTTCGTTCCAAAAATCATGCTCCCGAAGGTTTCATTCCGTTTGGACTCCGTTTGATATTCCTTTTCTTCAAAATACTGAAATAGGCAAAAAAACAGCAAGTCCCAAAAATCATTCTCCCGAAGGTTTCATTCCGTTTGGCCTCCGGTTAGTAGGTTAGTCCCAAAAATGATATAAATGTGTAAAATAAAGCCCATAAACATCCAAAAGGGGTAATATAATAGCATGGAACAATAAAAAATTATAGATACGTTGCAGACGTATCAAGCATCCCCAAGCTTAACTCATGCTCGTCCTCGAGTAGGTAAATGATAAAAACAGAATTTTTGATGTGGAATGCTACCTAGCATAATTCTCAATGTAATTTTCTTTATTGTGGCAAGAATGTTCAGATCCAAATGATTCAAAATAAAAGTTCATATTGACATAAGAAATAGTAATACTTCAAGCTTACTAATAAAAGAAATCATGTCTTCTCAAAATAACATGGCTAATAAAAGTTATCCGTACAAAATCATATAGTCTGGCTGTTGCTCTATCTTCATCACACAAAGTATTCAATCATGCACAACCCCGATGACAAGCCATGCAATTGTTTCATACTTTAGTAATCTCAAACTTTTCAACTTTCACGCAATACATGAGTATGAGCCATGGACATAGCACTATATGTGGAATAGAATGGTGGTTGTGGAGAAGACAAAAAGGATAAGATAGTCTCACATCAACTAGGCGTATCAACGGGCTATGGAGATGCCCATTAATAGATATCGATGTGAGTGAGTAGGGATTGCCATGCAACGGATGCACTAGAGCTATAAATGTATGAAAGCTCAACAAAAGAAACAAAGTGGGTGTGCATCCAACTCGCTTGCTCAGGAAGACCTAGAGCATTTTGAGGAAGCCCATCATTGGAATATACAAGCCAAGTTCTATAATGAAAAATTCCCACTAGTATATGAAAGTGACAATCATAGGAGACTCTCTAACATCAAGAACATGGTGCTATTTTGAAGCACAAGTGTGGTAAAAGGATAGTAGCATTGTCCCTTCTCTCTGTTTCTCTCATTTTTTTTCTTTTTTTTTCTTTTTTTCTTTTTCCTTTTTTTTTTCTTTTTCCTTTTTTTTCTTTTGGCCTTTCTCTCTATTTTTTCTTTTTTTATTTTTTTTAAAGTCCGAAGTCTTATCCCGACTTGTGGGGGAATCATAGTCTCCATCATCATTTCCTCACTGGGATAATGCTCTAATAATGAAGATCATCACACTTTTATTTACTTACAACTCAAGAATTACAACTCAAAACTAGAACAAGATATGACTCTATGAATGCCTCCAGCGGTGTACCGGGATATGCAATGAATCAACAGTGACATGTATAACAATTATGAAGGTGGCCTTGCCACAAATACGATGTCAACTACATGATCATGCAAAGAGCAATATGACAATGATGATGCGTGTCATATAAACGGAACGGTGGAAAGTTGCATGGCAATATATCTCGGAATGGCTATGGAAATGCCATAATAGGTAGGTATAGTGGCTGTTTTGAGGAAGGTATATGGTGGGTGTATGGTACCGGCGAAAGTTGCGCGGCACAAGAAAGGCTAGCAATGGTGGAAGGGTGAGAGTGCGTATAATCCATGGACTCAACATTAGTCAAAAGAACTCATATACTTATTGCAAAAATCTACAAGTCATCAAAAACAAAGTATTACGCACATGCTCCTAGGGGGATAGATGGGTAGGAAAAGACCATCGCTCGTCCCCGACCGCCACTCATAAGGAAGACAATCAATAAATAAAATTGTGCTCCAACTTCATCACAAAGCGGTTCACCGTACGTGCATGCTACGGGAATCACAAACTTCAACACAAGCATTCTTTAAATTCATAATAACCCAACTAGCATGACTTTTAATATCACTACCTCCATATCTCAAAACAATTATCAAGTATAAAATTGATCATAGCATCCAATTCACTTCCTATGTTAGTTTTATTATACCCAACTTGGATGCCTACCATTCTAGGACCAATTTTATAACCATAGCAAATACCATGCTGTTCTAAGAGACTCTCAAAATAATGTAAGTGAAGCATGAGAGACTAGTAATTTCTACAAAATTAAGCTACCGCCGTGCTCTAAAAGATATAAGTGAAGTACTAGAGCAAAAATTATCTAGCTCAAAAGATATAAGTGAAGCACATAGAGTATTCTTAATAAATTTCAATCAAGTGGGATTCTCCCAAAAGGTGTGTACAGCAAGGATGATTGTGGAAAATTAAAAAGCAAAGACTAATATCATACACGACACTCCAAGCAAAACACATATCATGTGGCGAATAAAAATATAGCACCAAGTAAAGTTACCAATGAACGAAGACGAAAGAGGGTTGCCTTCCCGGGGCATCCCCAAGCTTAGGCTTTTGGCTACTATTGAATATCTTGGGGCGCCATGGGCATCCCCAAGCTTAGGCTCTTGCCACTCCTTATTCCATAGTCCATCAAATCTTTACCCAAAACTTGAAAACTTCACAACACAAAACTCAACAGGAAATCTCATAAGCTCCGTTAGTGAAAGAAAACAAAACCACCACATAAGGTACTGTAATGAACTCATTCTTTATTTATATTGGTGTTCAACCTACTGTATTCCAAGTTCTCTATGGTTAGTAAACTATTTTACTAGCCATAGATGCATCAAAATAAGCAAACAACACACGAAAAACAGAATCTGTCAAAAACAGAACAGTCTGTAGCAATCTGTAACTAACGCAAACTTATGGAAGACTAAAAATCCTACCAAAATAGGAAGTCCTGGCAAATTTGTTTGTTGATCAGCCTCAAAACGAATCAACGCAAAAGCACGTTTCTGTGATTTAACAAAACTAATTTCGTGCATGCAATGTTTCTGTTTTTCAGCAGAATCAAATTAACTATCATCATAGGTTATCCTATAGGTTCTACTTGGCACAAACACTAACTAAAACATAAAAACACATCTAAACAGAAAGTATATGCAAAATTAATTACTAAACAGAAACAAGAACAAAAAACACAAGTAAAATTGGGTTGCCTCCCAACTAGCGCTATCGTTTAACGCCCCTAGCTAGGCATAAAAGCGAAGATAGATCTAAGTAGTGCCATCTTTGGCACTCAATTCATAAGTAGCCGGCATGATAGATTCATAAGGTAATTTGACTTTCTTTCTTGGAAAGTGCTCCATGCCTTTCCTTAAAGGAAATTGGAATCTAATATTCCTTTCCTTCATATCAATAATCGCGCCAATCATTCTAAGGAAAGGTCTACCAAGAATAATAGGGCAAGAAAGATTGCAATCTATATCAAGAACGATAAAATCTATGGGCACCAAATTTCTATTTGCAACAATGAGAACATCATTGATCCTTCCCGTTGTGTCGGTGTACTAAGGTAGGGGTACCTCAGTACCCCAACTTGTGCACGGGCTGTTGCAGCCTCCCCCGGCAAGGTTTTACCACGTGCTTGCCGGGGACCTTCCTACTCCATATCAAGCCATTCAAGAACAAAGTGTACAAGACAGAAGATCGAGACCCCGACAAGCGGAGCTTGCCGGGAAGGCCGTTCCAGGCTCAAGGTTACATCACTCACGCAAGGCCCCTGTGAGAGGAGCTCGCCGGGAAGACTAGAAGATTACATCATAGAAGATACGCCTCGGCGCCGCATGCGCCCCGGCGAGGGCCCGGGGAGCGACAAGTTGCAGAGCCCGGCAAGCTCCCGGGCCCGGCAAGGACAAGACCCCGGCAAGGTGCTTGCCGGAGAGCTGCGCCAGTGTGCTGCGCTCAGCTCATCAGCCCAGCGTCGCCTGGGGCCTTTCGAGCGCGTGGCGGATGGATGTGCAGCCTGGGGACACGGTGGCACTTCACGGTGGTGGATCCACCGCCGTGGCGACGGAGACGCAAGGCGGGAGCTTTTGGGTCGACAGCGACGGGCATTAAATGCCCTTGTCCCCACTGTCGAAGTAGGTAGCAACCATTTGTTCATGCCTTCGTAGCTTCTTGTTCCCGCACTGTTCCAACTACCACCTCTTTTACATTTTACCCCTTTCTCCTGCGTTGACACTGCCGGTGACCCTTGCACTATAAAAGGAGGCCCATGCACAACGTGGGGGTTCGGCTCATTCGATACACGACGCCACCATACGCTCGTACTCTCGAGCAAGCTCAATACAAACACAAAGCAGCAGTAGGAGTTTTATCTCTCCGGAGAGCTCCGAAGCGGGGTAAAATCCGCCTGCGTGCTCGCCTCGATCTGCTCTCTGTGCTCCCTCCGCCCTCGTACCGCACTCACAAAGGGGCCCCGGCCCCATAGGTGTCCGCGGCGGGCAGCATTTCCCCCCGACACCTCTGGCGCGCCAGGTAGGGGGCGTCGAGGTTGTGCGGACCTGATCCGGCGTTCGCGCGGGCGCGCTCTTCATCAACCTCTCCAATTTCATCAGCGACTTCATCAACAACTGCGCCATGGCCCCGAAGAAGAAGGCTTCGGGGGCTGCAGGCCCGTCTGCATCTCTTCCGCCGCCACCGGAGCCAACGGTGGGTGGAGGAGACGCCGACGGAAGGGTGGTCGCCGGCGAGGACACTCGCGGCGCCACCAGATCCAAGGACAAGATGGATGACCACGCCTCGGTCTCCGTGGACATTCCGCGTCCATCTCAGCGCACGACCGCCCAGCAGCGCCGTACCACGGGAGGTGGTACCCGCCCGCTGGGGCGAGGATAGCTCTGGTGCTCACTCCGGCGACCGCACCTCCCCGGAGCGCTGCGTTGCCGTCGAGGGCGCGCCATCGAGCTCCACGCCAAGTCCGGCAAGGACAGCTCTGGTGCTCGCTCCGGCAAGCGCACCTCCCCGGAGCGCTGCGTTGCCGTCGAGGACGCACCATCGAACTCCGCCGGCAAGTGCGAGGAGACAAAGGCAGATCTGCCAAAGACTAAGCCCGGCAAGAACAGCTCTGGTGCCTACTCCGGCAAGCGCACCTCCCCGGAGTGCTGCGTCGCCGTCGAGGACGTGCCATCGAGCTCCACCAGCAAGTAAAGCAAAGAAAACAATCGGTTTCAAACTTTTGAACCGTGCCCCTTGAAAGTCCGTATCTTGTACGGAAAACCTGTGCGCAAGGGGGACGAATCGTGGCTAAGTTGCGCCCCTAATCCGTTTCGAGTCCGCTCAATGATGAAGGCGCGCTGCAACTAGCCCGACAAGTCCTTCCTGCCGGAGGCAACACCGCCAGCGGGCTGCTGATGTTCCGCACTCAGCAAGTGTGTTTGCGCCGGCAGGTTCCCTGGAAGCGTGAGGGGGAAAACGTACAAGGGAGGAAATCAAGGGAGAAGTGCGGCCTTGCCGAATCGCAGAAGAATGGAAAAGCTAAGTCGTCCGAGCTTTTGTGCAAAGCACTCCTTAGTTCCATGCTTTTTTATGTTATGTTCCTCGTGCTTTAGTTCTTTGTACGCGATGCCTGTGCGCGGAGGAACCTACCCGCGGGTAGCCGCACCCTTATCTTGCTTCCGAGCACACTCAACGATTTAAGTGAGCTGCGCTAAGTGTCGCGCCCTTGTTTAGCTTTCGAGTCCGCTCAGCAAGCTAAGTCGTCGCGACTAGTCAGCAACAAGGTTGCTTGCCGGAAGGACCTTGGCCAGCGAGCTGCTTCGAGTTCAGCATCTCAGCGCTCGCGACAAGGGCCCTTTTGCCGGCAAGTTTCCCTAGAAGCGTAGGGAAAGAGCGCACAAAGGGTGTAGAGTAGAGGGCGTAACGCAGCAAGCCTTGCCATGGGACGTCCTTTGTATGGGAAACTTGCGCGCGGAGGAGCCGAGTCATGGTTAAGTTGCACCCTTGCTTTGTTTGAGTCCGCTCAACAATACAAGTCTTGCTGCAGAATCGCCCGACAAGGTTTCTTGCGGGAACAACACCGCCAGCCGGTTCTTGATGTTCCGCACTCAGCAAGTGTGCTTACGCGGCAAGTTCCCTAAAAGCGTGAAGTATGAACATACAAGGGATGAAACATGGCATTGCATTGCCAAAGACGGAGTTCGTTACCAAAAAGTAACTTATTACTCGCTGTCTAAGTTGTTCTCATGACTGAAATAACAGCGGCAGGGAAAGAGCAAAGGAGCGCACCGGCACCTGGGCCCCGACAAGCCAGAGTTGCCGGGGGCTGTGGGTACCAAGATCCCTTCGCGGCAAGCCAGTGTTGCTGGGGGCTGCGAGCGACGAGATTCGTCCCCGACAAGCCAAAGTCGCCGGGGGCTGTGATATCAGATAAGCTTTTTCATCCCTCATCATGCATCCTCTTATGGACTAGGGAATGCAAAACCGTGTCTCTTCCCAGGAACTGTTGTGCCTTGTATGAATGACCCATGCGTGGAAGGAACGGCGTCGTGGCTAAGTTGCGCCCTTGATTCGTTTCGAGTCCGCTCACGATACAAGTCTTGCTGCAACTAGCCCCGCAAGGTTCTTGCTTAGGGAGCAGCACCGCCAGCCGGCTGCTGATGTTCCAAGACTCAGCAAGTGTGCTTCCTCCGACAAGGTTCCTCGAAGCGTAGGGGGAAATCATACAAGGGATACAACAGAGCAAAGGATATGACCCGGCAAGCATTCCTTTCTTTTCATTAAAAACATCCTAATTTAGTACAAGTCCATAGAGGATGAAAAACATGATAGAGAGGATTACAAGTTTTAAATGCAACTAAGGCCCGAGGGCTTACAAATTGAAAGATAAGATGCCCGTGATCCCTCTCCTGTTTCTCTGTTCAGGAGTTCAGGAGGTAGGTTAAGGAGTCCCGGCAAGAGAAGCTTGCCGAAGGGCAAAAGGCGCCTAGGAGAGCTACGGCGCGAGAAGACCTCAAGAGAACTTCCGGGGCCGCCAGAGCTTGGCGCAGACGGCGTCGGAGGCGAGCTTGAAGGCGGGGTGGTGGAGCGTCGGCCACGCTATCGAGGCTCCTCGCCCTCGTACTCGATTTGACGGCCTTGCCGCCACCCTCTTCCTCTTCCACGGCCTCCCACGGCCGCCCAAGAAGACGGCCCGGGGAGTTCGAAGGCGGCGACCGGAAGATGGGGTCGCCGGTGGCGGCGAGGCAGATCCGGCGCCTAGTCGGACCCGCCATCCCCTCGTCGCCGCTGCCGCTCCCCTCCTCGTCACTCTCGCTCGAGGAGGACCTTCGCTATCGGAGGAGCTGTCCACACAACATCTCGCCCGGTCCCGAATCCCGAAGACCTTGGCGGCGAGAAGGTCGTCCTCCATTAACTTGAAATGGAGGGTAAACCCCGCCGTCAAGCTGTGGATCCGGCGAACGTCTTCCACCCTCGGTCGAAGTACATCACGCCGGGGCTGGGGACACGACACTCACTCGAGTGCCGCTGATCCCGCAGCCCCTCATGCGCAACTCCATCACCTCGGGCGGATCCGGTTCCATCGCGCTCGATGAGCAGGGGCCGGCAGCCGGAGGCGGCGTCGGCGCTGGCGCAGCTTGATGAAGAACTCCTGAGGATCGTCTCCGATGTGGACCGCCTCGAGGGCAGGAGCGGCGGAGGGGCGGGAGGCACATCGCGCGACCGCCCCCCCGTCCGCCTCGACCACGCCCTCGGCCTCGTCCATGGCCCGCCCTCTCCCTCTCCCCTCGTGGCGGCTCCGCCACGGGTGCGGATAGGGAGAAGTCTCTGCTACTGGAGGCGACCCTCGCTGCCACCGCTGAAGAGCCGGGATTTCCTCCTTCCATGGCGTAAAGAAGAACGAAGTGAAGGCGAAGGAGAAGATGAAGTGTGAGACCATTGTGCTCCCCTTCCGCCCTTTTTAAAGGGCGAGGTGAAACTCAACCGCCTGCCCGCCAATCGGGAGACGAGGCGGGCAGAGGAGCGGGTCGACTCACCATCTCCGCCCGTGGACGGCTCGGTCTCCCACCTTCGCCGCCCGACCCCGTGCATGAGGGCAGCGGGCGGCGCGGAGCCGAGCGGCGGGTGAAGTGACCTCGCCGCACCACGATCACGGGCGTGGATGCCTTAAAGACCGCATCGCCGCCCACTTCTCCCACGACGCCGCAATCGGCGCGTGCCGTTCTGAGGGATGCGGCGGATCTGAAGTGGATTCGACGCGCCGTGGGCGCGTGCGCCGCAGCCTTGTTTTGGGCCTGGCCCAACAGCGCTCGGCACCGTGTGTGGCCCAGGCCCGGGGGCTCCTGTCGGTGTACTAAGGTAGGGGTACCTCAGTACCCCAACTTGTGCACGGGCTGTTGCAGCCTCCCCCAGCAAGGTTTTACCACGTGCTTGCCGGGGACCTTCCTACTCCATATCAAGCCATTCAAGAACAAAGTGTACAAGACAGAAGATCGAGACCCCGACAAGCGGAGCTTGCCGGGAAGGCCGTTCCAGGCTCAAGGTTACATCACTCACGCAAGGCCCCTGTGAGAGGAGCTCGCCGGGAAGACTAGAAGATTACATCATAGAAGATACGCCTCGGCGCCGCATGCGCCCCGGCGAGGGCCCGGGGAGCGACAAGTTGCAGAGCCCGGCAAGCTCCCGGGCCCGGCAAGGACAAGACCCCGGCAAGGTGCTTGCCGGGAGAGCTGCGCTGTGTGCCTGCGCTCCAGCTCATCAGCCCACGACGCCTCAGGGCCTTCGAGGGGCGTGGTGGATGGTCTGTGCAGCACTGGGGACACGGTGGCACTTCACGGTGGTGGATCCACCGCCGTGGCGACGGAGACGCAAGGGCGGGAGCTTTTGGGGTCGACGGCGACGGGCGTTAAATGCCCTTGTCCCCCATGTCGAAGTAGGTAGCAACCATCGTTCATGCAATCGTAGCTTCACCGTTCCCTTGACTGCTCCAACTACCACCTCTTTTACATTTTTACCCCTTTCTCCTGCGTTGACACCTGTCGGTGACCCCTTGCACTATAAAAGGAGGCCCATGCACAACGTAGAGGGGGTTCGGCTCATTCGATACACGCATCGCCACCATACGCTCGTACTCTCGAGCAAGCTCAATACAAACACAAAGCAGCAGTAGGAGTTTTATCTCTCCGGAGAGCTCCGAAGCTGGGTAAAATCCGCTCGCGTGCTCGCCTCGATCTGCTCTCTGTGCTCCCTCCGCCCTCGTACCGCACTCACAAAGGGGCCCCGGCCCCATAGGTGTCCGCGGCGGGCAGCATTTCCCCCCGACATGTTGGCTTTTTCATGGTGGAATCCGCAAGGTGCAAATTTAAAGAGCAATCATCAAGATCATGGAAACCTAGAATATCACATAAAGTTTTCAGAATCGTGGAAACACTAGCACCCAAATCACACAAAGCAAAACACTCATGATCTTTAATTTTAATCTTTATAGTAGGTCCCACACATCATTAAGTTTTCTAGGTATAGAAACTTCCAAATTAAGTTTTCATCATAAGATTGCATCAAGGCATCAACGATATGTTTGGTAAAAGCTTTATTTTGACTATAAGCATGAGGATAATTAACAACGGATTGCAACAAGGAAATACAACCTTCTACAGAACAATTATCATAATCAAATTCCTTGAAATCTGAGATAGTGGTTCAATGCTATTTAAAGTCATGACCTCTCGACTCCCACTTTTACCAAATTTAGCATCAAGATCTAAAAACTCCGAATTATCAGGACTCCTTCTAACTAAAGTTGACTCATCTCCAGTCCCATTATTATAAAGATTCATATTGCAAAACAAAGATCTAATAGGAGACACATCAATAACTTTAAGAGCTCATCATTATTTTCATGGAAACTAGAAGAACACGCCTTTACAAAGCAATCTTTTTTAGCACGCAATCTAGCGGTTCTTTCCTTGCACTCATCAATGGAAATTCTCATGGCTTTGAGAGACTCATTGATATCATGCTTAGGAGGAGTAGATCTAAGTTTAAGAGAATCAACATCAAGCGAAAGTCTATCAACGTTCCTAGCCAAATCATCAACTTTGAGCAATTTTTCTTCAAGCAAAGCATTAAAATTCTTTTGAGAAATCATAAATTATTTCACACTATTCTCAAAATCAGAGGGCATCTTATTAAAATTACCATAATAATTATTGTAGGAATTTCCATAATTATTAGAGGAATTACTAGGGAACGGTCTAGAATTAAAGTTTCCTCTGTAAGCATTGTTTCCAAAACTATTCCTACCAACAAAATTCACATCCATATATTCGTTATTATTCTCAATAAAAGTAGACAAAGGCATATCATTGGGATCAAGAGAAGCACTCTTAGTAGCAAATAATTTCATAAGTTCATCCATCTTTCCACTCAAAACATTGATTTCTTCTATAGCAAGCACTTTTTTACAAGAAGATCTTTCGGTGTGCCATTGAGAATAATTAGCCATAATATTATCAAGAAGTTTTGTAGCATCTCCTAATGTGATTTCCATAAATGTGCCGGCCTAATCTAAAAGATTCCTAGAAGCAAAGTTCAAACCGGCATAAAATTTTTGTATGATCATCCATAAATTCAAACCATGAGTAGGGCAATTGCGAATCATCAAATTCATTCTTTCCCAAGATTGGGCAACATGCTCATGATCGAGTTGTTTAAAATTCATAATATCGTTGCTAAGAGTGATAATCTAAGCGGGAGGAAAATACTTGTTCCAAGAATCAATACTACTTTTAGGCAAAGACGGAAACCAAACTTTAGCACGATCTGTAAGTGAAAACGGAAATAACTTCAATTTAACAATATCGTTATCCATATCTTTCTTCTTTTGCATATCACACAAATCTACAAAGTTGTTTAGATGAGTAGCGGCATCTTCCCTAGGAAGGACGGCAAATTGATCTTTCATAACAAGATTCAGTAAAGCAGTATTGATTTCACAAGACTCAACATCATTAAGAGGAGCAATCGTAGTACTAAGGAAATCATTATTATTGGTATTGGAGAAATCACAAAATTTGGTATTATCTTGCGCCATGTCAACAAGTAATCCAACACACAAGCAAACAGAAAAAGGCAAGCGAAAGAAAGAGGAGGAGATTGGGAAAGAGAGGGCAAATAAAATGGCAAGGGTGAAGTGGGGGAGAGGAAAACGAGAGGCAAATGGAAAATAATGTAAATGCGAGGGAGATGAGTTTGTGATGGGTACTTGGTATGTCTTGACTTGAGCGAAGACCTCCCCGGCAACGGCGCCATAAATCCTTCTTGCTACGTCTTGAGTTTGCATTGGTTTTCCTTGAAGAGGAAAGGGTGATGAAGCAATAGTAGCATAAGTATTTCCCTCAGTTTTTGAGAACCAAGGTATCAATCCAGTAGGAGGCTCCTCAAAAGTCCAACGCACCTACACAAACAAACAAAGAACTCGCAACCAACGCAATAAAGGGGTTGTCAATCCCTTCACGGCCACTTGCGAAAGTGAGATCTGGTAGAGATAGTATGTTAAGATAAATATATTTTTGGTATTTATATGCAAAAAGAAAAGATGCAAATAAAAGTAGATTGAAAGCTTATAGGATAAAAGATAGACACGGGGGCCATAGGTTTCACTAGAGGCTTCTCTCAAGATAGCATAAGTATTACGGTGGGTGAACAAATTACTGTCGAGCAATTGATAGAGAAGCAAATAAATATGAGATTATCTAGGCATGATCATGTACATAGGCATCACGTCCGTGACAAGTAGACCGACTCCTGCCTGCATCTACTACTATTAATCCACACATCGACCGCTATCCAACATGCATCTAGAGTATTAAGTTCATAAGAACAAAGTAACGCATTAAGAAAGATCACATGATGTAGAGGGATAAACTCAAGCAATATGATATAAACCCCATCTTTTTATCCTCGATGGAAACAATACAATACGTGCCTTGCAACCCTTTCTGTCACTGGGTAAGGACACCGCAAGATTGAACCCAAAGCTAAACACTTCTCACATGGCAAGAAAGATCAATCTAGTAGGCCAAACCAAATTGATAATTCGAAGAGACTTGAAATGATAACTCAATCATACATAAAAGAATTAAGAGAAGATCCAAATATTTCTCATAGATAAACTTGATCATAAACCCACAATTCATCGGATCTCGACAAACACACTGCAAAAAGAGTTTACATTGAATAGATCTCCACAAGAGAGGGGGAGAACATTGTATTGAGATCCAAAAAGAGAAAAGAAGCCATCTAGCTAATAACTATGGACCCGAAGGTCTGTGGTAAACTACTCACAACTCATCATAGGGGCTATGGTGTTGATGTAGAAGCCCTCCCTGGTCGATTCCCCCTCCGGTGGAGTGCCGGCGAAGGCTCCAAGATGGGATCTCGTGGATACAGAAGGTTACAGCGGTGGATTTTTTTTCGTTGGCTCCCTGGATGGTTTTGGGGTACGTGGGTATATAGAGGAGGAAGAAGTACGTCAGTGGCCGCTCGAGGGGCCCAGGAGATAGGGGCACACCTAGGAGGGGTGGGCGCACCCTCCTATCTCCTGGCCACCTTGATTGCTTCTTGACTTCCACCGAAAGTCCTCTGGTTCACGTTCGTTCCAAAAATCATGCTCCCGAAGGTTTCATTCCATTTGGACTCCGTTTGATATTCCTTTTCTTCGAAATAGTGAAATAGGCAAAAACACAACAATACGGGCTGGGCCTCCGGTTAGTAGGTTAGTCCCAAAAATGATATAAATGTGTAAAATAAAGCCCATAAACATCCAAAAGGGGTAATATAATAGCATGGAACAATAAGAAATTTTAGATACGTTGGAGATGTATCAAGGTGGCCTGCGCCTTCCCCTAAAAAAGAGAAATCCGCAGGGGCACTACTCATTTACCCTCTCTGCTTCTCCCAATCTTGGAACCGCCGTACCCCCCTTCTTCCCCAAATCCAAACCAGAGCTCTTACCCTCGCTCGCCGCTGCCGTGCTTCCATTGCTTCTGACCCCCTGCTTCTTCTCAACCGCCATGGCGCCCAAAGCGAGCATGGCCAAGGGAGTGGCCAAGGCCGCCGCGGGGAAGGAGGTGTCGGAGAACGAGTTTGTGAAGTTGCGGAAGAAGCACACCCTCTTTGTCTCATTGATAGACGTGCTCACCCTCAGGGACCAGTTCCGGTGCCTATGGGGGAGGGAGACAACGGGGCATCCCACCATGGTGGTCATCCCCGCCCCTTTTGCCAAGCTTGGTCCGAAAACTTATCCCTTCTTTGTTGACTATTTTTCCAGCGGCTTCTGCCCCCTTTCTTCGACTTCTTCAACGACATCATGCACACATTTGGCTTCCACCTTCTGGATTTCACACCAAATGTTGTGGCGCGCATGGCCTTCTTCCCCCATATTCGCGATGGTTTTGACGGTGTTCATCCCAACAGGGCACTTTTTCGCCATTACTTCACCCCCCATATCCAGCCAGGGGATGCCGTTTCTGGCTGCGTTACTTGGATCCCCAGGGCTTCAAGCAAAGGTGTGTACCCAGAGGGAGGCCAGAAGGAGCGGGGATGAATGGCGGGGCCGGTGGTGCTAGATTATGGAGGAGGACCTGTGACTGTTTTGCGAGGTTTGTCAGAGTCCGCCGGTTCGCGGCAACGATTGGAGCGATCTCGACACCAACGACAAGAAGCTCACGGTCGCACCACCAGAATTCAACGCCTCGTCTCCGCCGGCCTCACACTGGAGATGATTGGGGTAGACTTCATCCGCCGCTGTATCGCCCCTTTGCACCATAAGGGGAGGCCGGCCTGGGATTTCAAGAATGCAGCAGATATCATGAGACTCCGCCCTGGCCTGAAGCATAACTTCACGGTGTTGCAGCATGTGTCCGTCTGCTAGAGGCTCTTTCAGCTCAAAGTTGATAAGGATGGCAGCACTGAGAGGACCGGCAAGGCTGCAAAGACCGGCAAGACCGGCCACCCATTCAGGTTGCCGGTAGGGGTGCACCCATTGAGCAACAACTCTCGCCTGACCGATATCATTGCTTTGATGCCAGTCTTCAACGCCCATGGCCTGGACCCAACATGGGTCGAGCCAGAGGTGGAGTTGTGATATGTCTCCAACATATCTATTGTTCCATGTTGTTATATTATCTATTTTGGATGTTTAATGAGTTTTAATATGCTCTTTTATATTATTTTTGGGACTAACCTATTAACCGGAGGCCCGGTGCCAGTTTCTATTTTTTTGCCTATTTTAGTATTTTACAGAAAAGGAATATCAAACGGAGTCCAAACGGAATGAAACCTTCGCGAGGATCTTTCTTGGACCAAAAGCAATCCAGAAGACTTGGAGTTGAAGTCTGGGAGGAAACACGTGTCGGCTCACCGTTTGGACAGATGTCATCCATTCATTGGACCGAAGGCACCTATGATACGTCAACACGTGGCACGGCCCAATAGAGGCCCATTCCTGTGAAAAGGCCGGCCCATTTGACTTGGTCAAAAGGTGGCGGGCCGGCCCACGGAAAGCCTATTAATGGCTTGTTCGCATACAACCCATTTACAACCCGCTAACCCAGGGCCCGTTACGACGCACCCGAATTTGGCCCAGTAGCATGGGCTGTCCAATAGGATTCCAGCACGTTTTAACTTCCGGCCCATGTATGGCCCATGACATCCTTTTGCCCATTGAGGCCCTTTGTAAATCTTGGCCCATTAATGACCCGTGGTGAAATTGGCCCGTAATGAATAGTGTATCACTTTATACCCATTAACGGCCTGTTATTCCATTGGGCCATTTCCAGCCCATGTTATCTTTCGACCTTCTCAGAGCCCATTTATTCTTGGGCTCATTTCCATCATTCGGTTACATACGGCCTGCTACTGTCATTTTCTACTTGTGGGCCAAATTTAGCCCGTTGTTACAGTCCGCCCGTTTGTGGCCTGTCAATAGTTGTGCCATTTTCATACCATCCTCAAATACGGCCTATTAACGACGACCCTTTATGGTAGGCCCATGAACAGACGATTCCAACTCTAGACCATTTACGACCATAATGCGGTCTGTTATTGGCCCATGTTTGGCCAATCGATCATATGGCCCATATAAGGCCCATTGATGATACGACCCGTAGAAGGCCCATTTTTTCTACGGCCCGTAGAAGGCACATTGTTTCTACGACCCGTGGAAGGCCCATTGTTTCTACGGCCCGTAGGAGGCCCAGTGTCACTACTGTAAATATGTAGCCCATGGTTATTGTGGCCTAGATTTAAAAAATAGTTT
Source organism: Aegilops speltoides (assembly GCA_021437245.1). NCBI lineage: Eukaryota > Viridiplantae > Streptophyta > Magnoliopsida > Poales > Poaceae > Aegilops > Aegilops speltoides. The sequence goes on from CM038142.1 coordinate 229,462,073, forward strand.
ATTGCGGCCACTAGCAAACCGCGGAAAAAGAACTACACTGACTACAAGCAAACAAATAAACAAGACAACAAGGAAATAAATAAGCAAGCAACTTACGCTAGGCTATCACGGCTATTACACATATTACATCCACTGGGCATCAAAGTTCGCCACCAATGCAAATATAGGGAACAAAGCAGCATATAAACGCCGCAGCAAACCAAGTTCAGAACTGAAACCACTTCAGAAGAGCTCAAGAAACAATATCTTGGGTACCCATAATGCTGGCAAGATGCTTAGCAAGCTTATTAGCTTTCTCTTGTTTGGCTCTTAAATCCTCCAGCACTTGTTATTGCACAAGAAAGTATGCATCTGAATTCTGTAGGGACTTCCTTAGTCCTTCAGCTTCTTGCCGCAGCACAGCTGACTGATGCCTTTCAGCTTGTAGCTGAGACTGAAGAAGTCGAAGTGATTCAGGTAGCAAGTTCGAAGAGCTTGTGCCAGCGGTACTGGCAGTAACTCGAACACTACATCAACGCAGGACTGTGGGGTTTTCTCACTGTCTATAAGATCGTTTTTATCACCTTTCTTGGAGACCAACAGGGTTGTCTCACTATCTTGAACCTTATTTGCATTACTTTCTCCACCATTGCATAGTGGGGTGTTGTTCTCCCATATTTTGTTTGCGTACTACAAGAGAAACAAACAGACACATCACAGGTTTAGCAAGTAGTATACAAAACTCATTTTGGTAAACCGGTTCAGCAGTAAGGTGGACAGGATAACAACATGAAACAAACATATATCTATGTACTCTGGTCACTATATTGTCCATATCATTCTAGTTTATGTTGCATAATCAAGATAGAGACACAATTCAACTCATATATTTTTAAGACATAGCAGCATAGACAGAATATAAGTGTGAGAACTACCCAGCATTGGCAACACTTGTAATGTGCATCACATGAGAACATAACTATTTATACAATTGAAACTGAAATCAACATAGAGCAAGAAGTTAGAACAACAATCCAGTTAAAGAAATATGTTTAAAACATACCTGTTGCACCATTGGAGTTTCAATTGGATCCTTCAAATTCGAAAGTAGTTGGTATGAGTAAATACAGTGATGCAACAACAAAGGAGTATGGACCATAGCTACGGAATCTCACCTGAGAACAATTGCTCTTCTGCTTTAAACATAGAGTTTGGGTTAGCTGTGGTGGTCTTTGTGCTTTGGGTACTATAGTTTCTTTACAAACTGCTCGTGTGGGGGTACTCTATGGTGGACATGGTGCTTTGTCAACTAGAAGTGGGTTACTATACGCTAGGGTTGCAGTTAGATGGGCTGTAGCTAGTTCTCCTGCCCAACGATGTAAGTGTGCAATCTGGTAGAGTCTCGATTATGTGTGCTGGGGCTAGTTTGTGGGCCAGTACAACCATGGTTCTATCTACATCGATGGGTAGCACTGACTTTTGTGAAGAATGGGTTTTTGCTCCCTTAGTTACTGCCATCACCCCTGCCAATTCAAATGGCTGATAAACAAGAAAAGAAATTGATCGTACATACATTGTATGATAGACATATGTGGTAATTCACATATATGTTGTCTAACCAAACAGGACAACATGATACAATTTCACATATATGATGCCTAACTAAACATGATAGCATGACACAATTTCAGATATATGATGGATAACTTAACATGATATAATGGCATATTTCAACATATGATGAGTATCTAAACAGGATGACATGACAAAACTATATGATGTCTTTCTAAAATAGGTTGGGATGAAATAATTCACATACATGTTGTCTAAGTATATAGGATGGCATGATATAATTGGCATAATTGATTCATATGCTAAGCAGCTGGCACTCGCATGTATGATCCCTAAACTAAGCAGATGGAATTCAATATTATGCATATGATGTCTAAACTAAGCAATGTAAGACACCATATGCATGATATGAGAAATATAAACATTGCAACTTAGATCATACACCTCAGGTGGGATATAGGACTGGTCATCTGTCTCTGAATCCTCATCTAAGGAGCTCCCTGTAACCATCGAGATATATGTTTCAACAGGTACCATTGCCTGCTCTGAAGACCTTATTTTCGCTCCAGATTTTTCCATAACCAGCTCAAATGGCTGATACACATGAAGAGTAGTTCAATATACACAAATTGTCGACAAATGTAATACGCAATGAAAAAAAAGATGGCATGAGATAATTCACATATATGATGCCTGGCTACATGGTGGTGCATATTTCACATATATGATAAATGGCTGAAAAACATGGCATTGCATAATTCACATATCTGATATAGAAAGCAAACCGGAGGCATTCACACAAAGCTTGTCTAATCTAAGCAGATGGCATGGCAATGCAAGACACCATATACATGATATGAGTAATATAACCCTGCCAAGTTAGAGCATGCACCTCGGGGTGGATACGACTGGTCATTTGTCTCTGAATCCTCCTCTGAGGAGGTATCTGTAAACAGCAAGAAATCTGCATCGACAGGTAGCACTAACTGCTCAGAAGACCTTGTTTTCACTCCAGATTTTCCCACGCCCGACTCAAATGGCTGATTCACAGGAAGAGTAGATGAATGTATAAACATTGTTGACATATGGAATACATTATGAAAAAAATATGGCACGATACAATTCACATATACGATGACTAGCTAAACAGGATGGCATTGCATGATTCACGCATATGATGCATGGCTAAAGAAGATGGCATTGCATAATTCCCATATACTTCTTTGTTCCTAAATATTTATCTTTTTAGAGATTTCAAATGGACTGTCACATACGGATGTATATAGACATATTTTAGAGTGTCGATTCACTCATTTTGCTCCGTATGTAGTCACTTGTTGAAATCTCTAAAAAGATAAATATTTAGGAACGGTGGGAGTATGATATAGAAAGCAAACAGGTGGCATTCACACAAAGCAAATCTAAACTAAGCTGATGACATATAAGATGTATAATGTAAGCAATGCGAGGCACCATATGCATGATATGACCAACATCAGCATGCCAGGTTAGAGAAAACACATCAGGTGGTAAACAGGAGTGGTCGGCTCCATTTGAATCCCCATCTAAACAGTTATCTTCCTCTGGAATACAATCTGAATGGCAGGAGGGGGCGGCCCACTTCGCCCACCATGGAGCAGCGTCTACTTGACATTATACTCCCACGCAATGGTCTTCTCTTTATCTCTACATGTTCAGTGCGATTGTGTACAATATCTGTCAAAACACCGACTCAATGCCACATCGATCTAGCATGTAACACCTCATATCACTTTGGGGCCTCACGCACGGTATTCCCACGGGTGTCGCCTTACCTTTGCCCGGGACCGTTTGCGCCTTTTGGCACACGTATATGATAGTGTCACTAGCAGCCATATGATGAGGAGCCCGGGCTGACATGGCTAGTCATAAACCCAAAGTGGCACAGACTTACAGGGACAGCATCCATGACCCGAAGATCGAGCGTGTCGGTCATCGTGAGTGAATCTGGCTGTAGCACTGGCTAGCAGGACTCCGTAAACCGGCAGTGGCGGGCTAACAGGACTCCGATATTCATCGCGTGACATTTCCCCGAAGGGACAGACACAGGAAGGAAGAAGGACACATGCCGGCCAGCCTAAGTGTTCCGGAGCAGTAGCAAGCTACCATGTCTCAGTGGAAGCACTAGGAGACATTTACCGGTAAGAGAGGCTACTAAGGATAAACAACTAGATAGTCAGATCCCACACATACCAACCATTTCACTCATACACACAATATGCTCGATATGTGCAAATACAACAAGGCATCACAACATGACTCTACAACACAAGTACTTTATTTAAAGGCTTAGAGAGCCATACATAGCATACACACAAGTACGGGTCACACGACCCACATTCAAGTCATACAAGCATACAAGCCAACAACGGAAGTAATTTGTCTGAGTACAGACAACTAGTAAAATAAAAGAGGCTTGGGTAAGCCTAGCTATACTACATGGTCCTTCACAAGCTCAGGATCACCACCTGGGCCTCAGTTTACTCATCGATGTCAACGTCTACGGAGAACCCGTCAGAAGGGGTTGTAGCATCTTCTGTGAAATGTAAATTAAAGCAACATGAGTACAAAGGTACTCAGCAAGACTTACATCAGATCCTACATACATGCACATTATCAAGAAGGGTTGGTGGGGTTATTGCAGCAAGCCAGCTTTGACTCTTGGCTACGCTATCCTACGAGGCTCCAACTTGAAATGGTTTTGCGCACTCGAGTCCACTACTCATCACCTCAATACACTACCGAGGATCCACCTCCATCTTCCTACGGAAGAGCCATCCTCGGCACTCACGCTTATCTTGAGGCTTTTAGTAGTTTCCATTTACTTGTCTATGAACTGTATAGGCAACCAAGTAGACCTTTACCGCGGACGCGGCTATTCGAATAAATGATGTTAATCCTGCAGGGGTGTACTTCTTCATACATGTTTCCACCACTTAGCGTCTGCACACGACATTTGCTCGGCAGACTTCAAGTGACCTACCTAAACACCTAAGTCTCTAGTCCAGGTTTATCGCCTATCCAGGTTCCATCCGCAGGGAGTCCGGCCGAGGTTTCCACATATGGCCCCGAACGATGTGAATAGGGTTCCCGAGATACCTAACGGGCATCCGGTACACCATGCCACGTACCTACCGCATCACAGCCCACCCCACGGTCAGCGCTGATATAAATATTTTATAAATTTTAAACGTCCAAATTCAAATACTTACGATTTAATTCAAAGACCTTAGGATGACCTAGAAAATTGTGCACCACTTTTGGCAGAGGTTCTGAACCAAGACAAAAATGATGGACATTTTAGAAGGGCATTTCAGGTTCATTGAAAATATTTTTAGTAAATCCTAGTTGGATTCAGAGGGGGCTGGGGGTTCTGTCATCCCCATTTCAAGTTTCTATTGAATGGAATAGACATGATGCAACACTCCAATGCATGAACTAGCTAGGGTGTGACAACTCACCCCCACTCAACAGAATCTCGTCCCGAGATTTAGGATCCTCCAGGAAGAAGGCGGAATACTCGAGTCGAAGACGATCCTCCCTTTCCCAAGTTGCTTCTTTCTCAGAATGGTGCGAGCATTGAACCTTGAGAAACTTGATATTATGTCGTCGAGTGGTACGCTCGGCTTGATCGAGGATATGAACGGGGTACTCTCGATACGTGAGATTATCTTGAAGATCAAGCGTTTCATGGTCCACTCCACGGATAGGATCCGAGAAGCAACGCCTGTGTTGAGAGACGTGGAAGACATCGTGGACTCTGGAGAGATGCGGAGGTAGTTCCAATTGGTAGGCAACTTCTCCTCGTTTGGCAAGAATGCGGAAAGGTCCAATGTAGCGAGGAGCCAATTTGCCTTTGATACCGAAATGATGGGTTCCCTTCAGAGGAGTAACCCGAAGGTAAGCCTTCTCGTCAACCTCAAAAGTCATAGCTTTATGTTTTCGGTCATATTGACTCCTTTTACGAGATTGGGCTGTTTTCAACTTTTCACGAACGATGCGAACTTGCTCTTCTGCTTCCTAGATCATATCCGGGCCAAAGAATTGTCTTTCCCCGATTTCTGACCAGTTAAGAGGTGTTCGACACCTTCGTACATAGAGAACTTCAAAAGGGGCTTTACCCAAGCTAGATTGATAGCTGTTGTTATAAGCAAATTCGGCAAATGGAAGGCATTTCTCCCAATCCATTTCGAATGAGATAATAGAAGCTCGAAGCATGTCTTCTAGAATCTGGTTGACGCGCCCTACTTGACCACTTGATTGAGGGTGAAAGGCAGTGCTAAAGGAAAGGTGGGTTCCCATAGCATTTTGGAAACTTTCCCAAAATTGAGAGGTGAAGAGACTTCCTCGATCCGAGTTATATTCCAGTGGAACACCATGGAGGGACACTATCCGGGAGATGTACAAGTCTACTAACTGACTAGCGGTTATACTCTCGCAAATAGGCAAGAAATGGGCCACTTTAGAAAGACGATCGATGAACAGGAAATGGTTCCATCCGCATGGTTCCATCCGCATGGTTCCATCCGCAGGTTTCCACATACGACCCCGAACGATGTGAACAGGGTTCCCGAGATACCTAATGGGCATCCGGTACACCGTGCCACGTACCTACTGCATCACAACCCACCCCACGGTCAGCGCTGTCCACGGCCTCCAGTAAACTACAAACACCAGAAACTACTTGCAACTCCTAGACAGAGGACTAGGGTGGATAAGAAGTCGAGCGGGGTCATATTTCAGGGCCCAATGTATGGTAGTAGCTGAATCTTAAATCACACATACAGATCTCAATGCTTAAGGACGGCTTCAATGAAACAACCCACCATGTACTCCTGCATGGCCTCTCATCGATACCTTTACCAAATCGTGTTCAACACATCACTCTCATACTGACATGATCATTTCACTCTAGCCTATCACCCAGATGAACCAGACCTGACTCGACTCTAAGCATAGTAGGCATAGCAAGGTAGGAACAACACAAACACATGGCTCAATCAACTCCTACACATGCTAGTGGGTTTCATCTAGTTACTGTGGCAATGACAGGTCATGCAGAGGAAATGGGTTCAACTACTGCAGCACACAGCAATTTGAATCGCGTTGTCTTAATGCAGTAAAAGAGAGCAGGAGCGAGAACATGGGATTGTATCTATATGATCAAATGGTTGGTTGCTTGCCTGATGGGTCGGTTGTTCTTCATTGGGGTAATCATGGTACTCCTCAGGGGCAGGACCTGCCGCAGAGAGCACCGATACACAATCATCACCAAACAATATGCAACAATATGATGCATGCATGAGATATGGCAAAATGATTGTATTGGGCTAATGCAACTAAGACCAGATGGGTTTGAACTATTTTGAACCAAAGGTTCAAGTTTCAAACTCATAAGTGGCCCTTTTAAGTGCTTAAACTTGTTCTGTATTAAACAGTAGGTTATCTTGATTAAACTTGCATGAAACCAGTACAGATGGATAGATTAGATTTTTTTGATCATTTTTCATATATAACACTTTCCATTTGGAGCTACAAATTAATTTCTATGATTTTTTGAAGTTTGTGGTATTTTCTGGAATTTCTTGCGTAGAAATACTTCCAAGAATAACTTCATCGCGTCGACAATACGTCGAGATGATGTTAGTGGTCAATGAGCTGTCGAGTCAAACCGACCAGGTGGTCCCGCGTGTCGATGAGTTATTTAAACTAACTAAATTTAGTTAGTGCCAATCTTAGTTAATTAGCAGAACGGGCCCCACTTGTCATAGTCTCAGGGGGAGTCAACCTGGGCCCACCCAGTCAAAGTCAACGGGGTCAAACCCGCCGACGTTTAACCGCCTGTGAGGCTAGATGCGGCGGTAGAAGTGCATTAATGCGTTCCAGCGACCAAATGAGCGGCGGAGGGCATCTACGTGTAGCTGGGAGCAAGCCGAATCGCTTGGTGGTGGTGGTTGAGCTCGGGGTGGCCGGAAACGTAACCGGCGACGACCTTGGCGGTCGCCGGAGTTCGGGTGAGGTCGAACCCGAAGCTACGGGGCACAGCGAGGCGTGTGGAGTGGCGTGTTGGGCACCTGCGAGTGCGGTGAGTGTGTTGGACACGGTGGTGTGGCGGGTGGTTGGCCGGAGACACGTCGGCGACGAGCTCGGCGGTGGCGCGTGCGGTGAAGCTTCATGCAGTCGATGCAGGGCTTGAGAGCGAGAATGAGAAGGGGGGGGAGGTAGCTAGGCTCATGGCAGTCTCGAGGGAGCAGATGGCACGGTCAGGGATGAGCTGGTGCGGCGGCGACGGCGAAAGGGATCTTTGGCGGTGACAGAGTCGGGCGAGGTCGGTGTAGTGGCTTCGGGGCAAGCGAGCGCTCGGGGCTCGGCTAGCTCGAAGGAGAGGAGGGCGGCGGAGCTCCTGGACACGGTGACGCGGCGCAGGGACGACGGAGAGTGCGCCTACGGCGATGGTGCGGTTGCGGTGGCGTCGGCCATGGTGCGGGAGAGCAAGGGACAGGAGCTGGGGTGGAAGGGGCGTGTCTGTGAGCTCGGGGGAGGAGTGGGTGACCGACCCAGGACGGCAAAACGACGAGGGGAGGAAGCAGGGCGGCTGGCAGCTGCGTGGCACGCTCTGGTGCCGACGTCGAGCACCTGGCTGCCTGCCTGGCCAAGCCAAGCAGCTCGCTGGAGCGGTGGCTGGGCTGGGCCGGCAGGTGGGCTTGCCAGGTGGGCGCCAGGTAAGCCTCTGCTTTTCTTTGATTTTCCTTTTCTATTTTTTTGTAAGTTTGTGGACTTTCTAAAAATACCTAAGAAATTCCAAAAATCCCCAAACTGCTCATGCCCACTGTTTAGAATATAAACAACATGGAACATTTTAGGTTAGGATTATTTGGACATTTAAAATATTTTATAAATTTTAAACGTCCAAATTCAAATACTTACGATTTAATTCAAAGACCTTAGGATGACCTAGATAATTGTGCACCACTTTTGGCAGAGGTTCTGAACCAAGACAAAAATTATGGACATTTTAGAAGGGCATTTCAAATTCATTGAAAATATTTTTAGTAAACCCTAGTTGGATTCAGAGGGGGCTGGGGGTTCTGTCATCCCCATTTCAAGTTTCTGTTGAATGGAATAGACATGATGCAACATTCTAATGCATGAACTAGCTAGGGTGTGACAATATCTAACATGCATAATTAAAAAATAGTTAGATTTTGTAAAGCCTAAGGGTGCATGCAAAAATCAAGACTGATGGTAGCAAACGAGTGGATGGATCCAAAACTAATGATAGCAGGTAGATTATAGCTTTAGTTTAAAAAGATAGACAATGGATCATCTATTGTTTGTTGCCCACCCAACATGAACCACATAGAAGACCCAAGATGAACTAGATAGTAGACAGATACTATTCGTTGCTACCTCGATATGAGACCAACGGGTATTTTAAAACTCAAGTTTGAACGATAAAGTAGCAGGTAATAATAACCGATGTATAACGTAAGCAAATACGAAAGACTGTGACCTCTCTTCCGGAACTGTGTAGTCCTCAGGTTCATCTGCTCAGTCGATGATGGTAATGCAGTTGGCGTGGCTGCCGGCAACAGGGAAGATGATCTGAGGCGGCAAAAGACAGTCTGCAGTGGGGATATCTGCTGCAGTGAACGCTTCTGTCGATGGTGCACCTCAGGTGGGGTGGATGACGGCATTGTAGGAGCAGGACATAACACACAGAGTTTTCTTTAACGCCTATCTAAAAATGAAGTAAATCTGTAAGGGCTCCTTAGAATTGGAGGATTCTATAAATGCAAGGATAGGAAAAACACGGGAATAGGATAGGAACGCACGTGCAAAACAGAGCATTTGGAAACATAGGAATTCAGTCAACCTTGGTGTTTGGTTCACATGAATTGGAAAAACACAGGAATGGAGAAACATGGTCAAATTAAAGTCAAACCACGTGAAAATGAAAAAAATAAAAATCTTATTATGCCAGTAATGCAATTAGTTCTGTTCTTCATGCATATTAATTTGAAAAGGACGTCCAAGTGAATATTAAAATTCCTACATTTTTTCTTTGAAAGAGACACCAAAGGAAAAATATCCTCCAGTTTTGCTTTGCTTCACTCCTTCAAACCAAATGTATGAATAGTAGTACCATAGTAGTTCCATAGCAAAGGATCCCTGAGGGATCGACATGAATGTAGAGTACAAAAGCGATGCGACGAGTTTACAACCTCTTTGGCATAGCCTTGTGGACCTCAACATCATTGGGTTGGACGTGGAGGATGGTGGTGCTGGTGTGACTGTCGGAGGCGGGGAAGAAGATCTAAGGCCTCTGGAAACGGCGCCGAGGGTACTGCTCCGTTGTGATGGACGGTTCCATCGTTGGAGCAGCTCCGGTGAGGTGTACGACGGCAAGGCTGAAGTAGGACAAGGCAGACAGCGTTAATTTGAAGTGGGACTCTAATATAATCTACGATAGATGATGTAAAATACATCACCAAAAAGTCCTAGATGTAAAATGCATCAGCCACGCCACGGCCACTCTGACAGATGCTGTAAGTACTGTTCACTCTCAAGTTAAATGCAGAAACTGAACTTTACAGTCGAAACTGAATTTTACTATCAAAACTAATTGAACTAGTAGCAGAGCATTGCAATAGATGTTTAGGGCGTTCGAGCACTTGGAGCAGAGAAGCAGTGATCTAAATCAGCAGACGCTCGACCAGGGTACTGATGTCTACTACGCAACCTTCTTCTTGTAGACGTTGTTGGGCCTCCGAGTGCAGAGGTTTGTAGAACAGTAGCAAATTTCTCTCAAGTGGATGACCTAAGGTTTATCAATCCGTGGGAGGCGTGGTATGAAGATGGTCTCTCTCAAACAACCCTGCAACCAAATAACAAAGAGTCTCTTGTGTCCCCAACACACCCAATACAATGGTAAATTGTATAGGTGCACTAGTTCGGCCAAGCGATGGTGATACAAGTGCAATATGGATGATAGATATAGGTTTTTGTAATCTGAAAATATATAAACATCAAGGTAACAAGTGGTAAAAGTGAGCGTAAACGGTATTGCAATGCTAGGAAACAAGGCCTAAGGTTCATACTTTCACTAGTGCAAATTCTCTCAACAATAATAACATAACTGAATCATATAACTATCCCTCAACATGCAACAAATAGTCACTCCAAAGTCACTAATAGCAGAGAAAAAACAAAGAGATTACTGTAGGGTATGAAACCACCTCAAAGTTATCCTTTCTGATGGATCTATTCAAGAGTCCGTAGTAAAATAACACGAAGCTATTTTATCCGTTCGATCAATCATAGAGTTCGTACTAGAATAACACCTTAAGACACAAATCAACCAAAAACCTAATGTCACCTACATACTCCAATTTCACCTCAAGTATCCTTGGGCATGATTATACGATATGCATCCCACCATCTCAAATTCATCTATTCAACCAACACAAAGTACTTCAAAGAGTGCCCCAAAGTTTCTACCGAAGAGTCAAGACGAAAACGTGTGCCAACCCCTATGCATAAGTTCACAAGGTAACTGAACCCGCAAGTTGATCACTAAAACGTACATCAAGTAGATCACATGAATATCCCATTGTCACCACATATTAGCACATGCAAGACATACATCAAGTGTTCTCAAATCCTTAAGGACTCAATCCGATAAGACATCTTCAAAGGGAAAACTCAATCCATTACAAGAGAGTAAAGGGGGAGAAACATCATAAGATCCAACTATAATAGCAAAGCTCGAGATACATCAAGATCGTGCAATATCAAGAACACGAGAGAGAGGGAGATCAAACACATAGCTAATGGTACGTACCCTCTGTCCCAAGGGTGAACTACTCCCTCCTCATCATGGAGAGCGCCAGGATGATGAAGATGGCCACCAGTGAGGGATCCCCCCTCCGGCAGGGTGCCGGAATAGGGTCCCGATTGGTTTTTGGTGGCTACAGAGGCTTGCGGCGGCCGAACTCCCAATCTAGGGTATGTTCTAGGGTTTCTGTACATATAAGAGGTTTTGGCATCGTGGACAAGTCAGGGGGGTGTCTTAGGCGGCCACGAGGTAGGGGGCGTGCCCAGAGGGGCAGGGCATGCCCCCACCCTCGTGGGTGCCTCAGGACTCTTCTGGGCCATCTCCGATGCTCCGTGGGCTTCTTATGGTCCAAAAATAATCTCCGTCAATGTTCAGGTCAATTGGACTCCGTTTGGTTTTCCTTTTCTGCGATATTCAAAAACAAGGAAAAAATAGAAACTGGCACTAGGCTCTAGGTTAATAGGTTAGTCCCAAAAATCATATAAAATATCATATAAATGCATATAAAACATCCTAGATGGATAGTATAATAGCATGGAACAATAAAAAATTATAGATACGTTGGAGACGTATCAAGCATCCCCTAGCTTAATTCCTGCTCGTCCTCGAGTAGGTAAATGATAAAAACATAATTTTTGATGTGGAATGCTACCTGACATATTTATGAATGTAATTCTCTATATTGTGGCATGAATGTTCAGATCCAAAAGATTCAAGATAAAATTTTAATATTGACATGAAAATAGTAATACTTCAAGCATGCTAACCAAGCAGTTTATGTCTTATCAAAATAACCTAGCCAAAGAAAGCTTATCCCTACAAAATGCTCCCATCATGCACAACCCCGGTTTTAGCCAAGCAATTGGTTCATACTTTTTAACGCGCTTCAGCCCTTTCAACCCTCACGCAATACATGAGCGTAAGCCATGGACATAGCACTAAGGGTGGAGTAGAGTATGATGATAGGGATTATCTGAGAAAACAAAAAAGGAGAAAGTCTCACATTGACGGGGCTAATCAATGGGCTATGGAGATTCCCATCAATTGATGTCAATACGAGGAGTAGGGATTGCCATGCAACAGATGCACTAGAGCTATAAATGTATGAAAGCTCATCAAAAAGAAACTAAGTGGGTGTGCATCCAACTTGCCTGCTCACAAGACCTAGGGCATTTTGAGGAAGCCCATCATTGGAATATACAAGCCAAGTTCTATAATGAAAAATTCCCACTAGTATATGAAAGTGACAAAATAGGAAACTCTCTATCATGAAGATCATGGTGCTATTTTGAAGCACAAGTGTGGAAAAAGGGTAGTAACATTGTACCTTCTCTCTTTTTCTCTCATTTTTTTATTTGGGCTCCTTTGGCCTCTTTTTTTTGGGCTTCTTTGGCCTCTCTTTTTTTCTCTTTTTTTTATTTCATCTGGAGTCTCATCCCGACTTATGGGGGAATCATAGTCTCCATCATCCTTTCCTCACATGGTACAATGCTCTAACAATGGAAATCATCACACTTCTATTTATTTACAACTCAAGAATTACAACTCAATACTTAGGACAAAATATGACTCTATGTGAATACCTCCGGCAGTGTACCGGGATATGCAATGAATCGAGAGTGACATGTATGAAAGAATTATGAAAGGTGGCTTTGCTACAAATACGATGTCAACTACATGATCATGCAAAGCAATATGACAATGATGGAGCGTGTCATAATAAACGAAACGGTGGAAAGTTGCATGGCAATATATCTCGGAATGGCTATGGAAATGCCATAATAGGTAGGTATGGTTGAAGGATATATGCGCTAGAGGCAATAATAAAGTTATTATTTATTTCCTTATATCATGATAAATGTTTATTATTCATGCTAGAATTGTATTAATCGGAAACATAATACATGTGTGAATACATAGACAAACATATTGTCACTAGTATGCCTCTACTTGACTAGCTTGTTGATCAAAGATGGTTATGTTTCCTAACCATAGACATGTGTTGTCATTTGATTAATGGCATCACATCATTAGGAGAATGATGGGATTGACATGACCCATTCCGTTAGCCTAGCACTTGATCGTTTAGTATGTTGCTATTGCTTTCTTCATGACTTATACATGTTCCTGTAACTATGAGATTATGCAACTCCCATTTATCGGAGGAACACTTTGGGTGCTACCAAACGTCACAACGTAACTGGGTGATTATAATGGAGTACTACAGGTGTCTCCAAAGGTACATGTTGGGTTGGCGTATTTCGAGATTAGGTTTTGTCACTCCGATTGTCGGAGAGGTATCTCTGGGCCCTCTCGGTAATGCACATCACTATAAGCCTTGCAAGCAATGTGACTAAAGAGTTAGTTGCGGGATGATGCATTACATAACGAGTAAAGAGACTTGCCGGTAACGAGATTGAACTAGGTATTGGATACCGACGATCGAATCTCGGGCAAGTAACATACCGATGACAAAGGGAACAACGTATGTTGTTATGCGGTTTGACCGATAAAGATCTTCGTAGAATATGTAGGAGCCAATATGGGCATCCAGGTCCCGCTATTGATTATTGACCGAGAATAGTTCTAGGTCTTGTCTACATAGTTCTCGAACCCGTAGGGTCCGCACGCTTAAGGTTTCGATGACAATTATATTATGAGTTTATGAGTTTTGATGTACCGAAGGAGTTCGGAGTCCCGGATGAGATCGGGGACATGACGAGGAGTCTCGAAATGGTCGAGACGTAAAGATCGATATATTGGACGACTATATTCAGAGTTCGGAAAGGTTTCGAGTGATTCGGGTATTTTCGGGGGTACCGGGGAGCTACGGGAATACGAGGAAGAAGCAATGGGCCTCATGGGCCAAGTGGTGGAAGAGAGGAGGCAGGGCACACGACCCCCCTAGCCCAAACCGAATTGGACTAGGGGACCGGCCCCCTTTCCTACTCTTCCTCCCTCTCCTTCCTTCTCCTTCTCCTTCCCTTCCTTCCCCTCTCCTAGTTGGACTAGGAAAGGAGGGAGTCCTACTCCCGGTGGGAGTAGGACTCCTCCCTGGCGCGCCCTCCCTTGGCCGGCCGGCCCCTCCCGCTTGCTCCTTTATATACGGGGGCAAGGAGGCACCCCGTGACACACAAGTTGATCTTCGTGATCGTTCCTTAGCCGTGTGCGGTGCCCCCCTCCACCATATTACACCTCGGTCATATCGTTGCGGTGCTTAGGCGAAGCCCTGCGTCGGTAGAACATCATCATCGTCACCACGCCGTCGTGCTGATGGAACTCATCCCCGATACCCTGCTGGATCGGAGTCCGGGGATCATCATCGAGATGAACGTGTGCTGAACTCGGAGGTGCCGTACGTTCGGTGCTTGGATCGGTCGGATCGTGAAGACGTGCGACTACATCAACCGCGTTGTCATAACGCTTCCGCTTACGGTCTACGAGGGTACGTGGACAATACTCTCCCCTCTCGTTGCTATGTCATCACCATGATCTTGCGTGTGCGTAAGAATTTTTTTGAAATTACTGCGTTACCCAACAGTGGCATCCGAGCCTAGGTTTTATGCGTTGATGTTATATGCACGAGTAGAACACAAGTGAGTTGTGGGCGATACAAGTCATACTGCTTAACAGGATGTCATACTTTGGTTCGGCGGTATTGTTGGATGAAGCGGCCCGGACCGACATTACGCGTACGCTTACACGAGACTGGTTTTACCGCCGTGCTTTGCACACAGGTGACTAGCGGTGTCGGTTTCTCAACTTTAGTTGAACCGAGTGTATACGCCCGTCCTTGCGAAGGTTAAAACAGCACCAACTTGACGAACTATCATTGTGGTTTTGATGCGTAGGTAAGAACGGTTCTTGCTCAGCCCATAGCAGCCACGTAAAACATGCAACAACAAAGTAGAGGACGTCTAACTTGTGTTTGCAGGGCATGTTGTGATGTGATATGGTCAAGACGTGATGAGATATAAGTTGTTGTATGAGATGATCATGTTTTGTTGAAGTTATCGGCAACTGGCAGAAGCTCTATGGTTGTCTCTTTGTTGCATAAGATGCAAGTGCCAAATAATTGCTTTCCTTTATCACTATGCGATAGCAATAATTGCAAGAGCAATAGTTGGCAAGACGACCATGTGACGACACATTGATATAGATCAAGATGATGAAGATCATGGTGTTGTAGAGATCATGACAGTACTTTGGAGATGGAGATCAAAGGCGCAAGATGATCATGGCCATATCATGTCACATATTTTGATTGCATATGATGTTTATCTGTTATACATCTTATTCTGTTTTGTTTGACGGTAACATTTTAAGATGATCTCTCACTAATTATCAAGAAGTGTTCTCCCTGAGTATGCACCATTGCGAAAGTTCTTCGTGCTGAGACACCACGTGATGATCGGGTGTGATAGGCTCTACGTTCAAATACAACGGGTGCAAAACAGTTGCACACGCGGCATACTTAGGTTAAACTTGACGAGCCTAGCATATACAGATATGGCCTCGGAACACAGAGACCGAAAGGTCGAACGTGAATCATATAGTAGATATGATCAACATAGTGATGTTCACCATTGAAACTACTCCATCTCACGTGATGATCGGACATGGTTTAGTTGATTTGGATCACGTGATCACTTAGATGACTAGAGAGATGTCTGTCTAAGTGGGAGTTCTTAAGTAATATGATTAAATGAACTTAAATTTATCATGAACTTAGTCCTAGTAGTATTTTGCAAATTATGTTGTAGATCAATAGCTCGCGTTATTGCTTTCATATGTTTATTTTGATATGTTCCTAGAGAAAATTGTGTTGAAAGATGTTGGTAGCAATGATGCGGATTGGATCCGTGATCGAGGTTTATCCTCATTGCTGCCTGAGGAATTATGTCCTTAATGCACCGCTAGGTGATGACCTATTGCGAGAGCAGATCACGACGTTATGAATGTTTGGCTAGATCAATATGATGACTACTTGATAGTTTAGTGCACCATGCTTAACGGCTTAGAATCGGGACTTCAAGGACGTTTTGAACATCATGGACCATATGAGATGTTCCAGAGAGTTGAAGTTAATATTTCCAGCAAATACCCGAGTTGAGAGATATGAAGTCTCCAACAAATTCTATAGCTAAAAGATGGAGGAGAATCGCTCAACTAGTGAGCATGTGCTTAGATTGTCTGGGTACTTCAATCGCCTGAATCAAGTGGGAGTTAATCTTCCAGATAAGATAGCGATTGACAGAATTCTCTAGTCACCATCACTAAGTTGCTAGAACTTCGTGATGAACTATAGTATGCAAAGGATGACGAAAACGATTCCCGAGCTCTTCGTGATGTTAAAATCGACGAAGGTAGAAATCAAGAAAGAGAATCAAGTGTTGATAATTGACAAGACCACTAGTTTCAAGAGAAGGGCAAAGGGAAAGAAAGGGAACTTCAAGTAGAAAGACAAGCAAGTTGTCACTCCTGCAAAGAAGCCCAAAGCTGGACCATAGCCTGAAAGTGAGTGCTTACACTTCAAAGGAAATGGTCACTGGAAGCATAAATGTCCTGAATATTTGGTGGATAAGAAGGATGGCAAAGTGAACAAGGGTATATTTGATATACAGGTTATTGATGTGTGCCTTACTAGTGTTTATAGTAGCCCCTGAGTATTTAATACTTGTTCGGTTGCTAAGATTAGTAACTCGAAACAGGAGTTACAGAATAAACCTGGACTAGTCAAAGGGGAAGTGACGATGAGTGTTGGAAGTAGTTCCAAGATTGATATGATCATCATCGCACACTCCCTATACTTTTGGGATTAGTGTTAAACCTAAATAAATGTTATTTGGCGTTTGCGTTGAGCATGAATATGATTTGATCATGTATATTGCGATACGTTTATTCATTTGAAGTTAAAGAATAATTGTTATTCTGTTTACATGAATAAAACCTTCAATGGTCATACACCCAATGAAAATAGTTTGTTGCATCTCGATCATAGTGATACACATATTCATAAAATTGATGCCAAAAGATGCAAAGTTAATAATGATAGTGTAACTTATTTGTGACACTGCCGTTTGGGTCATATCGGTGTAAACCGCATGAAGAAACTCCATAAAGATGGATTTTCGGAATCACTTGGTTATGAATCATTTGATGCTTGCGAACCATGCCTTTTGGGCAAGATGACTAAAACTCCGTTCTCCAGAACAATGGAACAAGCTACTGACTTATTGGAAATAATACATACCGACGTATGCGATCCAATGAGTGTTGATGCTCGTGGCAAGTATCGTTATTTTCTGACCTTCACAAGATGATTTGAGCAGATATGGGTATATCTACTTGATGAAACATAAGTCTGAAATAGTTGAAAGGTTCAAAGAATTTCAGAGTGAAGTGGAGAATCATCGTAACAAGAAAATAAAGTTTCTGTGATTTCATCGAGGAGACGAATATTTGAGTTACGAGTTTGGTTTTCAATTAAAACAATGTGGAATAGTTTCACAGCTCACGCCACCTGGAACACCACAACGTTATGGTGTGTCCGAACGTCGTAACCGCACTTTATTGGATATGGTGCGATCTATGATGTATCCTACCGTTTTACCACTATCGGTTTGGGGTTATGCATTAGAGATAGCTGCATTCACGTTAAAAGGGCACCATCTAAATCCATTGAGACGACAACATATGAACTGTGGTTTAGCAAGAAACCCAAGTTGTCGTTTCTTAAAGTTTGGGGTTGCGATGCTTGTGTGAAAAAGTTTCAACCTGATAAGCTCGAGCCCAAATCGGAGAAGTTCGTCTTCATGGAATACCCAAAGGAAATTGTTGGGTACACCTTCTATCACAGATCCGAAGGCAAGATATTCGTTGCTCAAAATGGATCCTTTCTAGAGAAGGAGTTTCTCTCGAAAGAAGTGAGTGGGAGGAAAGTAGAACTTGATAAGGTAATCAGATTTTCTCCCAAATTGGAAAATAGTTCATCACCAAATCAGTTCCATGATTCCTACACCAATTAGTGAGGAAGCTAGTGATGATGATCATGAAACTTGAGATCAAGTTACTACAGAACCTCGTGGGTCTTCCAGTGTACGGTCCGCACTGAGTGGTATGGTAATCCTGTTCGAAAGTCATGTTACTAGACCATGATAAACCTACGAACTATGAGGAAGCGACGATGAGCCCAGATTCCTCGAAATGGCTGGAGGCCATGAAATCTGAGATAGGATCCATGTATGAGAACATAGTGTGGACTTTGGTGGACTTGCCCAATGATCGGCAAGCCATAGAAAATAAATGGTTCTTCAAGAAGAAGACAGACGTTGATAGTAGTGTTACTATCTACATAGCTCGACTTGTCGCGAAAAGGTTTTTTGACAATTTCAAGGTATTGACTACAATGAGATTTTCTCAACTGTAGCGATGCTTAAGTCTGTCCGAATCATGTTAGCAATTGCCACATTTTATGAAATCTGGCAAATGGATGTCAAAACTACATTCCTTAATGGTTTTCTTAAAGAAGAGTTGTATATGATGCAACCAGAAGGTTTTGTCAATCCTAAAGGTGCTAACAAAATGTGCAAGCTCCAATGATCCATCTATGGACTGGTGCAAGCATCTCGAGTTGGAATATAAGCTTTGATAAGTTGATCAAAGCATATAGTTTATCTGACTTACGGTGAAGCTCAGTATTTACAAGAAAGTGAGTGGGAGCACTACAACATTTCGATAAGTATATGTGAATGACATATGGTTGATCGGAAATAATGTAGAATTATTCGCAAAGCATAAAGGAGTGTTTGAAAGAAGTTCTTTAAAAGAAAGACTTGATAAAGCTACTTACATATTGAGCATCAAGATCTATTGAGATAGATCAAGGCGCTTGTAAGGTTTTCAATAAGTACATACCTTGTCAAGATTTTGAAATAGTTCAAAATGGAACAATCAAAGAAAGAGTTCTTGCCTGTGTTGCAAAGGTGTGAAATTGAGTAAGACTCAAATCCCGACCAAGGCAGAAAATAGAAAAGAGAATGAAAGTCATTCCCTATGCCTCAGTCATAGGTTCTATAAAGTATGCTATGCTATGTACCAGACCTATTGTATACCTTGATCTTTATTTAGCAAGGGAGTACAGTAGTGATCTAGGAGTAGATCACTGGACATTGGTCAAGAATATCCTTAGTGAGGACTAAGGAAATATTTCTCGATTATGGAGGTGATAAAAGAGCCCATCGTAAAGAGTTACATCGGTGCAAGCTTTTACACCAATCCAGATGACTCTAAGTCTCAATCTGGATACATATTGAAAGTGGGAGCAATTAGCTAGAGTAGCTCCGTGCAGAGCATTGTGGACATAGAATATTTGCAAAATGCATACGGCTCTGAATATGACAGACCCATTGACTAAACTTCTCTCACAAGAAAAACATGATCATACCTTAGTACTCTTTGGGTGTTAATCACATAGCAATGTGAACTAGATTATTGACTCTAGTAAACCCTTTGGGTGTTGATCACATGATGATGTGAACTATGGGTATTAATCACATACAGATGTGAATATTGGTGTTAAATCACATGGCGATGTGAACTAGATTATTGACTCTAGTGCAAGTGGGAGACTGAAGGAAATATTCCCTAGAGGCAATAATGAAGTTATTATTTATTTCCTTATATCATGATAAATGTTTATTATTCATGCTAGAATTGTATTAACTGGAAACATAATACATGTGTGAATACATAGACAAACATAGTGTCACTAGTATACCTCTACTTGACTAGCTTGTTGATCAAAGATGGTTATGTTTCCTAACCATAGACATGTGTTGTCATTTGATTAATGGGATCACATCATTAGGAGAATGATGTGATTGACATGACCCATTCCGTTAGCCTAGCACTTGATCGTTTAATATGTTGCTATTGCTTTCTTCATGACTTATACATGTTCCTGTAACTATGAGATTATGCAACTCCCGTTTATCGGAGGAACACTTTGGGTGCTACCAAACGTGACAATGTAACTGGGTGATTATAAAGGAGTACTACAGGTGTCTCCAAAGGTACATGTTGGGTTGGCGTATTTCGAGATTAGGTTTTGTCACTCCGATTGTCGGAGAGGTATCTCTGGGCCCTCTCAGTAATGCACATCACTATAAGCCTTGCAAGCAATGTGAATAAAGAGTTAGTTGCGGGATGATGCATTACATAACGAGTAAAGAGACTTGCCGGTAACGAGATTGAACTAGGTATTGGATACCGATGATCGAATCTCGGGCAAGTAACATACCAATGACAAAGGGAACAACGTATGTTGTTATGCGGTTTGACCGATAAAGATCTTACGTAGAATATGTAGGAGCCAATATGGGCATCCGGTCCGCTATTGGTTATTGACCGAGACTAGTTCTAGGTCATGTCTACATAGTTCTCGAACCCGTAGGGTCCGCACGCTTAAGGTTTCGATGATGGTTATATTATGAGTGTATGAGTTTTGATGTACCAAGGAGTTCGAGTCCGGATGAGATCGGGGACATTACGAGGAGTCTCGAAATGGTCAAGATGTAAAGATTGATATATTGGACGACTATATTCGGAGTTCGGAAAGGTTCTGAGTGATTCGGGTATTTTCGAGGTACTGGAGTTACGGGAATACGAGGAAGAAGCAATGGGCCTCATGGGCCAAGTGGTGGAAGAGAGGAGGCAGAGGCGCCCCCTAGCCCAAACCGAATTGGACTAGGGGGCCGGCCCCCCTTTCCTACTCTTCCTCCCTCTCCTTCCTTCTCCTTCTCCTTCCCTTCCTTCCCCTCTCCTAGTTGGACCAGGAAAGGCGGGAGTCCTACTCCCGGTGGGAGTAGGACTCCTCACTGGCACGCCCTCCCTTGGCCGGCCGGCCCCTCCCCCTTGCTCCTTTATATACGGGGGCAGGGAGGCACCCCATGACACACAAGTTGATCTTCGTGATCGTTCCTTAGCCGTGTGCGGTGCCCCCCTCCACCATATTCCACCTCGGTCATATCACTGTGGTACTTAGGCGAAGCCCTGCGTCGGTAGAACATCATCATCGTCTCCACGCCGTCGTGCTGACGGAACTCATCCCCGACACCCTGCTGGATTGGAGTCCGGGGATCGTCATCGAGCTGAACGTGTGCTCAACTCGGAGGTGCCGTACGTTCGGTGCTTGGATCGGTAAGATCGTGAAGACGTACGACTACATCAACCGCGTTGTCATAATGCTTCCGCTTACGGTCTACGAGGGTACGTGGACAATACTCTCCCCTCTCGTTGCTATATCATCACCATGATCTTGCGTGTGCGTAGGTATTTTTTTGAAATTACTACGTTACACAACAATGGTGGCTTTTTTGAAGAAGATATAAGGAGGTTTATGTGTGATAGAGCGTATCTTATCACGGGGTTTGGAGGCACCGGCGAAGTTTGCACCAACTCTCAAGGTGAGAAAGGGCAATGCACGGTACCGTAGAGGCTAGCAAATTGCGGAAGGGTAAGAGTGCGTATAATCCATGGACTCACATTAGTAATAAAGAACTCATATACTTATTGCAAAAGTTTATTAGCCCTCGAAGCAAAGTACTACTACGCATGCTCCTAGGGGAAGGGTTGGTAGGAGTTAACCATCGCGCGATCGCGACCTCCACTCATAAGGAAGACAATGTTCACCATACATGCATGCTACGGTACTTGCCAACTTTAACACAAGTATTTCTCAATTTCATAATTACCCAACTAGCATGACTCTAACATTACCACCTTTATATCTCAAAACAATTATCAAGTATCAAATTTATCATAGTGTTTAATGCATTCCATATGAAAGTTTTTATTTTAGCCAACTTGGATGCCTATCATATTAGGACTAATTTTATAACCAAAGCAAATTACCATGATGTTCTAAATACTCTCAAAATAGTATAAGTGAAGCATGAGAGATCAATAATTTCTACAAAAAAAACCACCACAGTGCTCTAAAAATATATAAGTGAAGCACTAGAGCAAACGACAAACTACTCTGAAAGATATAAGTGAAGATCAATGAGTAGTTGAATAATTATGTAACTATGTGAGGACTCTCTAACATTTAAGAATTTCAGATCTTGGTATTTTATTCAAACAGCAAGCAAAACAAAAGAAAATAAAACGACGCTCCAAGCAAAACACATATCATGTGCTGAATAAAAATATAGCTCCAGGTAAAGTTACCGATGAACGAGGACGAAAGAGGGGATGCCATCATGGGCATCCACAAGATTAGGCTCTTGGTTGTCCTTGAATATTAACTTGGGGTGCCTTGGGCATCCCCAATCTTAGGCTCTTGCCACTCCTTATTCCATAGTCCATTGAATCTTTACCCCAAACTTGAAAACTTCACAACACAAAACTCAACAGAAAACTCATAAGCTCCGTTAGTATAAGAAAATAAATCACCACTTAGGTACTATTGTGAACTCATTCTAAATTCATATTGGTGTAATATCTACTGTATTCCAACTTCTCTATGGTTCATACCCTTCGATACTACTCACAGATTCATCAAAATAAGCAAACAACACATAGGAAACAGAATTTGTCAAAAACAGAATAGTCTGTAGTAATCTGTATCAAACATATACTTCTGGAACTCCAAAAATTCTGAAATAAATTTTTATACCTGAGGAATTTGTCTATTAATCATATGCAAAAATAATAAACCCAAAATCGCTCTCCTGTAAAAAATGGGAGCTAATCTCGTGAGCGCAAAAGTTTCTGTTTTTTACAGCAAGATTGCATAGACTTCACCCAAGTCTTCCCAAAGGTTCTACTTGGCACAAACACTAATTAAAACATAAAACCACATCTAAACAGAGGCTAGATAAATTATTTATTACTAAACAGTAGCAAAAATCAAAGAACAAAAATAAAATTGGGTTGCCTCCCAACGAGAGCTAACGTTTAATGCCCCTAGCTAGGCATGATGATTTCAATGATGCTCACATAAAAGATAAGAATTGAAACATAAAGAGAGCATCATGAAGAACATGACTAGAAAATTTAAGTCTAACCCACTTCCTAAGCATAGGGATTTTGTGAGCAAACAATTTATGGGAACAAGAATCAACTAGCATAGGAAAGCAAAACAAGCATAACTTCAAATTTTTCAACACATACAGAGGAAACTTAATATTATTGCAATTACTACAAGCATAAATTCCTCCCACATAAAAAATTTCAGTAGCATCATGAATGAATTCAACAATATAACCATCACATAAAGCATTTTTTTCATGATCCACAAGCATAGAAAATTTATTACTCTCTAGATAAGCAAATTTCTTCTCATGAATAGTAGTGGGAGCAAACTCAACAAAATAATTGTCATGTGAGGCATAATCCAATTGAAAACTAAAATCATGATGACAAGTTTCATGGTTATCATTATTCTTAATAGCATACAATTCATCACAATAATCATCATAGATATCAACTTTGTTTTCATAATCAATTGGAACCTCTTCCGAAATAGTGGATTCATCACTAAATAAAGTCATGACGTCTCCAAATCCACTTTCATAATTATCACAATAATATTCAACATCCTCCAAAATAGTGGGACCATTACTTACTAAAGTTGATAGTCTTCCAAACCCACCTTCATCAATATAATCATCATAAATAAGAGACATGCTTTCATCATAATAAATATTCGCATCAAAACTTGGGGGACTAAACATATCATCTTCACCAAACATAGCATCCCCAAGCTTGTGGCTTTGCATATCATTAGCATCATGGGTATTAAAAGAATTCATACTAACAACATTGCAATCATGATCATCATTCACATATTTTATGCCAAGCATTCTATGTAATTCTTCTTCTAGTACTTGAGCACAATTTTCCTTCCCATCATTTTCATGAAAGACATTGAAAAGATGAAGCATATGAGGCAACCTTAATTCCATTTTTAGTTTTACTTTATAAACTAAACTAGTGATAAAGCAAGAAACTAAAAGATTCGATTGCAAGATCTAAAGATATACCTTCAAGCACTCATGTCTGATGTCAGAAAAGAGCCTGATGTCTACTACGCAAGATTCTTCTTGTAGACGTTGTTGGGCCTCCAAGTGCAGAGGTTTGTAGGAAAGTAGCAAATTTCCCTCAAGTGGATGACCTAAGGTTTATCAATCCATGGGAGGCATAGGATGAAGATGGTCTCTCTCAAACAACCCTGCAACCAAATAACAAAGAGTCTCTTGTGTCCCCAACACACCCAATACAATGGTAAATTGTATAGGTGCACTAGTTTGGCGAAGAGATGGTGATACAAGTGCAATATGGATGATAGATATAGGTTTTTGTAATCTGAAAACATAAAAACAGCAAGGTAACAAGTGGTAAAAGTGAGTGTGAAGTTCTCTCAACAATAATAACATAACTGGATCATATAACTATCCCTCAACATGTAACAAAGAGTCACTCCAAAGTCACTAATAGCGGAGAACAAGCGAAGAGATTATTGTAGGGTATGAAACCACCTCAAAGTTATCCTTTCTGATCGATCTATTCAAGAGTCCATCGTAAAATAACACAAAGCTATTCTTTCCGTTCGATATATCATAGAGTTTGTACTAGAATAACACCTTAAGACACAATACAACCAAAACCCTAATGTCACCTAGATACTCCAATGTCACCTCAAGTATCCGTGGGCATGATTATACGATATGCATCACACAATCTCAGATTCATCTATTCAACCAACACAAAGTATTTCAAAGAGTGCAGCAAAGTTTCTACCGAAGAGTCAAGACAAAAACGTGTGCCAACCCCTATGCATAAGTTCACAAGGTCACTGAACCCGCAAGTTGATCACCAAAACGTACATCAAGTAGATCATGTGAATATCCCATTGTTACCACAGATAAGCACATGCAAGACATACATGAAGTGTTCTCAAATCCTTAAAGACCGAATCAGGTAAGATAACTTCAAAGGGAAAACTCAGTCCATTACAAGAGAGTAGAGGGGGAGAAATATCATAAGATCCAAATATAATAGCAAAGCTCGTGATACATCAAGATCGTGCCATATCAAGAACATGAGAGGGAGAGAGAGATCAAACACATAGCTACTGGTACATAGCCTCAGCCCCGAGGGTGAACTACTCCCTCCTCATCATGGAGAGCGCTGGGATGATGAAGATGGCCACCGGTGAGGGATCCCCCCTCTGGCAGGGTGCCGGAACAGGGTCCCGATTGGTTTTTGGTGGCTATAGAGGCTTGCGGCAGTGGAACTTCTGATCTAGGTTATGTTCTGGGGGTTTCTGTATACATAAGAGGTTTTGGCGTCGGGGACAAGTTAGGGGGGGTCTCTGAGGCGGCCACGAGGTAGCGGGCACGCCCAGGGGTAGGGCGCGCCCCCACCCTCGTGGGTGCCTCGAGACTCTTCTGGCCCATCTCCGATGCTCCAGGGGCTTCTTATGTTCCAAAAATAATCTCCGTCAATGTTCAGGTCAAAATAATCTCCATTTGGTTTCCCTTTTCTGCGATATTCAAAAGCAAGGAAAAAATAAAAACTGGCACTGGGCTCCTAGGTTAGTCCCAAAAATCATATAAAATAGCATATAAATGCATATAAAACATCCTAGATGGATAGTATAATAGCATGGAACAATAAAAAATTATAGATACGTTGGAGACGTATCAGGAACTCACTAGCAGAGAGCAAGTCGTGCAGTAGCACCGCAACCGAGTGCTAAAGCAGCACCTCCTGTAGCTACCGGAGGTCATGCAGCAGCAGCAGCAGTGTGAGCGAGAGCAAGAGCAGAGCTGCAGCACGAACTAGAGCAAGAGCAGAACAGCAGCGCGACCGACAGCAATAGCAGAGCAGAGCAGCAGCATGAATGAAAGCAAGAGCAGTGCAACATTGCGACCGACAGCAAGAACAGAGCCGCGGCATGAGCGAGAGCCGGAGCAGCAGCAGTAGCACGAGCGAGAGCCGGAGCAGCTGCAGCTAGTGCCGGTGTGGAAGTCACCGCGGAGGAAGCAACGACATGGGGGAGAGACGTCATTGATGAAGTGGCAGCGACGGTGCCGTCGATGGAGACCCGCCATGGCTACTCGATAGCGAGCACCGGCAGCCCCGTGAGATTGAATAAAAGATAAAATGCAGCGGTGAGTGCAGAACCTCCTTGGTGGCACCGAGTTCGCCTCGGCTTCATCGGTGGAATTGGTGAGGGTGTTGCGGATTCGGTGGGCAGGTCAAGATGATGATGTGGGGATGGAGGTCGCGTGATAGACGAGGCAAACATTGGGGAAGCTCCTTGGAAGTGGAGGACGGGGCGGCTGATCCGGCGGGACGACAAGATCGACGATGGATCCTTATCTGGTGCGGTGGATGAGGGACGGCGAGCTGTTGCGGTGGACGAGTAGTCGGGGAAGAGTCTCCGGCTGGGCAGCGGTCGGGAGGCCGACGGAGGAGCGTGGAGTTTAGCGGATTTTGGCAGCCTCGATGTATGAATGGGGGGGACAAAGGGGAAGGGAGGGGGAGCCTTGGCTTAGGGACGCGCTTGTCTGAAATGTAGGGTAAGTTACCAGCGTACCCCCAACGGTTTTGACACCGCGATGTCGAGCTTCATTTCCAGCTGAGGGGTAGAAGGGGGATTTCATGTGTCTGGGCCGCCGGACCGATTTTGGATGAGGAGGGAGTTTTCAAGCGTGTCAAAATTTCGGGATAACAAGGCGCGGCGTTGGTTGAAGAGGCGGGAGTTTCAAAGCAGGTGAGACAAAGGATACTCGAGCATGAAAACTTCGGGATAACAAGGTGCGGATTCCTTGTTCGGCAGAACAACTTAACGTGTACAAAAAAACATTTCATACATATTGCTATAAATGCCATTGAAAAAACTACAAGAAAAAGGTAAAGAAAATTGGGAGAACAATATTACCCTGTACAATACCAAATCGATTCGCACTTCCCTCAATAGCAACAAGAAACAAATCAATTCCCACCAAAATAAAGAGTAATGTCCCATTTTATATGATTACAAATGCCAAGATCTCGAATTCCAATTTTGAATCCACGTTATGTTGAATTCGAATATATTGTTAGGTGTAATTGATGTAGTCGTACATTTTGATCTTCCTTCATATATGAACATTTTACTCCACCCTGTGGACATATATATTGTCGTCTACCATATGGACTAAATTTGAATCAATTTTCCTTATTTGAATACGATTGTTGTCAAGTTATACAATCATTTAAATATTATCTTGATAAGAAAAAACATGCATATAGCAGTAATCATATTTCACTATGAACTACATGTACCATATGATCTCCAATTCAAATATTTGTATCCATTTTATATTGAATTCAAATCATAGTACATTGGTCTAGGTAGCGAGATGTTCGGGATAATCTAAACCCTGTTTTCATATGTGTAATTTTTGGCTGAATTGGGACTAGTTTTGGTATAAGCTTCTTGCAAAACCAGATATTCCCTCAACAAGCCTCGCCGTTCCGAGAGGTAATGTGTCACCTTTGTGTGCGAAACGATATACGCTGCCTCCCCCCTGATTTTCTTTACAGAGGCAACATAGAACTATATGAGTGCACTGATAAATTTTGGAATTATTCCGGGTTCATTTGGCCTTCTTATACATTAATTGAGTTTCTGGACTTTTAATGCGCATAATCCAAATTTGGACTGCAGGCACATGCTCCGGTGCACCAAAGTTGGTGAAAAATCACACGTATGTTCTTGGTTGAATTTCTAGGTCCCATACAAGAAATGAGAATGAAATTCAAACATCCGGGCATCGTGACTCGGCCGAGAACATCGAGAAACTTGGATTTTAAATTCATGTCAATCCAAAACTCACCTGGAAATCATGAAACCTGGCACGGTGTCATGTCGTGGCGCTAACATGTTGTGGTAAAATATTGGGCCGATTTGGAACAAGTTTTGGTATAGGTGCCGTTGGAATTATGCCCACGCCAGCCCGACCAAAACGACGGCATGCCAAAAATTTGGCGAAGGAAATAGCCGCCGGCAACTCGCCAACACGCTAGTGCAAAATCACAACGGCTGGCGAAAAAGTTGGCTATGAGGCAAAAACTTGGCTGTGATCCAAACAATGGCCCAACCTGTGGTCAACGACAAATTTTTTGGAAGGGCAGCTTTGGGCCGCCATCCAAACAGCCCCATAAGCTTCTTGCAAACCGAAGATTCTCTCAAGAAGGCTCATGGTTCTGAGAGGGAACGTGCCACCTTTCAGAGCGAAACGATATACGTTGCCCCCCTTGAGTTTCTTTACAAAGGCAACATAGAACTACATGAGTGTCCTGTTAAATTTTGGAATTATTCCGGGTTCGTTTGTCCTTTTTTATACATTAATTGAGTTTCTGGTCATTTAATGTGCATACTTCAAATTTGAACTACAAGCACATGCTCCTGTGCACCAAATTTGGTTCAAAAATCACATCTGTGTCCTCGGGTGAATTTCTAGGTCCCATGCAAGAAATGGGAAGAAAATTCAAACATCTGGGCATCGTGGCTCGGCCGAGAACATTGAGAAACTTGGTTTTAAAATTCTTGTAAATCCAAAACACATCTGAAATTCATGAAACTTGTCATGGTGTCATGTCATGGTACTACCATGTTGTGGTAAAAAAAATTGTCTGAATAGGTACAAATTTTGGTATAAGCTTCTTGCAAACCGAAGCTTCTCTCAAGAAGGCTCGTGGTTCTGAGAGGGAACGTGCCACCTTCGAGTGCAAAACAATATATGCTACCCCCTTGAGTTTCTTTACAAAGGCAACATAGGACTACATGAGTGCCCTGTTAAATTTTGGAATTATTCCGGGTTCGTTTGGCCTTTTTTATACGTTAATTGAGTTTCTGGTCATTTAATGTGCATAATTCAAATTTGAACTACAAGCACATGCTCCCGTGCACCAAAGTTGGTTGAAAAATCACATCTGTGTCCTCGGGTGAATTTCTAGGTCCCATGCAAGAAATGGGAATAAAATTCAAACATTTGGGCATCATGGCTCGGCCGAGAACATTGAGAAACTTGGTTTTAAAATTCTTGTAAATCCAAAACACGCCTGAAAATCATGAAACTTGGCATGGTGTCATGTCATGGTTGTACCATACTGCGGTAAATAAAATTTGGCCGAACAGGAACAAATTTTGGTATAAGCTTCTTGCAAATTGGAGCTTGTCTTAAGAAGGCTCATGGTTCTGAGAGGGAACGTATAACCTTTCTGTGCATAATTCAAATTTGAAATACAAGCACATGCTCCAGTGCAACAAAGTTGGTTGAAAAATCACATGTGTGTCCTCTAGTAAATTTCTAGGTCCCATGCAAGAAATGGGAATGAAATTCAAAATTCTGGGCGTCGTGGCTGGGCTGGAAACATTGAGAAACTTAGTTTTTTAATTCCTGTAAATCCAAAACACGCATGAAAATAATGAAACTTGGCTTGGTGCCATGACATGGCACCAACATGCTGTGGTAATTTTGTTGTCTGATTTGCGAAGAGCACACATTAACAATCAACAAGGTCATTTTGGAACAAGTGTTGTCACGTTACAATTGGAAACACAAGTATTATTGAAACCGTGGGTGTTCTATTTACCATTTACGTGCCACCACGCGTCCCCTTTTTTTATTAGATAGGAGGCGCCGTGCAGGGTAGCTATTTGAGTACGAGAGGCGTGCGATCATACCCCTACGTGTGGTTATCGGGAGGAGAGCCCTTTGACATCCATCTGCCGTCCACCTCTCTCCCAAGTTCTCCATTAATGCTGCCTGAGCCTCTGTTTAATGGCGTGGCTATGTCTCACTCGACTGAGATTTAAGAGATAAAAAAGGAAATCTGAAAGCACGGATCTTGATGTAAGATCCGGCGGACCTATATAGCATCTACTGCGAATTATAGAAAGACTGATGAATATATAAGGATGACGACAATGGATAATAATTGTCTTACATAATTCGGAAGATAATTAAAAAAGCCACATGCGGCTACACCCGAAATGCACAAGGGCAGAAGAAGAAGGAAGACAACGATCTGGCTCGCTGATCTCTACTTTCTTGATGCGTTGCTGCAGTCCGCGGGAACTAGTCTCCGCGGTGAGCGGCGATGAGCTCTTTCGTGTCCTCAGGATGCTGCTTGAGAGCATCCACGGATTCCTCCACCAGCCTTTGGCGCTTGATGCGGAGCATGTAATTCTCGTCCATAAGTTCCTTGACGATTACGCCGGTCCTCTTCAAAAAGGCACTGGTCTCCTCCTGCTGGTCTGCACTTCAGACGATCTTTGCCCTCAGCAGGTCATGCTCGGCCCGGTAGCTTGTTCAAACGAGGCTTTCATGTCGTCCTGCAAACTCGCCCAACCAGAGATCTGATCCATCTAGCTATGGATGATCGCATGCATGCACCTGTAAGAGTCATCGCCTGCCCGCGAGACATTTTCCTAGTCCGGCGCGGTGTAGAGGGACATCTCTGCTGCTTTCGCGGTGCGGCCGGACCAGTCTGCTGCATCAACGATGCGGCAGGACATCGGTGTTGCTTCGGCGTCGCGGCAGGACCTCTATGTTACTACTTACGCGCGGTGGGACATGTCGGCTGCTTTCACGGCTAGGCGGGACATCTCTCGTGCTTCCGCTTCCATGCTCGCCTCTCCCTGGTGGTAATCTCTCAACCCAGAACTCATGCTGGCCATGGCAGACGCAAGGGAAGGACGCTGAATGACTTGCTTGTTTTTGTGGATGAGGAGTTGAGGAGTAATGTGCAGTCATCTTTGCATAGTAGTATTTATAACCGAGTACTAATATGCTCCTAAGTGGGAAACCGTTTAGGTTGTGATCGGTGTGAACAGGTTTGCAATTAAATATAGTGTGGTAGTAGTAGTAATTTGGAATGTGACGAGACGCAAGCTCAAAATTTATTGACGGTTCTAGTTTCGAGTGCGGCACTATTCCCGGATGGCGTAACATGGGCACGTGTTCTCGGCGGTGGTGTAGCACATTCGATGGTAGTTCTTTTTCTACTAATGTGTATGTGCAATAGCTGGCACCGTCGGATACATATCTTACGGTTATTGGGGCGTTCGATAGGAATAGCCGCGTGGCGAGCTATAGAGTAGTCTTTTTTTAGATGCATTAAACCTATCTCTCGGGACTTCTCGCATGCATCATATAGCTACGAATTTTAAACCCACATACACTTGTACTCTAAGTTTAGTATGTTATACAGGAAGAGAAGAGGTGCACGCATGCACTCGTCCTCTCTCACAGATGCATCTGTAGCTACGAATTGTAGTGTTCTCAACCATTCGATTGGCTCTATCATAGGATTCACGTTGCTCCTTTGCCTTGAGATTGAGAAGTTTGAAATGTGGAGGCTAAGCTGGAGACGCGAGGTTTTGGTTAATGTGCAGGCCGCACATGTCACCAACACAACACGAGCTTCGTCTGCCTGGTGCGCAGTCTGGTGAATTGTCCAACACAACCAGGCCCTGCTTGGTATCTGCGCCTCGACTTATGTGCAGAGAAATTAGGGTCAGAGGGAGTACTACTAGTAGTAGTACTACTTTGATGTGTTGCATCAACTCACACAAGTATGAAACACTTCGTGAACAAACAAGCATATACTTGTCATCAAAATGGATAAAAAGGGACACATCTAGAACAAAAATACGTCTACATACATGTCCTTTTATCCATTTTGATGACAAGTAGTACTTCTTATCCAAAGGAACTTTATATCCAACAGACACAAAATATCCGTTCGACTGTTGGAAATTACTGATCTGATGTCGAAGTAATTGCTGCATCGCCACCAAAACACACCATCTCTTAAGCTAAAGTAGACCAAGCTAATCCCTATATTAGCATATTACTAAGATAAACAAAAGGCACTCTAGAAACATTTAGGACATGAGCTTGTCAATCTGAATGTGGAGGGACACCAGTTTATCCCCGACAGCAGCTTGGGCGGAACTGTGAAGAAGGTCTGCTCCTGCACAGCGACGTCGCCGGGATCCTTGCTGCTTGTCACCTCCATTTCCACCTTGACAGAGTCGGTCGTGCCTTTGGGCTCCCCCAGCGGGCTGTTCGCCCATAGCTTGGCCACGTAGTGCGGCAGTGGGGACACCCCTGCTCTGATGCATACAACCGACACGGTGATGGGCGCACCGATGTCGAGGATGCCGCCAACCAAGAAAAATACATGGCCGTCCTCTTCCGACAACAGCAAGAGCTGTTGCTCCGACAGTGGCACTTGCAGCTGGAGCACCTCGTCGTACTGGATCCTATGCATGGGCATGGGATGCACGATGCTGATGTGGTGGTAGATCACCGGTGGCGGGCCTTCTTAGCTGCAGACGGGCACGGGGCATTTGCAGGGCACGAGCGGACACATGCTCTGGTGATCGGCAAGCTTGTGGTAAGTGATGTAGAGCCCACAACCTTCATGCGGGCACTCCACCCTCACCGATGAAAGGACAGAGTCCACCGCCATGTTCCGCACGTCGAAGCCACCGCCGTGCTCGCACTTCTGGCACTGCCACTGGTTCTGGGGGCACTTGACGCAGCAGTCCGCGTAGGCCAGGTGCCCTCCCTTGCACTGTAGAAATCAATCGAACAACACATCAATCAAGAAACCTGCACCTTGCTCGATTAGCCGAAAGGACGAGGTGTATTCGAACCTCATACAGTGGAGGCTTCAAGGGGCAGAGGCACAAGGGGCAGTGGACCAAGGTGAGGTCATCGAGACCATAGAGAGCTCCATCGTCGGGTCCTGTTCCATCTGCATGATCTCGCCCTCCTCGTGCACAACCATCTCTCGCTTTAGGGCCAGGGCATTACAAAGCTTTACCGTCACATATTCATACTACTTCAAGGTGCATTAAATCAACACATGCAGTATCAAAAGGAGAGTCACGGCATGCATGGATGCGTTGTTATTAATGCATCGATAAACGCAAATTATTGAAATATATCGAGTGCAGTGCTTTGATGTGTCGCGTCAACTCGTACAACAATGAGAAGTTTGATTATCCTCTATCTCACGGACTTAACTGCACCTGCCTTTGGCTGTATGACAGGTTGGCCACCCACCTATTGGACCTACCTATCATACATGCAAAGGTAGGACCACTAAGCCAATGAAGCGGCGTCCCTCCCTCGCCCATGAGCGTGATGGCTGGCAGGACTAGGAGAAGCTTTCGCTACACGCTCTCCCTCCCGCACGCAGTGGACATGCAGCAGTTCAATCGGTGTTAGATAGCCAGAAGCGTA
Organism: Aegilops speltoides; assembly: GCA_021437245.1. Taxonomy (NCBI): domain Eukaryota; kingdom Viridiplantae; phylum Streptophyta; class Magnoliopsida; order Poales; family Poaceae; genus Aegilops; species Aegilops speltoides. Next base: position 229,495,823 of record CM038142.1, read on the forward strand.
CTGTAGTACTCCTCCAGTGCAGTAGTACTCCATCATTGTTCGACTTCCCGAAGAGGCGAAGAGCCAAGCGCATCCCGGACGCAGTCATGTGTAGAGTAGTCTAGGATAGTGTGTACCATGCCTATAAGCTTAAAATCGCTGGGGTCGGCTCCATGCTATGTGTTCGTATCAAAGTTTTTTTAACTAAAATAGTCTTTTGGCCCTACCTGTCATCCTGGTGATTGTAGTTTGCATGCTCATTTGGTCAAGATAGGAATGTATATTTTAATTTGTGGTGGGTAAATGTTAGAGGTTGCAACAAATATATTGAACACTGCGGGTCTTTCAGCCATGTTTAGAGGAAAGCATGTGGGGCTAGTGCTATGATGTGTCGTGTTAACTCGTACAACGAGGAGAAGCTTGATTTTAATACTACATGCCTTCTCCCTCGGCCAAGCGCGTGGTTGCTCGTAGACGAGTACATGCTTTTGCTTATAGTACTACAACAAGCAATCCCTCCCGCTCGCGGTGGATGGACATGCAGCAGTGGATTCGATACTACAGAAGCAGTAGTAGTAACATCATTGTTCGTCTTCTCGAAGAGTCGAAGATCCAAGCGCAACCTGAACATGTAGTTGCGAACCTTGGAGCACGCATATAGCCAGGCTCTTGCATGAGACAAAATTGCTATGTGAGCCCACTATTGTAGTACGTACTTGCTAGTATAGCCTTGTAAACCAGAAAGGAGTATTTTCCTTTCTAGAGATTTCAACAAGTGACTAGACTACACCGAGACGGAGTACATATGGAGCAAAATGAGTGAATCTGCCCTGTATATCAATACGTAGTTCTCTCGTTTTCCTCTCCGCGGTGCACAATATTGAGTATACTGACTAGTCTCTTTTTGACACACATTTACGTTTTTTTAACACAGTACAGATGCAAGCACTCATATACACACGCTTACACTCACCCCTATGAATGCACACATGCACATCCTACCCCTATGAGCACCTCCAAAAGACTGAGCCGGCACTATTATCTTGAAATTTATGAAGTCACCATATGCACCTCGTCGTCGACGGGAACATCGCCTGACACGCGATAGACGCGAGCGGCAGTCGCGTCCATAGGTGCTTGAATGCCAAGGAGGGAGAGGGTAGCGGTTCCCGAGACGTTGAACGGTCAATGATGCATCCTGAATTACATGCAGAGGGAATTAACACTACAAGAAATATGTCAACTTGTGACCACCACTATTGGTCACTGAAAGGTCACAAATTTCCATTTACGACCTTTTTGTGACCAAAAACAGAAGGTCAAAGCTGGCCGTCGTAAACTGACTATAGCGACCTTCTCTGTGAGAAGGTCGTGGACGTTTACGACCAAAATATTCCTACTGTGGCGTTTTGGTCACTAGCAACCTCCCTAGGCCACGTAGGCATCCAGCGTGGCAAGCTGATGTGGCACAAGATTCAGCCCGGTCCGATTTGGTGTTCTACATGGGCCGAGCCCAATAATTCGGCCTATTTGTGTTTTTTTCTCATATTAATTTTGGCTAGGTAGATGGACCAAGCCCAACAATTAAGCCTTCTCATTTTGGGGCCGTGGCCTTTTCTGCTAGAAAGTTTTAGTTTTTTTGTAATATAAAAAAGGTCCACTAGTCAAATGGGTCCCAGATGTCTGGTACGTGGGTCCCAGCTAGCAAGTTCATATTCTTCATATTTCAATTTAACAGTAAATAAATAACCAGTATTTAAATTGGCACAAACAAAACACACACATAATACTCCAAATATTACCAGCCAGATTCAGTACAGAGCTCCTATTGTACAAATAACATATACTTTACAAGCTCTACACATAATAATTTCTAACATATACAAGCTCTACAAGCTCTACGCGTGATACATTTACAAGCTCTATACATATACAAGCTCTACAAGCTCTACAAGCTGCCCTGGTGTTAACCCTGTAGCTCTACAAGTGTCTTCAATCTTCTTCAACATGGAGCTCCTTCGGTAGCGAGCACAAACTGGGCACCTGCATCATCACAGGAAGGCAATTTTAGATCATAAAAACAAATGTTCCAAGCACAGTTTAGATAAATAACCAAGTAAATTTGCCCTCAATCATACAAACAAAGTTTAGAGAAAACCAAACCTGAACAAGCACTTATTATGCAGTTTTTAAAGTTTTTAATACATTTATTTTCTATTAGCAAAACTGAATATGCTACTTCCTGATTCATGGCTGCATAGTCCAGCTAGGTACACCAGTTTGCTCTCATGCAAAAATTAGAAAGAAAAAAAAGAACAACAAATAAATCAACACTGATTTGTCTAACACATACAGTAACTTGCTGATATAACTTGTATAACTTGTATATTTGTCGACGGAAAACGGGATGCAAAATCATGTTTCAGTCTAGATCAATCTATCATGAGAAAACATGTATAACTCCCACTAGAATTTTTTAATGCAGTTGCGAATTATCCTGAAAACTTGTGCACTTAATGATGGTCTACTATGTTGCTGTGTTGTGATGTGTAGTATGTAGCGCTGACCTGCAACCTATATCAAGCTAGAAGAAATCAGGGCAGAAATAAAAAAGAAACGTCAAATGAATAAACACACACACACACACACATGTAGGTATACTGAGTTTTGATCAGCTGTCCAAAATTCAGTAAGTAAAACAGAGTAGTCTTATCTTATGTAAACAGAGTCTCAATCAAAAGGCATACAAATGTACATAAACAAATGGGCGTCGGTCATGTAGGTCATGCAATGATCCTGGATTCTACTAGCACTGCACGGCACTAACTAGTTCAGGCAGCAAAAGCAATTCACGGAATTTGAATTCGCTATCTGCTGCACACAGAGTATTGGAATTGAACAACTAAGAACCCAACTCAACCATATTCAGAAGCAGACCAACATCTGTGCAATAAGTTCAAAAGCATTAACTGAAGAGATTTCTTTTCAGAAAAGAAAAAAAGTAACTGAAGAGATTTGGAGAACACGATACTCGAAAGAACTTATAATGAAAACATCTTTGCTTAATCCCCCTGGATGGATAGGAATAATGCAACCAAGGCCTAAGTACCTAACTACTAGTATCTACTAATGATAGATACAGATAGCAAGATATATGCATACCGCATACCACATACAACATATAATGATCCGTGTGTAGTGTATATATTTTGGTGAGTGTGTAGTGTGTAGTGTATATATTCTGGTTAATGATCAGAATAATTAAGGAAGGCCCTTTCAGTTAGCTAGAATCTTCCTAAGAGATGAGACCATTAGGACTAACTAAATAGGGCTCAAAATTCAAATATAAAACAAAACCAGATGCATATGCTGACAATCAAGCAGGTGCATAACAGGGACCAATCAGCATGAACAAGACTGTAGTTGCTGCTACAAATCTTAAGAACACACACTTTACAAACTATCCTACAGTATTTTCTTTCGAACATAGTTCAGTCTCTATAAACAGAAACTAAGTCTGTATGTACGTGGATCAGTGGATGCATCTATCAACCTTTCTGATGCCAAATGTGTAACATGAGAGTGAGGCAAGTCACGATCCACAAAAGGGACTCACCCCTTTCTGCTTCCTACATGAGAGTGAGGTTGGCCCCCTGCTTGTCCATCTTGTAGACCTCGTACCAGTGCTCGGCCACCTTCGATCCGAGCGCTCCGAACCCGATCATGACCACGACACTGCAGGCAAAGCAGTAAGCTACGGATCAGTGCGCCTTAATAATGGGTGGAGTTTACAAGCACAATTAATTAATTGAACTGAAACTGAAAAGGTATACTAGTTACATTTAATAGATGAATGGAATTACCACATTTACTACACAGGGTTCTGCATGATATATCAGGAACATTTTGAACAATCAACATGTGAGCCATAACAATCGAAACTAAGCAGTAGTGTGTAAAGATGCACTAATATGTTGTTTCTTAAGTCTGAAGTTCCTAGCATGTCCAAATTAGAGGCCATCATCATTATTAAGGAAAATGATGCAGCCAAATGTGGGAAAAGAGGGGAACCCCACGCGCATGAGGTTTCCCCAGCCAAGTAACGGACACACCGCCCCACAGCAGATGCCATCACATGGCAGCAACCACCAAATATATCATGTGATTATTGCTGGTCAATGACCTAATGAGGCAAGGCAATGACAACCATAGCTGGGCTGCAATGGCATCTTAGATGAAACTGAAATAATGGTCAACAATCCTCCTACATCTACTAGTTGTTCTTAGATGTCCTTGTCTATTCTCTCAAGGAAAAAAGAGAGGACGATGAACTCAGAAGGAGGTGCATTACCTTGGGGTCGCAGGGTACTTGCAGTCGTTGGTGCCTGCAAGAAAAAGGAGCATCATTAGAAATCTAGAACTGTGCGATTGGGGGGGCAGTCAGGCAAAGAAACGGTGAGTGAATGGATGAGTAGGTGGGTACTTGGGTCGGTGGAGGTGACCACAGCGGTCTTTGGAAAACGCGCGGCGATAGGGTTCGGCATTACTTGTTGGTAGTAGCTGTTGACGGCGTAGGAGCAAGTCGCCTTAGCGGTGTCCGGGCGGCAGCGGCGTTCTACTGGATGGGCTTGAAGTCGAGGCGGAGGACCTACCGGCGCACGGTGCCCTTGCCGCCGATGCGGATGGTGCCGGCCATCTTCATGAGCCTCTCTTTGTTCATCTGCGGAACCAGGCACCAAAGAAACAACCCGTGAGATCTTTGTCCCTGCGGCGGGGCGCCCGATCTGAGCTCGCGATTCGCGGGAAGGGGTGTGGGAGGAGGAGGGGGACTGACCTTGCCGGAGGGGGTGGGTCGCGATGCCGGCGCCGGCGGGCGGTGGGCTTGAGCGGGCAGCGGGGAGGGATGGGGGGGAGGAGCAGGTGGGGCGGCGACGGAGGGGAGTCCCGTCTGTTTTGTGGGTGGATTATAGGGTTTTCCTTTTTGCGGCGCAGGGGAGGGAGGACGGGGCGGCGACGGCGGATCTGGGCACGGCCTCTGTGGGTCGAGTTGATCCGGCGGATTTTGCTGGAGGGAAGGGGAGGGGAGATGCAGATGGTGGAGGTCGCGGGGGGTCCGGCGATGGGTAGTGGGCGGAGTCGCTGGCGTTGGGGCGGAGGTGCTCGGCGGCGGGGCTGGATTTGGGGGAGAAGAGTAGTAGGCAAAGACGGATCTGGATCGAGGAGAGGGGCGGCGGGGAGGGGTCTGGATCGGGGAGAGGGAGACGGCAGCGCTTGACCTAGGGTTTCTCGGGAAGGAGGGGCTCGAGGGAGGAAGGGAGAGACGCTGGATCAGTAGGAGGTGGACGGCTCAGATTGAATAAAGTGGGGTGATCCGTGAGCTGCGTCCTGATTGGTTCGAAAATGAGCTATTAAAATTTCCTCTTCTTAGTGTTAAAAACAAGGGAGGTTTGTGAGGCAGCTACCAAAAATATTTTGCAAAATGGCATCACTAATTTTTTCACTTAAGTTATACCACCTTTCATCGATGATCATCAATTTGATTGCATTTCCTATCTTTCTAGGTATTTTGAGAAACATCCAATTCGGCAAGAAACGAGTCAAATTTGAACTACATGTATCTTATAGTTTGCTATTTATTTTCTAAAAAAATCATTTTTAGATACAAAAGTAGCTATTTCATCATAGACAAACCAATAGTTTTGCATTATTAACCACCTAACTAAGAAGGGTCATGTGGGCAAATTTGATCACATTTTGAAATCTGCATAGGAAATTCACAAAAAAATGAAAAACCTTCGCATTGTGTGATTATACATCCACGAGGATGCATCTTGGAATGGCAAACAATGTTGCCTAAGGAAGTTTTCATTTTCTTTGGACGAAAAAACCATTTTCCATTTTTCGAGTACCCAAAAGGAGGTTTTTTGTGAAGGACCTCCCAAATAATTGTTGCAAAATTGGACCAAATTATTTTTCTAAAATACTAGGCCATATTTAATGCATAATTGACCAAATGGGTGGGTGTCAAAACTTTTGATCCACCTCTCGTGAAAAAGACAAATTTCCGCCGATTCAGCTGGAAGCGGGTCAAATTTGAACTACAGCTGCCTCATAGTTTGCTATTTATTTTTTCCAAAAATCATTTCTAGGTACATAAGTATATATTTAATTAGAAAAACGCCAAAAAAATTCCAATATTCAACCACTAGCTAGGAACGGTCAAGCCCGCCGTTTTGACCGCATTTTGAAACGGGCATAAAAAATTAAAAAAAAATCAAAAAATTGGAAAACCTTCGCATTGTGTCATTATGTGTGAACAAGTTTCCAGGAAAAATAATAAAATTGTAATACAATAATTATTTTAAAAAAAGTGTTCTAAGAAATGAGCGATGAAGTGTGAAGATTCATGGCTTTCAAGCCAAATGATCAATCTTATGGCCACATTCATGGCATAGTTTGTTCAAATGATCTCATATTGTTCACAAGGGTGCATATTGGAATAGCAAACAATGTTGCCTAAGGAAGTTTTCATTTTTGTTGGACGAAAAAACCATTTTCCATTTTTCGAGTGCCCGAAAGGAGTTTTTTTGTGAAGGAACTACCAAATAATTGTTGCAAAATTGGACCAGATCATTTTTATAAAATACTAGGCCATATTTAATGCACAATTGACAAAATGGTTGGGTGTAAAATTTTTTGATCCACCTCTCATGAAAAAGACAAATTTCCGCCGACTTAGTTGGAAGCGGGTCAAATTTGAACTGCAGCTGCCTCATAGTTTACTATTAATTTTTTCCAAAAATCATTTCTAGGTACATAAGTATCTATTTAATCAGAGAAACACCAAAAAAATTCCAAGATTCAACCACTAGCTAGGAACGGTCATTCCCGCCGTTTTGACCGCATTTTGGAACGGGCATAAAAAATTCAAAAAAAATCAAAAAATTGGGAAACCTTCGCATTGTGTCATCATATGTGGCCAAGTTCCTAGGAAAAATAACAAACTTGTAATATGGCAATTATTTTAAAAAAGTGTTCTCAGAAACGAGCTATCATGTGTGGAGATCAATGGCTTTCAAGCCAAATGATCAAACTTATGGCCACATTCATGGCCTAGTTTGTTCAAATGATCCCATGTTGTGCACAAGGGTGCATATTGGAATGGAAAACAATGTTGCCTAAGGAAGTTTTCATTTTCGTTGGACGAAAAAACCATTTTCCATTTTTCGAGTGCCCGAAAGGAGGTTTTTTTGTGAAGGAACTACCAAATAATTGTTGCAAAATTGGACCAAATCATTTTTAAAAAATACTAGGACATATTTAATGCACAATTACCAAAATGGTCTGGTGTAAAATTTTTTGATCCACCTCTTGTGAAAAAGACAAATTTCCGTCGATTCAGTTGGAAGCGGGTCAAATTTGAACTGCAGCTGCCTCATAGTTTGCTATTTATTTTTTCCAAAAATCATTTCTAGTTACATAAGGACATATTTAATCATAAATACATGGTTTGGTGGCGTCGTCGAGGTTTGGGCGGTGGCGAGGGCCCCAACTCTAGAGCGTAGAACTTCGCATGCCCGCCAAGCGTGATCACACAGCGTGACCGTGGCGTTGCCATGTGTTCAGGCGACCTAGGCATGTCTAGTGGGTTGGGCACTCCCGTGTTGGTGCTAGGAAGAAAATTACAACATAAGATTACGGCGAGGAGACCAATCGATGCTCAAACATGAATTAGCAGCCAAGTGTTTGATTAGCGATGCAGAAATGTACATGGCTAATGGGCGTGAGTTTTGGTGAGGATGATCGATTAAGAAGACCGTTTTCACAAAATTTCCGCTCAAAAGGAGGAGCCTAGGTGGTACTTGCTTTGCAAACCACCACCTTGGACATAAATCTGAATGTTGAAGCTCGGCTCAAAATAATGAATGGATTGAGCTGGCATTTGGTGGAGGATGGTTATTTGGGCATAGGAAAGCATTTGTAGAAAATGGATACTATTTGGACATGCCAAAGTGGTACTTCCTTCTGGCTATTACTCTCGAGCAGAATAGGAAAATGAATATTTTTGAATTATTTTTGAACTAGGCAAGGAAGGTTTTTACATATTTGACGAAGATATGACCCAAAGAATTTATGAGATTTTTTTTGGGAATTTTGGGAATGACAGAAATATAGGTTGCTTCACAACCTAGGGCAAAAACTGCCACATGGACATGACACATAGGCAAAACTGATGAGGTGGCGCCTAGTCATAGCCAACCCACCACAATTTACAAGGCTATGACCATCTATATTGGTCGTTAACAACTAGAAATAAGGCAGTGGACTAGCGCTGTTAGCTTTATGACCATTTCATGTAAGGAAATTATGACCTTTCTGACCAAAATGGTCGTAATGGTTTAGGGTTTGGAGCCCCTCGAACAGCTTTTGACCAATTGGTCTCAAATGGTCATAAATCTATGACCAATTCTTCCAGGGTCACTGACAGAAGGTCATAAGTTGACATATTTCTTGTAGTGTAATTGGAGAAGCAGAATAGAGCCAACACGATGTGAATGCAACAGAGTTTGGAATCTCATCTAAAGGCGCCCCACCACTCCAATCCATCTACTCCTAGTCTCTGCGCAACACTGCTCACTCAAATCCAAGACCAAGTGACCAGAAGCCACAAGCACCTATGGAGGCGATGGACGCGAGTGGCAGTCGGCTGTGCCAAATCATCCAAGGTGCTGGCCTGCGGCCCCGCACTTTGCAGCATTTCCAGACGGTACTAGCGACTGCCGGCATCATAGCCCTTGCCGACACCGGCTTCTCCCCTCGCATGGACGACATGATGGTCAACTTCATCCGCAAGTTCACCACCGTCAAGAAGCGCCCGGATGACCTTGTCGTACTGCTGTAGCCCGCGCGCCCAGGCTCCTCATTGACTACCACCCTCATCGGCCTCCATGGTAACGAACTCTTCCAAGCCCTGGTGGCCCTGCAGGTGCCAGAGTTCACGACGATGAATGTGCACCTTGAGGCCGTGCTCGCCGCGCAGCGCCTTGCCATGCAAGAAACCGTCAACCTGCACATCCACGTCTACGAGTAAATCGTCTACATAGGCCACTACAAGGCAAGCGAGGACAGAAAGACGTTGGCCTTCTTCCAGCGGCTCGAATCTTTGGACGCCATTGTTCATAAGCACATCGACCTGGCCACGGAAGCCGCTGCTACTTAGCCACCGTTCAATGGTCCGGCACCCTGAGTCGAGGAGGTGGACGTCGTCGACGGATGCATCTCTTCTTCTCGCCTCCTTTAACCAGCACTGCATCACCTCGTGACCTTAATTTATTAGTATAGTACTCCCTGCGTTCCCAAATGTAAGTCTTTCTAAATATTCCAGTAGGTGACTACATACTGAGCAAAATGAGTGAATCTACTCTCTATAATATGTCTACATACATCCGTTTGTTGTATTCCATTCGAAATTGTATCTAAAAAGGCTTATATTTAGGAACGAAGGGAGTATATGGCATTTTTATTCCAGTCGTAACGTTTTCACTATGAGGTGGGGCCGCAGTTGAGCAAACACACCCTGCCCATCGGGCGTCGGCCGAGTTTAGAATTAGAAGAGAGAAACGAGGGAGAAGAGCTAGCTGTAGCACGGACGCTATTGTCAGATGGGACTCGTGTTGATAGAATATGAGTACTGAGCACTCATACCTCTATTTTTTGAGGGAAAATATAGTCGTATGTCTAGTACCACTAGTTGGGTGCGTGCGACCTATAGTTGTCATCACTTTAGGTCTCCTTTTTGAACTGCAGCTACGCTTCACAGTACATGTTTTTTCACACATTTATCCTCCTATATGTACTCCTAGGATATTTCCATGTGCTCCCTTTCGCCGACATGTGGGACATAGAGCATCTGGGTCGTAGTGCATGCACGACTCGGAGCATATGCCAGGGTACTTTATATTTCAGACCTCACAATTACATGCAAACCCCCCGCAGAAGAATAAATAAATAAATAAATTACTACATGAAACCGGATTATTTTCATAGAAACCGGAGCACGTTCATTAAATTTTCGACATAACACGTTTATAAAAAAAGACCGGACCTAAACCAGTCTAAGGGCCTCTTTGATTTTTCCCGCAAAAAGGGCCTCTTTGATTCGCAGGATGTTGAAAACACAGGAATGGGGAAAGTATGATGGCAATGAAGCGAGACGAGGAGAACTCTAACTCAGTTAGAGGTTAGAGTTAGACTCTAACCCTGAACTAACTCTAAACCAAAGAGGTGTATGGATGGCAGGGTTAGATTGACAAGAAATGCTCTTTCTCAATCATTTGACTACTTTGGACCCTATTTCCAGCCGGATTTGGTGTGGCCGGCTCTTGTGTGGCCTCCTCCTGCTCACAATTGACATAAACGAACCATGTTTACAAATCAAGCATCCAAAACATGATAAACTTTACTTTGTCCATACAAATGAGATATCCCACTTAAACATACAAGTCATCAATCAAGCTTCACAAAAAAATACACTCCAAGAAACAAAGCATGAGGTATCTCATCACGGAAGTCATCCACGATAGGGAGGGAGCTCGGAGCCCCTCACGCACCGAGGGAGGAGATCGTCATCGTCGCTCCGGAGGAAGGCTCTATAGTGCCCAAGCCCCGGGAATCCCTCCGATGCCGGCGCTTGCGAGTTGAGGTCGACAACGGCATGGGTAGCAGGGCAGCTTGCCGCCGACTAGGAACTTAATGTTTGGGCCTCTAGAAATAATGCAAGCCTGAAACTGAAATACCTAGAAATGTGAACTGAATCTTTGGGCCTCTAGAAATAATGCAAGCCTGAAACTGAAATACCTAGAAAGGTGAATTGAATCTTTGGGCCTCTAGAAATAATGCAAGCCTGAAACTGAAATACCTAGAAAGGTGAACTGAGTCTTTGGGCCTCTAGAAAGATTTATTACCTCCTCAAGCAGCATCAAAAAATTCCATGCGTGCACCACAAATCTATACCACGTTTGATCAGGATCTACTTTTCCAAATCAGAATTAGTCCTAGAGCGAGCAAGATCAATGATATGGCTGTGAGATAGAGAAGGAACGAACAAACTCACCCCTCTCGCAACCTCCCTGGTAGATGCGCCGCCGCCACGCACGACAGAGGGAGAAAAACGACCGGTGAAGGGGGAGCGGGGCAACCTTCGAAGGCCGGAGGGAGAGGGCGGCAGAGGCCGGAGGGAGAGGGCGGCCGGAGGAGAGAGAGGGCGAGCGGCAGAGCGGCGCTTGGGCGGGTGGACCGATGGGGAATAGAGAGGAGTCGTGCGAGGGGGGGGAGCGATCTGGTGCAGGCAGGGGAGATTTTTTTAGTTCTCTTTTAGTGGGCCCGAGGATAACTAACCCAATTAGAACCTCTCCACCGGGATATTTTTTTAGCTGGGTTAGAGCAAACTAGCTCAAACGAACCCCTCCTGTTTCGATAATTTGAGCCTATTTCAACCCAAACTAGCTCTAACTCAGGGATCCAAACAAAGAGGAGTAGTATTGTACATGCTATAGTCTCGACCGTAGCACATTGTTTTTATGGCCATATCACCACATTGTTTTCTACTGCTGGTTCACTGGGCTACCATGGTTCTCACTGCTGGTTCACTGGGCTACCGTGGTTCACACTCCTCCGACGTGAGTAGTAGTAGTAGTAGTATATATCGCATCATTCTTTGGTCCTTCTAACTATGTACTTTGCCGACATGTGGGAGAGCCAGCATCCGGGTCGACGTGTCATGCACCAGATTAGAGTGCGGAACGGAAGGGGGGCATCACCCTGGTCGTAGCGCCAGTAATTCATGACTATAGTGAGTAGTCATATCACAAGTCTTTCCAGCAGTAACGCGCCATCAAATCGCACAGCCCGACCTTTCCAATAGTAAGTTTGAATCCGCCACACCCTCACCCTCCTCGCCTCTCTGTCAAATCGCCTAGCCGAAAACTGTCACGCGTACTGCGCGGGAAATACCCCACCCTCAACTTTTAACTATGCGAAAAAAGTTCGACCTTGTTCGTTCTATATAAATACTTACTATATGTTTATTCACTCGTGGGGTTGTTCAATGAATGGAGGCCGGGGAGCACAAGTGAACAATACTGATACTACTAGTAGTAAGTAAGAGTCGTACAGTTAGTCACCTTAAATAGAGAGTTTCTTTTCTTTAATGCCACGTACACAAATTGAAACGCTTGTTGTGGAGAGAAAAAGATAATCACTCCACTATATATGTATGCAGGGGCCTGAGCACTTGCTTTACAGGGTTTCTCTTTTCGTTCTCTCATCCTCTCCAGATCTAAACAAGACAGCGGTAGCAACATTTTCTCTCTGCTCACCGCTGGTCATAGATCCGGCCAGATCCCTTCGGCCGGTGTGTGTAGAGGACTAAAAGGTGCATCATTCACGCGGTCATCGCCGCCGAGGGAGGAAACCCATAGCTGCCGGCGGGTCCTGATCCTCTGCCCGTGACGTTCTCTCCGACACAACACCGGCTCGGGAGGTCCTCAACCCTTCTTCCTCCCTATCGTATTGTGCGCAGATCGGACCTGCCGCCGCCGACATCCCGATGAACCTCAGGTACAAGTTCTTCGAAAGTGGCCTTGCCCTACTGCCCCAGCTCCCAATGTGTCTGTATGTGCATCTTTTTCTACTTCCATCAGCTCTTCCAAATCGATCTAAATTTTTAGTGTTATTAGAGGTAAAGCTACTTCATGCATTCGAATCTAGTACTTGGTTCAAACAACGAAGAAAGGGAAAAATCGTAGCATGAATCCAGGACTTGATTCAAAGAGGAAATAATAGGGGGAAAGTAGTAGAGACCGGATACCCAATCGATCTCTTGGTTGAAAAGGGAAATAATGGGAAAACTCAATACAAACTGGATAAGTCAACAGAGTATGTCCTGGATTAGATTTGCTGCCCTCACATAGTAAAAGGTCACCAGGATTAGATTTGCTGCCCTCACATAGTAAAAGGTCTCCAGGATTAGATTTGTTGCCCTCACGTAGTAAAAGGTCCCCAGGATTAGATTTTCTACCCTCACAGAGCATGAACAAACTCGGCATCACCACTTTATGCCTCCTTGTAGGTACATTGTGTTGATGCATCCACTGTTGCATGTCCTTATACCAATCTTTTGTTGTTGTTAATATAAGGGTGCATGTAAAATGAAGCGATCACACTGTTACCTTAAGGACATGTCTAACCAGTGTTATTGTTAATCTAATGCCTCCAGTGATATGATGTAGTTAAACTGTGTTAACAAATGGTACTCCTACTGTTTTCCCCATTATGATAAGTAAGTATCTTCTTTACGCTGCTGAGTGACCTGGTGTCCCCACGGTCCCATGCCCTTAAACCAACTCTTTAGCTACTGTTGATTTACTGTATCTGGTAAACAAGCAATGCCACCATTAAAGTAATCCCATATTTGACGAATGTCATAGTTGATCGTAATGCTTCTGGTAACAAGAAGCATTGCTGACGTTTTAAAATTTCTACTGTCCTTGCGTGATTACCATGAACATAATTAATATGCTTCTTTTCATTTCGTGTATGTTTCGTATATTCTTATTGACCAGCAACTATTTACTTTCTATCTTTTTGTGGAGATAGGGATATCCATTTCACCTGTTGCTATTGTGACCTTTTGGTGAACTGCACAAAACACTTTTTTTTGAATGAGTGTCTTGTGCAGTTCAACTAAAATGTCACGTGGGCAACATCTCTCAATTTTGGTGGAACTGCACAAAATGGTGATTGGAGTTTCCAAAATATCCATCAGATTCCGCTGGTAATCTCGCGCAACATTTTATTAGCTTTTGCAAGATGAGCCGTCACTGTCACCACAATGACACTTTATTTTAGTGGAACTGCACAAAAGGATAAGCAAATTATAGTTGCACCTTACATGAGCAGGACAGCCAACCTCAATGTTGCTGAATTTTAGTGCAACTACTAGGGAAGAACCTACCAGCAAACGAGAGCCAGTACTTCTTGCTAGCTGAATGATCAATCTTTGCTTCATTTCAGGAGAACTACAGAAAAAGGCGCATGAATTGAATCATGGAACTCCAAGCTGACCTCATCCAAGTGGATTTGCAGGTTCACCACATCGAGTCGTGGCGGTATAGGGCCCCTCACACTGGTTGCTTCAACTAGTGCCACTATTATAGTAATCATGCTCTTTCTTATCTGTGCAAACAAGAATACTCTACTACAGATGTTGTGATTGTCAAGAGCATTCGCCAAGTTCTTGTGTTGTATGACGTGGCTAGCGAAGATGGATTTACTGCCGATTTTCACTTTATCAAAAGGCTCTAATGGGTTGGTTTTGAATCTTGCAAGCTGGAATCAATGAGATGTGTAGGCATCTTTGTTGTACTTATTATATGAATCTTATTTGTTGGTTCGGAATCTTGGATGCTGGGAATCAATGAGATGTGTAGGCATATTTGTTTTACTTATTATTTGAATCTTATTTGTTGGTTCTGAATCTAACAAGCTGGGAAACACGGCATGATAATGTAGAGGACAACAACCATAACAAACTATTCAAACTTGGTAGTATTTTCTGTGTGAAAGTGAAGCAAATGTGCTGATCATGTGCGTCCATAGAATAAAAATTCTAATTGTTGTGCATGTTGATCCTGTGGAACTGATATAACAATCCAATGCATTGCTGGTTTTAAGAATACATTTTAATTTAAGCCAATTAAATTTGAGTAAAGTAACCACTAACACTTGTTATTACAGTACCAATACAGAACCACTCGTGAAACGACGTGTGTGGTTAGAATAGGTTTCTTAATGGAGGCGTTTGAATGCGCCGAGGTTGCATATTCTGCCCGTGCAGCGGGTGAAGGAGGGGTAGTAACTGTTGTCGCCTATACACACTCAATTTACTATAGAATCCAGTTCCCCAACAGCTGAAAAACGAACTGTTGCTGCCGCCTACTCACTCATTCACTTAAGAGACTCCAATGGCGATCTGAGGGGTGAGCCTACTGGATATGGACTTCAGCAAGGAGTTCACATTTGAGTTCTCTGTTCAGTCCCATGGCGACACCAAGTTGAATGTGGTGTACACCAACAATCCAGACTCGGTGAAACTCTGCCTCGCCGAGTAGCAGTACCTACAGGACGAGAAAGCACAAGGTCGCAGGACTAGACCTAGTGCCCATCCATTCGTGTCCTGACAGGGACCAGCGGATCACGGTCATCCAGGTTTGCGTGCGAGACGAGGTTCTCGTCTACCGCTGCTGTAGGGCCATTAGAGATTCTGGAGCATTCGCCCGTTTCATCGACAGCACCGACTGCACCTTTGCTACGGTGGAGAGAATGAAGAAAGCGATGATTCGGCCATCTGGTGCAACAAGCTTGTCGACATCCAGAAGCAATACAAGATCATCGGCACCGGGCAGGAGAAGGACTCCATGGTTGACCTCGTCGAGACCATCATCAACCCCTACTACGGCAACATGAAAGAAGACAACGATACCAAGGAGCTACACCGGCCACCCTACATCCGAACAAGTCAACCCTTGTACTCCCCTCCGCCTCCATCTTCCCCCGCTTTGGTTTGTTTGGTACGCTGTCTCGACGTCATCCTCCGCCTTGGTGCTCTTGTCGCAGCTCCGCTGTCTGTCATTCCCAACATGGTCAACAAAACAAGAGGAATCGGGAGACAACTGTTCGTCGAGAGGCTGACAGTCCCGGGCCCGCCAGGTCCATGGCCTAGGTTTTGTTGTTTAACATGGGCAGCCCACGACATGTTTCAACGTTTCTTGGATCAAGCGGCCTCTGGGCCTCCCAACCTATCTTGTCTATAACATCAGCGGCCTAAGTTATGTTTGTTTTTTCAAGACGATGCACAACTCAGTTCTATTTTTCTATAAGAATGCAAAACTGAACCTATGTTTTCCCTTCAATAATAGTATATTATATATATATATTATTTTATTACATATATATATATATATAATAGAAACAACACAAGGTTCCGTTAAACCTATCATTCGCCCAAACATTTTATAGACCTTCCCACTTCCTTTATTTTTTGTTTTCATTAATCCTATATCTGAATTTTCTTCCACTTTCTTTTTCGATGTAAAATGAGTTTTCTCTCAGTACTTTTCCCTAGAACCAACTCAACTGTCCCACATCTAGCCTAAAAATTAATACCCCATGTCCTATTAACTCATCAAATTAAAATGATATTTTATTTCACAAATTGAAAGTTCTTACAAAATAATAATAATAATTGTTTATATATAACTTGGCAAGTTAACTCCTAGTGATTGCGTACATAAGTTTGCAAAGATTTTACTGACCAGTGCAGTAATAGACGTGCAATCATGTGTTTATGTTTTTATAACATTTCTCCGTCCAGCCCAATATGACATTTTCACCCAGCCTAGCAAGTCTGCGGATTTCGAGAAAACTGCAAATGGGCTTTAAATTCTACCATATATATAAATGGGCTGCATAACTGGTACATCACTGTTTCACCCAGCCCACCAAATGGACTAAAAAACAAATTGACTGGTTGACATGTGTTCCAGTAGGTCGAAGCCTAAGCAAGGCGTTGGATTTACATCCAACGACCGACATTCTTCATCAATCCCTCGGCTTCTTCCCCTAGCGCTGCCGGGACCGCCTGCTCCAGCCTCCAGCGTCCAGGGGCGTTGTTTTGCGCGCCTCGCAGTGAAACGCTACCCCGCCAACGGCCAGGCCACCCCTCCACTCCGTACCTCCTGTTATTCTCTGCCGAGTGTAGGCCCACCCCACACCTGAACCAGTCAACTTTCCCACACCTCTTCGTCTGTTACTCCGCTGCCACGTCTTCCCCATCTCCGGGTCGTTCCAGTCTGGGGCCTCGCCATCGTCCATCACCTCGCTGCGCTCGGCGTGGCGTGGTCAACAAAGGAGAGTCATCAAAAGAGGGTTGTACGTGGGAGCCTGACGGCTGGGACCCACGAGGTCCTTGGTCGCATGCAAGGAAAGTTCCTCCTTATTAAGCTGTTTCCTCCCCCTGACAGCTGGGACCCACCGGCTGTATCTTCGCACGGAAGGAAGTGCTTCCTTGTCATGTGAAAAAAACTATTCCTCCCGATGACAGTTGCGACCCTGTAGATTTGGTGGCTGACTTGTGGGCCTACTAAGTAGACGTGTACGCAGCGCTTTGTCAACTTAATCAACAAATGATTCTAGCAGCTGGACCGTTGGATGTTAACCCAACAGCCGTGCTCCTTCTTCAACCTCTGTTCTTGCTCCTGTCTCCCGTGGGTGGCAGTGCTGCTGCGCACCCAAACTAGTCAAGTTTCCCACTCCTCTCCATCAGCGATTCCACTGTCGCGTCTTCCCCATCTGCGCATGTAGCATGTACATGTATGTACAGCGGCTAGTGTGCAAGAAAGAAAATATGGCCGCATACATACATACATACGAGCGGGGTCTCGACCGCCTACTGGCGCATACGTACGGCCATGGCTCGTGTACATGGCTGGGTCGGAACAGAGAAACTGCGTCATCATCGTGTTCATGGGGAGCCAACAGAACACGTGGGAGCCAACCGGCTTGGACGGAACAGCCGATGGAAATGAGGCCTGGCATACCGCAGAACGGAGGAAACGGCCTTGTGTTCGACCGGCCATGTTCGAAACGTGATCCTGTTCATCGGGAGGGGTCTGGCGTACCGCAAAACGGAGTAAACGGACTTCTGTTGGACCTCCTATGGTTCAAACGGGATCCTGTTGATCGGGAGGGGTGTGGCGTACCGCAAAATGGAGGACTCGGACTTGTGTTGGAGCGCTACGGTCGAAACGAGGGTCCTGTTTATCGGGAGGTGTTGGGGATATAACTACTGAGTATAAACTGCCCAGGAGGGGCCGGGTTATGACCATCCATATTGAAGCCCATGAAGACAAGGAATATGGCGCTTTACTATTGAAGCTTAGAGGCCTAGAGCCCAAGGGCGGATTAGGGCCCATAGACATAAACCGCCATGAGATATGTAACTTGTGTTGTAAGTTAGGGAAAGGTAGAAACCGAGCCGGACACATGTATGAGCCGGTCTCGGTATTCTGTAAACCACCACGCGTCAACCTGTTTATATAAAGGGACAAATCGGCGGCGGTTCAGGGACAAGAAACATCAACTCGAGAGATAGGTAAAGTGCATTCGCTCCCTGCTCATCGAGACCCCATCATCCACCACAACTGGATCGTAGGCTTTTACCTTCACAGCAAGGGGCCGAACCAGTATAAACTCCCCATATCCTTTGTCCGGTTTAACCCCTTTAAGCTAATCTTGTTGAGATGGCTGCACGACTAATTCCTCTCACTAGGACATCTGATGTGTTAATTCCACGACAGTTGGCTCCCACCGTGGGGCTATCGCACAATGGTGTCGAGTTCTTGAAGGGCAACTTTGAAGGACTCAAGGGATACGCGGTTGGCCAGATGACCAAGAGTCATCGCGGCAAGCTCCACATCAGCGACGCAGGCTGGGGCCCCGAGGCCGGCTCAATCAAGTACGGGTACCGGGTCCGCTTTGGTGGAATTCACGTTTTCATCGGAAAGATCGGCGAACCGGGGCCTGAGCCGGACATCTGCACCGACCTCATCGAGACGGCTCAGCGCGCGAGCCCTGCCCGGGTTCAGCCTGCCATGAAGCGTGCGTTCGTGGGATTCATCCATCGGCGAGACCAACTCACTGTACCAGCTACAAGATGGCCAGTTCGGGGGCTGTTCCGATGGCGATAGTATATCGGACCCCTTGGAACTGCCAAACTGGGTTGCAATTTTCATGGCCGGTACACAGCCCACATTGCAATCTTCAACTACAACAGCGATGACTTCCGGATCGGCAGCAGGAGTAGGAGGCCCCACTCGCCGACCGGCCCAAGTTCTGTCTGGTTTATTGGAAGCCTGGATGACACTGTTGACCATAGCACTTACCCTGGAGTCTCAAGATCGGCATAATGCGGAGGTCACAAAGCCGTGGGATCAGATAACTCAGGCCAAGGAGGACTTGGCGGCCGAGGAAATCAGGATGGCTGATGAGCGGGCAACTTTAGATGCCCAGTCACAACGGATTCAAGCAGAGAATTATCGGCTCATGCTAGATCAGAATGCTTCAAACGAAGTGTTGAGGAGGAGGCACCGGTCTCGTTTGCCGCCGGTTTATGAAGCAATGAATCTCTTCAACACGCTAGGAGCTGGATCTAGTAATCCGGCAGAAGTAAACAGGACTGAGGCACCTGGGACAACAGCATAGGTTCAGCCATGGGTGACGGACCCGCCTCGACGAACAGATAACTCGCCGCAGTACATGCCGACCCCGTCGGGTCACTTCTCCACCCCTTTGGATAATATGATTGCTGCGGCCTCCCGATTGGCAGCTATTCCAACGGAGGGCAAGTCTCCAGCAGCGGTTGAGATGCGGCGGGCCAGTGATGTCCTTCAAACCGCTATGGAACAACAGCAGGCCTATTCATATAGCCGAGACAACCCCTTGACCGAGCAAGAGTTACAGCAGGCACATTGATGAACCGGCTGTGTCAAGCAGTGCGCGGAAACGTGACGCCCCTTGAGGACATAATCGCGGTGGTGCGAATGCTCAGGATGTAGTGGATAATGGTAGAGCGCGTCGGGAGGCCGAGTTAGCAGTGCAGTACGCGAATCATCAACCCACTCCGGTTCGACCGACGACGTCAGTAGAACGAGGACTGGCTTTCAGCTCTTGGGGGGTGCCGTGTCTCACCCCGGCTCTACGTAATGTGCGGTTACCCAAGGATTTCATGGGCCCGTGTAAGGTGCCTAATTACACGGCCGATTTACCCCTCGAGTCATGCGTTGAAGGTTATGAGATGGCAATGGAGATGTTGGATTTGGATGAACAGGCGTGTGCTAAGTACTTCTCCATGATGTTGGATGGAACGGCTCGCACTTGGTCAAAAAGTCTGCCCGTTAATTTTGTCGGTTCATGGGACGAGTTGAAGGCCCGGTTTATAGCAAACTTCAACGACACGTGCAAGCAACCTATGTCAATCGTGGATCTGGCCGCTTGTCTCCAAGGAGAAGGCGAATCAATAACTCATTGGGTGCTCCAGGTTTCAGAAATCCTGCATTCATCGGACCGCATCAATGCTGATTCAGCAATCATAACATTGGAGGGCAATTGCCGGTTTAAGCCGCTAAAGTTGAAGTTGGGATGGCTCAAGTGTCACTGCAATGACATGTGACCACTCATGGCAGCTTTGGTTAAGTATGCCAATTCTGATAGTACCAAGGATCCCGAGTTTGACGATGACAAGCCGGACAAGGGAAAGAAGAATGTCGGCGCAAAAGGATAGCAGCATAACCAGGCAAGCCATGGGAGTAACGGTAAGAGCAAAGCGGACAATAATTCCGATTTTGTGGCCAACACGAACATACAGGGTAATAATCAGCGTCGTAAGGGTAAACCGCCCCCGCGGGGCGGAGGTTCAGGTATGAATCTGGAGCGCCTGTTGAACCAGCCCCGCCCAAAGCACGGGAAGCAAGAGAAGCCAGCTACGCACCTATGGAAGGATTGCTTTATTATGCGAGAGTTCAAAAATTCAGATCTCTTCCGGTATGATCATGGACGATCTGGCGATTCAGGACCCGGGTTTCACCGGCCGGGTTATGGTGGAGGAAACTCCGGTTCAGGTTTTCAAGGTAACCAAGGCGGACAGGGCAATCAAGGCAATCAGGGCAACCAAGGTGGTTATAATCAACAGGGGAATCAACAGCAGTAGCAGTCGGGTTATTAGAGTAACCCGAAGCAGTTAAATGGCGGACAGTATCATGTCTTCACTACTAGCCTGTGCAAGCGCGATCAGAAGCTTCACAAGAGGGCAGTGAACTCCGTTGAACCGGCAGTACCCCGTAATTAGCGCTGGTCTGAACAACCAATTGTGTGGAGTCGAGAAGATCATCCACCCCGGGTTGATAATCCGGGTTATCTGGCGTTGGTGGTCGCACCATAGGTTGGAGGTTATAAGTTCACCAAGGCACTGATGGATGGAGGGAGCAGTATCAACATCTTATATTATGAAACCTTCCGGCGTATGGGGATAACAGATAAGAATCTTAAGAGGTCGAACACCGATTTTCACGGGGTGGTGCCTGGTAAATCAGCCTACCCGGTCAGTAAGATAGCTCTGGAGGTGGTTTTTGGAGATGATCATGATTCAAGATCAGAGACATTGACCTTTGAAGTGGAAAAATTAGAAGTCCGTACCATGCCCTGTTCGGACGGCCAGTCTATGCTAAGTTCATGGCAAGGCCATGTTATGGTTATCTACAGCTCAACATGCCTGGTCATAAGGGGACCATCACGGTTCATGGCAGCCGCAAGATTGCTTTGGAGTGCAAGGAAGGTGATGTAGCTTATGCTGAGTCGGTTTGTGCCACAGAGGAGTTCAAATTCTATAAAGACAATGTTGATCCGGCGGATATGACTTCTCTGAAGAAACCACTACAGAGCATGATCCGGCTTTGAAATTTAAATTTGCTGATGAGACTAAGTTGGTTGATTTTGTTCCTGGCGATTCATCGAAGCAGTTTAGCATCAGCGCTAACTTGGATCCAAAATAGGAAAGCGCGCTCATCGAGTTCATCCATGAGAACCGGGACATCTTTGCATGGAAACCTTCTGACATGCCAGGTATACCGAGGGAACTCGCTGAGCACACTCTTAATATTGATCCCAAATTTCAACTGGTCAAGTAGTTTCTTCGCCGCTTTAATGAAGAGAGACACAAGGCCATTGGTGAGGAGGTAGCCCGGCTCCTGGCAGCAGGGTTTATTGTGGAGGTCTTTCACCCTGAGTGGTTGGCTAACCTCGTGCTGGTACTCAAGAAGAATGGCACTTGGCATATGTGTGTGGACTACACAGATTTGAACAAAGCTTGCCCAGCTGATCCCTTTGCCCTCCCCCGTATTGATCAGATTATTGATGCTACTGTGGGTTGTGAGCGGTTGAGCTTTCTGGATGCTTATTCGGGTTATCATCTGATCAAAATGGCGGTTAAGGACCAGGAGAAGACAGCTTTTATAACTCCCTTTGGAGCCTTCTGCTATGTATCTATGCCTTTTGGACTCAAGAGCGCCCAGGTGACTTATCAAAGGTGTTTGCAGAATTGCCTTCATAATCAGATTGGGCGGAATGTTCATGCTTATGTGAACGATATCGTGGTGAAGTCCAGGAAAGCAGAAACACTGATAGCTAACTTGCAGGAAACTTTTGATAATCTGAGGGTTTATAAGATGATGCTTAATCCGGCCAAGTGTGTTTTTGGTGTACCAGTTGGCAAGCTCTTGGGTTTTCTGGTGTCTAACAGGGGTATTGAAGCTAATCCGAAAAGATCAAGGCTATTACGTCCCTGGCTAAACTGGCGTGTATCAATGATGTTCGATGACTGGCGGGTCGTATTGCAATGCTAAGCCGAATTATCAGCCGGTTGGGGGAGAAGGCGATCCCTCTGTATCAGATGATGAAGAAAACAGACAATTTTGTCTGGAGTAAGGCTGCTAATGCGGCGTTTGAGTATCTAAAGAAGCAGCTGGCCGAACCGCCCGTCATTGCTACCCCCATTGATAACGAACCATTGCTGTTATACGCGGCTACCAATGCCCGAGCTGTTAGTGTGGCTATTGTGGTGGAGCGCAAAGAGGCTGGTAAGGAGTATCCGGTTCAACGGCCGGTTTATTATATCAGTTAGGTACTTATCGAGTCTAAACAGTGATATCCGCATTGGCAGAAGCTAGTGTATGGAGTGTTTGTGGCGAGCCAGAAGCTTAAGCAATATTTTCAGGGCCATCCCATTACTGTGGTTAGTTCTGCTCCATTGGGAGATATCATTCAAAACAGGGAAGCGACTGGCCGGGTTGCTAAGTGGGCTATTGAGCTTGGGCCTCATGTGTTAAAATATATGCCTCGCACTGCTATCAAGTCTCAAGCGCTCATGGATTTCATCAACGACTGGACAGAGTTGCAGGCACCGGAGGATAAACCGGATAACACATACTGGACTATTCACTTTGATGGATCCAAACAATTGGAGGGCTCGGGGGCTGGAGTGGTTCTTACTTCCCCTCGAGGTGACAAATTTTGTTATGTTCTCTGCTTAATGTTTCCCCTGTAATAACAATGCACCTGAGTATGAGGCCTTGCTCCATGGTCTTCGGATGGCTAAGGAGATGAACTTAATCCGGGTACGTTGCTTTGGCGACTCCGATTTAGTGGCTCGGCAAGTATCTGGTATGTGGGACTCCAAGGATCTGCTTATGGTGGATTATTGGCGTGAGGTGGATATCATTGCCGGTTACTTCAAGGGTTAGGGGTCGAGCATATTGATCGGCGCAAGAATAAAGCGGCGGAAGCTCTAAGTCGGCTCGGTTCCCGGCGTAAGCTAGTGCCACCCAATGTTTTTCTTGACGTTCTGCATAATCCGTCGGTCAAGATACCAACGGAGGAGGATCTGGCTATTCCTGACCCGGAGACTCAATTGGTGGTGGTTCTTGATGCTATCCCTGATTGGACAGTGCCGTACCTGGCGTATATGACCCGGGGTGAGTTATCGGAGGATGAAGTTTTGGCCAGGCAGATAATACGGCGGTCCATGTCCATGACTGTTGTCAATGGCGAGTTACATCATTGCAGTGTCTCAGGGGCGTTTTATCGTTGTGTTTCTCCTGGAGAAGGCTGTGAGATCTTGCATGAAATCCACGAAGGAGATTGTGGTCATCATGCCGGTTCAAAATCCTTGGTGGCTAAGGCTTTCCGGCACGGTTTTTTTTGGTTAACGGCTCATGCTGATGCGGAGAATCTGGTCAGAAAGTGTGATGGCTGTCAGAAGTTTTCATGCCGAGCTCATGTTCCGGCCCAGGAATTGAGGATGATTCCAATCACCAGGCCGTTTGCAACTTGTGGGCTTGATATGGTTGGTCCTTTTAAGAGGTCCAAGGATAAGAAGACCCACCTTCTGTTTGCGGTGGATAAATTTACCAAGTGGGTAGAGGCAGAGCCAGTAAGCAAGTTGATGCAGCCATGGCGGTTCGATTCCTGAAAAAGGTGATCTTTTGCTTTGGTTTTCCACACAGCATTATCACAGATAATGGCACGAATCTCTCCAAGGGTGCTATGGAAGAGTTCTGTTTGCGTGAGCACATCCGGCTTGATGTGTCATCAGTAGCCCACCCCCAGTCTAATGGACAAGCGGAGAGAGCTAATCAAGAAATCTTAATGGGTATCAAGCCCCAGCTTATGGTCCCTTTGCAGTAAACCGGACTGAGGCACCTGGGACAGCAGCGCCGGGTCAGCCACGGGTGACGGACCCGCCTCGACGAACAGATAACCCGCCGCAGTACATGCCAACCCTGCCGGGTCACTTCTCCACCCTTTTGGATAATATGATTGCTGCGGCATCCCGATTGGCAGTATTCCAATGGAGGGTCAGTCTCCAGCAGCGGTCGGTGGGCCAGGGATGTCCTTCAAACCTCTATGGAACAACAACATGCCTATTCATATAGCCGAGACAGAATCCATTCAACCCCTCGACCGAGCAAGAGTTACAACAGGCACATTGATGAACCGGCTATGTCAAGCAGTGCGAAGAACCGTGACGCCCCTCGAGGACATAATCCGGCGCGTGGTGGTGCGAATCCTCGGGATGTAGTGGATAATGGTAGAGCGTGTCGGGAGGCCGAGTTAGCAGTGCAGTACTCAAATCATCAACCCACTCCGGTTCAACCGATGACGTCAGTAGAACGAGGACTGGCTTTCAGCTCTTGGGGGGTGCCGTGTCTCACCCCGACTCTACGTAATGTGCGGTTACCCAAGGATTTCAAGGGCCCGCATAAGGTGCCTAATGACACCGCCTATTTACCCCCCAAGTCATGGGTTGAAGGTTATGATATGGCAATGGAGATGTTGGATGTGGATGAAGCGGCGTGTGCTAAGTACTTCACCATGATGTTAGATGGAACGGCTCGCACTTGGTTAAAAAGTCTGCCCATTAATTCTGTCAATTCATGGGACGAGTTGATGGCCCGGTTTATAGCAAACTTCAAAGACACGTGCAAGCAACCTATGTCAATCGTGGATCTGGCCTCTTGTCTCGAAGGAGAAGGCGAATCAACAACTCATTGGGTGCGCCAAGTTTTAGAAATCCTGCATTCGTCAGACCACATCAATGCTTATTCAGGAATCATAACGTTGGAGGGCAATTGCCGGTTTAAGCCGCTAAAGTTGAAGTTGGGACCGCTCAAGTGTCACTGTAATGACATGGGACCACTCATGGCAGCTTTGGTTAAGTATGCCGATTCTGATAGTACCAAGGATCCCAAGTTTGACGATGAGAAGTCGGAGAAGGGAAAGAAGAATGTCGGCATAAAAGAACAGCAGCATAACCAGGCAAGCCATGGGAATAACGGTAAGCGCAAAGCGGACAATAATTCCGATTTTTTGGCCAACACCAACATACAGGGTAATAATCAGCACCGTAAGGGTAAACCACCCCCGCGGGGTGGAGGTTCAGGTATGAATCTGGAGCGCCTGTTGAACGATCCCCGCCCAAAGCACGAGACGCATGAGAAGCCAGCTACGCACCAATGGAAGGATTGCTTTATTATGCGAGAGTTCAAAAATTCAGATCTCTTCCGGTATGATCATGGACCATCTGGCGGTTCAGGACCCAGGTTTCACCGGCTGGGTTATGGTGGATGAAACTCCGGTTCAGGTTTTCAATGTAACCAAGGCGGACAGGGCAATCAAGGCAATCAGGGCAACCAAGGTCGTTATAATCAACAGGGGAATCAACAACAACAGCAATTGGGTTATTAGAGTAACCCGAAGCAGTTAAATGGCGGATAGTATCATGTCTTCAATACTAGCCTATGCAAGCGCGATCAGAAGCTTCACAAGAGGGCAGTGAACTCCGTTGAACCGGAAGTACCCCATTATTTGCACTGGTCTGAATAGATTATTGTGTGGAGTCGAGAAGATCATCCGCCCCGGGTTGATAATCCGGGTCATCTTGCGTTGGTGGTTGCACCACAGGTTGGAGGTTATAAGTTCACCAAGGTACTCATGGATGGAGGGAGCAGTATCAACATCTTATGTTATGAAACCTTCCGGCGTATGGGGATAACGGATAAGAATCTTAAGCCGTCGAACACCGTTTTTCACGGGGTGGTGCCTGGTAAATCGGCATACCCGGTCGGTAAGATAGCTCTGGAGGTGTTTGTTGGAGATGATCATGATTCAAGATCAGAGACGTTGACCTTTGAAGTGGTAAAAATCAGAAGTCCGTACCATGCCTTGTTCGGACGGCCGGTCTATGCTAAGTTCATGGCAAGGCCGTGTTATGGATATCTGCAGCTCAAGATGCCGGGTCATAAGGGGACCATCACGGTTCGTGGCAGCCGCAAGATTGCTTTGGAGTGCGAGGAAGGTGATGCGGCTTATGCTGAGTTGGTTTGTGCCACAGAGGAGTTAAAATTCAATAAAGACAATGTTGATCCGGCGGATATGACTTCTCTGAAGAAACCACTACAGAGCATGATCCGGCGTTGAAGTTTAAATTGGCTGATGAGACTAAGTTGGTTGATTTTGTTCCTGGCGATTCATCCAAGCAGTTTAGCATCAGCACTAACTTGGATCCAAAATAGGAAAGCGCGCTCATCGAGTTCATCCGTGAGAACCGGGACATCTTTGCATGGAAACCTTATGACGTGCCAGGTATACCGAGGGAACTCGCTGAGCACACTCTGAATATTGATCCCAAGTTTAAACCAGTAAAGCAGTTTCTTCGCCGCTTTAATGAAGAGAGACGCAAGGCCATTGGTGAGGAGGTAGCCCGGCTCCTGGCAGCAGGGTTTATTGTGGAGGCCTTTCACCCTGAGTGGTTGGCTAACCGGCACTGTTACTCAAGAAGAATGGCACTTGGCGTATGTGTGTGGACTACACAGATTTGAACAAAGCTTGCCCAGATGATCCCTTTGCCCTCCCCCGTATTGATCGGATTATTGATGCTACGTTTGGTTGTGAGTGGTTGAGCTTTCTGAATGCTTATTCGGGTTATCATCAGATCAAAATGGCGGTTAAGGACCAGGAGAAGACGGCTTTTATAACTCACTTTGGAGCCTTCTGCTATGTATCTATGCCTTTTGGACTCAAGAGCGCCCAGGCGACTTATCAGCAGTGTGTGCAGAATTGCCTTCATAGTCAGATTGGGTGCAATGTTCATGCTTATGTGGACGATATCGTGGTGATGTCTAGGAAAGAAGAAACACTCATAGCTGACTTGTTGGAAACTTTTGATAATCTGAGGGTTTATAAGATGATGTTTAATCCGGCCAAGTGTGTTTTTGGTGTACCAGCTGGCAAGCTCTTGGGTTTTCTGGTGTCTAACAGGGGTATTGAAGCTAACCCAGAAAAGATCAAGGCTATTACGTCCCTAGTTAAACTGGCATGTATCAATGATGTTCAACAACTGGCGGGTTGTATTGGAACGCTAAGACGGTTTATCAGCCGGTTGGGGGAGAAGGCGATCCCTCTGTATCAGATGATGAAGAAAATAGACAATTTTGTCTAGAGTGAGGCTGCTAATGCGGCGTTTGAGGATCTAAAGAAGCAGTTGGCTGAACCGCCCGTCCTTGCTGCCCCCATTGATAAGGAACCATTGCTGTTATACGTGGCTACTAACGCCCGAGCTGTCAGTGTGGCTATTGTGGTGGAGCGCAAAGAGGATGGTAAGGAGTATCCGGTTCAACGGCCGGTTTATAATATCAGTGAGGTACTTATCGTGTCTAAACAGCTATATCCGCATTGGTAGAAGGTGGTGTATGGAGTGTTTATGGCGAGCCGGAAGCTTAAGCAATATATTCAGGGCCATCCCATGACTGTGGTCAGTTCTGCCCCATTAGGAGATATCATTCAGAACAGGGAAGCGACTGGCCGGGTTGCTAAGTGGGCTATTGAGCTTGGGCCTCACGGGTTAAAATATATGCCTCGCACTGCTATCAAGTCTCAAGCGCTCGTGGATTTCATCAACGACTGGACAGAGTTGCAGGCACTGGAGGATAAACCAGATAACACATACTGGACTATTCACTTTGATGGATCCAAACAATTGGAGGGCTTGGGGGCTGGAGTGGTTCTTACTTCCCCTCGAGGTGACAAATTTTGTTATGTTCTCTGCTTAATGTTTCCCTATAATAACAATGCACCTGAGTATGAGGCCTTGCTCCACGGTCTTCGGATGGCTAAGGAGATGAACTTCATCCGGGTAAGTTGCTTTGGCGACTCCGATTTAGTGGCTCGGCAAGTATCCGGTACGTGGGACTCCAAGGATCTGCTTGGCGTGAGGTGGATATCATTACCGGTTACTTCAAGGGTTAGGGGTCGAGCATATTGATCAGCGCAAGAATAAAGTGGCGGACGCTCTTAGTCGGCTCGGTCCCGGCGTAAGCTAGTGCACCCAATGTTTTTCTTGACGTTCTGCATAATCCGTCGGTCAAGATACCAACGGAGGAGGATCTGGCTATTCCTGACCCAAAGACTCAATTGGTGGTGGTTCTTCATGCTACCCCTGATTGGACAGTGCCGTACCTGGCGTATATGACCCGGGGCGAGTTACTGGAGGATGAAGTTTTGGCCAGGCAGATAATACGGCGGTCCATGTCCATGACTATTGTCAATGGCGAGTTACATCATTGCAGTGTCTCAGCGGCGTTTCAGCGTTGTGTTTCTCCTGGAGAAGGCTGTGAGATCTTGTGTGAAATCCACGAAGGAGATTGTGGTCATCATGCCGGTTCAAAATCCTTGGTGGCTAAGGCTTTCCGGCACGGTTTTTATTGGTTAACGGCTCCTGCTGATGCGGAGGATCTGGTTAGGAAGTGTGATGGCTGTCAGAAGTTTTCGTGCCGAGCTCATATTCCGGCCTAGGAATTGAGGATGATTCCAATCACCTGGCCTTTTGCAACTTGTGGGCTGTATATGGTTGAGCCTTTTAAGAGGTCCAAGGATAAGAAGACCCACCTTCTGGTAGCGGTGGATAAATTTACCAAGTGGGTAGAGGCAGAGCCAGTAAGCAAGTTGATGCAGCCACGACGGTTCAATTCATGAAAAAGGTGATCTTCCGCTTTGGTTTTCCACACAACATTATCACAGATAATGGCACGAATCTCTCCAAGGGTGCTATGGAAGAGTTCTGTCAGCGTGAGCACATCCGGCTTGATGTGTCATCAGTAGCCCACCCCCAGTCTAATAGACAAGCGGAGAGAGTTAATCAAGAAATCTTAATGGGTATCAAGCCCCAGCTTATGGTCCCTTTGCAGTAAACCGGACTGAGGCACCTGCGACAGCAGCACCAGGTCAGCCACGGGTGACGGACCCGCCTCGACGAACAGATAACCCGCTGCAGTACATGCCAACCCCGCCGGGTCACTTCTCCACCCTTTTGGATAATATGATTGCTGCGGCATCCCGATTGGCAGCTATTCCAATGGAGGGTGAGTCTCCAGCAGCGGTTGAGATGCAGCGGGCCAGGGATGTCCTTCAAACCGCTATGGAACAACAGCATGCCTTTTCATATAGCCGAGACAGAATCCATTCAACACCTCGACCGAGCAAGAGTTACAGCAGGCACATTGATGAACCGGCTATGTCAAGCAGTGCGTGGAACCGTGACGCCCCTCGAGGACATAATCCGGCGCGCGGTGGTGCGAATCCTCGGGATGTAGTGGATAATGGTAGAGCGTTTCGGGAGGCCGAGTTAGCAGCGCAGTTAGGAGTGCAGTACGCGAATCATCAACCCACTCCAGTTCGACCGACGACGTCAGTAGAACGAGGACTGGCTTTCAGCTCTTGGGGGGTGCCGTATCTCACCCCGGCTCTACGTAATGTGCGGTTACCCAAGGATTCCAAGGGCCCGCGTAAGGTGCCTAATGACACCGCCGATTTACCCCCCGAGTCATGGGTTGAAGGTTATGAGATGGGAATGGAGATGTTGGATGTGGATGAAGCGGCGTGTGCTAAGTACTTCACCATGATGTTGGATGGAACGGCTCACACTTGGTTAAAAAGTCTGCCCATTAATTCTGTTGGTTAATGGGACGAGTTGAAGGCCCGGTTTATAGCAAACTTCAAAGACAAGTGCAAGCAACCTATGTCAATCGTGGATCTGGCCGCTTGTCTACAAGGAGAAGGCGAATCAACAACTCATTGGGTGCGCCAGGTTTCAGAAATCATGTATTCATCAGACCGCATCAATGCTGATTCGGCAATCATAACGTTGGAGGGCAATTGCCGGTTTAAGCCGCTAAAGTTGAAGTTGGGACGGCTCAAGTGTCACTGCAATGACATGGGACCACTCATGGCAGCTTTGGTTAAGTATGCTGGTTAAGATAGTACCAAGGATTCCGACTTTGAGGATGAGAAGCCGGAGAAGGGAAAGAAGAATGTCGGCGCAAAAGGACAGCAGCATAACCAGGCAAGCCATGGGAATAACGGTAAGCGCAAAGCGGACAATAATTTCGATTTTGTGGCCAACACCAACATACAGGGTAATAATCAGCGCCGTAAGGGTAAACCTCCCCCGCGGGGCAGAGGTTCAGGTATGAATCTGGAGCGCCTCTTGAACGAGCCCCGGCCATAGCACGGGACGCAAGAGAAGCCAGCTACGCACCTATGGAAGGATTGCTTTATTATGCGAGAGTTCAAAAATTCAGATCTCTTCCGGTATGATCATGGACCATCTGGCAGTTCAGGACCCAGGTATACCGAGGGAACTCGCTGAGCACACTCTTAATATTGATCCCAAGTATAAACCAGTCAAGTAGTTTCTTCGCCGCTCTAATGAAGAGAGACGCAAGGCCATTGGTGAGGAGGTAGCCCGGCTCCTGGCAGCAGGGTTTGTTGTGGAGGTCTTTCACCCTGAGTGGTTGGCTAACCCGGTGCTGGTACTCAAGAAGAATGGCACTTGGCTATGTGTGTGGACTACACAGATTTGAACAAAGCTTGCCCATATGATCCCTTTGCCCTCCCCCGTATTGATCAGATTATTGATGCTACGTTTGGTTGTGAGTGGTTGAACTCTCTGGATGCTTATTCGGGTTATCATCAGATCAAAATGGTGGTTAAGGACCAGGAGAAGACGGCTTTTATAACTCACTTTGGAGCCTTCTGCTATCTATCTATGCCTTTTGGACTCAAGAGCGCCCAGGCAACTTATCAGTGGTGTGTGCAGAATTGCCTTCATAGTCAGATTGGGCGCAATGTTCATGCTTATGTGGATGATATCGTGGTGATGTCTAGGAAAGCAGAAACACTCATAGCTGACTTGTAGGAAACTTTTGATAATCTGAGGGTTTATAAGATGATGTTTAATCCGGCCAAGTGTGTTTTTGGTGTACCAGCTAGCAAGCTCTTGGGTTTTCTGGTGTCTAACAGGGGTATTGAAGCTAATCCGGAAAAGATCAAGGCTATTACATCCCTGGTTAAACCGGCGTGTATCAATGATGTTCAACAACTGGCTGGTTGTATTGCAACGCTAAGCCGGTTTATCAGCCGGTTGGGGGAGAAGGCGATCCCTCTGTATCAGATGATGATGAAAAAAGACAATTTTGTCTGGAGTGAGGCTACAAATGCGGCGTTTGAGGATCTAAATAAGTAGTTGGCCGAACCGCCCGTCCTTGCTGCCCCCATTGACAAGGAACCATTGTTGTTATATGTGGCTACTAACGCCCGAGCTGTCAGTGTGGCTATTGTGGTGGAGCGCAAAGAGGCTGGTAAGGAGTATCCGGTTCAACGGCCGGTTTATTATATCAGTGAGGTACTTATCGTGTCTAAACAGCTATATCCGCATTGGTAGGAGGTGGTGTATGGAGTGTTTATGGCGAGCCGGAAGCTTAAGCAATATATTCAGGGCCATCCCATTACTGTGGTTAGTTCTGCTCCATTGGGAGATATCATTCAGAATAGGGAAGCGACTGGCCGGGTTGCTAAGTGGGCTATTGAGCTTGGGCCTCACAGGTTAAAATAAATGCCTCGCACTGCTATCAAGTCTCAAGCGCTCGTGGATTTCATCAACGATTGGACAGAGTTGCAGGCACCGGAGGATAAACCAGATAACACGTACTGGACTATTCACTTCGATGGATCCAGATAATTGGAGGGCTCGGGGGCTGGAGTGGTTCTTACTTCCCCTCGAGGTAACAAATTTTGTTAAGTTCTCCGCTTAATGTTTCCCTGTAATAACAATGCAGCTGAGTATGAGGCCTTGCTCCACAGTCTTCGGATGGTTAAGGAGATACACTTAATCTGGGTACGTTGCTTTGGCGACTCAGATTTAGTGGCTCACCAAGTATCCGGTACGTGGGACTCCAAGGATCTGCTTATGGCGGCTTATTGGCGTGAGGTAGATATCATTGCCGGTACTTCAAGGGTTACCAGGTCGAGCATATTGATCGGCGCAAGAATAAAGCGGCGGACACTCTAAGCCGGCTCGGTTCCCAGCCTAAGCCAGTGCCACCCAATGTTTTTCTTGATGTTCTGCATAATCCGTCAGTCAAGATACCAATGGAGGAGGATCCGGCTATTCCTGACCCGGAGACTCAATTGGTGGCGGTTCTTCATGCTATCCCTGATTGGATAGTACCGTACCTGGCGTATATGACCCGGGGCGAGTTACCGGAGGATGAAGTTTTGGCCAGGTAGATAATCCGGTGGTCCATGTCCATGACTATTGTCAATGGCGAGTTACATCATTGCAGTGTCTCAGATGCGTTTCAGCGTTGTGTTTCTCTTGGAGAAGGCTGTGAGATCTTGTGTGAAATCCACGAAGGAGATTGTGGTCATCATGCGGGTTCGAAATCCTTGGTGGCTAAGGCTTTCCGACACGTTTTTATTGGTTAACGGCTCATGGTGATGCGGAGGATCTGGTCAGAAAGTGTGATGGCTGTCAGAAGTTTTCACGCCGAGCTCATGTTCCGGCCCAGGAATTGTGGATAATTCCAATCACCTGGCCGTTTGCAACTTGTGGGCTGGATATGGTTGGGCCTTTTAAGAGGTCCAAGGATAAGATGACCCACCTTCTGGTAGCGGTTGATAAATTTACCAAGTGGGTAGAGGCAGAGCCAGTAAGCAAGTGTGATGCAGCCACGATGGTTCAATTCATGAAAAAGGTGATCTTCCGATTTGGTTTTCCACACAGCATTATCAAAGATAATGGCACGAATCTCTCCAAGGGTGCTATGGAAGAGTTCTGTCAACGTGAGCACATCCGGCTTGATGTGTCATCAGTAGACCACCCCCAGTCTAATGGACAAGCGGAGAGAGCTAATCAAGAAATCTTAAAGGGTATCAAGCCCCAGCTTATGGTCCATTTGCAGCGGACGCCGGGTTGTTGGGTAGAGGAGTTGCCTTCCGTTTTATGGAGCATTAACACCACCCCCAATAGATCTACGGGTTACACGCCCTTCTTCATGGTTTATGGAGCAGAAGCGGTTCTCCCAAGTGATATTCACCATGACTCGCCCCGAGTGGTAGCTTATGTTGAAGCGGACAATGAAAGAGCACGCCAAGATGCATTGGACCTATTAGATGAACAACGGGATATTACGGCAGCTAGTTCGGCGATTTATCAGCAAGACCTGCAACGCTATCACAGCTGCCGGGTTAAAACCAGAGCTTTCTAGGAAGGCGACTTAGTGCTCCGACTTATCCAGGATCAGACGGATATGCACAAGTTATCCCCGCCTTGGGAAGGGCCCTTTGTGGTCAGCAATAATCTGAACAACGGGTCATACTACCTCATCGATGTTCGAGAGCACAAAGACTCACGCAAGTTGGAGGAGGAGACTCACCGGCCGTGGAATATAGCTCATATTCGGCCTTACTACACCTGAGCCACAGGCTCCTACTATGTATATATTTTTGACAGTGTACATATTATGATCAATAAATAAACCGGCATCCTTGCTAAAGCGGGGCCTCTGTCATTTCGTCTCATATGTCTTCTTGGTTACATGGGGGCTTCTGCTTATAAAACGGAGCTCTAATTACCCATTAAACCGGCTTATAAAGCCATATAAAAAAGATAGAGATCTTCACACCCAAGGGACCAAAGAGAGTCTGTTGCTACGCACAGCTCAAACATAGGTACTCACTGAGCATAGCTCACAATATTACCTGGGGGCTCTTAGTGCACAACAACAAAGAGTTTTTAAGGACCCTTGTAATAGGCTACCAAGCCAGGCTTGGAAGCCAGGTGTATTCACCTAAAACCCCGGATTAACCTGCCTTCATCAGGTAAGCCACTCCATCAAGGTAATCCTGGTATGACCCGTCGAACGTTTGACAAGTCAATCTTTTACAGACCCTGAACTTGGCAAAGTTAAAACGACGATTGGTTAATGTGAGGTCCATCTTAAAAGGCTTTGTAAAATGGTTTAACTTAGCGGCCTGGCAGCCCATGAAAAGCCTCGAATTTGGGCCTGGCGTCTATTGACCCGGCCTGACTATAAGTCATAAATGTAACCTGGTGTTTGTTAATCCGGCGTGGCTTTCAACTATCAGTTGTTAGTACACAACCAATCTTAAACCGGTGCTTATTAGCCCGGTCTGGCATTGACTATAAGTCACCAGGATGATCACCCGGTGTTTATCATAACCCGGCATGGCTTATTATAAAACAGCACGGCATGCTGGGAGTTATCAACACTCAAGATTTGGTTTATCACCCTTACAATAAAAACTTGGTAAACCAATGATGTGATTCAATGTCACAGGTATGATATATTTCATATTTCATTGTTTTACAACCTGAAAACTCTGGCTTTATATTAGGTATCATAACCCGTCCGGCGGTAAACCGCCAAGGCAATTTTAAGTTTATCACATGCAGAAAACAGGATTGCATAAAGCTATTAAAGATCATAAGCAGACATTGCATATCATGACAGATTGATAGTCTCAGGAAAGTGGCTATGCACGATGGCATAGCAGACCAAGTGTTTCAAACTATGCACGATGGCATAGCAGACCAAGTGTTTCAAGCTAGCCTATTACAAGGTGTTTTAACTGCCCAAAAGGATAATTGTTTCTCATACAGAGGACAGTGCACAGACGATAAACCCACTTCCGGATTATGATTCTTCTTCAGCTTGATGTGAAGATTGCAGATCGTCCT
Source organism: Aegilops speltoides (assembly GCA_021437245.1). NCBI lineage: Eukaryota > Viridiplantae > Streptophyta > Magnoliopsida > Poales > Poaceae > Aegilops > Aegilops speltoides. The sequence continues at coordinate 229,531,065 of CM038142.1, forward strand.
GCGCCGGTTCAACCTCCGCCTCCCCACCCAGTGGCTGGAACTCAATGGTTACCCAGTCAATTCCATACAAAGCTCGGAAGACAGCTTCATCTCTTATAAGATCCGACGGTTCAACATCAGGGGCATAAGTATGCTTACGGATTGGCGGGATTACATTTTGGGCTTCATAAACCGATGCATCAACCCATCTGTTGTCTGCATTATAGATGGACCGGTGGAAAGACAAATCAGCCTCTTCGGCCAGTTTACTTGCAATCGGGCGCATCTCCTTTGTCAAGGCTTTAAGGGAATCATTGTCAAATTCCGACCCATCTTCTTTTTGACTAGGATAGCCATTTCCAATGTCCTCCGGATGAAGATCAGCTATCCAAGCCTTAGCCCGAGTCAGTGCAGACAAAGGGCCAGCCCTTGCATGAGATCTCTTCACTTCTTCTAGCTGGGCAGGTGTCATGGATAGCTTGGCCAATGTATCCTTGATTAAAGTCGGCGGCGGTTTATTGTACGAAGCAGTGCAGATGACTCCTTGAGCATCGGTATATAACTGCTCTATCAAGGTATATGCAGCCTTTAGTTTCTTGCACATATCTGAGCCAAGATGGGAGACACGGCTACCTGCAATGGTTACAATATTATTGTTAAACTGGCGGTTTCAAGGATGATTAAGTACGATTCATTACAAGGATATTTACCAAAAATGGCAGAAGTCATAGTGTTGATTTGCCGCTTTAGACCAGTCAGCTCTTCTGCCACCAGTTTAAGGGCCGCTTCAGCATCCTCTGCCCGCTTCAGCAAATTGGCTTTTTCAGTCTCCCAGTGTGCTCGCTCGCCTTTGAAGCCATCCTTCAATTGTTCCATGGCTGTTAAAGCGCCCTTCAACTCATCTTTGGCCTTTGAAGTTTCAGCTTGCTGATACTTAATATTTTCCTGGAGATCCGCGATTTGAGAATCTTTGTTGGTCAAGTCATCCTAGAAAGACAGATAATAAGTTGGTAAAAAAATTTCAAAGTCCCAAGCACATAACAAGTTATACACTTGGCACTTGGGGGCTAATGCGGATTGATTTTTTCTCAAATGATATTTTAAGTCCCAAGCATACAACAGGTTACATACTTGGCACTTGGGGGCTAATGCACATGAACCGGATCATGTTAATGATTGAAAGGAATTCTGATGTATAAACCGGACTATCCTAAAGGTATAAACCGGTTTATAGGGGCTACACAAGCAAAGTCCAATCTTCTCCTACTACAAGTTCCGGTTCACATTCATATTGATGAACCGACCCTTGGGGGCTACTAGAGTTGAGAATTGAAGCATGATATAAGGAAAAAAGAAGTTATTCAAAGGAACAAGTATTTACCTCATATCGCTCTTTCATCATGTTTACAAAATCGGCTTCATAATCACGGCTGGTATACAGACGGTTTAGATGTCCAGAATGGATGTCCTGAGCAGAGAGATGGGCATAGCTTGACAAATCTACTTTCCATTTGCCCTTGTCCACAATGGAAAATTCTTCTTTTGCACTGTGCTTCGATAAAGCGACAGGATTGCCAAGAGCGGTATGACCAAAGCCAGTAATCACAACATTATCTGTCGTGCCTTCAACAGTCTTATCTGGGCTTGGCGGTTTAGCAGATGCTTTTGCTGGGCTTGGTGGATCGGCAGTTGGGCTTGGCAGATCAGCATGCTGGCTTGTTGGATTTATTTCTAGTGGATCAACAAAAGTATCCTGACCCTCAGGTACCTGGTCATCCATAGCAATGTCAGCATTTTGATCAAGAGCCTCTGAGGTCCTCTCCGGTTCAGTGGCCGGATTATCATCAGTCAGTGTAGTCAGCTTGGCTTTTTTGCTGAGCCTGGCTTTGGCACTAAAAAGAACAAATACAGACATTAGTACAATGAACCGGTGCAAGGCATAAAAAATAAGTCTACTATGCTTACCCAGGAACGGTCTTGAATGGAGGCATCTGTGTGGTTGATGAATCGCCGGAGGATGAATTGGAAGTTCCATGATAATTTGAATCAGACGGATTAAGAGGATATCGAAAGTAACCTGCCTTGGGATAAAGTGTATTAGAAGTACAAGAGACCACTTGACGATGCTTGCGAACTGGGGAATATGGTAAACAGAAGAAGTATCCACTTAACCACTGTGCTGGGTTGTGCGGCGAGCTTCTTGTTGCTATGTCTTCAAAGAAAAGTGCGGATCCAAATGAGTAAGAGGGTTTGAACGTTTTACTTTCCGGACTGCTCGACGAAGTTTTGGTACTGGCACATGATTTGAATCGGAGGATGGAACAATTACCTCTACATCACCAGCATGGCTAGCTTCCGCATCATCCTGATAATAATCATTGTCAATGATATGTATGAAAAAAGAACCAAGAGAATCTAATTCTACCTCTGAGTCCGGGTAATCAAGCTCTTCATCATTGGGCAAATCAGAGGGTTCGGCGGTTTTCTTTTTCGCTGGCTTCTTCGTAGGCTTAGTCTTGCTGCGGGGTGCTCTTGCCGGTTTATCCTGGGGCTTGGCCGGTTTATCTTGTGATTTCTTCTTCTAGAACGGATCATCGCCCTGCACAGATGGATAATAAATTATAAAGGAATATTTAAGAAAGGACGGATTAAGGTAAAAAATAAGGCAATTCTTATAGCTGGTGGTTTATTGGAAGTGCAGAAGGGACTAAGCCCTACTCGACTACAGACAACTTCCAGTTCATTCAGTATTTTCTTAACAGCTTCAGTAACTTCATCCTCTGTTAGCTGAATATCAATATGACGTTGAGGATCTTTCAAGTCCCCCGTGTACTCACACATTAAACCTGGGCGTCGGCTTATAGGCAGAACGCTCCAAGATATCCAGCAGCGGACGAAGTCAACACCTGTTAAACTGTTTGCCATAAAGGCTCTGAGTTTTGAGAGTTGTGGTGCATAGTTGGACCGTTCCTTGGCAGTCAGCCTCTGAGGGAACGGATGAGTATTGCTAAGACAGTGAGGGCGGTAACTCGGCAGAGGATTTTCGCCAGTTGGAGATGTGTCTTTACAGTAAAACCGAGTCTGATTCCAGTCCTTGGGGTGACTATGAAGCTTGCCGTGAGGGAAACTGACATGTCTCCTCTTTTGAATTGCCATCCCACCAAGCTCAGTGTTGGTTCCGTCTGTGAATTCTGTGTGACGGTTTAAATAAAATAAATCTTTGAACAATTCAACTGTGGGTTCTTCTTGAAGATAGGCCTCACAAAACACTTGGAAATCGCAAATACTGAACACAGAGTTTGGTCCAATATCTTGAGGGTAGAGTTGGAAGCTGGCAAGCACATCGCGGAATTTTTTTGATCCGGGAGGGCTAAACCCTCGATCCATATGATCAGTAAAAACAATCAGTTCGTCATTCTAAGGTTCAGGAGGATTTTCTAAACCGAGGACTCTCCAGTGGATGGTTTCCTTGCTCGCTAAAGCGCGAGTCACAACATACCCACTCAGTTGCACTTCAGTAACCCGGGAAGGGACCAATTGCAAGCATAAAACATCTTGTCCATTTGAACAGGAAGCTGGAAGAGAGGACCAACGCCAGTTTAAGGTTTTGATTGATGCAGACAATCCAGTTTAGACGACAGGAAAAACAAATTGAAACCTATGTGCATGATAACCAAGAGTTTTATATTAAGGATGAGTTGGCGGTTTGAAAAGAGGGCTAATGGTACCTGGCGGGTTATCATTTTCTAAAAGTATAAACCTCCTACAATGGTGTGGAAGTTACAGATCTGAAAAATTCTTAAGTGTTGTACAAACAGATTTCACAAGTGTTGTAATTTTGGATCTACCGCAGTTCTAAAAAGGAGATAAATTTTAAACCTAAAATCGCGACAGCAGAGGAACACATATGCTCAGATGGGATCTTATGCAAAGAAGGGTATCTTCTGTGATTGGAAAGGGATGCTAAACTACTGTTGCTTGCCTTTACTATCAGATTCAGATCAAACTGCGCAATCAAAAGAAGAAAGCGAGGAACGGTGAAGAATGCTGTTGAACGGCGGAAGCCCTAATGCAGATCTGTTATATGAGGAGAGAAGTACTTACTGACGCTACTAAACAGTGGAGGAGGCGTCGCATTTCTCTGGTCCGATCAGGTTGATGCAGCGGCCATTGGCGGTGCGGAAGCAAAAGTCGATGGCGGCGGCTGCGCTCGAGCTCTGAGGTGACGCGAGGAAGACGATAACACGAAGTGGAACGAAGGAGAAAGGAAATAAGGACCCTTTGCCATATTTAGAAGGCGAAGGGATAAGTGACAGGCGTGGGAATCGAGGAAGTTGTCACCTCGGTTTTTGGATGGTCATTAATGAAAAAGAATGTATTTACAAGTTTTTTATAGAGGTGATGTCACGGTGGTTTATTAAAATATTAAAAGAAGACATCACGGCGGTTTACCAAGTGCATATGGAAATGATGTCATGGCGGTTTACAAGGTTCTTTGAAGATCAAGGAGTTTTTCTAAGGATTGAAGATTGGCATGAACAGGTTCAAATCAATCTGGGGCCTAATGTTCGGTATATAACTACTTTGTATAAACCGCCCAGGAGGGGCCGAGTTATGCTCATCCGTATTGAAGCCCATGAAGACAAGGAATATGGCGCTTTACTACTGAAACTTAGAGGCCTAGAGCCCAAGGGCGGATTAGGGCCCATAGACATAAACCGCCATGAGATATGTAACTTGTGTTGTAAGTTAGGGAAAGGTAGAAACCGAGCCGGACACATGTATGAGCCGGTCTCGGTATTCTGTAAACCGCCGGGCGTCAATCTATCTATATAAAGGGACGACCCGGCGGCGGTTCAGGGACAAGAAACAACAACTCGAGAGATAGGTAAAGCGGATTCGCTCCCTGCTCATCGAGACCCCATCAATTGCACCACAATTGGATCGTAGGCTTTTACCTTCACCGCAAGGGGCCGAACCAGTATAAACTCCCCGTGTCCTTTGTCTAGTTTAACTCCTTTAAGCTAATCTCGTTGCGATGGCTCCACGACTAAGTCCTCTCACTAGGACATCTGACGTGTTAATTCCATGACAGGAGGGCTGTGGCATACCGCAAAACGGGACTCCACGGGATACTGTTCATCTCCACCATCGACCTCCTCCAGCCTCCACGGGCTATTGTTCATCCACCGTCGACCCCCTCCAGCCTCCACCTACGACTGTTCATCCAGCCTCCACCGCGCGCTACTCCACCGGCTACTGTTCAACCAGCCCTCTCCACGGGCTATTGTTCAACCACCCATCCACGGGCTACTGTTCATCCAGTCCTCCACCGGCTACTGTTCAGCTAGCCCTCCACGGGGTCGTCCTGTTCATCCAGCCCTCCACGGGGTTTTGTTCATCCAGTCCCAACCAGCTCAATCGAGGTCCTGTTCATCCAGAGGCAACAACACGGGGTCCTGTTCATCCACCCCCACCGAGAACTGTTCATCCAACCCCCCATCAACGCTCACTGTTCATCCAGAGGCAGCATCGATCGGTTTCAGTTAGTAGTAGTAGCGATGGAATCACTCGATCGCTCGGGTTCAGTAATGTGTAGCCTGCAATGCAATCGCTCGGGTTCAGTTAGGCGAATGCCTCGCTCAGGTTCAGTTAGAGCCCAACGCCTCGCACCCATGCACGTATGTGTACAAGAGCAACGCCAATCGCTCGGCCCCCGACCACCCATCGTAACCGGGAACTGCCTGATATTTTCCTCGCCCTCGCTTCTACCATGGTTTTTTCCGTCATGGAAGGCCCAAAGAATGTCATGCAGCTTCGTCTCCGGCCCGCCCAGGACGAAAAGCCCATTTACTGCCATGATTTTTTGTCATAGAAGTAGGATATCACCACATCAATGATGATACCGGATTTTCTCTCAATTATCATACTAGAAGTGTCATAAGTATGACAAAAAAAAATTTCGTTCGGCCCAAAATTTCACAGATGTGTCTTTTTTTGTAGTGATTAGATCTCACTTTTGCGTGTGACCGTGAAGGGATTGACAACCCCTTTATCGTGTTGGTTGCAAGGTTCTTGATTGTTTGTGCAGGTACAAGGTACTTGTGTGTTGTATCCTAATGGATTGATACCTTGGTTCTCAAAACTAAGGAAAATACTTACGCTACTTTGCTGCATCACCCTTTCCTCTTCAAGGGAAAACCAACGCATGCTCAAGAGGTAGCAAGAAGGATTTTTGGTGCTGTTACCAGGGAGATGTACACCAAGTCAAGACATACCAAGTACCCATCATAAACTCTTCTCCTTCGCATTATATTATTTGCCATTCGGCTCTTGTTTTCCTCTCCCCCACTTCTAAAACGATTTTTGAAAACCTTTGCCTTTTCTTTGCCCCTCTTCCGTTCATCTCTTTTCGTTTGCTTCTTGAGTGCTTGTGTGTTGGATTGATTGTTTGTCATGATGGCTCGAGATAATACTAAATTGTGTGACTTTTCCAATACGAACAACAATGATTTTATTAGCACTCTGATTGCTCCTACTACCGATGCTGAATCTTGTGGAATTAATACTGCTTTGTTGAATCTTGTTATGAAAGTTCAATTTTCTGGCCTTCCTAGTGAAGATGTATCTAAACAACTTCGTTGATTTGTGTTATATGCAAAAAAGAAAGATGTGGATAATGATATTGTTCAGTTGAAGCTATTTCCATTTTCTCTTAGAGATTGTGCTAAAACTTGGTTCTCTTCTTTGCCTAAAAATAGTATTGATTCATGGAATAAGTTCAAAGATGCTTTTATCTCTAAGTATTTTCCTCCCTCTAAGATCATCTCTCTTAGGAACGATATTATGAATTTTGGCAACTTGATGATGAGCACGTTGCACAAGCTTGGGAGAGGATGATATTAATGATACGTAATTGCCCTACTCATGGTTTGAATTTGTGGATGATTATACCAAAAAATTATGCCGGCTTGAATTTTGCTTCTAGAAATCTTTTAGATTCGGCTGCGGGAGGCACTTTTATGGAAATGACTTTAGGAGAAGCTACTAAACTCCTAGATAATATTATGGTTAATTATTCTCAATGGCACACCGAAAGATCCACTAGTAAAAAAGTTCATGCGATTGAAGAGATTAATGTTTTGAGTGGAAAGATGGATGAACTTATGAAATTGTTTGCTAATAAAAGTATTTCTTATGATCCTAATGATACGCCTTTTTCCACTTTGATTGAGAATAATAATGAATCTATGGATGTGAATTTTGTTGGTAGGAACAATTTTGGTAACAACACGTATAGAGGCAATTTTAATTCTAGGCCATTTCCTAGTAATTCCTCTAATAATTATGTTAATTCCTACAACAACTCTTATGGAAATTTTAATAAGATGCCCTCTGATTTTGAGAATAGTAGTAAAGAATTTATGAGTTCGCAAAAGAATTTCAATGCTTTGATTAAAACAAATTGCTTAAGATTGATGAGTTGGCTAGAAACATGGATATAATTTCTCTTGATGTTGATTCTTTGAAACTTAGATCTATTCCAGCTAAGCATGATATAAATGAGTCTCTCAAATCCATGATAATTTCCATTGATGAGTGCAAAGAAAGAACCGCTAGGATGCGTGCTAAGAAAGATTGCTTTATGGAAGCGTGTCCTTCTAGTTTTCATGATAATAATGATGATGATCTAAAAGTGATTGATGTGAATCCTATTAAATCTTTGTTTTCCAATATGAATCTTGATAAAGATGGTACTGGAGATGAGTCAACTTTAGTTAAAAGGCGTCCCAATGATTCGTGGTTTTTAGATCTAGATGCAAAAATTGATAAAAGTGAGATTGAAGAGGTCAAAAGTTTAGGTAGCAATGAACCCACTATTTTGGATTTCAAGGAATTTAATTATTATAATTGTTCTTTAATAGATTGTATTTCCTTGTTGCAATCCGTGTTAAATTCTCCTCACACTTATAATCAAAATAAAGCTTTTACTAAACATATCGTTGATGCTTTAATGCAATCTTATGAAGAAAAGCTTGAAATAGAGGTTTCTATCCCTAGAAAACTGTATCATGAGTGGGAACCTACTGTTAAAATTAAGATTAAATATTATGAATGCTATGCTTTGTGTGATTTGGTTGCTAGTGTTTCCACGATTCCCAAAACTTTGTGTGATGTGCTAGGTTGCCGTGAATTTGATGATTGTTCTTTAAATTTGCATCTTGCTGATTCCACCATTAAGAAATGTATGGGAAGGATTAATGATGTTCTTATTGTTGCAAATAGGAATTATGCGCCAGTAGATTTCATTGTTCTTGATATAGATTGCAATCCTACATGTCCTATTATTCTTGGTAGACCTTTCCTTAGAACGATTGGTGTAATTATTGACACGAAAGAAGGAAATATTACATTCCAATTTCCATTAAGGAAAGGCATGGAACACTTTCCTAGTAAGAAAATTAAATTACCTTATGAATCTATTATGAGATCCACTTATGGATTGCCTACCAAAGATGGCAATACCTAGATCTATTCTTGTTTTTATGCCTAGCTAGGGGCGTCAAACATAGCGCCTGTTGGGAGACAACCCAATTTTATTTTTGTTCTTTGGTTGTTGTTCCTGTTAGTAATAAGTAACTAAAATAGCTTCTGTTTAGATGTGGTTTTATGTTTTAGTTAGTGTTTGTGCCAAGTAGAACCCTTGGGAAGACTTGGGTGAAGTCTTTGCGATCTTGCTGTAAAAAACAGAATCTTTTGCACTCACGAGATTAGTTGTAATTTTTTACTGGAGAGTGTTTTTAGGTTAATTCCATTTGAAGATGATTAATATACAAATTCTTAATGTTCACTAATTTATTTCAGAATTTTTAGAGTTACAGAAGTATTCCAAAGTTACAGATTGCTACAGACTGTTCTGTTTTTGACAGATTCTGTTTTTCGTGTGTTGCTTGCTTATTTTGATGAATCTATGACTAGTATCGGGGGGTATGAACCATAGAGAAGTTGAAATACAGGTTTAACACCAATATATACAAATAATGAGTTCATTACAGTACCTTAAAGTGGTGGTTTATTTTCTTATACTAATGGAGCTCATGAGATTTTCTGTTGAAGTTTTGTGTTGTGAAGTTTTCAAGTTTTTGGGTAAAGATTTGATGGATTTTGGAATAAGGATTGGCAAGAGCCTAATATTGGGGATATTAGAGACATGATAGTAGAGTAGTTGTGAATGTGAGGAATACTTGTGTTAACGTTTGTGATTCCTGTAGCATGCACGTATGGTGAACCGTTATGTGATGAAGTTGGAGCATGATTTATTTATTGATTGCCTTCCTTATGTGTGGAGGTCGGGATCGCGCGATGGTTAACTCCTACCAACCCTTCCCCTAGGAGCATGTGTGTAGTACTTTATTTTGATTACTTGTAGATTTTTGCAATAAGTATGTGAGTTCTTTATGACTAAAGTTGAGTCCATGGATTATACGCACTCTCACCCTTCCATCATTGCTGGCCTCTCTAGTACAGCGCAACTCTCGTCGGTACCATACACCCACCATATACCTTCCTCAAAACAGCCACCATACCTACCTATTATGGAATTTCCATAGCCACTCCGAGATATATTTCCATGCAACTTTCCACCGTTCCGTTTATTATAACACGCTCCATCATTGTCATATCGCCTTGCATGATCATGTAGTTGACATCGTATTTGTGTCAAAGCCACCATTCATATTTTTTCATACATGTCACTCATGAATCATTGCACATCTCGGTATAGTAATTCATATAGAGTCATATTTTGTTCTAAGTATCGGGTTGTAATTCTTGAGTTGTAAGTAAATAAAAGTGTGATGATCTTCATTATTAGAGCATTGTCCCATGTGAGGAAAGGATGATTGAGACTATGATTCCCCCACAAGTCGGGATGAGACTCCGGACTAAATAAAAAAAGAGGCCATAAAAAAAAGGGAAAAGGCCCAAATAAAGAAATAAAGAAATGAGAGAGAAAGAGAGAAGGGTCAATGCTATTATCCTTTTATGACACTTGTGCTTCAAAGTAGCACCATGATCTTTATGATAGAGAGTCTCCTATGTTTTCACTTTCATATACTAGTGGGAATTTCTCATTATAGAACTTAGCTTGTATATTCCAATGATTGGCTTCCTCAAAAGTGCCCTAGATCTTCGTGAGCAAGCAAAATGGATGCACACCCACTTAGTTTCTTTTGTTGTGCTTTCATAAACTTATAGCTCTAGTGCATCCGTTGCATGGCAATCCCTACTCACTCACATTGATATCTATTGATGGGCATGTCCATAGCCCATTGATATGCCTAGTTGATGTGAGACTATCTTCTCATTTTTTTCTTCTCCACAACCATCATTCTATTCCACTTATAGTGTTATGTCCATGGCTCACGCTCATGTGTTGCATGAAGATTGAAAAAGTTTGAAAATACTAGGTATGAAACAATTGCTTGGCTGAAACCGGGGTTGTGCATGATTAAGTACTTTGTGTGATGAAGATAGAGCATAGCCAGACTATATGATTTTGTAGGGATAACTTTCTTTGGTCATGTTATTTGAGAATACATGACTGCTTTGTTAGTATGCTTGAAGTATTATTGTGCTTATGTAAATATTAAACTTTTGTCTTGAACCTTTTGGATCTGAACATTCATGCCACAATAAAGAAAATTACATTGAAAAATATGCTAGATAGAATTCCAAATAAAAAAATTCTGTTTTTATCATTTATCTACTGGAGGACAAGCAGGAATTAAGCTTGGGGATGCTTGATACGTCTCCAATGTATCTATAATTTTTATTGTTCCATTCTATTATATTATATATTTTGGATGTTTAATGGGCTTTAATATTGTTTGACACAAGAAAAATCTTAATGCGCTCCGGATGAAGGGAAGAGGGGTAGTTTGATTTCTATCATGCGTCGGGGAAAAGAAAAGTGTGCGGGCGTGCCAGTGTACGTAGTACACAAAAAAATGGTATGGGAAGAAAGCATTTCATTAATATCATCGGATAAAGAAATTTACAAGACCCCATAAAAAAAGGAATGCACTCCATGGCCTACTAGCGCGGCCTGCCTGACTATGGCGATGTGCGGTCTCCTGGTTCCCGGGGCCTCGAAAAGCTCCCGGTTAATTACTCCCGCGGGTTGCTCCGCGAGATACCTCCGATTAAGCCGTGTGGTCATCTTCGTCGTCTTCTCTTTGCGTTCTCCATGCATGATGATGATGGTGTGCGTGTATGGTGTGGGCGGCGGCAAAGCCCGTGTCCTCGTCGGTAGACGTGCCGCTCAAAACATGGCTTTGTGTTGGCCACATTCGCCCGCGCCGTCGCGCCTCGTCGGTCTAGACAACGTTGATGTAGTCGGTGTTGAAGTTTCATGGGTCCTGCTCGGCTCGGACTTATTTACGATGTAACGGCTTCATCGGGTATGCAAGGGGTTCGCCTCGCGGGAGCATTCTTATGGAGATCAGCGTTGGTGTAAAACCAACGCTCGCTCGTATCGGCAGTGCCGGTGTGGTTGGTGCCTCGTCTCGGCTGGACGCCGTGTTTACGGCGGTCCTCGAAGACAAGGGCGCCGCCTCACGGGGCCATCAGAAGTTAGTGTTGGCAAAGTGACGTCGCCTCCTCGCCATCACGCCTCATCTTCAAGGCGTCCGGGTCGTGGAGACCGTCATGTGGCAACATCTTCTCCTCCAGGTCACGGATAGCACCGCATCTCTGCTCCGTGTTGCGGGCAGCACCAAGGGTGTGTGCTATCTCCTTGGCTCCGTGTCGCGGGCTCCATCTTGACGAGGTACACATTGGTGGTGATGTCCCGCGAGCTCCATGCCTCCGTCGTCCTTCCTGGCACGCGGCGGCATCCTCGCGAGCTCCATGCCTCTGGTCCAGCTTGATGATGTTGATGTTGGTGGTGTCCTCCTTGCGAGCTCCACCCCACGATTCTCCGCGGTACCGGGTGTTGGCGCTGGGCGTCGTCTTGGCGAGCTCCACGCCGCCATCCAAGGCGGCACGGTGGCGGTATCGTTGCGAGCCTCCACACCTTTGTCCTCCATGGCGCCGACTTGATGAAGAAAGATGACGGATGTCGTCCTAGCGAGCTTCGTCTCGCCATCCTCCGCGGCACGCGGCACCATCCCTACATGCTCCACGCCTTAGGGCTCCAGCTTGACGAAGTAGATGTCGGCGACATCCTCAATGGGCGCCATGCCTCCGTCCTCTAGCTCCAGCATGACGAAGTGGATGGCGAGCGTCCTTCTTGTGAGCTCCCCGTCACGATCCTTGCGTCACCAGGTTGATGCTGTGACATTGGCGTCATCTTGGCGAACTCGGTGGCGCCATCGACCCGAGCCTCCACGCCTTTGTTCTCCATAGCACCGGCTTGATGAAGTTGACACTGGCATCATCTTGGCGAAATCCGCGCCGCGATCCGCTGCGGCATGGCGGCGGCATCCTCCGCGAGCCTCCCCACCTTCGCCCTCCATTGCGCCAGCTTGATGAAGAAAACGAGGGCGTCGTCCTAGCGAGCTCCATGTCGCCATCCACGGTGGCATCCTTGCGAGCCTCACGCCTTTGGGGCTCCATCTTGATGAAGTAGACGTCGTCGGCCTCATCACCAAGGGCGGCCACCAACCAAGGAGTCCAATGGGGCCGGCAGCCCCATCGACACGCCATCGTCTTCCACGCCTTGGTGAAGTCCGGGAGTAGCCTCGTCATCTTGGTTAGCTTGATGAAGATGATGATAACGCCAACGAAGTGCTGCATGATCGCGAGCTCCACCGCGCCACCACGTGTTGTGCATGCATGCAATAATAAAGGATGAAGGAGTAATTAGATGATAACTTTACCGTTCGGGAAGATCAACTTGGTGTTCATGTTGCTGCCGAGGTGCCTTCTTCTTGTACGGATGATTGCCGGCATTGTTCTTCTCCTCCTTCTACTTCTTCTTGCTGCATGAGTTCTGGGATCGTGGTGGCTGGATGTCGTCGATGGATTTGTGTCTGCGTGCCGTGGATGTGTTGCTCTGTCCCCTCCCATGCGTGGGTTCTCTATATATATAGGCAGCCACTTTCGTACAAGCTGGGCACCGCACGCACGACTTGCTTGATTGGTAAGACCAATACTTTCCATTTTATGTTTGTCTTGCCATCTTAAATTCTGCTTTCCATTGCGCTGGCTTCTTGCCCTACACGCCTGCACAAGAAAAGGAAACAAAATCTACGTACCTAGACACTGCACCAGTTCCTTTCCAAACCTGGTGCTTTAATTCCTTCTAGCTCATACACGTATCCATGTAATGACCCTTTGGTTTCCTTATATTTCATGTACGCATATGTTTGCCGGCCGGTATATGAGTACAAATATGTACACACCAGCGTACTCTTGCCTTTTCATGCATGTACATGCAAATAGCAAGGGCATGAATCTCACGTACATCACGTGCATGACTCTCCCTTTGCCTCCTTTTCATTTTCTTACATGTATCCAGATACATATACGCGTGAGCTTGCCGGCCGGCCGAGTACCCGAATACGTATATGTATTGTACATGCACGCGCGAGCTTGCCGGCCGGCCGAGTACCCGAATACGTATATGTATTGTACATGCATCAAGCTTTCTTACGTGCTCCAATGCTCTATGCAAGGCAAGCCTCTTGTCAAATCCAAATCCCTTTTTTTGTTCTAGCGTGTCCGAGCAGAGTTTGTGTACGGGTCTTGCCATATGAGCGCCATGTAAGATACTATAAAGATGGGACCCTGGGTAGCGTTACTTCTCAAAAGCCACGGTCAAACAACACAGTACACCAGGTCTTCCATCGTCCACGGGTCAAGCAACACAGCAAGCCATAAGAGAGACAAAGGCAGAGTTTCATTGCTTCTCAAATCGAAGTTGAAAGGCCTTGACTCCGCATGCATGTTCAGCCGATATGTGTATGCCTTCGCTCTTTTTTTCTTTTCTTTTGCTGACTTGGTATTGGTTGTTTTTCCTTTATCATCAGAAGAACATGGGACACAACGAGAAGCCCAAGAGGTCCCCGGGAAGTCGAGAGGCCCATGACTCGAGCAGCACCAGGAACGGAAAAAGCAGCTTGATGCCTCTCCCACCGCCACCAAGCAAGTCGAGAAGTAGCTCTAATGGCGTGGAGTACACGCGATTGACACCTCCATTGCCGAATGCTCCGCACAACACAGCGTCACAGACTACGCACCACCAACCCAGCCGCAACTCCAAGAATTCCGACAAGAGAGTCATCTCCCTTGATGCTGATGCTCCACCACTAGGGCACCTAGAGGTAAAGAAAATAGCAAAGAAGCAGAGCTTGCATGAATGTATTCTTTCCTTACCCCTACGTGTGTCCTGTATGCATGCAGGACAAACTTGACGAATTGCCGCATGTGCCTATGAGCCGCGGCATGGAGCAACTCCTAGACCAGGTGATGGAAAACATGGACCAAGATGAGCCGCCCACCAAATCCGCACCTCTGGCCAAGTCTAGTTCGGTGGCGAAGCACACACCCCCGACAGCGAGTGATCCAGCTGCGAATTCTTCAACTGTGGGAGGGAGCGATCTCGTCGTAAAACCTGCCTCCCTGGTGACAAAACCCGCTTCTTTAAACACATCAACATGCACCCCCGAAGTGGACAAAAAGCGATTGTCGGGAGCTATCAATGACAAGGATGTTGGGATAACTGCAAAGAAGCCAAGGCCGTCTGCTTGCGGTACGTGTATATTACCCCCACCACCTTTGCATGAATTTTCTTTTGATGCTTTCTTGACTCTTTCTCTTTTTGTCACCTTTATAGATGTCTCCAGCAAATCAACTAATCGAGAAGGCTTTTATTCCCCTGAGGCAAAGGAGCTCCGTGTATTAATTGAGCAACGCCAGAATATCCTTGCTGGAGAAAACACTCTGCTCGAGAAGCTAAAAGTCCCTCCAACTAATAACCTCTCAATGCCAAGCCTTGTTCTCCCCCCCGGAATAGCAGCGAAGTGCATCTAAATAGGGCTCAAAGATATACAAGAGGCGCTAAGGGAGCAGCCGATCAATGAGGAGCTATACATAACGAGAATAGAGTCTATGATAAGTATGTGGAAAATCCCGTATGCGAATGAGGTCCCGCCAGACCTCGAGATTCTGATTAGCCACCTTGAAGCAGTGGTGGCTCGTCTGGGCGGAAAAGGTGGTCTTGCTACTTCCCACACATCGGCACCCGTGCCGGTGCAAGTGTCATCCCTGCTGGAGAAACTCGATGCAGCTCATGCGGGGATTACTCAAGGACTTCGCCGCCTCGAGAAGGAAGGGCAACGCCTAGAGGGACGCCTTGCCAACCTCGCCTCCATCTGCAGCAGACAAAAGAAGTTGGCCGAAGAACATCGGACGCTTGCCAGCAAACATCAGCAGCTTGCCGAGGAGTACAAGGCTCTCTGCGAGAAGGAAACCGAGATGGCGGCACTGGCTGAAAAGCGCACATGCGTCCTAGCTGACATGATGACTTCTAGCTCCCGCCATCTTGAAGGTCATCAAGAAGCAATCCGGAGTTCATCACAGGTGGCCGAGTCGTACACGAGACGCCGTGCGGAGGCGGTTGCCTTCCTGTCCGCCGGCAGAACGCTTCCGGAGATCGCGACGATCCTAGCATACAAAGCTCCTGATTGAGGGAGCAGACTAGAGATCATGGACTACTCTGCAAAACCTGCACTTAGGTCAAATAGGTTCTATCTTAGTTAAATATAATTTGTCTTAGTTTGTCCAGAACAAAGTTTGTTTAGTCATAGTGAAATTTTTGTATCATCGATCAATAAAATGATGGCTTTTGTGATATATATCTTTATTTTCACTTGTCCTCGTCTGGTCCGTCGTCGCGGCCGCCCTGTATAACCGAGGTATATATCTCCGTTGTACATATTGCCGCCTTTATGCATGCATGTACGTGCGTAAGCAGCCGGGCACATTTGTGTACGTGCTACATTATCAAACTTGTCTGCATAGTCTGCACCATGATTTCATGCATGCATGTGCATATACAAGTACGTGCGCGCATGTGCCATGCAATGGTATTTTTCCTTTACATCAAAACTTCTCTTTGTACGTATAACCTGCGTGAAAATTCATCAATAAAAATAAATTATTATTTTATGCAATAGTGCACAAAAAAAACCCTCGAACAAATATGCTCTTTTATATTATTTTTGGGACTAACCTATTAACCGGAGGCCCAGTGCCAGTTTCTGTTTTTTTTGCCTATTTTAGCGTTCTATAGAAAAGGAATATCAAAGAGAGTCCAAACGGAATGAAACCTTCGCGAGGATCTTTCTTGGACCAAAACCAATCCAAAAGACTTGGAGTTGATGTCTGGGACTCTACGAGGAGGCCACGAGGCTGTAGGGCGCGCCCCCACCCTCGTGGGCCCCTCGTAGCTCCACCGACGTACTTCTTTTCGCCTATATATACTCTTATACCCTAGAAACATCGGGAGGAGCCACGAAACCACTTTTCCACCGCCGCAACCATCTTGGGGCCTTTTCGGGCGATTTGCCAGAGGGGGAATCGACCATGGAGGGCTTCTACATCAACACCATTGCCATCTCGATGAAGCGTTAGTAGTTTACCATAGACCTTCGGGTCCATAGTTATTAGCTAGATTGCTTCTTCTCCCTCTTTGATTCTCAATACAAAGTTCTCCTCGACGTTCTTGGAGATCTATTCGATGTAATACTCTTTTGCGGTGTGTTTTGCCGAGATCCGATGAATTGTGGATTTATGAACTTGATTATCTATGATTATTATTTGGTTCTTCTCTGAATTCTTATATGCATGATTTGATATCTTTGCAAGTCTCTTCGAATTATCGGTTTAGGTTGGCCTACTAGATTGATCTTTCTTGCAATGGGAGAAGTACTTAGCTTTGGTTTCAATCTTGTGGTGTCCTATCCCAGTGACAGTAGGGGCAGCAAGGCATGTATTGTATTGTTGCCATCGAGGATAAAAAGATGGGGTTTATATCATATTTCATGAGTTTATCCCTCTACATCATGTCATCTTGCTTAATGCGTTACTCCGTCCTTATGAACTTAATACTCTAGATGCATGCTGGATAGCGGTCGATGTGTGGAGTAATAGTAGTAGATGCAGAATCATTTCGGTCTACTTGACACGGACGTGATGCCTATGTTCATGATCATTGCCTTAGATGTCTTCATAATTAAGAACTTTTCTATCAATTGCTCGGCAGTAATTTGTTCATCCTCCGAAATATATGCTATCTTGAGAGAAGCCACTAGTGAAACCTATGGCCCCCGGGTCACTTTCTATCATTTTACATCTCCTTTATTTACTTCGCATCTCGTTTACTATTTTGCAATCTTTACTTTCCAATCTATACAACAAAAATACTAAAAATATTTACTTTACTATCTTTATTAGATCTCACTTTTGCGAGTGACCGTGAAGGGATTGACAACCCCTTTATCGCGTTGGTTGCAAGGTTCTTGATTGTTTGTGCAGGTACTAGGTGACTTGTGTGTTGTCTCCTACTGGATTGATACCTTGGTTCTCAAAAATGAGGGAAATACTTACGCTACTTTGCTGCATCACCCTTTCCTCTTCAAGGGAAAACCAACGCATGCTCAAGAGGTAGCAAGTTGGTGCACCAGTTCTTCGACAACTTGTCGGAGGTCACCTTCCGCGCCGAGCCAGAGCTCATCCACTCCACCACCAACGAAGAGCTGGCATATATTGCCGCCAGGGTAGATGAGGCAGCACTTGTCGTGGAGGCTGGCAGCCAGGGCACCGTGGTGGACAATGCCAAAGAGGATGAAGAGGAGAGGAGATTCCTTGAATGGACGAGGCCTGCTGGGGTTGACGTTGCCCCCATGCTTCATTGTTGTCGGAGACAGGGTTGCTGATGAAGCCATGTACCTAGGGTAGGGTCATGAACCTGTCCAAGATACCCTCCCCAAGGACATCTCTAGAAGAAACCACCTTTCAGTCGACCCAGAAGTGTTCCACTCGATGGATTCGAAGACACTCAACCATGAAGCCAACCACTCGACTGCCAAGAGACCTAAATTCACTCCGCCCGCAAACGGTCTGTCATTAAGTAGCTTTTATGGTCATCATAGCACTTTATTTGTGGCGTTACCAATAACGCCCGATCTAAATGTACCTTAAACCATGCATAACTGAGGGCCGGAGGGGTCTGGCGGACTCTATATAAGCCACTCCCCTCCTTAGTGTAAAGGGTTCGCACCCCTGTAACTCATATACACATAATCCAGTCGACCGCCTCCGGGCTCCGAGACGTAGGGCCGTTACTTCCTCCGAGAAGGTCTTGAACTCGTAAATCTCTTGTGTATACAACAACTCGATAGCTAGCATCTTGCCTCACCATTCCTACCCCCTACACTACTGTCAGACTTAGAACCACGACAGTTGGCGCCCACTGTGGGGCAGGTGTCTTAGCGACTTATTGGAGAAGTTGCGATTTTTTCGATCTCCTTCATCATGGTTTCAGGTGGAGTTTTGGTTGAGGGCCGCGAGATCCGTCTCTGCGAGCTCATGTTCATCCCGATGACTCCGCTTAGCTTCAGGAGGCTCCGCTCGACATCGACGCATTCCCTGTCCGCGGGGCAACGCACTTTCACGCGTGCGTCCACAGTGTCCTTCTGCGGCAACCGTCGACCCAGTATCGGTCGGCCCTTGTGTCAGCCTCCTTCCCTGTTTCCCACCGGCGCAAGCATTCCGGTCGGTCGGGGCTTCAGCAGTGGGTGAGGCACGTGGTGGCTCGCCAGTCGGCCACCCCCCAAGTCGCGGCGATCGAGCCCGACGAATCTCTCTACGGCCTGTTCGACCATTAACGGCTCGCGAGATCGCATCCGAAAAGCGACAAAGATGATCCAGCGGAGGAGATTCTGATGGTCGATGGACCACACAGTCCTCCCGGCCTTCCCTGCACCGACGGAGGCGATGGCGGAGGCGATCCGGCACGTGCCCATGAAGAGTATCAACCCGAGCCCCTCACTTTGCTGCAGATGGAAGAACTTCGCAGCCGGAGCATGGATGCGCTACACACTCCTATCATCGGAGAAACCCCCGAGGCTCGTTCCTTAGAAGACGCGCGCTTGGCCAACTTGGCTGAGCGCACTCGACTGGAGAACCTCCAGCGAGCGCTCGACGAGCGTGCGCGACAACGGGTTCCAGAATCCAATTGACGTCAACTCTTTCCACCATTGACTCAGGCATATCGAACTCCGATTCAGAATTTAGCAGCTGCAGCCCGTATAGCAGAGTCAATTCAGCCTTCCCAGTCAAAGGCTGGCAGAGGCTTGTTACAGATCAGAGCATTACTCTAGGCAGCAGGAGATCAAAATTCAGTTGCATCACAGTCACAGAATAGGATTCACAGCAGATCCGTCGCTGCAAATACAGTCCAGTCGGCCCATAGCCCAAGATCGCCCCTGAGGCATGAGGAACATGTAGACCGGCGTGATTAGTACAAGAACCTTGAGCAGTATGATCACCGACTCGATCGTGATGATCGACGTTGAGTGCCCACCCATCCCACAAAGGGTGGATCGTACGCGCCTCGACAGCAGGATGACAGACGCCATCATAGTGTTGGGCGAAGGATTCCAGTCGACCCCAGGGAACCAGGCTTTGATGTGAGGTCCATTATCGCTCAAGGTTTGGTCGACAGGAACAGAGCTCACCGAGAAGGTCATGACAGAGATGCACCCACCAGCAGCAGAGTACATGTCTTAGGACCAGAGTGTTTCAGCAGAGCCATCAGGGCCGCAGTGATTCCTCCCAACTTCAGGTTGGCGACTGGAGTCAGTAAATTCACTGGGGAGTCCAAGCCTGATATTTGGCTTGAAGACTACCGAGTGGCTATTCAGATTGGTGGCGGCAATGATGAGGTGGCCATGAAACACCTGCCTCTTATGTTGGAGGGCTCGGCCAGAGCATGGTTGAATCAGTTAGCAACCAGCAGCATTTACACTTGGGAAGATCTTGCGCGAGTGTTTGTCAGCACATTTGAAGGAACTTGCAAGCGACCAACAGGGTTGACAGAGCTGCAATCATGTGTGCAGAAGTTGAATGAAACTCTAAGGGATTACATCCAGAGATGGATCACGTTGCATCAGACAGTAGAAAATGTATGTGATCACCAGGTATTCTGTGCCTTCAAGGAAGGCGTTAAGTACAGAGAGCTAAACCTAAAATTCGGTCAAACCGGAGACATGTCTCTGAGTCGAATGATGGAGATTGCCACCAAGTATGCCAATGGTGAAGAAGAGGATCGGCTCCGGAGTGGCAAGCACAAGTCAGTCGCCCACAAAACCGGGGGAGGGAACTCTAGTCGGAAGTAGAAGTGGAAAGCCGAGCCAGCGGCTCCTGGAGATGCCTTGGCCGTGACTCAAGGAAAGTTTAAAGGGAAGACCAAAGGGTCTTGGAACACTAAGAAGGTGAAGGACAAAGAAGGGAATGATGTGATGGATTTGCCGTGCCACATCCACACGAAGAAAGATGAGGAGGGTAAATTCATTTACCCGAAACATACCACTCGACAGTGTCTGCTCTTGATCCAGCAATTCCAGGGGAAACAGCCCAAAGATAAGGAAAAGGAGTCGGACAAAGTTGAAGACAAAGAATATAGTGATGATGGATATCCCCAGGTCAATTCTACCCTGATGATTTTTGCTGATGTTGAAAGCAGAAGTCGATTGAAAGTTATCAACCGAGAAGTGAATATGGTTGCTCCGGCGACACCCAATTATCAGAAATGGTCTCAGACTGCTATCACATTCGACCAGTCCGATCATCCGACTCACATAGCCACCCCTGGGAGGCAAGCTTTGGTGGTCAACCTAGTCGTCGAAGGCACTCGACTGACTAAAGTTTTGATGGATGGTGGCAGTGGCCTAAATATATTGTATGCAGAGACGTTGAAAGGGATGGGCATTCCGATGTCCAGACTCAGTACCAGCAACATGAGTTTCCATGGAGTCATTCCTGGAAAGAAGGCTGAGTCACTCGGCCAAATTGCTCTTGATGTGGTTTTCGGTGATTCCAAGAATTACCTCAAAGAAAAGTTGACATTTGAAGTTGTGGATTTCCAGAGTGCTTATCACGCTATTTTGGGCAGGCAAGCATATGCACATTTCATGGCTCGACCATGTTATGTGTACCTCAAATTTAAGATGCCTAGCCCCAAAGGTGTGATCACTATTACTAGCAATCGGAAGAAGGTGGAAGAGTGCTTTCAGAAAGGCTCAAAGATCGCCGATGCTCAGATGGCAGTGGTAGAGCTGCAGGAATACCAGAAAACTGCAGACCCGAGTGATTTGTTGCAAGCCAAGAAGCCCGCTACGGAATCAGCATTTCAGTCGTCCAGTGAGACAAAACCAATTCACATTCACCCGACCGACCCCAGTGCTGCTCCGACTCATATCTCTACAACACTCAACTCCAAATAGGAAGAAGCGCTCATCCAGTTCCTCCGTGAGAACTGGGACATCTTCGCATGGAAACCTTCTGACATGCCGGATGTTTCCAGGGGGCTGACTGAGCACCGTCTACGAGTCGACTCAAAAGTGAAACCTGTCAAGGAACATCTTCGACGGTCCGCCGTCCAGAAGAGAAAGGCCATTGGCGAGGAGGTGGCTCGGCTCTTAGCAGCAGAGTTTATCCGGGAGATGTACCACTCCGAGTGGCTCACCAATGTTGTCATGGTCCCCAAGAAGGACAAGTCACTTCCCATGTGCATTGACTTCAAACATATCAATCGGGCCAGCCCGAAAGATCATTTTCCTCTCCCCCGCATCGACCAAATAGTCGACTCGACCGCGGGATGCGAGCGCTTGTCTTTTTTAGACGCCTATTCTGGTTACCATCAGATCCGTCTGTATGGACCCGACGAGATCAGAATAGCTTTCATCACTCCATTCGGGTGATTCTGTTATGTCACCATGCCATTCGGCCTCAAGAATACCGGAGCCACGTTCATGAGGATGATTCAGAAGTGTTTCCTCACTCAAATCAGTCGGAATGTGGAAGCATACATGGATGATATTGTGGTCAAGTCACGGAAGGGTTCCGACCTGCTGATTGACCTCACTGAGACATTTGCCAACCTCAGGAGGTATGATATCAAGCTTAATCCATCAAAGTGCACATTTGGAGTTCCTGGTGGAAAGTTACACGGTTTTCTTGTTTCCGAACGAGGAATCGACGCCAATCCAGAAAAAGTTGGTACTATACTCCGAATGAAACGTCCTGTACGTGTGCTCGATGTCCAGAAGCTTACTGGTTGCTTGGCCGCTTTAAGTCGATTCATCCCTCGTCTCGGTGAAAAGGCATTGCCTCTTTACCGACTGATGAAGAAGTCAGACAAGTTTGAGTGGACTCCTGAAGCTGATGCAGCGTTTGCAGAGCGGAAAAGCCCTGCTGTCCACCCAGCCGGTACTTGCTGCCTCAATCAGCTAAGAGCCTTTGCTGCTTTACATTGCAGCCACAGGACAAGTCGTCGAGACAAGATTTACGGTCGAGCGGGAAGAAGAAGGAAAAGCCTTTAACGTTCAGCGCCCAGTATATTATCTTTCTGAAGTTTTGACCCCATCAAAGCAAAGATACCCTCATTATCAGAAACTTGTATATGACCATGAAGAAGGATGCTCATTACTTCTCTGACCATTCCATTATAGTCGTCAGCGACGCCCCATTGTCAGAGATTCTGCACAACAGAGATGCAACCGGTCGAGTGGCAAAATGGGCGATTGAACTCCTTCCTCTAGATATCAAGTTTGAGGCAAAGAAAGCCATCAAGTCCCAAGCAATAGCAGACTTCATTGCTGAGTGGATTGAACAGCAGCTGCCGACTCAAGTTCACTCGGAGCACTGAACCATGTTCTTTGATGGTTCTAAGATGCTGAATGGTTCTGGTGCTGGGGTAGTGTTGGTTTCCCCCCGAGGAGATAAGCTCAGATATGTGCTCCAGATTAACTTTGATTCCTCCAACAACGAAGCAGAATACGAAGCACTTTTGTACGTGTTGCATATGGCCATTTCACTCGGCGTCCGTCGCCTCATGGTCTATGGCGACTCAGATTTGGTGGTTAACCAAATGATGAAGGAGTGGGACGTCAGAAGTCCAGCCATGACTGGTTACTGCAATGCAGTGAGAAAGCTAGAGAATAAATTCGAGGGGTTAGAGCTTCATCATATACCCCGACTAAAAAATCAAGCGGCTGATGATTTAGCGAAAATAGGTTCCAAGAGAGAAGCCATTCCAGTAATGTGTTTTTGGAACACATCCACACACCATCAGTTCAAGAGGATCCTTTCACCGAAGAAGCCCCGCAGCCAAAAAGTGTCACGGGTCTGACTGAACTTGAGGTCCCAGCTGTGGTCGACCTGATCATGGAAGTTTTGGTCAGGACAGTGCCGTACATCGCGTATATCCTGAGGAAAGAGCTCCCGGAGAATGAAGAAGAGACAGATCGTCCGGCGATCCAAGGCCTTTACTGTGATAAAGGGACAGTTGTATAGGGAAAGCGCGATTGGAGTCAGTCAGAAATGTATAACACTAGAAGAGGGTCAGATAATTCTTGATGATATCCACTTGGGGACCTGTGGTCATCAGGCGTTGTGGCTAAAGCATACCGAGCGAGGTTTTACTGGCCAAGAGCAAATGAAATGGCGAAAGAGATAGTCGACAAGTGTGAAGGATGTCAGTTCTATTCCAATATGTTACACAAGCCCGCATTAGCCTTGAAGACCATTCCACTCGTCTGGCCCTTCACTGCTTGGGGGTTGGATATGGTTGGACAACTGAAAACTGGCAGGAGCGGCTTCACTCACTTGCTAGTGGCAGTCGACAAGTTTACTAAATGGATTGAAGCTAAACCTATCAAGAATCTCGATATGGAGTTCCACAGAGCATCATCACTGATAATGGGTTGAACTTCGATTCCGACAAGTTCAAAGCCTTTTGCGCTTCTTAAGGTACACAAGTCGACTACGCTTCGGTCGCTCATCCCCAGTCGAATGGCCAAGCCAAACGAGCAAACGGTCTAATTCTCAAAGGACTGAAACCCCGACTGATGCGCGATCTCAAGCACGCAGCAGTCGCATGGGTCGACGAACTTCTTTCAGTCCTTTGGGGATTAAGGACCACCCCTAATCGGTCCACTGGACGAACTCCATTCTGTCTGGTCTATGGAGCTGAAGCAGTTCTGCCGAGTGACTTGCTTCACAATGCCCCCCGAGTCGAGCTCTACTCTGAAGATGAAGCAGAACAAGCCCGGCAGGATGCAGTCGACCTCTTAGAAGAGGAAAGAGAGATGGCCTTGATCCGCTCAACTATCTATTAGCAAGACTTGCGTCGATTCCATGCCAGAAATGTGAAGAGTCGAGCTTTCCAAGAAGGAGATATGGTCCTCCGAGTGGATCAACAGAGGCCATACAAGCTCGCTCCCACTTGGGAAGGCCCCTTCATCGTCACCAAAGTTCTCCACAATGGAGCGTACCGTCTATACAATGTCGACCGCCAGATTGATGAGCCACGAGCTTTGAATGCAGAGCTGCTCCGCCACTTTTATACTTAAGTACTCACTCGGATGAGATGTAATAAAAAGTACCTCTGTAGTTTGTTTATCAAAGACAAGAGTGTTATGATTTTCCCGGTGATTGTTATTGCTTTTGTTTACGTGAGAAATCCCCCAGTGGGTAGCTTAGCCGCGGATCCATTTCGCCTAAGCTTGTAAAAAATATTTTTTCCTACCGAGTGGTGAGCCAGCCTCTCACTCGGGGGCTTAGCTATGAATCCGTTTCACCTAAGTATCTGAAAATCGTACCGAGTGGTGAGCCAGCCTCCCACTCGGGGGCTTAGCTGCAGTCCAAGTACTCGCCTAAGTTTAAAAATCCTACCGAGTGGTGAGGCAGCCTCCCACTCGGGGGCTTAGCTGCAGTCCAAGTACTCGCCTAAGTATCTGAAAATCCTACCAAGTGGAGAGCAAACCTCCCACTCGGGGGCTTAGCTGCAGTCCAAGTACTCGCCTAAGTATCTGAAAATCCTACCGAGTGGAGAGCAAACCTCCCACTCGGGGTCTTAGCTGCAGTACAGTACATGCCTAAGTATTTAAAAATCCTACCGAGTGGAGCGCAATCCTCCCACTCGAGGGCTTAGCTGCAGTCCAAGTACTCGCCTAATTATCTGAAAATCCTACCGAGTGGAGAGCAATCCTCCCACTCGGGGGCTTAGCTGCAATCAAGTACTCGCCTAAGTATTTAAAAATCCTACCGAATGGAGGGCAATCCTCCCACTCTGGGGATTAGCTGCAGTCCAGTACTCGCCTAAGTATTTAAAAATCCTACCGAGTGGAGAGCAATCCTCCCACTCGGGGGCTTAGCTGTAGTCCAGTACTCACCTAAGTATTTAAAAATCCTACCGAGTGGAGAGTAATCCTCCCACTCGGGGGTTTAGCTATAGCCCAGTACTCGCCTAAGTATTTAATCCATTCCGATCCTCAAGGACGACGAGGTGCAGGTCGACTGCTACCTTCTCCTTCAGAGCTATGCCACAAATAGAATGTGCGCTCTGCAAGGACGACGAGGTGCAGGACGATTTCTACCTTCTCCTTCGGAGCTACGCCACAAATACAACGTGTGCTCTGCAAGGGCGACGAGGTGCAGGTCGACTGCGACCTTCTCCTTCAGAGCTACCCCACAAATACAACGTGCGCTTTGCAAGGACGACGAGGTGCAGGTCGACTGCTACCTTCTCCTTCGGAGCTATGCCACAAATACAACATGCGCTCTGCAAGGATGACGAGGTGCAGGTCAACAGCTACCTTCTCCTTCGGAGCTACGCCACAAATACAACATGCACTCTACAAGGACGGCGAGGTGTAGGTTGGCTGCTGCCTTCTCCTTCGGAGCTACACCACAAATACAATGTGCGCTCCATCCTGATCCGCAAGGATGCATGTCGACTGCAATCTGTGCTCCATCCCTACCTGCAAGAGCGATGAAGTGCAGGTCGACTGGACTTTCCACCTCAGAGCTGTGTCTCAAGCATTAAAGTATATTCTGAGAGAAGAACAAAGTTCGCTCGAAGGCAAATGCAAGCATATCCAATGATAAGCCAAGTTCAGATAACAACCTACGGATTCAGAAGTGCTCAGGCGTCGAGCCTGTAAAAGTTTATCGGTTACAAAACCACTCGGCATTCCGAGGCAAATTTAAGGCGAAGCATAGAAGATTTTCTTACTCCTCAGGTGGAGGACTGGAGGGCGCGACAAACTGGTCCAGGTCGATTCCGTCAGCAATCCGAGTGGCAGCAGCAATGAAGGTCTCCATGGAAGATTGGAAGTCGTGCTTCTTGGTATTGGCCACTTTGATGGACGCTAGCTTTTCCTCTCGTGCATCCTTGCAGTGAACATGGACCAGGGACAGAGCAACATCAGCACCGCACCTGGCAGAAGACTTCTTCCATTCTTGGACTCGACCTGGAACTTCATTCAGTCGAGTCATTAGAGACTCGAGGTCATTTTGAAGCGTCTCTCCCGGCCAGAGTGTCGTGTCGATTCGCGACGCCGCAACCTTCAGTCGAGCAAGGTAGTCAACAACTCCAGCAACATGAGACTCCAGTCGGAGGATGTTCATAGCGGCTTCATCCTTCACAGGAGAGTTAATGGGGTCCAAGCTTGTCTCCACTCAACTGGTCTCCTCCTCGAAGTTTTGGTAGAATTCTGTAGACACAATTCGATGTTAAGCCAACAGTTCTATGATGAGTCGATGATAACAAGTCAGTCGGATAGAAGAGATCACCTTCAAGCATGATGAATAACTTCTTGGCGAGCCCTCCTAGATAAGTCTCCAGATCTTTCTTCTTCCCCACCAGTTCGCTAGCCTTGTCAGTCAGAGCTATCTTATCATTCTTCAGACGGCTGACCTCCTTGTTGGCCGCGTCGAGAGCAGCTTTCAGATTGGTGTTCTCCTCTTCAAGTTTACCGACTGAATCCAGTTTTTCTTCCGCAAGCTTCGTTTTGTCCAAAGCTGCCTTCTGTGCTTCGGCAAGGTCATGGTCCTTCTTCTTCAGAGCCTCCTTCATTTTATCTGCAAAGTGACATTGAGATCAGAATCAGGAATGGGTAGAAAGATAAAGACAGTTGTCAAGATTCTCACCAACCATACCTTTCGCTTCATCTTTCGCCTTCTTAAAGTTGTCCTAAACAAGCTTCAAGTCAAGGTCGAGCTGGATATGTTTGTTTTCCAATTCAGTATAGCGAGCCAAAAGCTCACAAGATTTATGCGAAGGGTCAGTCGACAGATATCAAAGATAGGTTGCTTCCGAGTGACTAAGAGAAAAATCGTAACATTTCTAAGACTAAGGCCGAATCAAAATATTCAACAGTAGTCTCGGGGACTACACCCAGTGGGTGCACTCAGCGTGCCCCCACTGGTTCTACCAACTCCGTCCGATCAGTCGACCGAAAGAGACAAAAGGGTTATGATCCTAAACCATAGCTAACTGCCAGCAGTCAGCCACGGTCACATCATGATCTAAAAAAACAGGTTCTTCAGACCTTAGTCGACTGCCCGTAGTCGACCATGGTCTCGGGGACTACACCCAGTGGGTGCACTCAGCGTGCCCCCATTGGTTCCAAGATTCCATTCGACATGGTCCGACCAGACCGAGTGAAGAAGTTAGAGTGAAGAAACTGAAAGTACAAAGACTACAGTCGACTGCCAGCAGTCCACCATAGTCTCGGGGACTACACCCAGTGGGTGCACTCAGCGTGCCCCCACCAATCCAAAAATTCAATCGACCCACCCAGTGGGTGTACAGGTACAAAGATCTCCGGAAAGAAAGTCTTCAAATAGCATATCCTAACAGAACAAGTGGTGACCAACTGACCTGGATGTTGCTCTGAAGAGTTGAGCTAGCATCATAGGCCGCTTGGCTGGCTTCCCAGATCGCCTTCACCTGCTCCATCATGATCCCCGCCTGGCGTATAGCCTCCTTAGCAGCACCCGCTTGGTCCTTTGGGACGTGGTGTGTGGCGAAAAAGGAGGGCGGGTCAACAGTCGACGATGAAGGCCGATCACTCGTCAGCGGCACAGCGAAGGACACGGAAGTTCGAGTGATGTTGCCACCATCCTGAACCAGTGTCTCAGGCACTGATGCAACCTGAGCTATCTTGCCAGCAGGCGCCTTTCTATTCCTCCTCGGCCTCAGTGGCGCCTCGTCATCATCATCAGGGAGATCAATGACATGAGAAGGAGCTACAAGAAAAATCCAAAGTTAAAATTGAGAATCCAATCGACCAAAAGTGAAATTACAGAGATCGTACCAAGGTTGGAGGTGGCAGCATCTTCCATTTCCTAGTCTTCGTTCTTGGCGGTGGTCTCGGAGGTAGTAGCACTGCAGATTTCAGAAACTAGTTGGTTAGTCAATGAGTCAACCAAGAGTCTTTCCTTGCTAAACAAGAAAACGCAAGTTCTGCTATTACCCGGAAATGGTGGGAATGGTCATTCTCATCTTGGGCAAGGCCTTCAGTGGCTTTGATGACGCCGCTCGTGGATGCTTTAGTGCTTTTTCAGTCGGCGTCGGAGAAGCCGTCCGAGGATGTTTTGACGACTCCCCAACAGGCGCAGTCGCTTTGCCACGGTCGCTCGCAGGGTGTGGGTGAGCTTGGATCGACTTCCTCCTCCTCCTCTTCACTGGAGCCATCGTCATCCTCTTCCCCCTCACCATCAGATTGCCACTCCTCCTCACTTTCGCCTCCGCTCACCTCCTCCTCCTCGGCCTATTCTTGCGCCACGTTGGGCATCGAGTACATCTCAGTGGTAGCATGGAAGACAACAAACAAGACAAAAGTCAATCGATTGATTTTAAGCAAACAGAATGAAGAAAGCAGGATCACAGTCAGAGATGCAGAATTGGACCTGGTCTACTTCGTATGATTGGTCGGGTGGAGGAATCCTCCTGGCTCCTCGGGGGTTGTCTTTGTTCCCTATGATGCTCGCCAGCCATGTCTCCAGCGTGGCGTCCTCGACCTCCTCCGGATGGATCCGAGTGGTGTCCTCAGTGCCAGAATACAACCACATCGGATGGTCTCAAGCTTGAAGCGGCTGGATGCATCATCGGAGGAAGACCTCCAAGAGGTCCATGCCGGTCACCCCGTCACAGATAAGCTGGACAACACATTCGACTAGCACCTTAACCTGCGCCTTCTCTTCCGGGATCACCTTCAAAGAGGAAGGCTTCCTCACTCGGTCCATGGAAAAAGGAGGGAGTCCGGTCGACTGCCCTGGCGTCGGCTGATCTTTGCAGTAGAACTAGGTCGACTGCCATCCACGGACCGAGTCGGGTAGGATCATCGCCGGAAAAGAACTCTTCCCCCTCATTTGAACCCCAAGACCCCCACACATCTGAATCACTTGTGTTCTCTCGTCACTCGGATTGGCCTTTTTCACCGTCTGGGAGCGACACGTGAAAATGTGCTTGAAAAGACCCCAATGAGGCCGACAACCCAAGAAATTCTCGCACAAAAGACACAAAAGCAGCAAGGTACACAATGGTGTTGGGTGTGAACTGGTGGAGTTGCGCCCCAAAGAAATTCAGAAATCCCCGAAAGAAAGGGTGAGGCGGCAAAGAAAACCCACGGTCGACATGGGTGGCCAAGAGAACGACCTCACCCTCCTGAGGCTGCGACTCAGACTCCTTCCCCGGGAGCAGCGCCGATCCATGGCGGATCATTCCTCCATTGGTCAGGTCATCAAGGTCTTCTTGACGAATCATTGAGCTGATCCAGTCGCCCTGGATCCAGCCCTGCGGCAGGCCGGCCCTCGATGAAGATCCGCCCGACCGTCGCCTTCTTCCTTCGCCATTGTCGCTTTCTTCGCCCGCTCCAGGGCCGCCGTCTTCTCTTTCACCATCGTCACCGGCGATACGCGCACAGAGCAACTCGTCAGACGGAAGATTTCCTCCGCTCTGTCGTTCGGAGTTCTTCAAGTAAGGAAATTCACTCGACGGATACAAAGAATGGATCAAGGCGACTGAAAAAGAAGTTGGTGCCATCACCTAAGTTCATTGATCTAGAACAAGACATACTCATAGCACGAAAATGGGTCGGAAGTGTGTTCAACTCCTTCCCCACTCAAACCTCGATCCATTCGAGGGCTAATGATGAAGCCATGTACCTAGGGTAGGGTCATGGACCTGTCCAAGATACCCTCCCCAAGGACATCTCTAGAAGAAACCACCTTTCAGTCGACCCGGAAGTATTCCACTCGACGGATTCGAAGACACTCGACCATGAAGCCAACCACTCGACTGCCAGGAGACCTAAAGTCACTCTGCCCGCAAACGGTTTGTCATTAAGTAGCTTTTATGGTCATCATAGCACTTTATTTGTGGCGTTACCAGTAACGCCCGATCTTAATGTACCTTAAACCCTACATAACTGAGGGCCGGAGGGGTCTGGCGGACTCTATATAAGCCACCCCCCTCCTCAGTGTAAGGGTTCGCACCCCTGTAACTCATATACACATAATCCAGTCGACCGCCTCCGGGCTCCGAGACGTAGGGCTGTTACTTCCTCCAAGAAGGGCATGGACTCGTAAATCTCTTGCGTATACAACTACTCCATTGCTAGGATCTTGCCTCTCCATTCCTACCCCCCTACACTACTGTCAGACTTAGAACCACGACAGTTGCGGAGACGAATCGGCCCGACCTTCGTGAGCGTCGGTGTTGACTTCTGGCGCCCATCGTGCGTGTCGGTGTAGACCATTGGTTGTCGGGCTATCGTTGGTGTTGTCAGGAACGCATGGGTATTGCTGCACCCAAATACTCAGGACATAGTTTGATGTAGTGGTTGTTGTCAGAAAGCCTTCGACAATGACAGGGTGTGCCTCTCCATGGCTGCAAAAGATGTTGGAGGAGAACAACTAGGAACACCAAATGAAAATAGGCGACAAAGAGAGGGGAAAAAATTTGTGGATTTTAAAATGTTGGCTTTCCCGTTATACAGCAGCTATAGGCGTGATATCCGAGAAGGCTACCGAAGGACTTGTCACTGGGAACCGTCGAAAGAGCTTGACGATTGCAACTCAACAACTTAAATAAGTTTCGGTGTACGTGTATGAAGACGCCGTGTTTTGGGGTGCTTCCGAGAGGCAATGGAAATTCATACTCTAGCCCATCATCATACTGAGGACCCCCACAGCTCAACATGCCCCCTGCAAACGCCCCATAAACCCAGAGACTTGGGTGTGATAAGTTCAGGGTAAATGGTTTTGGGTCAACGGCTTGGCGATTTTTCTTCATGCATATTGAGGGGTAGTGAACAGCTACCTCCCGCCTTCCTCCCAGTGGGTTCCTTACTGCTAGGGACCGCTTGATTGCTTCTTGGACTGTTGGGATTTTGTTTCTTGAATTAGCTTCTTGTACTTTTGGAATATCATCTTGATTGCTCATGCGGATGATTGATTGGCTGCGGACTTCACGGACTTGTTCGGACATTCGGCTCGAACTTCTTGGGGATTCTTCTTCCAGGATTCGTCGGGACCCACCTTGAGAACTTGGAAGGGAACTGTTCACCTCTATGGACTAGGAAAAACCCTCTAGCACATTATCTGGGCTTCTGGTGGCGCACCCCAGGGTTGCCATGTGACTACGCACCAAACCAACTTGTGTTGAGTTAGGAAGCCCTCCATGATCTTTTCCTATAGTCTTCCCTGGAGTGCGAGTCTCTGTGAACACGAGGCATGCCGGGAAACCTGAAGAGCGCGGGGTCTCAATACTCAGAAATGCCAAAGTAATCATGTCCACTGCCTTCGGAAGCATACACCTCGTACGTGTCGTGCATTATGGGTGTAAGACGCTCCACCTGCAAATCGACCCATTGTGCCGCCCTCCAACAAGTCCTAGGGTAGCTTCAATCACCAGCGTAGTGCGATAGGGGAAAGCCATTTTTTTGTTGGACTTAGTCTGTAAAAATTGGGGAAAACTAGATATATCCACGAAATGCTAAGGATAATGCATCATGGATCCGATAGCCAACAGAAAAAGTTTCCCCAATGAAAAAGCAAAAGTGGCAAAATTTTAAGAAAAATATTTTTTGAGGAACCTTCCGTTGATTGGGGGCATAGGTCGGACTCATTGGGAATCGATGAGCTGATATGCTCCCCTTCGTAGACTTGCTCGATGATGTATGACCCTTCCCACTTTGGCTCGAACTTGCCCTTCGTCTTGTGCGTCACGACGATGGGTCACCTGAGCACGAGAACCAACTCGCCTTTTCGGAAGACGCATTGCTTGACGAGCTTGTCCTAAGCTCTCACCATATTTTGGCGGTAAGCTCCAGGTTCTGTAGGGCATTAAGTCGCCCCTCTTCAAGGGAGTCAAGCTCCTGAAACCGCAGTTGTACCTGTTCATCGTGGGTCCATTCATCTTGGATAGGCACCCTCAAAGAGGGTAGCTGGACCTCCAGTGGTAGGACCGCCTCACTCCCGTAAACGAGAGAAAACAAAGTCGCATGTGTTGGGGTACGGGCTGTGACACGGTACGCCCATAAGGACTCGAAGAGATGATCATGCCAGTCTCTCCGATTCCTTGCCACCGTCTTCTTGAGTATTTTGCCAAGAGTCTTGTTGAACGCCTCGATCGCATCGTTAGCTTGAGGGTAGTAGCCGATGGAGTAGTTCCACTTGATCTTGTACTTCTCCGTGAACCTGTAAATCTTGTTTGACTTGAAGGCCTTGCCGTTGTCGGAGGTGATCCGATGAGGTATCCCAAAGCGATATATGATGTTTCGCTCTAGGAAGTTGATGATGTTGTCACTCTTCACCTCCCGTAGCGGAACAGCTTCCGCCCACTTAGAGAAGTAGTCTATCGCGGCGAGGATGAAGCGGTGACCCCTGGACGATGGAGCGTCAATAGGGCTGATGATGTCAATTCCCCAGGCATCGAATGGCCAAGAGGGAATGGTAGGGTGAAGAGGGACCGACGGCCTGTGCTTGAAATCACCATGAACTTGACAATTGTGGCACGATCTAGCCACCCGAAGTGTGGGGACCCCGACTTATGAGTCGAGATCACCGAATGCACGTGTACAGTGATCCCAGAGATCAATGCTCACTGAACACACAGAAGCTGAATAACAAGAGTTTTACATCCATACATACCGTCTTACACAAATTGTGACCATTATGGTCAAGTCTTACATCGGTAAAGCCTTAAGGGCTGAACATCAAATGAAACACAAGCAGCGGAAATCTTCGTCGATAATTAGAACCCATGTCATCTGCCTTAACCCTACAGGGCATTACGACCGAAACGCCCTAGTTCGCATGTTCGCTCCAAAGAACTCTTCTTCGAACTCCGGTTCTTCCATGCCTGGTCAATTAAATAACCAGTGGCAAGCCAATGAGTACTTTGAATGTACTCGCAAGCAACCCATGTTTTGGTTCAAGATACGGCAATGCATGATATAGGTAAATTTTTGCAGAAAGCTAGTTTTGAGTGCAATGACATGTTCAACATCTTTGTAAGGCATGCATCAAGAGAATTCAAGTAACCATGAGGACAGGTTACAGATATCAACGTAAATAGAGTGGGCACCAACCCATCTAACATAAATAGAGTGGGCACCAACCCAACTTGATCATGTCAAATCCTTTGACTTGACCCAAGTAGTTTTATCAGCTCACACACATGGTCGCAAAACTCTGGACATAGTTTAAGCAGCACCGCCCAACCGTCCTTGACCGTGGACACGGCTATTCGAATAGTTTTACACTCTGCAGAGGTTGCACACTGTACCCACAAGATCCGGGGAACTTCCGTGTCTTCCACGACCCGCGATACCTCAAGTACCCGGGGTAAGCACCCGATCACTACCTTTCCCTAGACGACACTAACATGGAGTCCACTCGATTGGCAGTAACTCCCGTGCCCAACATTTCACATAACACTTTCATGGAGCCTTGTTCCCATATTTATCACATACCACTGGCACGGGGTACCAACGGTGTGTCCGGTGCCCTGTGAAAACAGTCATGGCTGCCCTACCTGGCACGACCCCGCCCCGAGAGAGCGCACCAACGACTCTCCCGTCACTAGTAATGCGGCCTCCAAGCTAGTATCGGTCTAGGTAATCAATAATGCCCTTTCCCATATAAGGGTAGAGTGGTTGCACATGTAAGGTTGGGACAGTCATCAAATCTTAAATCTAATCTGTTTTCGAAATCAACACTCACACTTGCCTCGATACACCACTTCGTCATCAAGTGGTTACCCATCTCATCATCTCCCTCGGGCATAAGTGGCACCCGACGGGGTTTTCGAACAGTCCTTTGGAAAATACATTGCCTCCATCATCATGCACATACCCGTCCCTTTTTGCGTATCATCTACTTTAGCATCCTATCTACTCCCACCGGCATAACCCTCATAAGAAGGTAGGGCCATGCACAATGCAAGTATCAACGAGGAAGTAACCGAGGCAACCAACCCACGGGGTTCACCATCTCACCATGATTCCGATGCAACTATAATAAAGAGCTATATATGACATGCAT
The DNA here is from genome assembly GCA_021437245.1 of Aegilops speltoides. Taxonomy (NCBI): domain Eukaryota; kingdom Viridiplantae; phylum Streptophyta; class Magnoliopsida; order Poales; family Poaceae; genus Aegilops; species Aegilops speltoides. The sequence goes on from CM038142.1 coordinate 229,565,670, forward strand.
AAAAAGGGTTCCATAGACATGGTCAAAGGGTTGCTTGCCTTTTTTAACAAAGTCTTCGAGGTCTTCAAAGTCTTCTGGTCCAACTCCAAGTACTCCGCCTACTTCGTCAACTAACGTCGGAAACAATCATAGTAAGCAACACCACAAGGTAAAAATAAAAGTGCTCTAAAAATATGAGTAGACTTTTCTGGGATACCTCTTGTCATATGAGGGATGACCAAAGTGGTTTCATTAGGATTTGATCAATGGACATCTCTGAACATTTCAATATGATGGAATCAAGAGGTTTATGGATTTGCAAGAAGTGTACAGAAGAATTATTTTGAAAAATGAGCAAAGGCACCCATTTAACAAAGGATGATTTTAGAAGCATCTAGGAATTGGTTTCACTGGATTTGGAGTTCAAATGAATTTCTTATGAATTTGCAAAGTTGTCAAATATGGAGAAATGGCTCAATAATTTATGTGGTACAGAAAGTATCAAGAAAAATGTTCATAAACTAGGTTATGAACTTAGATTCATCTAGGAATTGGAATCATGGCATTTGGAGCAAGTTTGAGCCTTCTGTGATTTTCTAAAGTTCATCACAGAAATGGAAAAACAGGATTTGATAAATATTTGTGAAGGAAATGATTCTGGAAAGATGTGCAAATAGCACCATGTGATAGGTAATTATGTTAGGAACTACTAGAAATTTGAATCATCAAATTTGGAGTTAATTTGAATTATTTATGGATTTTAGAAACTCACTGGAAAAGAATAAAAAGGAATATGGGCATTACCCTTATCCTGCGCACCAGGCGAACGATAGCAGTGGGCCGGCCCAGCGGCTCAGCTGCATGGTGTCAGGGGTGACGTCGAAGGCGCATTCCCGGGAAGACGCCTTCCCCGAGCGAAGGTGGTAGCGGGCAAAGCCCGTTTCCACTTAAACGGGCGGGCCCAGCCGCTGGGTCGCCGACGCGCGCGGCCCATCTATCGGGTTCATCCCCAAACTCCCGCGCGGGTGCGTTGGGAGACAGAGGAGGCGAGGCCGGATGGTGCGGGCGCTCTCCCCGGTGGTACCGGCAACCTCCGGTGACGCCCGGAGTACCGGAGCGCTCAGGAGGCCATGCCGCATCCAACCGTGGGTGGCACGGTCTCCCCGGGGCACTGGGCTGAGCAGGGTGCTGGCCGCGGCGGACGAGACCGGCCGTGAGATTTTGGGCACGGTGAGGCAGGCACGGGGAGGAAGGAGTGAGGTGCGGGGAGAGTTGGCGGTGGTGCTGGTGATGCTCTGGAACAGAGAGGTCGGGAGGAGGGGCACTAAATGGCGCGAATTTAGGCGGAGGCCAACGGCATTGCTCCGGCCATGGATATGCAAGGAGGGCACGAGGAGGGGTGTGGGTTGGTCTAGAGGGGCTCTAGGGGAGAGGGGGAGCAAACGGAGTGGAGAGGAGGTCCTGGGACGGCTTTAAGTAGCCGGTTCATAGCTCGCCGTGGATGCGGCCTACGGGTGCCTGCGGGAATGGTCGTGGTGGCCACGGGAGGAGGCTCGGGGCTGTCTTCAGCGCTCGTGGGAGTCGTGTAGGGTGCCAGGAAGAGAGAGAGGGAGCGGGGAGAGGTCAGAGGCGCGCGCGTGTGAGCCGCACCATTGGCGCACTCGGGCGGCCTCTGTTTGCTAGCGCGGAGGCGCGGGGAGGAGGAGAGAGGAGGGGGCCGACCGCGTGGCGTGTTGAGGATGCCAAGGCACCTCGACTGGCGCGAGGGGGAGGCTCGAGGTGGATGGGAGCACCGTGTCAATGGTCGGGAGCACGCTGACGTGCTCCAGAGCGCGTCTTTGGCTGGCATGACATGCCTTTTTGCGGAATGGGCGCGGCCACTTGTGTCTGGAAGCTGCAGGGGGGAGTAAACAATGGGGAAGTGGCATTGGATGGCCTGGAACATGCCAGGAGTGAGAGAGAGATGAGAAAGGGAGGGGGAAGTGGCTGCCCAGAGAGGAAAAATGGGTCTCTGCCCCCCTTCATCATTGCCTCTCGGGCAGGGAAGAACACCAGAGGTAAAGGGGGACTAGTAGGGGATGTGGTAAAAAGGATAACTCATGGAGATTAGTGGAAGTGGCCAAAAATGGGATTTTGGTAAAGTGGCAGAAGGTGTTTGATGATGGTTTGGGCAGGTAGATGATTTGCATCTGCCATGAGACTCCATAGGGTGAAATGAAGCATATAATTAGGGCCTTCCACCAATTTGGAGCTCATTTGAAGAAAGTTGACAATGTAACTTTGGCAAACCCTAGAAATGAACAGAAATGGGGTTTCCAAGATTTAGTCATGAAAATCAATTCTCCTTGATTCACCACTTGGTGTAGTGGCCTCATTTGGTCATGTGATCATTCTCACAAAAGTTGGAATCAAGGAGATAAAGTTGGTAATGTAGAGTTGTTCAAATTTGAATCTGGTCAGAGAGGGTTTTGGGGTACTTTGGTCAAGATAAAATTCTCTCCAACTTGTGCCATTTTGTCTAGATGCATTGTTACACCATTTGAGAATGTGCACCAAGTTTGAGGGCATTTGGACATGTTTGACAGTGCAAAGCTATTCAAACTTGAAAAAGGACAGAAGTGGTTTTGAGGGGATTTGATGATGTTATCTTGTTCTCCAAGACATGAGACTTGTCAAGATCACCAAATATGTCATATGTGACATGATAGAATTTTCTTGGAAGGTTTGGAGAATATTTCCTTTGTAAATAATTTAAAAGCTTGAAATATCCAAAAAGGGTTTTTGAGGTATTTAATCAATATTTTGAACATGACCATGTGTTGAAACTCTTATATATGGACAATATATGTCCACTGAGTTTCCCTGATTTTTGTCCAATATTTTTAAAACAATAAAATAATTTTTCCTATTAAAGACCATTTCGGCCTTAAGAAAAGCTTTTAAATAAAATAGGAAAATAACTTTTAAAATTATATTTTTGTAGTTTCGGGTATCCTATATCTAATAGGAGTCAAATATATTTTTGGAAAGATTTTTACTGCCCTTAACTAAGTACTTGCAGTGCAATCCTCAATTCAGGGGTTTTTGGAAAACTAATTTTTTGAAAATACTTTTTGGCCAAATTATTTTTGTAAGAAAATACTATATTGCTCTGTACACATGGCATGATCATTGGGAAAAGGTTTTGGATCAAGGAGATGAAGTATAGGAGTTGGAGGATTTATTTTATTTTTAGAGCACTTTCAAACAGCAGACAAAAATCAAATCAAGCGACTATTTTGCTACTCTAATTATTAATATAAAAATTGCAGTGGGGTTTTACCCTACTGTTCATAGTCAAAAAAAAAATCAAATCAAGCAAGGACCAAAACACACAAAAGTTTTTTGTCAAACCACATTTTATCATGATTTATCAGCTTAAGTGTTGTGCCATGAAAATCCGGGTGTGACACGAAGGCAGTCTGACATAATCCCGGGCAGTAGTATCCTGCTAGACGTATACTATGATACGTCTTGGCCCCTCCTTGGTGCCCACCGCTGACTCGATGATGCATCTCCTGTAGGATCTTGTCGGCTTCACTTCGGTTTACGCATCGAAGTAGGACCTCCTGTCCATGTGAACGCCTTTATAGGACACCTGCTTCAAAAAGATAGAAAGGGAGTCATCGTTGTAGTTGGCGCCTGGAGGCGGGGTCATCGGGGAGGCTCCCATGCTTGAAGTAGTCAAGGAAGGGTTGCAGCCACTCGCCCTCCTCTACGGATTCGTCATGACTGTATTAACTTCATACTCTGCCGAGATGAGCTCCAAGACAGCCGGGAGTAGCCACCTTTCTTCCATGTTCACCTGCATTGTTTTATTATCTGGAAGCACCAATGCCGCTGCTAGTTTCGGCAAGGCATCGGCAGGCGCATTCCTACTTCGCGGGACGTGATGCACTTCAACATGTTGAAAATTTTCCATTAGATTCCGGGCCGCGGCATAGTACGGCACCAGTTCAGGCTTGCGAAGTTAATAGATGTCGTTGGCTTGACGGATGATGAGTTGAGAGTCTCCATAAGCCCACAAAGAACGAACCTCCATGGAGAGCGCCAAGAGGAGGCCGAAGATGAGCGCCTCGTACTCCGCTTCGTTGTTGGAGCATTCTTCCTTGAGGAGGGAGAATGAGTGATACATCACCCCTCCTGGCGGTGTTTTGAACACCAAACCTGCACCGGCTCTTCATCTTGGGGTACTATCGGGGTCGGCATCCATGCGGGAGGCACCATCAAAGTAGAGCTCCCACGACGCGTCGATGTTGACGTTGAAAACCTCCTCATCAGGAAGGTCCATGACAAGAGGTGACTCCTCTGGAATTGGGTGCGCCGCGAGAAATTCTGCCAAGGCTTGACCCTTGATTGCTTTTTTGAGGCACAAAGGTGATGTCAAACTCCATCATGATAAGTGCCCATTTTCCAAGTCGCCCCATGAGCGCGGGCTGACTTAAAACGTACCTCACAGGGTCCGCCCTCGCGACGAGCTGGACCTCATGCTTCAACGTGTAGTGCCTGAGCTTATTCAAAGCAAAGATTAGGGCCGACCACAACTTCTCTATAGAAGAGTAGTTTTGCTCAGCCCCCACCATGGTGCGGCTCAAGTAATAACAAGCCACCTCCTTCCCCTCGTCATTGTTTTGGGCGAACAAAGCGCCTATCGAAGTAGACTGTGCTGCAATGTATAGGATGAGTGGGCGCCCCTTTACGGGAGCTGCCAAGACGGGTGGACTAAGGAGGTACCTTTTGATTTCATCAAATCCATGATGGCATCCTTCATCACACACGATCGGGGATCCTTTCTTCATGAGGCTCGAGAAGGGCTGGACGCATCCGGAGAGGTTGGAGATGAAGCGCCCGATGTATGCTAGCTTCCCTTGCATTGACCTCAACTCTTTGAGATCTTGAGGCGGCGGCATGTCGAGGATGGCTTTGATCTTCTTAGGCTTGATCTCTATGCCTTGGTGATGGACGACAAAACCGAGGAAGAGGCCTGACTGAACAGCAAAGGCACACTTCATCGGGTTCATCTTGAGTTGATGTTGACGCAGCCGCTCAAAGACGACCCGAAGATCCTCCTGGTGGTGCTTGCGATCTTTGGTTTTGACTACCATGCCATCAACATAGCATTCCACCGAATGATGTATCAAATCACCAAGAATGCATGTCATAGCATGCTGGTACATTGCACTGGCATTCTTCAGTCCGAATGGCATGACGGTGTAGTAGAAGTTGCCCTTCGGGGTTCTGAAAGCGGTGTCGATGGCGTGATCAGGATCCATCTTGATCTGGTTGTAGCCTGACGAACCGTCCATGAATGAAAGTGCACCATGGCCTGTGGTGGAGTCGATGACGATTTCTCGGATTGGGAGAGAAAAGTCATCCTTCGGGGAAGCCCGATTCAGGTCGCGGAAGTCCTGGCAGATTCGTATCTGCCCATTCTTCTTCTCCACCGGGACAATATTGGCGAGCCACCGTGGATACTTCGTCTCCTTGATGAAACCTGCAGCGATTAACTTGTCGACCTGCGCGATGACATCGTCGTTGTCACACCCTGCATTTTTGTAACATTTCATTTGAATTAATAAAGCATGAAAATTTGGTCCAACAAAAACTTTTGCATTATTTGGCTTTTATTTGGAGTTGGTTTTCTCTCTGTGATTCTTTTCAAGTGCTCTTTAAAGTCAACTACTCCACCTTCTGTACTTCATCTCCTAGCCCCAAACTTCTGTCCAATGATCATGCCTTGTGTATAGAGCAATATAGTATTTTCTTACAAAAATAATTTGGCCAAAAAGTATTTTCTAAAATTAGTTTTCCAAAAACCCTTGAATTAAGATTTGCACTGCAAGTACTTGATTTGAGGTGTGAAAAATCTTTCAAAAGGTATATTTGAATCCTATTAGATGTAGGACTCCTATAAACCACAAAAATATAATCTTAAAAACTATTTTCCTATTTTATTTAAAAGCTTTTTCTTAAGACCAAAAATGGTCTTTAATAGGGAAAAATTAGTTTATTATTTGAAAAATATTTTACAAAAATCAGGGAAACTCAGTGGACATATATTTTCCATATATAAGAGTTTCAACACATGGTCATGTTCAAAATATTGGACAAAACCTCCCAAAACCATTTCTGCCCATTTCAAGGATTTGAAATATTTCTATAGGAAATATTTTCATAAAAATCCAAGAAAAATCCAGCAAGTCACAAATGCATATTGTGATGATCTTGCAAAGCCTCATGTCAATCAAAGTCATTTTGGTTCACCAAAAGGCCCCAAAACCCTCTCTGACCAGAACCAAGTTTGAGCAACTTTGTACTACCAACTTTCCCCCCTTAACCCCAAATTTTGTGAGCATGTTGACCAGACCAAATGAGGCCACTACACCAAGTGGTGCATCAAGGAGAAGTGTTATGCTCAACTAGATCTACACAAGTCTATTTCTGCTCAATTCTAGGGTTTACAAGTGTTGCATTGGCAACTTTGCCCAAATAATCTCCAAATTGGTGGAAGGCCATATTTATATGAGTCATTTCACCCTGTGGAGTCTCATGGCATTTGGAGTTCATTTGCTCAACCAAACAAGCATCAAACACCTTCTACCACTTTACCAGAATTCCATTTTTGACCACTTCCACTATTCTCCTTGAGCTCCCCTTTTTACCACAGCTCCTCCTAGTCCCCTTTCACCTCCAGTAACAATGGCAAGACCACAGCTCACTTATTGGAGGGGTAAAATCTCTCTCTCCCTCTCTGGACAGCCCCTTTCTCTCTCTTCCTCACCTCCCTCCTCACTCCAGTGGCCCCTACCCACTTGTTTACTCCTCCCTAGCACTGCCAGACACGAGTGGGCACGCCCCCTGCCTCTTAAACAATGCCAGGGCAGCCATAGACGCGCTCTCTCCTCCTCTCTCCTCCCCGCGCCTCCGCGCAAGCGAACAGAGGCCGCCCGAGCGCGCCAATGGCACGGCTCACACGCGCGCCCCTCTGACCGCTCCCCACTCCCCCTCTCTATCTACCTCGGCGTAGTCCATGTCCAGGAATGCCCCAGACACCACGCCTGCTTCCTCCGAGCCCTGTAACGACGAGCGTGAGCTCGCCGGCGCACGGGTCTACTGGACCTTGCCGTTCGCCTATTTAAAGGCCTCCTCGAACCCTTCTCTCTCCACCACTCGCTCCCTGCACCACCCAAGCCTCCCCCTACACCACTCACCCCTCTCCAGACGAGCCCGAGCTCGAGATCGAGCTCGAGCTCCGCCGCCTCGGGTCGCCGTCGATCTCCGGGTACAGGCCCTCTCCGTCGCCCCTCTTCCTCGATCTGGAACCGCCCCCTCTCACTGACCGTTTCCCCTCTCTCCCCCACTCCTTTTGCAGCCGGAAACGGCCAGAGCTACCGCCTCTCGAAGGTCCTCCGCCGCAGCTCCTCGTCGCCGGTGAACCAGGCATTCCCGCCGGCCAAGTCCACCACCCACCGACGTGCGGCTGTCTCCTGAAGCCATCCCCGCACTCGCCGGAGCTCGCCGTGGCCTGCATCGTCGCCGGTGAGCACCGCGACCCCCTGTCCACGGGTTAGTGATGACAGGTGGGCCCCACCTGTCATCCTCTCCCTTGTTCCCGCGCCCCTCTCTCTCTCTGACCTGCGGGCCCCGACCGTCAGGTTTGAAATGGGTGGGCAGGCAGCGCGTCTTGTCTTGTTGGCTCATTTGGGCGGCCATTGGCTGGGCATGCTGCCTCACACTGTTCCGCCCAGCAGAACAGGCCCTTTTTCTTTTTTCGCTTCTGTAACTTTTTCCAAAAATTCCGCAGGGTAAAATATTTATCCAAATGAATTAATTCCAATTCCTAAATTCCTAGAATATTGCAACCTATTTAATGGTGCAACTTCCATTCTAATCCAACAACCTTTCCTTCACTGTAAATATTTAAATGTGATTTTTGGCATTTAAATATACCTTTGTAAATCCATTTCTCCTATTCTACTACTCCAAATCCAAAACTAGGAATTTTCCCCTTCTTAGCTTTCACCCTAGTATTTAACAAAAATGAGTTGACATTTTTCTGAGCACTTTGGTTTTTCCTGTTTTATTATTGCCTTATTTCTTTCTCGTTATTATTTTGCAACGATAGATTGCGTTGCTGACGAAGGAGTTGGACCAGAAGACTTTGAAGACCCAGGAGACTTTGTTGAGCCAGGCAAGCAGCCCTTTGACCATGTCTATGAAACCTTTTTATGCATGTCATATAGTACCTTATCGTTGTTGCAACGGAATCATGATGGGGTGATAACCACTTCGATGGTTGCCACTAGACTTCCTCGTTGATACTTGCATTGTGCATGACCCTACCTTCCTATGAGGGTTATGCCGGTGGGAGTAGATAGGATGCTAAGGTAGTGCTACGCAAAAAGGGACGGGTATATGCATGGTGAAGGAGGCAAAGTATTTTCAAAAGACTTTTTCGAAAACCCCGTCGGGTGCCACTTATGCCCAAGGGAGATGATGAAATGGGCAACCACTTGATGACGAAGTGGTGTACCGAGGCAAGTGTGTGTGTTGTTTTCGAAAACGGATTAGATTTAAGATTTGTCGATTGTCCCAACCTTACATGCGCAACCACTCTACCCTTATATGGGAAAGGGCATTATTGATTACCTAGGCCGATACTAGCTTGGAGCCCACATTACTAGTGACGGGGGAGAGTTGGTGCTCTCTCTCGGGGAGGGGTCGTACCAGGTAGGGCGGCCATGACTGTTTTCACAGGTCACCGAACACACCGTTGGTACCCCGTGCTTGTGGTATATGATGAATATGGGAGCGAGGCTCCACAACTTTATGATGTGAAATGTTAGGCATGGGGGTTACTACCAATCGAGTGGACTCCATGTTAGTGTCGTCTAGGGAAAGGTAGTGATCGGGTGCTTACCCCGGGTACTTGAGGTACCGCGGGTCGTGGATGACACGGAAGTTCCCCGAATCTTGTGGGTATAGTGTGCAACCTCTGCAGAGTGTAAAACTATTCGAATAGCCATGCCCACGGTCAAGGACGGTTGGGCGGTGCTGCTTAAACTACGTCCAGAGTTTTCAACCGTGTGTGTGTGTGTGTGTTGATGAAACTACTTGGGTCAAGTCAAAGGACTTGACATAATTGAGTTGGGTTGGTGCCCACTCTATTTATGTTGATATCTATAAACATGACCTCATGGTTACTTGATGCATGTCTTACAAGTTGTTGAACATGTCATTGCACTCAAAACTAGCTTTCTGCAAAAATTTACCTATATCATGCATTGTTGTATCTTGAACCAAAACATGGGTTGCTTAAGTAGTACATTCAAAGTACTCATTGGCTTGCCACCGGTTATTTAATTGACCGGGCATGGAAGAACTGGAGTTCAAGAAGAGTTCTTTGGAGACGAACATGCGAACTAGGACGCTTCCCAATCGTAATGCCTGTAGGGTTAAGGCGATGGCATGGGTTCTACTTATCGACGAAGATTTCCGCTGTTTGTGTTTCTTTTGATGTTCAGCCCTTAAGGCTTTATCAATGTAAGGCTCGACCATAATGGTCATAATTTGTGTAAGACGGTATGTATGGATGTAAGACTCTTGTTATTCAGCTTCTGTGTGTTCAGTGAGCATTGATCTCTGGGATCACTGTACACGTGCATTCGGTGATCTCAACTTATGAGTCGGGGTCCCCACAGAGCTGGTATCAGAGCCATCCTGACTGTAGGAAGCCTTAGTTAGCATGGACGTTAGTTAGCTTGAGACCATCTAAACTTCTCTTCTTTTCTAAAGCCTACCCAACCCAAGATATATTCCCCTTATTGACCTCACCCATTCAACCTTTGTAGATGGCTGCTGCAGTGAGACTTCGACCACGGATTTCCGTGCTTCTCGAGGATAGCCTCAAGAAGTGCCAGTTCCACCGAGCCCCCATTTTCACCTACCATGAGCATTGGATCAATGACGCCGAGACGGAGTACCATGTGGAAGTAATCGTGAAGGCCAATGACTCTCCAAAAAGCTGGTTCTTCGAGGGACCCCAGATGGCAACACTAGTTCTTGCCGTCGAGACGGCAACCCTCAAGGCACTCACCCGCCTCGAGACATTCTTCCGAGATGGCGACGAGTTGGCAACCCGCTTCTTTCCTTATCGGAAGGAAGGTGAGGATGAGAGCGAGGCACCAGCTCCACCATTAGAAGAAGGACTTCCACTCCGATTCCAGACCTACTTCAGCCTTTGTGCCGATAGTTTGGCGCAACACTTGGCCTCGGAATCAATGGAACTCCGAAAGGAACTTCATGAGACCAAGGCACTTCTTCTCCAAGCTCAAGTGAAGACGGATAGGATCAAGAAAGAAGGTGCTCCCCCTGGACAGCCCGCAATTGCATACAGAGGCGGAAGACCCCCAAAGGATGGAGAACCACCACAGCAACACCGCATGAGTGCAAAGGAATACCGCAAGCTCTTCGCACCACCAGCAAAGCAACGCGTGTTGAACTCCTCCACTCCCCCACCCCTACGAGCAATGAAGAAAGCCACGCTACTGATGAGGAGGAGGAAGACCCAGAAGAGCCAGACTACGCGACCGAGCATTCCACCAATTAGGCATCATTCACAGCTTGGACATGCCCGTTAGTAACCCTACGGTAGGATAGGTCATGTACCCCTATGCGAAGTCGAGTCCATGTAATGGTTCATATGAAACCATGTAGTGTTGTGTTTGCTTTTGATGTGTTTGATGGATGTCGTGCTTTCCTTCGGGAACTTGTAAGCGACTACATCACCCATTTGGACTTCAATGAATGTGTTTGGCCCTTTCGCCCTTGCATGAAAAACAATTAGTGTCATACCAACCCCTTACTAGGCGCCCCAACTATATTGCTTTCCCATATTTCCCCAATCATGAGACCTTGACCACTCCAACAGATGCTGTTGTAACACGACTTGGTACCTCTACCCAAAGAAGAAAAGCGGGAGGTTCTGCTGAAGCGAGAGTCACCAGACCAAGCCCGAGGACAGACTCCACCCCACCACCTCCTCCAAACATGGACATGGCTCACTTCTCCAAGCCTTTCGAGAGGAATGCCAAGCCAACACCGCAGCCCTTCAGTGATTGCTCAAGCATCAATCGCCACCAAGGGGACATGGCAATGGACGGTCCACGAGGTGGAGTTCAAGAAGCATGCACCACCCACCTTCATCGAGATCTGCTAAACCCGGATGCGCACGATCGGGTCCGCACTATTGAGGACTTGTTGGGACTAGTCGGCTGCATCAAGACCATGAAAGGGTGGCATATGTTGCCCATGCCTCGGGAACCGCCAGAGCTTGGTGGGATTGATTCAAGGCCATGCATGCTGAGCAAAACATCACTTGGGATAACTTCAAGGCAGAATTCCAAGGCCCACATTCCTTCCTAATCATGGCCATCAAGAAGCGGAGTTCCGAGCCTCAAGCAAGGTAGTAGCATCGCAAGGAGTACATGCGAAGTTTAGTGTCCTCTCAAGGTATGCTCCTAAGGATGTCAAGACCGATGCTGCCAAAAGGAGCACTTCATGGAAGGCCTTAACCAGACTCTGCGAGCTTTCGCTTGTTGTGTGTGACTGCCCGACCTTTCCTGATCTGGTGAACAAGGCACTCATGCTTGAGGAAAAGCGACGTGCTTTTGATGATACCCGCAGCGCAAGATGATCGGCAAGGGTAGCTCCAAGAACTGAAGCCTCGCCCATGGCAGCCAGCCCCATCAAGCCAACCTATCAAGAACCACGAGCTCCCGCACCCGCACCAACTATCCACCTCAGCGATGCCAACCCCAGCCAGCTTACACCAACCCCAATAACAATGCTAGCAAGAGCAGCAACCCCAACCAGGTCACTTGCTTTGGATGTGGTCAGCCAGGACATTACTCCAAGAATTGCCCCAACAAGAAGCCCGACGCCCCGCGAAATGCGCAGAACCCAGGACAAGGCCGTGGAATGCCACCAAGGAACCAAGCTCCCCGCAACCTGCCCAACAATGGCAAGGGTCGTGTGAATCATGTCATTGCAGAGGAAGCCCAGGAAGACCCGGACGTCGTGCTGGGTAAGTTCCTTGTCAATTCTGCACCTGCAACTGTCTTGTTTGATTCTGGAGCCATGCATTCATTTGTCACCCAAAAGTTTGCATTAAAAAGTGGCATGACACCTACACCCCTGAATAACCCTATGGTGGTACAAACCCCCGGAGCAGAGATGAGAGCCCAGATAGGATGTAAAGGAGTCGGGATTGTCATTAATGGGGTAGATTTCTTAGCAGACCTTATCATCTTAAGATCGCAAGGCTTGGATGTGACCTTAGGAATGGATTGGCTCATCAAGCACCAAGGTTTGTTAGATTGTCCCAATCGGTCGGTCACTGTGACTAATGACCAAGGAGTCGAAGTTAAATTTGCCTCCAACCCCTCCTCTGCTCAAGCTAACCAAGTCAACTGTCTGACTAAAGTTGGATCGGAGCAAGTACCAGTAGTATGCGAATACCCCAATGTTTTTCCTGATGAGCTACCGGGAATGCCTCCTGACCGAGACATCGAGTTCATCATCGAGCTCATACCCGGAACGGGACCCATCTATAAGAAGCCTTATAGAATGGGACCAGAGGAGTTAGCAGAGTTGAAGAAGCAACTGGAAGAGCAGTTGAGGAAGGGATTTATCCGCCCTAGTGCCTCTCCTTGGGGATCGCCTGTTCTGTTTGTGGCAAAGAAGGACGGTACCATCCGCTTGTGCATTGACTACCGCTCCCTCAATGAAGTTACAATTAAGAACAAGTATCCACTTCCCAAGATTGAACATCTATTTGATCAACTCAATGGGGCCAAGGTGTTCTCCAAGATCGACCTCAGATCTGGGTACTACCAGCTGAAAATTAGACCGCAAGATATTCCGAAGACGGCATTTGTAACCAGATATGGCCTGTATGAGTGCACGGTCATGTCCTTTGGGTTGACCAATGCCCCAGCTTACTTCATGTACCTCATGAATAAGGTCTTCATGGAATATTTGGACAAGTTTGTTGTTGTCTTCATAGATGACATTCTTGTCTTCTCGAAGTCGGAAGAAGAGCACGAGCAACACTTGAGGATGGTCCTAGACAAGCTTCGAGAGCACCAACTGTATGCCAAGTTTAGCAAGTGCGAATTTTGGCTGCATGAAGTTGGATTCTTGGGTCATGTTATGACCGAGGAAGGATTGTCGGTCGATCCCGCTAAGATTGAAGCCGTGACTGAATGGCAATCCCCAAGCAATGTGAAGGAAGTCAGAAGCTTCCTCGGACTCGCAGGATATTACCGCAAGTTCGTTGAAGGATTCTCAAGCATTGCCCGACCCATGACTCAGCTCTTGAAGAAGGACAAGAAGTTTTAATGGACGCCTTGGCGCGAAGAGAGCTTCCAGAGCTGAAGAAGAGATCGACCACCGCCCGAGCCTCGCCACACACGGATATACACAAGGAGTTTGTGATATATTGTGATGCGTCAAGGACCGGACTGGGAGGTGTTCTGATGCAAGAGGGCAGAGTCGTAGCTTACCTTTCAAGGCAACTACGGCCTCATGAAGAGAACTATGCTACTCATGATCTTGAGTTAGCAGTTGTGGTTCATGCCCTGAAGACGTGGCGACATTACCTCCTAGGGAAGCGGTGTGAGATATACATAGATCACAAAAGTCTGAAGTATATTTTCACTCAAAGGGAATTGAACATGAGGCAAAGAAGGTGGCTAGAGTTGATCAAGGACTATGATGTCAGTGTTCAATACCACCCTGGGAAGGCTAATGTGGTAGCTGATGCATTAAGCAGGAAGGCTTGTTCCTTGAATGCTATGCTTAAGGGAAGGCTACCCGCCTTGTATGCAGAACTTGAAAGCTTCGGGTTGGAACTGGTTGCACCAGGATTCTTAGCCAACCTTGAAGTCAAGCCTACCCTGATGGATGATGTTAAGGAAGCTCAGAAGGGACATGAGAGTATTGAAGGCATCAAGAGGAAGATCAAGGCGGGCAAAGCCCCAGGATTCTTAGAGGATGAGAAAGGAATTGTGTGGTTTGGGAATCGCATCTGCGTGCCCAACAAGGTTGAGCTCAAGAATCTAATCTTGCAAGAAGCTCATGACACCACGTATTCCATCCACCCTGGAGGAACCAAGATGTATCAAGACCTAAAGGAAAGATTTTGGTGGCACGGGATGAAAAGGGAGATTGCCACCTATGTTGCGAAGTGTGATGTATGCCAAAGAGTCAAGGCTGAATATCAGCGACCTGCTGGATTGCTCCAACCACTCAAGGTTCCCGAGTGGAAATGGGATAAAGTCGGAATGGATTTCATCACTGGACTACCTAAGTCAAACAAGGGACATGACTCCATCTGGGTCATAGTCGATCATTTGACCAAAGTAGCCCACTTCATTCCTGTTAAGACTACCTATAATGGCAACCAGCTAGCAACTCTATACATCAACAGAATCGTAAGCCTTCATGGTGTTCCCAAGGAGATTGTGTCAGATCGAGGAACCCAGTTTACCTCAAGGTTCTGGAAGAAGTTCCAAGAGGCCATGGGGACCAAGTTGTCCTTCAGCACTGCTTTCCACCCACAGACCGGAGGGTAGACGGAACGAGTGAATCAGATACTCGAAGACATGCTCCGAGCCTGTGTCTTAGCATATGGAGCTAAGTGGGAAGATTGCCTCCCTTTTGCCGAATTCTCCTACAACAACAGTTATCAGTCAAGCCTTCAGATGGCACCATTTGAGGTGTTATATGGACGGAAGTGCCGCACACCCCTCAACTGGTCCGAGACCGGAGAAGGACTTGTCTTTGGGCCCGATATCCTCCGTGAAGCAGAAGAGCAAGTTCAGCTAGTTAGAGAGCGACTGAAGACCACCAAGTCAAGGTAGAAGAGCTATGCTGACGCTCGTCGCCGACTAGTAGACTTCCAAGTCGGAGACCATGTATACCTGCGAGTAACTCCTCTTAAGGGAACAAAGCGTTTCCACGTTAAGGGAAAGCTCGCACCAAGGTTTATCGGTCCCTTAGAGATCACCACACGACGAGGAGAAGTGGCTTACCAGTTGGAACTGCCACCTGAAGTATCCGATGTGCACAATGTATTCCACGTGTCACAACTCCGGAAGTGTCTCCAAGTTCCAGACAAGCCTGATCTTTACAAGGACGTCAATCACCAAGCCATTGACCTTCAGCCTGATTTGACTTACTGTGAGAGGCCCATCTGCATTCTGGATGAGGTTGAGCGACACACTCGAAGCCGCACCATCAAGTATTTCAACGCCCAGTGTAGCAACCACACTGAAGCGGCCACCGGGAACGTGAAGACTACCTTAGATCCGAAGCTCAGATCTCTTTAAAGTTTAGTTTAGGAATCTCGGGGACGAGATTCTTCTAAGGGGGTTAGGTCTGTCACACCTTGCATTTTTGTAACATTTCATTTGCATTAATAAAGCATGAAAATTTGGTCCAACAAAAACTTTTGCATTATTTGGCTTTTATTTGGAGTTGGTTTTCTCTCTGTGATTCTTTTCAAGTGCTCTTTAAAGTCAACTACTCCACCTTCTATACTTCATCTCCTTGCCTCAAACTTCTGTCCAATGATCATGCCATGAGTATAGAGCAATATAGTATTTTCTTACAAAAATAATTTGGCCAAAAAGTATTTTCTAAAATTAGTTTTCCAAAAACCCTTGAATTAAGATTTGCACTACAAGTACTTGATTTGAGGTGTGAAAAATCTTTCAAAAGGTATATTTGAATCCTAATAGATGTAGGACTCCTCTAAACCACAAAAATATAATTTTAAAAACTATTTTCCTATTTTATTTAAAAGCTTTTTCTTAAGGCCAGAAATGGTCTTTAATAGGGAAAAATTATTTTATTATTTGAAAAATATTTTACAAAAATCAGGGAAACTCAATGGACATATATTTTCCATATATAAGAGTTTCAGCACATGGTCATGTTCAAAATATTGGACAAATCCTCCCAAAACCATTTCTGCCCATTTCAAGGATTTGAAATATTTCTACAGGAAATATTTTCATAAAAATCCAAGAAAAATACAGCAAGTCACAAATGCATATTGTGATGATCTTGCAAAGCCTCATGTCAATCAAAGTCATTTTGGTTCACCAAAAGGCCCCAAAACCCTCTCTGGCCAGAATCAAGTTTGAGCAACTTTGTACTACCAACTTTCTCCCTTGAACCCCAAATTTTGTGAGCATGTTGACCAGACCAAATGAGGCCACTAGACCAAGTGGTGCATCAAGGAGAAGTGTTATGCTCAACTAGATCTACACAAGTCTATTTCTGCTCATTTCTAGGGTTTACAAATGTTGCATTGGCAACTTTGCCCAAATAATCTCCAAATTGGTGGAAGGCCATATTTATATGAGTCATTTAACCCTGTGGAGTCTCATGGCATTTGGAGTTCATTTTCTCAACCAAACAAGCATCAAACACCTTCTGCCACTTTACCAAAATTCCATTTTTGACCACTTCCACTATTCTCCTTGAGCTCCCCTTTTTACCACAGCTCCTCCTAGTCCCCTTTCACCTCCAAAGAATAATGGCAAGACCACAGCTCACTTATTGGAGGGTAAAATCTCTCTCCTCTCTCGGACAGCCCCTTCTCTCTCTTCCTCACCTCCTCCTCACTCCAAAGGGCCCTCCATGGCATCCAATGCCCCTACCCACTTGTTTACTCCTCCCTAGCACCGCCAGACACGAGTGGGCACGCCCCTGCCTCTTAAACAATGCCAGGCAGCCATAGACGCTCTGAGCGCGCCATGATCTTGCCCAAGACAGTAGCCGCCCCCCCAAGCAGCTCCGCCACCTCGGCCTTCCCAGCACTGCCGATGCGCCTCGGCGTCCGCTGCACGCCACGCTGATCGGCCCCTCCTCTCCTCCTCCTCCTGCGCCTCCATTCTGACAGAGGTCGCCTGAGCGCCAATGGCACGGCTCACACGCGCGCCCCTCTGACCGCTCCCCACTCCCCCTCTCTATCTACCTCGGCGTAGTCCAAGTCCAGGAACGCCCTAGACACCACGCCTGCTTCCCCCGAGCCCTGCAGCGACGAGCGTGAGCTCGCCGACGCACGGGTCTACTGGACCTTGCTGTTCGCCTATTTAAAGGCCTCCTCGAACCCTTCTCTCTCCACCACTCGCTCCCTGCACCACCCAAGCCTCCCCGTACACCACTCACCCCTCTCCAGACGAGCCCGAGCTCGAGATCAAGCTCCAGCTACGCCGCCTCGGGTCGCCGTCGATCTCCGGGTACAGGCCCTCTCCGCCGCCCCTCTTCCTCGATCAGGAACCGCCCCCTCTCACTGACCGTTTCCCCTCTCTCCCCCTCTCCTTTTGCAGCCGGAAACGGCCAGAGCTACCGCCTCTTGAAGCTCCTCCGCCGCAGCTCCTCGTCGTCGGCGAACCAGGCATTCCCGCCGGCCAAGTCCACCACCCATCGACATGCGGCTGTCTCCTGAAGCCATCCCCGCACTCGCCGGAGCTCGTCGTGGCCTGCATCGTCACCGGTGAGCACCGCGACGCCCCTGTCCATGGGTTAGTGATGACAGGTGGGCCCCACCTGTCATCCTCGCTTTGTTCTGCGCCCTCTCTCTCTCGACCAAGGGCCCCGGCCGTCAGGTTTGAAATGGGTGGGCAGGTGCGCAGCAGATCTTGCTGGCTCTGGCTGGCCTCATTGGCTGGGCTGCTGCCTCACACTGCTTCGGCCCTAGCAGAATAGGGCCCTTTTTCTTTTTTCTTTTCCGTCACTTTTTCCAAAAATTCCATGAGGTAAAATATTTATCCAAATGAATTAATTCCAATTCCTAAATTCCTAGAATATTGCAACCTATTTAATGGTGCAACTTCCATTCTAATCCAACAACCTTTCCTACACTGTAAATATTTAAATGTGATTTTTAGCATTTAAATATACCTTTGTAAATCCATTTCTCCTATTCTGCTACTCCAAATCCAAAACTAGGAATTTTCCCCTTCTTAGCTTTCACCCTAGTATTTAACAAAAATGAGTTGACATTTTTCTGAGCACTTTGGTTTTTCCTGTTTTATTATTGCCTTATTTCTTTCTCGTTATTATTTTGCAACGATAGATTGCGTTGCTGACGAAGGAGTTGGACCAGAAGACTTTGAAGACCCAGGAGACTTTGTTGAGCCAGGCAAGCAGCCCTTTGACCATGTCTATGAAACCTTTTTATGCATGTTATATAGTACCTTATCGTTGTTGCAACGGAATCATGATGGGGTGATAACCACTTCAATGGTTGCCACCAGACTTCCTCGTTGATACTTGCATTGTGCATGACCCTACCTTCCTATGAGGGTTATGCTGGTGGGAGTAGATAGGATGCTAAGGTAGTGCTACGCAAAAAGGGACGGGTATATGCATGGTGAAGGAGGCAAAGTATTTTCAAAAGACTTTTTCGAAAACCCCGTCGGGTGCCACTTATGCCCGAGGGAGATGATGAAATGGGTAACCACTTGATGACGAAGTGGTGTACCGAGGCAAGTGTGTGTGTTGTTTTCGAAAACGGATTAGATTTAAGATTTGTCGACTGTCCCAACCTTACATGCGCAACCACTCTACCCTTATATGGGAAAGGGCATTATTGATTACCTAGGCCGATACTAGCTTGGAGCCCGCATTAGTAGTGACGGGGGAGAGTTGGTGCTCTCTCTCGGGACGGGGTCGTGCCAGGTAGGGCGGCCATGACTGTTTTCACAGGGCACCGAACACACCGTTGGTACCCCGTAATTGTGGTATATGATGAATATGGAAGCAAGGCTCCACAACTTTATGATGTGAAATGTTAGGCACAGGGGTTACTACCAATCGAGTGGTCTCCATGTTAGTGTCGTCTAGGGAAAGGTAGTGATCGGGTGCTTACCCCGGGTACTTGAGGTACCGCGGGTCATGGATGACATGGAAGTTCCCCGGATCTTGTGGGTACAGTGTGCAACCTCTGCAGAGTGTAAAACTATTCGAATAGCCGTGTCCACGGTCAAGGACGGTTGGGCGGTGCTGCTTAAACTACGTCCAGAGGTTTCAACCGTGTGTGTGTGTGTGTTGATGAAACTACTTGGGTCAAGTCAAAGGACTTGACATAATTGAGTTGGGTTGGTGCCCACTCTATTTATGTTGATATTTGTAGACATGACCTCATGGTTACTTGATGCATGTCTTACAAGTTGTTGAACATGTCATTGCACTCAAAACTAGCTTTCCGCAAAAATTTACCTATATCATGCATTGTTGTATCTTGAACCAAAACATGGGTTGCTTGCGAGTACATTCAAAGTACTCATTGGCTTGCCACTGGTTATTTAATTGACCAGGCATGGAAGAACCGGAGTTCGAAGAAGAGTTCTTTGGAGACGAACATGCGAACTAGGACGTTTCCTAGTCAGAATGCCTGTAGGGTTAAGGCAGATGGCATGGGTTCTACTTATCGACGGAGATTTCCGCTGTTTGTGTTTCATTTGATGTTCAGCCCTTAAGGCTTTATCAATGTAAGACTCGACCATAATGGTCATAATTTGTGTAAGACGGTATGTATGGATGTTAGACTCTTGTTATTCAGCTTCTGTGTGTTCAGTGAGCATTGATCTCTGGGATCACTGTACACATGCATTCGGTGATCTCGACTTATGAGTCGGGGTCCCCATAGTCCTCAAGTTCTGGGCGTAACCGTCGTGATTGCTGCTTGATGGGACGGAACTGTGGGTCAATCATCAACTTGTGTGTGGCGACACAAGGGTCCAGACCTGGCATCTCCTTGTAACTCCAGGCGAAGCAGTCTCGGTACTCCATCAAAAAGATTCGATAGTCCTCTCGCTCCTCTTCCGTCAGCGTGGCGCTAACAAAAGTGGGGCGTGGGTCGTCCTCTATTCCAAGGTTGACTTGGACGAGGTCATCGATGGTGGGCTGCCCTCCGTCTTCTAGCTCCTGTGGTGCTGATATGGAGCTAAGTTCCTTGGCGTTACTTGGCTCACCGCTTGCAAAGTGTTGTTGATGAGGAACGATGGACGAAGTGTCGGAGTCAATGCTCAATGAGATGGAAGTGGTGTAGCAGTCAACTCGTGTTCCTCCACCATGCTCCTCCTCTTCATCGGGGACGTCGTACGTGCAGCATCCCATCGTATGGTGCATTGGATTGCCAAGGACGGATATCATGGTGTGCTGGTATGTTGCACCCGCATTCTTCAGCCCGAAAGGCATGCCGGTGTTGTAGGAGTCTACTTCTGGCATCGATCGCCCTTTGTCTTCTGGTTCTTGTGGTGGTGGCGCGGAGCTGAGCTTCCCCTCATTGCTAGGGCCGTCGAGGTTGACGTAGCCAAGCCCAATCTTTGGTTGAGCGTTGCCTTTCTGCTTGATGAGGTCTTTCGCTTCTCTCCACCATTCCTCGCATATGGAGGGTGGTGGAGGCATCCTATTGTTCCGCCCAAGAGTGATCCCGACCTTCTCCAACAAGCGAACCATCTTGGGCTCCACCTTCATCGTCGATAGTACCTCCTTTGGATCACTACAAGTTTGGGGAAATGCAAATACAAAATCACATTGTTTTACCCGCGTGACCTTGTAGAAAATGGTCTGGACTCTAGATCCAAACAAATTGGGGATAGCCCAAACCTCCAATGGGGAAGTCACTGATACATAGAGCGATGGGGGCTGTACACCTTGAGCTCCCCTTGCGACTTCCTCCACTTCTTTTATTCTTCTTCTATCGGCTATCAGTATGGGCGCATGTTCTTCCTTCTGAAGGTTGCGTGCCCGTAGCGTGACGTGTGGTGGTGCATCATTGCTGCGTGTTAGCATCGTCGAGCCTTCCTG
Organism: Aegilops speltoides; assembly: GCA_021437245.1. NCBI lineage: Eukaryota > Viridiplantae > Streptophyta > Magnoliopsida > Poales > Poaceae > Aegilops > Aegilops speltoides. The sequence goes on from CM038142.1 coordinate 229,586,577, forward strand.
GGCACCTGCAGAGCTTCCCAGTGTTAAACAAATGGGTTGTCGACGCACCAAAGCTGATGAAGAAGTGGCATCCTCTTGAGAAATTGTTGTAGCCAACCTCAGCGTGATTGGTGTTGACGTTGGGAACCTTGCCTTCAACAGTAATGGGATCGCTGTACCAGGCATAGAAGATCCTGTTCCACATGATGTCAAAGAAGAGCCCCCTACCTACAATTGGGAAGAGGGGCTATAGTCGTACCGCGCAGATGAAGATGATCGCCTACGGACATGGCTCCTGTGACTCCGAGGGGAGGAGCCCTTTGCATCGGCGGGAGAGCTCGGCCTGATGGGGAGCTTCATCTCAGCTACTAGGCCAAAACTTGGTTTGGTCAAGAGACCCACCAGGGGTGTTGTGCGCCCCAACTACTGGTCGCTATCTACAATGGGGAAGTAGTACTTCGCATCTGCATGGTGAGACTCCTGCACAGTATAAGGAGATATGTTGCCGAGGATGCGCTTTTGTGTGCCGCTAGTGTCGAGGAACTTCAGGCATTGATGGAGGGTGGATGGCACAATGTGGTACTTGTGGATCCACGGTCTTCCTAGAAGGGCAGAGTAGGAGGTATTCGCCTCGATGACAAAGAACCGCACCTTGAAGCTAAAAGTTGACATCTGGATCTTCAATGTAATGGCACCTAGCATAGGCTTCCCTTGGTTGTCGAAGCCGCATATCATCACATCTGTGGCCTCCAAGTCGTCCACCGTAAAACCTGCCCGCGTCAAATACGAAGAGGGAGAATGTTCACAGCAGACCCTGGGTCTATGAGGATCCTGCGAAGATGTGCAACACCAATATTACCTTCCACATACAGTGGCCAGTTGTGGTCACCATCATCTATGAGCTTGTATGCTTCATCGAATGTGATCTCGTTCACGAACAAGGGGCTAGAGCAAAGACGGTGTTTCTCCATGGACACCTTGTAGAGTTCCAGGGCTTGGAGTGCCTTGATAAGGGCCTCGCGAAGGTTGGGCACCATCATGAGCGCGTCATGCACACTCAAAAGTGCTGGAATCCGCTTGAGGTGGGCGATGATGTTGTAGTCAACGTTGCTGCCTTCATATTCTCTTGGCCTTGGTGTTCGTATCCGTCCCCCTGCAATGGCGCCTCCTTTGGGGCGGCTGGCTTCTGCACTCTTGTTGACTTGATATTTAGTGGTTCAGGTAGGACCTTGCCCCCACGCAGGTTCATGTTCACCTCTTCCAACGGCACTTCCTTTGTTGCCTCTTCGGCATGGAGGACCGCCTGCTCTTCAGGAGTAAACACGTCTTCGGAAGGAGTGTCGCTGTAGTCATTGATGACATTGCAACTCTCTGTGCTTGGTGATCGGGGTGAGCTGGCTCCTTCTTGAATTTGCTTCACCTCCTATGCTGGTGCCTGCCCCCAGCCAGGTCGCAAGAACTACGCCAAGGTTGGTAGCACACGCCCCGGTTGAGGAAAAGGCTCGTCTCCCTCTAACATAGGGACAAATCTTGGCGGAGGCCGATGTTGACTTGGATCAAACCGCCTTAGAATTTTGGGGGAGCATGTTCTGGCAAAATCGGGCACGGATGTCGGGGTGGAAGCCTCCTTGCGTATGGCCTTCGGTGCACTATCCTCCAAGGCTCTTCTTCGGAAACGGCTGGGGTCACCTGGGGCCGAAAGGGAGATACCTGCGTCTTGGAGAGGACGAGGTTGCATAGCTAGTCTTCAACTTGGGCCTGTGGCACCCATGTTTCTTCGAGCTCCATGGCTTCACTTAGCGGAGATGGTAACTTCATGCTCACCATGTTTACTACATGGTAATGTAGGTTGATAGCTTCTGGGTCGAGGTTGATCCTTCTATCATTAATGGCTCTTTGGAGCCATTCTTTGAACGTGACACAATCTTCAATGACATGTCCCACATACCTGAGATATGAGCAAAATAAAGGATTATCTGTCATCCTCACCTGATCAGGCCTCCGAGGCTCTGGTAAGTTCAAGGACCGATGCTCCATAACCTGGTCGAACATGTCCTTGATGAGCTCCTGACGGAAGACGTACTGCTTCTTGAGGAGCTCCTGCATCGACGGGCGTTGCCTCCCTCCGGCTTGTTCGCCACTTGCACCCAAGATGGGCACATGTCCTTGCAGTGCAGAGGAGAAGACCTTGGTGGTGTTTGTTTCGGCTGGTGCCTTCGCCCTGCTACCGTTGTTGACTTGTTTGGACATTGAGGTGAAGCACTTGGCGGGATCAAATGCGCTGGCATTCTTATAGAGCTCCATTATCTGTGGTGATTTCTCAAACTCAAGCTTCATGTGCGCTACCGCCGTGCTGAGGGCACTAATAGTTCTAGGCTCACTCCGAGAGACTTCAAGTGACCAATGTTGCTGCATCCCGTGGACGCACATCTCAATGGCATCCTCGAGGTGCATCTCCCTGGCGAGACGCACATAACTATTGCGGAAGCGGACGATGTAGTCATCAATGGACTCGTCTCGTCATTGTCGGACTTGCGCCATCTCGACAATGGAGAAGTCCTTCTTCATGGCGACGAAGTGCTTCTTGAAAACCTCTTTCATGGCCGCCCAACTCCCAATGGACCCAATCGGTAAACGGATGTACCAATGGAAGGCGGGCCCGATTAATGACCCTGAAAATTGGTGAAGGAGAAGTGACGGGCTGTTTGTTGTGTCGCCGCATGCCGCCTCGAAGTACGCCAAGTGCTCCCTCGCATCACCGGTTCCATCAAATTGATGGAACTTTGGTGGGTGCCACCCTGCGGGATACACCATCATGTCATGCCATGCCTCGTAAGGCTTCTCCAGCTCACTCTTGAAGGTGCGAGGGGCTTGATCTATCGCCATTTGCTTCAGCTTCTTGTCCACCATATCCCCGACCATGTCATGGTAGTCCTTTAGCATAACTGCGCGTGGTACTGCGTTGGCAGAACCAATAGGGCTAACCCAAGGCCGAGCTTGTGTGCTGGGGTCGTGTTGAGGCACATCATTTAAGGGCACCCTAGCAGGAGGGCCCACCAGAAGTTCCTCCTCTTGCGGATCAACCATTCGCTGTAGCACGCCTTGTGGAGGGACGCCTTGGTTGTTCATCATGAGCTCAATAAACTGGTCAAGCTTTGACGCCAACTAGTTAATCGTCTGGCGCTGCTTTCTGATGTCTTCTTCTAGAGACACTTCTTGTGGTGCTACTATGTTTTCAGCACTTGGGCCATGGATGCCATCAACGGGTGACTTGGCAGCAGGATCATGATCCACAAGGTTTTCACCATGATTCACCATGTGAATGGGCGCAGTGTGGAGGTCTTCATCACCGCCCTCATAATCTGACAAAACCGATGAAGCTAGTTCATGGTAACGAGGGGAGTGTCAACAATTCTCCAACGATGGAGTGGAGGACGAGTCGGAGAAATCTTCTTGATCGTTAAGGTGGTCTTGGCACTCTCCATCTCCAGGAAAACCATCCTTCACGCCTTGACGAGCGATGGATTTTAATCTTGTATTGGCCCCTGGCCGGTCTACAACTTGTCATCGTCCTTCAAGGTCTTGAGGAAGCCTTGATGTAATGTCGGTGCAGTGACGCTTGTACATATCTTCATTTTTTGATGTGCTCCCTCCACCTAATGAGCCTTTCCCTGTTATCACAGGAAGACACGTGGCTCTAGATCTTGCAGCTTCTTGTGACGTTGATGAGCTTGTCTTGGCATCCCCTTCGGCACCCCTGAACCATGCATGAACATGGCCAAGGCGCGGTAGGAAGGTCCTCTAGAAGTCCGCCTTTGGGTTCGGCACGATCTCCTCTTTAGAAGGATAGTCAAGCTCGTCGGTGATGGCGGGAGGTTGCCATCCATTACTTGACACTTCACTTGGCTGCACTCCAAGAGTACGTCACATGGCAAGGTTCTTCTTAGTTGATTCCTTCGCTTTTTCAGCCTCCTGGTGGGCTTGAGCTTCTCCATCTTGGTCCATCCTTTCAGAGGGAACAAGAGGAAACTCTGTGGGAAGTGTTGTGTCTTGTGGGAGGGCAGCGTGGGCTGCACCCTTGGAAGATACTTCATTGTTGGAGGAGGACGTAAGCTTGGCTTCTTCGACGCCTTCCATCGGTGTGGCCGTCGGCGCTGGCATCTTCTGATTGTCTAGTAGGGGTGCTGGTGCAGTAGCCTTCATCCGTTCATCATTCTTCTGGGGAAGGGATGAAGAAAGAACCGCCTTGCTCCCTTGCTCAGTGCTTCTCGTGGACGTCTTGTGTGGTTTCGGCGCCAACCGGCTGAGAAAGTAGCTATACCGCTCATGCCGCTCCAAGTCAGGGGAGATGCAAAATTTGATCCTCTCATTTTCTTGAACAACCCCACCATCAGGTCGTAAACGTACCTGAGTGTGTCGAAGGACTAAGTCCTCAAGTTCTTTATAAAGAACATGGTGGTTTCTCCGACGCCTCTCACGCTTGCGCTGATTCTCTGTTGGAAAGATACCATCCCTTTGCACTGGTGGCGTGCGTAGGAGTGTTGGTGCAGGGCGTCTTGTGGATGATGAAGTCCTGTCCGTCATCGCCTGCAGCTGTGGCTGATCTCCCCGCCTAGGAGGTGACGAAGGTCGTGGTGGAAGTGTCGGTCGCAAAGGTTCCCGTGGTTGCCACTGTTGATTGGGCCGAGGGTCCCTCTCATCGTCTTGATGTCGCCGCCTGGGAGGTGATGAAGGTCGTGGTGGAAGTGCCTGTCGCAAAGGTTCCCGTGGTTGCCACTGTTGAGTGGGTTGGGGGTCTCTCTCATCGTCTTGATGTCTTGACTATCGGTTCCAATGTGGAGGCATGTTGGGATATCTTCGTGTGGGAAGTGTCGAGTTGGTGAAGGTTGTCTCCGAGGCGCCAAAGTCTGGCGCTCATGTAGAGGACGATGACTTGGGGCTTGACGCCTCAGCCTTCCCGCAGCTCGACCCGCCGATGCACTTGGCGCAGTTGGATATTGGAGCCTCCTCTGCATATTGTTCATTTTCTCTTGGAGTTGGCGAAATTCTCGCCGTAGGTCGTCGTCCCGTGGAGCGGGTGCCTCATGCCGAAGGGTGGAAAACCTGTTATTGTTGGGGAGAGACCTTCCATCGACTGCCGAGTTGTGGAGACACGGCGCCCATGCACCCCTTCGCATGTCGCCAATGTTGAGGGAGACAGTAGGGCCTGGTAGAACAGGCTCTTTTCGTGAGTGCTGCTTCCAGAACTCCTTCATTATGGCGTGTCTCACCAGTTCCTTGACCTTGCATGGCTCGTATGCCCATTCATCAGGGAACAAGTCATACGGAGGGGTTAAGGTGCTTCGGTAAGTGAACACCTTATCAGCTAGGTCCATGGCGCCGAGGGACCAATCTCCTCCGGCACCGTGCACTGAGCGATGCGGGAGGCTATCTGTTGGTGGAGTAATTGTACCTTGCAGTACTTCCTCCTGTAGTTGCGTAGGGGATGAGGGCTATCCGACAAACGAGCATTGGCCATGAGCCTACTCAAGTTATGGGACATGGCCTCCAAACCCTCGAGAAGCTCTACCTCGGTGCGCCGCGGAGTTGGCTTCGACGGCTCCGAGTGTGTAGTCGTGGTAGGGGTGTGGAGGGACGCTGCACTAGCCCGCCTGTTGGCGGCTCTGGTGCGGAGGCGTTGAGATGCCTCCACATCTCCTTTCAAATCTGCCCTTGTTGACACCTTCAACAGGGCGCGCGCCTCAAGCATTAGCTCGCGACGCTCCTTCTTCACCTTGGGAGCCTCCCGCCTTAGTGCCTTCTTCGGCTGCACAGTTTGGAACTGTGCATGATCTTGAGCTTGATGCATGTAGACCTTCTCGCCAAGCTCAATGACGACCATGGGCGGCATCGATCCAAACTGGATCATTACCGGCTCCGAGTTGCTGCCAAAGGAGATTCCACCTACATGAAAGGGATCTTGATGAGTGGAAATCCTCGCCGACGCCTTGTCATGCAGCATGTTGTGCAGGTTGAGAGACGAGCGAAGACGATTCAGACGACCACAACATTGCAAAGATGGGAGGAGAACCAAGTCCCACCGGGCGTGCCAATTTGTTTGACACAAGAAAAATCATAATGCGCTCCCGCTAAAGGGAAGAGGGGGAGTTTGATTTCTCTCATGCGTCGGGGAAAAGAAAAGTGTGCGGGTGTGCCAGTGTACATAGTACACAAAAAATGGTATGGGAAGCAAGTATTTCATTAATCTCATCGGATAAATAAAATTACAAGATCCCCTAAAAAAAGGAATGCGCTCCGTGGCCTACTAGCGCGGCCTGCCTGACTATTGCGATGTGCGGTCTCCTGGTTCCCGGGGCCTTGAAAAGCTCCCGGTTAATTACTCCCGCGGGTTGCTCCGCAAGATACCTCCGATTAAGCCGTGTGGTCATCTTCGTCATCTTTGCTTTGAATTCTCCATGCATGATGATGATGGTGTGTGTGTATGGTGTGGGCGGCGGCAAAGCCCGTGTCCTCGTCGGTACACGTGCCGCTCAAAACATGTCTTTGTGTTGGCCACATTCGCCCGCGCCGTCGCGCCTCGTCGGTCTTGACAACGTTGATGTAGTCGGTGTTGAAGTTGCATGGGTCCTGCTTGGCTCGGACTTCTTGACGATGTAACGGCTTCATTGGGTATGCAAGGGGTTCGCCTCGCGGGAGTATTCTTATGGAGACCGGCGTCGGTGTAAAACCAACGGTCGCTCGTATCGTCAGTGCCGGTGTGGCTGGTGCCTCGTCTCGGCTGGACGCTGTGTTTACGGCGGTCCTCGAAGACAAGGGCGCCACCTCACGGGGCCATTGGAAGTTAGTGTTGGCAAAGTGACGTGGCCTCCTCGCCATCACGCCTCATCTTCATGGGCTCCGGGTCATGGAGACCGTCATGTGGCACCATCTTCTCCTCCAGGTCACGGACAGCACCGCATCTCTGCTCCGTGTTGTGGGCAGCACCAAGGGTGTGTGTTATCTTCTTGGCTCCGTGTCGCGGGCTCCATCTTGACGAGGTAGACATTGGTGGTGATGTCCCGCGAGCTCCATGCCTCCGTCGTCCTTCCCGGCACGCGGCGGCATCCTCGTGAGCTCCATGCCTCTGGTCCAGCTTGATGATGTTGATGTTGGTGGTGTCCTCCTTGCGACCTCCACGCCACGATTCTCCGTGGTACCGGGTGTTGGCACTGGACGTCGTCTTGGCGAGCTCCGTGCCGCCATCCAAGGCGGCACGGTGGCGGTATCGTTGCGAGCCTCCACGCCTTTGTTCTCCATGGCGCCGACTTGATAAAGAAGATGACGGACGTCGTCCTAGCGAGCTCCGTCTCGCCATCCTCCGCGGCACGCGGCACCATCCCTACGTGCTCCGCGCCTTCGGGCTCCAGCTTGACGAAGTAGATGTCGGTGGCATCCTCAATGGGCGCCACGCCTCCATCCTCTAGCTCCAGCATGACGAAGTGGATGGCAGGCGTCCTTCTTGTGAGCTCCCCGTCATGATCCCTGCGGCACCAGGTAGATGCTGTGACATTGGAGTCATCTTCGCGAACTCTGTGGCGCCATCGACGCGAGCCTCCATGCCTTCGTTCTCCATAGCGCCGGCTTGATGAAGTTGACACTGGCATCATCTTGGCGAAATCCGCGCCGCGATCCGCTGCGGCACGGCGACGGCATCCTGCGCGAGCCTCCCCACCTTCGCCCTCCATTGCGCCAGCTTGATGAAGAAAAAGAGGGCGTCGTCCTAGTGAGCTCCATGTCACCATCACGGCAGCATCCTCGCGATCCTCGTGCCTTTGGGGCTCCATCTTGACGAAGTAGATGTCGTCAGCCTCATTACCAAGGGCGGCCACCAACCAAGGAGTCCAACGGGCTGCGCGCCGGCAGCTCCATCGACACGCCATTGTCTTCCACGCCTTGGTGAAGTCCGGGAGTAGCCTTGTTGTCTTGGTTAGCTTGATGAAGATGATGATAACACCAACGAAGTGCTGCATGATCGCGAGCTCCACTGCGCCACCACATGTTGTGCATGCATGCAATAATAAAGGATGAAGGAGTAATTAGATGATAACTTTACCGTTCGGGAAGATCAACTTGGTGTTCATGTTGCTGCCGAGGTGCCTGCTTCTTGTACGGATGATCGCCGATGTTGTTCTTCTCTCCTTCTACTTCTTCTTGCTGCGTGAGTTCTGGGATCGTGGTGGCTGGATGTGGTCGATGGATTTGTGTCTGCGTGCCGTGGATGCGTTGCTCTGTCCCCTCCCGTGCGTGGGTTCTCTATATATATAGGAAGCCGCTTTCGTACAAGCTGGGCGCCGCATGCACGGCTTGCTTGATTGGTAAGACCAATACTTTCCATTTTACGTTCGTCTTTCCATCTTAAATTCTGCTTTCCATTGCACTGGCTTCTTGCCCTGCACGCCTGCACAAGAAAACGAAACAAAATCTACGTACCTAGACGCTGCGCCAGTTCCTTTCCAAACGTGGTGCTTTAATTCCTTCTAGCTCATACACGTATCCATGTGATGACCCTTTGGTTTCCTTATATTTTATGTACGCATATGTTTGCCGGCCGGTATATGAGTACAAATACGTACACACCAGCGTACTCTTGCCTTTTCATGCATGTACATGCAAATAGCAAGGGCATGAATCTCACGTACATCACGTGCATGACTCTGCCTTTGCCTCCTTTTCTTTTTCTTACATGTATTAAGATACATATACGCGCGAGCTTGCTAGCCGGCCGAGTACCCGAATACGTATATGTATTGTACATGCACGCACGAGCTTGCCAGCCGGCCGAGTACCGAATACGTATATGTATTGTACATGCATCAAGCTTTCTTACGTGCTCCAACGCTCTATGCAAGGCAAGCCTTTTTTTTGTTCTACCGTATCCGAACAGAGTTCGTGTACGGGACTTGCCATATGAGCGCCATGTAAGATACTATAAAGATGGGACCCTGGGTAGCGTTACTTCTCAAAATCCACGGTCAAACAACACAGCACACCAGTTCTTCCATCGCCCACGGGTCAAGCAACACATCAAGCCACAAGAGAGACAAAGGCAAAGTTTCGTTGCTTCTCAAATCAAAGTTGAAAGGCCTTGACTCCGCATGCATGTTCAGCCGATATGTCTATGCCTTCGCTTTTTTTTTCTTTTCTTTTGCTATCTTGGTATTGGTTGTTTTTCCTTTATCATCAGAAGAACATGGAACACAACGAGAAGCCCAAGAGGTCCTGGGGAAGTCGAGAGGCCGATGACTCGAGCAGCACCAGGAACGGAAAAAGCAGCTTGATGCCTCCCCCACCGCCACCAAGCAAGTCGAGAAGTATCTCTAATGGCGTGGAGTACACGTGTTTGACACCTCTATTGCTGAATGCTCTGCACAACACGACGTCACAGACTACGCGCCACCAACCCAGTCGCAACTCCAAGAGTTCCGACAAGACAGTCATCTCCCTTGATGCTGATGCTCCACCACTAGGGCACCTGGAGGTAAAGAAAATAGCAAAGAAGCAGAGCTTGCATGAATGTGTTCTTTCCTTACCCCTACGTGTGTCCTGTATGCATGCAGGACAAACTTGACGACGTGTTGCCGCATGTGCATATGACCCGCGGCATGGAGCAACTCCTAGACCAGGTGATGGAAAACATGGACCAAGATGAGCCGGCCACCAAATCCGCACCTCTGGCCAAGTCTAGTTCGGTGGCGAAGCACACGCCCCCGGCAGCGAGTGATCCAGCTGCGAATTCTTCAACTGTGGGAGGGAGCGTTCTCGTCGTAAAACCTTCCTCCCTGGTGACAAAATCCGCTTCTTTAAACACATCAACATGCACCCCCGAAGTGGACAACAAGCGATCGTCGGGAGCTATCAATGACAAGGATGTTGGGATAACTACAAAGAAGCCAAGGCCGTCTGCTTGCGGTACGTGTATAGTACCCCCGCCACCTTTGCATGAATTTTCTTTTGATGCTTTCTTGACTCTTTCTTTTTTTGTCACCTTTATAGATGTCTCCAGGAAATCAACTAATCTAGAACGCTTTTATTCCCCTGAGGCAAAGGAGCTCCGTGTATTAATTGAGCAACACCAGAATATCCTTGCTGGAGAAAACACTCTGCTCGAGAAGCTCAAAGTGCCTCCAACTAATAACCTCTCAACGCCAAGCCTTGTTCTCCCGCCCGGAATAGCAGTGAGGTACATCTCAATAGGGCTCAAAGATATACAAGAGGCGGTAAGGGAGCTAAAAATAACGAGAATAGAGTCAGTGATAAGTATGTGGAAGATCCCGTATGCGAACGAGGTCCCGCCAGACCTCGAGATTCTGATTCGCCACCTTGAAGAAGTGGTGGCTCGTCTGGGCGGAAAAGGTGGTCTTGCTACTTCCCACACACCAGCACCCGCGCCGGCGCAAGTATCATCCCTACTGGAGAAACTCGATGCAGCTCATGCGGGGATTACTCAAGGACTTCGCCGCCTCGAGAAGGAAGGGCCACGCCTAGAGGGACGCCTTGCCGACCTCGCCTCCATCTGGAACAGACAAAAGAAGTTGGCCGAAGAACATCGGACGCTTGCCAGCAAACATCAGCACCTTGCCAAGGAGTACAAGGCCCTCTGCGAGAAGGAAACCGAGATGGCGGCACTGGCTGAAAAGCGCACAGGCGACCTAGCTGACATGATGACTTCTATCTCCCGCCATCTTGAAGCTCATGAGGATGCAGTCCGGAGTTCATCACAGGTGGCCGAGTCATACACGAGACGCCGTGCGGAGGCGTCTGCCTTCCTGTCCGCCGATGGAACACTTCCGGAGATCGCGACGACCCTACCATACAAAGCTCCTGAGTGAGGGAGCGGACTAGAGATCATGGACTGCTCTGCAAAACCTGCACTTAGTTCAAATAGGTTATATATTAGTTAAATATAATTTGTCTTAGTTTGTCCAGAACAAAGTTTGATTAGTCCCAGTGAAATTTTTGTATCATCGATCAATAAAATGATGGCTTTTATGATATATCTCTTTCTTTTCACTTTTACTCGCCAGGTCCGTCGTCGCGGCCGCCCTGTATAACTGAGGTATATATCTCCGTTGTACATATTGCCGCCTTTATGCATGCATGTACATGCGTAGGCAGCCGGGCACATTTGCGTACGTGCTACATTATCAAACATGTTTTTATAGTCTGCACCATGATTTCATGCATGCACGTGCATATACAAGTACGTGCGCGCATGTGCCATGCAATGGTATTTTGCCTTTGCATCAAAACTTCTCTTTGTACGTTTAACCTGCGTGAAAATTCATCAATAAAAATAAATTGTTATTTTATGCAATAGTGCACAAAAAAAACCTCAAACAAATATGCTCTTTTATATTATTTTTGGGACTAACCTATTAACCGAAGGCCCATTGCCAGTTTCTGTTTTTTGCCTATTTTATGCGTTCTACAGAAAAGAAATATCAAACGGAGTCCAAACGGAATGAAACCTTCGCGAGGATCTTTCTTGGACCAAAAGCAATCCAAAAGACTTGGAGTTGAAGTCTGGGACTCTACGAGGATGCCACGAGGCAGGAGGGCGCGCCCCCACCCTCGTGGGCCCCTCGTAGCCCACCGATGTACTTCTTTTCGCCTATATATACTCTTATACCCTAGAAACATCAGGGGGAGCTACGAAACCAATTTTCCACCGCCGCAACCTTCTGTACCCATGAGATCCCATCTTGGGGCCTTTTCGGGCGATCTACCAGAGGGGGAATCGACCATGGAGGGCTTCTACATCAACACCATTGCCATCTCGATGAAGTGTGAGTAGTTTACCATAGACCTTCGGGTCCATAGTTATTAGCTAGATTGCTTCTTCTCTCTCTTGATTCTCAATACAAAGTTCTCCTCGACGTTCTTGGAGATCTAGTCGATGTAATACTCTTTTGCGGTGTGTTTTGCCGAGATCCGATGAACTGTGGATTATGAACTTGATTATCTATGAATATTATTTGGTTCTTCTCTGAATTCTTATATGCATGATTTGATATCTTTGCAAGTCTCTTCGAATTATCGGTTTAGTTTGGCCTACTAGATTGATCTTTCTTGCAATGGGAGAAGTACTTAGCTTTGGTTTCAATCTTGTGGTGTCCTATCCCAGTGACAGTAGGGGCAGCAAGGCATGTATTGTATTGTTGCCATCGAGGATAAAAAGATGGAGTTTATATCATATTTCTTGAGTTTATCCCTCTACATCATGTCATCTTGCTTAATGCGTTACTCCGTTCTTATGAACTTAATACTCTAGATGCATGCTGGATAGCAGTTGATGTGTGGAGTAATAGTAGTAGATGCAGAATCATTTCGGTCTACTTGACACGGACGTGATGCCTATGTTCATGATCATTGCCTTAGATGTCTTCATAATTAAGCACTTTTCTATCAATTGCTCGGCAGTAATTTGTTCACCCTCCGTAATATATGCTATCTTGAGAGAAGCCACTAGTGAAACCTATGGCCCCGGGGTCTCTTTTCTATCATTTTACATCTCCTTTATTTAGTTCGCATCTCGTTTACTATTTTGCAATATTTACTTTCCAATCTATAAAACAAAAATACTAAAAATATTTACTTTACTATCTTTATTAGATCTCACTCTTGCGAGTGACCGTGAAGGGATTGACAACCCCTTTATCGCAATGGTTGCAAGGTTCTTGATTGTTTGTGCAGGTACTAGGTGACTTGTGTGTTGTCTCCTACTGGTTTGATACCTTGGTTCTCAAAAATGAAGGAAATAATTACGCTACTTTGCTGCATCACCCTTTCCTCTTCAAGTGAAAACCAACGCATGCTCAAGAGGTAGCAAGTTGGTGCAACAGTTCTTCGACAACCTGTCGGAGGGCACCGTCCGCACTGAGCCAGAGCTCATCCACTCCACCACCGACGAAGAGGTGGCATATATTGCCGCCAGGGCAGATGAGGCAGCACTTGTCGCGGAGGCTGGAAGCCACGGCACCGTGGTGGACAAGGCCAAAGAGGCTGAAGAGGAGAGGAGATTCCTTGAATGGACGGGGCCTGCTGGGGAAACCAGCAGGT